>OY992769.1:30772623-32065123 GCA_963921325.1 Logfia minima
AATAAAAAAATTATAAAAATTGCACCATAAAAATCAGCGTTTTTCCTCTTCGATTAAACATATCACATGATATACTTTTGACAGAAAAAAAAAATTCATTTTTTGGTGGGTTTTGAAAACCGGTAACATAAGTGATAGTTGTCGGTATCACATGCGATAGTCGCTTGTAATACATGTGGTAGTTGGTGTTAACACATGTGATATGTGATAGTCGCTAGTAACACGTGTTACCATCGGGCTATCACATATGTTACCAGTTTTCGACACCCACCAATAAATTTTTTTCGAAAGTATATCATGTGAGATGTCTAATCGTAGAGAAAAATTTTTGATTCTTATTGTGTAATTTTTATAAGTTTTTTACAAGCTGTTTTTGAGATATTTAATTTTAAAGAATGAAGGGGGAAAAGTTGGATTTTGCCAAATGAATGGCTAGGAATTATTTATTTATTTTCACTAAAATTTTCATTATCATTTAAACTCAACTCTCTAATTCTAACTTAATACCGGATTGAGTTCAGAATTGTGAAATCTGGTATCTTCTTGTTATATAATTTTTAGAAATAATCTTAGTTGAAAGACTAAGTTTATATTGAAAATATAAAGTGCATACATGAGTTAATGTTGGGATTGAGATTACTTTTATTTGATATTTATACA
This sequence comes from Logfia minima, assembly GCA_963921325.1. Lineage (NCBI taxonomy): Eukaryota > Viridiplantae > Streptophyta > Magnoliopsida > Asterales > Asteraceae > Logfia > Logfia minima. The sequence goes on from OY992769.1 coordinate 30,773,284, forward strand.
TAAATCTTGAATTACACTAAAAAAAACTAGCTAGATCTCTCAACATGCATGTTAAACTAAAAGTCAATTACTTCTGTGATAACTTAACCATGAAATTTAAGGGCGCGTTTGGTTGAAAGAATGTTAAATGATTCTAATGAAATTGGAATTGAATTTCATTCCGTAACGTGTTTGGTTGGCCAAAATGAAAGGAGTTGAATTCCGTAGGAATCTTTGCATTCCTTCATTTAAAGGATTCTCATTCTTTAGGGGAGGGTGATGGAATTTAATTCCATTCCTCCCTTGAATCTCCAAAAGACTGAGTTACCCTCAACCTACGTTTTTCTTCGAATTTCTTATGTTTTCTTGGTTTTTTTACATTTTTTACGCTTTTTTACGTTTTTCATCGTTTTGCTTCGTTTTCTTCGTTTTTTTTATGTTTTGATTCGTTTTCTTCGTTTTTTAAAGTTTTTCTTCATTTTTTTTATGTTTTTCTTCGTTTTACTTTGTTTTTTTTGTTTTCCTTCATTTTATAGTACCATGATGCACCATATCTTAAAATGAAAAAAACGAACACGTTAAAAAGAGCCAAAAAAGGAGAAAAAACGGGAAAAAGCGTAACTAAACGAAAAAACGTATAAGCGCTAATAAAAACGTAATACGAAGAAAAACGTAAAAAATGAAGAAAGACAAAGAAAAACATAATAAAACGAAAAAAAAACATAAAAAGAACGTAAATAAAAAACGTAAAAAAAACGAAAAACGTAAAAAAAAATGAAGAAAAACGGAAAAAACGTAAAAAACGAAGAAAAACGTAAAAAAACAAATAATTGCAAAAAGGGTATTTTTGTCAATTCACGTAATGACATTCCAATTCCTTTGACAAATTGACGAACCAAACAGAAAACAACAAAGGAATTGAATCTGATTTCATTCCATTTTCTGACAATCAAACAAGATACATAATCTAATTCCTCATAATCTAATTCCTTCATAATTCAATTCCTTTGACAGATTTCATTCCTTCCAAAAACATTCTACTAGCCAAACGGGACCTAAGGTTTTGGCGTTATTGAATTTAACCCAATAACTTATTTTGGTCAAAATATAGTGAGCGGATTGAAAGACAAGAGAGAAACAGAATTGAAGAGAGCGTGTACGTTGTGAATGAAATGGTGCATCTTAAGATGCTCTATAATCTGTATACTCAATAAAAATTTCATATATAATTGCATGTCGGGATCAATTTCATGAATTCAAGTTTCTTGCATGCGTTTCTTTCCATTTATCGGCCTTAAATCTTAAAGACATTGAAGATATAATCTTTTTGGTCTCATTATCTTTATTACTAGTACTTGGATTCAATATTAAGTTAAGGTTTCAAAAAAGTTGTCAAATTAAATCTGATCAAATGGTTGCCTAATGACCGATTGACGAAAAACTTAACTTAAGTTCAATCCCCACATGTTACAATTATGTTAACTGTGATAACATTTTTATTTTTATTATCACTTCCAGTACTAGCAAAGACAATTACCGTGTCCTTCAACCATGTGTTATTAGTCTCCACAATTTAATGGTCTACTATTCGGAGATGTGTGAGTGTATTCAAGTGCCTTGAAATAAACATTCATTTTTGTAATAATTTTCATATTATAGTAGAATTTAAGGGGTCTAAAGAATTTGTGATTTGTGATTTTCTCTTCGATCATTAACTAGTTTTTCACAAGTAAAAAGTTTGTGTACGTATTTTTTTTTTTTTTTTTGTTCTTGTTGTGAGAATCGAATCATGTTTACTTCTCGTTGAGAGAAATTTTGAAAACTGTACTCCTATATATGTACTTAAACGTACTCTACTAATCTACTTAATGTTACTTACTTTCAGCATTTTAAAAAGAGTTATTTCAGCTTGAACGTGCATCATGGAAACCGGCCGATACAAGTCAAAGTGTACATATCTCGTCGAAGCAAGTAATTTGATTGGACAAAAACTTGCTTTATTTGAAAAAGTATCTCAAATATCGGTATTAATTAAAAGCAAAATAGAATTAAAGAGACTTAAATTCTTTAAACGACAATCAAGATTACTAAATTCTTATGGAGGATCGATTTGCAAAGAACAAAAAAGGTACGTAAAAACATATATTATCAAAAAGTTACTAGCTTTTTTTTTTTTCTTTTTATAAAACGATGTGAGTAATTAAGTAATTTAATGTCTAACATTTGGGTGTAACAAATAACAATGGGTTGGGTTTGGTGGTGGATGGGTTGGCACGCGGGGACCTGGTTATGTGAACCTGCATGCTTACGCTACAAATTCATGCAATTTGCACGCGCATATATATTTATTTGATCATTTTATTTATTTTTCTTTATGGGCAAAAAAGTTCATCAAACATATCATTACATATCTTTGTCTATCTGTTATGTTTTGTTTCGTAAAAGTTTTACAGCCTGCTCCTACCAAGCCGTCTAACAACATTAAAATATAGTACTAAATTAAACAACGATACACTTTCGATACATGGATCGATATACACTAGTTACTTATTGATGTTGATAAGTGAAGAGTCAAGAGTGATCAAGACATAATTTATTACTATACAATTTCTTTTAGACCCTTTTTGAGCTTTTAAAAGTTGGGTTATAAATTATACCACATCGATCAATCAAGATCGGTCCAAAATTGACTTAACCAATTCGATCACATAGATTTTACGTATGTACGTCTTGGCCAAGCTTTGAGAAATCGGACTTGATTCGCCAGTAACATAATTCATGAATTAAATAGATCTTGAAGAAGGTTGGGTTAATATGTTCAACCCGATCCAAAAATGATCGACTGAGTCTTTATTTTTATTTTGACTTCCATTAGAATGTGTGATAAGTTGGGTCGAATCTAGCAAGGGACAATTTTTCCCCTAAAAAGTTTCGTATTACATGAAAAGAATTTTTAAAAAGTATTGATAATCTTTTATCACTTTTACTTCCTCTAAAATAAAAGCAAAAGTATAAAATAAAAAAATTCCTCGCCATTCTTTATTTCCTAACTCTTCTCTTAGTAATAAGTAGGACTGTTCACAGTTAGGATAAAATCAAATTATCCAATTGGATAACTTGAATCGGGTCATATGGTTTGGATAATTAGATTTTCGGATTGGTCTGGACCAGAACCAAATTCATTATTTTGGATCATAGATTGGTTTTGGTTAGTAAATTTCAAACCGGATAATCCAAAAAAACCAAATAAGTAAATATTAATTTTTCAAACATATATATACATACACATAGAATTGGCAAAGGATCTAGTTATATAGGTAGTAGATAGTTTCATTAAGTTGAATGTGATTAGTATATGACAATGTTTATGCTCATTATTATCATTTATAAATGTTTCAATTGGCAAATGATTAACATATTTTGTACTTTTGGTAAAGATGATGTTGAAGATCATATTACTTTCTGTAAATGTAATAAATAATCTCACAAACTACTATATTTGTGAAGAACTAATTTTGATGTATATATTATTGTAATCTAATTTAAAATTTTAACTTTTGAAATATAAACTAACTTCATATTTTTATAAACCCTCAATGCAATACGGCAACAAGTAATCGTTGATAATTCTTGTGACATTACTCTTTCACGAGTACAAATGATACCCTCGTGAAGTCGATAATGAACCGAACAGTTAAAACCAATCCATCCAAATAGTCATTTAGTTTGGTTCAGTTCGGGTATAATATTTGTTTGGATGGATCGGATTTACATTTTAAAAATCAACATCTAAATGAATTCATATAAATTCGATTCATCCAAACGAACACCCCTAATAATAAGCGTGATGTGTAAATGTATTGTGGAACATTAACAAAAGGAGTCATATATAATAGCCATGTTGGAAAATTGTTACATGGACAAATTTTCTTAGTACTGTAGTTAATAGTGCCTGAAATGTGTAATGGTGTTATTATTTCATTAGAATATAAGTATGGGTTATGAGTTTCTACTTAATATTTTCTTTACCATAACCCTAACCTAGCTACTTCCCTTTTTAGGGTTCCGGCAATGATGTATCCCACCACCCTTGTCGTCTTTCTTCTAAGATAATATAGGTTTTCACTGCATTAGCTTTAACCAAAGAATAAAATCAAAATGATAATAAATAAAGTATCTTTGGGTAAGTTTTCAATTATAATAGCTAGTTCATAATTAATAAGAAATCAAAACTATTATCGTGCTATACTTGGCCTCGATAAAATGCTAATACACCTGGCCTAGATCGATTGCTAATTAGAGTGGGTTATTAAGTTGATCGAAGTCATTTAACTATATATATATATATATATATATATGGAAAGGATTCACAGGGAAGCTTCAAAATTTAGAAAAATAGAGAAGCAAAATTTAGCCCTTGATTTTTTAATTAAAAAACAATTTTAACATTCATTGGTGATGAATGTTAAATTTTGAAATTTTTTGTAATCTTTAAAATTCATTTATGATAAAATCAATGGTTGAGATTTGCTTCCCTCCTTCCCTAATTTTTTTTCTTCCCTCTTGATCCCCACCCTATATATATATATATATATATATCAAAGATGAAGATTAAGAGAGAAGTAAAAAATTAAGGAAAGTAGGGATGTTAATCTCAGCCCTCCATTTTCATAATGTTAATAGTCATATGTGATGAATGTTACTTAAAATTACAATTTAACATTCATTTATGATGAAATCAAAAGTTGAGATTTGTTTTCTTTCTTTCCTCAAAATTTGAAGTTTCCCTCTGGATTATTCCTATATATATATAAGCAAAAGTTCTAAATGTTGGAATACCGACTGCCTCAACTGGTCCACTAACTCCACGTCACTATATCAATTTTATCACGTGAGAGGTAAATAAGTGGTTACCTAACGATTTTTTCAAATATGATGTTACCCCCGGCTAATTGACCCACCTTAATTTAAAGAGTTATTATAATTATAATAAATTAAATTCATCATTCCTATGATAGAGACTAAACCGGAATTGAACCAGTAAGATCGACTACAAATGTACATATGTCATATCTAGGTGACCACACAAAGGTTGTCTTTTATTATCTATTAATCTAACATGAATTGCGATCCGGTAGATTGTGGTAAACATCAATTGTTTCCGGTTGTGTACTTTTTCACCGTTTAGAAAGATTCATATTTGACCAAGCATTATAGCGCTGAGCATCAGAAAATAGTCAAACAATGTTTGCTAGTTTGCTAATTAATATGTCATTCCATAAGAAATGTCAAATGTACCCCCTTTTGATTTTGTTTAACAAAACGAAAAGCTAGCCTGTATTAACCCATCTGAAAGCGAGACTGACTAAATAGAAAATCAGCATCGATCAAATGGGGGAGCAATTATGTCCTGTCTCAAGAGGATTTAGTAGTCCATTTATTTATCAATTGCGAATTCTTGGACTTAAAAGATATGAAGCAATTGCAACAGCCGTATTATTGTACTAGGAAACCGGAGCCAAAGATCAAACATGTCTTTTTGGTCTCCTGACTACAAGACAATCACAATAAAGTGATGATTGTAGAAGCATGTCGATCCATCCCCATGGTTTGTTTCTACACAAATATGTATACATATCGTATATTATAGTCGGGTAAAAATTAAGTATGGAGTAGATACCAAAACAATTCTAAGGTATGACGTTGAGAGGTTCCCTCTGCTCGAGCAATAGCTCAATTTTTTAACACGCTTTTAGACATATTTTAATGGCAAAATCACTAATGTAGCAAACTTCATAAATTATTACGTGTAGATTGAAAATTATAATAATGTCTTGAAAACTGTGCGTATGCGAGTGTTGACTTGATAGACTGAGTGAATTAATGATATGAAGAGTGCAAGTTATATATACATATGAAACCAATTGTGTATATTTCAAAAAATTAAGGAGTTAAATACATTAATTATACATTTCTACAAACACTAAACTGCAGCTATCATATTCACGTTTCAAATAATATTCGCTATTTTAATATATAACCATTTAATTAATTAATTACGGAGTATATATTTTATAGAAAAAGTACACATTAATGGAGTGTCGTTTTTACCATTTTAACAAAACTACACGGTTTAAATGCATTTTTTCCTTTTTTTTTTAAATGGTAAAAATTATATATAAATTACAGCACGCCTATCAAATTGGAAGGCTTCAGAAAACAAACATAAAAACAACGGTTTAACTTCACTGAATGTCACTTAACAAGATGACATTTACTTTCTAGATTTAAACATGGAAAATTCATTTTGATCTTTTATTTTATATTTGAGCAAATTACTCGATGAATACTTTTTATAACGATATAACAAATCACATTCAACAAATATTTTTCCTCTTTTTAACAAAATAACACTAGAATTCGCGAACGAGAAAAACACATTTATTGCGAAATTGACTATTTTTTTTGTCAACTTTACTGTGTTTTTGCGAAGTTTAACTTTTTACTATCAATTGTTAACTTTTTACGTTAATTTTTAGTTTTAAAAAATATTAATTTTTTTTTGTGAAATTTAATTCTTTTTGGAAGTTCATCTTTTATTACGGTGATAATTTCCACATTAGAAACATTTAAACGTACATGCACCATTAATCTTGAATGTGTAAAATACACTTAACCACATAGTACAATGTACAATATTATAAAAGATGAACGGTGATATATAACACTATTATTTGGTTGACATCGCGTTAATTGGTTGTGTAATATTGACTAATCAACTTTAATATAAGTTTTATTTATTTTATTTTTTATCTCTCAATTTTCTAATATATATATATATATATATGTATATAAATTACATGCCGTTAACATCATCGAAGATTTTCCTTCTTTTTATTCGCAAAAATTAACTTTTTATGTGAAATTTGCTCTTCCCTTTGGGAAAATGTTGACTTATATGAAATTTATGCGAATTTCTTCTTATTTCAAAAAATTGTGTGTTAAATTTAAGTTTATTAGGTGCAAATTTTTTCCGATGCAATTTAACTTGACGGACAGTGACGGAACTTGAACATCGTAAGCGGGGGGCGAACTCATTTATGCACAACATGTAGTCTCATATATATTTACTTTGTCAAAAAACTGCTACGTGTTATCTTATATCTAGGTTTTATTTAAGATGATTAACCCCTTTTTTCTTTTTGTTACTAAAGTTGGGAGGGACAAGTTTATAAAATATATATCCAGTCATTGTATTATGTAAATTTTTGCTACTAAGTGCTCCAACTTTTGGAGGGGCTGAACCCCTCTTCCCCCCCCCCCCCCCCCCCTCTGCCCTATAATACTTCCGATCCTGTTGACGGATGTACTTAAAAGTGCTAACAAAGCAATTTCCCCTTCTTCTTACGTTACAAAAACATCTACCGATCGATCGGCATTTGTTGAGATCATGATTTAAAACTTTAATTTTGTTTATGATATGTATGTTATTATATTGTTTAGATTCCATTTGTAAACGACTATAGTTGATAAGTTAATTGCTTCAAGAGTAGTGTGAATTCTGTTATTCAGCATTCAAAATCGGTTCAAGCTAATTTGAAGGTTATAACGAGATTGTAAAAGAGGATAATACTTTTGCAAAATTAGACCTAATATAATATATTGTACATAAAATTTTTGAAACCTTCTCTAAAGTAAAGTGTAAAACGATCGCTCATTCTATTCGTCCCGAAAACCGGCCTACAAACATTCTGAAAATTTTGGTACAATATGTATCAAGCTCTTACAGATCTTATAATATTTATATTCATTCAAAACAAAATGTAACAATCAGTGTCATAGATAGAGGGTGATGGTCTATATTCTATAAAGGGGAATGAAGTCCCACTAGCACATGCATGAAAAGAAGAGAATAGAATCATGGGAAAGAATGGTACACAATATATCAAAGTGATTGTTTTCACAACCAAATGGACACCAAATCTTTGGGAGGTTTGGACAAAATCAATTGTCAAAAATGCCCTTAGGTCCCACATATTACAAACTACGTCACACATATCATATCGTTATAGCTAGTACTCCGTAAATCAGTAGTAATAGATATGGTGCTCTCATGTAAAATTTAGGAAAAACGTTAAGTATGTTTAATTAATGTTATAAGTCTAAAAATATGTTTAAAAAATATCGGTATACATGAAGAAAGATAATAAGTGAAATTTAAATGTCAGTAATTATATAATTATATCTAATTTTAGAATTATATATTTAGTCACACAAAAATAAATACATATCATACCTATACTCCGAAAGGTATATTTGGAACGAAACTTTATCGTATAAACTAAAGAAAAAGAGATATGTAAGAGTAAAAGTTGGTGACCATGAAAGTATAATGTTAAAGCAATGATTATGTCTAAATACCTCCTCACCTTTTCTAATGGCCTTATAAAAAGCAAATCCTGATTTGTATACGAAAATTTAAATATAATATTATATATATATATATATATGAAAAAGCTCTATCCAATTTAATATATTTCCATACCTAGTGAACAATCAGGGGTGAATCAAATGATAGTGGGCAAAACTCAGACCTTTTGAATCATAATATATGTTTTAAGTTGACCTCTTGGAAAATAGTCAACTAGAAACATACCATCAACCGATATGATTATGGACAATGGTATGCATACACATATGACTATGTATGAGTGACCCAAGTGGGAATTTTATGTTATTCATAAACCATGATTTAGATTGGGGTTTGAATGTTCCCCTTTCCACTATGGCATGCTTAAGGAATCATGTCCGTGGGCCATCAACATCGCATTGCATCATGATGATGTACATAATGGTGTCTCTCATGTCAACCAACATAACTAATTGCTTCAACTTCCTTAATTATTTCTTGCTACGAAGTCATACCCTATGATGACAAATTAGGACATCCGATAAAACTGAAACGATAGTATACATAAAAATTAGCATGGTTTATAGACAACAGATAAGTTAGGGAATATCTAATGGAAAATCTATTATAATAAATACTCAGTAAGTGAATATTTAATTAAAAGGTACTTATAAATAGAGACTATATTATTCTTACATTGGGCCGATAATAAACTAAAAACAAATACAAAGGTTATAATAGATCATGCATAACTTAGTTTCCAAAAAGTTAAGTTGGGCCTATTTTACGTTGTTTAACGATTGGACCATATTACTCTATTAGCCCATGTCTGCATATCTTTCAAGTTTTAACTTTAGAGACTCCATCCATTTCATTTTCAAGTGAAGATAAAATAAAATTCATGCGTCTTTTAGTCATTCAATTATGATTCTATCGACTTGATTCTCATGATTTTAGTTTATCAAATTTTTATTAGCAAGTTTATATCGCATTACAAAAGGTGTTAATTTATAGCTTATCCCGTCCACGCTTAATCAATAAAAAACATACACGTAATTATATTAGATTTTCAAATACACCGTATCATAGTCGTTAGAGAAAATAGATAGAATTTAGTGCACCAAATTGTATCAAACTACGCTATGACACTTACAATGTGTATTTATTTTAAAGGTTTTGATTGATGCACTCTTTATGTGTGTGTACGAGGAAACGTGCGCTAAGTAAAGGAGGGTGACAGCATCACCCATTTCAAAACACAAAAAGGTTATTAATTTTTAATACTCAAAGTTTAAGTTTTGACATAAATAACTTTTACAAAGTAGTGTAAGTATTGTTTATCATACTTTTCTTTTAAATTAATACATATTACCAAACTCATTTACGTAACAAACGCCAGCTAATATCACATTACCTCCATTTCGTTTGTTACATTTTGTTGCTATCCCTGCTTCTTTTCAAGTTTAACACACCGCTAATGTTAACCTTAAAATGTTTTGCATGAAAACTTCTCATATTCTATAAATATGAAAGGTAACAACTAATTTGGAGTGTGTAAAAATCGAGATGGAATCGTGGTATTGATAAACCGTATCAGGTATATCCAATAAGGTACTCGATATCAGTTATAGATAGAATTTGATTTCGGTACATCATCAATACTACGGGAGAAAACTGTGTTTTTAGTCGAACGGTATGTAATGAAAAAAGTAGGTTAAAATTCTTGACCTAAAGGTTAATTCCAGTTCGTAGTACATTTTATGATAAACCGGTAACGTACCAATATCAAATCATACGTACCATCCAATCAAATACTTTCTACATCACAAACAGAAAGGCATTCCCACTTAAGAATATCAATCATACGTAATCCATTCAATCAAAACACTTTCTAAAAGAATTTGATGGAATGTTTTAAAATTTCAATTTCTACTAGACACCCAACCAAACAAGATGAGAAAGCAATTCAATGATCGGTTCCAGAAGAAACAGGACCTCAATGTGCCACCATTCATTCCCAATTACATATGCAATGGTCAAAGTCAAACACAGAGATAAGTCAACCATCAAAAAGTCAAAATTCAAACGTGCAACATCTGATTCCCAAATCAAGAACAGTAATGGCATCTTCAAGTTTTATAATCAGCTGGTGATTACGGCCTCCACTTTGTTTATTAGGTTAATTGTTTAATTACGTATTTAACTTTATAGTTTTTACTATTGTATACTAGTAAATTTCTCGCGCAATGCAGCGGTAAATTATGCATAAAAGACGATTTTAGTTTATAGTGGTGGGTAATAATTTTATTTTCACTTTTGTAGTTGTTGCTTAAATTAGCTAAGGGTAATTTAGTCATTTCGGATCTTGAATCTTTTAACATTACAAAGAAAATGTGTAAACAATTTATAATGTGTATAGATAACCACCTTTTAAAAATGTTATTGTATGTATTGAACTTTACAATTTTGTATATTGTATGTAATGGGTGACCGGATGAGCAGGTATCCGATTTTTTCTTCTTGAAAAAATGTCTATTGTATGTATCGAACTTTGTAAAAATATCTATTGTATGTATCGAAACCGATAGTTTCCGGTCACCCGTTACATACAATTATACGAAATTGTAAAGTTAGATACATACAATAACACTTTTAAAAAGTTGTTACATATAATAGTAAAAAACATAAAATTAGATACATAACAAAATAATTAACCCTTTTTTATTATAGAATTTTAGGTGGTTTCATTTTTTCTTCTAAGATGTGAAATTTGGAATCAAATTAGTCAAATTTCATACCCTGTAGCATTCAATGTTGCTGCAATATCCCTTTATTTAATCAAATCTCATAAAAGACAACATACATCAGTACGTGAAATAATGGTTCTGGTTTAGAGAGGTGGCGAGTTCAAATACAGTAGTGTTATAATACAATGTACGTTTATAATATAATATATTTATAATATAGTAAATCTGAACCGTAAATCACAAATATAAATAGGCTGAGATTGTATGCCACTTATGTCCTCTTAAGCCACCATCCTTTAATCCTCACCTAAAATAAATTATAACAAATAGGCAATATAATTCCAACTTAGTCTCCAAAGTTCAACCATCCAACCTTATTAAATAAATTTCCTTATTTATGTATTTTTTTTCATACTTTTAAGTTCGTAGTTTATGTTGTTTTCGATTAATCAAAAGAATAGAAGTATTTTAGAAAGCACTACACGATGAGCTTTGTCACAGGGAGTTCTTCCAAATGGTAGAGAGATTGATGTCAAGAGACTTTTAGTCAACCACCGACATAGAGCAGGCGACTTCTACAACGAAGTTAACATCATTAGTTGTGTTGAGCACAAAAATCTGGTCAAACTGGTAGGATTCAGTTGTTTGGGTCCAGAAAGTATTCTCATTTATGAATACCTACCTAATAGGAGTCTTGATCATTTCATCTTTGGTAATTTCTAGTATTCTCCAAAACCCAAGATAACATGACTCAATTATCAGATGATGAAAACGTTCATATGAACTTGTACAGATGCAGTTAGAGGCAAGGAACTAAACAGGGAAAAAAGATACAAAATTATCATCGGGACAGCAGAAGGTTTGGCCTACCTTCATGAGAACACTAAAACCAGGATCATTCACAGGGATATAAAAGCTGCTAATATCTTGTTAGATTCAAGGCTTAATGCTAAGATTGCTGATTTTGGGTCGGCAAGGCCTTTTCAACAAGATAAAAATCATATCAGTACTGGGATTGCAGGAACACTGTAAACACATACTTAATATTTTTTTTTTTTCCTAACTACTTGAAGTTGTTCTATCACTTTCTATCCATTTGGTTACTGTTGCAGTGGATATATGGCTCCAGAGTACATATCCCATGGTAAATTAACTGAAAAGGTGGATGTGTATAGTTTTGGTGTGCTTTAACTTGAGGTGGTTACTGGAATACCAAATAAAGGAATACAAATATCAGAGTACAGTGACAGCTTGATTTCGATTGTAAGTACAAATTTTCACCAATAGGTCTTTAGCTTAGGTTTCCGAAATGAACGACTAAAATGTTAAGCAATTTCATCTGCATTACTATCAATACAAAGTATAAGACTAATAGCTACTCAAGATCCATTTTTTCTTCAAATAAAAGACATTTTTCCATTCTATAAGATAAACTGTGGAACAAAAGATTTCTGAAGCTAACTCTTTGTTTATTTATTACAATTATTTCATATAAGAAAATCCGAAGGTAATCATTTCATCATTGTTGACTGTGATAGGCATGGAAGCATTTTAATCAAGGGTCAGTGGATGAGCTTTATGATCAAAATTTGATGTTGAACAATCAAACTAGTAACAGAATCAAGCAGGAAATACCAAGTGTGATACATATAGGGCTTCTTTGCATCCAAGAAGTTGCATCACTCAGACCAACAATATCTATGGCTCTACAAATGTTATCCAAGAATATTGAACCACTACCTTTGCCTTCAAATCCCCCTTATATACCTGAAAGCACCAAACAACTAAATGATACTTTGAGGCTTAGGCTAAAAAATCCTGTTTCTGTCCCCACAGTATCAAATAGTTCTTTTATCCCAAGGTAGATGTTTGTTTCAAAATCTTGCTAGAACCAAGGTGCTGAAGTTTTAAAGAATAGGACAGTAAGTAATATTGAGTGTTTTGAACACAACGTAGAAATATGATTGCAAACAATATCATCATACCTTTTTGAACCTAAATCTGAATATCCTTTTTACTATTCTATTTTACGATAAAAAGATAAATTGATTTAACCTCTTAACTATTTATATCACACTAAAAGCCACACACCATTTAAGCTACCCACTCGTTAGCATACAACTTTTAATAAGTTAAACAGATCCACCTACTTAAAATACTCCTAATTCTTTCAACCTATCAAAGAAAAAACCTGAAACTCAGCTACAATTTATGCACCAAATTTCAGCTTTTCCAAGTTCCTTTTCCGATTTTCAACAAAGATGCATATAACAACTCGTTCCAAGTATCTGGTACACCAGGTAAGCACCAATGGCTGCAATCTTGTGCGTGCTCTGTAGAACTTTGTTGCTTTCGGATATTGTACTTCGTTGTGTAAATTGATGGGTGACCATCTTTTCTGTAATCCGTAAGCCTGCTAATGTTGAGATATATCACCGGAGTTTTCATCACACGCATCACACTGTCCAAAGCTCGCATCTTTGATGGGTATCTGGTTAATTGACTTGTATTGAAGATGGGTGCAGTTTCTTTGTGACACTGTCCTCCTGAATTCCACTGCCCTCCCCTGCAAATAAGTATCACCAGCTTAGCGACTTTCACTTTGGTGGTCAAACCTAGAATCCTTCATATGATAAATTGGAGTGAATTTTCTTATAAGTTTAACACCACTTTTTTCTATGTGATGCTAAATGTACACTTTAACGAACTTCTCATGATATCTCAAAACAATTTTTGTGTTTGAAATGAAACTTTAAGTTGAAGTCCAACTAATTTGACCACATATAAGATGCATGAGGTTTTTGGTCAAACGTTAGTAGATGTGATTACCAAAAATGAGTGACTGAATAGCCTCTAAAGATAACTTGAGTTTTTCGGCTGTCAATGTTTTTATCTACCCATCTGGCCCACGTAGAAAGAGCCCTGGTGTATGCATCAAGAGCCTTGAGTCTTGGGTAAACATGGTTGCCTTCCTGATAATAATCTTCCCTGTTAGCATTCACAAAAAATGCATTCAGTCCCACTTGCACATATAACTGCTTTTTAATGTGTTACAAATAAATGAATTTTACCAATTTAATGTAGTTTTATGGTTGGGCATTAGCGAAAATATATTATCTTATTCAAAGTAATGATTCTTACCCTCGGGAAGTTTTCTCATGAGTCCACCAATGTCCCGTGTTGAAGATCAAGATATCAGCATCTTGATACATTGAAGTTGTACGGTCCATCAAGTCCAATCTTAGTGTCTCAAAAGAACCATTTATACTATTGAAAGATGATTCTCTCACTAGAAATGGAGAGCTTACAAAATCCACTGTGCAGTTATAATCCTACATAGACAATCATGACTTGACTCATTAGACAAAGTCCAAAAGTAGTTTAACTTCATGGTCAAATTGACAAAGTTTCAAACTCCAAATTGGTAAGAAATTTTTATTATTTTTAATAAAGAACTGACGACCACATATAGACTAAAACGGATACTGCAATTAGAATTTGAACTAAAAAAAAAAAGAAGCAACCAAATTTGAATTTGAACTCAAAAAGGTTGGAAAGCTTGCCTCAAATCTGAAAGCATAAATTCCCTTTTTCTTGAATTCACTTCTTCCAGATACTTCATAGACCCTTTTCTTGTTCTTGAGAGAAAGTCGCAGAATGCAAACTAGTGACTCCCACATGTTCCTATTTAAAGAATCTCCAACAAAAACCATTTTCTTCCCTCTGAGTCGTTCCAAAAAATCCGTTGCATTCATACTGAAAACCATCATATAAACAAACTTCAAGGACAAATCTCAGAAAGTAATATAAGTATAACTAGGCAGAATAACCACTTTGCGAATTAGTGTATCCAACTATAGCAAAAACACTTTTAGTAAACATGAAGTCAATCTGGGACATTTGATCATCGAAATTATAGTTCTCCAATTCAAATCAGATAACTACTATGGAGTGTTGTACACTATTAGCACAAGGAATATACACTGCATAGTATAATTTAATAGAGTAACTAAATTCCTTCAGATATATGGGCTACACTGACTAGATTCAAAAAAATTTGCCAATTTAGTATCTAGATATTCATATCTGGTCACTGCCAGGCAAGAAGTACATCACTATTGAACTCAAAGAATAACCTGCAGTCAGATACTCATTAGATAACTAAATCTTAATTGAATATAAACAATTCAAACATATAACCAACTGACTACTTAAGTCAAAAGATTATAAATATACAACACACCAAACTGAAACTACTATCAGAAAGCCAGTAATTAGCATGCAAACTACAATTCTTTTAACATTTGACAGCATCATAATCATACAATCATAAAACAGACAGAAAATTGAAAACATTTAAACAGAAATCAGGATCACTACCTTGGGATTTCACATCCAAATGGCTGCCACCTCCACTTCAAAAACTTATTATCTGGCCTCCTATTAAGATGACAATTAAAGTCTTTATCCACAAAAGGGCACGAACCAGCGGGATAATATGGTTTTGTATCATCTCTCACCCATCTTCCATCAAAAATATCACATTCTTCAAAAGTACCACTAGACTTCCTCAAAAACTGAGAAATTTTACTGTGATCACTCTTGTTTCTTGAATCCAAATTTACATCTAAACCATATGATTTCACACTCCCATTACTAATTTCTTGACCAATTGCCACTTTCCCTTCATTAGGGTTCACAGTAATTGCACTAAAGGTTCCATTTTTAACATCATCTTTAAGTTTTATCAATTGGGCATCCTTAAAGTCATCAAGTTTTGCACTATCCCCATTAAAGCTTCCATTTTTCCCATCACCGGTAGAATTACCAAAATGGGTACTAACTTTTTCATCAATACCCAAAAACTTCAAATTAATATCCTCATCAGAACCATTTGATTTAGCCCTACTTTCACTAGCCAAAATCTTAGGCTTTTGTTCTAATTGTGTATTGTTTTCTATAAATATTGACGTTCTACTAAAAGAAAAAGACCATGCAATAAGAGAACTATTATTACTAACATAATTTCCTTGATAAAAAAGTTTATCTGAATTAGGATTCTTGAAATAAAAATTAGAAAATAAAATAAATAAAAATATGAAAAATGAAACAAACCCTAACCCAAATCTTGAAACCACCTGCTTTCTTGGTGACGCACAATTCGGAAAGTGATCCATGATTGCAACAAGTTTTTTTAGGTTCATTGTTTATGCCAACAATAACACCATGAAAATAAAAATCAAGAAACACACACTATGCCGATGTTTTGTGTGAAAAACAAGAAAAAAGCATAAAGTTGTAAAGTTTACAAATGTGAAGATGACAATGTGTTAAAAACAAATGAATTTAAAAAGAATGAAACAAAGGTGTGTATTTGAGAAGGTTTTTTTGTTGGAGACAATTTTGCAGAGTACAGGAGTAGAGATAGGTGTTTGCAGAATCCAGACTGCATGCGAAAAGGGAGTGAGGATGAATTTACAACATTACCCCCGAAATATATGCATACAAACACGATGCGTAACAGACTTGTTGAATGAGCACATAAATTTCGTCAACTACATTTACGAGGATCTTGATTTACGGCGTAAATGTTTGTAACAAGTATCGATTTTGCACGTTATATCCACAAGAGATTTTCAACCATCCCGAAAAAAGGTATTTACATGCGTCCTATTATTTTACCATCTTTTAATTTAATTAAAGGTCTTAAATTTGCTATCATTAAGTAAAAATTCATTTAAAAATATATAATTATTATAACCAGTACATTAAACCAATGGGCTGAGGGTATTCTTGTTCATTCCACAACTTTATTTATCTTCACTACAAAATCTTTTGATTTTCATCAACAAATCCATTTATCTCGGATGACCTTCATCCAGAACCACTGTCACCGGGAGGGTCGAACATCTCACAATCTGTTGCCATAACCTCCACTTATGTAGCGAACAACCTCTACCATTTCCGCCATTAACCTCCGTCGTCGCCGTCACCTGGAACCTACTTCATCGTCGTTGCCATATATCTAAACCGCGGAAGCCATAAACCTTGTGATCGACTTCCGATTTCGATTTTCGTCTTCATTTGTTCGGTTGACCTCAATCGGGAAGCCAGACCTATACACACATACATAGACATATAGATACATAGAGAGAAAGGAAAACAACGACCGGTTAACTATTTTGGCCAATTAAATTCATCTTTGATTTTCATAACTCACACACTCGATCTTTATATGGGTGTTATTAATTCATAGTTTCGTTTAACCTGGTCATGTTTTGAGAATTTATTTAACAGTGTCTACGATGATATAGCTTCTCTTTGTTGTTCACATTTTTTTTCTTTGTGCTAAAAATATTATTATTATATCTATATAAAAGATAATAATTATTAAAAATTATTTAACTGCTTAATTTGTTGTCATTTATTTCTCTTATTACTTATTCATTTCAATCAAATTTACAAGGATAGAATTGATATTCTTCAACTTATCATAAATTCAATAAAAATAATAATATAAGTTATGTATATGTATACGTGATTTTAGGTAGGTGGAAATAGTTAACACATCTGAACAATAGTAAGTTTATATTGCATTGTAGTATATCTTGGAGTGTTTTAATGCTTTTTTCTATAAAAAGGAGAATATGATTTGGCTAGCTGTGTACAACTCAAGGAATTTAGTATTTACTTCGTAAGCTAGATGTTAAATCAAGCATGGTAAAAGGACACGGATTAGTTTTATTTAAAAGTTAAAAGTTTTATGTTTTCATTAAGTCCCAACAGTTACACTAGCAAATACTAGTAAAGACATCAACATAATTTACCTGTGTGATAATATATATATATATATAATCATAATCATATATAATTATACATATATTATTGGTTAATATATAATTACATTTTTAAATTTCTAGTTCACAAATAATTATATATGTAATTGGACATAAATTTCAAAACTACAATTATTTATCGCATCTGATACTTCCTAATATTGCATGTCATAACAATTAATATCACACATGATAACAATTAAGTATCACATGTGATAACAACTAGTCAACTATATTCACATATAATCATAGACATTTTTTATTAGTGTAGAATGATATGTAGTTCTTTTGGTGTTCTATTCAACTATATATTATTACAAACAGATTACAACTAATAAAGCTATGTGATTACAATTATAATCACATTTGATCATAATTGTTATTGTTTTATTTATTTAGTGACGTGTGATTGAAGCTTTATCATATAAAAATTTTACTCAATGTTATAACTGTGAATACTTTTATTTGACAATTAAAAAATTGAGATAAAAAAATTTATAATCACATTTGATATTATGAATAGTATCGCATGTGATAATTTTTAATCCCACTAAAAAGAAAAAAAATCATTCAAAGTATACATGTGAGATGTATACTCGAAAAGGAAAACTACTAATTTTTATGATACACTTTCATAATTTTTCGTTTTTGAAATATTTAATTTTAAAAAATGTACAGTAAAAATAGGGGTTTTATTAAAATGATTAATGCACTCTCACAAATAAAGCTTTTTCACTGATTCTCTCATTCTCATCAATTTATTAATTCTCAATTGAACTCAAATGTAATATCGTTTGATTTGTGTTTCTTATCGTGTTAACGTTTAAAATAATTATTCCCAACGAAATATAAACAACATCGTTGCTTTTTCTTGATATGTAAAATGTCTTCACATAAATTGTTGCACGGTGTATTTAACATTTGGCGTATGCAATTTTATGTGCTAACAAATATAAGGTATTAATAAACTATAATCTATAAAATTTTATAAACATAAGGGAAGAATTCACACCAAAGTGAAAATTTTGAAGAGAAAGGAGTAGTGATTTTAGTTTATATGTTCCCTCACGTACACGATAGAATTTTTTCTGTATTTAACATTAATTAGTTAGATGTAACAAAAGGGTGAAAGTTATGAAAATGTATTAAAATTTTATTTTGTGTGTAAAAAAAATAGTGCTACTATTCATTTTCTCATTCCGGGTTTGAGTACTTTATTTTTATTATTGGTTTTTATTTATGTATACGTTAACTTTACTTAATGAGGGTGGTTAGGTGAGATTTAAATGCATATATTGACTTATTAACTTGGTCGGTTAAATAATGAATTACATGAAACATGAATGCCTTGATGGTCAAAATATAGCATACTTTAGGGAAAGGAGGTACGGAAAACAAAACAAAAAGGCGTGTTTTTGGCAATTTCATTTACTTAACAAATTGAAAACAGCTCGGTGAAAAACAAACCACTAGAGCCTTCTCAAATGGAGTTACACGTGGATGGTAGTTTAAGTTATTTCTATTTGTGACTGAAATCGACTAGTCAGTTTTTGTCAACTCAGTGTTATGTCAGTTTTTTTTAAAACAGATTGAAACCGACTAACAACTGACTGACCACTGTCATCAATCACCGGTCAGTTTTATTTTTGGGCCCCTTATTTACTAATATACCTCTATTATTTTACACTAAACAAAAAAAAAAAAACGACGGATATATACACATTGAGACTAACAAAGACACTAGGTGGTGACATCTGTCACTTTCCCATCCGACGGAACCAATGTGAGTGACCTTAGCGGTCTGAAGATACATATATCTTCATGGCATCTCCAATTTATTTACTAAAATATTAAATTTTGTATATATAAAAACTCGTCTCGAATTAATTTATTATATTTTAGTATACATTAAATTTTAAAAATTTTGCATCAAATTTTATCAGTACCAAACTTTAAATCGAATTTTTCAAATTTTAATTTTAACCCTTTTGATTAAAATAATTTTTTATATAAGTCCAGAATTTACAAAAATAAACCTCCTTACTTCCCTTATTCATTTGAATACGTTATACTTTATCTACAATGAGTCTAGTTATACTTTGTTTTCGATGAAACTTGAAACTTAGACTATATCCAAAGTATCATTCTTTTGAACACATTATATAATTTACTATACCAAAATTTTCAGTTATCATCTCAATTAGACGTATATATACACATTGCCTATGATGATAATCAAACGCACAACCTCTTGGTCGATTGATTCTCTCATATCACTTAATCAAATTTCCGTAAATGAAGTAATTAAATATGTGATATTCATCATTCATTTTTAATAAATTTATCATTGCAATAATATTAGTTATTAGATTAAAATATAAACATTTTACATTCATCATTAGTTTTAATGAACTTATCATTATAACAGTGTCACTTATTTAAATTTAATATTATTAACTTAATCATAATATATAAACCTATATATAAAATAATTAATTGAACTAAATTATAATATAAAAATAGTTTAAAGGTAATATGTAAATATTGTTATCAGTTTGGTGTAGAAATTTAGTGCATATTTGGAGATAAATCACATTAGATGTAAACATATTATTCATAGATTTTTTATTTATATCGAATTTGATGCAGTATTTCATTCATACATTGGAGATGCTCTTATGTTCTTTGCTTCACTTCTACCGACAACCTCTTACCTTTTTGAAAAATAGGAGTTTATGATAAAAGTATAGTCAACACATATGGTGGAATTACATAGGAGAGTCTTGACAAAAATACACTAGTAATATTAACGAGAGACTCTTAGCTCGCGGTTCTTGCAAAATCGCCAAATTTTTATTGTTGATGAATTAAATATTATAATCAATATTTATTGGACAAGTCAAATGAGATATTTTTGTAATCTAAATGTCTATAGTTAAATGATACTCTGTAAATTTAACATATAAAACAATCAAAAAAACATATATATATACATATATATAAGTGAAAAGCATAATATTATTATCATAATACTGCTTTAAAAGCATACATTTTAACTTTACCTAAAGTTTGAGTTAACTTCGTATTTATATTGGTATATAAAATTTGACATAAATAAAATAATAAATAATGTTACATTAAATATTTATACAATTTTAATGATTGTTACATCAAAATTGACATAAAATGATATGATAGGTAATGTTAATTAACTGTTTACAAAATTTTAATAACATAGTTTAAAAGAGTATACATTAAATACCTCATACTATAATTATTTAATATTTTAATATACATATTGGAGATGATCTCAAAAACTGACACATTTTAAATTTATTTTAACGACTTATCATCTATATATAATACATATGTTTTACATTAGTTTTTATCAATACTTCAATCTTGTATTACTCTTTTTATTGACATGATCTAACTTACAAAAAATTCAATTCATTAAAAAAATTTGGTTTCTCCGTTAAAATAATTTTGATACTTTTATTAGTTAAGTCTCACATTTGTTTGTACATATCTATAAAAATAGATTATAGAATCACATTCTAGAAGAAAACGAAAAGGACAAAAGATCATTGTTTATTCACATAACTATTGTATACATACAGGTAACCTAGGCGTGAACAAAAAAACCGAAACCGAAACCGAAACCGAAAAAAAAACCGAAACCGAAACCGATCAAAACCGGTTTTTCCAAAAACCGGTTCGGTTTTTCCAAAAACCGGCGGTTTGGGAACCGGTTTTGATTATAGCCGTTACAAACCGGTTTGTAACCGGTTTTTCCGGAACCGGTTTGGAAAACCGGTTTTTTGAGCTGTTACAAAACTAGCCGTTTTTTTGAATTTTTGACCGTTTTTTTGAGTTTTTTGACCGTTTTTTTGAGCTTTTTTTTTTACCATTTTGCCATCCTAAAACTAGTATAAATAGATACCTTGGGTTTGGTTTAGTCATAACACTCAATCTTGCTAATTCTAGTCTTTAAACACTCAAAACGCTTACGATTTACGTACGAAAACTCTCAAAAAATTCTCTACTCCTCTCAAACGCTCTCGAAACGCTATCAAAATGGCAACTCAATCTTCTTCAACTTCCACCGGTGTTGGTTCTTCAAATGCACCAACAATTGTGGAAGTTTTGGTAACCAAACGAAATCCGGAGATTTGGGTTAATTACGACAAAGTGTTATTGTCGGATGGTTCCACTAAGGCATTTTGTAAACGTTGTGGGAAATTTTTGAAAGCCGAGTCCAACTCTACTTTGAGATCACATTCTACAAAGTATTGTGATGGAGTCAAAAGTAATCCCGAGTCGGGTTAAACAAGTATGTCACGGGATGGGGGTATTTTTGCATATCAAGCGGAGCGGTGTCGACAAGCATTTGCCGGCTTTGTGATTCAAGAAGCTTTGCCTTTCAACCACTTCGACAACCCTCGGCTTACTAAGGTCATTCAAGATACTCTTCAACCGCGATATAATCATGTAAGTCGTCTTACTCTTAGACGTGATGCTCTTAAATTGTGGAAAAATGCTAAAACTCAACTAATAATCGGTTTTGAAAACTTAAATACAAATGTATCATTAACAACCGATGTATGGTCGGCTCCTCATGGTTTGCCCGGTTCGTATCTTTGTGTTACCGCACATTGGGTTGAACCCTCATCTTGGCAAATGATGAAACGTACCATTGCTTTTGAAAACTTTGAGTATCCTCACACGGGTAAAAACTTATTTTACATGTTACGAGATGTAATGAAAATGTTTAAAATAGAACAAAAGGTTTTTTCAATCTCGTTTGATAATGCAAGTAATAATACAAACGCCGTTCAAAGGTTAATACTAAAATACCAACCACCTTTGAAAGGCATTTTCTACCATAGTAGATGTGTTGCACACATCATTAACTTGGTTGTGCAAGACGGACTAGCGGTTCCACAAATAATGGTTGTAAAACACGCAAATAAAACTATGTTACAAGATATATTTTGTTCGGGTAAGGTTAGATACAAACATTATATGAGGTTATGTAAAGAAACGGATAACATTTTTTTAACCCCTAATTGGGACATGCCCGTAAGATGGAATTCGACTTACAACATGTTTATATGTGGTTTAAGGCAACGCGACACTTTAACCGTTTTTCATGATTTACTTGTTCAAAAAGGCCTTGCAACATCATTTTCCTCCGAGTATTGGGAGGTTATTCAAAAGATAACCGAATTGCTCAAAGTTTTTAAAACCGCAACTACTTTATTATCGGGTGTTTATTATCCCACAAGTCATTTGGTACTTAAGCAAATATATTTAATGAGTGGAAAACTAAACGAATACGAATTTTATGGTGATGTATTTGCAATAATGGTGGCTCCCATGAAAGAAAAACTAAGAAAATATTTTCAAGAAATACCACCGGTAATTACTTGTGCCGCCGCCCTAAACCCATGTTTGAACGTTTCCGGTGTGGAATTACTTATTGGTAACATTTGTCATAATTTGGATTTGAATGATGCGAATCCAAATTTTGCGAAGAATACAAAAAAAGATTTTAACACATATTTTAGAGAGTTATATGGTATATATTTTCAAAATTTTAGTTCAACAACAATGATTTCTATAAATCCGGGTTCCACAATGTTTGCTTCATCATCATCCCAAGATCCCGAGATTAACTTATATAATAGTTTAAGACAAGAAAATCATAAACGGGCAAGGGGTGATGGTGACCAAAGTGCCACTAGCAAATATGGTAGATATACCGGAACGGAATTTTTATCCTCAATACCTACCGAAGAGTTCGCAAATTTTGATATTTTGGCTTGGTGGAAAAGGAGGGAATCTCAATTTCCCATTCTAACCATCATGGCCCGAGATTTACTAACCGTCCAAGCTTCTACGGTAGCTTCGGAATCCGCTTTTTCTCTTAGTGGCAGGGTATTATCTATACGAAGAACAAAACTCACACCGGCCTCATTAGAGATGTGCATATGCTTGAAGGATCACTTAGACGCCGCGGAACGTATACAAAACGTTTCAAGTCTTGAAGGTGAAATGGAATACGAAGGAGATATACACGATCTCGAGGTGGAAGTGGGTATGGCAATATCACTTTCCGATGAAGAAATTGCTCTCGATGAAGCTTCCCGAGAGGCTTCCTCCGAAGAAGATTTCGACTTTTGAAGACTACCCAAATTGAAGATGTTAGAAGAATTGAAGATTAATAAAAGTTGAAGATTTTTGATGATTTTGAAGATTATGAAGACTTATTTGTTTCAAGAATATTTTTATGAAGATTTAGAAGACTTTGTTTTAAGTTATTGTCAAGATATGTTTTCATTCCTAATGTACTAGCATTCTATCGAAAAATTTTTGAATAATACGTTAGTTTTACCTAAAACGCTTAACGCTCGAAGAAAATTGAATTATATAGAATTATTGGTTTAAATATTATTTTTATGAAGATTTAGAAGACTTTGTTTTAAGTTATTGTTAAGTTATGTTTCCATACCTAATATACTACCATTCTATCGAAAAAAATTTGAATAATAAGTTGATTTTCCATAAAACGCTTAACGCTCGAAGAAGATTGAATTATATAGAATTATTGGTTTAAATATTATTTTTATGAAGATTTAGAAGACTTTGTTTTAAGTTATTGTTAAGTTATGTTTCCATACCTAATATACTACCATTCTATCGAAAAAAATTTGAATAATAAGTTAGTTTTCCCTAAAACGCTTAACGCTCGAAAAAAACCCAATTATATAGAAAAACCGGTTTCAAACCGGTTTTTCAACCCGAACCGGTTCCAAACCGACCCAAACCGGTTTCTATCGGTTAGGGTTTTTCCCCCCCAAAAACCGAACCGGTTCCAAACCGGTTTTTGGAAAAACCGGTTTTTGCTTTGGATAAAAAAACCGGTCCGGTTTGTCAACCCGAACCGATTTTTGGGAAAACCGGGTTTTGTTCACCCCTAAGGTAACCAGGGCCGGATTTGGGCCTGTGCAAGGTGGTCCATTGCACAGGGCCCAAAATCCTTAAAGGGCCTTTTTATATCCAATAGATATTATATATACATTTATATCAGTTACTAATTTTGGTCCAATTCAATGAAGCTGCCTAACAATTTAATCCAACATGCAGCTTTTGATTTTCCAACCTACCATGAGATCCATTTTTATTTATATATTATTAATCCCTTTCATATAATATCATATAATTAATGCAAATAAATAAAATATGATAATTTTATCATACGACAACTTTTAGCAGCCGCACGCCAACAAAAACTTTTCCGTTTCGATTTACGAATTGCGTCAGGAAGGAAGTCAAAGGTACATGGCTTTTAACTTTTGATTCTTTAATTTTTCGATTATATAATTCTAATTCATTTATTAATTTAATTATTCGTTTAATTTTATATTAATTATTTTGATTTCTATCGATCAATATTATATACCTTTTAGGAGTTAGATACTTACAATTTAGTGAGTTTATAATATAATTTAGTTTGACATAATTATTTAGGATACTAAATATATGATATTTGTTATGATTTAGTATTAAATTTTGACATAACAATTTTTAAATAACACCATTATGATTCTTAGATTCTATTATAAATGTCTTTAATATATTAAGCATTTAATTATAAATTTGTCGTTTTGTGTTTGAACATCTTTAGTGACTATGGCTCCTAAACAAGAATCTGGATATGAAAAGCGTAAAAAGAGAAAAAGAATTGAAGAACTTATTAAGTCTCAAAGTGGGGCTATAGATAAATTTGTTCAAAGGCAGCCAAAAGTTTCTTCATATAATGAAAACGTTGATGATGACAATGGTGGACATGATAATGAGGATGATGTTAATCTTAATAATAATGGTCTTGACGATGCTAATATTGAGAATATGGGTGTTGAGGATGTTAATGTAAACGACGACGATATTGATGATATTAATATTGAGGATGCAAATGTTGATGATGCAAATGTTGATATTCCTCATGTTGATATATTTGATCCACTATCATGGCAGAACCTTAGTTTTGATATGATTAATGTATTAGTGGCAAATGGTCCTAAAAGAGATACTACTATTCAGAAGGGTCCAAAAGATAAACTTCATAGAAGGTTCACGGCAACTTCGTACACTAGAATCCTACCAAATAACGAGAAACGTGATAGAGAATGGCTAGTATATTCAAAAGAGCTTGACAAAGTTTTTTGTTTTTGTTGTAAGATATTTAGAAAAGGGGTTGTGAAAGGTCAGTTAGTGAATGAGGGTTTCGCAGATTGGTCACATCTAAGCGTAAGACTTAAAGAGCATGAAGCTAGCTTAGAACATCTCACAAATATGGCTACTTGGTTCGACATGCGTCAAAAACTGCAAAGTAATGATGTAATTAATAAAGTGGTTCAAGAACAATTTCAAAAGGAGAGAGATCACTGGATAAACGTTCTCCTAAGAATTTTTTCGGTTGTCAAATTTCTAGCTAAACATAATTTAGCATTTCGCGGTACAAATGAGAAATTATATCGAAATAGCAACGGTAACTTCTTGGGTTTGATTGAAATGTTGGAAGAATTTGATCCAGTTATCAAAGAGCACGTGCGACGCATCACTAGTGATGAAACTCATGTTCATTATCTGGGTCATTCCATCCAAAATGAGTTAGTACTTTTACTTGCCCATGATATCAAATCACAAATCATCAAGAAAATAAAAGAAGCAAAATATTACTCCCTGATACTTGATTGTACCCCTGATGCAAGTCACCAAGAACAAATGTCTTTAATATTAAGGTATGTCAATTTCTTCTCTCAAAATGTTATTGTTGAGGAATCCTTTTTAGGTTTTTTGAATGTAGATGATACCACTGGCCAGGGACTTTTTGATATTACACACGAAGAACTGAAATCTCTTAATCTTGAGATCGATGATATGCGTGGTCAGGGTTATGATAACGGGGCAAATATGAAAGGTCAAAATAAGGGAGTTCAAAGGAAATTTTTAGAAATAAATCATAGAGCATTTTATACTCCTTGTGGTTGTCATAGTCTTAATCTTGCATTATGTGATATGGCTAACACTTGTAGCAAAGCTAGAGAGTTTTTTGGAGTTATACAACGAATTTACACAATATTTGCTAATTCTGTTAAAAGATGGCAAATTTTGAAAGACAATGTTACGGGCTTGACTCTTAAATCGTTGTCCACAACTCGTTGGGAAAGTCGTGTTTGATAGTGTTAAAGCTATTAGATTTCAGATTAAGGACATAAGAAAAGCCTTGTTTCAAGTTGCAGAAAGTGATAAAGATGCTAAAATCCAAAGTGAAGCTAGATCTCTTGCAAAATATGAGCTTGGGGAATATGAGTTTTTAGTTGGAATAGTCATTTGGTTTGAGATTTTATTCACGGTAAATTTGGTGAGTAAAAAATTACAAACCAAGGATATGCGTTTGGATATTGCTATTGAAGAAGTGAATGGATTGATTTCTTATTTTGAGTCGTATAGAGACACCGGATTGTCCAAAGCGATAGATGTTGCTAAAGAAATTGCCATTGAGTTGGATATTGATCCAGTATTCCCTAAAAAACGTGAAGTTCAGAGAAAAAGACAATTTGATGAGAACTCTAGTGATCATGATGCTTCATTTTCTGCCGAGGAGTCATTTAAAGTTAATTATTTCGTATACATTGTTGATCAGGCACTTGCTTCTCTTAGAGAAAGATTTGAACAATACAAAGCTTACGAGAACATTTTTGGTTTCTTGTTTACTTCTGATAAGTTGAAGTACCTTGATGACAAGGATCTTAAATTGTGTTGTAGTCATCTTGAATCCGCACTCAAGAATAATGGACAATCAGACATTGATGCAAATGAACTTTATTTGGAGTTAAAGTTGCTTAACAATTTGTTGCCACATGAAAATATGAGAGCTGCCGATGTTTTGAATTTTCTTAAGCAAGTCGATTGTTTTCCTAATGCAATAATTGCATATAGAGTATTGTTGACTATTCCAGTAACCGTGGCGTCTGCAGAAAGAAGTTTTTCAAAATTGAAGTTGTTGAAGTCATATTTGCGGTCCACGATGTCACAAGAGAGACTTAATGGGTTAGCATTAATAGCTATTGAGAGCAAATCTATTGGAGAATGTGAATTACAAAGAGTTGATTGATGACTTTGCTTCTAAGAATGCTAGAAGAATTGCAATATTCAAGTAATAAATTACAATATATGTAAGTATTGAGATAGAAACACTTTGTTGTCATATTTATGGCTTTTTATAATTACAAAATTTATCGTAATTCTAATAAGTTGTTTTCAGTTGTACATTAGATTTTATATTGAGGGGCCTATTTATATTATTTGAACGGGGCCAAAAAAATTAATGAGACGGCCCTGCAGGTAACTTCTTCTTTTTTCTTCGTGTAAATGTAAGTTTGTAAACAACTCAAACGAACAACCATGCTCCTTCATTTGACTCAGGGGTGCATCTGACTCCGGGGTGATACTAGAGTGGGCCAAGGTGGTCAGCTGCTGCTGCTGCCCCACGAACTTATTTCACCTTGCTTAAATTTTTCGGAAGAGGGGGACATTCTTCATATTGTATAAATAAATTTTGCGGTGGTATAAAATACCATAAACTGTTTCATAATGTATAAATAAATTTGACTGTGTATTAATTTTCTTTTATAAAACCGTAAGAAACAAGAAAATATATAACATAACATATTTGATTGTGTGATATGTAAGTTTGATTATGTACAAATCTTGTCAGTGAATTGAGGTGCCCTTTTGAGAACCAACGAGACAATAACCGAACCAACTAACCGCAAGTGCTTCTTGTTTAATGAAAAGAGAAGACAAAATATAGCAAGTGTTTTTGGGTAGTTTAATGACAAAACTAAAAGTCAGTCAAAAGCTATTACGCATTGGGCCGACACAAATGGGCTGACACGTGGATGGGTAGCCCAGATGTAGTTGCTTATACCGTAACTGATATCCTTACAGATATACATTGCCAGTGTTCAATTCCACTGTCATTGTTTTGTAGTTGAGGTAATTTTAAAATGATAAAGGTATTCAAACATAAATTCAAAAATCAAACCTTTAATAATAAAAAAAGGTTCAACATTGATATGTATAAGTATTCTTCATATAGTTTATTAGTTTGATTTGATTTTGAAAAGAACGTGCACAAAAGCCAGGATTATAAGAGCCCGAATTTCGTATTTATTTTAAGAAAGTTAAACGGTTAAGCATATAGTTTTGTTATCCATCAAACTTTTACAGACATAACTTATATCTTGTATTCAAATATAAATTCTCAAAATTAAACTTTATAAATCAGTTCCTAACACCCTATCAAGAACATAATTATAATTTACCAAATGGTTAGAAAAACTAAACTTATTGAATAAAGACGAATGTACAATTAGGATATAAACTTTTTTACCTAATGGTCTTTGTGTTTTCTTATTTGACTTTAATTCAAAAATTAAAGGCTGAAAAAAGATTCCCTCCAGCCATTTTATATTGATAAAAAAAATTTCATATCTTTGACACTTATATAAAATATCCCACAAAGTTTATAAAATAACTTGATAACGTGTTACGCATTCATAAAAGTAGTAATCAAACTCATTTTATTTAAGCAATAAGAGTTGACTAACCTTGACTCAAACGATGGATCGGAGACACAAGTGTTTGATTGGTTGACCCGAACATTGACTCGACAAAGTGGAATTGGTCCAGCAGGACCATGGTTGACCTATGGTCCGACCGTGTGTGGACAGTGGACCTGCTATCCACATTTCCACTTATTTTATTGTTGGTTTTGCTCGTACGTACCTTTCACATGATGTTAATGCAAGTATATAATTTTTAATAATTAACATAATAACTATGTTAATCACCTTGTAATCATTAAAACAAAAAGAGTGCATCTCAATATAATCATTTACGATTAATTTAAACAAAAAATCACTAATAATATCCAATTCATGGTTTTGTTCGTGTGTGGCATTTTCTACTGAAACTGATATAATCTGTTGAAGATGTGTCCAAGCAATAAGAGAACCAGTGTTATATATATTAATACCATGGAAAAAAAAGTTATTTGAAATGGGTTTTTTAAAAGAAAATATTAGATGTAAATAAATAAAAAATGAAACAAACCCAAATCCAGTAACTACTTTCTTTCTTGGACATGCACAATTAGGAAGGTGATATGAGATTTTAACAAGTTTCTTTAGGTTCATGTCTATTACTAGAAGAATACCAAGAAAAAAAAATGAAAAACCTTCAAGAATCACAATTCACAAACTATTTGCAAATTGCAAATGTCGACAGTAACTCTAATTGGTCCACTGGTTCACATGACCCCATCCTAAGCATACAAAATTTCAGACTGACTTAGCAGTACGCTAAATAGAGTGTTCTTCCACACAGAAATAGCTGGTAAGGCGGTAACCATATTCACAAAGTCCTACAGATTGAACTTTTCGTGAAAAGTTAACCTTTTCTAATTAGTTAAGTGATTCATTGAAAGTATGAAAAAGTTGGTTTGTGTTTAACTTGAGCTAGAGAAGATTTGCAGGGTTGCATGCGAGAAGGGTGGTGGAAATTACATTATTACCCTCAAAGTATGCATGCGAATTAAGTACCAACAAGTTGTGTAGCTGCTCTTTTGTGGATAAAACGTACAAATTTACGATATGTGTACTCGTAGAAGATTAAAGGGCGTTTTTCGAAAATCTTTGCTTGTTTGAATTGGACTTCAAAAAAATCATCCTTCTAAATTATGACTACACTCATTGAAATTACGTTGTCTATAACTGCTTTTCATTTGAGAGACAGTTATATTTTTTAGAACGGAAACAGATATAAACACTTTCAAAATATCAATAATCTTATATATGTATCCATCTATATCTATCTATGCTAATAAAGCATTTACATTGATACATGATCCGTACTCCATGGTTATAGATGAAAAAGTACCTATAACGTTCCTTCCAGTTCACAAAGTAAATGTACAAACATTAATTATCAATTACCAATATAATATATTACTCCTATATTTCTAACTTTTTTAAAATAAAGGCTGATGCGTTTAAAATAATACAAAAAATTCTATACACACATTTAAGATTCTACCGTGGTTAAAAGAATTACAAAAATATTCAACAAAATGAGTCCCGTGGAGTAAAACATCACTGTTGGTTATCGATCTAGGCGAACGACAGGCCCGGATTTAAAGGTGTGCAAGAGGTGCTATTGCACAGGGTCCATTTTCAGTTGGGGTCCAAAATAATAATCTTATAGTATAAGTTATATACTTGTGAAACTAAATCATTATAGAAATACTATACTAGCTCAGTGGAAAACACAAAATGATTTGTCCCTGTTGGTTGCGAGTTCAATTCCTAGCCACGCCTTTCTTTTTTTCCATTTATTTCCAATTCAAATATAACAAATAATTTTTTTTTTAAAGCAATTAAGTTTAGAAGTCAATTAAGTTCAAGTTTACTAATTAATTTATTTGATCAAAAAAATTTTTCTTAGATACTTAATTATTGTTTTATCATTATTCATTTTTGAAGAGGAAATTTATTTCGTATATGAATTTGAATGTTTAAATATTATTTTTGAAATAGAATTATAATAGGATTTGAAATCAATTAATAAAAATTTGATAAATTAATTTGATTTAATTTTATAAAGTAACATAAAACTTAGTTAAAAGAATCGATTAAGGGCCTAAATTGAAATTATGGCAGAGGGTTTTCGAAATTAATGGGACGGCCCTGACGAACGATCACTGTATCAATTTATCATCGATATATTTTTCATTCGTACTATCGTCAGCTACAGCGAGGATGGATTCACAAATTTAGGTTGTGGGGGACAAAAGAAAAGAAAAAAAAAATGTAAGAAAAAACAATAAAAAAGTGCACATTATAACATCAAAACTTAACAAAGAACTGCACTGTAACAACAACAAAATAGCATACTAACAAAAAACTTCAGTATAACATCAACAAAACAATATCAAAAACATCATCATATTTTATAAGCAAAAAACATGCTAAACATTAACTAAACATCGTTACAACATGAAAAAAAAAATAGCCTAAAATGCAGTAAAACAGTATTATTACATCAGTAAAAAAATTGCCTCAAAATGCAGTAAAACAACATCATCACAATCAATTGACATCTTAATAACAAATAACACGCTAAAATCATAGGATAGAAAATAAATAAATAAATAAATAAAATAAAAACTTGCATTCTAATTTTGAGATATAATAGCAACTACAACTACAAGATAGCATGATTTTAGTATATTTCAAATTTAACATAAATTTTGCCAACCCTAAAATATTTGAATAACTTGGATTACCCAATTTAAGTAATCATCAAGATCTGAGAAGATAAGTTAATGTAGAAAACTTTGTCTGGGCTCTTGAGCAAACTAGATACATTTATACATGTGTCATGTGTGTCGAACCTTGAGAATTTGGAAGGATATAAAATAGGAAAAAGCAAAAAACGTGGGCTACAGATGTGGATCAACAAAAACAGGGAGTATTTCTTGGGCCCAGGGCATTTCTTTTTCGGCCGAGCCACTGACGGCAATATCTGTTTCGGGCCGAGGGCAAACTTCAATTATTGAAGTTCAATATAAACAAATATTTACACCAACATTTGATTGAGGGCACGAGCCCCCTGGCCCCGGCCCCTACACGGCTCCGCCCCTGGTCAGCTATAAATGTCGTACATAACTATGTTTTTGTTTTTTTTCCAGGTCTTATTTATTTGTTACCATTACAGAGTGCGAGTAATTTAATAGTATCTCTCAATCGTTATTGAAAAATGAAAGATTACATATATAAAAAATTCAAACTTTATTAATGTGTCAATCTAAAAACTTTGATACATCAAAACGTATTTTCACGGGCTGCGGTGAATCAGCTCCATTGACTGCTTCCCTCTTACGCAACCCCCTTTTACGTTACCCATCTTTGAAATAGTTACATAAAAACCCTTCAACCATTGTGTAATTACAGCTATCAACCCTCAATTTCTAAAAGGCACATATCATCCATGCAAAATAATTTTTGTCAAAACATGCACCTTACTTTGAACAAAAACCATACAAATGTCATAAAACTTAGTCTCTCGGTCCCAATTTTAAAGTCTCCTTTTCATTTTTGTAGTGTACCAATTTTATTATTCATCTTAAAAAAAGTAAGTATAATTAACTAAATTATAATTATGTTATTACCCCTAATGTATACATATAGCATAAAAATGTGTAAAAAAATTAACAATAAAAGTGTATTTTATACAAAAATAAATTGTAATGATTATGTTTGTTAACCTGTAAGTTTTATTAATGTGAACAAGGAGGGAGTAAATCATAACTAATTTTTACCGGGTTTTAAAACATCTTTAAAAAGTCACAACAATTGTTTAGAAGAAAGGTGATTAATTTGTACATAAGTTAAAATACTAATAAAAATACAAAAAAGTTATCTCGTACGATAAAAAAAGGATATACATTTGCTATTGTGAATTACTTCAC
The DNA here is from genome assembly GCA_963921325.1 of Logfia minima. Classification (NCBI taxonomy): domain Eukaryota; kingdom Viridiplantae; phylum Streptophyta; class Magnoliopsida; order Asterales; family Asteraceae; genus Logfia; species Logfia minima. Next base: position 30,806,857 of record OY992769.1, read on the forward strand.
TTGGTTAAACACAAACTTAATTCCAACAAAAACAGACACTAGAGTCCCTTTACTCATTTTTACAGATTGAAACACATGCATTCAACAAATATCCACAAAAACAATATACATGACATTAACTTAATGTCATCTTGGACCAGAAAGCTCCATTGCTTCACCTACTAGTGAAGATTCTTCTATAAAATCTGAATATCTTTGTGGAATACCTTCTAAACCTCGAAATCGTGGAGTTTCGATACTTTGTGATGCTTCCCATCTCTCAACTAACCCTTCTCCTTCCAACATTCTCAATACTTCCGACATCTTTGGCCGATAAGTTGGGTTAAACTGAGTACACAAGAGTGAAACTTGAACCATTTCTTGCAACTCGACTCGATCATAATCATTTTGCAGTTGTTTATCCACCATTACACTTAGTTTTCCTTCTTGATGGAGCTTCTTTACCTGTAAAACAAACCACATTAGCTATCCCTAGTGTTGATACCATATAGGTTTTACATCCAAATCTGCATAGCTGGAGGTGGCTGGTGGCCTTTTTGGCCCATTCCCATGTAAACTAAACTATTCAGGTTATGTTTTAACTCTAATGTTCAAACAAAAAAATAGCTAAAAAGGAAACGGGTCAATTAGGTAGAAAGTCCATGCCTTATCTTACCAACTAAATTATATTATTTAAATTAAAAGAGTAGAATATTATTGAAATAACATACTCTCAAAAATCATATTTAAGCAAGAATAGAAGTTCACCAATTTAGGAGATAAGGCGTTAGGACCAACCTGTTTAAACCCATTCGTAAATTTCCACTTTGACCCTTACCCATTTGACCTATTACCAATCCACACGACCCAACCTTTTTTAGAAGTACAATTTTACATAGTGAGAAAGAAAGACGATACCCAATCTAGCATTATGCCCTTCTGGTTGGCTGCCCTTCCAAAATCCAAAGCTTTCTGTCCAGTAATTAGTTCAAGAAGCAGGATCCCGAAACCAAAAACATCAGTTTTTTCAGATGATTGGCCAGTTGATAGATACTCGGGGGCAATGTGGCCCACGGTGCCACGAACAGCTGTGGTGACATGAGAATCACGGTGGTCTAATAATTTTGCCAACCCGAAATCACCAACAACAGCCTCAAAATCTTCATCCAAAAGTATGTTGGCTGCTTTAACATCACGATGAATGATTTTTGGGTCACACTGTTCATGTAAATATAGTAAACCCCTTGCAGTTCCTAAAGCTATACTTTTTCTTCTCGACCAGTCCAAAACGGGCCTTCCCTGAATATTATCTGCTAGAAACATATTCATTTACATATATTAGATTATTTTTCAATATGGTAGATAGCAAGATCTCTAAGGTAAAAAGGAATTATTTACTAGTTAGTACACCTTTCACTTTTGAGTCATGGTAGTAGTACCTTCAGATTTGATTTTATATGGATTTTGAAACAACTATGACAGAAAATGTGTTGTGTATCTAGTATCTAATATAATGTTTGATGTAGTAATGAAAACGTTATCGGGAAATCAAAGGATTCATCTCAATTCTGAAGTTAGATATTAGTCCACTTGACCTCAAAAGTCAATATTGATTTTCAAATGGTATGAATGCTTATTTTAACTGGAAAAAACAAGGTAGCAAACCTTTTAATCTAGATGCCACACTGCCATTGGGCATAAATGGATAGACCAGAAGCCGTTCATTTTCGGTTGAGCAAAATCCCCAAAGGCGTAAAAGGTTACGATGAACAGCCAAACTGATAGTTTCAACTTCAGTTTGAAATTGGATTTCACCTCCAAAAGTATTACTGTCTTTCAATCTTTTAACTGCAACTATTGTACTATCGTTTAACATCCCTTTGTAAACAATTCCATATCCACCCTTCCCTAATATATTTTTTGCATTAAAATGGTCAGTGGCGGCCCGAAGTTCCTTAAATGTATATCTCCTTAAGTGGCCCAAGCATACCTCGGGTTCATATTGTTCTGCATATATAACAACAATCAATAAAAATCCCGTGGAAAGTACAAGTATATAGTGATAATAAAAAAAATGGAAGGAAATAGATATGGGACAATGACAACTAACCATTAACATCAAAGAATATTTGTTGGTTTTTCCTGTACCGCCACCATACAAGAATTGTGATGAGAATGATTATTAGAAACGCTGCACTTAAGCTTGTCCCAAGAGCAAGAGCCAAATGGTGAGTCTTTTGATTTGGTGAGGATTGGCCTGGTAAATGAAAATGTTAGGATCGACAATATCTCTCACACACTATAATAATAACGACAATAACAGAACATAAGTAGAGTACAGATACATAAGAAGGGACTTTTTATCATGTAATATGTGTTACCTGTGAAACCATCCGGTGGGAATGAGAGAGCCTCGGGATAAATATTTGAACAATTATTGACAGAATTCTGCCCACAGAGCAATGGGTTGCCTATGATTCTGAAGAAAAAAAAAAAAAAAAAAAACGTTACATAAAGCTACAGGTGTCAAAAGGGCATATATGTGCATGTCAAAAGGGTCAGGTCAGGTGGTCCGACCAGCCAACATTTTTTTTAGTTATATAAATGATTGATGTATTTAACATGACTAGAAACCTGTACTAACAAACTAAGAGTATATTTAATTTCAAATGAAATGATTTAGGATGTTGTAAGCATCTAGATACACGTTAAACAGCTTTTTACCAGTTTCAATTTTAGCTACTTTTTATACTCTACCCCTTTGGCCAATTTCAACAACCGATTGGACCTCTTTTCATATAAATGGATTGATATTGCCAACTCTAGCTAAACGGAAGGATGACAATGATATTACAGGATTAAGGAGAAGATAAGCTCACCTAAAAGTCCTTGCAGATAGTTTTGGCAAAGGACCACTGAGATTGTTATACGACACATCTCTACATAGGCAAATGAAATAACGATTAGATAATGTTGTATCAAGCCCATATAAACATATGTAAATTTGAGAATAAGGAAAGTAACATACAAAAGAGTAAGCCCTCCAACTCCGGATAACGATTCAGGAACTGTGCCACTAAGACTATTGTTGTTCAGACGCCTGTCTTACTCAAAGAGAGTGGTTTAAAATGAGTGCAATTTATGTGACACATTTGTACTCAGTATACTAAATTAAAGATGAAAACTTACAAAAAATTAAGGTTCTTGAGATCCCCTAGAGAACTAGGCAGCTGACCGCTGAATATGTTTCCTGATAAATCAAGAGTTTGAAGCTTCTGCAATTTCCCAATCGCATCTGTAATTGGCCCAAAGATTGCATTGTTCTGTAGCGTACTACACAATTTAATCGAATTATCACGTCTAGGAACTATCTCTCAGCATATAATAAACATCAAGATTTAACTATCAACTTACACAGATTGCAAGTTACTAAGATTTCCAATCGCAGACGATAAGGTACCGGACAAGTTTTGACTAGGAAGCCCTCTGATGATAAAGAATCAAAACCCATTAAGATTCAAGTATTTAAAAAATAAATTGTGGAAATATAAAGGTGTGAACTTGGAAAAAACAAAATATTCAAGAAACTGAGATTCAAATTAACTCACAAAGCCAAAACCGACCGATCGGGTGTGCAAGTAACCATTCTCCAATTACAAGGATCTACAGAAGAATAATCCCAGTTGTCCATTACATTTCGTGGGTCCTTCAGATCACCTTTTATAGCCATTAAAGCTACAACTGCATCATTAATAAAGAATTTAATATTATCAACAGCTTTGAACAAACTCTTCAATCCTTCAAGGATACCGTCTTTTTAATGTTTTCTTGATTTATGACAAGATCATTAGCAAATGACCACACATATAAATCAGGATTAGAGAACATTAATGTTATTTATAGTTTTATCTAATTAAAACAAAGGAGAAAGCAATTATAGACAAAAGAACCAAGCTGAAATTTGCCTAAATAAAGCAAGAAAATTGTGGAGTAAGAATGAACAGGAATCAATATCTACAAAAATAGAGTACCAACAAAACCCCAGATAAATTGAAAACTAACCTTCATAATTTACACCAGAAGGAGATAGAGTTGCATATGCAACATTCAGCCATGTCAAAAGACTAAAAACCACTAAACCTAATATCTCAAAAACACATAATTTCTTCTCCATGCTTCAAAAATCTTCAAAATTTACACATAAATATCAACAAACATAAACTTAAGACATTTTGTCACATGAACATTTTCACCATGTTTATATACTTTGGTTCTCTTCTCCAAATTCCAAAAGATAACAGCCAACATAGAAAAACAGAATCAAAACACTAGCAAGCGAAAACCCCACTATTCTCTCTCAAATCCCACCTTTAATCTTGCTCAAAAAGTAACAAATTACAAAATGCTCTTCACGCACTTCACAAAATTCCCCAACTTGCAAAACCCAGATGTCAAATTTGCTGTATTTATGTCAAAGATTCAATCTTTTTAATCGAAATGAAAAGATTTTTGATTCTTGAGTAGTTATCCTGTCAATATACAATCAAGATATGGAGCTGGAGAGAGAGAGCAGGTTTAAAAAACACCTCACAAAAAGATTAGGGAAGTTCACAGGTACAAAGAGAATTTAAAAAAATTAATTGTTTTTTTATTTAATTTTAATTATTTTATGAAAAGAATCAAATAATTGTTTGGATTTTTTTGGGGGAAACAAAGACATATGCTTTTTATTCAGTGATTGGACTGAAGGATGGATGTCTGTTTGTGTGAGAAAGAGAACAAAGAGATGTCCTCAAAAGCAAAAAGATTGAAAAGAAAAGCTTTTTTTGCAGGTAAAATTTTGGCAGATCACGTGCCTGGCCTTGTCTTGGTCTTTGTTGGTTTTTTGCCTTTTTATACAAAAGTTATCTTTTTTACCTTGAAAATAGATTTCAAAATATGATTTTGTTTGATATAAAGTTCATTTGTATTGTCCAGTTTCTAATCGTGGGTTCCGATATTAAAATGTGTTTTTTTAAATACACGAACTTTTTTTTGTAATGTAACACATGGGTGCTTTTGGTATGACTGTACGAGTTTGATAAGATAGTTGATTGGAAATGGAAATGGAAATTGTTTTTAAATCCATGTTTCGTGAGGGTTTTGAGAAAGTTGGAACGGAAAGGTAGGAAATGGAATGAGAATCACTTTATCTATTTTGGTTGCACAAGTTAAAGGAAATAAAAAGTTAAAAGTGGGAATCGTTTGCATTCTCATCATTCTCTACAACATGGGATGGAAAGGTAAGAAACAAAGTAACTCTTTTCTTCCAGTGAAACACCTAAACTTGAAATATATAAGCAATGCACGTGAGTTGCACACTCTTAACACTTTCTAACCCTAAACTACTATATTTCACTTCCGGCGATTTTGAAAAGAAAAACTTCATCACAGACCGTTGAACCATTGTTTCTAGGTTTTTTCCGACCAAACGCAACGAGATTTCGTTTTTGACACTAACCACTACTTTTGGTTTGATTATTGGTGGGCATTTTTGTTCTCAATTTCTTTGTATGGAAAGATGAAGAAATAAAGGGCATAATTCTCACAATTCTCAATTCGATGTATTTTCACAAGTGTAATGATTTTCACTGCCCTCTTTGGTATATCGTGCATTTGTGCTTATACTCAACACCATCAATGTCAAGATATGTATATATGTGGATATATACATGCATATATGATGATGATCTGTTGTCCCCCTTCATTATATGTGATTATTAAAGATAATATAGTAATTACAAGTTATTTTCATTCCATTACACTACAGAACCAAACAAGAGAATTAATTCAACGTAAGATGATTCTCTAATTATACCAAACATGGAAATCAGTTTCTTTTCTCTTGTGCCATTCGCTTTCTCTACGTTTCCAATCTCTACATCAATTCTATTCTTTATGATTCCATCGTACCAAACGTGTCCTTAAAGTCTAAGTGTTTGATTTTTAGTTTTACAGTTTACATACTAACAGTATGTTTGAAAATGTGTTCAATAGATTTTGCGATTCAAAATACTAATTTAAGAAGGCGTGTCACTGTTAAATTTTCAAAACAACATATTCTCTCAATGATAATATAAATAATCATTTTTTGCAGAACACTTTTTCTAATTAATTACGGTCTTTAAACGTGATAATCAAATCTTAAATAATATATAAAAATCATACTTGTGACATCATCATCTTAATTTAAAATCTAATTAACTAATCAGAGGCTATAATTAGTTAAAATATATACTTTTTAAATTGAGTAAAATTAGGTATTTGATGACATCATAAATTATGATTTTAAAAAATAAAACAAATAATTATTTTAAAGATAAATATAGTTTACAAGATAATTAGTAAATAATACTACTAACAATATCTAAATTATATACTATTAATTAATTAATAAATTAATATTTTTCATATTTATTAAAAACATATATTCAGGAACAAAAGGAATCGGATAAAAAATCATCGTCCAATTTATGTAAAATTTATTTAGGAATGTAGCTTTGGGTTTCAAGTTAATTAATAAGGTTTCAACGTTTCATGAACTTGTCTATGATTTATTATTAATATAATATAATATGATTTATTAAAGCATATATATTATTCAACAAACTATATTAGTATTACAATTTGTTTGTATTTTCATGAATTTATGGAGTAGGTTTTAATTTAGGATGGAACAAGACATATTGTGCAGTAAAATGGATAAATGATTTTCAGTGTGATTAGAGGCTCTATTATCATAACTTTATGTAATGAATATTGTTTTTATGTAGTTTCATTTCAAGAATATAGTTTAACAATCATCTAATAAAAAGATTCAAGTGGAAGAAGATAAAACGTAATTAACGTTCAAATAAATAAAATACGGTTATTTATTCAATATCAGTGTATATAGAGGGTATTTAAGTACTCTATTACTTTTTGAAAAAATTATTAACCCTTAAGATACATAAAAAAGATATATGATTATAAATTAACCCTTAAGATATATAAAAAAGATATATGATTATAAATTAATTGTTTACATTTTATGTTAATAGTCTCATAGGTGATTACTATTTAACTTACAAAAAGTTTATGTTTAAAATCACCCTAAACTATATGCAACACACTTCCTTCTACTATTTGTCTTTTCTTTTTTCTTCATATTTTTGGTTGCGTAACGGTTTCTTATTGTTTGTTATATGAAGTGCTTCGAATTTAAGATTACTAATCATTTTTCACGAATTACAGTTGCAATTATTTTCAAAAATGTTCAAATAGTATTATTTCATATTTTTCAAAATGACTCGTGTGTAAACATGGGTGTAAAAACTAGTAATATCTATAAAATATAATTCAAAAACACACTTTAAACAAAAAAATTTATCATACATATTTTCATTCCCTCAACCCGACCACACCTTGTGTTTATTGAAAAATGGTTTTGGCCAAAGGTAGTATACTTGGATAAAATCTTGTTTATCATCGGGATCTATATAAGTGCTAGTCATAGGCTCTCCTACTAGTGAATTGGAGATGGAAAGAGGGCTTCATCTAGGGCTCTTTCACCATTTTTTATTTCTAATTGACGCGAAAACCTAACAAGTCCTTACTCTTGTACATTGTAATAAAGGTTTCTTTGGTGGGATTTCTCTTGCCGATGGCATATCAAATGTCTCCTTATTGCAATATGTCGACGATGCCCTATTCCTTGTTGATTGGTCATTATCAAACGCAAGAATATTATTAGTATTATGGGGTGTTTTCAAGATCGGGTCAAAAGATTCACCTTTTTAAAAGTAGACTTCATGGTGTTGGTGTAGGTCCTACAGTTTGTGCTGATTATGCCAATATTATTCATCTTGGGGTGTCGGTTGGAAGAAAAATGAGAACTTTAGAAAGTTGAAATGGGGAGATTGATAGCCTAAATAATAGGCTTCCAAGTTGGAGGACAAAGTTATTATCTATTGGTGGTCGGTTAACTCTCACTTAGGCAATCCTTGAAAGTATTCTATCGTATTATTTATCAAATTTTAAAGTGCCAATAAACGTATCCAATTGCTTGGAATCTATTCGCATGCACTTATTGGGGTATTAAGGAAAGATGAAAATAATATTAATTGGATTAAATGAATAAATGTGATATTGAGTTAAGATAAAGGGGAATGGGAATAAGATGTATCAAGTCAAAAACATGAGTCTTGTTGGAAAATGGTTATGGAGATTCATCAAAATATCATTCGCTTTGGCGCAAGGTTGTTGTTTCTTTACATGGTTCAGATGATGGATTTGGAGCCAATCATACTTTAAACCCGACTGCTCGTATATAGGCTGAGATTGTTTAAAATGACAGTGAATTGCTTGTATTGGAATACCATTTGATAAATCATTTTTAAAGAATGTTTCAAGTGAGAAGCAAACTAAATTATGATATGATATTTGGTGTAGGACAGAAATTGAACTTAAGGAATTATGTTCGTGTTTGTATGTGTTGGAGCAAAACAAATCTTGCTTGGTTGCAGATCGTTGGGTTTTTTGTCGATGGTGTTTGGTCCACATATTGGAATTGGAAGACATCTCAAAGAGGAGGGGTTGTTAATGACCTGATTAATATCTCTAATGATATTGGTGATCTTAGACTTGTTCCTAATTTGTTTAATAACTAAACATGGACACTTGATCAGTTATATCCCCTCCTGATGAGTAGATGATCAATGTTAATTCAAAATATTAAGCTATTGTTCTCCTTTGTCCGACTTGCGTATTTTCTAATGCAATTTATCACTTTTCAAAAAAAAAATTATGTTTATTGAATTGTCATTCAAGTTAGCAAATTCCAATATTAAAATATATCTATATGCGAAATTCTATTGTAGTAATACAAATTCAAGCTTCAACTTTACTCTTGAAGATAACCTATTAAGCTACCAACATAAGACATTTAACAAAAATTATACTCAATACTTAGCTTTTAGAAATGAAGCTATTAGTAACATAGTTGTTAAAGCGTGACTTGACTCGTGACTCGAAATTTTGATTTTTAACTCGTGACTTAATTCAACTCCTAAGAGTTATTATTTTACAATAAATATATATCTTTATATATATTTGTATATTATTGTTTAAGATTTTTTTCTTAAGAGAAATAAAACATGGTGGGAGTCGATAGTCGTAACACCCATATTTTTTTATATAACTTAGTTTAAAACATAAAATGAACTATATTCGACTTCAATACAATTGACATCACCCGGATTCAATTATATACAATGACAATACTTATCGCTTTTAAATTTGATCAAATTACCATTTGTACATGACTTAACATACACAATAAAATCAAATCTATTTACAACCACATCATGCATCTACCATTTAAAAGACCTCGACATCACATGCAACGTAAAATCGTGTGACTAACATGGCTCAGTGGTCTCATTTACCCAAGACAACTCTAAAACATCATTATAAACATGTCCATATGTATAAGATGATACTTGCACTTTACAAGAGGGGTGTACATAGGGATGGTTGATGTGTATTAATCTAGTTATAAAAATAGTAAAACAAAGTTAAAGCTAATTAGTACACAACTAGGCAAGTGTACATAATCAAATAGTAGTATAGCAGTGATAAGTCTACGTGGTAGTGTCTCACATTAACAGTTTATATGTACTTTGAGAATTATTTATTCAATCTATAATTTAAAACGGGAGTTGCCTCTTAACGACAGACAGTCAAAGAGTTGTTATTAACTAATAAGCAGTAAATCAGATGATCAACCGAAAGATAGAAGTATGTTCATCTAGACATTTCACCACTAGAATTGGACAATAAGTAGAAATGTATTAAACGTATGAGAATTAATACTCTAAATTACTTGTTTTCACAATGCAATCGTTTAATTGGAATCTTAAAATGCAAGTGTCCTTGCCAAGTTATAAACTCCAATTATGATTAATTAACTCTACTAAAATGATGACTCAATTCATAATCCTAATGTCATATAGATTACTAATCATACAAGATTTCTCTTAATATGATCCACTCATACTATAATTCTATTAACCTAATTCAAATCATTCATTGTGTCCAATCAAAAGCACAAGATTTAATAATCATGCAAATGTAATGTTAAAATGCAAGAGTTTTCACTCATTGAAACAAACATAACATCAATTGAATAAGTTAAATAAACTAAGTACAAATCGTTTTTCAATTAAACATCAAATCATATGACTAAACAAATCTAAATATCAAACGTCCAACATCTAAGGTTATTAGCCTAGATGAACACAAAGGATTTAGCCTATTGTCATAGACTCAATCAAACAAATCATAATAATCCAAGAATAATTCATATTTGATTACAAAAGTGAATTCAGCAGAAAATAAATAAGATTCGAATTGAAAAATTACAAACCCTAGCTTCTATTGCGAATCAAGAAGGATTGAATGGCTTAGGGTGTCCCCAAAAGCTCTCCAAAGCTCTCCCAAAACGGCTCCAATTTTCAATAATAAATTCTTAGGTTAAATTAGGGTTTGCATGGGAATAAAAGGCAGAAAACAGGAAATCGCCTCAGGTACCCGGTTGGAAACCCGAGAACCCGACAAGTAATACTGGATCCCACCCGGATGAGGCTTTTAAACGGGGATACATGAGCTCCCGGCGGGTATAAATCAATCCAAAATCTCTATTCCAGTTTTCCCGTTTTAGCAATAAAGATCCCGTTCGGGTAGCGTGTACCCGGCGGGTAATAACCAAATCTTACAGCTTTTTTGGAATTTTCTCTTTTTCTTCATTTTAACTCATCATTTATTCATTATTTCTTCGATCTTCTCAATTATTAACCTGAAATAAAATATAAATTAATTAAGTACCAAAAGTTCCTAAATTAACTAAATTAATATACCATTTGGACCGATATCGCCCCTCTAAATATGTCTAATTTAGGCAATATCAATGGCAACGGGGCCGGGGGGAATCGGGGACCTCAATTCCTTTCCCCGTCCGTGAACTCTATTTCAAGTCCCTATCCCTGTCGAGGAAGATGATTCAAGCCCCATCCGTAACCCTAATGGGGATCGGGGATTGTCACCATATTCATACTTGTCCTTTTTAAAATTGTAATGGCAGTATATGTATAAACTAGATATTAATGGTATTATACGAAATTATTGATCACCAAAAAGATACCATAAATTCAAAATACTATTAAACAAGTACAATTCTTCAAGAAGTTCCAAAACCAGTTAACAAATAACAAGTCCTAACATAAAATAAACCAAAAGGTTGATTCCAGCCCAAAAATTCGTCGAAGTCATACTAGGTAACAACACTCCAACGTACTCTTAATAACTTTTAAGAATACTAGTATTATAATTTCTATTTTTTATATAATACCTAATATATATACACACGAATACATATATAAAATATCGAGTATGGGTAAGGGCCCCCGATAAAATCTCCAACGGGTACGGGTTTTGGGACCCGAGGAGTATTCCCATCCCCGACCCCATACCCGATTTTTAGTTTCGGGGATTCCCCGCCCCCGTCCCCATACCCAGTCAACTCAGAGATTCAACGGTCAAATCGAGTTTGGGATCGCGTTCCCCATAGGGTATGGGGTTTTTTGCCATCTCTAGGTGTACAATGTATCAAGCATGATTTTAAGAGAAAGCTCATTATCATATATGTAATAAGCACCGCCACTAGCATCCTATGAGCTTTTTGTTCAAATCACCATTTGACCCGCTTGTTTTACTTACAACATAAAACATGAAACGGTGAGCAAATTGCTTAGTGAGATAACATAAATTAAACTATTCATGTAAAATCATGATCATGAGCATTAAGGATCCTTACTCTTATCTCGTTACTTGTCGAACTGAGCATATGTGTACTTATGTTACAAGGACATATCATGAACTAAACAAGTAACAATTATATTCATTACGAAATACAATATATACATAACTAAACATATCATAATATAAATGATACATAATCTATACATAACAAATCTACAAAATAACTCACACTCTCATAAAATTTAGGAGTATTCTAGAGATAATTATATTATTTGTCAATCATCTGTTACTCACCTCGTGGCTTAATTAAACAACGAGAATGAGTTATACGAGATTAGAAGTGGTTCATTTTCTTTTTATAAGAAATTAAAAATTTAGTTTATATTCATATTGACAATTTCAAATGTCAATTCGATGGTTCGTCTCCCCATCCTACGGGTTCCCTTAGCCCCTTAATAAGTAAGCCCATTCACATCTGAGATTCGTGGTCAGTTGTACACGGAATTTTCAAAAAGCTTGATCTCAATTTATAAAAGTTGATGTTCTTTGTTTCCTCCCGGAGTTAGCCGACCACACACGCATACACAATGCACACTTTAAATGTGTTTATCAATTTCCATTAATTCTTTTCATGAAACAGAACTAATAATGATATTTTTCATTTCTTTGCCTTCAGATAATCTAACTATAACAATTCAAGTCCCTATATTTTTCTCACTTGTCACTTTTGGTTGTATCTTTAACCTTGACTACTCACACATATTTTTTATAAATAGTTTTACAACTTTCAAAGATTATACATGATACTATATTTATTTACTTTTATCAAATATGATGCATAAACGTATCCTAAAATTTTGGAATGTAACAATAATTAAGTCGTTGGCTGAATGCTTAATTTAAAACTAGCGTTATATCGGTGCAATGCGACAGTAATATTTTAAAAATAATTGTCGATGTCGTCAATTACCAAAAGGTCTTTACCCTATCGGTATGAAAGGAATTCATTAATTAAGAGTTTGTGGGTTCAAGTCTCACTTAGGCATGTGATTGTATATATTCGTAGTGGTTGTAAATAATATGTCTGTTAGATTGCAGAGTTGACGTTCTAAAAGGAAAAAAAAATCAATGTCGTCAATTGAAATATTTTTTGGAGTACTCTAATGGTTTATGTGGTAATTTATACATGTGTGTATTAGTATGTTGATTAAATGTATTGATCCAAATCAACTTTATATTTTAAAACAATTAATTATGTATTGATTTTATGTCATTAATTCAGATGTTGTGGGAAAAATTTGTTTGAAATTACATATTAATCGCTATGCAGTCAAATAAAACAACAAATCGATGATGGTAATAGCCATATTTCTTGTTCGTGTTCATGTGTAGAGTTGAAAATTAACTATAATAGGTTAATGGTTAATAAAGTGGATAAATGAGTTTAATTGAAAATGTTATGAATAATAAAAATTACAAAAGCTAAATATAGAAATATTAAAATTAAGATTACTAAAAATAAAAGAGCTAAATGCTTTATGGTATAGTATAGATTAGTTAGGAATTCGCGCAATGCGACGATCATGAATAGAAAAATATTTATTGATCTACAATGATGCTTGACGTAACAATAATAGTTGTATTAACTTATATTATTAATTATTTATTTTTATATGTTTTCAACTCATTTATGACTTATGTTATCATAGTAGCTATGAATAATAATTATAATGGTGATTGAACTACAAAGAAATTGATTCTTTAAGTTTTTGATATATGTGCAAACACTTTAGAATATATATAGGTTACAAATTGGATTGATCGAATTTAATAAATGGTTGAGTTATATTTGTTATTTATTTTCAAATTTTAAGTAAATATAACTATAAATGTATAGTGTATACATTTAAAGAAACAAGTAGATATATTGATTTGTTTTTATTGGTTTTTATAATTATATAATTAGTGATATGGATATAAACATAATTTATGATATCTAGACTTGTAAGACATTAATGATAGTACAAATATATGATGCATATGTCATCTTATAGTCAATAACTTGATGATATGCTAAACTTCAAAACCTTCAGAACATTGAACATGTAATTAAAAGTTACAACTACTCCACTTTGATTATTGATAAGTTTAGAGTTATTATTGAATAAAATATAAAATAGAAAAATATTTACATAAAAAATTAAAAAATGTGTGTCTGACTTGTAAAACTTATAAACATGTGTAAGTTTCTCAATCTAAATAAAATGTATATATGTGTATATTAGAGTTTCAATAATAACATTATTGTGTAATATTGCTCTAATACGTTTTATAGAGGTTTTTAAAATTGTCATAATAACATATTGCCATATTAATTATAGGGTGAATGAAAGGATAAAATAGGAAACCTCATATTCAAGTTCTAAGCATTAAGAAAGAGAGTTAGAAATCATTTATAAGGGTTTGAGATAGATTATAGTTTTTTTTTTCTTTCTCTTTTGTCATTTCATCTGTTGTATTCCATTACATTAAAAATTTGACTTTCTGATTCGTAAGAGTCACACACAATTCGAAAGAATCAATAAATGACTAGTAAGAGTCAACGTCATGTAAGAGTCGGGTCTGAATCGCCTCATTTTAAATTTTTTTAACTTGACTTGTAATTCGTAAAATTCTAACAATTATAATCAAAAATATATTAATTAAATCATCTATACTATTACACGGAGTATAAAGAAAATTTGGTCCATTTGTTAAAAATTGGCTAATTTCTTACAACTTTTACGTCACATTGCTAAACACCAGATTTCTTTCTTTTATCATATACAAAGTAAAAGTAAATAAAATAACAAAGACTCTAAACACAACACACATGTTAGGCACATTTTCAAAATACACGCACAAAAACTATCACTCTCTTACTGTATCACTACCAACATGACCTCTCATCATAGGGTGGTAGTAGCTTTAGCTTATTTTATTTATTTATTTATTTTATGTTAATAATAATAAGAAAATATTAAATAATTGATAAATGGGGAATATGTGGAAGAAAACGAGGAGTTAAATGACAAAACATTCTGTTGTCAATTTTGTCTATATGCTTCAAGGCTTTTTGCAATATACGGAGTATATAATATATTAATTATTATATTCTCTCTATTTTATTATTATATACTCCATTTTATAGGCTTTCGGTTCGCCCCAAAACTTACGACTCCCAAGCAGCTAAGGTATTTTTGTTCCTTGAATATTCCCACTTTCTATTAAAGTATATTTTTAACATTTAATATAGCAATATATGTTCACTAACTACTTTTAAATATTTAATAGCATATCCTTTTTTACGATACTAATTTATACAATACTAATATCTTCTTCTTACTAAATTAACTAAGGCATATACTAATATCTTGTTTTTGACCATCTAATAAATTATTTATATATCTAACCCTTAAATATTACCTAATTACATAAACGACTAAACTATTGAACTTTGAGTTTTTGGCGTACCTAGTCCTCCAACTTGAACTAAACTTGAATAGTCTTCATTTTATACGATCGGGCTCTGATACCATATAATCAAATTTTGAATTTGGGAAAATGATTATTGTTTCCACACTCTGAAAATGAGTTACAATATTGTTTATACACAAGAAAAGCTGACTAACTACTCCTAACTAACTTTCTGACCATCTAACAAACTATTCACATTGTAACTAGTTACAATAACCGCTAAATTTTTTGAACTTCGAGTTATTGCCAAAACCAGTCCTCCAACTTGAATTTTCTTAAATATAAAATGTATATCTTTTTGTGGTAAAAAAAATTGATAACCAACAATTCAGATATTTATGATGTGGGGAACATAGCTGATCCATTCATCAGTTGTAACTATGGGAGAATGCGTATATCTAAAGTTATCACTCATAATAATTTATTTATCTTCAAAATTAGAAAGATCCTAGTTGTTACGAGCTTTATGAATGCAATGTATATATAAAGTTATCACTCATAATAATTTATTTATCCTAAAAAATAGAAAGATCCTAGTTGTTATGAGCTTTGTGAATGCAAAATGCAAATAACTTGACTATAACTGGTAAAGGGAGAATGTGTAGCTGCGACATTTGTACAAAAAGAAGGAAGAAAGAGGAGAGTTGTAAGAATCTAGTTATCATACAATTGTGAACATACAATTGATAATTATGTATAATATAATAGTTATATATTTTTCTGAACGGCATTATTTATTAAAAATTTAGTATGTAGTTATAAAAAAATATACACGAAAATTATAAAGGATGTAACAACCAATCATTCCAACTATACTACGTTAAAGCCCATTTATACAATTGAGTTGTGAGAACTGCACTACGTGGCACTACACAACATCGATATTCTACCAGTATTGTGATCTGCTTTTGATCTTCTATGATTAAAAAAGTAAGGTTAGAACTTGATATGAACAGATCTTGATTTTACCAAAACTAGAAAAGAACATTTTTTGAATTATAATGATTATTAAACACGACAATAGTTATTATAAAATGCACATTTAAATACAAAAATACAAGATAATTATAACACAATGAACTCTTCTTAATCACCATGTACGCGCAACTATCTGAAGCAAATAACACTGTGTAATTCATAATCATGAACAGGTGTGTGAGTTCAAGTAAATTATGATATACTAGAAGGGTTTTCGTGCGATGTAGCGCTCGTTTAACAATTGCCCGCTAATTTAACATCTCAGTTTATATGTCAATATCGCTTATCAAAAGCACAAATGAGGATTACAATAATTTGAAATCACATAATTTTGTAATTTGTCAGTTAATTGTATAATAGGTCTGTATAGATATGTAATAAGTCACAAGATGCTTGTGAATTCTTACAGTATACGATATTTGTCGGATATATAATTAATTATATAATGAGGTCACTTGCAGTGCTAATTTGAAGTCGTCCCACAATTACATATCGTGAGATGATCGCTCATAGTGGTAATTTGTTACGATTGCTTACGACTACAAATCAAAACTCACAATTTTATTTATTTTTACTTTTTCAAAAAAAATCATTACTTAATTAAATTAAACACTATATTTATCAAACATAAATTAAAAACCATTATATTTTTATAAAAAATCATAAAACATTACATGTTTTGAATTAATAGCGTGTAACTACACAAGAAAAAAGAACTGTAGCTCAAAAAATATAAATTTTGTGTATATTTTGTCAATTGACCTTGGCATAATATTACAGCCCATTTTGTTAACTAAATTCAATTCTGTAGGGTTTGTTTGCTTCCTTTCTTCTTGCAACAACAAACAACAACACAATCGCTTTTTTCTTCTTCCTTCCTTTTCCTTGCAACAACAAACAACAACACCAAAACACACACAGCAACAACAACAATCAGAAAGAAAAGAGAAAGGAAACAAAACGGAAAAACATTTAAAAATTGCACGGGCCCATGTTTTTTCATCCTGGGTTCGTTGCACCAGTGACGACGACAACCTAGCACGATAAGCACTCCAATCATGCTCAATCCGTGCTCAGTCCACGGTCCCAAGGACAACACAACTGTGAGTAGTCTAATCGGTTACATTTTACATGCATGTTCAAGAGTAGATTGGTCGGTGGTAAATGAATGATCAAGATCGCAGTATATAGATTATTTTATAAGATTTTCTATAAAATTTAGAATTTCTAACAAATAAATACGGGATATAACTTGAGTAGTCTTTTTAATCTAAGTGTATGAGTCTATGAGATGTTGCATGTGATATTGAAAAATAAGGTTTTGAAAAACAGTCAGCAATTTCGGGGTAGAAATAGCCGTTAATTTTTGTGGTTATAGGTCTAGATTCACTGCATATTAACAAACATTATATTTTACGTAAAATACAGTGTACGTGTAAAATATAATGTTGTAAATCTTGTCTGTTGATTACATAAATTAATGGCTAAATTGTCTGCCTTTTTTCCTTTTAAAATGCAGCTGCTCCTCTAATACTACACTGTGTTTCAAATGTGCAAGTTTTTGCTGTTAAAAATTTAATAAAAATTCTAAACATATCATGTTTAAGAAATCCAGACATATATGAATCATTTGAACATTAATAATAAATATTTATATTTATGAATATTTATTACTTTCAACCAACTTAATATACCACAATTTTATTTATTAATTTAATTTTTAAGTATGGACCTTCCGGAACTATAGTTATCGAGATCCAAAAATTAAGCACCTTTTATCGATACTGTATGCAACTAAACATGCTTTATCGATTACATCTGTACACGCAAGATTAATCATTAAAAGCAGACAATAACAATTCTGCGTTGAACAGAATGTACATACAAAAGCTTGAATGGGCCCTTGGCAGAAATAAACATCAACGACAATAAGTTGGACGCATGATGAATTATCAGTGGGACAAGAGTCTACACGTATGCTTTCAAATTTCTTTTACACAAAAGTGTTTACATTTACAACAAAACTACAAATGTTCAGAGTTTTATTAAAGTGTTATGAATTATAATTCTTTTGAATTAGTGATTCAAGACTTTTGAATGTACATATTTTCTATTTTATGTATGCTTCACATACAATCTACTTGTCTTCTAATTACCTAAGCTTGTGAAACTAATAATGTATTTTGGTAGTATAAATACAAGCCTCATGTAAAGAAGTAAAATGCACATTTTAATACACTCAAAGTGTTTATACTTCTCCCTCAAAGTTCTTAGTCTATATTCTTGTTCTTTCATCTTCACTAGAAGTTTATTAAATTATATTACTAATAGAGTCTTAATTGTCGTTATATTACAACACGTTATCAGCACGAAAGTTATTTAATTAAGGAATATCAAAGCAATCCATCTTAATCAAGGTAAACATTCTCTCAATAATAAAGTTATAGTATACAATAGAAAGACAACTATCATTATTAACTAAGAAAACATTTTCATAAATAAAAATTATAGTATACATATTAGTATAATAATATTAGATTGGATAAATAAAGGTTAGAGTACGTAAGAGCATAATAAAATGTTAGTATGCATAAATAAAAATTAAAGCGAGTAAGTAAAGAATAATAAAACGTTAGTATGCATAAATAAAGTTAACACAATAATAAAGTGTTAGTAGTCCAAAGGTTAGTAGTCCAAACTTTAATAGTCCAAATGTTGGTAGTTCAAATGTCCATGATTAAAGATAAACTTATTTTCACTGATGTGTAGTATCTTTATAGTATATATACTATTACTTATTATTGAGAAAATGCTTTCATTTATTTAACAATGATAGTTATCTTTCTAGAATATAATATGATTTATGAAGATGTTTTCTTAGTTAATAATGATAGTTGTCTTTCTATTGTATACTATAACTTTATTATTGAGAGAATGTTTATCTTGATTAAGATGGATTGCTTTGATATTCCTCAATTAAAGAACTTTCGTGCTGACAACGTGTTGTAATATAACGACAATTAAGACTCTATTAGCAATATAATTTAATAAACTTTTAGTGAAGATGAAAGAATAAGAATATAGATAAAGAACTTCGAGGGAGAAGTATAAACACTTTGAGTGTATTAGAATGTGCATTTTACTTCTTTACATGAGGCTTGTATTTATACTACCAAAATACACTATTAGTTTCACAAGCTTTGGTAATTAGAGGATAAGTAGATTGTATGTGAAGCATACATAAAGTAGAAAATGTGTACGTCCAAAAGTCTTGAATCAATAATTCAAAATAATTATAATTCATAACATAAATTTATTTATTTATTTATTATTATTATTATTATTATTTTTTGCAAGTGTCATAACTTAAAGAATATCAAGGGCGAAAAAGAAGCTATAGGACGTTAATTGGTACAAAAAAGTCAAATAATGATAAATTGGAGGATCATGTGTCTTCTGATGTTGTTCTTTGAAACTTGTCACCCACCTCAAATAAAGTCCAATATTAAAAACGATCGAAAATACATCATACATCATATGTCTTACAATGTCGAAAGTACAAAAAATCCAACTTGAAATAGTTGCACTTTCGAAATTTATAAATATTTATTTAAATATTTTTTATTTTTAAATTATATTATCAATGTTTTATTTTTGTTGTTTGATTTTATTTTTAGAAAAGTTTACCACGATAAAACTAATGAAATTTGGAATTGATTAAACAGTATTTTCTAGTCAAAGATGGTGGATGATCACCTGACAAGGCCCACAATGATGGGCTATTACTATAATGGCTGGGCTTGTAGGGTCAATCTACAGAATCAATTCACCTTTCTTTTGGCTGGCACTGGCATTCTTATTTTGAATTCTTGTCATTTAATGAAGTACTTTTAATGAACAAATGATGGGTTTGAGATTCATACACCATTTTTAAGATCTATACACTCTTTTAAGGTTTGTCACCTTATTACATCATACATCCACTTTTATTCTTATAATTAATTTTGAACATATTTGATTTTTCTTTTATATCTTTTGAAATATAATTTTTTATAAAATTTCATATGTACCGTTATAACGTGCTTATTTTTATTTACGTTTCGATGTAAATTTTATTCAAAACTGAGTCGGATAAAAAATAATGTATTTTTTAAAATTTAGTATAATTTTTTAAACATATTTTTTTTTACTTATTACTTTTAAAATATTTTATCTTGCGAACTATTTTGGGAAAAGTCTCGTGAAATGAAAAATCCTTTTACATTGTTTAACTCATGCAAAAAGTCTCATGCAAACAGTAATTTAAAATTTGAAAATTAAAAAATACAGCAATAAAATTAAAAAATAAAAACTAAGAACAATGGATTAATAATTTAAAACAAATAAATAACAACAATTGATAAATAAAAAAAGTGGTCCAAGATTCATACACCCCTCATTAATGGGGTGTATGAATCTCAATTTAAAGATTGACAAAATGTCACATCAGCTCTATCTAATTTTATTATTAGCATTAATTTTGAACATATTTAATTTTTCTTTTATATCTTTTAAAATATAATTTTTTTATAAAATTTCAAATATACTGTTGTAACATGCTTATTTTTATTTGCGTTCCAATGTAAATTTTATTCAAAACTGAGTCGGGTCAAAAATAATGTATTTTTTTAAAAAAAGTTTAGTTTTTTTAATTTTTTTATAACTTTTAAAATATTTTGTCTTGCGAACTATTTTGCGAAAAGTCTCGTGAAAAGTCCTTTCGCATTTTTTAACTCATGCGAACAGTCATTAAATATATAAAAAATGCATTATTTTTGACCCGACTCAGTTTTGAATAAGATTTATATCGAAACGTAGATAAAAATAAGCATGTCACAACGGTATATTCAAAATTTTATTAATCATTATATTATAAAAGATATAAGAGAAAAACGAATTATATCCAAAATTAATTAAAATATTTTGACCCGACTCAGTTTTGAATAAAATTTACATAGAAACGTAGATAAAAATAAGCATGTCACAACGGTATATTCAAAATTTTATAAATCATTATATTAGAAAAGATATAAGAGAAAAACGAATTATATCCAAAATTAATTAAAATATTTTGACCCGACTCAGTTTTGAATAAAATTTACTTAGAAACGTAGATAAAAATAAGCACGTCACAATGTTATATTTGAAATTTTATAAAACATTATATTTTAAAAGATATAAGAGAAAAACCAAATATGTTTAAAATTAATTTTTTCTATAATTCTAATATATTGTAATAATTGGCTATAATAGGGGGCATGAGATATTTCTTCAGACAATCTTACTTTTCATGCATGAAATAATTGGATAAACTTTTTTCAAAGAATCAAATTGTAAATAGATGCCAAAGGTCTTTGTAATATATCGGTAAATTATTAACGCATATTCATGCATCTGACGAAGAACATTTAAATATCTTCAAAAACGCAGCAAAAAATGTGATTATAAAGGACGTGCATGGCAGTAGATTTTGCTAGCCAATCTTTATAAAGCTTTTGACGTGATTTAAGTAGGTTTTTCCACTCAGTTGCGTCTCTTTCTCTCCTTAGTCTCCATAAGTTGTGTGTGAAACCCATTGGAAACTCGCCTTGCATTTCCACCATTACATAATGATTTGAATTCACCAGTGCAATTGTGATTATATTTTTATCTGAGAACTGGTCAGGGCCTCTCCATAGCGGAAACAATGTCGAACTATTATTACCTTCTTTAGATATGAAATGAAAAACTACGTTAAACTTGTTTGCAATCAAAAACCCCGTCTCTTGCATAATCATCCAATATTCTGGTGGCGCAAAACCAGGCCCCGACCATTGTAAGGATGAAAACACCTTCTTGTATTCGTCTACCTCATTGCTTTCGTCCACCTCATTGTTTCTGTAATTGAAAGCCTTTTTGTAATGTGTTTCAAACTGCACCATCTCCTCAATTAGTAACCTCCTGATTAATAGCCATTGATCTTCACCGTACCTAAGTGCAGAAGCTGTCGCCCGAAACCCACAATTTCCATCACCTAACACGTTTTTTATATCCTTCACATATGAATGAAAGACTGTTGGAATTTGATCAATAAATTTGTGATAGTCCTGTGATTTTTGATCTGTAACATTGTGTTGTCTCAACCCCATAAAATCATATTCTGTTGCACCTGAAGTGTTGGTGAAATAAGTTTGTTTGGCAGTATTCTCGTTAAACTTGAAGAGATCATCTATTGCGGTTGAAGGGTTGGGGAAATAACTCTGCCCGTCGGCATCTTGATTCATGAAGATGCTCGGTTCACTAGGCACCTGGTAGTTCACGTATGCACTATTGTAACCAAGATAATCGTCATAGTTCCCGAATAAATCTTGTGTAGTAGGCTCTGGATACCCGAAAGTATCCTGGTTCATGAATGGACTCGGTTCACCAGGTGTTTGGTAGTTCACGTAGGCATTGTTGTAACCGGGAGAATCGTCATAGTCCCTTAATGAAGATGGTGTTGGATGTTCTTGGTCTTGGGAGTATCTGAATGAACTGTGCCTTGTAGGCTCTCGGACATAATCACGTTCTACGGAGGGTGCATATGAACTATGCCTCGGAGGCTTTTGGGAGTAGCTTCGCTGAAGGGGAGGTTTAGCAGTTGCAAGGTCCGGTTTTTCATGTGTTTGGATTTTGTAGTTGGCCGTCCACAAGCTTTTGTTTGCACCGCAGGCTCATCATAACTTGTGCTACTAGGATCCCATATAGCTTTCATCTTTTGACGCCAACTCTTTTTCACCACTGCTCTTTTCTCTTTGTTGTAAGCATCTTCAAAGGCATGGAGTTGTTCACCAAGGTTAGTATCTCGATCATCAGGTTCATTTGGTTCTCCCTGGTTCAACAGTGCCGGTTCGAAATCAAGCTTCTTCCAAAACACATTTATCGTATGCAGTGGAATCGATATATCTGCATCGACATATTGAGAGATTTCACATGCACATGGTAAACCGCAACTTGTACGAATTTGACAGCCACATGATTCCTCTTTTTGCTTTAAAGATTTAACCTGCTTCATCTCCCCTGTTAGTACATCTATTGCTTCAATAGAAACTTTTGTTAGCAATAAACTAAATGTACTATCTGTGTAAATGCTTTATCTTATTCATGCTTTCTCCGAAGCTTGCCTTTATTTTTGTGTATTGTATTCGAACTATGTCATCTACAATTCCTACAAATTTATCTAAATGTGACTTTTCATTATCCAAATGTATTTTCAATAAAGAGTGTTGGCTCTCTACCCTATTCATTGTTCGTTCTCCGAAATTGAGATATTGATCAATCCAACTGGACACAAACATCTCTTTATACTTTTGTAACCAATTTGCATCCAAGTAGGTAAACACATTTGAAGCGTTGATAAAAACAGGTTAGTTTAAATAGATGTACATTTTGATAAACTTAAGAATGAATTTAAAAGATAAGAATAATACTTTGCTTGTCTATCAACTTTAACTGTAACCACGTTCGATTTTGGTCATACTCATTAACAGTTGGAGAATTAACTACGCGATTCCACCAAGAAGTGAATTTATCCTAGTCATTCTTGGAACCAAAGGATGGTTTGCAGTGCTTTCTAATATTTTCATAAATGTGATATCTACAAAGCAACCGGCTTGCCTCTGGAAAGACATATCGGCATGCCTCCATTAGAGCCAAATCCTTATCTGTGACTATGACACGTGGCAGCATATAGCCATCTAGTGTATGTCTAAGACAGTGTAACACCCACTTGAAATTGTCGGTTTTCTCATTTTATTATGAACGCAAAAGCTATACAAAAGGTCTTATTTGTTGAAGTTAATCCAACAATCTGAAGAAAAGGTAAGTAATACCTGTTGGTCTTGTACGTGGGATCTAAAATGAGCACATGGGGGAATGCGTGCCACATCATCATTGCAATTGGATTTATGAAGAATAAATCTTGTACTTGATTGGAATCAGGTTCTTGACGAATATGATAGACGTACTCACCCGTGTGTAAAGCTTTCACCATTGATTGCATAAGGGTCTGGCCAACTCTTTCGGCTTTACGTATTTTTTGTCGTGCATCGTATACGGTTTGACTTGTGGAGACATTTTGATCGTCATTTTTCTTTAACTGAGTAAGAATATCTCGTGGAACCATATTCTTTTTGGTCATATTCTCCACTATTTCAAACTCTTTTTCGGACAACCTCTTTGCAAAAGCATGCCCCTAAAAGAATATAGTTGGATCATGATTATGTTCGTCACATATAACATTAATTTTTCAACCTGAACGTGTTGGTTCATGATTATATTTTCCATAAGTTGAAACGGACATCCACATTTCTTTGTACCTGGAAATTGATAACAACAATATCAAAAAAAATATGTGTAAAACACTAATAAAATTTGTTCAGGATGTTTTTAACTATTAAAAAAAAAACACTTTTACTTGATTGGAATTTTCACAAGCATTGATTGATATTGTGGGCTTATTGAAATGATGCAACTTTGTCGAATATATTTCTCTTACATGTATTAAATTTTCATTAATTTTATTTAAATAAATTATTTATTGTAATGAGTTACGGACTACTAAACATGTAACACCCCAATTTTCAGTCATTTAATAAAAGAACAATATTATTTGTAACACCCCAACTTTTAAACAAATATAAGTCTTGAAGATTATTTTGTTATAATAAATGATGTACTTGTGTCTGAATTATAATACTTTAATAGTTAAATTAGATGTAATGAACTAATGTACTTATTTTTATAGAGAGTTTACAACTAGCTAAAGTACATAAGAAATAAATAGTGGAATTTACTTACTGTACTACTAATAACAATTCAATTGCTTTAAAGATTACATCTAGAACATCTAAATTAGTGTGTTGGCATGCAAGGAACTTAAGTGGCAAGTCTAGTTTAATGACTAAACATATTTTTGATGATTAAGATTAACTACGAGATGACACGTGTTATATTAGTGTTCTTATGGCAAATCTAATTAATTATTAGGTTGATGACTAATCACTTAACAAGTACTATATAAAATGTACTTTCAGTTTTGAATAAAATTTACTTAGAAACGTAGATAAAAATAAGCACGTCACAATGTTATATTTGAAATTTTATAAAACATTATATTTTAAAAGATATAAGAGAAAAACCAAATATGTTTAAAATTAATTTTTTCTATAATTCTAATATATTGTAATAATTGGCTATAATAGGGGGCATGAGATATTTCTTCAGACAATGTTACTTTTCATGCATGAAATAATTGGATAAACTTTTGTCAAAGAATCAAATTGTAAATAGATGCCAAAGGTCTTTGTAATTTATCGGTAAATTATTAACGCATATTCATGCATCTAACGAAGAACATTTAAATATCTTCAAAAACACAGCAAAAAATGTGATTTTAAAGGACGTGTATGGCAATAGAGTTATTTCAATTTCATACACCAATTCTATCTTTACCACCAATAATTAGTGTTCACAGAAACCTTCGTTCATTATTTTATACAAATATAACATTTACAATGTCACCATTTAACAATGACCATGTGTTCGGGACTCGTGAGGAGCTGATGGATTGGGTGAAAACTACAGCTCACAATCTTGGATACGTTATTGTCACACAAAGAACGAAAAAGACTGTTCTCGGCTTCGTAAAAAAGGTTTATCTTATGTGTGATCGTGGTGGTGAATACAAGTCAACATCGCAGTCAACAACACATTCAGGTACAAAGAAATCTATATTGTGCTTATACAGCTAGCTTCATTCACTTGTACTATAAACTATACTTTATAATTTCTTGAAACCTTTATAGATGTTGTAATTGTACGATTATTCCCAAAGACTCCAATTCCCTTAATGTGAATATTAACATGTAAACAATTGTACTTCTTAAACTCTTTGTCTAGCTCTCCCTTTTATAATTTGTAATAATAATAGAGATAATATCCTGGGTCAAAATATTTTAATTAATTTTGGATATAATTCGTTTTTCTCTTATATCTTTTTATAATATAATGATTTATAAAATTTTGAATATACCGTTGTGACATGCTTATTTTTATCTACGTTTCGATATAAATTTTATTCAAAACTGAGTCGGGTCAAAAATAATGCATTTTTTATATATTTAATGACTGTTCGCATGAGTTAAAAAATGCGAAAGGACTTTTCACGAGACTTTTCGCAAAATAGTTCGCAAGACAAAATATTTTAAAAGTTATAAAAAAAATTAAAAAAACTAATTTTTTTTTTAAAAAATACATTATTTTTGACCCGACTCAGTTTTGAATAAAATTTACATCGGAACGCAAATAAAAATAAGCATGTTACAACAGTATATTTGAAATTTTATAAAAAAATTATATTTTAAAAGATATAAAAGAAAAATTAAATATGTTCAAAATTAATGCTAATAATAAAATTAGATAGGGCTGATGTGACATTTTGTCAATTTTTAAATTGAGATTCATACACCCCATTAATGAGGGATGTATGAATCTTGAACTACATAAGGGATAAAGGAATACTAAAACATCTAAAGAAAGAATATTCAATAGTCATTTAAAAATGAAGAGTACTATAAACCAAGTTTGGCACAATGCTTAAGGACATCTAAGGACTTCAAAAATCTATAAGAGTTTTTTGTAGCTGTTATTAACAGTGTGGACATAAATAAATTATTGTATTTTATTAAATATCCAAATGACATTGAGTTTATTGTGATTAAAGTACAAGTTCTAACGAACGTCTTGAAGCCCTAATTACACTTCTAAGAGTAGTCATCATTTAAAAAAAGGAATGAAAAAATTCTTACACCAAAACCTTGATCGAAGTCATGTATCTCTTATGAGTGAATAATTTGCGATGATGATATTGTAGTACAACATGATAAAACATAAATAACGGTGGATAAATAAAAAGCGGTGATTGTACAAATAATTGCCCATCCGGTATACACTTCCTCCTTTAGTTCATCAATCAAGAAAAGGCCTTAACATTCATTTGGTGAATCAAAAATTTGTTAGATGAAGTGTTAAAATTCATTTGATACTCAGAATTTTTAACCCTTAGGTCCATAATTAGTTGTTATACTATTTTCTTATAACTTGTTTAATTCTACAATATTCTATTTTTCGATTATTATGTCATATTGTTATTATCCACACACACTTTTATCTTACTACAAATACAAATCATAAGAACAATAAATCTTAAAAACAGACATCAGCGAATGCATGGTCATATTTTATATTGAACCCATAAATACAAACCACAATAGTTTTCAGTTACAACATTATACATTAACGCATAATTTGAAGAAAAATAATAGCATTATAACGAAACATAAACGAAAGAGTTTGATAAAAACCCACCAAATCTATGCAGCAACGTTGATGCACTTGATTGCTTGTTTGCATATTCCTGTCATTGTTGCCTCAGGCCCATATACCTACAACACAAGTCACAGTGAATCGACTGATTCACCCTTAATGGTTCAAAAAGTCACCCAAAGTAGTGGGTTCCAAAGCTAAAGAAAGTCTAGTGTACCTTAATAGGGATGCCAAGTTCAGCTCCAAGTGCACGCATTCTTGCAAGCCCTCTTTGGTAATTTTGACCTCCTCGTCGCACATAAATGTGCATGTTTGCAGCTTTCAACTTGATTCCTACATAACAACAACACCCAAAACTCAGTTTTGCCCTTTTGGTTTATAAAAGGAGACAGTTTGGATCATTGTTAATGAGTAAAAAATCACCAGCTCCTTCATTGCACGAACGATGCCATTGAAAGTGGCTGCAACATCCGTGAAGTTGCCGATTCCACCACCAACTACAAGTGCCCTCCTTTCACCATCAGGATCAGCAGTTGCACACTGAAGTTTTATAAAGGAACTTTTAGATTTAATGCCATTAACGCCAAAACCTATTTTCAATTTTGGTATGTTTTAGGAACATGAGTACCGTCATTTTTTAATTTTTGTCTCTTTATTATTATTCTAACATCAGGAAGCAAATTCCCACAAAATGAGAAACCGATTTAGGGAAAAATGTATGTTAGGGTCACAAACATACCGGTCAGAATTTCATTTGAGGTACCCAGATTTTTTCCCTAAATTTTTTATAATTTGAACTAATTTTCTAAGACGGGTCCCTATGGACCTTCCTTGTGTCCCGTTCTCGTGGGTGTCATTTTTCCTTCCCAAAACGCCATAGTCACGGGCAAGTTTTGAGAGTTTGTTTTGCTGTGGCCGTTCTGTGCGAAACAGAGTGAGTACGAACTGCAGGTGGGGTCCACTTCCAACAATGACTTCAAATGGCTATATAAAAAAAATTTAATACGTCTTTGAATTATATATATATAACTATCACCATTTTTCAAACACAACTAGTGATGATTGCCCGTGCGATACATGCATTTTATTATTTATGTTATATTTAGTATAATAAATTAAATGATAGATTAAGCAATGAAAAGTATGATGTTTGAGTTAATCATACTTTTTGATAAATTATAATTACATTTAGATTAAAATTTAATTATTGTTGTAAGATAAATCAACGTGTAAATCATGTAAATATAAATGCCAGTAAGTACTTATAAACTATAGAAAAACTACATACACCAATTAAATAACATAAGTTTAGTTTTCAAACATTTAAAAGTCGATACATGTATAATGTTAGTATATTCGAATATACGTAGAAACGAAATCCTTTGTAATGTTAGTATAACTTCAAACACATGTATAATATGTACATCTGAATAACAATATTCTTCATGTTTGGTCATATTTGTAACTATTGTTTGTTTGCGTTATTCATCCCAAATAAAAGTTTATACCAATATAAATGTTGGATATACATTATTTAATTTGATGCAGGTAAAAACAAACAATAATGAAGATTTTAGAATTAAATTAATTTAAATAGCTACATATATACATGAAAAATATAATAAAAGTATTCATTATATTGTCTAAATATCATATTAACATGATATTATGAAAACTTAATTTTTATAGATTATTATTATTATTATAGTACTTTTACCTTTTTATCATATTTTACCATCATTTAATATAGTAGTTAATTTATAATTATTACATAAAGACTCAATCTTTTAAGATAAATTATTATTATTATAGGTTGTTTATAACATAAGTATAAGTATAAGTATAAGTAATAATAATAATAATAATAAAGAATAAATACTTATTTATTATACCATTAATTGTACCAAGAACTCAAAAATTATAGGACATATGTGATTTTCACTTATTTTACAACAAATACCTCAAACAATTATCAAGTTTTTTCACATACGGTTCTCACTATTGTGTTACTATGCATGTAACGTAGTTTTTTTAATTAGACTAATTTATATTATTATTATTAATGTAACATATTTTTTTTATTTAATGTAATTTTTATTATTAGTGTAACGTATGTTTTTTAATTTAGATAATTTTTATTATAAATATAACGTACTTATTATTATTATTATTATTATTATTATTATTATTATTATTATTATGTTTTTAAAAATATAAATGTATCTGTATTAATAGTTAAGAAATGACGTGACGATGATATAGCGCTGAAAACTTTAGTTCTTCAATCATTATAGACAGAGTTCAGTTATGGTTCAGTTCTTCAGTTCTTATGCTAATGTGATGATGATGTGGCCAGTTCTCTAGTTTTAGACTACGCTATAGAGACTGATGTAAGTTAATCGGTTTCTAAGTACCACTTCAACATCATATCATGGGCATACTGGAAAAAAGTCAAGATGGTCAAATTTACTGACCCCGCAGTCACACCATCATCATTTTGACAAGGTAACCGGGTCAAATTACCTTGACTTGAAATTTTAAAGGTGATTACTTTTTATTAAAGGCTCAAGCTCAATGTACTAAATATTTTTATTAATCTTACTAGTTAACTACTCACATGACACAATTTCCAATGTAGTATCATAATATTTTTCTTATTAATCCGTATGTTTAGTAGCTCCCCTATTAAAACCTTTGGACACTTCGATGGTTTTTATGTGATAAAAAGTTAGTTGACCTAAAATACAAATTTTTTGCACTTGGTGGGATTTGAACCGCTTCTTGTCATCCCTATGTGATTAGAGCTCAATGAACGGGTTCCAACCTAAGCTTATTTTGGTCGACTCTGCTGTATTTGTTTGCTAAAGTTGGAAAATATATATACCAGCAACGTTAATGAATTGTAAATAAACAAAGGGACACTGCTATTTGTTTTATAGTGTGTAAAATGCATTCTCATCAGTTTAATTGTTGAAATTTCGATAGCCAAAATAACATAAAGAAAAACAATGCCTATCCGCTAGTAACATTAATAAAGACGGCTTATTTAGTGGACATCTTTTTGAGTTTGGGCCTTTTAACCCTGCTTAGATTTCTTGTAAATCTTAGGATTCTTGACATTTTCGTTCTTGTTCTGGTTCATCGAACAAATGCTCATAATCCTCGATACTAGCAAAAGGTGTCGCATCAGCCTTCCTTTTCCTTGGCTTAATCTCAAACACCTTCTCCTCCTCATTATCACTTCCATCTTCTGCTTCCCCAATGCTGACCTCATCATCACTACTGCAGTCACCTGCCACCTCATCATCTTCTGCTAACTCATTATCTTCCTCATCGTCAATTTGGTCCAAGTCATCATAATCATACTTATCACTCTTATAAGCATCCAGAGCAGGGTTGGTAAAATCCAATATGGCGTCAATCTCTTCTTCATTTTCACTTTCATCCTCTTGCCCCTCACCTCCTGTTAATTCCTCTTCTTCTTCTGCCCCTTCTTCTTCTTCTTTTTTGGTTTCTTATTGAAATTATTCATCTTGTTCATGTAAAACCTGTGGAAGACGACATCTTCTGGTGCTAAATCCTTCATCTAGTTGGAGGAAATCATCTGCCATCATCAATGATTTGGTATCAACCTACATAGGTAAAAATTCTTCCAAACGTTAGATTGCAACTAAGCATTTTGGTCATCAAAATACACTTAAATTAGTGGAATAAAACCAACTGATCACCTGTTTGGATGGTTGGATCTGGGAAGTCCCACCATGCCAATTTCTTTGTTTTGGTTTTTTCCCCAGGAACTTGTCAAAGAAAGCACCAAGCGAAAGATCGTTTAATGGATTTCCGTTGTAAATAATGTGGGCCCCGGAGAGAAGGGTTCTGGCCATGTTAGAAACCGAAGGATGTATATGTGCAGCTAGTACCGTCAATTCCCACCATGCCACACCGTCTACATTGCTGTACGTGATGCACCAACCAAGAAAATAAAAAGTTTATTATACCTCAACCAATTGCATGTCCCCAAAAACTATGATATAAGGCCCGAAAATTGCAATCAATCCTATCGGAAAATCCCGTCCTAGGAACAATTAGGCCTGAATGTCCAGTCTTTAAGTCATTACGGAAAACTGTTATTTCCATATTATATATGTAGTTTTCTAATTCTCGTATACTATTATTTACTCTTCTTTTTATGAGTTAAACTATCTTCACATTTAATACAAATCTTTATTTTTATATTTAAGCTTGATAAAACCAATTCCGGGTATTTAATTACGTTAAACATGTTTATAATAGAATAATTTTTGGGTTAATCAAAAATATACTCCTTTGACCAAGCCTAATTAAAAATATAATCCTTTGACTAACCTCTTTACGAAACTAATCCATCTTTGATCGAACCTTGTTCGATCCTTTCGATCATGCAATATTAATTTGTTAAATAAACTAGTCAAATACTAATTAATTGAACATAATTCAACTTAATTCCCTAAGTCAAACTAACCCTAGGTCGAATACCTAATCCCAATCGAATATTCGATCAAGGAATAAGAAGCTGCCACATCATGCATGATCGAAATTAAAAAAAAAGTTTAGTCACACTAATAAGATCGAACCCTTTGATCACTTGATAAAAAAAATGTTCGATCACGTGGCCAGCAGATCGAATGTTTGATCACTTGATCGAAATTTCAAGAAAAAAAAGGTAGGCAAACTAATAATATAAACCAACACAGCAGGAGACATATTTCAAACAATTCTTGATCGAAAAGAAAAATAAAAAAGAAATTGTGGATCAAGTGATCGAACAAATAAATATTTCAATTAATATTTACATAAAATTTCATATTTTAACTAAGCAAATCTTCTTTGTTAAAAAGAATGTATAGTGCATAATTTTGTGTAAAGATTTTTAGTTTCAAGGGTGAGAAAATGGGATGACATGCATGATCGAAGGTTAATTTGACTTCTTATTTCTTGATCGAACATTTTTTTTGTATAGTGCATATTTTAACTTTTTTTTTTGTTAATTTCGATCATGCATGATCGAAGGTTCGATCATGCATGATCGAAGGTTCGACCATGCATGATGTGGTAGCTTCTTATTCCTTGATCGAAGGTTCGATTGGGATTAGGTATTCGATCAAGGGTTAGTTTGACTTAGGAAATTAAGTTGAATTATGTTCAATTAATTAGTATTTGACTAGTTTATTTAACGGATTAATATTGCATGATGAAAGGATCGAACAAGGTTCGATCAAAGATGGATCAGTTTCGTAAAAAGGTTAGTCAAATGATTATATTCTTAATTAGAATTGGTCAAAGGAGTATATTTGTAATTAACTCATAATTTTAACATAAAACATTTCTGTTACTAAATTGAAAAATGCATTAAGATAAGATTAAAAAAGAAAGACCGTACCCCAGCCCATTGGTTCCACTTTTTTTTAAGACCGAGCGTAGGCCCAGTTTTATATTTGCATATCCTAGGCCCTATGCTAATTAGAAAAAGTAGACAAAGTACCAAAAAGCAGGTTCCCGATGCCTGGGGTCGTATCCTCTAGGTAATGAGGAATTTGCATTTTTCACTCCAGGTTGACTTGTAGTTTGAACAAGTGTCCTTTCATGCTCAGATTGGTCAAACCGCCAAAACTAAGCAAGTCATCGTCGCCTTCATCAGAAAAGTACTCATCATCAGAACTGGGAGATGCCTCGTCCTCTGAAGAATCATCTTTATCTTTATGATTATCATAAACACCTTTACTATCTTGTTTATCAGTTGTTTTGCTTGCTAATTGTATATCTGGTTCTTCAACTATGTCTTCAAAATGTTCAAGTGCCTCATCAGCCATCTCATTCTGAAGCAGCATGTTCCTACACAAGCATTAGATGACATAAAGCATTGTTTCATTCTTATGGCTCAACAGTAAGATCACAAATGATATAAATAAAGTGCGCTCCTCACCATA
This sequence comes from Logfia minima, assembly GCA_963921325.1. Classification (NCBI taxonomy): domain Eukaryota; kingdom Viridiplantae; phylum Streptophyta; class Magnoliopsida; order Asterales; family Asteraceae; genus Logfia; species Logfia minima. The sequence continues at coordinate 30,840,513 of OY992769.1, forward strand.
GAAGTGGTCGTGATTTAAGGACTTCAGAAAGGAGAAAAAGGCATGCACAAGCATATTGAGGTGGCTGCTGCAGGGAAACCTATACAAGATCTTGAGCAGTAAATACATGCATGATATATAGCGTATAGGGTTTTGATAACCATTGCCCTAAGGGCAATGGTTTAACATACAATAAATAAAATATGATCATTAATATATGTGTACGTGTTGTATCTTTCATTATGTTTATCTGTAAAATTAATGAACCTAATGGATCAGATGTAAAGTTAAATGCTTACCTGCAACAAACGTTTTGCAAATGCAGACACCCTCTTCAAATTAAGATCATTTTTCATAGCTCGTAAAAGAAGACCGATGAACGTTTCTTCCTGACAGAAATTTATACCAATTAAGATTTATATTGGAGCATACTAATTAACAAAGGATTTCACAAAATCATAATATTAATTTCACTTGCCTTGGAAGTGTTCATTGCAGAAGGAAGTAAGAGCTTGGAGTATAAAGCACGATAAAACCTATCGCTGACAACCTGATTTTTTGATAAAATCTTATCAAGAAGCATCAATCCTTGAACTCCAATATTAAAGTTCTTTGAGTGAACCTGCAAATAAACAACTGGGTATTATTCAAACCAAGTTTGTTCTAAGAAAAATCACGAACAGGATTAGGGGTGGCAATTTGGGTTGGGTCGGGGTGGCAGGTTCAGGTTGATGGGTCAAAATTACTCAGCCCAAACCCGAATTTATGGGTCAGGGTGGCAGGTTTGGATTAACAGTACATTTACAGGTCACGGGTCACTTTGAGGTCTAATGGGTCGGTTTCAGGACATATCCTTTTTTAGAATGGCTCCGGTGGCTACATTTATGTTAAGTCTGGTCGGTCAATCTGTATAAATATTAAAATAATTCTAAAGTTAAATCGGATCATTGATACAAATAAGAAGTATATAAATGCGTATTAGATTCAAAAAGCAAGGGAAAGGGGATTAGTTAGGTTAGAATTTTGGATCAATAAATTAAAAAAAAAAAAAAAAGAACACTAAAAAAAAAATCAGGTTGGCGGGTCAACCCCATAACCTACATGCTGACCTGAATCCGAGCTGAAATATAAACAGGTTGATGGGTCAGAAATCTTGACCCAAACCAGTTTATTTTCGTGTCGGGTCGAGAATTGCAGGCCCTAAATGTATAACCACCTAAAAACGGAACAAAAGAACCAAAAACTTTATGCTGGCATTAGAGAATAAACTAGTTTAGTAGCTAGCATACCAGGTGAAAGAGCATAGGAACATGAGATTCAATAATGTCATATACTTCATTGTTTGAGGCAAAAGGAAAGGCCCTATAGACTCCCTGTAGTGTACAGCAGATAAGAAGCTATTAAAGCATGTGGAAAGACAGCATATAAATCGTGATAACTAAGAAGATATACTAACTGATAAAAGAGCAGATAACAATCGTGAACCCATTTCTACATGACAATCTGCAACGCTTTTAGCACATCCGTCTTTGGAAAAACTATAACTTTTTTTAATGTCGTTATTGCTCTTTTTCGGCTTATAATGTCCATCAGCTTCAGTAATGAGCACCTGAAATAAAGTACTTCTAAAGATCTTAGCATTATGATGGTAACAGATAGTCAAAATGATGATCAACTTACGGCAAATGGATGTTCCATACATTACCTTAAATAAAGAAAAATATACATCTAGTAATCGTTTAGCCACTTTCGCCCGTTCTAAATGAATCTGGTTTAAAAAAAGAACCTGTGTATAAAGAGATTAATTGCATCAGATGCTGATTTGATGATCAGAAAACAAACTTAAGTGCTTGGAACATACACAGTTGTACTTGGCTCGTGACACCAAATGAGGTCGGAAAAGAAAACTATCCACATTGTCAATCACAACAGCCTGTAAAATTGTATTAGTAAAATCAAATATAGTAAACTTTTATGCAAGTAAAATAGTGTATATTGTAGTGCTTAACAGTTGGTGTATATATATATTTACCTTCATATCTGGATGGTCAGACAACAACTTTGACAAGAGATAATTAGCATTAGTCATTAGATGCAGCCTTGTTTTCAGGATCCCCTAACTGCAGGCAAAAAATCAACTTAGTATCAATGCCTACAAATAATAAAAGCCAACAAAGAATGAGGTATTGAAATATAAACCTTATTTACAAGTGCAGAGAGCAATTCACGCTCTTGTTCTGACTTGCTACTCAGCAATACATAAATGGTCTGCAAAGATTATACAATAAACAAACTCCCACAATTATTACTAAGGTTTGGGTACATCACGAATTTTTATCAAATAAATGGAAGATTATGAACAAAATACAAGCCTTCATTGCTTTATCCTTAAGTGTAGCTAGTACATCTTTAGAAGCTTCTTCAAGTGCAGATATATATCGCTTATATCTGTTTACAAACACGAACAGAACTAATTAAGCTTCTTTCTAACTTATAAATGTAACGAGGTTTTGAATAATAAAAAGTAGGTCATTTATATGTTGAAGCATATATGCAGCTACACACCTCTGTTTTAGGCATTCTTCCCAATACCAAAATAGTAGAAGAGAGTTTCCATCTTTCGAGTCAGGAAGGCAATTCAAAGGCTGTTGACAAAGCGTTTTCAGCTTACGATCAGGTAACAGACTGCACGCAGATAAGAACAAACAACATATATTTAATCAATTAGTGATCGATCCTCTTGAATAGATAAAACCACCACATACCACCATTATAGACTATACCTTGATATGAAGATTTGTTTAAGTGCTTCAAAACATATAAAAGCGTAACGTTTCCCAACTTTTGACGTCACCGTATCTGTAATGCAGCACTCAATAATCACAATCAAAATGATAAATTCTGTTCATTGTTAAGGGTCAAAGTGTTTTTAATTTTTTTCCAACTTAATTAACTTTACACTAAATTCACTATTATCACATTAAAACTTACTTTTGTATTTATCAATTTTTACATCTGACCTCATACAACTTGTAAAGATAACGTTGATAGCAACTTATATATATGTTTTTCATGTCAGCAAAAATATAAACGGAAGACAAGTTTCAGAGTTGCATGGATACATTTATATAAAAAAATCTAGCCCTAATTTACAAAAACATGTATCACCTAAAAGTTTATCGATTGAGTTGATATTTGCAATAGGATTGTCGGCAACCAGGACGGACAATGCAGACACCTTATCGTTCACGGTGAGGGTCGTCCCTGACGTCATATGTAATTTAATATCTGGACGTCCCTCCTGGCACTTGTTATAATCCTTTACGTACTGCGAATACAATTTACATGCAAATTCCTTTTTGTTGTCAACCAAACACTTCCAGTTTTCCACGTCATCTATACATGAGCAGTTTCTGCTGCTGCTGCTGCTGCTTTTGATGATTTTGAGTTTATTTTCTAGCTCCAAACAATCGTCATACCAAACCCCTAAGGAACCAGATGCCTTCATTAACGAAATTTTATTTCTGTCTGATACTTTTTCATTGTTTTTGAAACTAGAAGAGAAACCAAAGTTATTACTAACTTCTGATCGATGTTTGTCCTTTGATGATTTCGCCATAGTCGATCGTACGTAGGGTTTTATGCCTTGCTTCCGGTATAATAAGTTAATGATGTAATTTGTGACTTTTATAATTTCATTCATCCTTTAAATAAAATTACCAAAACGCCCCTCTTTAATTCTTATTTTTTCAACTTAAGTCGTAAATTTGTGTACTTACAAGAGTACTTGAGTAAAAAATCACATATGTTTTTTTAAATTTTCGTATGAACTAATTTTACACTAACTCTATTAGTATGCTTCTTATTATTACTTAAACTTTAATCTTATTGTCCATCAATAACATTTATTTTATATGATTTATATAAATAAAAATTGTGTGTTTTATTTCACATGTATTAAACCCGCATATTATATGGGTCTATAAATCAGGTTTTAATATAAAAACAAAGAAATAACATATGTGCTATTGACTACCTTTAAATTGAATATGTCACCATCTCTTAAAATATTTTATAATTAAATAGCGTCGAATCTTGCGCACAATAGCGGGTAAAGATTTCATATGTTGATATTGAGAGACAAATGTTTAATGGTACCTAAATGCAATAATAATTGATATTTTTATAATGAAAGTGATTTTTTATAATAGTTTAAATTATTGTAATTATAAATTCAATAATTGTGATATAAAAGAAGAAAGAAGATATTTAAATTTATTATGTGAAATATAATATTAATTGAATGATATATATAATTAATAAGTAAAGGGATAAGTGGAGAGATAAAATAGTAATTTTTGATATTCTTTTTTTAAGGATTAGAAAAGAAAATATTAAATACTTAATAAAAGTGATAGATAAAAGTAATTAAGTGCGGTCTAAACTATGTATATTAAGTGTCTTTAGTAAGTATGTGAATATAGCAGGTTCATCAAAGTCTATGAACACAATAAAACTAAAAAGTAATGCAACAGAAACAAAATAACCCAAAAAAATTAAAAATAAAGAAAAGGTAAACTAAATAACAGAGACCACAATAACAACATGGTGTTGACCTTTTTGATCCGTCTATACCTGGTTAACCTAAGTAATGAACGCAATAATAACAACATAAAAGTTAGTCACATACACAAGAATAACGACAACGTACATAAATAAACTTCAAAGTAAACGTTGGCCGGCTCTCATGTCCCTTTGACCCGATTTCATTTAGTCAACAGGATGAAAATGAATTGGTCAAAGTCAACATATACTACTAGTTTAAAGGGGCGTTAAAACTCACGTGCGGGCACATGGTCGACTGAAGTTGGTTTCACAGTTAAGTGGGTGAAATGAGCATTAAAAAATGGAGGTAATTAATAATACAGTAATTATTAAGTGAGAAAGTGATGGCATTTGAAAGACACACTAAATGACATCACATGAAGAACTTACCCTAACTATCTTTCAAACATTCACTACATCCAAATCCATGTTACTTTTCCTTTCAACATTAATTTATTTATTTTTGATAAATAAATAAATTGTTCAATTTTGTATTCAAATAAGTTAATATATTATATCACTACAAACATATGCTTAAGTTTTCCTTACCCTTTCTATCTATCTGTATGAGTGACTTTAGGATTACAAATATTACCTGTTCTTAATTTATTTGGAATACTATTACATGTTTAACTCTTTTTTATAGTAACGATGATTAAGTTTTACAAATCCTTATTAATTAATTATACATAGATCGACGACAAATTAATAATCTTGAAATCAGTTGGTCATTTGGTTTACCATAAACTGATATCCTTCAGTTCACATAAAAATATGGAACTTACAAGATGAAAACAAGGAAAAACATTGATCAAGAAGTATATATATATATATATAGATCGCAACAAAACAATAAGATACACATACAGTGGTAAGTTGACACTTTGACTTGTAAAGATCTACTAGCTACCTATGTACTAGGATTGAAAATGACCACAATGTTTCATTAAATGTCAAAGATTGAAAGCCTATGTTCACACTCCTATTTTTGTACATATATATATGTCCATGTGTAGGAAAAGTACACCCTCTTCCAACTTCACATCATCTCTTTTTTCTCCCTGATATGTCAACATTAAACCATCTTCTAGACCTCCATCAAGAACAAATTTGCTATGTGCAATGTAGTTTCTGCACCACAGTTTTACTGGTAATAAATTAATTAAATAATTGTGCAAGTTAGAGTTTAGTGTTGGATTGCATTTCAATTTGTTTTCTGATCACTTGACTCTATATTGTAATTATTTTTCTGTACATATGCAGGTTAGTGTACCATACAGCTACCTATCTTTGGTCGTCACAGTCAAATGTGGCCATTGTACAAGTCTTCTTTCAGTGAACATGATGAGATCATCTTTTTTTCCTCTACATCTCTTTTCTTCTCTTGATAACCAAGAAGAAGAGGTATGGTGCATTATGTCTATTTTCGGTATATTACAATCTTTATATATCATACGTTAATTATGTTGAAAGCCACGACTTTCATGTATGTATCTCTCACTTGCAGCCATTGGTGGATAATAATGTTTGTGGAGAAGATGCAGAAGTTCCTAATCCACCCTTGAGTAAACATAGCTCTTCCCCTCTTATCTCATCATCATCGTCAGATGAAGTCAACGATGATGACCTTGAAGTAGTAAACCACGTCGTCAACAAGCGTAAAAATTTGCTTAAATTTTGATTAACATTTATGAAGTATTAATCTTTATAGGTTCCCTACATATGTGATATGATAAGATCTATGTCTTGGCATAAATAAGCCCTTGGATGACCATTATTTAGTGACATGTCTTTGCTTCTTTTCTTAAGCAGTATTCATCCAACGGAATTATTATATCAAATTCTACGGTACGTGACTTTACGATGAATAATTCATTTATGTGTTTCATTTCAGCCCCAGAGAAAAGACAACGTGCCCCATCCGCATACAACAAGTTCATCAAGTAAAGTGCTCATTTAACTAGTTGATTGTTTGGGTTAATTTATGTATTAAATAATGCTTAATTAAGATATATACATTATCAGAGAAGAGATCAGAAGGCTGAAGACACAACATCCCAACATGTCTCATAAGCAAGCCTTTAGTACAGCTGCCAAAAATGTATGTTTTCTCAAAGTACATAAGAGTTAAATAATCAATTAATATCATACATGATGATACCATGAACTTAGTATGTGAAGTTGACTATTGTTTCAGTGGGCTCATTCACCACCAAGTCAACAGAATGAAGGAGAGAAATCCAAGATCTCAGATGGTGAATCTACAGCGATGATTGAGGACCTTGGTTCAGATTAGTCGTCTTAAATTTAGCACATTTGATAGAATGCTAGTGTAAGAACATTTCATGGACTAGAGGGTAGTGATTAAGAAGTTAAAAGTTTCTTTGTAATTATAGTGATAATTTCATTTGTTTTAAACTATTGTGGCCTTAATTTTCGTAACATCATGTTTTAAATATTTTTACACGTATATATATATATATGCCGATGTCTATTTTGCATTTTCGTCACAATGTTTGTGTGTACATAGATGAATAAAATGGCTTGCCTAGTTAAGGTTAATTTACATGCTCAAATTAAGAACATGAAACATGAATTATGAACATTCTTGTGTATGAAAATGTGTCTAATTACTAGCTGTTAATCTTAGAATTATAAGACTCATAAGTTCTTAGTAGATGGCTAGATCATATGATTATGGAGAAAAATAAGTGAGAATTGTATCATGAATCCCCTTCCCCTTCTAGAATTGAATTTATATAATATACGTTGATTCAAATTACGAAAGACAAAGTCATTTACAGCCACTTAGTGACACGATACTAGTAATTAACGTGGTATGAAAAAACGGAGATGATATCCGGATTTATGCTTAGTATATCATGAGTAGTAATTTATACCACACAGGGATAAAACATGGCTCTCTGTTACAAGAAGTTGCAGGTTCCTTGACAAGGCAATGGTTTCTTAAAGAAGAAATTGAAGTATTTAAGGCAAAATAAAAGCTCTTTAAATGACATTATAAGTGAAACTGACCCCATTGAGTTAAGAACCATGAGTTGTTGTTTCCATTTTAAGAAGGTGTTTGGGTTTCAATGATGTTCATATTATTGATCTAATGAGGTATCTGCAGCTGGCTGGCTAGATGCTCTTGGGGCTTGAACTGTGAAGTATATATGCGATTAAGAGCATTGATTTCAATTTATGAGTGACAAATGATTGACCAATCCTTCTTCTTGTGCCATTTGCCATCATATCATTGTATTCAACTAAATACATATCATATTTTTCAATATCATGAAACTTGAAGGGGAAAAAAAGTAGTTGTACAAATAAATTAATGCTTGTAGCTATTTTTTAATTGAGAAATATATTAACATTTCAGTTCTAGACAACATATTATTAATTATAAATGTATTTGTAACTATTATGTAGTACATTTTTAGAAATGTAAGGACGATTAATGTTGTAGCAAAAAATACATTAACTATAACAATAAACTAATTAATACTAATATATTAATATATATCATCAATTACTAATCCAACATAAAAACATTTCTAGAAGTTAAATAAGATATGCAATTCTAAATTAACCGTCATGACCATTGTTTAATTACTAGATACCCTTTGGAGTCACTGGTAATATTAGTTCGACATAACGTTGGCTACACATGCGCTCCATCTGGTTTTGCGATGAATGATGGTAAGTCATGTCGGGTTTTATTAGCCGTATGAGGCTCATGGTGCTTGGTGAATTTTGAACCGATTTAGTGATGTATAATTGCCATATAGAATTATATATATACCCATTACTTCAATATTGTCGATGGTACTTCCTTCTTCCAAATCTTGGGGAGTTCGAAAGAGTTGAAACTAATGGGAGTTTGACATTGAGTGGGAGCTTTGGGGTATCTACATATTTAATTTGTCGTCTCGGTGCCACTAGAATCTTCAAGTCTTCAGTAAGATCATCTTCAATGGAGACTAGGTTGCGACTAACCGAGTGGGGTGAGCAAGACACTTTTCAAAGAGCCACGTTTGGTATTACATCCATACAATGGGAGTTGGCTAGTTGGGAAATGTTGTGTTTCTTTGAAATCATGCGCATGTTTGTGGTCGGTGATCCAACGGCGAAAGCAAGAGTGATTAAGTGGATGATCAAGGGTGTGATGGCGTTCTCACATGATTGCTTTGATGGTACTATTCATGTGGTAGTTCTACCATGTGTTCTGCTCTTTGTTGGAAAGAAAGATTGTGTAGACGGAGTACAACGAGGGTGTTGAAGTCGGGTCGCGCTTCAACCGGTCTTCTCATGAACTAATGAGAGGGTGCCAAACTAGAGAGAGATCTTGGTCCCAGTTTTGTAGTGGAGTTAAGTTAACTTAGTATCGAAAGTCTTTCAATCCTGCATGGTTGAGCGGCGTGTCCCGGATATGTTTTTGGGCGGTATGGATAGGTTAAAATGGGTGCTATTAAAGGGGCGATGAAGGGTTAAGAGTTTTGGGTTTGTTGAATCTTCAAATGAGAGATTGTTGAGTGTGAAGATTAAACAAAGATGTCACAATTAGAAGAGTACTCAATGGGTATAATTGTGCGTGAACAGAGATTTAGCAAAGGTTGAGATCCTGGCTGGATCATGTGTACGCGGCTGGTACTCATGACTACCCGACGGGTAGTATGGTGTACCCAACGGGTACTTAGGTAGGCAAGCAACGACTTGTTTTATTTTGATTTGTGTGCTATATATTGTAACCCCTACTCTTATAAGTCTAACCTGCGAATTTTAATAAGATTTTTCTAGTTGACCATTGATTAAACCAATCGAATAGATTGGATATAACCACGTTAATTATGTGTGTTCATTTAATTCTCGTACAATTTTAATTGTATTATTGCTTTATGTTTAATTCATTTATTGTTATGAGGTATAACTTGTTGTACAATTTTTGTTTGGAGCTCATAAATCCCAAACATTTATATAGTGATAGCTACAACCATGCATAGATATATAGATATATTTATATATATATATATAGAATTGATTGCATCATATATAAATCATGGATCCTTAATGTGCCCAACAATTAATTCATGTGGTAATGGGGTTGTCTAAAGTATATGTCAGATGGTTATATTCTCAGAATTGTGAAAAATCCTGTATACATGAAACAAGTTACCCAAAAACAGAACACAAAATCCATCAAGGTCCTTGTGTAATATAAACACGAGTAATGTCCAGTCCTTGATCATTTCAATTCAGTCGTAATTCGCAAGATAATTAAGACCCTGATTGAGTTTGGGTTGTAGTTTTTGTTGATCATCTTGAAGGTTACAAAGATATACATAAGGATTCATTGAAATCATTAATGGAATCATTATCAATTCAATTCGCGCATTAGCTAGACCCTCACATTATATATATTGAATTGAATGAATTATTAATAGACAAAAATATGGTATATGATACATGCAAGTGCATGTCTATAGTGTTTGTAGTTGGACCTGTATGCGTAATCATGGGGTGGATACTCACATATTTGGCCAGTGCCCTAATGCACTCGTCTCGGTTCATATGCAGCTGCAGACACCTCTCTATAAGATTCTGAACCAACATATTTCATATAATTCATATTTCACCCTTTATTAGTAACTACATTAACATCTAGATTGTACATAACTGCTCAATGAAATATAGGGAAGTGTGTAGAGAGATATGTAGATTATAAACTAAATACCAGTCTAATATAAGTAGTGGGGTGGCAATGGAAACATGGGAAAGATGGTTGTAGCCAACTATGAGAGTACTTATGCATCATACTACATATATGAATCTTTGTTTTCTGTTCAAGAATGGACCAAGAAACAAAGTATGAAACAAGTTTCTTCTTTTTGGGTAAAGAACAGAATAAATTGATAAATCTGAATTTGAATCAAAACGAAAAAGAAAAAAAAACTATTGATCTTTTGTTTTCTCTTCATCTCTCTCTCTCTCTCTCTCTATATATATATATATAGAATATATATAAAGTTATAAACTATGATTTATTATTAATGTATATGCATGGAGAAAGAAAGACTTGAATGTATGTTATCTCGGAGATATCAGAGTGAAGGGACTAAAACCATATGGATATGAATCCAAACAAGAGATTCACGTCATTCATTTAGAGATAAGAGAAATCCATATTATATTCCCAATTCACATTTACGCAATGTTTCAAAAATTGGTTTTTTAGTTGAGTCAGACGAAGGGTTGGCTCTGATCGAACCAATCCTATCGGTTCAACTGGCCGGTTCAACTGATTTTTGTTTCCTACAATGTATTCATTTTCTACAACACCAAACAAGAAAAAATTATATAAATACACCACGATGAATCCAACAAGTACAAAAAGAACAAAGAAATATCAAGCATTAACTATATAAACACTTTAAAAAATCATATAAATACATATATACACTCAAAGAAGCACTTAAAGCATTAACTTTATGCCTACTATTTTTTTATTTCTAACAGGCAAATAATATCAAGGAAGTTTTGTAAATGGGCCACCCCAATACTCCAATCCGTAGTCAGTAACTATTAAACTATTAATTCTTATTCTCAAAAATATTAGATGTGATATTATAACTCCATCGTATTCTGCATCAATCGAAGATGTCAAAAATTGTTGCTACCATTTACTATTCGCCATTTGATACTGTAGTTTATACTCAGTTTGAATTAAATCCCTGTGACCATATTCTTGATGTTGATAATATTTATATTTCCTTTGTTTAAACTTTCATTTGTTTAAATTTAAAAGTAAAAGTTGTATTGGATTTTAGAATTTTATGCTATATTAATTATGGTGTCAACCCAATACTTAGACCTACCATCGATAACACTCTTAATAAATGTATGAGCATGAGGAGTGGTACAATATTAAGTTAGGTGTGAGCATCGAGTCTAACACTGAGATTAGCACGAGTAAAATTTTTAAAGTTCACCACTCCGCATGCATTAATTGGACATTATTTCAACTTTAAGCCTATTTTTTAAGCTTATATATTATTCATAACATAAATATTACTTTCTTCTCATGTAATAGAAAAAAATTTGATAATCTTCAAGTGATCAGAACCTTAGCCCCCCTAACCTAAGATCCTAGCTCCGCCCTTGAACACCTATTATCTATTATCCTAGGTGATCGATTTTTTACTATAAGCGTCATAAGATCTCACTCTCACCACAGTTCACAATTAATATTCAACCGCGTTAGGATTTGAGGTCAACCAAGGGCGGAGCTGAGAAGTTCAAATGGAGGAGACAATTTCCTTTTTTCTTTTCTTCTATAGTTTTGACGGGGCAAACATCTTAAAATGTGATAAATATCCTTAATAAAAATTCATTTATATAATTTGTAATTTTTTGAGGAGTCAACTGTCCCCTTTGTAGATCCGCCTCTGAAGTCAACAAAGATAATTTTTTCCAAATTACGGCACTAACCTAGATGGTTTTTGATTTTTTGGTAGATGTTGCCACGTTCCTTGTTAGCAAGTTTTTGAGTTCTGAATGTTGTTTTGCGTCATTTAGTTAGACAATGAGTACCACACACCAATGCTTGGCCTTAGGTATCATTTACAGGTGAATCAATCCCCTCCTCCCTTCAATATTCCTGGTGTCCGAATATGATAGTTCAAATTCAAGGTGGGCTTCCACGAGTTATTTCCAGATGAGGGTTTGGTATGCTGAGGGAATTAAACTAGGCCTAACAGATTTTTCATTTGTACCTTCAAGGATAACCTTTTATATGACCATATCAGAAACAACTTAATTTCTGGCATGTTGATTTTGTTCTGTTTAAAGCAGTTCAAAATGTTTGTCGGCTCAAGGCCTCTTTCAGAGTGGTGTTAGATGATAGATTCACATATCAGTTGCTTATGGGTTGTATGGAGTGGGCAAGGTTAGAGGCTAAAGCTTGCAAACTTGTTGCAAGCTCAATTTCAGTCTCATTTTCAATTGCAGTTCAATGTTGTCATGTTACCAATGGATTGGTTGGTATCAAACCATCTTGCCTCCTTCCAATTGAGCTCGATTGTAAAACTTTCATAAAATTACCTGTCAAAACGTAAGGAAAAACTGTTGGTGTTAAACAACAAACAAATCAACCGAAATGAAACACCTCTTGCTCAGTTTTAGCTTTTTACATGTTCACTATTAAATAGTGAACCATTAAGCAAACAATGCACAGTGAAACACTCCATATATAAATGTAACCAAAATTTAGGTGTAATTTTCTTCATTTTATAAGTTATAACTTCACTGTCATGTTTTACGACAGGTACACTTCCACACTAACCGTTTTAACCATCTGGCACACTGGACAAACACTCATAGAACTATCACATTCTTTACACAAACTCAGGTGTCTGCAAGGCATTACCAAAACCGACACCTCTTTTGCCCTGCATGCTTTACAAGTAGACTTTCCCACACTGGTACCTAATCCAAGGTAATTTTTAGGATCACTAGACGATACTTCAACATCTGTATCTCCAAATCCTTCTTTAATTTGGTTGTCGTTTCCATGAGCCAGTGCCTGCTGAAGGTTTGTTTTCAGTATGTTGGCCATTGACTCACTGTACTTTGCTCTGTATTGCCAATTCTGGGCTTCATTCGCCACCTTAGTTATTCTTTCTGTAAGTTCCTTGTTTTTACGATTTATGATTTCTATTTCGAGTTCTTTCTCACGAAGCTTATTGTCTATGCCTTTCTTGATCGCACCCAGGAAAGATGTCACGTGTCTTTGCCTTATCTCTCTCATCCCTTTTAACATGTTCTCTTCCTGTTATATTGCAGAGTATAATTATAGACAATTTTGAAGAAAATTTTAAAGCTAGAATCAATAGCATATACTTATCTACAGCTGTGATAATGGGAGAGCTAGCAAATATGAAGTATTTTATAATAGGTAATATAAGATGCAGACTTTCAAAAAAATGTTTTTAAATAAGGTAACAAACTTTTAAGAAAAATTCATTCTTGTCATTTTTAAAATTCAGGTATGTGATTGTTCCCGGAAATGGTCAGTTCCACATCTAAGCCCATTTTAGTACCTACATATATCAACAATTGCTTAAAATAAAAATATAACAAAGTTAAAAGGTTGTACGGTTTTAAGACAATACTATATCATGTAATAAGCAATTACCCAATTTTAAAATGAACACTTCATTATAGAATTTGATTCCGAATAAGGAATACAAATAATGAGCTTGTCACACATTTCAGATAACTCTAATAAGGAATACAGGCATGTGCATAATGGCCGCCTAACACATTGCAAAGGATGAATCATGATCAAAAATCTAGTATGCATATCATAGATCACTTGTAGGGGAGAATCAAATGATACCTGAATCATAATGTATCTTTCAAGCTCTTCTTTATGTCTATCAAGTTCAGTTGTAATGCTGTCACCAAAAGAAGACATAATTGATGGTGCTATACTTGCACTTGCTGAAGTAATGGAGGAGTTGCGTTCCTCATCATCATATGATAATTTTAAACCAGTCGATACATGGTGTGGGTTCAGGATGCTTGAAGGACGATCAGAATCATCATGATAAAAGTTGTGACTCAATGAAATTTGAAGCTTCTTCTGCGTAAAGTTAGCCTCAACTTCCCTTGGTCGTTTGTTAGACCGAAAGGCAGGACTATTATGCTCTCTTGTGGAATAATTTACTGGATCAACATTATATGCGGCTGGTACTGTATAAATACAACAATATGGGAGATCAGATGAATGTAACAGGATTTGAAGGCAACAACAATGTCAATACAAATGGAAAATTAAAGATCGTTTTAACTTGAGATGGTTAAATGAAAACAACGGATGATGATGATGATTAATCGATTTTAGGATTTGGAATATAAAGTCTATCAGGTTATCATTTTCTTATTATGAAAAGTAAACAGTTTTTAATTCTGAAACCAAAGCTGAGTTCTTTTGCTGAGACAGAACACATATATATTATAATATGGACTTGATAACCAGTAACTACAGAATCACAATACGCAAATTGAACAACTAAGATTAACGAAAGATATACAACAACAATAGCACATAAAATATTGACATGTGAATCAATAGATATGGAGATGAATCTGGAAGAATAGCAGCAATCTAATATCTTAAAATTTGTTTTAGAAGGATAGAAACTCACCATTTGTGAATAGTTGCAACTGATTTGATGCATTTGAATGATATTGGAAAAGGTTTTCATCAAAGACAGGGACAAATGAACTATTGCTACTTCCTCCAAACATCTTCTACGAATGATTTATACAAAGACTGTCCACCTACAAAAGAATAGTAGCAAAAAAGAATTAGATTTTGAAATGCCACAAGTTGCCAATGGTAAAAGTAATGCCTTTACACAATCCAATAATCTATGTGCACCCAGCAACATAAGATTCCCAAACTAATTCAGAGAATCTGTTTCCAAACCAAAAATGGGAGCAATAATGGTACCAACAATGCAAGTTATCAACTTGGACATAATGCTATATGATAAAGAATTTAAAAGGATGCCAAGCCAAGAATGGGAGTATGGGACCAATAATGCAACTTATTAACTTAAACATAATGCTTTATTTCATTGTATATAAAAAATAAGAACCTAATAAAAAGCATAAAAAAGATAAGAATACAAAGTTGCAAACAATGTTCGAAGTTTATGATAATAAATTTAACGCCAATTAGACCATATAGCATCACTAACTTGCAACTTGTTAACTTGATGTAAAATGTTCGATGCACGACACTACATTGTCACAGGACTACAAATCAAGTAAATAATCAGACCAAAAACTCATCTTTCTAGCGTATTAAATGCATCATCCACAACCTAAATGACAGTGCAACAACAACCGCTAAGCACCAACAAAAGCTAGTGATACACAACCAGTATTTAACTTCAATTAACAGATTTGAAAATTACTAGATAAATTCAGCATAATCAAATCAAGAATCTATTCATCACTAACATTCACCAAAACCTAACTATCTACTAAAAAAAAATCATCATCAATCTAACACTCGTTTCAACCGCAACAAAGTTACAAAACATAAAAAAAAATTAAAAAAAAAAAAAAAAAAAAACAATCACAGGAAAACTTAATCAACCAATCAATCAATTGAATTAGAATAAGAAAGAAAAAAATATTAGATTATTACCTCGCTAAAAAAGCTTCAATCGATCCTGCAAATTCACAAAACAAAAGGAATCAATATATCAATACTCAAATTACTTCAAAAAATCGATTTGATGATCATAAACCTCTAAAAGAAATAATCAATGCATACCTGGAGTTGATGATAGAGAGTAAAAGGTTTTAGAGAGAGAATGTTGATCGGTGCGGTAGTGGTGGTTACGAAAACGGGAGAAAGATGATGGATTTTGATGAATGGATGGACGTTGAGACATAAATATAAATATGAATATGAATATTTTCTTCCTATAACGTATTAATTAATTAATTAATTAATTATGAGTTTTTAATTTAATTATTTTCTGACAGATGGACAGAAATAATAAGAGAAAAAGAAAAAAGAAAGTAGTAAAGGCGGGGAAATACGTAGAGTGTGGGTCCCAGGAACACGCGACCCAGCAAATTTCTGGAATCACGCCTTCCCTACTACTCATCGGATCTTTTCCTTCTGACCCAAAAATCACCTAATCGACATTTAATGACAATATATGAGACATCTATTAAATATTAATTAATTAATTAATTGTAATTATTTTTGGAGATTTGAGATTTAATCAAATTTATCCTTTTCTTTCTTTCTATTGAAATCCTAATTTAAATTTCTTTCCTGTTATCTTTACAACTTTGTTTTGGTTATAAATAATAAGTTTAGTTTGAATATAATTATAAATTATAAAATCTTGACCAAACAAGTATAAAACTAAAACTTATAATAAGAACATTATTCATCAAACTTTCTGAACCTTATATAGTTGTCTGCATTTATTTAATCTATTAACAATATATAAACAATTTGGGATTTGAGACTTTTAAATATATGTACGTAGATGACAATAGGTGAAAAAAGTTCTTTAATTCGTTGGTAATCTCCAGATAAACTCACAAGATTTTATTTACGGGTATACGTATGGGTGAAAAATAGGCGAGTCACAGGCGGATGATGGGTATGCACTTTTACCCACGAGTAAAGCTGACCCCCAAACCCACAAAACTCATTCTAATTAGCCGAGTGTATATTTGTATGATTTATCAAATATATATTTATATGTAATGATTAATTTTAACAATATAAAATGAAACTATTTATTCAAGGAAAAAAGTATTATAGTATTCATGTTTCGAATAAGAGAACGATCAAGGAAAAATATCAAATAATTTGATAGTTATCGAACTACTTGTTTGTGTGTATTAAATTTTTACTTTCCTCGATTTAAAATTAGGATGCATTGTTATGAACATATTTTAAAACACCGTTTTAGATGATAATTATTTATTGAGAGATTTTAATAATAAAATCGTTTTAGATGCATTGTTTTGAAATCTTTCTTATACATATAGTTTTTCATTAGTTTACTTCTACACTCTTCTCATTTCCTTTACCATCATATTTAGTCCACAAATTAACACATGTATAAGAAGCATAAAGCATACAAGTATCATCTATTTACAAGTTTTTATTTTATTTCATAGTGCGAGAATCATGATATTCTTAGATAAATGTTTATATTCTTTTTCAAGAATTTCATATTGCAACTAAATCAATACATAACTTTATTAAATATATATACACTCATTTAAATAAAAACACTTCATCAACATACTTATACACGCACAATTGAATTATCACGGAAATCATCAAATACCATCTTGAAAAACTATAAAATTGAAAGATACGAATTAACGACATCAACTTTCTATTTTTAGAATATCACTCCAGAATTTGGGTTGATAAAATGTTGGTTCTTAAAATATACGGTATGTGTGTGGAGGTTCAAATGAGAACCACTTAAATATTAAGAATTGTGAGAACTACAAAAATACGTGATTGATCCCTGTGATAATGTGAAAATATTTATAAAAAATGTTAATGATAATCAATAAAACCTTGAAAGCTGGAAAATTATGTGTTAATACTTATTTTAACTAACTTTAGCCGATTTGTTCACATGTGAACTATACAGTTTGTGAACATGTGTTTTTATGTATTTTTATACTTAATTTTGTGATTTTTGACATTTTTTTGTTTCTCATTTGAACAAATATTAATGTTCACATGTGTATAAAGCTAATCAATGTGAACAATCGGAAATTTTTATAGTTCTATTCAATTTTCAACTTTTATATAATTTTCATTTGAATATTCTTCATTATTTATATATAATTTTCTAAATAGGGAGTAATGTATTTGTGTAAACAAAATGTAACACCAATTTCCTTATATAAACTAAAAGTAAAGATTTTGGAAATAATTTGTTTATAACCTCTATTTTTGTTTTCACATGAGAATTGAAATACCTATTTCTATAACAGTAGTATCAGTTAGAATTAATGCAAAGTTATATGTATTACTTAAGTTTCTAAAAATAAATACTTTTGGAATAAAATGTATACTATAATAAGTTATAAGTCTTATGTAGAAACAATCACACATTAACATCTAATTTAGCTGAAACACTAGGAGTATAATAGAGTCATCAACTAACATAATAACTGCTATTGTGATTGTTGAACTTTTTAAAGTTTAAAAAAATCATTTAAGCTTTGAGATAAAAGATACAAGTTAGATCATAGTTTATTTATATTTTGAAAATGACTTATTGACAATCAAAATAGAAGTAATATATATATATATATATTATACTGTATATATATTATTTTTCATTGCATTATATGGATATTATATTAGTTAGTTATAAAATAAGTGCATATACTCAATTTTTTAAGTTCGATTCTAAACATCATAATTTTCAGTATGGTTCAATAATGAGTTGGAGTTGGAGATAGAGATAGGTTTGAAGCTTGAGATGGATGACAGAAGTTGCAGTTGGAGTTTTAATTTAGGATTAGAGCTGAAGATTGTATTTTTTTATAAGTGTTTGGTAAACAAGTTTGAGTTCGAACTTATTAATATAAAATGACATTAGAGACATGATGTTCTAATAAAGTTAGTAATTAAAGAAGGATAATATTATAATTTAATAAATAGAAGATAGAGCTTCTTTTAAGAAGCTAATTTGAGAGGATTCTTTTTTAATGAGATTTTTTTTTAAAAGTTATACATTTTATTTTGTGCCAATCTCAGATAGTAAAATTATAAAAATTGAGTTTTAAAAGAATTAGAATTCCAATCTAGTAGCATTTCCAAAAACCCTTTACAATTTTGTTGTCAAACACCCCAAAAACTTAAAACAAATACCACCTAAAACTCTTTATTCACATCACAAAAATTTGATAAGGGTATTAATGTCAATACAAAGAAAATACGGTGACAGGTCCGATTGAATGCCCGGGAATGGATGTACAACGGTTAACAAAGCACAATAGAGGAGGTGGCCGTGGGCCCCACCGGCTTTGTTTTTTGCGGGTAAATGCTGGCTAATGAGAAAACTGACGACCCACTATTAATTTGGTTTTTCTATTTTATGCCCTTTTTCTTTTCTTTTGTTTGAACAACGCCATTTTCGTTTCACCATAAATCACCCTAAGCTTTCTCATTTGACACTTTGGTCCTTTTACTTTGCTTATCCTGTAAGCCTGTACTAGTAAATGACTTTTAGAGGTCATGTTTGTTTGTTTTTGACAAAAGGTTTAAATGAATTATATAAGGACTTCAAGATTCAAACCTAAATAGTATGTATTACGTGAGAGAATAACTTTAGGTAATGTGTGAATTTGAACCCGTGCATAACTAAAAATGAATAAATTATGTAATTGAAACGATAATTATATAACGTTAACGTCAAAGGTTGATTACACATGTATTTGGGAGTATAATTAGTGTTCTAGCTAAACCTTATAGTTAATTCACAAAGGTTGATTACGGTGCTTTATTTTTTGAAGAATGGTCAAAAATAAATGTTAAGCATTTAATTCATATCCTTGATTGTTTTCATGATGTGTCAGGGCTCAAAATAAATATCTCAAAATGTAGGTTGTTTGGCATATGGGTTCCGCTGAGAGATGTCGAGAATAGAGCGCGGGCCTTCAATTGTTTGCATGGGTCCCTGCCTTTCTCTTACTTAGGTCTACCCGTGGGAAGAAGTATGAGGAAGATTGTGGACTGGTCCGAAGCGATTAACAGATTCTCTAAAAGGCTTGCTTCTTGGAAAGCAAACTTGCTTTCTATAATAGACTTACTCTCGTGAAGTCGGTTCTTGGAAGTCTTCCGTTATATTTCTTATCTTTATTTAAGGCTCCTGAGACGATTATTACTAAACTCGAGTCTATGAGAAGACATTTTTTTGGGGAATGAAGGAAGGTGTTAATAAGATTTATTGGGTAAGCTGGAATAAAACCTTAATGGCCAAGAGTGATGGTGGTCTCGGGGTTGGTAGTATTAAAGCAAAAAACATGGGACTCCTCCGAAAATGGAAATGGCGTTTTATTAACGAGCAAGGGGCATTATGGAGAAAAGTAATTGCTGAAATTCATGGTTCAATTGGCGGTTTTGACTTGATGACTGGGTTTAGAAAAAGTAGCACATGGTCTAATATTGTGAGTTCTTGTAATAGGATTGAACAATTAGGTGTTCCTCTTAATAACCTTATGGTTAGGAAAATAAACCGCGAAACTCAAACTTTGTTCTGGACGGATAACTGGTTAAAAGATTCGGGACTGTTAAAAGATTGTTTTCCTCGTCTCTTTGCTTTGGAACAACATAAAGATTGTCTTGTAGCAGATCGATGGGTTTTGGAAGAAGGTGTTTGGCAAGCTAAGTGGGCTTGGACTAGGAATCCTACTGGGCAAGCCGAAGGAGATCTTACAAAGCTAGTGACTGACTTAAAGGGGTTTACTCTCGATGAAGCTCAAGATGATAAATGGGAGTGGGCCTTGACCTCTTCTCGCAAGTTTACAGTAGCTTCATTGTGTCGTGCTATTCACTTAAGAGTGAATACAAATGATGTTTGTGCTCCTCCTTTCACTTGGAACTCAGGGGTGCTTCGTAAGGTAAATGTTTGTGCTTGGCGCGTCGCCCTCGATCGGCTCCCAACCAGGTTGATCTAATGCAAACGTGGTATTAATCCTCCTACGAAGTCATGTTTATTTTGTGAGTTGTCTGAGGAGTCTCGCGATCATTGTTTCTTCTTATGTCCAAAAGTTAAAGTATTGTGGTTGAAACTTTGGAGTTGGTGGAAAGTCCCTTCCCGGCTCTCTTTGAGTGACATCCTTAAAGGAAAATTTGATTTCATCAAAGATAAGTGGACAATGAAGCTTTTCACGCTGTGTGCTTGTCTCTTATTTGGTTCGTGTGGAAATGGAGGAATAAAATTTTGCATGCTTCGTTAGATGTAGAGGTCACTTCGGTTCAACAAGAGGACATATTGCCGGCAATCCAAAGATTATCTTTGTTGTAGACTTCAAATCGTTCCCCTAAATGTCGCTTTACTTGGTGTCATTGGATTAGAGCTCCTGGAGAATTGACTATTTTATAATATGTAGTTCGACTAAACTGGTGTGTGTTTCATTTGGTGTAGTGTTGGTGTTTTGTTGTACATTTTATTTCTTTTGGCTCTTGCTTAGAGCTATATTTGTATTTGTGCTTTTGACTTTTGCCTTCTTATAATATCTTTGTCTATTTCAAAAAAAAAAATGACATATTATCATGATATATCAAGGGGTAAAAATGTAACTCTACCATTAAATCATAATAATTTAGTTTTTCATGAGTTTTTGAAGGGTAATTTAGTCTTTAGTGATCTTATTGTTTCCAAACCTATCAAAAATATATAATGTATTTTCGATAATTTGAAGATGATTCATGATTAGCAAAACTAAATAAATTTATCTTGGGAAGGAGTAATTTCCATGAGTATCTTCGACCTTAATATTGAATAAAACATAGAATACTTTTCGTAGAAAATATTATTCTTCGTTTTTTTCCTTGAAAAGGAGTAGTTTTTATTTTTCGTAAAATATATAAGTATCAATTTATGAGCTTGACTAAACTTCAGAGTTTTTTAGTAAAATTCAACTTCAACAAAGTTATTTGATCTCTAAAATCTATATTATTATTTTTTAAGGGAAAAAAAAGAACAAAAATTATGATATTATAAGTTATTGGTAACGGATTTGGTAAAACCAAACCCCTCACAACGTGATGGGCATATAATCTTCGTTTAAGCTCAATTTTGTATGTATGATTAGTTCTAATTAAATACATTATAGAGCACGCAAGATCTGTAAGCATCAAAAGTTTTATCATGTTAAGTTTTTCAATTACATTGAAATTAGTGACTTGATATTGATATTTTATTTTAACCGGTAGAATCGCTGTACAATATAATAGGTATAAATTTATTAGCTTTACATTTATTTGATATAAAATATTAGTACACACTGTGAAATAGTTTAAAGATTAAAATTCTTATGATAATAGCAATAAAGATAGGGTGCTTCTGAAATGAAAATTAAATTTTTCCTTTTTCAAAAAATATTGAAACAACATACTAAAAAATGCGTATATAAAAAGATGTCGCTGCAAACTCAATTGTTGGGCCTCAAGTTGCAAGTGTTGGGTTACGAGTTCCTAATGATCATGTTGCAAGTTGTGGAGTCTTTAACTCGGTCGAGAGATTAACTGTTGATGATTTTATTTTGTTTTTGTATATGTATACTAATTATGTACGTGAAAATGTGAACTTAAAATTTGATCGAAAAGTTAAGACTCTCGAATATAAACTTTGACAACATAAAATGAAAATTAAATATTTAAATGTGTGTGAATTTATATTTTCATAAAAACACACTTAAGACTTGGTTTCTAAAAGACTTTACAACTTAAAAACGTGTTAAATTGAGGTAAAGTTGATTTTGGAGGTTTTAGAGACGTAAATTGACTCTAAAAGGTAGACAAACTGCTCTTAGCAGTTTGCTAACATGTTCGTCTTGTCTTGATCTTTCCGTCCATAATTGACATGTCCCGTAATTCCTAATGGTTTAAAAGTCTTCTCATATATTTATTCGTTACAAAAATAATAATCACGAAATTACATAATTTTTAACTGAAATTAACTAAAATATATTAACTTTTATAATTAATTGCATTAACTTTAAATGTTTAAAGCTTAAATAAGATATTTAGAAAGGTAAAATTGTAATTTGTTATCTCTTCATTTTAAGATATTAATAGTTTTAGCACAAACTCTTTATAATATAATTTGTATATAGATATAAAAAACTTGTAACTAATTAGAATTAATTATCACGTTTTTATTAGTTTAAAGTTTACTATACCATCATTAATGATAATTTAATATATGTAAAGATATTTTAGTAATTTTAAATAAACTTTTTCATAAACAAATAATAATTTCCCGAAAAAACACCTCACGTACTTTTATATAAGCGAGTATAAACGTAAAACCCGAACTTCCACCTTTTTCTGTAAACAGTGATCTCACATGGCCTGGCCTCCTTTTTATGCATAACTACATGACTATGATGCAATATTGCTTTTGTTGATCTCCGTTGCTTTATTGTTTGTTATAAATGCTTTGAAAGCTTGAGGGCCAATTTAAATTTCCCTTTAACTATGGGGGGCATATTGTAAATAAGTTTCTTTTTATAGTTATATTGGTGCACGAACAAATTAGAAAAACCACTTCCAACCAAACTCAAAGCCAACCGAAGCATCTAGAATCTAGATTAGTTGATTAAACCGAAATTTGGTGAGCCATTTGTATTATTGAAAGTCACAAAATTACACAATAACAAGTTGTATTAGGTATAGAATGCTTTGCATTACATTAACTTTGATAGTATAGTACAAAGAAAAGTTTCATAAAGCCAACAATGTGTACTTTTCCTTATCAATAAATACAAATATATATATATATATATATAATATAACACTTGATAGTCAAGTCTTGAATCATTATTTGGAATGCTTCCAATTGGTAGTTTCCATAATTTGGGGTCGGGTTAAATTAGTTGACAACTAAGAATTTTAGATACAACAAACATATTTTTCAAAGATTGTTGGACCCCCCGACCCGAGTGGTCAAAATTGAATTTCCGGAGCCATCTAGCTAATTTGTGCCATTTCTTGATTGTGACATTTCTTTTGACTAGGCCATTTTTGCTCAAATTTTGTTCCCATGTTCTAAATTGTTTTATTATATATATATGTTATATTCTTTATTTAATTAAGTATTGAATAAGACAATTTTTTTTTGTTAATGATAACATTAATCATATTATGCGAGTTTATTAATTCTACTTAACAAGAGGTTTTTCTATAAAAATAAACTTTCTGAAAAACTCTATTTCATAGGAATGAATAGGTCAATGTAGTAATGGGTGTGTCGATTGAGCTATCGGTTAATGACTTTATTGGGAGGATGTGTGTGTATTTTATTTATTTATTTATTATTATTTATTTTTATAAAATAGTTTTTGAAAAGATTGTTCCATTGAACTAGATATGTTTTGTTTTTTTTTTTTTTTGTCAAAATAATTAAAAAATATGGGTTGTCTTAGAAAAAATTCTTTGAAAAGGCTCAACCATTGGAGATGCTTTGAGTACTTTAGTATTTTTACGGCTTTATCATTCATAGGGTTGATTTCTTTTGAAACTGGTGAAATACTTGGTGTTAATTGTCTATCACGTAGTTTTTTTTATAAGCATAAGTATTTTTAGATCGGTTTGGTCGTAAGAGTCGGGGGAAAAACATAAGTCGACTCATTTAGGTACATAATTCTTTGCAATATAAGGATAAAATTGACCGGTTATGCTTTCTATGTGATTTTTCTTCCCAAAGTGGTCCTTTTCGTGGTATGAATTCACAAATATTAATTCAAGAAAACATTAGTTGTCTTTGTTAAAATGTTGTGTTCCATGTTGTTTCTTGTTTGCCGGTTTTTGTATCCTTTGTATGGAACATTCTCAAAATATACCAATGAGTTGTGGAGGTCACTACAAAGTAAGAATACCAACTTTGAAAAGGCATGGTAGATGGAATTTGTGAAATTGGTGACAAAAAGAAGTTTATAACTTTATATTGGTTTGTTTAATTCATTTTTCATATTGTAAAATGGGCTGGAATATTGTCTTTTTCAATTGGCATCTTATCACCATTTTGGTGGTGCATTACACATGATTTAGATAGAATATAATACTAGTCTTTTTATATAATTTAGGGTTAAATATATTCAAATGTATCGGATATATAAAGACTTAAGTACATTAAAATGTATTAGATTGTGCATTAATTGTTATTGTGTGTAAATGTCTTTTAGTGTGTGTAATAAACTTTATTGTACGTATTTGATGACTTCTTTATCAAGTATTTGGTTTTGCTGACATGACAGCTAGATACATTTTCACGTAATCTCACATGCCATCATCACATCATCAAAATCGGTGTCGTATCACCGTTTTACAGATTATAAGAAATCAACTATATTCAATTAACAACACTGAAAGTTCATTACACACAGTACAAGTCATTTAAGTTGGTTACATGTAATAGAAGTCAACATTTAATCGGACACATTTTGATGCAGTAGAATTTATGCATTCCGAAACTATTAAACATATCAACATGTGTATCACCCCTAAAAACGAAGTTATAGACGTTTTATATGTTATAATGGTCGGTAATAAACCAACAACAAATACCATATATCCATTTAATCAAGACACAGGAACAAGCTTACATTCGATGTTTGGACATACTTTGAAATAAGCCAGGTTTAAAATATCGTGATAAATGAGTTTTAGACGTGATTAACTCAAGTATAGTTGTTATGATCATCCATGTTTTGAACTCATTTGCAACTTTAAAATTGAATATACCTTGGAATAACAAAACAAATTGCAATAACTACAATATTAATCATTCATTTTTATACTTCAACAAACTGAAATATGTAAACGGTAGGAAAGGATTCCAAGTAACTACAACACTAAAACTATGACACCTATAAATTAAATGTTTTTGCTATAATAAACGACTTTTATTTATGGATCATGCAATAACCAAATACAATACTTCATGAAGTCAATCGTATTTATATCATCACTAACAACAACAACAACAACAAAAAAGTGTTTACATTTTACAATAAAGTCCTTAAATCGTTGCTGAATTCCCGTATCCACTACGCGAAGTGATGATTAACCCTTGAGGTTTTGGTGTTCAAATTATGCTTCCATGCATGATTAATCTATTCGTCATATAAATAACTTCAATCAACTATAAATATATGGAAGTGTTTATTTCATATTTCTGATTCTACAAAATCTTTAGTTTTGGATAAAAACACAACCTGATTTCGGCACCCAATGTATTTCTTTTAATCCCGGCTGTCTTATTATATATATGGTAGTCCTATGTACAAATAAAACTTCGAGTCATCATACTAATATTAAGATATACTGCGTGTTAAGTTGGAATTCACACAACTTTCTGTTAGTAGACGAGGTCTTTTAAAATTAAAAGGTTAAAACGCCAATAAGAGGTTAAAAGGCTATGACTTGATCAAGCCTCATTTGAGGGAACACGTATATAATATGTGTACTTGTTATGCGAATTAGATTATAGGTTTGGCATTTCATAAAGAAAAGTTCAATTTAAAACGTCATTTCACAAGATGCATGCTTGTTCCTTTTTCACATGCAACAACAACTTCGTATTTGGTCTTATTGCTCGTTACTCGGTGAATCAATCATCACATATCAAACACACCAACAACTAATTATTCAGTTTTACAACTTCAAAGTTCAAACATCATCGCCAAACAATCTTCACTTGAAAGTGAATCACACGCTTTGTTCATTTGGTCTGGTAATGTGATCTTTTATACACACGCTCAAAGAATTCAAAGAACATCTCACCAACCTTGAAAAGCAAACGATTGTGGGCATTTCAAAGGAGCAACTTCCCGAGGACTGCTCGTGGTCAACAAGCTGGGTCAGTATAGACTTTTTTAATTACTACTGTATTTTATTTTATATATCTAAAATAAAATACTGAATAGTATCACTTCAAGAACTGACCACCAGACATAAGTTTGTTTTTTCAATGAATATTGACAATACATTATTATTACTGTATATTCCGTAATTAACTTCAATAAACTATAAATAGTACTATTATATATTATAATTGACAGTAAGCACAGTAGTGCTTCCATACAAGTCAGAAAAATTGTATGCTCCCACCACTTTACTAAATTTATTACTTACCCATAGGCACGATTGAACAAATAAATATACAAATGAGATGATAATCTTTGACAAAATGAAGCATATTTCTTTAAGTAGATGGATTTATAGCATATAAATGTTTACCAGATGGTATGGTATACAAATGAAGAATCGCATACCAGCAAACTACATAGGTACTCAACTTCTAACCACGACAAAAAACTTAACCTCTTAACATCTTCGGATTAAAGAATAGTAACAACCTAACACATACCTTGCAATCCAAACAAACAAACAAACAATGTAGTATTCAATTAGACACGTCCATGACTTCTATATCGAAAGCAAAACACCTTTCTCAACGCAGCACGTCACCAGAAAACTGCTCAAGATCCACCCTCATAAAAACAAACATCATTCGTTGCCTCATGCCTGTAAGAAAATGGCATACAAGATTAACATAATTGTAAAATGGTTAACATTAATGACCGCAAAATGTGTAAAATCATTTATTATGTCACGGAAAAGTAGGAACGGTGGCCGAAAAAGTGGCTCCTAACTCCAACATAAAGTACAATGACCGAGTAGATAATTTTCATACTACATTTTCGAGAGCTTATTTTTTTTTGGCAGTGGGTGGGGTTGTACACCTATTAATTACTCAGAAGTACTTGCCTTGTTTGCTATGTTGTTGGAAAGCCAGTCCAATCCTTCATAAAGTCCCTCTCCAGAGGTTGCACATGTGCTCTGGATGTACCTGAGCAA
This sequence comes from Logfia minima, assembly GCA_963921325.1. Classification (NCBI taxonomy): domain Eukaryota; kingdom Viridiplantae; phylum Streptophyta; class Magnoliopsida; order Asterales; family Asteraceae; genus Logfia; species Logfia minima. The sequence goes on from OY992769.1 coordinate 30,868,270, forward strand.
AAAAATCAATGGTTATAGTAGAAAAAATTAATTTTGTCGCAACTAAACTTCTGTATCTGTTGCGTACATATAATTTGCAAAAAGGCTAAAGGTAAGATCGCTAGAATTTATTCGGTCTGGCATGCTTTAGCGTTTTTCAAAATTAAAATGGTGAGTTGGTAACAGGACTAAAAGCATGATGAGTAAACTCATTCAATGATTTGAAATATAACGAAAATGTACATATATATTATATGCTATTGGAGAGTAACTGTTACAATTTATTACCAGTGGCGCTGTCGGAGGGAGTGGAGTCCGAGCTTATCAGTGATTTCAGCAGCATTCATTGCATTTGGGAGATCTTGTTTGTTAGCAAATACAAGGAGAACTGCATCTCTTAATTCGTCCTGGAAAAGACAAGTATATACAGCTCCCTCAATTAATGTATACCTTTAAGGTAGCAATAACAAATTTTAACGGTACTAGTGTAGCGATAACAACAACATTTGATTGGCTCTATAAATAAATCAAACTCTCTTCTCAGACTGTGAATAAGAGGTTTTGATCTATACTGGTCTGCTCCGACCCAATTAAGTGTAATGAAAATACCTATCATTAGGTGATTGAACAGATAGAGACATCTAAACAGATCAACCACTTGCCAGATCAAAAGTTAAAAACGATCTGGGCCAGATTCATTTCACACCAAAACAGCAAATTGAGTATTTTAAAAATTCAACATCACAACATGTATGAAACAGAAAAAAATCTACGTTCTGTTTCTTAAAATCCATGTTGGAAGGCATGAAGAAGTAAATTCAGCCAGATGCAAGCTTACCTCGTTCAACATCCTGTGCAATTCATCTCTTGCCTCAACAACTCTGTCCCTGTCATTGCTATCAACCACAAAGATAAGACCCTGTGTGTTCTGGAAATAGTGCCTCCATAGGGGACGAATCTGTGCATTTACAGCACATTAAAGTTTACATATGTACTTAAGCAGTAATGAACTGAACATGAGACATATATAGATCATTCACCCCAAAAATATACGTGTTATCGTTGGGACACCATATTTTACAAGGGAGGATAGTCTGCAACATCTAAATCTCAAAAGTCATAATTAAGTAACATTTTTACCTTGTCCTGACCCCCAACATCCCACACTGTGAAACTAATGTTTTTGTACTCCACAGTCTCCACATTAAAACCTACAAAGAATAAACAGATTTAGCTGTTAAACTGCTAATTTTGCCAATAGGGATATTGATGATAGCAAATCTTGCAAACGAGTTGGCATGCACTCCGTACTTATATAATTGCCGCAGAACATATAGCATGACGGTAATGCTAAATGCCTTAACACAAATGGCTACATAGAGGCATGCAGAAATCACAAACTGAGACCATTACAGAAATGATTACCTATGGTAGGGATGGTGGTCACAATCTCACCGAGCTTGAGCTTGTACAAAATGGTTGTCTTACCAGCCGCATCAAGACCCACCATCAATATTCGCATCTCTTTCTTGGCAAAGAGCCGGCTAAAGAGTTTGGTAAAAGTTAGACCCATCCTCTTGCTACTGAGGATCCCTACAGAGAAGAATGGTAACTTGGTCAAAATTATAACTCTGTAAGATCTAAAGCAAAGCTCACATCTCACTATCTCAACTAGCATTTATGGCATAGCTATTTCCAGAGCGTAGTTTAAACCATCACATTTGATATACTGTACTACTTAAAATTATCTCAAACTGGTCCGTGCCAAATGAATCTTCAAAAACTATCATTTATCAAATAAACAATCTTACTGACAATGTGTTAACATTATATTTTAAATATAGAACCAGACACAGTGGACCTACAGATTGCACAAAACCATCACTTAGTTATTACCGACAATAGTCATCATTAAGGGCTGAAAAACGATCTATATTACATCTTCAAAGACTTGTATTTCAAATGAAAACAGTTCATAGATACATGATCACTAAATATTATAATATCAGAATAAAATATAACATAAAAAAAAAAATCTTCAGGGAGGCAATTAAACATGAAGTAATTATGCATAATAAAACTTGGCAAGCATAACAGAATCATCAAACCGATGATATAGAAATCATCACATCTAGTGAAATTCGAAAGACAATGTGTTAGATGACAGAAAATGCATGGAGTTCTAGACAAAAAATGTTCTTATTTTCCACTCAATTATAAAAAAGGTAGATGATACAGAGACCTCAAGTAACAAAAACCACAAACGATGAACTTAAAAATTAAAATTGTATTTGAATTATTATACGGATCAATTCTCATTCAGCGGCAAAATATAATGTTATGATTTGATCAAAACAAGGTCTGCCTTATAAAAAACCTAATTTACAAAAATAAAAATAAAAAGTTTCTTTCTATCCTCCAAATGAAATCAAGCGACAGGTAAGACAATAATAAACCATTACAAAGCAACAAATGATCACATCACAAACGGATCTGATCTTACATAGATTATATATACGTATATATATATATATATATATTCAGATCGGTAAACAGTCTCAAGATGCATCAACAAAATCATCAAGTGCAGAAGAATTCCGATCGAAATAGTATAATTCGAAATCAATACAACAAAATCATCTTGAAATTACTCGATTGCAAAATTAAACACAAATACATACAATTAAAGGAGGTGATCTGATACGAATTAGAAATAAAATTTAGAAATGATAAGATCTGATAAGAGAAATAAGAAATTAAAGATCTGGATCTAAGATTTACCTGAGAAAAAGTTGTTCGAGAAAGATCGATTGAGCGAGAGATAGAAAAGGGAAGGTGTATTTGTTTGTAAAATAAAGATGGCGAGGAAACCGATGGTGAATATTAAGCTAAAGGTCCTATTAAATATATCTAAATTTTATTAAACATACTCAAAAGGACAAGTAAATGTAATTAATTCAATTTCCACCATCTTTAAACTTGTGCATTGGGGTCCCAATAGTGAAAATAAAGGGTATATTTAGGTATACCCTAAGCTAAATAAATCCCCGTATCTTCCTGATTACCATAAATTTTGATTAAATTAACGCATAAATTTTTATTTAAATTTAATTTTAATTTAACCAAAACTATGACCGTAGTGGCCTGATACGTAAAACTAATTGGAAGCTAGAATGAATATTTAATTGACAAATTAGCTGCATATATAATTATGACTTATCTTGAATGAACTCTTAAATCCGTATTGAGAAGGGAAGAAGAGATGTACTCAATGATACCCATAATTATTACTAGTGTTAAAAGTCGTCTGATAAACGGCTATAAATATTACATGTATATAATATAATAATATAATAATAGTTTAAGAGAATACTAGTATCAAAAGTTCATATACAATTCAAGAAGAAAAGAAATGTAGTTGTTAAGATATATACCATAATTTTAAGTAAATTACAAATTTCAAAGTAATCGACTTTTCTGCTACTTTTATATCTGTCTTGAAAATCGAGCCCAACACGCAAAACCAGCCAAAAACTTCAATGGGCGATTAATCTTCCACCATTACAATTTAGACGCTGCCACTACCACCATCGCACTCGGGACTATTTTCCGAACCAAACCCGCCTAATTTTTTCCGGTGACGTTGCCGCAACCGCCGGCAACCAAACTCGCCGGAATACTACTTTTATGGCCCGTTTTCGCAATTTTCTGACCGTTTTTCCGGCGAGTTACACATCCACCATTTTTGAATTTGTGGAGTTGTCCCGCGAACGACCAGTCTGACCGATGATCACACCCGACAGCCGTGAACCACCACTATTGTTGCTGTTGGAATTTCTTTTTTCGGGTACTGTTTGTTTTTCTCCTCCTTCTTGCCCTTAACAATACTCTACAATTGATATACATACATATACATATTACTAGTATATAAATATAAGTACGAACATTTAAAAATAAATTTTACTAATATACTACTATAACCTATATAAATATACACGTTTACATTAAACAACTTTTAATCCGTTGTTATTATCATATTAATTTGAACTTAGGTATTATATATTGTTATTATCATATTATTTTGAACTTAGATATTATATATTTGTTGCTTAACTGTGCCACGCCTTCGGAACCGACTACTTATTTTGGTGATTATCCTTAGCCCGTATATAGGCTAATATAGACACTACACACACTCATGGTTACTTGAGGTCATGTCCTTCTAGCTTAAGAGTGGGTAGACATGGGGGTTCTAGGTGAAGTAATAGATTATCGACTTCCGTTAAGATTAGAGTGAGTAGCTGGAATGTAGGAACTTTGATCGGAAAGTCTAGGGAGCTTGTTGACATTTTATCTAGGCAAAAGGTGGACATAGCGTGCCTCCAAGAGACTAATTGGAAGGGTTATGGGGCAATAGGGATTAATGACTACAAATTGTGGTACTCGGGAACAAGGATTGCCCGAAACGGTGTAGGGACCATTATAGGGTCACGATTTAAGGACAATGTGGTACATATAGAGAGGTATAGCGATATGATCATATCGGTGAGGTTACTGATTGACGAGGAGACGTTTACGGTCGTCAGTGCATATGCACCGGAAGTGGGCTTGGGAGGATAAGAGAAGAAGAGTTTCTTGGAATCTTTAGATGAACTTGCGAGGGCATACCCGACCGATCAACGACTATTAATCGGAGGTGATTAAAACGGACACATATGAGCGGAAGTTGAGGGATACTAGGGAGTTCATGGCGGTTTCGGCTATGGAGTAAAGAATGAAGAAGGACTCACACTACTAGAGTTTGCCACCGCATACGACTTGGTTGTTGCGAACTCTTTCTTAGAGAAGAGGGATGCTCACCTAGTTACTTTTCATAGCGGGGGTTGTGACACGCAGATTGAATATATCCTAGTTCGCAAAGGAGATCTTAAGACTTGCAAAGACTGCAAGGTCCTCCCAAGAGTGACTTGTTCCTCCCAACACAGATTGTTGGTCAAAAACGAGCGCACAAGAGCGAAATGACAGTAAAACCATGTATCTTGTGGAAAAATCTAGATGGAGAGGCGGCAGAGGCTTTTAGAGCGACGGTTGCAGAAAGAGTTAGTGAGGAGGTGGAGGAATTGACCTATAATGACGCAGACCAGATGTGGAACATCTTGGCACACAACATCAGAGAGACGGCTAAGAAATATTTAGGAGTGATTGTCTGGACTTCAAGAGCACATAGAGGTCACAGGGAGTCATGGTGGCTTAGTGATGAGGTTCAAACAAAAGTAGCCAAGAAACAGGTGCGGTTCAAGGAGCTTCTCTCATTTCGGGATGGAGATTCCGTAGATAGAACTAGGGAAGAAGAGAGGTATAAAGAAACTAAAAGAGAGACAAAGAAAACAGTTGTCATGGCAAAAGAAAAAGTGTACGAAGTACTGGAAACTGGACTCGAAAGAAGGAGCTAATGACATTTTCAAGCGTGCTAAAGCCAGGGAGCGAAGAAAAAGAGATTTATAAAACATCAAATTTATCAAAGATGGGGAGAGTACTTCTCTACTCTTTTTAACGGAAGAGGAGATTCAGAGAACACTACTACATGACAATGAGTACAAAATGACTGTTTGTGCATGAGGATTAGACATGAGGAAGTAAGGCCAGCCTTACGAAAATGGGAAGAAACAAAGTTGTAGGACCGGACCAATTTTTTATAGAGACATGGAGGTGCCTTGGAGACCGGGGAGTGAGGTGGCTAACAAATCTTTTCAACATGACGTTAAGAAGTGCTAAAATGGCACATGAATGGAGACTCAACGAGATTATCCCGATCTACAAGAACAAGGGTGACACATAAATCTGCAGAAACTACAGAGGTATAAAACTTCTTAGCCATACCATGAAGTTATAGGAGCGAGTGATCGAGACTAAACTTCGACGTGAGACAAATGTGTCAGAAAACCAATTCGGTTTCATGCATGGACGCTCTTCAATCGAGGCGATACACATTATCAGAACTCTTATGGAGAAGTATAGGGAAAAGCACAAGAACCTACACATGGCTTTCCTAGACTTGGAGAAAGCATATGATAGTGTCCTACGCGAGTTGATCTGGAGAACCCTCAATGATAAAGCAACTCCGTGTAGATATATTAGAGATATTTGTGATATGTACGAAGCGGAGAAGACTTGCGTACAGACACCAATGGAGAACACAAAGTTTTTCCCAGTAGAAATAGGCTTACACCAAGGATCAGCCCTTAGCCCGTACCTTTTTGCTTTAATCGTGGACGAATTGTCGCGTAGGATACATGACAACATCCCCGTGGTACATGATATTTGCTGACGATATTGTTATGTGATCGGAAATCAAGGATAAGCGAAATAGAAGGTTGGAGCAGTGGAGGGAGGTCTTAGAAGACCAAGGTTTACGAATCAGTCGACAAAAAACTGAATACCTAAAGTGTAACTTCAACAAGAATGAGGACGAGCAAAATGATGGAGTGGACATTCGTATTGGGAACCTGATCCTACACCCACAGTAGTCTTTTAGATACCTAGACTCGTTGCTACATAGTTTAAGGAAGAGCGACCAGGACGTGACTCACCATATAAAGGTGGGTTGGTTGAAGTAGAGAGCGGCGACATGCGTCCTGCGTGATAAGAAAGTCCCTCTTAAACTGAAAGGGAAATTCTACAAGGTAGCAATAAGACCTGCTATGTTGTACGGAGTGGAATGTTGGCCGATGACTAAGGCACAAGAAAGGAGGTGGAAGAGGCGGAAATGAGGATGTTAAGATGGACATGTGGTAATACCGTGTCAGATATGATACCAAATGCAGTCTTTAGGGTGAAGCTAGAGGTTGCGAACATCACCAATAAGTTGAGAGAAGGAAGACTTAGATAGTTTGCACATGTAAGGAGGAGACCACAGACGACGCAAGTTAGGAGAGTAGAAGCCCTCACGTCGACGACTGGAGGAGAAGGGGTAGACCAAAAGGTAGGTGGGAAGATAGACTGAAGCTCGACATGAAGGAGCTTCTCTTGACCGATGACATGACCTCCGATAGAAATTTGTGGAGGACTAGAATTAGGAAGGACGAGTAGGCTGTTTTAGGTAAATTGATATACTTACTGTATATTGGGATACATATATATAACTAAATAGCTAACTATGGTGTTTATAGGTAGAAAGATGAGTAGGGTGTTTCAACTAGATAGATACTTATAGATATAAGGGGGGTTACCTTAGGTCCTTCTTCGATCTGAAGGTGTGTTAAGCATATAGTCATTGTGGTTACAGACGGGTTCTGTTTCCGATTAGACTAAGAACCTTCCGTCTAAGAAACCTGCTTAACTTCTCCCCCTGTCATGTATTGGCTCTCTCTCTCTTTCCGCATGATAGAGGAGTAAGTAGTTTTATGTCATTAGATATTCTATGTATTTTGGAGTGCTATATGTAGATAGACGTTTATTAATTTGAGAGGGTTTTTCTAGATGGTATTAAGATAGTTAGATATGGTGCTGTAGATAGATATATATTTATTTTATTCATACATCTATTGATATATATATATTCTTATATTTTATATCTATATAAATAAACATATATATATGATTAGCTTTTAGGTATATACTTACTTATTTTTTATACTATTTACATATATTATAATACTCATGTATATATATAGTAATTATTTATTTATTTTTCTTTTTTTTTATATTCGTGTCGGCTAGAGGTCCTTCTGGAAGCAGTCTCTCTACTCTTCGGGTAGAGGTATGACTGACTACATCTTACCTTCCCCATACTTCGCCCTCGGCGGGATTGGGTAGTGTTGTTGTACAAATCTCAAAGCACCTACTTAAATACGAAATTTTTTGTACGATTAGTAACTTTTTCGTCTTGATCATACATAAGTACTCCAACTCTTTACATGTAAAAGAGCAATGTACAATTGTCCATGGCTGAAATGAGTTCCTTCAAAAGTAATTGGACATTTGACAATGATTAGTCTTGGCTCTTATTGATATTTATCGCAAAACACACCAATATAAGAAATTGTCTTCTATTAATTCGAAAAGAACGCGATTACGCTATTATAGGAAATGGACTCATTTACATCCTAGAAATAAAAGTGATGTTTACAGAGAATAGAGAATAAAAGTGACGTTTCAATATGATTTAAACAAAGTCAATCAGATATTTAATAATTTATAGTGTACGTAGATGTACAATGTATTTACATAAAATAACTATTTTCTTGTATCTTACAAGTATTTATTATTATTACAGGAAACATACAATTTTAAGTTACTTTAAACCAATCAAATCTTTGACAAATTTGAATGGACTTTTGTATAACATATTTACATAAATTAAATATTTTCATGAATCTTATTAAAATATAAAATATACATATGTACAAAAACTATATATTTTTATAAAAAAGTTTTTTGGCAAGTTTGTATGTTCTTATATTCATGAAAATAATTAGTCGCTATACTAATAGGACGTTAAAAACGTGTAACAAAAACTACTTTTCATTGCCATTTCAAATAAGATAGTAATTTAAAAAATTTATTTAACCTTGATATTAGATTTCTATATATAGCTAATTTTACTATTATTCAATCTTGAACTATTATGAAATAGTTGCTATCATGTTGCCACATGTCAACTTTTCTATCATTCATTCAAAGAAGCTAGCAATTATTTATATATTAAGATATATAAAAATTGTTCTACCGAATTAAGATTTTTAAAATGATATAAAATAGAGTAATGTTATATCCGTCTAATTAGACATATCACTAATTTAGTTTAATCATACAGTTTTTGACACATCTACTCCACTTATTCTCTCTTCTAATCTCATTCAATCATTTTCTCATCTACCAACCACATTTTCAAACATATATGCCTAATTAGGCATATATATCATTTTTCTGTAAAATATAACATCACGTTAAAGAAATCGATTAACCAGATATTATATTTCAACTAACAATCATAGTGAAAAATATTTGTAATCCACAACTTAAAAACCTATAAAAGGTTCATACTTCATTAATATCAATATTAGACGCAACATTATATAGAATATACATATTCTTTGATCCTTATTTAAATGTACATATTTCTATTTTGGTATGTTCCAAAATAATTGGTAACCTCAAATTTTAACCAATTAAAAAATGTTTAATTGGTTAATATGAAAGTTGATTAGTTAATAGTATGAATGTATAATCATTACATTATTCTAAAATCTGTACATTTGTCTAGTGAATAATTAAATTGAAACAAATCGAAAGTTTGAAAACTAATTCTTTTTCTTCTGACAATTATTTGGAATGACAATAAACGTAATCAATCGAACGATTTTTAGTTATGAGAGTTGAAAGCCTCAAACTTTTACAAGTATACATTTAAACTCCTATAAATTGATGTAACTTTTATCGATAAACAAACCTCTAACATGTCTTCACCAATGGTATGAAGGGTTGAGTTCATATGAGCATTTTAGTGAAAATGAAAGAATGAATCATAGTCATCCATTTGGCAAAATCCAACTTTCCCTCCTCATTCTTTAAAATTAAATATCTCAAAAATGTCTAGTCAAAAAATTATAAAAATTACATCATAAAAATCAACATTTTTTCTGTATGATTAGACATCTATACATGATATATTTTCGAAAACCTTTTTTGTTTTGTTTTGGTGGGTATTGAAAACTGGTAACACATGTAATAGCCGCTAATAACACATGTGTTACTAGCAACAATCACATGTGTTACCGGCGAATATCACATGTGATACTGATGACTATCAGTTTTCAAAACCTATCAAAAATTGCAAAAAAAAAATTCGTCAAAAATATATCATGTGAGATGTCTAATCGTAGAGGAAAAAATGCTGATTTTTATGGTGTAATTTTTATAATTATTTGATTGACCATTTTTAAAATATTCAATTTTAAAAAATCACAGGTTTTGTTATCTCGATAAAAATGAATAATTGAGATTGATTTATCCATTCTTACCAAAATTCTTATTTTCATTTGAACTGAATTCTAATAATGAATATATATTGAATCATACAAGATTGTTAAGATTCAGATTCTGCTTTTATGATATTTCAGTTTTACGACCTTAATTAACGAAAAACAACTTTTAAATCAAAATTAAGAAAATTTGAAAAACATACTACCATACAATGTAATTTGCTTCCCAGAAACATCAAGCCTATCATCTTTTGTTCTTTTCTTTCAATAACATACTTAAAATTAAAATGAGATTATCAGTTGTACATACTTAAATTCAATTTTCTTTTCTCCCTTTCTAAAACACATATTTAATCTTATTAACACAAACAAATGCATTTCTGTTGCAATGAAAAACTTGCTGCAAATTAAGAATATCAGTTCAAGATAAAAGATGTCAACTACTGTATATTATTAACACAATCCCCATATATTTTATCAGTCCTACTTCTTTACAATATTAACACAATCCCCATCATCAATTCAACATTTTACAAACTAATTAAGTAAAAAATATATCAAAAAGAGTACTATTTACAACTCTATACAGTTTTCTTTCAATAGAATCCCTTTGTAACCTGAAGTAAAAGGGACACACATTATTCAAGGAACGCAAGCATAAATAGATACATATACCATTATGAGATCATATGGCCTAACTCAAATTAATCTTTCATTTCTTAATCTAGTGTTTTTAAACTCTTTTTTCAAGCAAATTTCGCTTATATACATCAAGAGAGATTTGAGAGATTCTGGAATCATCTAACGGGGAATAAAAGATTAAATCACTTTACAAAAGATCTGATAAAGTCATGGTGTAAATGAAATTAGAAAGAAAAACTAGAGGTGGCAATTTCGACCTATTTCCTTATGAATGCTTCCATTCCAGTTGTGTCTATCGCAAAAAGTTCAAGTAAAAAGCTTAGCTTAACGGGAAACAAGTCAAATAGGTCGAAAGTCTCCAAAAATCTATATTCAATGCAAACAACCTCCTGAATCGTTTATTTAACTATTTAAATCATGATTGACATTGTTTTTGCCATAATACTTCACAAAATTTAGAATTTATGAAAATCTTTACAGAATGAGTAAACATGTTGGAAGCTCAAGCCAAACCCACACATTTCAACCCATACTAAAATGAACCATTTCAACCGAGGTCATCATGACTCATTACACAACCTGCCGATCTTTCCACCTCTAGCAAAACTTTTATTATTAAGATAAAATTGAAGCATCCATATGATGATTTAACCTTAAACAATGTCACATGTGTGCATCAATGATGAGGCGTAGAAGAAAAAATAAATGATAATGTAGCTCTGAGGCAATGATAAAATCAAACCTGTATAGTCATGGAATCCCCACAAGAAACTAAAAATAGCAGATGTAAATGATTGATGATCATCTCCAGTATTGCGCCCAACGGTGAATGGTCTCAACCATTTGTGGGAACAAAGCACTAACACTCTCGTTGATAAGATCCTGGAAGAAATGTATGCACTCTTCATCATCCAAGTCCAGCCGAAATTTTTCTTGAAGCTACAAGAATCAACAATAATCAAGTTTAACCAAACTAGTACCCAAAAAAACAAGTCAAGTCCCATGTGATTGCAGTGGGAACAACATGACGCCATAGAAAGTACCTAAATGATTGTATTTACAAGCCAACTCTATCCATAAGATATGACAGAACTTACCTTTAAAATGCCTTTTTCAGGATCTGAAGCTATATCAGGAATGTTCGAGCCGGCCATCAGATGAAAGAGGTTCAATATTAAGTTACTTGATTTCCGAAGGATATTATATGCCTCACAGCAATATGATTTGAATCTGGTATAATATTGGCTGCAGGAGAAGACAACAAGTCACTAAATGTTGCAATGTGATTTAAAAATAAATACATAATTGTGAAGTAATTAATAAGAGCTGCATACCTTTCTGCTCCACCCATAGCCTCCACCATTTCTTTGCAAAGCTTCATAGGTGGAGGGAAGGGCTTAGGATCACGACCCAAGATAAAACCAAAATCCACATGAAAAAGGCGGCCATCATCCCTAAGTAGAAGATTGTCGAGGTGCCTGCACAGATATAATGATAAGTGGCATCAACAACTTACTAGCATATTACCAGCAGTTTTATTAAAAGGGAGGTGATTTGTACACCACCACTATTTAGCCATCCATCACTAAATATGCTTTATGATTTTGTAAAGTACAACATGTTAAAGCATATTTAGTGGTAGATGACCAAAAAGTGGCGGTGTACAAACCATTAACCTTAATAAAAATGGAAAGGAATCGATACTAATGAAGAGATCTTAAACCTGTCTCCAATGCCTAGTATGTATGTGATCACCGAGTAGCCTGCACAACTTTTGATGAATGTTTCAAGACAAGTGGCTGTGATCCCAAACGGTCCCTCCTCGTCTGGATGAAACTTCTGCAAGTAGCTAGTAATACTTCGGTGCTCTGAGAGGATCTGTAGACGTAAAAAAACCAATTTAATATCACAGCAGATGTTACAAATGAATCCAACAAACATATTTCCCAGACTCATGATAATTGCAAGGGTAAAGCAGAACATTCTTAATCTTAAATTTTTACACAACGGGTGTAGGAACAGAGCTTTAATAGAGATGAAGACACACCTGAGCTAACGACTTGGATGGTATGAATTCCATCATGCCTTCATCATGTCCAGTGGCCAATACCCTGTATGGTGTTAGATGTAGATCAAGATTTTCCAACTTAAGTAAACGATCCATGAGTGATACCATTTGAATAACCTACACGAATGGCCAAATTCAGACAAAAAAGAAAAATTCAAGTAGTGTCATTCGGCAGAAAGAAAGAGAAGATCCAGTCCCATACCAACTGATCTTGTCGAAGATCATCACCCTTCTTGAAAATGATCTTCAAACATCCACCATTGGATGTTCTAAATGCAAGGCGCAAAGGATGCAATGCACTTTTAAATATTGAAGAGTCCGACGGAATAATCCCGGTGATAAGAACAGTTGGTGCCAAAGGTGATCGTATAGGCTGAACACATCACGTTTTTGAAATATTTGTGAGCATGTTACCAGCAAAGTTAGTTAAGGATTTATGAAATATATCCTATGACAAGAGCTACATGTTCATGGTAAGCAACAAGTTTAAGAGCAGAGTCATTGGACTTCTAAAGTATGTTACCTCCTCAAAGTACGTAAGTTCACTAAGAAGGCCAGAGAGAAGAAGCCTAAGCTTTTCAATCTTCTTCTGCGTACCTCCTCGAACATTCCGTACGTCTCTCATTATAGAACACAGTTGAGCTGTCAATTCTGTCTGGCGAACCAAACTCTGCCACAACTTAAAGCCATCTCCATTATCACATGCCACAGTTCCCAAACTCTGCAAAAGTAAGCTCATCATGATTTGCTGACTAATGCAAGGTTTGTTGTATACAGGTAACCTACTTCAGTCCGATCTCTATTTGAGGTAACAACTTTGTATGCAGCATAATAAACCCTCAAACTTTCAAAAATCTCAATGTAAGGTAATCCTCAGCCTTGATAGCTGGCAACAACTATCTAAGCATCCCATAAGAAAAATCCAGATGGTTTTACTGACAGTTTCAAAGGTTCTTAACAAAATGTTTGAAAATTGAAGGGTTTTTTCTCAACAAAAAGAATATAGTTACCTAACATAGAACGGAAATAGATTTAAGCAATTAAACCATTAACTAATGCTGTGATAAACTAAAATCTGGTAAAGGACAGTTGCCAAAAAATGTGGCAGACAATGCTAGTAAATTCAAAGACGAGTCTTAATACATCTATAAAAGGAAAAAGTTATATCATCGAATTATTAGCTTTATGAACTATATCACTTAATTATATGTTGGCCTACAGTAGTTACTGACTTACTGAGCAGACCCGTACCTTAATCAAATTTTCTTCCAGCATCTCGTAGGTCGAATAAAAACGTTTTGCATATGCAGGATCATGAAGTTCAACAGCAACATACCACCGCAGAAAGCTAGCAAACTCAATGTTGGATAATGCTGCAAAATATGAAAAATTGTTGGATTCAAGTGACAAGTGGACGTTAACTCCAAGATTCATTTCAGAAATAATACAGCAGGCATACAGCGTTGCACAAGGAACTGAGAAAGACGGGATTTATCTGAGCGCTCAAAACGCAGAGCTTGAACTAGCTGAAGTAAATAACATTGCAGCTCTTCATCATCAGCTCTTTCAAGAACACGGACAGCATGTGCACGAACCTGTCAATAAGTCACAATCAGAGTACGCATGGTCAGAATTGAACTTCAAGAAAGCAAAATAGCTCACAACAACTGCGCCTTTTAGAATTGCAATATTGCATCAACTCCCATTGTGAAACAAGACGTTATCATAACTATATAATACACTCACGCGACACCATATTATCCTATTGTCATTGACAAAAAATACAATATGAATGTCAACTGTCTAGTAGTCAATCAAACAATAAACACATTCCTGACTTCCCTTCTAGATTCTAGAAGACAAATTGAAATGGAGTAGCAGAGCAGAAACATGAGGATTGTAACTATTCCAGAATACCAGTTGTCTTTGGATGGGTATTTACAAGACCTCCTACAAATCCTACTACTTGACACTTTCTATTTGTGTATTGGCTTATGTAACTGGACCCTGTGGAATTTGAATTAGGTCAAGTGTCAGTTATGAGGACAATTAGAAAGAGATGACATTAATCTATTTGGATAGATACTCATAAGATAATCTTAATGTCTAACTAACAATAAATAACTATTATAGTGGACTTGCAAGAAATGAAAAGTAGGGATGTGCCTATTCAAGTAAGCCGCACATATACTATTACAAGCTTAAATTTTGTCTATTAAAATTTTCAGACAGTGAAATTACATCCTGGAGAGTTTATGGCTAGATCTCACTTTAATGTAAACAATAAAAGCGCAACAACCTTGTACTTATACACATATGGCTGGTAACCAGGGTTGCTTCAACATAAAGAGTGAGGTTATGCAGAAATCATGTGGACGTGGTGTGTGCGTGTTCAACACATACCTCTTCACTCTCGAAAACAGGAGACAAAAGCTCCAATGCATCACATACATCAATCATTTCCCACCTACCCATCAGTTCAATTGCCTGTTTTGCTTCCTGAAATATAGAAAAAAGGCCAATCAAAGTGTTACTTACAGTACTTCATTTTTAAGAATGCTCATAAAACATGGGACTTCGGAGGAGTTCAAAATTTGTGTCATAAAACTGATTATCTGATATCCACAAGTTGTTGTCATAATCACATTTAGTGTTTGGATGAAGTGATTCTGACCACCCCCACCCCACCCTCTATTCATGTAACAAATGATTGAATGTGCAAGAAGAATGAGAATAAGATGCATATGTACCTGAACATCACTCCACTCCACACAACGCAGAAACTTTGTCAGAGCTCTTTTTTCTGACATTAATGAGAAGCGGAATTTCCACAATAACTGTCTTTCATCTCCGCTCAAAGTTCTTGTTGGTGGATACTTTAGTATCCTTTGTATTGACCTAATAAGAAGGATGCAAAGATATAATTATTTTCTACACTAGCACTTCGTAACAACATAGTCTATATAAATAACAGTACATGTCTAAGCAAGTGTTGTTATGCCAAAATTCGAACTTTTGGATAACTTCATCATATTAATAATGTAAAGCCTGTTGATGTAGTGTTACAGCCTAGCAATCACATGGTTTTTGTTTATATTAAAAGGGATTTCTTCAACAATAGATGACGAAAACCTTGAAGAAACAAGATGAAACAAATGAACCTTGAACCTAAATGACAATTGAAAATAGTCAAGACTTGAGAATTAAAACTATTGATACCAATAAAAGTTGCATTAGTCTTGAGAATTAAATATAATATGCTTTGAACTTGAACACCCACTTTGCATCCATGCTTAAACACAAGAAAACAAACTGTAGATTTACTTCTTGATCGGAGAGTTATCGTAAGCGACCATGTTCTTCAAGAAATCCTCAAATTTGACCATTTCTTTCTCTTTTCTTGAGATCAATTAGTTTACCGACCACAGGACCCATTTTTGTTGCACTTGATTTGAAGATTTTTGGTAGTCGTCGTTAGATAAGTCATTCAAAGAAAGCCACCACATGGTTGGCCAAATAAAAAACCTGATGATGATGACACTTTCTACTGAAAATTACAAAAAACTGCATTTTAAAAAGGGTATTTTGTCTAATAATCGAGATGAATGCAGAAAGTTGGTTTGGCTCATTTACTTCAGAACATTAGGTCAAAGCTATCATGACGGGTCATGACATACGTATGAAGACAATATGCCATTGATATCAGTGTTCCAAGCAACATCTGATATAGAACATTAATCTTTTTATCAGCAAACTCAAATTAGTAACCACTCAGCCCACAATCAGTGATACAAAAAAGTGTGTCTAAAGGAATTTCTACATACATTTAGGAAACTGAATGATTAAATCTTTAGCAAAACTTACTTCCTTTCGGTAGAACTAGGCTTTAAATCTCTATCAATGATACCACGATTCAAGCTCCTTGCTAGTTTCAATTGCTTGTGCTCAGATGGGTTGATTTTCCCCACTTCTGGGTCCCACACAGTAACCAGTTCATTAGTTGAGGTTATAGATGCCGGTATTAATAAATTTGGTCCAGATTCCTAACATATCAAAGAACAAGAGTCAAAACCAACCAACATTGTTTAGGATCACGTGATATGGAGTTCACAGCATCATCAGCTTATAGCTTATAATTCAAACATTTCAGCAAAACAATTTTCAACACATAAGTGGACATCACTACATCAGATGCTGCAGACTTCAGAAAAAAAATAAACATTGTGTAGCGCCTCAGGAATTTCCTTTGGCCCCGCCCACATATGCGCGTGACATGTCTAATACAAGAAAATTGATGAACACACACCTGCAGAACAACTCGATGTTCAAAACTGCAGAAGTCAATAAGCACGTACAAATGAGAATTCCCATTTTTGCTGCTTTCAAGATCCTTGATCTTTTCCATAGCATTAAAAGCAAGGCGGTCTAACCAGTCAACTCGCTGGATCTGCCCTCTCTCATACTTATTCACAAGCTTCTCCAGACGTTCTAACTCCCCACGCTCCTCTTTAGGAACCTACACACGTTAATAACGCAATTTAGTCAAAGAAACTCAACAGTATGGATAAAAAAAACCTAATGTGTTCGAAGATCAAGATAGAAACCACAAAACCTTTCCAGGAGTAGTAGAGTGAATGGATCCATCTGCTTCCTTGCCTTGCCAAAGCCTAAGCTTGTGCTTCCCTGTCTTGAGTTGCTTTTTAACATTAAAAAGATGGATAGTGGCCCCACCAATCAAGCCCTCATCCTTCCCACATGAAACATCCCAAACCTTCAGTAAATGGAATTAAACGATTTGTAAAATCTCAGTATGACAAAACCAAAAAAGGTAGTTACTGCAATAAATTGTCAGATCACCAGTCCAATAGCATAAAAGTCGTATGAAATAGAATAGGTGAAAGCTTTCCAACTGCAAAGAAACAATAAAGAGTTCTACTTCTATATGTATACAAAATCCAAATGAGGCAATAGCCAAGACCAGTTTTTTCATAATTTAAGCTCTGCTAAAAAAAAGTTACTAAAATGGCAAACCCCATGATTCAAAATATCAGAACAGCCTATCAGAAAAGAAGATAAAGAGAAAACAGAGCATATAAATTTATTGAGTGAACCTAATAACTTACCGTTACAGCAAGCTGAGAGTTGGTAGTCAAATCTCGATATTTAGTACTCAATGTAACAAGTTCACTCCAGCAAAAGGGTGGACCAAAAGACTCTAGCCTGAAAATAATTTCATTATTAACCAACAATAATTCTGAAGAAAAAAACAAATGATGAACGACACTGCATAGACACTGCATAAGGCATGCTACAGAAACCTGGTTCTCATAGGAAGTCCAAACGGAGCACCATCAATGTACAACGCACACTCAACATACAGCTCTGGTTTTTTCTCCTCAACAACGTTACCTATCTCCGCTGCACAATCAAGTAACATATGTCATGTATCTGACATACTAATGTAATTTTGGCACGTGCATGGTGTCAATTTTGTTACTCGACTTTAATACCATCATATAAGTCACTGAATCAACCAAAGCTTATTTCCCTCATGTACTATCAAAAGAACATCATCATGGATATATAATGATTATCAAAAGACCACATCTTGTGCAAGTTTTCTGCAGACATTAGAAAATAATCCAGTTCATCTACCACCAACACAAACGAACTGATAATGCAGCATCTCAAACTTCACTAGAACTTAGCACTGGAGTACCACTGCTAACTCACAACCTTGAGTCATGTCATTTAGAGTAATTTTATATGACTACCACCAACGTTCCCACCCAATTAATACCGTTTTCTTTATTCAGAATATAGAAGCTGTATAATTTTTAGGAGAGAAACAATATGTATAGAATTTTTGGTTTAGTTTGGTAGTAACAGTCATTCTACCTACATGTTTGCCACATCATATATACTCCACACGACCTAACACTAATTCCTTATCATCTGGATTCTATATTTCTATCAATAACTCAAACTAGGATTTCAAAAAGAATATCTAACTAGGGTTTCATAAGAATATCAAATATCAAACTAGGGTTTCATATAAAATATATAAAATAAATAGAAAGTGAATTACAAGAAAACTTACCTGGATTAGAGGAATTAGATGAAGGTAAATGACCTTCTAATTTTTCGATTCGAAAAGTAACTGGAAGATTGATGTCGCAAGACAAAAAGAACCGAAACTCGTTCGCAGTCATTACTTTTTTCAAAGGCTTCATCAAATCAATATAATAATGAGTTCATCATATGATATCATATGTAACAGAATAATTAGGGTTTTACCAATTTGATGATCAGGAGATTGTGCTTTCTTTAATTAATTATGTAATACAATGAATTACGTTGCTTCAGTTGCACTGCAGGTTCATTTTGAGGGAAAAGAAAGACTATAGAACATGACATAATTACCCATTTATTATTTATTAACGTTTATTAACGTAAAGAGGTCTCTGCAAATGATACTATCGCCAGTTAATAGTTAGATGAGTACTTATTCTTTTCGTTTGGTCAATCTAATAATTTTAAATTATAAATAATTACTTTTATAGAAAATACAAATAAAGAAATGTACATGATTTTTTTTATTTAGTGTAGCGTAATATTAAAATATAAGTTATTTTCTCATTTTCTAGATATTAGTACAATTTGTATTAATGAGATTGAAGTTGTATTTATTTATTACGATTTTAGATCAAAATTTTGATTTTTTTTTTAAAATCATACAAAGATTTCAAGAATTATTAAAATTATAATGTAATTATGTAAATTGGTAAGTGTTAAAAAAATATATTAAAAATATATAATAGAAAGTAACAATGATCATGTATATCTATTACTGGAAAAAGCTATTTAAAATAATTGTATGAAATTTATTTTATTTTAATTATGAAATTTTTTTTGCTAAGAAATGACATAATACGTATTAGTAAGAATAAAATACAATTGAATTATGATTAATGATGCACTTTAGTTATGTGTATGCTAGAGAAACACAATAATAAAGTATTTAATTTGTGTTTACTAGTTAAATATTGTTTAGTTTGAAGTTTTTCACGTTTGAGATAAAGTATTAGGCATTCAATATAACAAATAGCATATAGAGTTTCACTTTATTGGAGCATAAAACATTTTGTATTTTAGAGAGATATTTGTCTCTTGATAAATGATAATTGTGCAAATATTATTTCTGGTATCAATGATCGAAATACTAGTGGAGTTAATTTGTATCTCATTATGAAAGGATGATTTTGAAGTAAAGTCATGATCTAATTTCAATTTCAAATCCTCTAATAATGGTAAAATTTAAACTCTCATCAATGCTTAAAGCCCTGAAGTTGGCTTTTGATGTGACAACGCATAATGGGTTCATTACATTATGGCAAAACTTTACTTGCGTGTAACTATTTATGAATTTCAACGGGTTCATTACATTATGACAAAACTTTACTTGTGTATAACTATTTATGAATTTCAACTTGTATTTAATTTGCATAGCGCAGGTGCACCAATAGTTAAATTTGTGTTGTCCATCAATTTGTATGATAAAAATTATCTCTAATTAATTAGTAAAATCAATTATGGTTTTCATTTATTGATGGATATATTTTAAAATGAACCATAATCGAATTGAAATACTTTAGTTGTTGTATCATTGAAATCGAACCATTAATTTTGTCTTCGTTTTGAGTTTTTGAGTTGTTCAACTTTATTAGTTTTTCAACACACCCATGCTATATATTTAATATTTAATTATGGATATGTTAAGAATTTGGACCCAAAGAACAAAAACAATTGAACATAATTTAACCACACAATCAACAAACGAATACAAGTAATGCGAACATGTAAATTACCACGAAGAATTTTCGTAATTACATTCGGTCGGGGTGATCGGTTTAGCCCACGGCCAACTAGAGAGTTTTCTTGTATTATTTCGTAGCTTAGTTTTTATACAATATATAACAGTCTTAAAATAAGGAAACAAGTCGTAAATCACCAAACCTGGCCGTCTTGGATTTCATGCCACGAAATGTGAGGATCACGCAACAATCCATAACTGTCCACAGGAGTTTTGTTCTCGCACCAAGCCAACATGATGCGAAAAATCTTTGGTCACAAAATTCCATTTTAGACCACTCAGAACTAGGTGATCCCGTCGGAATCTCATACTAAACAACTAATTGCGTCTGATTAGTCCAGATCGCCCCTCGATCTTGAGTTCGTCAGCTTACTTCAATTTTGTTCGTTCTTCACAACTCTCAACAATCTCCTACTTGAAGGTCGGACAAACCCAAATTATAAAAACCATGTATTTCCCTTTCAAGCAAGTCGAATCTACCTCTTCATACCACCAAAAAGAGCCGGGGCAAGTACACCTGTTGTGACCACCTTAGTAAATATATCTACGGGATTCTTCGAACCAAGGATTTTATTCAACAATAGTGTACCACAATTCACAAGTTCATAAATTTTAAATATATCTTAGCTTAATGTGTTATGTACGAGTGTGAAACACCAAATTCTTTCCAAGATGTACAACACTTCGATTATCACAGTATAATATGCAATCGTCATGTTTTTTACCAACTCTACGAGAAAATTCTTCAACCATGTAACTCTTTACTTGCTTCCTCTATAGCCATATACTCAGCTTCTGTGGTTGATAAAGCTACACTTTTCTGAAGTATATGCATCTAACTAACCGTCGTTCTTCCAACTTTTAACACACACCCTGCAGTGGTCTTACACGAATCATCACTTCCACCCAAATTAGCATCCGCGTAACCTCCCAAAATAACATTATTTTTGGTGAAGCACAATGCCATTTTTTAAGTACCTCTGAAGTAACGCAAAAGCCACTTGACCACTTCCCAATGCTCTCTGCCCGGATTAGACATAAACCTACTAACAACTTCCACTCCATTAAGCAATATCCGATCTTGTACAGACCATCGCATACATCAAACTACCAATCGCCAATGCATATGGAACCCAATCGGGGTGATTGGTTTAGTCCACGACCAACTAGAGTTTTCTTAAATTATTTCGTAGCTTAGGGTTTATACAATAATAGGTTACAATATATAGTACTCGTGAAATCAGGAAAGAAGTCATAAATAACCAAATTTGGCCGCCTTGGATGTCGAGCCGCGAAATGTGAGGATTGCGCTGCGATCCATAACTCGCCACACAAGCTTTATTCTCGCACCAAGCTAACATGACGCAAAAAATCGCTAGTAATAAATTCTTCTTTCAAGCAGCCAGGTGATCCCGCCGGGATCTCATACTAAACCATTAATCGCGCCGCGATTAGTCCAGACCGCGTCGCGATCTTGTGCTCTTCAGCTTCCTTCAATATTTGTTAGTTCTTCACAACTCTCAACATGATATGTATACATGTAGGGAAAAATGGTTTTGAGTGACAATTGGTGCTAAGAATATAAGAAAATCTGTACTTAAATGTGACATTTCATGAGCAGCAAGAACAATTTCATGGTCATCCAAAAGGGTCCATTTGTCATTAAACTCCAAATTTCACCTCTCTTACATTGCCGATGATAGTTTGTTGTCTCATTTGAGTGTGGTCATTTTCTCTGTTTGATATCATAGAATATAGGCATTCAGTTTCTGTAAGAGAGGAACTCACAGTTAAATTTGTCACAATGAGATCATTTTAGTATTACTATGAGTTTGTGCTTGGCTTATATATACAACCGAAGTTACACAAAATGTCTTTCCATCAACAACATATTATAAAGTTTCTACCAAGTGTTTATTATTGGACATTATGTATTGTACATAATCAGCTAAAGTTTAGTATCCATCAACAATCAAGTAATGCAGCCTTACATACTAACAAGAAGATGAATACCAACACATCTTCTTTTGTGTACGAATTCACCATCTAACTAGCTTTGCAATGTTGAGGGGGTCACATCAAAATTAATTCATTAAACTGTATCTAAGTTATGCTTCACATTGAGAATTATCGAGATCCCAACTGTTTGATGAATGGCCTTCTTGTAAACAATCAATTTCGGGGACGACGGGAGAATCCAACATTCCAAAGGCCTGCCAGCAGAACGGTTTAGATATTTCGTGACCGTTTGGCTTTGGTTGGAGTTTAATATCAGATAATCTTAAGTCCATACATGGCTTGCTATCACTGCATGACAAGTGCACGGGTTGTACTGAGTAGGTCCCAAATATATTTTCATACGCGATATTTGCTATACCGACTGCAGATGTTTGGTTTTTGCAGCTACTATGATCACAAAAGTACTTATCAATCATGATAGGGTATTCAACTTTAGAAACTTGAATGTTTGAAAACAGTACTCCTTGTACTAATCCTGTTGCACCCTGCAAAAGTCAAGTTTTAGTAAAAAAGGTCATTTCATTTAGCCGGTTAAAACAGTCTGTAGTTTTATATGGATTCATCTGAGTTTGAGAATTTGGGAAAATAGTTTGTGTTTGCTATTAATACCTGCCATGTCTTGATCCTAACACCAGTCACCGTGTCCTGAATTTTGACATTTTTGACGGTGATATTTGAGACACATGCTGTTGTTCCATCTACCCCTAAGCTTCCAATGCTTATTCCGTGCCCTGGTCCACAATTGACATCATGTACAAGTACATTTGAGCATCCTGTTTGTATAGATATACAATCATCTCCTGCACACCACATAAATTCAGATAATATCAGAACTCAGAACAAGTTAACTGTAGTTCTTAGTTCTTACACAAATTAACAAGTCAAAACAGGTTCAGGTCAAATAGGGTAGTGATTAATTTGGGTTTGGGTAAACCTCCCCCAATCAATATTTTTATTTTGTTGTCTTTAAATTTATGTATAACTAGTATTAGTTAAAATTATGCAAACTATATTAGTAAAAAGTAATCATTTTTCTAACTATGATTTAGGTTGCTTTAATCATTTGAAAAGACTTTGGGCAAGTTTCGACCCATTTGGCAGATTCCCATTATATCTAAGTTGTATGTCTTTTCAATTGACCCATTGTAAATAAAATTAAACCCAAATTAATCCATCTTTAAGTAAAATGGTTCGAAAACAAGTTTTTAGAAAGAATTTAAGCTCATTAGTTCATTTGTTAACTAACGATTGTTTAACTTTAGAGTAGAGAGTAGCTTTTACCACAAGCAAGGTTTGTATGATGGATGATCACATTCTTGGAGCTGCTTAAGTGAATTCCATCTGTATTGGGACTGTCACCAGGAGATGAGATGCTGATACCATATACTAAAACTCCGTCACAGTTGTCGAACGTAAGGTGGAATTGCAGACTGTTTTGGATTGTTACACCTGTGACTGTCACATCAGAACCCCCAACAACCCTCAGTGCCTGTATGAAAAAAGATATTCGAGTCATAATACACTCAATCAAATGGTAAACGGGCATAAATGGGTCAAAAGTTGCTAAAATAAATAAAAATGTGTTTAGTCCTTACCATTGGCTTGTTTTTCGGCATTTTTCCACCCAATGAGCTGGTTACCTGCCAATAGGAAGAAATCAATATAATGCAATGGAATCAAGAGATTTATATAGTGACAAAGTCGAGAGAGTAAATTTACTTGTTCATTTTCGTTTTCAATAGAATCATGTAAAGATTCTGTCCACCAAACTGACCACTTCCATTAAGGGTGCCTTTTCCCTTGATCGTGAATTCTACGAGTTCTGTAAATTGAAGCCATTGGTTGACACCTGAACTCCATGCTTTGGAATTTGTTGGAGCCAAAATTGTACCATCAAGCTGCACAAATGTTTCATATATAATGATGACTATACATTTATACTAGTTATGAAATTATTATCTGAGTTTAAGCATCAAAATTGTATCTGTCAAAATTTATAGATCTGTATATTCTTAAGCATATAACACCAGCTATATTTATCAATGAATATACAGGTATGCATGTTAATCTGAACATGTAACTAGTTTGTTGGAGGTTGTTAACTAATATAGAAAACAACGAAACAAGACATACCTGAAAAATCATGCGTTTGTGACAATTCGAACCGGAGAACGAAGTGGGTCCCACAAGGAACTTGTAACCCAACGGGACGATTATCGTTGATGCCTCGCTTTTACAAGCATCAGTCCAACCAGCTTGAAATGCCTGTGTTGATCAACATGGAATCATAGCCACTTTGATTAACAAGTATCATCATTTCCAAATTGGGATTTTTTTATGTGTGCCCAGGTACTCGATAAGGTGCACTTAATGATCTCGAGATTTCTTTAAATATCAATATTAACATTTTTCGATATGTATAAAGAAAGTAAATATTAAGTTGAATCAATAAGCAATAAATGCAAATTTTAATATTTAAAGAAATTTTAAGTTCATTAAATGTATTTTATCATGTGTTCGCGGACAACGTTTCCAAATGATGTTATTTTATTAAATTATCATGTTTCACTTATTTGTCATACAAGCTGAAATTTGATTTCTTTATAAAACTATTTTTGTTAGGAATCTGAACCATGCAAACTTCCATATGAGTGATGTCACCTGATTGTTTTGTTTAATCTATGATAGTCTATTATACTAACTTTAACAGTTACAATAATACAGTAACATGAGCTAACCAAGTACTCTCCGTTAATAGAAAAAGTTACACCACCAAAATAAATTATGTTTCTCATACAACTCACATATGATTTGATGTGTTATGATATCGTATTGTTTTATATATATTTTTCCTTGTGTGCCATTTATTATTTTTTGTTCTACAAGTACGAATATATAACTTAGCTTAATTAGTTCATTGTTAAGTAAAACCGAAATGGTTTTTGAGTATGAATGAGTGTGTAGCTCACCTTCATGTCATCAGATTCACCGTCTCCTTTAGCTCCATAGTCGAGCACGTTAAATATTGAACTTTGTCGTGGTTTCGTTTCATCAACATTGATTTGGTGTTGACCACCTCCATGATGGTTTCCTTTATTTTTGTGCATAGAACCAAAGGCACCTCTCTTTTGCCTCCAATATTTCCCCCTTCTAGCATTGCAATTTTCAGTACTTGAAAAGCATATAAGACTTGCAGTTAGAAGAACAAATGTAAAGTTTTTGAAAGTAAACCCACTCATGTTACAAGTAAATGTGTGTGTGTGTGTGTTTATTGGAAACATGAGGTGCTCATTTGATGTTTAAATAGGCAAAACTCCACAATTATTAATGAAGTCACTATGCGTATCAAGGAATTGTTTGTTGGTGCATGACATTCCTTTTGTATGGTGACTCACATCTCCTTTCTTTCTTTTCTTTTTTCTTTTATGGCATATAAAAATTTATTAAAAAAACGTACCATAGTCTTTTTGTCAATCACATACACCAACAAAAAGGCTTATCTAACATTTCTCTTTGTAAGATCGATTATAATTGATAGTGACAAAATAGACCCGGGTAATTAAATCAAGACGATTTTGGACTTTTAAATTTATTTAATCAGTGACTTAGGACTTCATTAATATTCTAAACTAGTGTCTTTCCTATTTCTGTTAATGAGTATCTTTTTATAACAAGTATGTAGCATTAGTAAATTTGGCACTTCATTTCTACTCAGTTATAAACACATGGAATAATATAATTTTGATTATCTACTAAATCAGTATACTTTCGTTCGCTAGAGCTGATATGCTCTTTATAAACACCATAACTCGTGAGCATGCGAAGAATACGCTGAAGGTTTTCAGGATCTCTGCCAGTAGGAAGAATTCGTGAAAGAATCTCCGAGGCAGTAAGGGGAGTGTTTATGCCGTTTTGCCAAATAGCATCAGCGACATTAAGGTGAACGACTGCATTTAGCGACATAGGGACGCTGACCATGTTCGCTCCATGATTGCCAGCCTTGAGCTGTTGTTGTTATGGTTTTCCATTTTTAGTATTTTGCGATGAGAGTTTAATTGAGTACTGTAAATGTATATATAGAACTAGGGTGGGCATGGGTAATATGGTCATTTTAACATGCAAGTTAGTTAAATGGTGATTAGCGTAGGCATAAAGTAAAAAATGACACTTCATTATTAACATTATGTCAAAACACGTTAGATTAAAACTTACATTTAGACAACTACTTTAATTTATTTCCAAGCATAAAATGAGAAGTCTCTGATTGCATTGACCGAGAACTGGTCGACTAGCATCAAGTAAGAAAGCCCAACTGTCGTTATTAAAAGAGCCACAAATTTTTTTAGTAACCCATGTAGGTGAGTAGGTCTAGTAATTTATTTATTTCTGGCCCACTTCACATGGGCCTTAACCAGGCCGACTTTGCTAAAATCCCCCTCAAATATATCTATCATAGAGTAAATATTTGTTCTAAACAAGGTTTTTTAACCAATGCGTTTGTGGCGAAAATTTAAAATTAAAAACATAACATCTTTTTCAATATGATATGATATATGATATGTGAAAATCTTAATTACAGCATATTTAATTTCCTTAACATATTTTATCAAAGGGAATTTAGTGAACATCTTTACGTAGGTCTGCCAATGGATTGAGTTACATTCTAAATTTCATTCGATCCAAATCCATAATATGATTTATTAGCAAATATATCCATTAATCTAATTAGTTCAATAAATAGATTCAATACGTGAATCTATCCGGATTGATTAACTTAGCATCACCTCCAAAAAAAGGTTTAATATTATTACAACAATAAAATTTACTACCAAAAGATTGAATATTACATATGATAATTATAATTATATTTTACATATATGAAGTTATACGAGTCATATCCATTTGCATGGCTTATAAACAAGTCAATTTTGCATATACGTGCTTGCATTTGGTTCGCGAATTTTTTTTTGAAAGAATTGAAATTCATCAAAGAAAAAAGAATTTCAATTTCTTTAAAGGAAGTAATTTGATGGATTCTAACTTTATAGATTACTCAATCAAACAAACTAAGGAAAGTAAATTTCAATTCCAAATATATCAAATTCCAATAAATTTCATAAATCAAACGCAACCTAACATTTATTTTAAAGAAA
Organism: Logfia minima; assembly: GCA_963921325.1. NCBI lineage: Eukaryota > Viridiplantae > Streptophyta > Magnoliopsida > Asterales > Asteraceae > Logfia > Logfia minima. The sequence continues at coordinate 30,895,987 of OY992769.1, forward strand.
GTAAGCCTCATATATTAGCATCATGTAATTAAAACATGTAATAATCGATCATTATCCATCCATTTCCATACATGGATCTATTCACATCTTAAACCACCTCATTTTACAAGAGATTGTTTGTATTATTTTTGTAATTATATCATTTCTCTTAAAGTGACGATAAATGTTGCCGTATAATCACAAAATTACATTTACATGTTAGTTTATGTGGGAATAGCTTAACTTTATTCACATACTAATATTGTTACAGGTTTCAAGTAATGAAAAGAAACAAAAATATATATAATTATCATATCATATCATGTATAAAATAAAACATCGTTCTCTCACTACAAGTAATATAAATAAATCAAACTCTCATCATTTGTTCATTCACTCAATTTCAATATTCATCATTTTCCTTGTCTCCTAACCTCTCTTGCATTCATTTTTGAACTTTCTGTATTATTCACAATTACAAAACAATACATTCTTCGTGTTTTACCAAATAAATAAATACTCACAGTGGCTAACGAGACTCGTCAATCAATAACTCTGTAGATGGCGTTTTCTCGGGGCAAAATAATTTAGCAAGTGGGTAACATAAAGTACGTGTTAAAGTTTCGATCTCTAGCTCTCGAACGAACAAACTTAATTTACTAGAATGTATAAATTCGAATTTTCAAATGCAACATTGTAATTGGATGGTTATATAGACGCGTGTAGTTCTTTAAGGCTAATGATGATGTAGAAGATGCCACTCTTTAATTCTTTTGGGTGTTCTTCACTAAAATTAGCACAAAAAAAGTTTGTGTAAAGTCAATTAGTTGCATCCTAAGATTTGGTTTTAGAAGTCTGGAAGAAAAATGAACATGTTGTTTAATATAGTGATAAGTTGGTAAATTTGAAAGCGGAGAGTAATAGTAGTTGAGTGTTTTCTCCCGGTATTTCATTGTAGGGTAAATTGACAGATAAGGTATCAATCTTTACTCAAATATTCACTTATATAAATCATCTTCATTTCAATTCAATTAGAGAATAAACTTCTATAATGTTCATTTACATGATCGATTATGTTCATGTAAATGAATAAATTTCATTAAGATAGTTTATCTTGATAAATAAATTTCATTAGATAGGTTATCTATTTGAATAATGTGTGAAGTCAAATCATCCAAGCAAATCGAAATGCAGAGTAAACATTTGAGCAAACTTTGTTAACTTATTGGTCTATTAACCCCTCATTGTATGCTTTTGTCTTGTATGCACACTATTACAACACGAAGTTAAAAATGTTATCTTAATAATCATATGGTTCATATATATGTTGATAAACTGTTATACATGATTTTCCCATACCATAAATGTGGTATAGATGACCTGATAACATAAGAAAATATTTAATTGATTTAAAATAACAAAACCAACAAATTTGCAGATGATTGCCAAAATAAAAAAATTTACATCATAAACCAACAAAAAAGGAAATCACTCAGTTACACGTTTAACAAGTTCTGAATCATTACGTACAACACAACAAGAAAGAAATGCATGTTACTTGTGCCTTATATCAACAACCATATGTAATACTAAATAAAATGTATATCATGTTAGAATAAGGAAAGATGGTTTATTTTAAAGTTGGAAGTATAAAATTTTTAGTTAAATTTTTCTGAAGGGCCGTAATTCATCTCTTTTTATCTGGTATTTCAGATCTTCTTTTATGTTGAAAACCCCTTCTGAATTTGTTATATGAATATTTATATTTTCATTAAAGTGGTCAAATTGTTGAATTAAAGCTACAACCTTTTATGTAAAAGTTGTTACATATAAACTTTTACAATATGTATTTTTCTTTAATGATATCTTAAAACATTAATACTTAAAGCTTACCGTCAAAACATTATTTGTCTAGCTTTATCAACTAACTTATTAACTTCGAAATCATATTTTCAAATAGAATATATCTAATCTTCAACCATTTTTCCATTTAAGTCGTGCAATTTAACCAATTTGTAGTTCATATCATATCTTCCAACTTTAGATATTTGACATACGTAATAAAAACGAAATCACTTTTTAACTCTAATTAAAATCTATTAGTTATGTATACCGAACGGTTCAAATGAAACTCGAGGTGTTAGCTTCAACCAATACTAAAAACATCTTACTAAAAAAGATAGTGTCAAAATACGGAGTAATTTTTATTAAACTTATCAAATATTTCAACCATTTAAATAATACATTTTATAAAAATATATAAAAAAAGAAAAAAACTAGTTTCGACCAATACTAACAATAAACCTTACTAAAAATGATAGTGTCAAAATACAAAGTAATTTTTATTGAACTTATAAAATATTTCAACTATTTTAAAAATATATTTTAAAAATAAAAAATAGAAAACTTACTATTCATTGAATAGTCATATTTACTCCTAGTAAATATAGAGCTTTTCAATGGATCAGATAAATAAACACATTGAACTTATATAGACATGTTAAAAAAAAGTGAATGAGTGGATTGAGCAATCTTGTTCTTTATTGCAAAACTAAAAATTGTAAAAACCCTTTTTTGAATGTAATCGCTTCTCACAAATCCCAATTACTAAAAATATGAAAACTATCGTCGTTGACTCGCCGACCACCTCCCTCCGGCCACCTTCCTTTGGTCTCCGTCTGTTTGTGTAAACTATTTGTAAGTTCTACTTCTAACACTAATCTAAAGATACAATTTATTTTTTCATACCTTTGTGGTTTTACCATCAAATAAATAAACAAACTATTTTTTATTATTTTTTTCAGGAAGAAATGGCTACCCACAGTTTTCTTTCCCATGGATGAATTTTTTTATGGATGAAACTTTTTATGAATGTCTAATTTCTATTCAATGCCTCCCGGATAATATTACTAGTTAGTTTTGTTGGATGTTATAGTTATCTGATTGATTGATTATCCTTTTATCATTTATATTCATATGTTTGATAGATGGTTGATTTCAATTTTATTTGATTATTGATCCGTTGAATTAAGTTGTATTTTGACATTAAATGTGTTTTTGATGATTTGTAGTTGAATTTTAATTCATTTCATTAAGTTCATGGTCTCGATATGGAAGTTTTGTGATTTGTAGTTTATCTTCCCATTTTCACCCGATTTTGTTGTGATCCGAATCCGTTTCTTCCCGAGCATGTTATGACCCCAACCTATTTTGATCCTACCCACCCGCCCGTCCGCTCATTTTGGCACCCTTTATAACCAAGTTTAAACCTATACTATATATCAAATATTACCTTTGGTATTTTATGTGAAATTTTACAATAACTAAACAAAAAAATGTAATTTTTTTGGGGAGTTATTACACTCTTGATTGTAGGCTTGCTACATAAACGCATGTTAGATCGTTATAGAATTGTAATTTTCATAAGATTGTACTTAAGATATATTGTAGGATCGTGAAGATTGATCACGTGATTGTTAACAAGATCGCAAAAGCAGTCATAAAATATTAGGATCACTTTAATTTTATATTAAATATTCATGTAGTTTTGGATATAAACTTGTCCACTAAAATAGAATTTACTATCCTAATCTTGTAAAGATTAATATAATCTTTAATTAACATGATTTCTATATATGGTACGATATGATTGAGTAGTTTATTTACGTATGGTCCCACACACGTTTACAAATGGTAATGTGATATTGGAGGTTAGTTGGGCACCTGGTGAAGCTAGCAAATGTGGTTTGCGATTTCATTTCCTCAAGAAGCATCAAGTTTAACTGTATATCCATCCCATTGCTTAAACTTGGTGATTAGTTCAACCCCTAAAATTTATTTGCCTCCATTAGAAACCTTTAGCAGTTTGTTTAGATTTGTTCACGTGATATGGTCTTACTATAAATGAATTGAACTCGATATCATTTATTACGTTTTGTTAGCTAGTCTTGTGGGGTCGAGTAACGTAGGGTACGTTCTTAATAGTTCCATTGGTAATCATAGCTAGCCGAATAGTTCGTTAACCTCATGGTACGAGCAACGACTTCGTGGTCCAAGCATAGAGTATAATAAGTTTCTTACTAGTTCTGTTATTTGCATTATCTCAAAAACTTTTGGAGTTATAAGTTTCTTAATTAGTAGTCTTTCTTTATAAGTTCTTAATACAGCTTAAACAAAGATTGTAGATAAATTAATTATAGTTAGAGAATGCATTATGATGCAATAGATATGATTAAGAAAAGCATTATTTAGTTGTGTTTTAGAGGTGAGAATGAAATATATACCTAAGAAAAAGAATTATATGAAAGCAGACAAATTATACAAAATCATATATGAGCTGTCTGTCCATCAGGATTTGTCAGATCATCGGGACACTCATATTAATGAAAAAAAAAGTTACATATACACAAAAAATGTAACACTAATATCCTTTAAAACTTATAACGTGTCGTGTAATAGTGAAGAAATAAATACATAAATAAATAAAAACTATTTTATAAGCATGACATTATAATAAGAAATCAAGAACTAAAGCGGTGTTCGATATTAATTATGTTTAAATCGTACCATAAGATATTAATTATGTTAGAATTGTATGAGATTAGTGTAATTAGAACTTAATTAGTAACTATGCGTGTAATATTGGGACACTCATTTTCAACAACGATAGTGCTAATTCCTAAACTTAGTAAGTACGTATATACAAGAAAAGGAAGAAACATTTCTAATCAATAAGAAAATATACATATATTTATAGTTTCAATTGAACGGATTTTTGTGACAAATTAATTAGCATATCTCTTAATTTTCCCCCATATATATAATGGATATAAGGTGACAGTTGATATTAACCCACAGTTATTATAGATAAGATATATAGTTTATACTCAACAACTGATCTTAGAAATATATTTATGCGTTCATTATGTATAACAATAGTATAATTAAAGAATTTATAATCTAGCGGTATGTGAACAACTCATTAATTAAGAGGGTGTAAGTTCAAGCCTCATGAAAGACATATATATATATATATACATATACGATGTATATATATATATATATTATCTGGGATATATTATTTATAAGATTGTCTTTTTAAAAAAAAAAATAGTATAACTTAATTCTAATTAATGATGTTATTGCATTGGGTAACAAGTTACAAATTATATATTTTTCAACTAAAAATAAGTTAATTGAGTCTTAAGAGGTTAAACGGAGTAAAAGAGGATTGAGGTGGGCTATAGGTAATCATGACAACACAAGATGAATACTGAGTGAGTTCGAATGTACGAATGCAACACAGACGTGCAGTCTCCATGAATGCAACACTTTTACTGTCATCGTTATGAAATTAATAGAATTTCAGACTCTAAAAAAACCCATGGATATGGCCATTTAAAATCATTTGATTTCAATGTAATATAATTATGTAGTCATTACCACCTACGTTGATGTAAATATACTTAAAAGGTTATACTTATAACTATAACAATTATGGTTATTACATGTTACAAAATATAGATGATTAATGTACAAGTCAACTTGACATGATCAATATTAAGATCGTTCAATTTAGTCGTTAGATGATCCGATTTAACAAACACTAAAATTAATTGCTTTATTATTACAACGTACGTCAACTAACTTATGGTATCTAGGAGGGTGGATTAGTTCTCTCAGAGCATAAGAGTTTACAATGCATTGTTCGATTATTTATATGGATCTAACTAATCTTTTGAAAGGTTTTTCGGTGTGCATCTCCTTATCGCGAGTGAAACATGTCTTTGCGTAAAAAGCTGATTATCTTGTACATGTGTGGGCCTAACCGACAATTTAAAAGGTTTTATGGTGTGCATTCGCTCATCGGATGGGAAACACGTCTTCGCGGGAAAAAGCTGATTATCTTATACATGTGGGCCTAACCGACCTTTTGAAAGGTTTTACGATGTGCAAACGATCATCATAAGAGAAACCCGTCCTTGCGGGAAAAAGATGATTATCTTGTACATGTGTGCCTAACCTACCTTTTAAAATGTTTTAATGTGTGCAACCGCTCATCCCAAGAGAAACACTTCCTCGCGGGAAAAAGCTGATTATCTTGTACATCATTGTACCATGATAACCCCCATTTCAATGCTACTAAAATACTTTAGTGGTGTTGAAATCAAATACTAAGTTGTTACAACATTAAGAGCTTATCGAAGAAGAGTTCGAACTTGAAAAAGATGAGATGAAGAGCTCATGGATAGATGAGTTGGAGACCTTATTGCTGAAAAGCTGAGCTGAAGAGTTCAATGCTGAAAAGCTGAGTTAAATACAATACTGAGTTGAGGACCTTATTGCTGAAAAGCTAAGCTAAAGAACTCAATTTCTGAAGAGCTCAATACCTAGCTGAGCTGAAGAGCCCGGACCTCATTACCACAAGTTCAACATCTGCAAACTTGCACACAAGTAATAAAAGTAATCCAGTTTTGCCTTATTTAATCTTCAGCCAACTAACTCATTGTCCTTCTTTGTTTCTTTACAAAAGATTGGAGTTCGAAATTCGGTAATTCGGAATTAAGCTTGGACCTCAGAATGTGAACTCGGAGCTCGGCGTTTAGAATGTGATTATTTATGTTTCTTTTCAATGATTCCAGACAAAGTTTAGAACTCGGAGTTTGGAGATGAAGCTTGGAACTTGAAACTCGGAGCTCGGAATGTAGTCTTTTTCATTTTGCGTCCTGCTGACAGAAAAACACTATACTTACCAATAAAAATGTGGTACAATATGTAAAAATAGTTGCACAATTGGTGGTGTCATCTCTTCTAGCATTTAATGTGCAACTTAAATTACCTTAATTTGAAGCACATTATTTGTAACATGTGTTATACTGAATAGCACAACACTGCTTTGTAATCAGGGGCGGATCTAGGGGGGTTCACGAGAACTCCGATGGAAGTTTGTCGTGTAGTGTAAATTTTTGTTAAAAATTTCGATTTCTTCAAAATGAACCCGATGGAACTTTGTCATATACATTTAGTTCATTTTTATTTCCTTTATACTCGTAAAAAAAATTTGTACACCTGATGACTTAGTATTTTGGGTCCCTCTACTTGTAATGAATTTAATGACATATAGAATGTGTAAGTAATATGGATGTACTTGTAGTACATGCATCACAATGTGTACATCATCATTCTTCAACATATATGAGATCTATCATCACATCCTTTTAACTTTTGTAGTGCTTGGTTACAAATGTATTAAAATGGGATGTGCTTAAAACGAAGTCACGTTTTTTTTAAAACTTTGAGATTGAGCACGGATGGAGTTCGGAACTTAACCGAACCTGTCGTGAAGTTCGTAGCTCAGAGGTGCCATCGGGATGAGCACTAGAAAATCCATGTACAAATCGATGTATAAACCGAATGAGTTCAAACCTCGGACCTCGGTAAATCCTACTATTATCGAATGTCAGAAGGAGCATGGACAGCTCGGAAGTGTCTCAGGACAACAACTGGAACGAGGTCGGAGCACAGTCTAGTCAAGGCATCCCGAGAGCTCGGATCCATCTCGTAACAACAATAGGAACAAGCTCGGAGCTCGGTTTAGTCAAGGCATCCCTGGAGCTCGGATCCATCTCGGAATAACAATTGGAACGAGCTCGGAGCTTGGTTTAGTCAAGGCATCACGGAGCTCGGTTGATTCTTTCAATCAAAAATAGATTTTCATCTTTGGTTTTTTTACAAGCATTTAATGGCAGATAAGTGAATATATATAATTTGTCATGTGCTTTAATTAATGGTGAATTTGGTACTACACGATGCCATCGTTATTTTTTATGATGAATTTTTTTTCTTCTTTTTTATCCTTTTTAAGAGACAAGTGAAAATAAAGATGTAAATAGTAATGTTTTCGTTACTAAAGCAAGTGTTGCTCCATTCAAAACACCACAAAAGTTCACCATTCTATGGAATTGAGCATAGCATAAGACTTACAAACACGAGTTAGATCTAACTTGCTTTTCAGTTAACAACGAGGACACACGATCTATTGTTCAGATTTCACGGGTAGCGACATTTGATCAAGCATATTTCAATTCGAGTGCAACTTGGAGGGGAATCACTTCTTTACTCTATATAAATATTGTAACTCGGATCGAGATTAAACTTATCGAGGGTGGTAAAAAATGATTTAAATACCATTTTAAGAAGATGGGGTTTAAGAACACCTATATAAAAAGATGAAGTTTTGAAGAAAAAAGCATAAAGGCTCCTTTGAATATGTGTGTCGTATGTCATGACCTTCCCATCTAAAATTTATCTCTTCTGTATAAAAGGTTTTTTAATTCAATAGAAAAAGCTCATAAAAGCCCAAAGTAAACGTTAAACTATCAAAGCGAAAGTTAAGCCATGCGTGATGCATGGCCATGGTATATATGACTCTTTGCATCATGGTATATATGACTCTACGCAACCCACTTTTTTGTATTATTATATTTTAAACAAATGACATTTTTTTAAAAAAATTATACATGTAACTTTAAGAAGACCTACGGTGCATGTGCCCAGAGACGGTTCTTAACAATCATGTTATATGAATACGGTGAAGACTTGGACATGAAATGACCTTTGAATGAATAAGGTCAAATCTACATATATAGACCATTTCTCGTGTACGAAAACAGATAATTACAGTATTACACTACATTAAAATAAGTAAATAATATAATAACTTGTTTTTATTAAATAGGTTACGTTATAAAATACATGGCATGCTTTTGTCATTGAAAATAGAGTCAACGCTATTGGAATATATTAAAATGTACAATTTTTTACACAACATTTTTATGTTTTAAAACTTTTATTACATGCGTAACTTTTTAAAAATGTCTAACATGCGTATTATGTCGGTTGTTAGTATTAAAAATTTTAATACATACATTAAACATTGTAAAATGTTTCATACATATGATACAACTTTCAAAACATAAAAATACATAGAAAATAGGTGGAAACTTCCATACATTTTAATAACATTGACCACTAAAAAATAGATTTTGAATTATGTCCTAAAAATATCTTTAGAATTCAGTTTGTTCTAGCTTGCTAATTTACTATCCCTACTTTCTAACTTGAAAGTCGATTATATATAGGATTATAAATAGGGTTAAATCATAGATACGTTGTACTTTTTAATACTTATTAAGGTAATCAAAGTACTTTTTTATTAGTCAAAGTCACAATATACTTTCAAATTTCATTTTAATGTGTCAACGTACGACAGTGCAAAGCATAAAGTATAAGTATTTCAATTTTTTTAATCACAATTGATCTTTTTTCACATTATACTTGACTGGTTGTACGTTGCACACTTTTAAACAAAATTTAAATTAAATATATGTTGCATATCTTGAAATAAATTGCAAAAATTTATAATTATAAATGGAAGTGAACTGGAGAAATTGATTATTATTTTTTACAGTAAAATGATTACAGCAGCTTGCTTAAATACACGATTAACGTTCACTAACCGATTCTAACTAACTAATCAGCTAATAACTAACTAACTAATTATTTACATTCTGGACCTTTAGTAACAAACATATTTACATTTTAAACCCTACTCTTTATATAATCTTCATTCCCCCCTCAAGGTGGAGGATCGCAGAGACCCAGCTTGCTAGCAAGAGTAGAATGCTGAACTTTGTTTAATGCTTTTGTCATGATATCTGCAAGTTGGAGTTTGGACGGGATATGAGCAGTTTCTATAAAACCATCTTGAACTTTTTCTCGTATGAAATGATAGTCAATCTCTACATGTTTAGATTGATCATGAAAACAAAGATTGGAAGCCAACATTTGAGCTGATTTATTCTCACAAAATAAGGTAATAGGAAAAGTGACATTGATCCCTAAATCTTTGAGAAGGTAGGTGAGCCATAAAAGTTCACAAGTAGTGGCAGCCATGCTTCTGTATTCAGCTTCAGTAGAGGATCTGGAAACAGTGGCTTGTTTCTTTGTTTTCCATGACACCAATGAATGTCCTAAGAAGATGCAATACCCAGTTAATGACCTTCTAGTCATTAGACAGTTTGCCCAATCTGCATCTGAAAACCCTGTGATTTTAAGTTGAGACTGTAAAGGGTAAAATAATCCCTTTGAAATGGATCCTTTCAAGTATCTAAGGAGATGAAGAGCAGCTTGTAAATGAGTATCTTTTGGTTCAGATACAAACTGACTTAAATGTTGAACTACATAATAACAGAAGTTGTGGGACTAATGAAATCCTTGAGCCATTTGGGTTTAGAGGTAGTTCCGTTTGATCTTCTTAAAGGAATATAATCCAGTGTAGATGATTGATCAGAAGATGATTGCTGAGTCTCTATAGGAGCAGGCAAAACAGTAGGAGAAGGTAATTCTTCAATAATAAGATCATCATGTTCAGGTAAAGGCATGTGTTGTGGGAAAATGGGATTAGCAGGCATAGAAGAAGGAATAGAAGATTCCTTAAAAGGATAATCATTTTCCATAAAAATTACATCTCTGCTATGGAAAACTTCCTGGGTATGCAAGTTATACAATTTATATCCTTTCTGGCCTGGTGGATAACCTATAAAGACACATTTGATTCCTTTAGGATCAAATTTGTCTTTGTGAGGCTTTAAAGAAGCTGCATAGCATAAACATCCAATAGTTCTAAGATTATCATATGAGGGAGGCTGACCATATAGAATTTCATATGGAGATTTCCAAGAAAGTTGTTTCATGGGCATTTCATTGATCAGATTAGTTGCTGCTAATATACAGTCCCCCCAAATTTGCTTAGGTAAATTGGCATGTAATCTTAGTGCTCTGGTAGTTTCCAGTAAATGTCTATGCTTTCTTTCCACAACTCCATTTTGTTGTGGTGTGTAAGCCATGGATTTTTGATGAATAATGCCTCTATCAGTTAAGAACTGTAACACCCTTTGATTGACTATTTCTGTGCCATTATCTGATCTGAGATATTTGAACTTAGCATTGAAATGTACCTCTGCATACTTAACAAAAGAGGATAAAATCCATAAAATTTGATCTTTGATATGCACAAGATAGGTCCAAGTTGCTTTGCTTTTATCATCTACAATGGTATAGAAATAATGTGCTCCATTAAGAGCAGGTACCTTATATGGTCCCCATAAATCCACATGAATTAATTCAAACAATGCAGAAGAATGAATTGTGTGTTTAGGGAAAGGTAATCTATGAAATTTAGCAAGTAAACAACTGTCACAAGAGAACTCAGAAGTGTTCAAAGATTTGAAAGCATGTAATTGAATCATTTTAGACTTTGACAAATGTCCTAATCTAGCATGAAGTGTATGCAAGTCTGCAACATTATTTTGTAAAACAGAATTACTAACAACAGAAGAATTTTGAAAATCAAAGATGTGAATGGAATTAACAACATGTTTTCCAGATGAAGAAGCAGGATCCAAAGATGTACATGTGTACAAGCATCTTGAACCTTTGCCAACAACAACAACTTCTTTAGTTAAAAGGTCCTGGAATACACAATAAGATGGAAAGAATTGAGCAAAAAACTTTTGAGTGTTAAGAAGCTTTCCAATAGATAACAGATTGAATTTGAATTCAGGAACATATAGAACATCTTGTAACATGACAGAAGAAGTTAATTGAATGTGTCCTGATGTGGTTACCAATTTAAAAGTACCATCAGGCAAATGGACAGTAATTAGATTTGTGAGAGTGAAAGTAGTGCTGAATAGAGTTTTATGCAGACACATATGATCATAAGCACCTGTATCTATTATCCATTCATTTATTTTAATACCATCACTTAGTGATGATAAAGCAAAGGTTCTAAACATGGAGAGACATACCAGCATGATGCATTGAAGTAGAAGCACCACCATTGTCTTGTCCTGTGGTTTTTCCTTTGAACATTTTCATTAATTCCTGACAAACAGCTGCAACTAATCTTTGATCCATTCCAGGGAAATTTTGATCACCCTGCACTTCATTCTCACTCCTCATATCAAAAGGTGTTTATTGTCCATAATTGATAACATTTGCAGCAAACTTTCCATTCTTTTTATTCTTTTTCCCTTTATACCAATCTGGATATCCAATCTTCTCAAAACACTGCTCAGTACTATGCCCATCTTGATCACAGTATCCACAATGTTTATCACCTTTCACATCTTGCTTTGTATCATATCTTGCTCCTTTATAATCTTTTCTTCCAATCTTGTTTTGATTCATGTTAGCAAAGAAAGCCATGGGTTCAGCCACATGGTTAGTCACTTGTTTTTGTTTTTCAATTTGTTGTACTATGTAATAAGCCTTATTCACAATTGGTAAGGGATCCATAGCCAGAATCTAATTTCTTACAGATTCATATTCATCATTTAGTTTCATTAGAAATTGCACTAACTTTGATCTTTCTTCAATTTCTAAGAATTTGTCAACTAAATTGCATGAACTTTCTTGCATTTTTCCACAAGAACAAATAGGAACACCATTCAGATTATGTAGTTCATCCCAACATTTCTTCAATTTTATTGAAATAAACAGCAATTGTTAAATCTCCTTGACTTACATTGTTTAATTCTCTCTGTAATTGATAGATGAGAGGACCATTACTTTGTCCATACCGCTCAACAATTTCTTTCCACAATTCTGCAGCAGATTGTGCATAAAGGAAAGCATCAGATAACTCTGCAGTCATGGAGTTCAATATCCAGCAAGTCACCATGTAATCACATCTGATCCATTTTTGCAACTTATCACCATCAACATTTGGCCTAATACACGTACCATTGATGAAACCTAACTTTAGCTTTGCACCTAAAGCCATTTTTACAGTACGACTCCACCCTAAGAAATTGCTTCCATTAAAAGGCGTGTTTGTAAGAACCATTCCTGGATGATCGGAATTGCTGATGTATAATGGATCATTGATTGAATTAGATGCATTTAAATTAGTTTCAAGAGTCGCCATTGACGAATTTGAACTTCAATTATTTAGCAATCGCAAGATGAATCTGTACAATTCAATGTGTTTTTACCATCAAATAAACCCTAATTTTGATGAATTTGATGTAATACACGAACTGTAATCAATCTCAATTCATAAATTGCATGCTCTGATAGCATATAAACGGAAGTGAATTGGAGAAATTGATTATTATTTCTTACAGTAAAATGATTACAGCAACTTTCTTAAATACACAATTAACGTTCACTAACTGATTCTAGCTAACTAATCAGCTAATAACTAACTAACTAATTATTTACATTCTGGACCTTTAGTAACAAACATATTTACATTTTAAACCTTACTCTTTATATAATCTTCAATAATGCACTGTAGAATAGTACTATGTTGCTCAGGTTGGTACATTTTGAAAAGTATGTTGTACGTTCTTTTATGTCTTTAACTATATAAAATGTTACTAAGTGCAACGAAAGAGATATATATGACGTACGAGTTTACCTCATAATGGTGCATTATTTAATTATGTTTATTTATTGACTCGATCACATTTGAAAGCGGTTTTTAGTTACTAAACTGTTACAATTGTCTTTAGGCATCTATCTTATCATATGTTTAGTGTCGTGTCTTTCATCCCACAGTAAGTATACACCTGAACATTAGCATTTTTGTAACGGACAACGTTTTGTTAGTGATTATTTTAGCATATTTATTATGGTCAATTGTTTGTGGTCATGGTTATTCATTGTTTAACGCAACCACTCAAGTTTGTTTTGTTAACATATGGTAAGTAGTGTGATTATAGATGATGACCGGAACTTTATACCTCATATGTACATTTTCTTACCTTTTAAACGTGAAACGACATAGCAACCACATATAATACAGCTTTAATGGTAACATTTGTTTAAACTTCATATATGGTCATACTTACAAGTGTTTATTTAATTATTAATACTAGAATTCAATTATTGTAGAACTATAATAACTAGTAATAAAGTAATTGTACCATTGTTGCACCTAGCTAGGTAACTCAAACTTAAGCTTCAAATTAGCTCTAGATTATAAAGTGGTTAACTGTTTTAGTTTGTTAAGTTTTCCTAGATTTGACATTTACATATGTCAAAATGATATGTAAATATTCGTACAAAATGTACTTTTGATGAACAAAATCCTTCGTGTTTGCCGTTTTGACATTTATAATATGCACTGAAAAGTTAATCAAGACAAATACTTGTAGTTTATTAGTAATTAAAAGAAATTTAAAGCTTTCGTAGAATGTAACTGAGTTTTTGAACAATTAACCTTTAAAAGCTTTGAGTGACGTGGATTGAATAATGAAACTTATTGACCATTTATTATAAGACAAAGTTATATTTAGCTTGTAGAGCGTAACTCTATGTGTTATTAAGTTGAACGTAGAGACAAATGGTGTGAATATTAAACGTTGGAGGACTGAAAATGTAAACTATTTTCAATTTTTATTATGTATCCAGTTAGGAAGCCAAACGACATTAAAGTTGAGTTATATTCTTCAATAATTCAAACATATTAGAATTAGATTAGATTAGATTAGAATTTTGATAGTGTACCACCTTAATACAACCTCTTTCCTAAATGAGTGTTTTCATTCTTCCATTGATTAGATCACTTAGAAAAGGTTGAAATATGACCTCCAAGTTAAAAAATTTTTGACTTGTTAACACATGTTAGCTGGAAGCGGTTAGTTCGTTGCTTTACTTTTAGAAACACTTAATTGGGCAATCAATTGCTAATCAAAGTAGTTGTCTTGTCGGAGACACTTAATACCTATACGACTGGTTAAGCGAGCAGTAGCTGATTGAAACGACTGGTAAACACCTAATGCCTAGGCAAGTAGGCGATCGTTAAGCAGACGTGAGCAATGACTTTCTGACACAAGGAGTACACACTACTGTGGCAGATCATGAGTTTTTAATCAGGGGATGTACTAAAGTACAATGATGACGTGAACATAATTCGCAAAAACAAAATATTTTAAGAAATTTACACTATAATAATAAAAATAAAAACTGTTTTCAGGGCAAACATTTACATACTCTTAACACCTATAGACGCACCCAATGCATGTGTATATTCATGTTGAAAACAAGAAGCCACTCTATAAGAATCACGTATATTTTTATAAGTAACATGTAAAATATAAAAACTTATGTACATTAGGGGTGTATTTTATGAAGAATTCTTGGACTACGGATGTATATAACATCTATGTATACTCATTACAACTCAAAATGAATACCTGCTATACTGACACGATACTCAGATGCTAATACGAGTTAACCTCTGGAACTAAACGAACTAAAGTTCAGTATGAATCAAATACTCACTCTCGCCTTCATTTTCTTCAGATGGTTTGATGAACGAATCATCAATAGGCATCAAACAGTCTGCAGACGGCTGAACATAGCCATATTTAAAGCCCTTAACAGAGTTGCAGAAAGTTCCAGCTGCTTTCCCATCTGTTCTCCTTAAGTTGATGTTATTGAGAACAATGTAATCGCAAGGAACCGTGTCACTGCAGGCAAATCTCATTGCATTTGGACTCTTTGAGGTTCCACTGATGTTTTGATACATAATTTGACTTATCTCCACGGCTGACGTCTGTACGGAAAAGAACATTTGCTTTTATTCTTTGAACGACCACAAAAGGTGAAGTGATTTTTGTTGGTGGTAAAATGGGTGCATCGGGTAATAGGTCAAAACCACTATTTTTAATGTGTGCCAGGTTGGGCTAACGAGGAACATATTAGTCAAAGAAATCTTGTTTTTCACAAAAAATCAGTGTGTGAAATATGAGTACAAGAACTAATTAAAGATCAGTAATAATACAATTTATTAAAATAAATGGTTTTGAAAGTTTTAACCCTATTTCTTTAATGCTAAAATACTTATTTCAGCTATTTGACCGGTATAGAAACAGCATAACCCCAATCGACTCACGTAAATGGGTTAAAATTCCCAACTCCAATTCATTCATTGTTAGACATTTTGTTGCATCCCTCAACAGGATATTCTAATCACATATTCGCAATCTCTCAATTATTTATAGTATCATCATTTCACCCAATGTAGGAGGACCTCATATATTAATTGCATAAGAGTTGATTACTCTTTGTTCACACACAATGACCATATATTTTCAATGTACTGACTACTTAAACTGCTTCAATTCTGACTTCACTTTGTTAATCGGGCTCACAAATAAACTGAAACAATGTCATTGATGTGGTTTTGAATATCTATAATTATGTAATTGGTATTTTATATTAATTAGATTTTAGTGATCACTTTATTGTATTTTAAAAGATCAAATAGAATAGCATAAAAAAAATGGAGGCATGAAGATGGTAAGAAATATTACTAAGATTACATTTTGCAAAATCTATCATGAAATCACTCATTCCCCATTCCATATTGGGGGTCCCCAATACATACTTTTTTCTCACATCATATAGCAAGATCCACGACATGAAAACGTTTGATGATCAACATGCAAAGAATCGAAGTGAGTATTGAAGGGTATGGACTAAATACCTGATTTTGACAACTTTTAGGTGAATCACAGTAGAACTGATCGATAATGATGGGGTTAGCCACATCTACCATTTGAACATTCTGGTAGCGGACAGCTCTAACGTAACCAGATCCTCCCTGTGCACATAAAAAGTAACCAACTGTTGGACAAAGTATCTAAAATACCCTCCTATAATGACAAGAGATTGGAATCTTGTCGACCCAAATAACTCTTAACTTTCTGAGATCACAACAATGCGTAAATAAATAAATTTAGATTGATAAATTGCTAGAAAAAGTAATGTTGTAACTTTCTCCAGAAAAAGGAGTAAAATATAGTCGTAGAGTATTACGACATGGTGAGCACAAATAGATAATATACAACTATAATGCAACAATATCTGGGCTTATTTTAAGAACCAGAAGCACCTCTAAATCCGGTATTTCCACAAATATCTCTGAAAATATGTTATGCGTTCTAAGAATGAAAGAATTACCTGCCAAGTCTTAATTCTGAGGCCATTTGTAGTGCCTTTAAGGAATGCCGTATCTAGGACTACTGCTGTGACAAAATCCGTAGAATTATCTTTTCCAAGGCTTCCTATACTGGCATAACCAAAATTGTACATAATCGTAAGGATTAGATTGTTGTGCTTGTCTACTAATCTTTTAACATGAGAAACTATGTATTCATTATAAATAAAAAGAACCTGATTCCATGACCGGGCCCACAATATATCGTCTTCATTTTGATATTAGAGGAACCACTCACAATTGAGATGCAATCATCACCTAAGTATCACATGCAAAACTAGATGAATCACTGATATTTGTAACCATCATGATCATCTTATTTGTTGGAAAATCACCTTCTTAGAAGATAGTAAATATTAAAATAAAAAATGAAAAAATTGCAGGTTTTGGATATATTGCAGAGATTTAAATGTAAAAAATAGATTGTATTTGGCGTTCTTTTTGTCCAAAATAGTCCTTTTTTGTCAAGTCTGGCGCTTTTTTGCATCATCACAAGAAAGATGGCTTGGTTAAAAAAATCATTGTTTGGCATCTGAGGTCAGATTGCCTACTTGCCTGCTGAAAAGGTCGTGGTTCCATTACAATTTGACACCTGAGTTTGTTAAAATTGTGGTACGTTGTGTAATTAGGTTCGTTGTGGTTATAAAATTTGAAAATTTTAAATCTGGTTTTGAATTAAAAAGGTAGTATGCTTGATTGCTTGACTTCTAAGTCAAAATGTACCCCGCCACCGAATAGGTGATTATCATGGAATTTAATATCAAGGTGCTTCTTACAGGCTGAACAAGAATTTTGTTGAATCAATTACCTGTTCCAATTTTACTGTTCTGAATAACTATATTTTTCGATGCACTAAGATGTATTCCGTCGGTGTTAGGACTGTCTTCAGGAGCCGAGACTACAACATTGAAGATCCGAACAGATTCAGAGCGTGATATGGTAAAATGCATTTGTTGGCTGTTCTGGATAGTAAGGTCATTCACTTCTATAGATGAGCTTTGGTCAATTGTTAGCGCCTGCATTGAAGCTTCAATGTTAGAAAGTTCATTCATAATTTTATTTTTAAATAATTGTCTGAAAGTTAAATACACCGTGTAAACTTTAAGGAAAACTAAATTATTACCGTGGGAGCTCCTATGCAAGGCTGTAGAGGACCCAAAAAAACATAAAGAACGGAAAAAATGGTGAGTTAGTATGTTAATTGGTTAAGTCGGACATATTTGTTAATGAGTGATTAGAAGATTCTTACATTTGTCTTGTTCTTTTTGCAAGATGCAGCCCACCATTTCTTCCCTGATCCATCAATAACTCCATGTCCTTGGAAAAGGACTCCTGTGAGATTAGAGAAGTAGAGCCAGATTCTAGGATTCCTAGGATCCCAGTTTTTGGGTTCATTTGGTGCTACTATTGTTCCATCAATCTGTATCATGTCGATAATGAATTGACAAATACTCCATTTTTTAATGATGTAATGAGAACATTTATAATTATAAGTTGTAGGTCTGCCTTTCAAAAATAAAAACAAATAAATAAATGAAAACAGCTATAATTATAGGACTTGGATTCTCGCAGCCTTTGTCATCCAAATCAACAAATTTAATTCAAAATCAAAGGAAGCTTAACGAATTGACAAATGCAAAGAAAGGTCATTGTTTGTGAACTAAACCATGATTCTTGAACTACTGAACATCTAAATTTTGTTATATCTCCTTAATCAGGTTTAATTGATGTGGTTCATATGATTTTAATAACGCAATCGTTTTTTCGGCATACAAAAGAAAAGAATATAAAAGTTCAGTGACCATATTTCCTACTCCAATTTTTTCAAGCTTAAAAGTTTGATTATTTGTAAATTGTAACTCTTAAATGTCCTCTTGTAAGAATATATGAAGCCATGAAGGTATCTTATGGATCACAAGCAATCACATCCGGAGGTAATCATACTGAAAAATTAAATGCAGCAATTCAAATGGGTCGTCTCATAATAAAAATTATTGCTATTATTCGTGAGACAGGTGAGATACATTATTAAAGATATGCAGTGGTAGAGATTACCTGGATGATTAAATCTTCAGCACAAGGCCCTTTAAACCTTGTTGCGTTAACTAGATAAGTGCGACCAGGAGGAACCAAAAGCACAGCTGATGGTGTAGAGCAAACTTGCTTCCATGCATTACTAAAGGCCTGTTACATAACATAAGAAAAAGAAGACAAAATATTCCCAATGAATTATTAAACTAAACTTCAGCAGGTGAACTTAGTTTATTACAGAAAATATATTATCATCATATTCACCTTTGTGTCATCAGAAACTCCATCTCCAACAGCACCAAAACTATCAACATTCACAAGAACTTTACTACCACGTTCACTTGACCATGAAGGTAACTCAAAGAAATCAATATCATCATCTTCTATTTCTAGACTTTTCGTCTTACACATGTCAGAAACTAATAACAGAGCAAGAAAGTAAATAAATAAGATTTTGTTCATTATTTATGAATTCTACCGCTTCAGAATACTGTATGATGTTTAAATCAAATGAAGACATGATATAATAATTTATATGTGTATATTAGTGCTAAAAATGGCCACTTTTATGGGTCATCTGTATATGTCTTGCCTTTAAAGTACATGAAGATGCAAGATTTTCTACATGACCAACACTTCAAGTGTAAGAATATACATGTTCTGGATACCTTTGCTTCTCATCAAACATTTATTTTAGTGCAACATGACAAAAAGTGTCTTTTGTGTTGGCCCACATATAGTCACAACCGTTTCTTGCTAACTGTCAGCATGTCTATTTGCATGTTTCTTGCTAACTGTCAGCATGTCTCTTTGCATCTTTCTTGCTAGTGGAACATCTCTAATTTGTTTAGAGGTTTCTGACTCCCCAATTTCCGAATAAAAGTTTGAAATTTGCAACCAAACTGTGGGGTCCTCAGGCTCAAGCTTTATTACCATTTGTGCAATTCTCCTCCCTACCACTTCATTACGGTGAAACCTACAGTGGCGTAACAATGAACTCCAAATGACAGATTCATCACTAACTTGTGTTTGTTTTAGCAACTCTTCGGCTTCTTCGAGTTAACCAGCATTCCCAAGAAGTTCAACCATGCAAGCGAAATGATGTTTCTAAGGGTCAATGCCATGTATGGTCTTCATCGAGTCAAACAAAGTCTTTCCCTCTTGAACCATTCCTGAATGGTTGCAAGCAGTCAACACACATAAAAATGTCACTTTATCTGGTTTCAGCTCCTTGTTAATTATTGCTTCAAGCAATTTGAGGCATTCCATTCCCATTTTGTTTCGAGAATGTGCACTGATGATTGATATAAACTTATAACATTTGGTGAAGAAAACTGTTCGAAAACTTTACAAGACAACTTAAAATCCCCAAATCTTGAATAACTTTCGGTTAAAGAACATGAGACTGCAAGACCACGATCAAAACCAGATTTCAGACCACAAATATGTAAGATGATTTTGACAATGCATTGACCATAAGATGATTTTGACAAGCTACCATAAGATGATTTTGACAATGCATTGACCATGGTTGAAAGTGTAACTTCGTCAAACCCAATGTCTTCATCAACCATCAAACCGAACAATTCAATCACATCTTCAAAGATAACACATTGTGCAAATGACGTCATTAAGGAATTGCATACCTCAAGAGTTCTTCTTGGAACATTTTCATATATTGATACCGAAATTTCTATTTTCTAACATTTTCCATACGTATCGACTAAAGCAGATTAAATGTAACTACGACCACCATGGTCAAACCCTAGTTTCAACAGAAAACAATGAACCGGTTTTCCAAGAGGAATATCAACATTTCCGCTCGACAAATTCAACAACCCGAAAAATGAACGAATTGATGACTTCTTTCCCCAAGCTAGCATCGTACAGAAGATCTCCAGACAATTGCTTGCAAGTCCATTATAAGCACAGATAGAAACTGAAGAATTCCAAGAAATCACATCTGCTGTTGGAATAACATCAAACGATCTTTTCGCATCAGTTAGAATCCCACAAGCACTACAAAAATCTACCAACACATTCGAAATAAACACATCAGATTCAGCCCATCCCACCTTAATTGCATAACAATGCAACTCTTTTCCTTCATTAAGAAAACTATCGTTACTAAACCCACAAATCAACAAACAAAAGATGACCGGATTAGGCACAACACCTTCTCTTTTCATCCGCAAATATAATTCCAACTTATCTGACATTCCAAACTCACCAAAACCTCCAAGTAACTGACCTTCCCGGTAAATCCTTAAACAGTTTTAAAACAATATCCAGAACACGTTAATGCACTTCCCACATACACACTCAAACTCAAACCAAGAACAATCACTCTACTATGAACTTCAAGTCCTTGTTGAAACAACCATTTATAACTAAATACACCAAAAACCATCGAAAAAGTTGACTAACTACACATCATCTAAAAGTCTTTTATCCAATCCATCCAATAATCATTTCAAATTTAAAATACATATGGAAACATGAAATTCAAATTAAACGAGTAAACGGAAGAGGTTTTCCAAAACCATCGAAAAAGTAGACTAACTACACATCATTTAAAAGTCTTTTATCCAATCCATCCAATAATCATTTTAAATTCAAAATACATATGGAAACATGCATGAAATTCAAATTAAACAAGTAAACGGATGAGTTTTTCCAAATCTATCAAAAAAGTAGACTAACTACACATCATTTAAAAGTCTTCTATTCAATCCATCCAATAATCATTTTAAATTCAATATACATATGGAAACATCAAATTCAAATTAAACGGTTAAATGATTGAGGTTGGGATATAGTTTCTGACTTTTTCGCCATCCACCTCAAAATGTACAATGAGTTAGGTTTGAACCTGAAAACTCCTATGAAGATATCCGAACATCAACCACTAAACCTCATGGCCGATTGTTATGAAAATTCAGATTGAAACAATTAATTGGTGTTGTTATCAATGTGGTCAAGGATTAAACGATGGCTTATTAAGGAAGCATTCAAAATTCAGTTCAATCTTCCATAAATTCAGGGCTTAATAATTGCTATTTTCAATCTAATTAACCGATCAATCAATTGAAACCAATGATATATTCATCTTCTCCAGTAAGACACGTTCAACTGAACAAACTAGAACTTAAGAAAGTTTCTACAACTATGATGTCTAAGTTTTAGTATACATCTTTCGGTAAAACATTCTAAATCCGTATTTGCAAAACCCTTTGATTCATTATATATTAAAGTTATGTATGTTTGGATTTTTAATATCGATAATTCATTATGTATTTTAAGTTTTTGATATTCGTGATGTTCGCGCTTGAACAAACATTGTTATGAATTTGGTTGTTTTTGTTTAGTTAGAAGTAGAATGAGACTAATTTTTAGAAGTATATCTGTTTGTGGGATTATTTGTTTGTGTTTGGCATTAAACTTACATTTGTTTCATCATCCTTCATACCATCTTCCTTCTTTTAAAGCAGCAGACTAGTCACCGCTATGCCCTTTTCTTTGCGGAAATTTATCAATTTGGCAGAGCACACAAAATGGATCATCATTGCTTCAATTTTGCATACAACTAATGATTTAATGCTTCATGATTGATTTGTTAGAGGTTTCAGCCTTGGTGCATATATATTTTCTTCAGGCCGCTGGTTGAATTTTAGACTTTATTATACCAAGCCAATTAGATATGAAGATTGATCAAGAAAGGAGAATGGTTTTCTTGCCATCTGATTCCACACTTAATCAATAAAAGATTATATTTTTCCAGCAGGTTTGAACATGCTTCTTTCTTGAAATTAGTTTTATCAATCTGAACTATGATTTTGAATTAAAGTTGGGGTTTGGTTTATTTGGTTTGAATCTGGATCGGTTGACTGAAATCGTGACTTTAAGGTTGATTGAAATTGTTGATATCCTTTATGTTCTTTACTTCTTACCTTTATATGAATATTAATATTAATTATAAAAATTATAAAAATTTCAATTCGAAAGTGTTATGGTGAACCGGCATTGTGTAATATGTTTTAAATTTTAAGTTATTAGACGATAAACCAATGGCACTTTTCTTGCAGATGCAAATGTTCAGTTCCTTGATTATATTGGTGCCATTAACCATTGGAATAAGTAAGTCATTCTTACTATATCATACTACTTATTGTCTGCTAAAAGTAAAATTTGACTGATCTACTTATGAAGGCTAGATTTAAGCTTTGTTTCTATTCATCAGGTATATTTAATTTTTATTAGCATAATGGTTTTTAAACCATTCATCAATTCCTTTGGTTTCTTTTTGGATTTGAATCCATTCTTCATTCTTTTTCATTACATATATGCACTATGAGTTGTTGAATTGCTAGTAATCGCCAAGTCTATTTATGTCAGCAGTTAAAATTCTGCGAGTTTCTTGGATGCACACAAGGTGTTCGATCAAATGCCGCTGATGGCTTCAGATATTCTATCCCGATGTGAGATTTATTATTTCAATTTGGTTGGTTCATATTTTTGTATCTTATAATGGTTGATATCAAATATCAAATGTATGTACTGCTTTTTCCCTCGTTATAAATCCCCTCTATATTAGGTACCAATTGCCCACTTGAGAGCATTTATATTTATTTACTCTTGGTATAGGATACATTCGTTGCTGATAGAAGATAAAATTGCAGCTTTTCTTTTCATATGGAAAGGTATGCGTCATCACAGTTGACACATGAAGCACAATCTTATTTATGGCTTTTTTAATATAAGATGTGAGCTTTGTCTTAGATTTATATTTTTTACCAAGAATTTGATAAAGTTCCTCAATGATTTTTCTTCTTTGCTTGATCAGATTATATATAAGAGGGATTATTATGTGAATTTCAATCATAGTTTATCAGAAAAAACAGGTCCGTGAATGTATATGTACTTGCCATATGAATTTTAATCATAGGTTCTTTTATATTACTTCTTACCAATTTACACATGGTTGGAAGCCTCTTTCTTTAATGTTTGCTGATTATTTTATTGCAGTTTTGTGAAGTGAACATATTGAAAGAGTGGATGGAATGAACTTTGAGTACAAGGAATTAGCATTTAATCTGGTATACAGAAATAGGACGGTGTTTCTTTACCGATGAGATCAGAATTCTTGAAATGAATTTGTAAAAGAAATTGTATCAACCCTTTCTTTTTCTTTTAAATAAAGATTGTGCATCTCTTTTGAATACATATCATTCTTTAATCTTTTTACTCATACAGGTAATTTTAGGACTTGATTGCCTTTTTAAGATTAATCGAATTCCACAAAAGCTACTAGCTTTTGAAAAGTTTCTTGAAGAAAATCCAAATTGGTGAGATAAAGTTGTTTTGCTGTAGATCGTTGTGCCAAGAAGAACAAATGTCCTTGATTGTATGTTTGACTACATTGACCAATTTACTTTTTATTTGATTGGTTAATTGTGTATGGAAATCTTATGTTCTTGACATATCTAAATCTTACATGTCAAGTTCGTGAAATTGTTGGACGGATCAAATTAGGGATTTTGTTGTGTAATCAATTTGTATTTTATTTTTATATTTATGTAGTTTGCAGGAGCTGCACCAGCATAACTACATGCAGGTCACTACTCATATATATCAAGAACGGGCTGAAACTTTTGGGTTCTAAAAGGATTATATATGTCACCAAATCAGATTAGTATAGTAACTATTGAAGGTTTGTTAAATTTTTGGGAGTTAAGTGATTTGTCATATACTATATCAATAGATTTCGTGATCTACCGTAAACCAAGTGATAATTGTATATGAATTTCGCATTTGAATGATGTTTTTTTTTTGTGGTTAGTAACCTTAATTGATGAAAAGCAGCAGGGCTTCTAAGAAGCTGCATAACAGTCTTTAATGTTTTTGTTCATTATCCATGAACCTACCATATTTCAATAGTTTTTGTAAAGGTACATGTTTCTGTTAGTTTCCTTCATTTTTACATATCATGATTTTTAATATTGGCTTTTTTTTTTGGACAGGCTTACCTCTTGCACTCTGGTTCAATCTCCTTTGGAAGATTTGAATCTGAATCATTATCTGGGAACAAAGATCAATTTCTTCACATGATAGATATCTTAAAGAAGTTGAGAAATACTCAAAACCGGGTTCATTTAGATAAAAACGCTTATTTTGAGGCTGAGTTTAGATGGAAAGCTCTTTTGAGGTGCCAAGATGGGGGAGACTGCCTTACAAGTAGCAAAAGTGACCTACATGATTTTGAAGAACATGGTTATGGTCACGAAAGTCATTGCAGTACATGTAAAATAGAGAAAAGAGTTTTAATGAAGGTAAAAAAAGAAAAAATAACGTATTGTATAACGTAGTTGTCTTAATTGGTTAACAGCATTAGTCCCGAGTGGTCCTAACTTAGGGGGACTCACTGGAATAGTTCCGGCAAATTCTGGGCTAGACATTGCTCTACATGATACTCTTTTTGAGTCTCATCTCATTTTGTTGTTCATTTTCGAGTTCTTTTCATGTATTTTATTTATTTAATTTTGATCTATAATTTGTCCAGATTCCATATCTTGCTTCTGAAAATGTAAAAAAGATGTTTTGACTTGCTGGTTGCATCAGCAAAGCAGAATTGTGGTAAAACTGCAGGAGGAGATTATGTTTTGCAGTAGTGCCATCCCTATTCTTGGCCTTGGGTTCTCACTTAGTAACCAAACTTTCAAGCCTCTACCAGCCTTCGGAACCTACTTTTTTGAAAACTACGATTTCGTGCAAGGTACTCCATTTATGAAATCATGTGTGTACATTAGCTTGAAACTGATTCTGAATTTTGCAACTGCTTATTGAGTGATCGTAGTAATTGGTTCTTAGTTCTTTAATACCATGATTGTATTGGTTTCTTACTGGCTGCAACAAAATTAGTTATATTTTGGTGTGATCTCACAGGAGCATCATTGCACCAGGGGCAGGACACAAGTCATCTAGTACCGGGGTATTGTTGGATCAATTGCTGGTGGTTGGGTTGTTGTGGCACTAATAGTACTTGCAGGAATATATGCACTAATAGTGGTGCCCTCCCTTGATTGAAATGAGCAAAATCTCTCTTTTGAGGAGCTTAACAAATACACAAACAACTCATTTGAAACAAACAACGTAGGAACCGGTGGACATGATTTTAGCAATTATATTGAGGGGAAGCGGCCCCTTCTACATTTGTCCCTAACTTGTTAATACTTGAAATATTTTGGTTAAACTTATTCTACTAATATAAGTTAGGCTATTATCTTGACTTTTTGTAAAATAACTTTTGTAATCGTTTTCATCGAAGTATATAATCGCAATGCATTTGCTATAGCTAGATTCATTATGTCCAATATTGCAAGTTGTGTTAGAAAATACTTATGGTTGGGCAGGTGTTATTAACGAAAAAGTGAAACAAAAAGTGTTAACTTGAAACGCACCTTCTATAGGTTTACAATAGCGACGAAAGTTATCAATAATATCCTCCATTAAACACAATCATACCATTATCATAAGCAGTGTGTTAATTCTTTCTCGAGATTTTTCATTTTTATTTTGCTATAGCAACTCCGTGATATAACTATACTAATTATTGACCCGTAATAATACAGGTTTTTCTAAAAAATATTTATAGAATTACTTGGTATAAATTTACAGAAGTAGTTAATACCCCACAAGCACTTAGGCACATTTTATACATTAAATTTCATATAATTCTATTAAACGCTATAAGTGACCCATTTATGTAAATCTTAATAAATACTTGAGATATTAAATTTTGAATGACCCATGTGTATAAACTTTGAATTCTTGATTGCCGCGAAATTAATTACTCAGTAGAAAAAGAAGATGCGTGTAGTAATTTTGATAGTGTAATTATTACAAATCTCTTTTGTATGTATAGGAACTCACATATTTCAAGCATGTAAATATTGTAATATTTACTAATAATTTTTTTTTAAAAAAAAAGAAAGAAAAAAAGCTTGCACCATATTAAGTCACGTCATCAAAATAACTACTTTAGATTGTGCCAAATCAGCTTAAAGGTTTTTTCCAAATTCCCCTTTAGTATATAGAATAGATGCTCACACCAAAAATAACAATGTATGGTTCTTAAGTCAATATAAACATAGTATACAAAATCAATTTAAATAGTGTTACTAAACACACACACACTAAGACTGATATACAACTATGAGTCGAATACAAAAGGTCTTGAACGTTCTTTCGTCATCCATCAAGGCATAAAACAATAGAATGTACACAACATAATAGTGTTAATCCCTCTCATCAAATAGACAATTAAAAAAATCCATGCATAATTTCGCGAAGTCTCGGGTGTTAAACAGATGTGTTATGAAATCATTGTAATTAGGAATGTGAAAGTACATTTTGGAGAGATTAAATGATTATTATGTTATCAAAATGCAAATAATTAGAAAAAAGTGTTTGAAAAAAAAAAAATTATCTTCATTTTTCTTGATAGAAAATGCAGTTTTGAAAAAATTTATTCCTACAAATTATGATTTGTATAGAACATGAAATTACATATGTATTTTAAAAGTTCATTGACATTATTTTAATAGCTCTCAATAAGAATAATTAAGTGTATTTATTACATTCAAAGTTTCCTCATTTATAATTTTAACTTTCATTTAATACATATTGTTTAAAAGGAAATTTTGAATGTTTTAAAAGTAAAATTTAGGTTGTGTTTAGTTCGCAGAATATTTTTGAAAGAATTGGAATTCATCAAAGATAATAAAATTTTAATTCTTTTAGTGGAAGGAATTTTATAGAAATTAATTTTATAAATTATTCAATCAAACAAATCAAATGAAATTTCAATTTCAATTCTATTAAATTCTAATAATTCTGTAAATCAAACGTAACCTTAAAGTTATTAAATTTAATTATGAATTAAAATGAATGTTTAATTTTGATCACTACTTTAGAGCTTTGTTTAGCATATCTCTTTTGAGAAATGCACGTGGACTATTGGTGTTATTTACAAATGAGAAACTTGTGCCAACGTATATTATAATATAGTGTGTGTTTCTACTTTTTTATCATCTTACTTATTTTAACCTATGCGGCTCAAATTTTCCAAACTTTTAAACCAGTTACCCAAAAAAAATGAAAAACAAAACATAAACAAAAATCTCGATCGAAGATCTCAAATTCATTATGATTCTTCCGGAAATTATACACAAATATATACATATACACTTATATATCGATATACACACATGTGTACGAAAGTCATCCATACATACATATCATATAATACAATATTGTTAGCGGTTTCATAAAGGAAAAAAGAAACATATATATACAAAAATGATAACACATATACCAGAAAGCATGATGCAGTAATAATAATAACAAACAAGATGCAATAAAAACAATCATAAAAAAATATAAATCCATAATACAGCGAAATAAATAACACTAGTTAAAGTAAATAAAAAAAACCTACATTATAATGTAACAAATTAATAATTCACTACTCCAATATTATTGCATCATACTCTACTTATATAGAAGCAGGATACATGTATTTTCACACAAAAAGCATGATGTAGTAAAATGAAAAACACTAGCAAAAAATACAGTTTAATCGACAAAAAATCACATAATACTGATTTTAAGACTACATGCATTTGTTAAAAGAAAAAGTAACAACCGATTTCAAAAACACCAACGATAAATGGTAGTTAGGATTTCACTTATGAGTTTGAATATTATTTATTTTCGTCTTTTGAGAAATTGGTTTTGAGACTTGGTAAACATATACGGTTATTTTTTTTGTAATTTCGACATATTTTTACAAATAGAACCAATTATGAGTAATTAGCGCTTGCAACATTTATAAAATTTGAATATTACTGAAATTACATCTTCAAATGGTTAACAAGTTGTGAAATGCCTTCAATGTTTGAGAGATTTTTGAAATTGAGATAAATTTTTGTGTGTTTTCTTTTTGTGACAGAAAAAATGTAATTTAATAGTTTTTGTGTGTTTTGAAAGATAAATAAATATCACTATAACGGCTGCTATTCGAATTTGATTGATGGAATAACAAGTCAAATAATGATTATACCCATACCCATAGCTCATTAATTATAATTTACATTTCAATCTATCACTTTCATGTAATTATCAAGAATCTCCATCATTGATCATGAAAACAAACATTTAAGATTATCTGCCATCCCTTTCCTTCACGTGATCTCTCCCTCACACCTTATTCTTCTTCTTATTATTATTATATTGGAGAAAATTTCGAAGAACGCTAAAGAACTAAAAAAATAGAAAAGCTAATAGAATTACTTCATTTAAAATACTCACTTTTACTTTTTTTTTTTTTTAAATTTTAATATCATACAAGCTGTACACCAATAAATTATAAAAATTATATATTCGGAATCAGCGTCATTTATCTTTAATTAGAGATCCCACAAGCTATACTTCCGACGAATTTTTTTTCATATTTGTTAATGGGTTTTAAAAATTCTTAATGTTAAATCACATGTGATTTAAACACTAAATAATAATCACACGCGATTATATCTTCAATCACATGTGATTTTAAATAATAATCATATATAAACTATCATATACCGGTAAGCTAATCATCAAAGATCAAATTTTAATTAAAAATCACATGTGATTATATACCAAATCATATGTGATTATATGTCAAATCATATATGATTAAATATCAAACTAGCAATCACATGTGATTTTTGCTGAAAACAAACGTAATTTTAAAATTTTATTTATAATATTCACGTGAATAAATATTAAGTTGTAATCGCGTGTTAATTAAAGTATACCATAAATAAATAATTGTGCATCAATTTTAATTTTTTTTTATATAAATCACATATGATTATATTTTCAAGACTCACAAAAAATAAAAATAAAAAAAATTCGTTGGAAGTATAGCTTGTGGAATCTCTATTAAAGATAAAATGACGTTGATTCCGAATATGTAAATTTTATAATTTATTGATGTACAGTTTGTGAGATATATAATTTTAAAGAAAAAGGTGAAAATGAGTTTTGTAATAAAATGAAGCACTCATATTGATTCTCCCGTTCTCTATTTTTTTAGTATTCTTATTTGAACCCATCTTATTATTATTATATAATAATGTTGGTGTTACTTGAAAGCTTTATAAGCCATTGTAGAGCCCTTTATTTACCAGGAGGGAAAATGACTATTCAATGAATAGTTATTTTGCCTTTTGGTAATATGTACATGTGATATATTAAAATAGATAATCCAATCAATATAGATATTATGTCTCGGTAATGTGTATGTGTGATATATTAAGTAGATCAATCAATCAATATAGTTGTTTTTCCTATTGATTGTGTGTGTGTGTGTGTGATATAATAAAATACATAAATCAATCAATATAAATTGGTTAAAGAATTGTTATTTTTACTATCACATCTTTAAATATTATTATGTCAATTTAAATTAGGATTGACTCACATAAATTTTAAAAGCGGTTAATTTTCAATCTAATTTAATACAAACTTATATTTATTGAATAACTTCCTTTTATTGCTTTAAAATAGTTTAACTTTTCCAGTAAGTCACCTTTTTACTATTGTTTTAGGCGCATTTTCAAAAATTTTATTGTATGTATTAAAAATATCAATTCCTTATGTAGTATGCATACTTTCTTTTTTGACTTTCTATTATATTATTGAGGAACTATACAATAGAAAGTCAGAAAAGGAAAGTGTAAATACAATAGATGAAATTGACATATTCAATACATACAATAGACGAAATGAAATTTTAGTTGTATATAAAACATTGTGTCTTAGTACATTGACTTTTAGTTGTACAGTCATCACATAATGCATATATTATCGTTCCGTCGCAACGCGCCGATCAAAAATACTTGTTGACTTTAAATTTTGCAGGGATGACTTTGTCTTTCAATTTTCATCGTGTAATACATTAAATTTTTATATTTTTATTTAGGTTGTTCTAAATTAAATGTCTACTTCATATTTGTTAAAAGAGATTTTAATAAATAAATATAATATTTTACTAGTAAATAATGAAATTGATAATATTTTAAAGAAAACAAGTACTAATAAGGCACATGGGGTATAATAAGTCAAAAAGATAATACAAAATAGGGTATCACATTTATGGTATTTTACAGACCTAGTTTTTTTGTTTTGTTTTTTTTTAACTATAATAATCATATGATGATAAGTTATAAGAAATTAGTCAAAGAGCAGTGGGTATGGAAGAATTCTTCGCCGGCATTCACCGTCGGCGTCTGGAAGACGCTAAGTTCTTTTTTACTTTATTTTTTTGAAATGGGTTATTGAGTGGAGAAAAAGATGGCATGGTGAAGAAGAAGAACTGTCTACTAGGAAGAAATGGGCCAAATCTCGTTTTAAATTAAATATTACTTTTTTTCATGGGTTAGCTTTTAAAAGTGGGCCGGATATTTTATGACTTGTATTTTTTTTAAATAGGATGGTTTTATATAAATGTTAATTTGACGTATTATTTTTAAGGTAGTAACATATTTTGTTTTAGTTAATTTATTGTCTTGTATGTTTCAATTTTATTAAGTTAATTTCAATTTAAAATTAAAAAAAATTAAAGAGTACTAAAAACTCAGCGTTCTTTAATATTTCAGTTTTTATTTTTGAAACTTGATACGCAAGTCATTCACTCCTTGTAATCTAAAATATATAACTAGAAGTGATTTTAAATACTTTTAATAATATGATTATCTTATACGTAAATATAAACAAAATTATACCAGAATAAATTGATATAAAATAGATGGTTAACATGTTCAATTCACTTATTAATTTCACGGACAACCGAAACTTGTTGGTTGGGCTCGGATTTGCTAACAAAGAACTGTACTCGTGAATCATCCTAACATGCACGTCACTTTATTTTTTTTATTTTATTATATCTTCTTCTTTTTTTGTTGAGAAAATCACTAATTTATTCTTTCAGACTCTGTATTTCACAAAATATAAAATTACCATTTTACTTTTCTGATCTAACGTAATAGTTGGTGCTGACAGCGTTGATCAATAAAATACCACCACGTGTCAACCACTTTTGCACGTATACCCATATTTCTTTTTAACTCGGCTTTTTATTTTTCACATCTATCCATCTATCTATGATTCTATGATGTATAACAAAAGAATCCTCGCTTACCGTACCATTACGTTTGTCTTTAAATCATGAAAAGAAAAGCATTGGTCGCCATAAACCACCGCACGGGTGGCAAGCCTATAAACACTAGCTGATGTTTTTCACATACCCCACGCGTCAACGTGAATGACGTGAGGCGTGTGAGAAACTTTACAAACATCTTTGTAAAATGTTGATGCTTAAAAAGGGTACATTTGTGATTTTTATTATATTTTTAAATTTTAATATTAACTAATTATTTCATATAATAGTAAATAATATTCACGTCTGGCTGATGAACAAAGTATTGACATAACCAAAGCAGTTAGCCAGTTACCCAAAATGTTATCCATTGGATCTAAAACTGAAAATGTAGACGAAAAGTAAACATAATACTATTTGTCGAGCTCAAACTCAAAGTTTTGATCAATAAAAGAATTAACATTAACCTTATAAATTAACACGAACCGGTAAAATAATTTTTGGACAAGAATGATACGAGTAGTATGGAGGGTCGACAAAAGAGAGATGAAGTAAAAAACAAGTGTTGAATTTGATTATAAAAATTGACACGTTGGATCGCAGCATAGCCACATAGGAAAAAAAATGGCAGCGATTAGGCGTCAAATAATTGACCGTCCTAAAAGACAGGGTGGCTACCTTCAATCATGTCCGTTCATTTCTTCAAGACAACTAGTAAACCACTTACGTGTACGGTTCTCGTGTAAAACACGCAGACTAATTTCGTACGTATTTCTTTGCCACTTTGAACTTTTAAAGTCCTACCTTAAATCTATTTTATCCACTTCTCCTTTTCCTATTTTAAATTTGTAAAGACTCATTGAACTTTAAATTAAAATACATTAATCAGGATCGGCATTTGTTATTCTTTGTTTTGAGAATCATCCATTTTATTTTGGGAAATTAAAAATAATTCTCAAAAAAAGGAGATTTAAATAACGTTGCACCTAAAAACTTTTATTATCCCATTTTACCCCCATCAAAACGCAAAATGGAAGTCGCAAGGCTTTTGTTATTGTGTCTGGACGTATACCCGAGTATGCAGTTGAGTATGCGGGTCGCAAGGTCCTTGCGATTTGCGACTTACGACTGGACCTTGCGTTTAGCGTTTGGGAACTTGTGTCTTGCGTCTAGGTTACAGTTTTGGCTAATTTTTTGATCCAGATAATTTCAATAAAATTTGTACAAGATTTTCTAGGACTTTGTAGATTATTTTCGGATAAAATTTAACCTTTAAAACACTGAATTTGATCAGTTCTTTCTCACTCACCTCAAATCACAAAACACTCTCTCAATTATTTGTAAGCGTTTTACAAGGAATTTCAACACATTTTTGTGAAGATCTTTAAGGTACAATTTTAAACTCCTCTAAGGCGATTTCTTTGTAAAGCAATAACTATTAGTCAACCACTTGATACACCAATTCATATGATATATAAGGTGAATCAGTATGTTATATATATTAATGATGATGAAGATCATTTTGGGGCGTTTTTGTTCCATGTAGTTAAAAACAGTCTTAATAATGCTCCAATAGAACTTTACATTGTTGACACTATAAAAAATGTTTCGGGTATGGGTAGCAATCACCCTAGCAGTAGCAATAGTGGTTTTCAACAACATTTTCAACAACTACAAACGCATGAGTATAACCAACCACCTCAAAATCAGCAGTACCAAATGCATTCTCAATATCAACCATTTTCACAATTTTCGTTTCCTTTTCAACCACAACCACCATATGTTCAATAATTTCCACAATATCTTTATCATGCTGCTCCTAAATTCCTAATAAATAACACATATCCAATACAAATCAACCAAGACACACAATTTAAGGTAGTTGGACTACCTCGAGATAATCATAATTATTCGCAATATCACGAGGGTGTTCGCCATGATCAAGATAATGCCCAATATCATGTGGTTTTCTTGATGATCATCCTCATGATTATGATCATTATGGTGAAGAAAATGTCAACAAAGTTAAGAATGTTGATCATCTGTCAGTTAATGACATTGTTGAGGATGTTGATGATAAGGAGGAGGAGGATTCGGATCCCAGAGACACATAACAAACCAATACCGATAAAAGAACCAAAAAAGATATATTATGGAATATGCCTTTATTATTATGCGAAAATGATCGAGAAGAAATTAAACGACCAGCTACCATGTATGAAACCTCTTACCGTGTTCAAGTTTGACAAACATTTGAAACGAAAAAGGAGATACTTCTAGAATTGCATACCAAGTGTATCGAAGAAAATTTTTAAATTTTAAAAAAGTCGAACAAAAAAAGGTACATAACGTACTGTTTGTTGCCTAATTGCAGCTGGAAGATAAGTACAATACGTATCAAAGATAATAACAACTTCCAAGTTAGGAAGTTTGTTGACGTTCACATGTGTTCTCGTACTCAAATTCTGAACAATAAGAAACATGCAAGCAATAAAGTGTTCGGTCATATCTTGAAAAAGTTGATGACTTTGGAAGGACGTGTATATAGAAACAAAGAAATTAAAGTTGATATGTCTGCCCATTCTAAAATTAGTCTTTGATACGCGCAAGCTTGGAAGGCAAAGTGTATGCAATAAAGTTATTGAGAGGTACTTTCATAGAATCATTTTGGGTGCTACCCCTTTACTTACACAACTTAAAGCTGAAAAACGAAGGGAGCATAACGAATGATATTACAAATGAGAAAAATAGATTTTTAATGTATTACCCATTGGTGCAGCTGTAAGTAACTATAATTTGTTTTAAATAACGTATAATGTTTCACAATTGATATTTTAACATTTACTCTTTTTGTAGATGCGTACATTTGTTAATTATACGCGCTTAATAATTTATCATAGATGGCTTACATTTGAAGGGTGGTTACCTGGGGACTAACTTAATTGTTGTAGCGATAGATAACAATAATGACATCTTGCTACTAACCTATGGAATCGGGGCAGGGGAGACGGTCGATCACTAAACGTGGTTCTTGGCAAAATTATGTGACGCCCTTAAATCTGCTGGTGGGATTGACAACCTGACTATCGTTTCCGATATGCCCCCTTCAATTGCAGTTGCTATTTAAGAAGTCTTTTAAAGGGGCATTTCATGCCCTATGCTATCGTCATTTGTTGATGAACTTGAGACACATATCTTCCAAAGTCAAGTACTTTGAATGATATTACTGGAAAATGTGTAAGTCGTACTGTGAGTCAGATTTTGATCACTATTTTGATGTCATTTCTGGACGTTTACCAGCCTCAGCTAGCGTTCTTAGAGATGTTGGGAAAGAAAGATGGTCAAGACATCATGTTACACGTACACGATATGCTTACATGACATCTAACAACGTGGAGTCTATTAACGCGTTAATCATACATGCAAGAAGGCTCGCTGTCAAAATGTTATTAGAGTATATTTCAAGCTTCGGTACAACGGTAGTACTACAAACATCGTCACATTGGAGAAGAATTTACAACGATTTTCACATCATATGCTGAGCACACGATCGGGAAGAGAAACAACAAATCCAGAAGATAGAATGTGAATCCATCCACAAATTTGATTTCGGAGGTGTTAGATGGAAGTAAAAATGCAACAGTTAACTTGGAAATAAGAACATGTAGTTGCATGCAATGGTAGTTGTCTGGTTTACCTTGTGGACACGTTCTCGCGGTGGCCCATCACTTTAATCATGACGAAGTAAGTTGCTATTCAGAGAGGTATTTAACGTCATAGATGTATCGAACTACCTATGCAGAGGCTATTTACCCAATGGGTCGTCCTTCAGAATGGGTGGATCCAAGTATCTGAAGACTGTGTTATCGCCAATCCTTGTGAAAAGGGCAATCCGGTCGCCCATCTGGCCGTGCTCATATTCCTTCGCAAGAGGAGGAGAATGGGAAACGACAATCAACACAACAATGTAGTCGTTGCAAGGAAATCGGTCATAGTCGATCTGGTTGTAGATCTCTTTTGGATAGAATAGACGAGTCAAGTCAATCAAGATCAAAATCAAAGGTAAATGCCGAAGCATCTTAGTCGATTCAATGTGTTGGAATTGAAAATTTGAATTTCCCTTGAAATTATCTAACGCCATTTGCTACAAAGAAATGTAAGAAACTATTGAAAATCCAATAAATGTTTTTTATGTTATTTTCAGGAAACAAAAAAGATAGTGTTTTTTGAGTAAATTTGTAACATAAAATGCTCATAATCTTGTGTGAGGGTCACATTATATACATCAAGTTTGAAAATTCGGCATACCACGAAAAATCTTATAAAAAACGTATTAAATATTTAGCCACAACAGGGTTGCAGATGCAAGTTGTAAGTCCTGGTGGCAAGTCGTAAGGACACTTACGACCGGCATACTCGACCAGTGTACTCGGCCACATGACCGAGACATCCGGTTGTAAGATATCGGTTGCAAGGTCCTTGCGACTTGCTATCGAAGGGGGCAAATCTTAATAGTCTTATTTTGGGCAAATTTGTTTAAAGTTCTTTTTTTGGGCAAAAATATCATTTTCCCTTTTTTTTACTATAGATGTTCATGGTTTGGCTCATTTGACCAGATTCATTTATCATAATTGGTCTTGTAGTTTGAGTTTTTCCAAACCGTCATATATGATTCAGTTTGCAGTTTCAAGGCTCATACCGACCGTCTAAATCAAATCGGATCAAATTGTATTTTCTTATATTAATCGTTAGGTATATATCTTTAATTTAAAAGATGAAGTCAACTGACTCACATGGAATACATGGTGAGTTTTCACCGAGCTTGAGGATGTCGTTAACAAACAAATTTCATTTTTTCTTTTTATATTGTATCCAAAGTGTTCAAATTTCGCAAATCAGTAGACCAATAATGCAACTAATTGTAAAGAAAACTTCTAATTATGTAACTATGTTATTAAAGTTAATTTTTTTTTAATGATATTGTTGAACTTTTCTTTTTCCCATATTATATTATGTAGTATATCTTTAAAAAACTAGTAAGATAATAACAAGTGAACTATTATTTGTATTATGTGACTTGAATGCTAGTTAACATAATTTTTATTATAATTTAAATATAAAAGGAATCGGTTCAAACCATCGAAGTGGTCGAAACAAATTGGTTTCAATTGGTTTGATTTGACACGCATTAAATTGATCGGTTTGTTTTGAGAAAACACCAAATTATATTTATCAATTTGGTTGAAATTTTATCCTCAAAACGCTCAAACCGATCTATTAACATCCTTAATTTTTACAATTTCAGAGTTCTGGTATTTGTTTGATAATTTGATATGCAAAAACACAAAAAGTTTATTCATCTATTTAGCAAATCATATAACCATTTTTAGACATCTCCATGTCGAGAGTCCTTCACGTCCTTCCCATTTAGAGCAGTGCGTTTCAATAGGTTGGGCCATGTCTTACTCCGTCCATTAGCATTACCCCACATTAATAAAGATCGGTGTCAATTTGTGAATTTTGAGTAATAATAATAATTATAATTAATAATAATAATAATAATAATAATAATAATAATAATAATAATAATAATAATAATAATAATAAAATATTATTCAAGAAAATTTTAAAGTTTACGAGTATTTTATGTTTTATCCGTAAAAATGAGAAGTATATGTCAAGATTTTGCTTAATTACAGAAAAAATAAGACATTAGTTTGTACTATGTCTTCTAAATGTAATCGATTTTCATGGTTAATGTATGCGCACTAGCAGGAAAAAACAAACACGACCTTACCCTCTTAGAAATAAGAAATAATACCACTTTACTTTATCTTTTATCTTTGTTTATGAAAGTCTTATTATATCTCTACTTGTTAAACACCATGATACTTTTTATTTATTTATTAAAGTCTTATTATATCTATACTTGTTAAACACTATAATACTTTTTATTTATGTATTAAAGTCTTATTATATCTCTGCTTGTTAAACATTATAGTACTTTTTCTTTATCTATTATAATTGTTTTTTATACTTTCGGTCTAAAAACACACCAAGTATGATATCTCATTTTGTTTGAAAACACTACAGCAAACATTAAAAGACACATGTGTATATCGACATGTTCCTAGAACAATATGAAACAACAACAAACGTTAATATATATATATATATATATATGTAATTTAATTTAATGTTGACTTTGATATTTGGTCAACAAACATTGTAAATCGATAATAAAATGTCAAAATATTATCTTTAATCAGTTGAGTAGAATGACACATTTATGTCTAAAATACGGGTTTAAGTATTTATTCAATTTTATATTTGATAAACTCTATATATTTTTCTCTCTTCTTATGTTAACTATATCAACTTTTACTAAATACAGACATTTCTATAATCATAATTAATTTTTTGGATTAGACACATAATTAAGGAAAATGAGTCAGATTATCACCACCTTTAAGAGATGGAATAAATTGTGATGCTGTCAAATTCTTAACTTGCTATACAAGTATTTCAACAACCCTCTTTACTATGTACACATTTGCCATTTGTACTCTATAAAACGCCAAGCCTTTCTATCAGCTTTTATCGGTATAATCGCATTTCTTCTACTTCTAAACAATGGCGGAAGTTGATGTTCACGATATTCAATCGCTCCTCTCTTCAGTTGAACGAAATCACCTCATTCGCAATAACGCTGATCAGGTATATATTTATTCTACTTCAATTTTTGTTTTTTGTTTTCAATTTGACTGCTATCGATTGTTTGTGTAACGATTCAATTGTGTGTCATATACGTCATATCGATTTTCACTGGTAACGAAAATAAATTAGGAAGGAATGCACTACTTCAGATAATCAAATTAGTGTTGATTTTGATCTTAATTCCGTTTGGATTTCAACTTTGTAGAGTGATAGAGTTAGATCGGAAAATAAGTTATTGAGTTATTCAGTAACTATGGTGTTTCATTTGCGTAAATTGTTTACACAAAATGAAATGCTTTGTTCGAAGAAGATTTAATTTGTGTTGGTTTCATAGTATGGCATGTAGCTCATTCGATATACAAGCATGCACTTAGCGAACAATAAAGGATGTTTTTCCAAATTATGTAATTGACAGGTTGC
Source organism: Logfia minima (assembly GCA_963921325.1). NCBI lineage: Eukaryota > Viridiplantae > Streptophyta > Magnoliopsida > Asterales > Asteraceae > Logfia > Logfia minima. Next base: position 30,935,409 of record OY992769.1, read on the forward strand.
ACTTAGCGCCTTGAATGGAAAAAAGTTGGGCTTGTATTTTTCTGCATCTTGGTGCCCTCCATGTCATAGGTTTACACCGGAACTAGTCGACGTATATAATGAACTAGCTGTAAAAGATGATTTTGAGATTGTGTTCATCTCGGCTGATGAAGATGAGGAATCATTTACTAGTTATTTTTCTAAAATGCCTTGGCTTGCTGTTCCGTTCTCTGATTCCAAAACCCGGGAAGCTTTAGATGGTTGTTTTAAGGTTAGTGGAATACCTCATCTTGTGTTCCTTGATGAAAATGGGAAAGTCTTGAGTGATTGTGGGGTCGAAATCATTGGAGAATATGGAGCAGAGGCGTACCCGTTTACTCCAGAACGGGTTAAAGAGATGAAAGAACAGGAAGAAGAAGCCCGGAAGAATCAATCTTTGAAATCCGTGCTCGAGTCTCCATCTCGTGATTTCATCATCACAGCAACTGGCGACAAAGTGAGTCTCTAAGTTTCCTTCTACTTTGATATTCTAAATTATTTCATATTTTTTATATAATTTTGACATCTTTATTTTTATGCAAGACGCTCATCACTGAACTTGAAGGGAAGACGGTTGGTTTATATTTTGCGCTGTCTACATTCGAGAAATCTTCTGATTTTACCCGTACACTCGTCAAAGTATATAACGAATTGAAAGCAAAAGATGCTAGCTTTGAGATTGTAATGATTTCTCTTGATGACAATGAAGAATTGTTTAAGAGCGAGCTCAGTGTCGTCCCTTGGTTTTCACTTCCATTCAAAGACAAGAAATGTGAGAAACTAGTTCGGTATTTTGAGCTCTCGACACTTCCAACTTTAGTTATTATTGGTCCAGATGGGAAAACTCTTCATCTGAATGTTGCTGATGTTGTTGAAGAACATGGTGCTAATGCGTACCCTTTTACACCTGATAAATTCTCTGAGCTTGAGAAGATAAAGAAGGCTAGACTAGAAGCACAAACTCTGGAATCAGTCTTGGTTTCAGAAGATCTTGATTTTGTAGTCGGGAAAGATGGAGCAAAGGTCAGCTATCATGTACTCATTTTCAATAATGTTCACTTCTCATGTTAAATCCTTTTGAATTGCTAATAGAGGATGAGAGGGTGATGGATTGGGTTTGAAACGGGTTATTTGTTGCGCAGGTCAAAACGGAAAGGAAGGGGCCTTGTTTGGGTTGACATGCATATACGTTTTTAAACAATCCCACTTCTATAGTTTTTTTTATAAATTATTTTTTGAAAGGCATTTATTATTCTTTTATAGAATAACCAATGGTGTAAACTTTGACTAAAAATAGTTTCACAACAACAATAATCTAAATCTTCGATTAAAATGATTTAGGAGGTTATGTACACTAAATTAAACTTTGGCTTGGCTTCAACAAGTTTGAACATAATTTCCATTTTTGATTTGACCCAATTAAGATAAAACACACCTGAGTTGACACTTTCAGAAGTGAATATGTTGAACTAGTTTAGGAACATTACATGTTTCCATTGTTCTGTCCCTGATAGTGAATCATTTTCATAGGTTCCCGTATCTGATTTGGTTGGTAAATACATCCTACTATACTTCTCTGCACATTGGTGTCCACCGTGTCGTACATTCACTCCAAAGCTTGTTGAAACATATAAGGAAATCAAGGCAAAACACGAGGCATTTGAAGTAATCTTTATCTCTAGTGACAAAGACCAAGCTTCATACGAAGAGTACTATTCTACTATGCCATGGTTGTCACTTCCCTTTGGTGATAAACGGAAGCAATCATTAAGCCACCTTTTTGAGGTTAGCGGCATACCTTTGTTGGCTGCTTTAGGCCCAACTGGGAAAACGATCACAACAGAGGCTAGAGAACTCATTATGCTCCATGGTGCTGAGGCGTTTCCGTTTACGGATGAACATATGGATGAGATTGAAGTTCAGTTTACTGAGATGGCAAAAGGGTGGCCCAACAAAGTGAAACATAACCTACACCAAGAGCACGAGCTTGTTCTCACCCGTCAAGAAAGCTACACATGTGATGGGTGTGACAAGGATGGGAAGGTGTGGACTTATTGTTGTGAAGATTGTAACTATGATCTTCATCCTGAATGTGCTCTTAACGAAACTAATGGGAAAGAGGAGGTGCTTGAGGTTGCGAAGGAGGATGAGGATAAGAAAGGGTGGGTGTGTGACGGAGATGTTTGTTATAAAGCTTGATAATTGAGTTGTGTGTTATTTATAATATGTTGGTTTGAACTATAGTTTGTTATAGTTCCCTTTGTTGTGTAAGGCTTGATGTACTTTCTTTCTTTCTGAAGAATGGTTATGATGCTTTTATATATGCGGACTTTCGCGCTCTTGTTATCATGTTACATTTTTTCTTGTTAGAAGTAATCGATGAATTTGCAACTTCTCAAAAAACACGTTTTACCTTTTATTAGAAACACATTATCGTATTTGAACAAGTACGTGAGGTATTGCAGATAGGCTATGAAAATCTACATGCTAAAATTATTATGTCATTTAATTGATACTTGCTAGATATAGCTTATAAGTGTTGGATTTGAAAGCATCATCCATTTTTTCACTGTACAAGAGGGGAGTTAATCTTGATTTGATTTTGTGTCCTAGTCGTAAAGATTGTGTTGAATCTGTAGACCCACTGTTTGGTGCTGTTGGAAGAATGCTCTGGATGTTTGGGAGCGGATTTTCAAATGGTGGAAACAAGGACCTGTATTCACAATTTCTGATCTGTTGAATCACATGGGTACTGCCCATCAATCTCTCAAAATTCAGTTTTATGGCAAGCAACCAGGTGGGCTTCTACATGGTTTTTAATTCAGTTTCAATGTGCATTGCAATTTTACTTGGTAGTCATACAATATGTGAATTTAATATAGTGCAAATAGGTAAAGTGGTCTAAATTCATGAAGGGGTCCATCTGCTGGAAACAATAGAATGATGATGCAGAAAGTTCAGTTGCATTGTGTGAGAAACTTTAAGGTATAAATTGATGAAAGTTAAGTAGGAACGTAAATAGATGTCTACAAGGTAATTTACTTTTATTCTGCTTTTCTAATAAGTCATCTAGTGAACGTGAACGCAAAAAGATGTATAAATTGCTCTGAATGTCACATGGACTACCAAGTAAACGAAGGTGACATTGTGAATGTGAATGTGAACGTGTACGTGGACCGTTGCGTAGGCAGTAATTATTTTTTTGTGCAAATCTGAGGTTCATGTATATGGTATTCCTTTTTAGGAATTATTAGCAAATTTTGTATAAGGGTCAAGATTTCTAACAATTTCCTTTGTTTCTTTTGTGTGCTTCAAATGTTCCATAGCTTAGGCCTTTTGATTTTACTAGAGGTGTAAACGAATCGAGTCGAACCGAGCTTAATACTGCTCGAGCTCGGCTTGTTTGATTTTGAAAAGCTCGAGCTCGAGCTTGGCTCGTGATAAACTCCTTTTTTTTTAAAGCTTAAACGAGTTTTAACTCGAATTGAGCTCGGCTTGTTAAGCAAAAAGTCAAGCTCATTAATCTATTTGGGTAAGCTCGTTAAGGAGCCTGTTAGTCATAACTAACAAGTTCATTTACAAAAGTTGTATCTATTGAGTTCTTTGGTATTGTTTGTGTTGGAAACAAGTAATAAAGTGTTGCTTATATGTTGTTGTAGTGCCACGTTTAGCCTTAGCCAATTGTGTCTTACAGTGAATGCACTCAACTTTTTTTATGCCATTTCTAAGAGTGACATCAAAAAATTCCTCCACGACATTCGAGGTCTTTTAACGCTTATGGTTCAACACCACTTCATCTTCCTCATCACAATTTTCTAAATTTTCCTCTCAAACGCTTGCATGTTTACCACTATTTAAGTTATTTGGTTCATCATCACCGCCATCAAAGTCTACTTACTCATGTGCAGACTTTGATGAAGAAGCTTGCATTGGACAACTCAGGTTCTTTTCACTTGTCCCTTCCATTAGTATGTTTGTAATGGTGTACTTGATACAAAATGAAATATTATTACTAGAAGTGCATAAGTCAATAATTAATCAAATAAGTTTAATCAAAAATTGATGACACACTTAGTTTACTAATTCCCTGGTGAAGTTAATATACTCGTATGTAAATAAATCTGATTCAACATGTATACTTGAAGATTCTTGCACAAAATAACTTTTTTCAAATCATTTCCAAATGAATCATCAAATATATACCGATACACTTACAGACACATAAATCATTCTTTTTCTAAACAATGCTTATAGATTATGGAACTACTATATAATTATTAAGTGAACTTCTTACTACTAAACTTATGCAATACTCAACGTAATATTTTCTCAACAGTAACAAAATATATTGTTTTGTATGTTAGTATGTACCATAGTTGTTAGACTCTTACAAATCACGAGTCGATTCTTACGAGTCGTGTTAAAAATCCAAAAAAAGGCGACTAGGACCCTAACTTTTAAATGACTTTGACTCTTACAAGTCGATTATTGACTCTTTCAAGTCTTGTGCGACTATTACGAATCAGAAAGTCGGAAAAAATTTAGTTTACTGTACAATTCAAAAAGTAAAAAGACAAATTACTTAAAATAAATAAATATAATCTATTTTAAGTTAAGTCCTTGTATTGATTGTTGGTCAACGACTTAACTATCGACTTTCATCATGTTTATTTCTTTGAGAACAATAATCTTAAACAATAATATACATATACATATACATATAAATAAATACATTTATTGTAAAATAGTTACTCATATGAGTAGTGTTGAGTCACAAATCACTAGTTAAAAATTGAAATTATGAGTCACAAGTCGAGTCACAAGTTAGCAACTATGGTATGTACTATCAAAATTAGGATAATTTAATAGAAATAAACAATAATTATATAACAACATACAAATATACAATCTCTACAAGTAAAGCTATGAATATGAAGCGCATATATGATGAACTAGTTGAGAGATTCTTACGGATTTCAACGATTGATTAAACGATTTCTTATCAACGTTTTGAAGTTTTGACTTCTAAGACGAGAAGGAGACTCAGTGAGTGGTGGAACGGTGATTATGTGAGTGTTTTCTAATACCGTGTAGCGATGGTTTCAAAAATTAGGAAGGGACTTGACGTTTTTACGAGGGAGATTTTTTGAAAGATAAATAGAATCAATAGATAATTATAGACATACTGAAACTTGTTTGGAACGTTGATTCGTCCCGTTGTGAAAAGGAGTAGACTTGAAAGCCTATTGAGCATGGGCAGAGGGTGAACAAATATTCAAATACTCTGTGCTTTTATATATATATATATAGGGGATTGATCAATGGGGAAGGGGTAATCTTGAGGGAAGAGGGAAGTAAATCTGGGCCGCCCGTTAACATTCTTTAGGGGGTGACATTCATAAAATGTTAACGGGCGGCCCAAATTTAGTTCCCTTTTCCCTCAAAATTAAAGCTTCCCTATGGATCATCCCTATATATATATATATATATATATATATATGTGTGTGAAAAGGATTCATGGAGAACCACAAATTCAAAGGGAACTAAAGAACCCCTTAATTTTACACTGAATATTCATCAGTGAAAATTGATTTATCAATACTCCTCGATGAATATACTATATAAACTCATATTCATCGATGAACATTCAATGTAATTTTGGAGGTTATGTGCTGCAATAAGAGCTCGGTGTCATTGTGTTAATAAAAAATGCCTTGGTGGTATATTAACGAATTGATCCACTACAGAAACGAGACTTCATAAGTTTAGAGACTGGAGAACCGAACAACTAGTTTCGGTCAGATGAAGAACCGTAAGGAGCTCGTATGAGAGTTGGTTTGACTGCTCTAACTATGGCGGAATATTTTTTAAAATTGAGATTCTCTCTTGATCCCACTCAAATACACACATGCGCACACGCACACACACGAAAGCTCGTTTAGACTCGTGAGCTTAATTGAGTTCGACATCTAAAGTTCAAGCTCAAACTCGTCTATTAAATGAGCCCTAACTTAAGCTCGAACACGAGCTCGAGCTAAAATTATACTTTTGACAAACTGAGCTCAAACAGCTCACGAGTAACGCTACTCATTTACAATACTAGATTTAATAATGGGTTAGTGATTCATGAATCTAATCCTTTTATTCGAGCGCCTTTATATATATTTAATCAGACAATCTAAACTTTCAATTGCTATAGATCAAATTGGTACGTGCATATGATTTTAAAAAATGAATTAAATCTTATTAACACATTTCACAAAATTTGACCCTAAAATAATAAATTTAAATCTATTTAATAAGCTTCTAAACCATACAACACACCGGCATATTTTTCCGGCCCAACTTCAACAAAATAGACATCTCTCATTTTCTGAAAAGCATGCCACGTCAACAAACTATCGGAACCGGCCTGATGACACTTTCCAGCAACCCGGTTCACATCTAACAAACTCGCAACCCGGTCCAACCCACCATACAACCCGGTGTGACAAAACTTCATCAAATGCTTCACATCATAAACATTCTCCCCAAAAAACACCTTCAAAACATCCAAAAACTCCGGCAACACTTCCGGCAAACGACGGCGCGTGAGAACCTTCAACAAATACCCAAAATCATAAGCGCTATGAAACGTCACCCAACTCACCGTATCATTACAAACTAAACCGGATGACATCATCAATTCAGCGAATTTCCCCGAGTCAATCCCTTCAACTCGGTTCCGATCAAAATCAATCCCTTGTCGTTTCAACAAATCAATCGACTCCGGCGCGTGCGCATCACGCGCCACATCAAAATCGTTAAAATTGAACTGCCAGATGAACCGTTGACTAGTCCCGGTGACACGGGGCAAGTTTCCAGAAGCGTCAGACAGGGTAAGACCTAACTGGATGAGATTCAAAACGTCAACATTTGATTTAAGTAGCTCGTAGTGTTCAGACGGTTGACGGTGGCTGTATGGTGTCCCGATTGCCGGCGAGTGACGGAACACAACGCCGGGGAACTCCGTGTCCATTGAGATGTAAGAATATTGATCGATTATCGATCGGATTATATCAAATTCAGATTCTAGGTTATGAGACCATACTTCTCTAACAGTAATTGTTCTATCGATACCATTCGACATGATTAAAATTATATAATAATTAAATAAAACTATAGATATATGTATATGTATGGAATTGGAAGATGAAGTGAATATATAGAAGAAACTAAGGGATGGTGGATGGAAAGAGGGGATTAATCAAGTCTAGATCCATTGAATTTCAATGGCGTCCAGCTTTGTTTGACTAATTTTAGTAGTGTGTTAGGAAAGGGACAAGAACTTGCCTTTTTTTATTTAGCTTTCTACTTATTTTCAGTCAATTTTATAGAACTAAATTTAGAGTTTGGGTGTGTTTGAAGTTTAATCTTGGTAACTACAAATTTATAAAATAAAAGATCTTGAATAATACTTTCCATTTTAATCGGAAATCTTAACACTATAGTAAAAACAAAGCTAGAACTCGCAAAACAACAACTATTGGATTTTTAATAGAGAGAAATTGAGATGAAGTCGTAAGCTTAAAGAACAAAAAAAACCGCGTAAAAATAAAACAACCTAAACGAGACTGCAACACTGAATCATCAACATTTCCTATAGGATTCACAATCCATTGATCCCAACAATAACGCACGTTGTTACTTTGGTTTGATATCCAAAGCAATGAGAAGAGCTAAATCTGTTAAAATGTATTTTCGAGCAAAATTGCTGATCTTCTATCTGGATGAGAAACACAATCTTATTCCTTTTGCCTCATAAAGCCCACATGGTTGTAAAACAAATTGCTTGGAAAGCCATTCGAGTCCATTTCTTTCTCAGAGAAACACCATGATTATTTAAAACATCACTAACCCCAAGGCTAAGAACGGGTCCAAATTCCACCAGTTAAAAGCCTTAGCCCAGATCAGATGAGAAAAGAAACAGTTGACAAGAGCATGGTTTGTTGTTTCAACAATGTCACCGCAATATAGGGCAAAGGACATAATCGATGTCAATACCTCGAGAATCCAAGTTGTATCGAACAGGGAGTGGGTTTTTACTTGCCCTCCAAACCAGAATATGTACCTTCTTTGGAACCCATGAGTTCCAAGGGCAAGCCATATCTAGACAATTATCACCGAGAGTGATAGCATCTATGTAGGCTGAAAGCTTCTTCACTGTATAAAATTCCTTTGGGGTCGAGGGACCATCTCCAACTATCAACTGAATTTCCATCGAGAGATATATTACTTAATAGGCTTGATAAATTATTGAATTCATTAAGTGATCTACCTCTTAGACTGTTTCTCCAGTTCGACATCGCACTTCAATTCCCGTTGAGATTAACCCATCTATCTAACAATAAACATTTTCTGTTAACTTCTAGAGCATATAAACAAGGGAAATTTTCGCAGATTGTGTAGCCACAGGAACTCCAATTATCTTCCTAGAATAGGATCGCGCAACCATTCGAAATCTTTTTAACACAGGAATATGAGAATGGCACTCCCAACTTATCAATAACAAATCCACATTTTATTATATTAGTCCAAATACTCAGACAAGTACCAGTTCCGTAATACTTGAAAAGTCACCATGATTTCGATAGAAGTTTTTGATAACTTTAACCCACAAAGCATCATTTTCGTTGTGGAATCGCCACCACGTACCATTTTTTCAATTAAACTCATTTTTTCTGCTTTTATATGTAACACCTCAAATTTTGTAAAGTATTCATTGTATAGAATAGATACATATTTAGTTATAAATAAAGGAAGAAGTTATATTTAAGTAATGTAAAATATAAGTTATGGTTGAAAATCCGACTGTAAGTTAAGATGGAGGGCTAGAGGTGCCAATTTTGAATACTTAAGGGTGATCAAAGGTAAAATGTGAAATAATATCTAGCCTCTTCATTCTTCCTCATTTCATTATAAGTAAAAATAGAAATAAGAGAAAGAAAGGGTGCGTGGTGGCAGTTTAAGGAGAAAATAATAAGAGGAGGAAGAAAACGTTGTGAAATTGAAGCTAGAAACAAGTACATTGAAGTCTCTAGACATTGTATACAATCTTCAAAGTATAATCTAGTCCCTAATTCACTTACTTGATCTTGAGGTTAAGTTTGACATAAACTCTCAAGTTGTAGATTTTGTGTAAAAGATGTTAAATTGATGAAAAAATGTTACATACATGTTATAAGTTGTAAAAAGTAAGAGTAATTGATAGTTTTTGTATAAAAGAAATACATATACATGTTTATGGGTGTTTGGTAATTGAATTGATGATGCAATCCTAGTTACCTCCTCAATAATGACACCCACTCCACAAAGACGACTCTTAAATAAACTAACTTTCAAACCGGAAGCGTTTTCAAAACATGTTAGAGTTCGGCTTAAATTTCTAGCAGTTGATTCAGACCATGCCCCTATGAAATGGGTTCCTCAAATTGTAATAAAGAGATGTTGGAACGATCTCCTGATCAAAGATATTAAGGCGAATACTTATTAAGTTATTAGATATTTTGGTACATGATAATCGAGTACCAAGTTGTTTATTGGATGCGTATAGGCTTTTTTCTTTCTCATCTTAGACTTCTAATCTGTTTATAAAATTAAACAATCAAAAACAACTTCTAAAAATAAAAGCTTTTGATATATCTATGGTAGTAAAGTGGCAAATATCTTGTTTTACATCATAACATAATAACTCAATGAATATGATGAACGTTTATCGATAATACAAACATACTTAAATCGTTTTGCGATATGCTATTTTTGGCATATAAACAAAATCCTTTTAATTAAAGTATTAAAATTGACGATAGACTATGACCCACTTGATGCAAGTCATGCAACTGGCCTACCCACAAACAAATTCATTTGCTAGACCCCTAAGTTACCATCATACCCTCTAGTTCGACGACCGTGATCTTAACAAACTTATATGATTCCCCTTTTTAATGCGTCTAAAATCATACGGAGTACTACGTATCATTGAGGCATGCAACAAAAACACGAATACTTAATGACTTTTTTATTTATTCCGTTAGTTTGATAACAATAATTATTATTAATATCATTATTATTATTATTATTATTATTCGGGCGTTCCCGATATGTTGAACAAATGTAAAGAAATGAAACTGTGTTAGTTTATTATCAGGGCCGGCCCTAGGCACGGGCCAACCGGGCGACGGCCCAGGGCAATGAAAAATTGGGGGCATCAAATTGTAAATCCATGGTATATTGGGGTAGATTCATTTGGTGGCATGATAGTTTATGATGAAGAAAAACGTTTAATTTGAATATCAAGTAAGAAAATTATCATAGATAAAAAAGTTTGAGTTTATACTTTAATGGAGGAAGTTTGACCTACTGTATATTTGGAGAAGATTATTCCAAGTACTAAACAAATGTGTACAAAACTTTTTCATCACCAAGTTTTCAAATACACCCCTTGCTATTATACAAAACTTCAGTTGAACTCCTCTAGTTTATATTTCATCCATTCTACTATAATTTTAAACATGTAGCCCCTCCTATTATATGAAACTTCTATCCCTCTAATTTATACTAATTCATTCAACCATAATTTTAAAGATAGCACTTTAATATTATTTCTTGAAAATCAAATAATAAGGTACATTATACAAAAAGAATTATATAAATCTAACCTTGTATTACATTAAGCACTCTTTTTATTAAAAATTATAGACCCATCATACGATAATTATACTTGAGACAATACTATATTGTCTTGATTCTAATAAAAATAATAGTTTGTATTATAAAAAAAATAATTCTATGAACAACGAAAGTTCTACAAATACTGAAAAGTTCAAAAAATAACGACGTCAACATTAACTAAGAAAATAAAAAATATATTGAAAAAACTAATGAAAATTCAATTAAAAAATCGACGCGAAGACGAACTGTCTAGTTTGAATACTTTCAAAACCCTTAAAGATGTGTTTGGTTCACGTAATATTATTGAAGGAATTGGAATTCATTAAAGGAAAGAAATCCCAATTTCTTTCGCCAAGGGAATTTGATGGATGCTAATTTTATCATAATTCAAATAAACAAGTTAAGAAATGGAACTCAATTCCAATTTCATCGAATTTTTACAATTTCGTGAAACAAACGTAGCCTAAAAGTATTGTGTTGTTTATATACAAATTTTAGTGCGGGCAATTTTTAACCGTCTCGCTCGAGGCATCAATAATCTCAGGATCGGCCCTGTTTATTATTAATTAACTTTTAATTTTAAAAGTGTAAGTTGCTAGAACAAGTTCAAAATCAATAGAGTATTGACATAAGGGTCTATTTTTTTTAAATGGTGTATATATCATTTTTGTTATTTTTAAAATCGCAGATATTATAAGAAAAAATGAACACTTCATAATTATACATGCAATGATGCAAGGGAAATTGTTTTTTAATTCAAATGTACAGAAATACGTACATATGAGTTGCGTTACATTATTTTATATTATATAAACTAGGCAATTCGGCATCGCAGAGCCCACTTCAACAATATTAACGTTAAAAACTATCGTTAAAGAAAATAAATAAAAATCGAACATAGTATTGAATTAGAAAACAAAAGAAGGAAAATGAATATGATAAAGTATCCTCTACACTTTTTGTCACAAATCATCATTAGAAATAACTTAAATAATTTAAATCATCACTCGTGTAATTTGTTTAATGGTTTTCACGTATTAAGAAGCCATTTTGAGAGGTTTAGGGTGCGTTTACTTATAAAAAAAAATTTCATTTTTTTTTATTGTTTAAAGAATGGTAAGTAATTTACTTTTCTAGAAAAACAATTAAATTTAGAAAACGCGTTTAGATGTGATGGATGAAGTTTTTCTTTTTCAAAAAGGAAAATTAGAAAATTGTAGAAAACCTTGAAAATGAGTTTCTTAATTTGTAGTTAAGGAAAAGAAAACAAAAATTTTTATTTTCTTAGAAATTTTTTTTAAAAAATTCAGATTTGAATAAATATTTCCTAATCTTTTAGTTTTTTTTGAAAAAATTTCTGGAAAACAGGAGGAGTTTCCTGTAACTAAACGCGTCTAGATTCTCTTTATATATAAACTATAAATATAAATATAAACATAAACTTTTTTATAGAAAAAATTTCATGTGAATTATAATCATTGATATTTTAATTTTAGAGTTAAAAGTGCTTTTTGTTCTTCTCATAAAATGAACTTCTCTATTGACCAACACTAGTGAGTGAAACCATTCAACACATTTAGCAGGTTTCCAAACATTTGTTTCGTTAACTTTTGTTTTTCTTTTTTTGGTGCGACACTACAACAAAAATTTGTTTTTCTTGGAACTTATACAAATTTGTTTGTTAGTTAGTACTGCAACTAACGATTACAAATAGTACAAAAGATAGCCAAAAGTACGAAAATGACCTATTCAACACCCTGCAAATATGCTCTCTTTTTCATTGGTACATTTTGAGGCCTCTCATGTAATTGTGTGTAGGTAACAGTTGCTTTCTCATCAACAACCTTCTTTTGAAACCGTTGAAACCTAACAATCATCATTCTATTTGGACCATTAATTAAAAACTCAAATCACATGGAGTAGTTATCGACAAATCATAATCCGATTTATATATAGAAGTCATTCATAAAAAGTATTTATAATATCACGTAATTGGTATCACCTAAAAGCGCTCACAGTGCGATTCAAACAATTTTTGACGAAAAATCTAAACTGGACGGGTGTTTCATGATTTGGTAAAATTCAAACTGGACTTGACCGTTTAAATTGTTAGGCCGGACTGGATCAAACCACTAAAATCGGTCTGGTTCGGCCGATTTTCCATTTTTAGCAAGAAAATGGAAAAAACAGAAAAGTAAAAAAATATAAACAACAAAATAAATTACTAATTAATATTCATTAACAATAATCATAGTCAATCGTTGAGAATGAATTAAAAACACATCAAATTCAAATAAAAATAAAAGCAAGAGTTCACAAAAGAAATAAAACGTGCAAATGATAAACAAGACTAACGCAATGATCATAACTAAAAAGTTATAATAATTAAACCCAAACATTACTAATACAATATGCAATACACAAGACTAAAAAAAAGTCTTAAATATTACAACTATATGACACGAACTTACACACAAATGATGATTAAATACCACACCTAGCAAGAGTCCTACATATTTAACTAACATCATAACAATTTTTAATCACAATCAAATGATTTTTTCAACTACCTAATCAACAATTCTACTCCAAATTTTGCTACATCACCGGCAAATTCATCCTCCGCACCCCAATTGAGCAACCCTTCACCAAGTAACATGAATTTTGCATAATTTACACCTATACGAAATCCGTTTTCAATCTTACCCCAACGATCCCGATACCAAATCAACAATAGTATAATCAACATTCCCAACAATTCAGTTATTACCCATAGACACAATGTCCACCATCATATTACCCACAAATACAACTAAACAAAAATCAATTAGAAGATGTCCACACATTTTCACCCGATATCAAAGCCGTAGGCGAATTCAAACCGATACCGACTCCGTAGCCAAAAACAAAAAGAAAGGAAAAGGAAAAAAGTGGCGGAACCAAGCCAACGAAAAAAAGGTCAAATAGTATTGTGGAACTCAGAAGAAAACAAGATTTTGGCGGAACGGTGGGTCGACGCTTCTCAAAATGGAGTGATCGGGAATTCACAAACGAGTGACTATTTATGGAGAGTCATACAAGAAAATTACAACAGTTGTGTTGATACGAAACGTAATACTGATCAAATAACTGGTAAATGGTCAAAACTTTCACGAGACGTCAAACTTTTTCAAAGCATTTACCAAAAGTATACAAATGAGTGGGCAAGCGGTACGGACAACACAACCATTATGTTGGTGACTCGTGAAGGATTTAAAGATCGTACAAAAATGAACGTTAATTAAAAATTGACATTGTTTGCCTTAAAAGATATCCCGAAGTTCTTTTTTCGGAAGGTGTTATGAACAAGAAACGACCCATGACAGATATAACACCCCTCTTTCTATTTAAGAATATAATATTGATAAACTCGGAAACATGAATTTAAAATACATTACATTAAAATATATATCAAACATTGTACATAAACAGTTTACATTTTCAATATATACACCAAATTCAAACTGTTTAAAAACTACAAAAGGCGGGGTATTATAAAAATTCTCCAAACAAGGTTTATTACAAAAACCATATCAGAGTTCAAGAGCGCAGTCAAACATTCCTTGATCAACCAATCACCTCCTGCACCCACAATTAAACAAAACATATCCTGCAGGAAGTAAGATGAGGGGTTAGCACGAAGCTAAGTGAATAGATTCATCACACTCCATTCAACTTAGCATAACTAGCAGTTTACACCAAATAATCGTAAACACACATAATTCAATGAGGATCGGTGGCTCTGGGGATATCATAATACCCGGGGATTCCCCCAAGAACACTTACCGTCAATCCGTATGGCCAATACAGAATAGACCGATAACTACTGGTTATTAAACACATACACAGGTCTCAAACACAACAAATGAATCAAAACCTGTGTAAAACACATAATAACCAGAAGTCCAACTACACGTTGACCTCAATAACACAATACACATTGGTTCACATACCACGTAGATCAATAATCAATAATCAAGACTAAACAGTCTAATACACATCTACGTTTACTCGTTGTAACCAAATAGTTACAACTAAATCAAATGATGAGTTCCGAATCCACTCACCGATACCTCTGACGTCTCCACACTCAGGATTCTTATATCACTGAGTCTTACGCTGATCTGAAACAGAAAATCGTAAACAAGTCAGAAGTTCGTTCCATAATTATCATTATAGTCCATTTATCAAATCAGGTAATCCCTGAAGTCTAGGCAAACAAAAGTTCAATAAGAAATGAACTTAGAAAAGTCCGCAATGACGCTTAAAACTGAAAAATGTCATTTTCGGGTCCTAGATGACCCCGGATGGCCAAAAACTGCCTAGGCTATTAAAAAATAGCCTTGATTACTAGGTCGTTTCCAAGTGACCATGCAAATTTCAACTAAATCCGAGTAAAGTGAGATTTTTACAAAACCGCGTCTCAAGTCAACTCGCAGGAATCTCGGTTCGCAGAAATTTGGGTTCGCAGATCAACTCGGTTCGCAACTCGGCTCGCAGGTCAACTCGGCTCGCAAGTCAACTCGCAAGCCAACTCAACTCGCAAGTCAACTCGCACCGCAAGTCAACTCGCAAGTCAACTCGGCTCGCAGAGTCAACTCGCAGGACGAACTGAAAACTGCGAGTTGAGCCGCTGTTACCAGTTTTTCGAACCAAAACTCGCCAAAACTTCAGAAAACTCAATTCTAAGGGTTCTAATACATCAAGTAACATCAAAAAACACCTAATAACAACATATCAAGCTTCAATTCGATTTACCCATTCCAATTCAAACTTACTTCTCTTTTTCTTTCTTTTGAAAATAAAAGGATGGATAAATCTGATGCAATTAAGATATAGATGATGATGAATCTGATGTTATGAATTCGGAATCACAGGAACACAAGCATGAATTCAATTTTGGTTTTGGGTTCTTTTGATTTACAAGTTTTTCAAATGAAATCAAGAAGGAAGACATGAGATATATAAGGATTTCAAAGTCGGCTTGCAACCGACTCCAACAATTAAAGGGTATAATTTTATACCCGTCCTAAATCTTTTGTCTGGAACCTGAAAACCGTTTGCGAGAAATATTACTTTATTTTACCGTCATCTATAATAATTTAAAACGATTAATATTTCACTAGTCACAATAAGTCAAAGGACTTATTTATCTACGTTTCACAATGAAACACATAATATTAAATAATTTCTAAAACATTTAGATAATCGATTAAAATAATAGAATTTACCAGACCGCAGAAGAGGATGTTACAACAGATGCTACGATCGATCTTGAAGACGAAGACGTTCTGATCCGTTTGGCCAATGATAACTCGAACTTTCACCATTTATTCACCAATAACCCGATCCTTCAAAAGCGAAAAAAGTTCGGGTTCCTCGGATGCTGCTTCCTCACGTTGTTCGGCCGACGAGGTCCACATCCAACTTTTTAGAACCGCATAAGCTAAACAAGTAATAATGGAAATATTAGCCGAGAAGTCTAAAAATAAATTAATGTTCAAAGCGTTTAAGGTTCTCAACAACTCAATTAATCTAAGTTTCTCACCTGACGAACAAACATTTATCTCACCTGACGAACACGGACTCTGACTAATTGTATTATTATTAATGTGATTTTTAGTATTAGTGTAAACTACTTTCTTTAAACAATGTAATTTTTATTATTAGTGTAATGTAGTTTTTTAAAAAAATATCAGATTAGTTTTCATTATCTTTTCTTTTAATAAAATAGAAATGCAGAATGTCGTCAATAACCTAATCTAACTTTTTTTTTACATGTAATGAAATTTTTTGACGGACGACTATCTTCGATGTGCAGTTTTTGGATCCGTCTCTAAGCTTAACCAATAGGATAATTCAAAATCTCAAGTTATTATCACATATTCTAAAATATTACAACATTCAAATTATACATGAATATAACATTTTTCAACTTATACCATAGATCTTCGTGTGTCACACAAATCCATAATTTACTTTGCTAATAAGCGAAAAGGCTAGTAAGAATATTTAGTCCAATATGTATTCGATGTAACAATTTCAATTTTTTTGAAAGTACAAACATTGAAGTTTTGAATTTTAAGATTTATTAACCTTAATGTGCTTATAACTTCGGTCTGGTTGTAACGGGTATGGAGGTTTTAAGAGGAAGAAAGGTCAAGATTAGATCAATCATCTCGTCTTATGTATTAAATTTGTACAGATAAAATGCAATTTTGTTATGGTGCAGTTAAATTTGCAAAAATAGAATGCAGTGTTGTTATGATACATTATACTTATGATGCACGTAATATGCAATGTTGTTATGATCCAGTGTATTTATAATAGATCATAACAATATTGCATTTTATCCTTACAAATTTGACACATAAGACGAGGTTGTTATAATACAATACACTTATGATACATGTAACATGCAGTGTTGTTATGATGGAATATACTTATAATGCACTATACTTATAATACAGGGAATCTAAGCCATAGATCACATAAACAACAGTTGAGATCGTCTGATCCTCCTGTACTCTCTAAATCACCATCTCCTCTCTCACCTATAACGGTTGATGAAGTAAATGCTATGTCTCAAGTATATACTTTAAATCAAACTTACTAAGTTTAAAGGATTAGTTCATTTTTTACTACTAAAAAATTTAAAATCCAGACTTTCATAGTATCACATGTAAAAAAATAAAAAATAAAGAAGATATATAAGCACATAAGACATGTTATACTAGAAATAAAAGTACATTATACTACGTACATGGTATATATATATAGAGAAAATATTTATAGGGAAATTTCAAATTTTAAAGAAGGAGGGAAGCAAATTATAGCTCTTGATTTTTTCATAATAAAATGTTTTTGAAATTCATTTGTGATGAATGTTAAATTTTGAGTAACATTCATCACATATGAATGTTAACAACATTCAATTATAATGAAATCAATGGTTGAATTTTGTTTTCTTCATTCTTTAATTTTTTACTTTCCTCTTGATCTTCACCATCTAATATATATATATATATATATAAATTTAAAGGTATAAATTGTATACTTATTAACTTTTTTAACATTAATAGCACATATCATGTTTCTTACTGCACACATGACTATTTAAAAAATAAATGGTTCATATCGATTAAAATTCCATCAAATGTGATTTTGTTAATAAATTTCACACACATATATATAAATCACATGTAATTTAAATCTCAATCATATAATGGCGTTTTCAAATTTCAATCATACGTGATCTAAATAAATTTGTAGAGATTAATTCGTTAGAGGGGTTGCAGTGCATAAAAGTGAAAACTAAAGGACTGAAGGTGGACAAAGAAATCTGGAAGGTCTTATTAGAAACTAACAAGTATAATGCGAGTCAAAAATAGTTCAGAAAAATCTCATTTATTTCTTCCCAAATAAGTGATCAGTTAGTACACATACAGAGAGAATCGGATTCCTTTAGTTACAAAGCCGCTGATATATATACATCATAATAACAAGTTATTCAAATTTCATTTGAACCAAAACAAAAATTCATTAATCTTTTAATTTTAACCAAATGATGGCATTAGAGTTGCTAAGACCTCTTGTAGAAACTAAGGCATGGGATTACTGCATTGTTTGGCAGTTTGGTGATGATCCTTCTAGGTAAATTTTGTGATGTTAAAAATTTGATTTCACCTTGATTAACTATAAAATGTGTTATTAATTTATCAGTGAAATTGAATTTATTTCAGGTACATCAAATGGGTTGGTTGTTGTTGCAATGGTAGTAGCACTCAAGGTGTTTGTAGAAATGTCAAAGAGGAAATTGATGCAACCAAAGAGTATTGTCCTCAACTATGCAGAGATACTTCCGTAAAACACGGTTTGTATACGAAAGCTTGCGAGAAACTTGCCAACATTCCTTTTTATTTGCCACTGTATTCTGGGTAATTATAATCATCTATGCATCTGTATGTTTTATGATTGTTTAACTACTTGTTTTATTGTTAAAATGTAAAATATAATTGCTTTACTGTTTGCATTTGGCACCGGATTTAGGATACATGGAGAAGTTGCAATGTCAGCTCAACCGTCTTGGAGTCACGTGAGCATGTCATTAGTATTTAAGATGGAAATATTGAATTCGAAAATATCGTTTGCAACCGACCTTTATAACTTTTTCGTGTGTATGTTAGCAGGATAGCGTTGGAACCCATGTTTTGATTCCGGTTAATGGTGGTTTGATTGAGCTCTATGGATTCAAACATGTAAGACCTGTTTGTATAGATTTTGAAACAACAACGAAAAGCTTTTTTGGTCTAATTCTGATTATTCATTTTAGGTCTCGAGAGATCGAGAGATGATGGAGACACTTATGGCACAATTCAATATCTTTTGTCAACATATGGTGCAGCCAAAAACTGAAGGATCACCAAATGGTTCAAACCTTTGGAGTGAAAACTCCTCACTTGTTTCAGCTGGTTCGACTCAAGTTTCACCGACTCAATCCATTGATAAGCCAAAAACTAGGCAGAAAACTGGAAACGAACAATACCACTCTAAGAATCTTTTAACTGAGAGGAACAGAAGAAACCGAATCAAAGATGGACTATTTGCTTTACGTGCTTTAGTGCCCAAGATTTCAAAGGTCTGTCACTAGGTTTCATTAACTTTTATTCGGCATTGAATGTATATATAAAATAATCTGAAATCTTGTGCAGATGGATAGAGCTTCCATAGTTGGAGATGCCATCGAGTATATAAAGGAGTTGAAAACGAATGTTCAAGAACTTGAGTACGAGCTTGAGAGATTTGGAGATGATGGTTCCAAGTCTAATGGGGATGAAGTAGAGGTCTGCAAACCAAAAAGAGAAGATGCAATTTCACCTTCAAAAGGGCGTAGCCATCTTTCAGCAGCATCAGACAGAAAAACTGAGGTCGATTCTTGTTTTGGAACAAATATTCTGTTCTTAGTGACATTTAGATGCCAATAATTCTTAATCTTGTCTTGATTTCATGAAGGTTCAAGTGGAGGTACACCAAATTGGGGCTAAAGATTTCTTGCTTAGGATAATATGTGGCCAAAAACGAGGGGTTTTTCGGAGGATCATGGAGATTGTCGACTCGTTGGGACTTCTAGTATTCGATGTCAATGTCACTACTTGTCATGGAAGAGTCTTGAACATTCTCAAAGTAGAGGTATGGCTGAAAAGTAAGTTCTTTATTTTTCCTGTTAGCATACGTGTTTGTAAACTGACTGTTAATCTTTTTTGTATAGGCTAAAGGGAAATACATTGCGGCCAAGAGTTTGAAAGAGGCGTTGCTGAATACTTGGATCGATGTCTAGTATGCTTGGCGAGAACTACATGAGTGGTTGATGTGGATTCTATGAACATGGAAATATGAATAGATTAGAACTAGATTAATGTCTAAGAAGTTGAATGTTAATACACATTCTAAGTGAGGAAATTAGTACTTCTGGCAAGGTTGTCAAGACTCATGGAAAGCACAAAACTAACAATATCTTAGTTTTTTGAGCATGCGCATCTCTAAAGAAAATGATTCAGTTATTTAGCAGTCTTACATGTTTGTCACATTCTATAGATGCTTAAAATACGAGTATTTGACAACATATCATTTGTCTTATTTGGTTTAACTACCAAGTTTCAACAAGTGTGACAGCTTTGTAATTAATTCAGGGATTAAACATAAGCTCAAAATTGAAAACATTCAGCTCAACACTAAAGAGCAAAAAGCCTGAGAAGCCCTGTCCTAAACAAATCCAGAAGGGTATACCTAAATATACCCTTTATTTTCACTATTGGGACCCCAATGATTACATAATAATTAGTAGAGTATTAATAATGATATAATGATTTAGTAGAATATTAATTATTATACTAATCATTTATATTTTTACTTTTTATTTTTCTTTAAATTTTTCAAATGATTATCCCAATCATTATTTATATTTATTGTTTTACTTATCCAAATATTATTATACTAATTATTTATATTTTTACTTTTTATGTTTTTCTTTGTTTTTTTTACGTTTTTTTTTTTTTTTTTTCTTTTACGTTTTTCTTCTTCTTTTTTTTTTTACATTTTTTCCGTTTTTATTCTTCTTTTTTTTTACGTTTTTCTTCGTGTTTTTTTTTTATGTTTTAATTCTTTTTTTTTTAACGTTTTTCTTCTTTTTTTAACGTTTTTTTCATTTTTTAACGTTTTTCTTCATTTTGCTTCATTTTTTTTACGATTTTCTACGTTTTTTTTGTTTTTTTTCGTTATTATCCTCTCTTTTTTTTGGCTTTTTCTCATTTTTTTCATTCTTTTTCGTTTTTTAAACTTTATTTTTCACTTTTCCCCCTTTTTTTTTAAACGTATATGAAACGAAGAAAAACATTAAAACAACAAATAAAAACGTAAAAAACAAAGAAAGACATTTAAAAAAAAACGAAAAAACATGAAAAAACAAAGAAAACAGAGAAAATGTAAAAAAAAAAATGAAGAAAAACTAAAAGACGTACAAAAAACGTAAAAAGGATAAAGAAAAACGAAAAAAGTAAAAAACGGATAAAAACGTAAAAAAAAACAAAGAAAAACGAAAAAAGCATAAAAAAGCAAAGAAAAATGAAAAAACGTACAACAAAACGAAAAAAACCTGAAAAAAGGTTAAAAAAAAAAAAAAAAAAAAAAGCAAATAAAAATGATGATTGAAATATATGCATGTAAAAATGAATACATTCTTAATAAAGACTTACAAATATAAATGAGACTATCCACCAAATTAAATAAACTTGTACAATTAATTAGATAGTTAATGTGAATATGTGTATGACATGCACAAGTTTCAAGATGGTGGGAATTGAATTAATTACATTGACTTGTCCTTTTGAGTATGTTTAATAAAATTTGGGTATATTTAATAGGAAGCCAGTCTAAAAGGTTTTGGGCCTGACTGTGCCCAATTGGTCAGCCGTCAGCACGTGCGTCCACAATTTCAGCATTTTTGCTCCCTTTCTCTGATTGTTCTTTAACAAGCACGTTAAATCCGCATATTGCAACAAAAAAGTAAAAAATTATGTTTCAAAAAAAATATATTTATAATAAAGAATATTAACTATATAAAAAATATTATTACAGTTTCAAGCGTAGACAAAACAATTTATCTTGATAATTATTTCCATCGTTCATATACATTATAATATAATTACATTAGGAAAAATCAAGTCAAACTCACATATGAAAGTTAATTATTTAATATATAAGAAGTCGTAGTTCCTGTTAACATATGGAGCCAATTACTCTATTATAATTTAAAAATATACAAAAATCTTGTACTCTACATCGTGTAGCTCATGATTCAACTATCAATTAATGTTTGCGGGAGTTTCTCATATTTAAATTTTATATCCCTCAATTCACTTAAGGAATTTGAATGAAATATGTCATAACCATGTTTGTCACCTTCAAACTGAACATAATAATACCAAGTTTTCAACATTATTTTTAAAAAATGTTAATTTTATCCAATGGTAATAGAATTATTGTTTTGAAAATTGAACTAATCATTATATACGTCACCCTTTTACAATACCACCGTAACTTAGTAAATCATTTACAATAAGCTAATAGTGTAACTTAGAATGAATATGCTTATCATTGGATAAAAAAATTATCGATGACGATTAAATAAAAATGACACTCAATGTTAAATAAAACACATCAAAAATCAATTTCTTTATATTGAATTAAGCGATTAATTAAAATGTAACACATTAATAAATTAGGTGTCTAAAAATTATATAAGGTAAAGTGTGTGCAATTTACAAAGCATATAATTTAAAAATTATAAATAGAATATAGCAATCTATTGAGATGATAAAGTAAAACATCTAAAATAACTAAAATATGGTTATACGTATGAATTGTGTTTATAACTAAATTATTATATATAGTTATCTGAAATAAGTATAATGTTAAATTTGTATAACTTTCTATCTCTTTCTCTTTATTTTATTTTATTTTTTATTTATATTATTAAAAGAAAACCAAAAATATTAGAGATTTTGACTTTTATTCCTATAATTGAATAGTGGCCATTGGATGTAAAAATTTCAATGATTTTAAACCCTTAGATAAAAAAGTCAATGTAATTAGGTAATATATACCTCTCTCTCCTCTCCTAATTAACCACAAATGACTTAATTACCCTTAAACTAATACTAATAACAATAAAGATAAAGATTCGTATACAAATTAAATATGGGTCTGACTTTTTTAATATGGCCATATTTATTACTTTTCAAAATTGAAATAAAGAAGTTTCAATCTTACCGAATAATTTGCTTGATTCTTGCCTTATACAGTCAAAACTGAAATACGGTTAAGGAAAAAATCAATCCCCAATTTTGAAAATTCAACGATGGTTTGAGGCTTTCTCCCTGTTAATTTTGTTTCATCCTTTTCAAATTTTATTGCAACACCAGGTTTGTATTCTTTTCTTTTGATGTATTGAACGAATTCTTCCACTGTAGGTAATTGATTCAATTTGATGAATCGTTCTTAATTGTTTATGCTATTAATTTTGATATTTTAAATAGATTTATGAAATTGTCATTGTCTGCTACGTTTCATTATTGACTGCTTATATTGCTTCTTTTCACAACAGGAAGTAATTTCAATCAATCTATCAAAAACTACTTATGGATCAACGGCTCCAGATTGTAGAACCAAGGTTAGAAACTACCCATCATGCCCCACCCCTAACTGATAATTATGTGATCTGAAATTTTTCTTTTTGCGTTGCGTTGAATGCCAGTTCTTAAAGAACTTTTCCGGTTTGAAAGACATAGTGTGGAGCACCAGATCAAATACAGATGATAACAGGTGAGACTCTTGAACCCTGTTCATGTTGTCATTTGTTTATTTATAGAGGTGGCTATTTTGACCCATTAACTTATGATTGGGTTGATATGAGTTGTGTTTTATCTCAAACGGGTCAAATCAAGAAAGAAAATCGAGAAGGGAATTGATCAAATGGGTTGAACGGGTCAAGCTGGTTAAAAGTCGGTCGAAGTCTGATCACATTAAAAGTCAACTGATTGAAGTTTGTTTGCAGTGGATGCATTGATTATCAAGATTTCGTTAAGGTTTAAGACTCAAGTCTTCTATCCTTTCCGAAAATGTTAGTAAGTAAACTACTTCCAACTTCTTTATTGGCAACTTCTTTAGTAAGCCTAAAAATTAGTTACAGTATATGCTGTAATGGTTCTAAGCCGTAAATTTTAGCTTAACCATAAGTTAAATTTTGACGAAAGTATGGGTTTGCAGGTTTGTTGGGAGATTTGATTAGGCTTTTTATTTAATTAAATGGTGTTTTTTTTATTTTCTGTTGGGTTTATTTTATGTTGTGAATTGAACTTTGTAACTGGGTTTTGTAATGGAAGGTGAAACTTGGAATGTATGTTTAATCACTTATTTGGTCAGATCCTAAATTATGATACGAGATACTAATCTTGGTTCTTTTTAAACTCTAACCAGTTTTTGGATCTCATAAAGTTTGATCATGGATATTCTGCTTGCAGCCCTCACATTCTACATGTTAGTATTACTCTTATTTTTTCAGTTCATGAACATATGAATTAATAATTTATTATTGTATCTTGGTTTACTTCCATACAACTGAATATTTATTTTGAAAAAATGCAGTTTCTAGAGGTCATACAAGAGTTCATGATAATTATGTATGTCACTCATCTTCTCATCCTTAAAAGTTTCTTATAGGCACACATGTTGTTTGACAAAATGCCAGAGAACAAATCGACTTCTTCTCAGGATATGATCATATTCAGTAATACAAGAACAAAAATAAATATAGGTAACATTTTATCATGTTTCTCCAATTGGACTGCTGAAGAAGTGTATGTTGCATTGATATTGAATTCTTTTGTCCAAATCTTGTATAAGTAATTAGTATGTCAATTATGACTTTATAATATTCTAATAATTACTCTCACCTTTTGTTATTCTTTTAGAGGTTTATCAAACTAAAAGTACACCCCTACTTGACATATTTCCCTTGAAAGCTAAATATTATTGCTTTTAGAGGTTTATCAAACCAAAAGTTGAACTTATTGTACATTTATATTTCAAGAAAGTCATTTCCAGTACAGGATAAGTCAGTAATATTAGAAAGCAACACATAACACATTGAACTTGATAGCAATGCCAGCCCTAGAGTGAACTCCGTAAATGGCTTCGAAAAGTATTGCTATAACTGACCAAGTAACTGCACTTATAGAATCTGTTGTTCCTGTCATTTGTCTAGCTGCTGGAGATAATGATTTTGACACCCAGTTGTTATTGCTGAATAGCTCATGTGATAGTGTCTCTTTCAACTATTTGTCTAATCGACCTTCTATTTTAGATCAGGTATATTTCTATAGTTTAAAATTCTTGTGTTTTTCGTTTTTTTAGGCTGTAATAAATGCCATTGATGAAGGTTACACAAGGTATAGAACAAAAATGTGTATGCACCTGACCAGATTCTGGTTAATAATGGGGCTAAGCAGAGCACTCTGTCCTTCCTATTAAATTATTTTTAAAAAATAGTTATAGCATCTCATTATCTTACGGAATACAATGGAGTATTTTTGTTTTTCAGGTTATAATCTCAGCTCCCTTTTATGTGAGTTTCCCTGAAATGGCAAGGTTGGTTGATGCGACACCAAGTTACTCTTCCTCCTAGCATCTTAGAATTTTTTTTGTTAGATCCAAAGCTTCTTGAATCTAAACTTACTGAACAATCAAGATTACTAATTCTTTGTTCTCCATCTAATCCGACGGGCTCGGTTCATCCTAAAAAATTGCTTGAAGACATTTCTCGAACAAGTTTGGGTAAATCGACCCGCAAACACTTTTTCCTCTCTATTTCATTTCTTCGGCATTAATAATGAATGTGTTGATTATGATTGAAAAAATTATTACAATAATACTTGAAGTCTTTGGATAAAATGCATAATAGATGAAAGTGGAATCAAGGTATGTAGCATTTTAGCGTGAATGTATCATGAACTTGTCTTAATCGGATATCTTTTGAATAATTATGCAGCCATTTGTAGAGAGCTTGCCCAGGTGTCCTAAATCTGGCATGCACAACCCATTTAAATCTCCTATAAAAATCGTCATCAGTTAAATAACGATTTTGCCTGTTTTATCCTTTCAGGTTTCTGATTTTTTCGCTAAGTTGATACAGAGAGTTGCACCTAAGAGTTACCAGCAAGCTCTTGGTGAAGTTTTTAGAACACTTCTGTAGTGACTAGGTACATGATGACGATGCTAGCGTTTAAAATTATACTCGACCATTTGAACCCAAATGGGCAAGTAGTTTACATAAAATTGTCCATTGTAGTTAACTTTGATTCATCTGTTGTATGATAAATAAAATGAGATATAAGTTAGAAGTTATATCGAATATAAAATAATTTTTTAGTACTGTGTTCTATGAGAACTGTGTTTCATGTTTAATATAATTATTATGAATTAGATGGGCTATATGGATTAGAGTGCTGTAGTCATTTTACTGCAAGTATCCTCTTTGTTTCCAAACTATACATTTTGCATGTTAAACACGTACGGTTCCTGGCAAGCTCCTTTGGAGTTCCTGGGAATCATCTTGGGCAGCAAAGTCATGGATTCCATTGGCCTTATGGACCTGTAAGATTTTCATTACGTATTTCCTTATATATTTCATTTAAATACTCAATTAGATGGGCTTTGAAGATGTAAAATCATTATGCATGGGAGCTTTCTTTTTGAATGAATATGATAAGAAGTAACTACATTTAGTATCTAAGATTTAGTTCTTTGTATTTGTTTGACCACTTCAATTGCCATTAGTATACTTTGGTTCATGTATAAAAGCCTAAGCTATTAATTTCTAATTATCTAAATCGTATGACTTTGTTATATAATAGTAAACATATTAAATGTATATGTGGTCCTTACTTCGTTTAATCTTGCAATTAAGACTTTTTACTTATCTATCGATTTATTTATTTCAGGTGGCAGTACTCCTTTTAATTTCTCGGTAGAGATTCCTTTACTCCAGTTGATGGGAGCACTTTATATGGGAAATAAACCTATCATTAAGCTTGATAGCAAGGTGGGTTTTTATACATATTTGTAGCTTTATGTTTCAAACGTATATTGTTGCTTTTTATTAGGCTTTGAATTGAAATTCACTTTGCAATAGTGCTTCGCCTTTGGTTTTTGCTCCACATTGCCTTTATAGGTAAATGTCTTTGACAACAACTTTTTTTACTTCTAGATAATATGCAGTAATTGTGTGAAAGTATTGATATTGTTGTTGCTGCCATTAGACATGTACTTCAACATCATTTCTAAGTTATACAGAATTTTATCGTAGGTTGACCTTTGAAAGCAATATTACTGTTTTCGAGGGTGATCATCTTGCAGTAGCACATGTTGACCTAAAATGCAGTTCTAGCTACGGTTAATGGCGATGCTTGTTTGGGAACCGAACAACTTACTGTTAATTTTAAGCCTAATTAACCAAGTGAATAGCTCTTATTAGTGAGTCAATTCAGTGTGTGTTTTTATCTCAAACATATCCATTGAAAAGGTTAGCTAAAAAGGAAACGGGTCAAAAAGCCGGAAAGTTGCCCAAAACCTATTGCAAGATAAAATTCAAAGGTCACAACCCAAAGACGGAAAGTTGCCCAAAATGATCATAGCTTGAACTTTGTGTTTTATCATTGGTATGCTCTCTTCATTTGCTATTTTTGTTTTTGCATTAGACTATGTTTTGATTTTCAAATGCTAAACTTATAATGCATAGGTTTACGTAAAGATTGGGTTGTACTTAATTTGGTCCTGGTAGAAAACATCTTGGAGGTCTTGTGGTTTATTGTATATATCAAGAATCAAGAAGAAATTATAGACAAATTTAATATGTATTTTTTGTTTATAATTATACCACTTGCTAACGCTAGCCTAAAGTTGTGTTGATGGTAAGGAAAATTTTGTACTGATACCACACAGATGAATGGCGTCTGATCCAAATGAGATGAACGACTTGTATACCCTCTGACTATTTTTGCAATACAAATATACACCGACGTTTATTGCATATGAATTACGAACATTTTTTGTGCAATAGTATTCTTAGATCACTTGATTGTTTTACACCAATACCACAACTTTACTTCTATTATCCCGTAAATTCATCCGTATAATCAAAATTTACTTCTATAACCGGTGAGCAAAGTTGGATGATAAGATAACTTCTTCTATTCAAAGATTAAATATAGCATCTAGACTATAAAATATGAAAAAAGTTTTGCTGGTATGTTTGAAATTAAGATATGCTACCTTAAACTTAAGATACGTGCATATGTGCATCTCTTCCTCCATTCTAAACATTTTCGTAATTGTCAATCGCACAAATATGTCTACTTAAAAATTATGTAATAAAATCAAAATATAATATAAATTTTAAATTAAAATTATGTAACAATCTCATGTAATCACGGGTTATAATCTAGTTGAAAAGAAAAAAAAAAGAACACAAAGATCTTTCTTTCAACTATTTATTTAATTTAATGGTAGTCATATATTTACCATTCTCGATGACCCATAATTAACACAGGTATTCGGTGCAATTATCGTTACTTTAGTTAGGTGAAGCAAAAAAGGTAAGTCAAATATCTAGACCTTTATTCCTCTAAATCTTTCTACATAAATGCTTACACCCTCGTGACCCATTTCGAAAAGCATGCTTGCATATACAACCAATATGTAGCAATTCCATTTTCATAGTGTTATTTTACACTATTAAGAAGATCGATTTTCGTCTTCTCTTTTCTTGGGTAAAACTGATTTATGTCTTGATTTAAAATATAACTGATATTGAAATATCTATCTCAAAGTTGTAGCATACTTTATAACAATGACTATAAAACATAACATGTTTAGTAATTAATATAATTAATTGATGTTTTTTGTTGAAAGAAAAACATCTTAATGATTTTCTTTTAAACGGCATGTTAAAGAAAGGGTTACCATTGAACAAAAGGATCTACATATCAACTCATTTAGCTGAAAACTAATATGGTAGTAGCGTTACACAACGGTATATATATTTTTTAAACAACCAACTATATAGCATAAAAAGCCTAGCGATAGCTAGAGCAAGAAATCAATTACAAAGAGTTTAGGAGGTTTTGCAACCAAGAAATAAAAGAGTAATTACATTTACTATTTCTATTAGTGAACCAAAGAAAGGAAAACTCTTTAATTGAGTCAAGAATTCCATCTTTCCTTGGAGCTTTTGTCGCAAACAACGTCTCGTTCCTGAACCGCCAAATGTACCATATAGTAGTACAGACAATCGCATCAATCAACACCTTTTTTTCACATTAAGTTGCAAGTTATCAATCCAGATAAAGAGGTCTTGAGTGGTACCATAAGAATCCGGGTGCACATCCAACCAAGAAAAAATTGCATTCCACGTTCTAGCTGCGACTTCGCAAACAACAAACAAGTGATCTAAATGCTCTATCCCGTTTGTGCAGACGGGACACAGAATATAAGGGACATCCAAACCCCTAATCTCAAGATTGAACTGAGTAGGGATACGACCCCTAAGAACCCGCCAAATCAAAATGTTAACTTTTCGAGGAACAAATTTATTCCAATGCGTTTCAATTCTAGCGTTCGGAAGAATCTTTCCATCTATGAATCTTCTAGTTTCACCTACAGTAAACTGACCCGTGTCATCTATATCCCACCACCATTTGTCTTCCATATTAGAAATCGAAACTTCCTGAATTAGATTAATCATGTCGTTGAATTGGAGCACCTCCTCATCTCCTTGAATCCGTCCTTCGCCACATCCAATTCCAAACACGATTTACACATCTATCCCCTACGAGACAATTTTTTTGAGTTTCTAGATCATACAGCCTTGGGAACCTACAAGACAAAAGTTGGTTTCCAATCCAATAGTCAGTCCAAAAAAACATAGATTTTCTATTTTCCAGCCTTCTTTTTATGGACGAAGCTGAAAAAATTCCTTTAGAAACCAACCGAGAACTAGCAAGCAGGGATCTAGCCCACGGATCAGCCCCTGGAGTATGAGGTGGGGGCTTGTCGAGACCTCTCCTTTCTCCATAAATAGATTTCATAACTTGCACCCAAAGCATTAGGAATACAATGGTATATAATTTATAATTTATTGCAAGATAAATTGATAATAGATTTAGAAGTTGAGAAAGGTTATGATGTGATCAAAACATTAGGAGCTGTTCAAATTTAGCTATTTAAAGGATAAAAAGTTGTAATTTATAAGATATTTATTTCATTAGCATCTAAATATATTGTTACGCGACATATGGTATATTTTTTAAGTTTTAACTATCTTGCATTAGAATATTCACATAATGTAAAGATACATTGATTATAAAAAAAATAGTGTTCATTAATTTATGGTAGTGGATTATAGAGTTTGCTTTATATGTACGTTTGAAAGCCAACGTTATATACATGTTGAAATGGTGAGTGTTTAGATCTTAATCAGAGTCAGAATGAATTAATAGCCATCAATTGTTATATTGAGTGTTCTGATTTGTAGTTAAATGGTGTGTGTAACGAGTTTTTAGAATAAGTATTTTTTTCAATTTTGTTAGTAATGAATATATAACAATTAGTAATTATACTTTTCTCATATTGATCAATAAGAGTCGTTAGAAGTTAAATTAGTTATTATTTTAATATAAATTATAATTGTGTACTTTTATAATTTTCAACTATCAAACATTAATATAAATAAATAAGTTAACAAGAGTGTTAAAGTAGCCAATTTAGATTTTTAGATTATAAGGGAGTAAGAAAGAAAATGAAAATGCTTATATTGTTATAATGTCGGTGATAAAAAATTAATTAAAGTGACTTGACTGATAATGAAAGAATTATGACTATTATTGGCACTAAAATAAAAGTTAAAATAATTTATTTTGGAAGATAGAGAAAAAGGAAAAACTGACTTCATTGTTTCTTTATGAATGTTAGTATATCACGATTATTTTAGAAATTAAAATAATAAGTGTAAAATTATAACTATTTAGGAGATATATATATATATACATACAGGGGAAGGATTCATAAGGAAGCTTTAAAATTTGGGGAAGGAGGGAAACAAATCTTAGCTCTTGATTTTTTTAATAAAAAACGTTTTTAACATTCATTAGTGATGAATGTTAAATTTTGAAATTTTTTGTAATTTTTAAAATTCATTTATGATGAAATCAATGGTTGAGATTTGTTTCCCTCATTCCCTAATTTTTTTCTTCCCTTTTGATCCCCACCATATATATATATCTTTATATAGGGTGGGGATCAAGAGGAAAACAAAAAAATTAAGGAATAAGGGAAACAAATCTCAACCCTTGATTTCAACATAAATGAATTTTAAAAATCACAAATAATTTTAAAATTTAACATTCATTACAAATGAATGTTAAAAACATTTATTTATAAAAAAATTAAAGGCTAAGATTTGCTTCCCTCCTTCCCTAAGATTTAGAGCTTCCCTATGAATCATTTCCCTATATATATAAGAGCAAATGCGTTTGGAAATTATGTTTCAAAACAACTTTTTATATTTATCATTTTGACTGTTTAAAAATTAAAAAAGAGACTCCTAAATCCTTCATAATGGATAACAATTAATATAAAACTTTGATCTGTTTTTCTTTTACATTATTGAGTTGAATCTCTTCTAGCCTTATTAACAATCAACATAAATATATTTGACTTATTAAATAATCTAAATAAATAAGTAATCTGTGTAAGAGTATAATATGGAGATAATCACAAATCTAATCTATTGATCAAGTACAATTAACATTTTAATCCGTTGACCAACTTGTTTACGAAACTAATCCTACAATGATCGAAGGTTGTTCGATCCTTTCGATCTTGAAGCAGTTTTCAACATATAACCGTTAATGACCTTAGTCAAATATTAATTAATTTAAATTAATCCCTAAGTCAAATATTAACAATTGAAAGCAAAAAAACATACCTCCAGATCGAACCCTTCGATCACCAATTACACTCACACACGAAGCCACAAAATCGAACCTTCGATCCTTCACGATCGAAAATGAAAAATAAAATAAAATTCGATCCACCGATTGATTTTCTACACGTGGATTTGGTGGATTGAACCTTCGATCTATTAAGATCGAAAGTAAGGGAAATAACAAACCCATTTTGTGTTTATGTAATGTTGAATGTTGACCAAAAGTGCCTTGCAAACAAAAAGAAAGAAACAAGCTAACTTGTCCACGTGTAGAATTATTTATTATGTTTGATAGATCACCACGGAATTGTGACTTTTTAATATGAACATCTGTCTTTTATTTTATTTCCTTTACTTTCGATCTTAATAGATCAGAGGTTCGATCCACCAAATCCACATGTAGAAAATCGATCGGTGAATCGAATTTTTTTTGTTGTTGCCATTTTCGATCGTGAAGGATCGAAAATTCGATCTTGTGGCTTCATGTGTGAGTATAATTGGTGATCGAAATGTTCGATCTGGAGCTATGTTTTTTTGCTTTCAGTTGTTAATATTTGACATAGAGATTAATTTGAATTAATTAGGATTTGACTAAGGTTATTAACGGTTATATGTTGAAAGCTGTTTCAAAATCGACAGGATCAAACAACCTTCGATCATTGTAGGATTAGTTTTGTAAACATGTTAGTAAACGGATAAAAATGTTAATTGTATTTGATCAATGATTTTAATCTTCGTTGAGTAATAAATTTTATATAATCACTATATTAGTTGAGTTAATGAAAAGGTATAATATCCAAACCATAATGTTAAAGGTGTAGTGCGCATGCTTTATAGTAATCATAGATATAGATACAGGTATAGATTATAGATAAAAGATTTAAAGTTAAAAGCATGGAAATAAACATTTTTTCTGTTTCCAAACATCATATTTCCTCAAAAAATAATAATATAGAAAATCACCTAGTTATTTAGCACATGGGGTTAATTAGAAATTAATTGTATTCTATAGTTGCTTAGAATATGAAACTCTACAAGTACAACTAATGACGTGTCTTATTTGATCTAGTCCCACCCTTATTAGGCAGGTATCAACCAAAAGTTCGATGTATAAAACGATTTTGTGTTCTTAAATTTATCATAAGATATGTTTATATTATC
The DNA here is from genome assembly GCA_963921325.1 of Logfia minima. NCBI lineage: Eukaryota > Viridiplantae > Streptophyta > Magnoliopsida > Asterales > Asteraceae > Logfia > Logfia minima. Next base: position 30,968,434 of record OY992769.1, read on the forward strand.
CACTTGTACTATAAAATAAATATATCCAATTTCACTTTAGGTCACTCTAGAATAAAGTTGAGCTTGAAATCCTCTCAACTACTACATCTAACAAGCAGTTGCGGAATTTGAAAATTGTATTTAAGGGGGTGAAATTCTTCAATATAAATGTAAGGGGGCCGAATAACAAATATACAAGATATTCTAGTCTTAAACTCACCGAATATATACATGCATACTAGTTCTATTTTCAATTTTCGGAAAAAAGGGCACCCCTCCCTGCCCCTTATATCTTCCGCCCCTACTAACAAGTATAACAGCTTTATAGTTAATCATTAAATCTAGGATCAAGAACTACCAAAATGTAACATTACATCATGACCACGAACATCATATGTGACTATATTTATATTGATCGCACAAAAAAATGACGAGTGCAAGTTGTATGACTCCGTTAAATTCATCTCTTGGTGATCTAACCTGCAAATCCACCGGAAAACACTACGTTGAACTGTTAAAGTGAATCATGGGGATAACCCAGAATTCACCTTCACCGTGAGAATAAGCTCATGTACTTCGACCTGGAAATAATATTGAGGTGCCTTTTGGAATGATGAACGTATCACAAATGAGGGAATGAGCTGTTTATTTATAATCGAGACAATTTTCAAGAAGGTCTCTCATCAGTCAATGAGGTGAGAGCATTATAAAACATTCTTTTTCCGCCAACATGATGACTTTGGGTTTTAATCTAACCAATAAGAGTGCAGGAGGCCATGTGAGGGACAAGATCGCTTTTTTGCGTGGCGGTCCTTACAGGCGTATCTTCTTTTTCAGAGTTTGTCAGGCGGTGCCAGAGTAATTTCACGTGGAGTTCGTGATGAGAGTAGTAGGTTACTCGATGTAGAATTATACGCAAATGACCTTTGGAGATTTATTGTAATTCGATAGCGATTTCCCTGAGGTAACATATACCTAATTGGTTTTGGTTATATGTTATGTGCCACAAGACCATTGAAATGGTCCTCCACGTGAAAGGCGAACACAACTTTTCAGCCCGTTGAATCAAAAGAGTGATTACACTAATATATCAAGAGAGTATATACATAATTTTATGTGTATTCAACAAAAATACATACGTATAGAATGTTATACCATATTAATAGATGAGAGGATTTTGTGGTATGTACGTCAACTTTAGAGAAAGACAATTATCAAGAATTATCTTCCCGTAACAAGGAATGCAAATATTTTTATTTATATGTTATCCTAATTTGAGTTTATATAAGTTCAGAATGTTTAAAGGATGTCCGAGTTTGCATATTTCAAATACTTGTCGCTTAATGTAATTGAAAATACGAAGATGATAGTTAGCCAATTAGCATGCAAATAAATAGTTTTTTTACATCTTTGTCCTTAAAACATCTAGACACATGCTACATACATGTTCAAAAATTGATGGGTGAACTTCAAATTCTTCAAATTGTTGTGATTGGATGGAATTACTTGTGATTTCAATGGAAAAGTTGTGAAATTGGTACTATCAAAGAAGAAATTAGTGGGTAAATTAGCCGATTCTTTGACTAATTTAGACCAGCTTAGAACCCTTAAATATGCCTCTTAATTTACTTAAAAGCACTCTCCCTAATTTAATCCTTCATCTGATCTGAGTGCTAATTAGTTTTCTAAGTTGTTATTATTGACATTACATTCTCGAATTTAAAACTAAATGAAATTAAAAAGAAAAGAAGAAAGATGAAAAAAAAAAGATGTATTTTTATGTATTTTTAAGAAAAAAAATTTAATAAAAAATAGTTATTCCATTTTCATCTAAAAAATAGAAGAAAAAATTTAATAAAAAAATATACAGAAAACTCCCCTTCCTCTTCATTTATATATATTTTTTTTCTTTTTATAAAATCCTCTATCTTTTTAGAATCAACTAATCTTAAGAAAAGCACAAAGGACATTTAGAGTCAACTAATTTCAAAAGTTTTTTTGACTTTCTTTTCTTTTACCAAATCCAGAACATAGTGCGGAGTGTTGACCTATCCTCGATTCAAATTTTAGACCTTTCTGATAATAACTTTGAAGGCCCAATTGCACCAGGGTTATGCAGTAACTCTACTGGAATTAGGGTTCTTAAATTAGGGATTGATTACTTTAATGGAGGGACCCACCCGAATTCGAGAATTGTAGTTCTTTAGAACATCTTTCTCTTATTGCAAATTATGTTTCCAGAATCATACCCGAATATCTTTTTAAGTTACCACGATTGTTGCGGTTGTCTCTTCAAGATAACACGATTATTGGTCAGCTTCACAATAGTAATCTTTCGAATCTTGTTTATTTAGATGTTTCGTTGAACTGGATTTCGGGGAGTTTACCTGATTCTTTCATACCTTTCCAAATGTGACTTATTTTGCTGCTCATTTGAATTTTCTTGAAGGTAGGATACCTTTTTCATTGTTGAATTCTCTTCGCATATCTTCGTTGATCTTAAGAAACAATTCGTTTTCTGGTTCGATTGGTGTAAATGTTCAGCGACGATAAACCTTACGATGCTTGATTTGGCGGATAATATGTTTATAGGAGCCATTCCTGATAAACCTTCCTTCTTGTCGAACATTAAAACTCATAGATCTCGGTGGCAACAACCTCACGGGTCAAATCCCAGAAAGCTTCAAAACATTCGATTTGTTATCTTATCTTTCACTTTCGATGTGCAACTTAAAGAACTTGTCTGCTTCACTTGAAATTCTCCAACATTGCTCAAACCTTACTACTTCAGTCCTTAGCCGAAGCTTTGACAATGAAGAAATTCCGAATCATGCTACTCTACAATTCAAAACGCTCAAGACACTTGTGATCCCGAGTTGCAAACTCATGGGTGTGATTCCTGTTTGGTTAAACAGTTTAACCAATTCAAGGATCTTAGATTTGTCATGGAACCAACTCACCGGGCGGATCCCACCCTTTTTAGAAAATTTACCGTCTCTGGTCTTCTTGGATTTATCGAACAACTTTTTAGAAGGAAGGAATCCAAAGAGCATAACCGAATTACCTACTTTCAAGTATCATGATCCCTCGTTTGGTGTTTCTTTAGAATTTAATATTTTCATAAGACAGGGCATGAACGGAACATTGTTGAAATATACTTATGGTAGGCTCCTGCCTACAGTACATCGAGACTATGGATTTGTCTCATAATATATTTTCAGGGGAGATACCATTTTCTTTGGTGAGGCTCGGAATGTTGTCACAGTTTAGCGTTGCATACAATAATCTAACCGGGATTATTCCTTCTGGAGGCCAATTTTTTGACGTTTTCAAACTCCAGTTTTGAAGGAAACCCAGGTTTACAGTGACGGAGCCAGGATTATTCAGTCGGGTAGGCCAAAACAAAAATAACTAGAAAAAGATACCGACAAAAAAAGAATAAAAATTTAAACAATCGTACAATAAGAGTTTTTCATTTCAACCGCACATGGCGTTCTTTAACACTAAAATAATCTAAAACGCTATCTAAACTAAAGGTTTCTGCAATATCCTTTTCAATATAAAGTATTAAATTATCCGAAAGAAATTCATCACCCATTTTATTACATAATCATGATTTTCATGGCTGAAAATGCACATTCCACACTTGAAGTAGACACTGGAGGAGTCAACACTAGTCGTATCAACCTGTCAACAAGATAATAGTGACTTGCCTTACGTGTATATGCTAAGCCTTGACATAAATCAGCTATAGACTAGCTGGTAACCCGCGCGTTGCAGCGGCAAAAAATTTGATATTAATATGTTTGACAAAATATTTGTTGGGAATCTTAGAAATAACACGTGTCATTGATCAAAATGAAAGGTAATTTGAAACTCACCATATTAGCTACAAGTGTTATGGTTAAGTAGCAATTATATTTGGCTCCATTTTTATTTCTCTATATTAATCCATATTTTATATAGTACAAAATAGCATTTCTTATTACCAAATACGAACAATGCTTCTGGAATAAAAGAGGCCTCCAAAGTGGAATTACTTGAGACGGTTTTACATTATATGTACATAACTACAAAAAGTTAAAAAGCTCAGCACACGCACAATAACTTTATATATGAAGTAAAATCATCCAACATTTAAAGTAATGCAAATACACACAAGTGTGCCGCGGAAGGAATCAAGTACATGAATACGGCCATCCCTGTTTGTCAAAAGTATAAGCCTTCCATCATTACTAAATTTGACAAGATTTGCATCCGACAGATCTCCAAGAACCGAAAATATATCGAACAAGCCCTTTTAGAGGTGAAGATTTAACAAAATAATATTATCATGAAGATTGATATCTCTACACCAAAATATAACTGCTGATCATTGACCTCATTTATTAAATGAGTATAGAATTACCTTTTCATAATTGCGAGAATCAAACATTCTTATGGAACCTCCAAAAGTAATAGCAAATACAAGCCCTTGGTCATCATAAGCTGTAGCTCGTCTTCCTTGAACATGTAAAAGACCCTAAATCCAGAAATTTAATCAACACCAATAGCTTCATACTTTCATGTGTGTGTATATGTATGTATGTATAAACACAGACATATTAAAAATAGAATCAAGTGGAGTGGAAGACAACCCCGAAGAAACACTTTTAGGCTCGAATCCGCACCCAATTTGGCTGGAAGAACAGATGCAGCAGTAAACATAAGTTTCTCTAAATTTTGCTCATCAATTTAGTAATTAGTCCTCTCTTTAAGCTCATCAATTTTTGCTTGCCTTTCAGTCCTAAGTTTCTCTAAATTTTGCTAATCCCTGCGATCACCTAAATGACAGCACATCAAAAGTCAATATTTTTCTGCACTAATGGGACTTTAAAGAACCAAATCAAAAAGGATACTTTGATAGTTAACATATAAACATAAGCTTTAAGGAGAACACTGCAAATATCATACGGGGTTTAGAGGGATTAATGTATGGCAAATATCTTTGCAATCGTGACAACTGATTGCACGAAAGTACTTTGCCACACACCACAAACAAATTTAAGAATAACTCCCAGGACAAAATAGGTAGCATTTTTTTTAAAACAAAATGTAAATGACTACCTCCTTGATTCCACGCGTAATAGCCAGGTAACAACAAACACCAAAAGCACTGCACATGATCGTCCTTTGTTATAAAAGTGATAACTTATATAATAAAACGTCAATTAAGAAAACACAGAAAATGTCAAAAGATATATGGTCTTTAGCTATAAAGATTTGTCCTTAAGCTAAATTACATTCATAAGTGAAGTCAACATATAGTCATGGATTTTAATTCCAATCAATTGAGTTCTATATAGATCGACAAATAAAATGAAAAATCAATCCAGGAGGATACAAAGGAATGACAGAACAGGTATACATACTGATTCATGCAAATGAAAACATACCAATAATTGGTAACAATCAAACCACCTTGTATTACGTTTGTCCAACCATGATCCATGGCATGTTTAGCAGATTACCTTTAGGTTCAATAGGTCTATTAGTATGTCTTTAGGAGGTGAGTTTAAGTCAACTGCAGCCACCCAAACTTCTCTTACAGACACCAAAAATGAGATAGACACGAACCCATATACATAAAAAAGAAAATCAAGTGATACATGATTTGCATACCGGGCATGAAGTTTTCCTTCTAAGCCATTCATCTATGCACTGTGATAGGAAAGACGGTAAGACTCATTAGTTAGATGTTGTGAAATCAAAATGTAAAATTACGACAATTCTTAAGAGTGCCCAGATCTTTATAAGAGCAGTGCCAACTTATATACAGTTGTAGTAAATGTATATATACAGCTGTTAACACACATATCCAGCAAGCCAACTTATACTGTTAAACCATGTAAATGGTCAAAGTTACCTACATTCTGGGCCATGGGGAGTTTTAGTGATTATGAAGAGTCTGGGAAGTGGAACAGTGTTCTTACCGTGACATTATAAGGATATGAGAACCAGATGACACTATGTGTTTATCTACAATCTCTATCTCGACCCAGAAATTCTTTCCTTCTTCATCACCGAATGCTCTTGATGAAGGTGTAACATAGATCCCTTCACGGTCAACACGAGCTGAAATGTTGTTTCGTCCTTGATTATGTGATCTCCATACCTAACAACGCATAATATATAATATAAATTATTAAAAATCGACTAATATAAGGAGCAATATGGATGTATGTATTGCATATCATAACAAATTCGTCGTCCTGCCTTGAGAGGATGGTGTGGAGCAGGGGTCGAAAAACAAAAAACAGTGCCATTCATGGTTGTCACAATAAGATCAAGATCATCTCCACCATCGACGTTGTCTGCCAAGACCATGCTATACCTGTTGATTATACAATTCACCTTATAAGTAATATAAAGTAGAAGCGTACCATCAAAGATACCTTTTGAAACCATTAAAAAGTAGTAAAATTTATTGTTACAGTATCATAAATACATATGGAAAGGCTATGGATTTTAATAAGAACCATACCTATTTCGTGATAAATAACTCATACTCTTAGCAACTCCAATCATTTGAATAATATAACTAAAGCAGGTTCCAATAACAAACCTGTAGCAAGAATGATATCCCCAATAAACAAACAACAAAAGCAAGTTCCAACTACATTGACTGATGAAGACAGATTTCTACCATTGACTGGTTTCCAGAAAACAAAATTTTGAAGAAACAAACCAAACACCTTGAACTTGTATACAAACCTGAAAAGTTGTCATTGGCATTACATCGAACAACTTGTGTGCATCCAAGAAACTTCATAAATTGCAAGACATTGATGAAACTACATCACCTAATTAAACATAAAAGAAAGACTTGATGATGGTACTCAATTTAACAAAAAAGAAGCAAATACAATCATGAGAAATGCATGATACTAAAGGCACGCTAATATTTCTGATTTATGATGGTGAATAAAGAGTTAATATAAGGATTTTCTTGATCCATTCTAAGCCAACAGATACCGTAAAAACCATAAATTGAACTTTTACGTGTTGATATTCATCGCCTGTTCCAATCTTCTGCATTGGGATTAAACCTAAAATTAAAGGAAAAAAACGTCTCAATGATTAAATATGTACAAAGATTAAACAAAGGGTGTTTACCTGATGGATCAAAAACACCTTTCAAACCTGGAACACGAAATAAAAGAAACAACAGTTAAATTATTGAATCATCGACAGAAGGGACCACACATAAATCTGATCACGGAAGACGTTTCAGCTTGAATTCACGATTGTGGGGATTAGAATAAAGTGTACAGGAACCGATTGAATTGGAATTTGAAAACTGAAAGTTCAATAACAGGAAGCAATATATGCTCTCAAAAATGATTTTGAAGGTTTGAAATGGTCGCCAAACGAAGATGTGGAGTAATATTAGGGTTAGATTTAATGTAAGGGTAAAATAGGTAATTCGGATGTGTGTTTTAAGTGAAAAAGTGGTGATGAATAATAAGGGTTTATAGATTATAGATGATGACTTTCCCAACTCTGGATAATCTTTCATATCAAGTTCAAAGTGCTTCAACTGGAATTCCAAGTCATCAAGTTCTTGCTCTCTGAAGTCAAGATAATAATATTTCTTTGCAAGCTTTATAATCGAATCTGAATTGAAAGATATATATCCGTCTCGAGGATCCAAAGCAGAACTAAGTTCTAGAAGTTCCACAATTTTCTCACTAAACCTTGAGTCAAGTTGTCGTAACTGAAAATCTATTGTTTCATTATATATATATATATATATCATAATGATAGTGATGCTCATTTGTAGCATTATCTTGATTCCTTACGCTTCTTCCTTCGAAATAAGGAGCACTGAAATCGGGAATACGAATACCATGTTTTTTGCAAAAAGCAATAACAGCGTCAAGAAAAGAGCCCCATTTGTCATCTCTTAGTGTTTGAATCAACTTTCTTGTTTGTGAAAATATTTTATGTACAAATTGCACTCTAATATATCCATATTACTAGTATTTATAAACATATTGGGGTTGGCCTTGGCCCATCCACATTCATATGTGGCTCCATCCCTGCAGGTTTATGTGGTGAATTTGTATTTAACTGTGAGAAAGTTCAAGACTCATTTCAGGGTCGCAGATCTGAGGATGATGATGACGACTGGATAATTAGTTTGCCTGAATGGAGCAGGTTTGGAATTGGTTTCCTTTTTTCTGTCTTTGTGTGGCTGGTTCTTCCAAGATTCAGGGAGACAGATAAAATGGATAACTTTAAGTAACTTGGAAGTGTCTTATGTATGTAAAATGTGTGTTTTTGTTTCTTAAGTCCTCAAGGCAATTTTTTGTTTTTGGACTTTTTCATTAGTTAAACTCATTACAATGTTATAGAGTGTATGTGTACAGGAGGAATGATTAGATTTTTACCAAGATAAATTGAACATGCTATGTTTATTTTTGGCTGCTGTGTTTTCTTTATTGTTTCAGTCTTTTTAGTGAAAAAGTTTCATTTCGTGACTAGTAGTTTTGTGGTTGAAACATGGACATTATGTAACAAATTTCCACACTTAATTGGCTGGGCCTCAAAATTTTCAAACTGTTGTCTTTGGTCTACAGTACTTGCAACCTATATGGTAAGGTTGTTAAATTGGAATTCTCAATTAAAAGATTAATGAATAATTTACCTAATTCATTCACAGATTAAGACCAGCTTAACACCTTTAATCTCTCTTACAACTCACTAATAGGCCCTGTTCCTATTTTAATATTTCACTTGCCTCGTTAACAAATTCTTGTATTTAGAAGTGATCTTTCTTAATGTTTACCACCAAGTATAAATCTATTATAGGTCTTGTTTAGACTAAACAACAATGACGATAACAACTTATGTAATTGTACGCATAGGAGTTGGTTGATTACAATTCGCTTTTTTCGAGTTGCAATTCTTTCTCAACGTATCAACGTATCTGATAAAACTTTAACTTTTTTTCTGTATAAATGATAAACTATTACATTGTCTGATACGTGATAGAGTATATAATATCTTATTAACAACTAGATACATATAATACTTGCAACTTGTAAACAATACTAAGAATCTAGACTTTCAGTTATTATCATCATTACAGCCTTACCGTTGACATTTAACAATTAGCATTATTATTTATTATATTTACTAATACTAATACTTCTGTGTGTCTGTATATTCTATTAGAAAGCAATGAAATTTTGTAAACCCAGATCAACAAATCAATGTTTCTCATATGTATTTTCAAACATAATCTTGAAGCATTTTGTGTATTTGGTAAGTGAGATGGTTGTCATATTGGAGATATGGGTACTAGTGATCATTCTTTTGTTCTCTCCAAAAAGTCAGGTTCTTGTGATTGCACAGAATGTAACCTGCAATCCAGATGATCTAAAAGGATTAAGTGGTTTCGCAAATGGATTCGAATCACCGATTGACGGTTGGTGGCCTATAAAGTTATCACCTTTATCCTCTTATAACTGCTGCAACTGGGTAGGTATCACTTGTGATTCCTCTTCTGGTAGGATTATTAAGTTAGAACTTCCAAATAAAAGTTTAACTGGTCATTTATCTGATCACATTTCCCATTTAGACCAGCTTACAACACTTAATCTTACACAAAATTTCCTTTTAAGCCCGCTTCCAGTTTCTCTTTTTCATCTTACCAATGTGGAAGCAGTTGACTTGAGTAGTAATGTTCTCGATGAGGTTTTACCAGATAGCATAAATCTGCCTGCACTTCAAGTGTTAGACATCTCTGATAATTCCTTTAGTGGGCCCCTTCCATCTGCTTTATGTATTAATTCCAGCGGAATCCGTGTTCTTAGCTTTGCTATGAATAAATTCACTGGAAATATTACATCCCAATTTGAAAATTGCATATTTCTTGAAAATATAGATGTGGCTTCAAATTATCTCACAGGTGTCATACCGGGCTTCTTATTCAGATTACCAAAATTGCGAGAATTGGCTCTAAATGATAATGAGTTCACTGCCATCACTGGAATTGGTAATTTTAGTCAACTGAAACGTTTGGATGTTTCGTTCAACATGATCTCAGGAAATATACCTGATTTCTTCCATAGCTTTCCACATATAAGTTATTTCTCAGCTAATTCAAATAATCTGTCAGGTGGGATACCTCCATCTTTGTTGAGTTCGCAAAGTATTTCTTCTCTCAAGTTGAGAAACAACTCTTTGGATGGTCCAATAGAATTTAACTGTTCAATGATGGTTAATCTTACCTCACTTGATCTGGCCGCTAATAACTTTTCAGGTGCAATACCTGCCAATCTCGCATCTTGCAAAAAGTTAAAAGCTATTAATCTTTCTAGAAACAAACTCATTGGCCAAATCCCAGTTACTTTCAAGAACTTTGAGTCGCTTTCTTACCTTTCACTTTCCAATTGCAGCTTCAGTAACCTCTCAGCATCTCTTAAAATCCTCCAACACTGCCCCAATCTAACTGTTCTAGTTCTTAGCATGAACTTTCGAAACGAGGAGCTGCCATCTAATGACAATCTACAGTTCATAGCACTCAAGGCTCTCGTAATGGCCGATTGCAGTCTCACAGGGAACATTCCATCATGGCTAAAAGGTTCAACACATTTGCAGTTGTTGGATTTTTCATGGAACTACTTGACAGGATCGATTCCCGCCTATTTGGGTGAGTTTAGGTCTCTGTTTTACTTGGACTTATCAAACAACTCGTTATCAGGAGAGATACCCAAGAATCTAACACACTTACAGAGCCTGATTTTAATAGATATCTCATTAGAAGATCCGTCCGAGGATTTCCCATTATTCAAGAATAGAAACACGAGCAGTAGAGAATCAACGTTGCAGTACAATCAGATATTGAAACTTCCGCCACTAATTGACCTCAGTAACAATCTCCTCAGGGGACCAATCTGGCCGGAGTATGGGAACCTGAAAAGGCTACAAGTTTTGGATCTGAAACATAATAATGTATCAGGTAGCATTCCGAGATCTTTATCAGGTATGAAGAGTATAGAGACACTGGATTTGTCATATAACAGCCTAACAGGAACAATCCCTTCATCTTTAGCGGGACTAAGTTTTTTGTCCAAGTTTAGTGTTGCTTACAATCAGCTAACGGGGATTATACCTTTCGAAGGCCAACTTTCGACCTTTTCCATCTCTAGCTTCGAAGGAAACCCCGGTTTATGTGGTAATTTCTTTTTAAAGTGTCAGAAAAATCAAGACTTGATGCAACCTCCAGCATCTGAGGATGATGAGTTCACTATCCTTCGTATACTTGTAATCACTGGGTTTGGAACTGGCTTCTTTGTTAGCGTCATCTCATTACTTGTTGTTCCAAGATTTTGGGATTCACACAGAACGATCAAAGCTGAGTAACATCGGTTTGTGTTATCTCGCAAGATTGTAAAAGGTGATCTAACGCAGGCAAATATCAGCAGCAGCTTCCAGAAAGTCGAGACCTTGATTGTTAGAATGTGATATGTATAGCAATGTCTAGGTGATATTAGTTGCAAGATAGCATAGGGTTTAGTGTAAACATTGGGATGAAATTTGTGTATAGTTACATTTTAAAAGAGTAGAAAGGTACATTTATTATACACGAATTTCCTCTACAACATTGGTTTTTTCTGCTCATCTAACAAACAAACCATTTCAGTGACCAACTCATAAGCAATGGCAGGAGTGTGAAAAAACTATTTATAATAAAATCCGCAAGAATTTAGTAGAGAAATCAGTTATTAATCCCTGTCATAAATTCATAATGTTACAGTGAAGATGTATCAATAGTAAACACTAATGGAAGGTAGCTTCTAGAAAAACAGACTTAACTAACTTTATTACATGTCATAACAGTATGTAAAGTAGTTGCCGACACCCGAATGTCTATGCAACTAAGAATCCTACTGCAAGATCGTTATCAAAAAACCTACAGATCCTACTTTTACAGCAAGCAAGTGCTGAGAAGTCATACCTGAGATTGAAAATTGATGTCCATATCTCAAGGAAACCTTAAAATTAAGTCCTATTGTAAGCGGATGATAAATCAGCTGCAAATCAAGTTAGTACAAGACAGTGAGGAAACCGGCGTCGGCCTTCTTTCTTCTCACTGGAATACTTATCATCATCATTCTATTTGGAAAAAGAAAAGTTAAAGCAAAAATCAGGTTTGTTGATTGTCAAGTAAGTGAAAGTTGGTGTGTTTGTGGTCAAAGTAACATATTTATATGTGAGAGCAAAACGGTAGATGCAACAGGTCTTTCGTCTTTTGTATCGTTTGAAGTTGGATTAAGGCTACGGGTAGAGTTTTGGGTCTTGTAACAAGTTGGTCTAGCTCCTTACATCCTTTCAAAACTTGGCTCGACGTATTTAAACTTCCTGAGGTCAGATCTCGAAGTATTGAGTGTTTTTCTAGTATTCACCAAGTAGTAAAATTATTAAGTTTATTGGTTGTGACTTCAATAGTTCAATCCAAGGGTTCGAAATCTGATATCAAAAGCAAGATTACTATATTTGGAGTTCAAGTGTTCTGTTATCCAATTTCAATGGTTTAATTAGGTTTCAAGGGTTCATGATTTATTATCTCAAAATGTATCGTTTAATACTCAATTCTAAATACTCACTCTCACGAAACAAACAACCTTATTATTCATATATTCATTAGTGTATAATCATTAGCAGACGACATTTTACTGTTCTGTTCATGAGGAGTTATTATCGCATGTGACCGTTTGTTATATCATTTGCTGTATCCAACCAATGAGGTTAAGTTTGCGCCGGAAATTTAATTTAATCAAAACTTGCTACAATTCACTGGGCCCCTTTTTATATATATTCAATTTTTCCTGAGGTCTGATCATCTTATTTAAATTCTTTTCCATTTTGTTTTTATTCTTATTTTTAATTTAACTTTAATAACATATGCACTATATATAATTCTTAGGTATAGTTTACATATAATATCTATATATATTTATATATATATTATAGGAGAATAAAAAGTTACCTCATATTTTGCCACATAGACAAAATGATACGTGACGGTCTACCATAATTTAAAAATATATAATTATTTAAATTTAAAAGATAAACTAAAAAATAATTTTACATAGAGTTAGATAATATCTTAATATAATAATAATTAATTAAAAATCTATGAACCCTACTCAAAGCACTAATTGAAAATAATATTAAATTATTAAACCTATAAAAATTGTGAATATAAAAATTGCTTAACTTAAATTGTCGTGCATCGTACGATTTAAATCTAGTATATATATATATTAGTATTTTACCCGTGCACGACTAGAATAAAAAAGAAACATTAATATAATATTTTTACGATACAAAAATTTTTAACTGCTTTGTATCAACAAAACTCCATAAGTCATAAATTAAATATGATAGTTAAGACTTATAGAAGTAGTTCAAATATGGGATGCACCATGCATACCATTGTAAATTATAACCTTCAATAATAATAACAATAGTAATATACAATATATATCCTAAATAAAGTTGAGGCCGATCAAATATAACTTTTAGCTTTTAGATCATCTAAAAAAAAGTACATCTTATAAGAAAATCAATACTTTATTTATGAACTTCTGCGTTGGATCCTCACTAAAAAATGAACACAAAGTATCGAAATGATATAATAATAGTAAATAATAAGTGCATGTTACTCTTGCTTATGCTTTTGCCTTGGCATGTTCTTTCATAAAATGATTTTAGTTTCTTCCCTTTTAACGGTCAAAAGAAAAAACACCAATGAATGAACTATATTAGTTATTAATTATTATTCATTGATCCCGTGATTCCATATACAGATAAGTGCATATAGACAAGTGCGTATGTCATTTAAGCAAGAGAGGTAGAAGTGGGCAACACGCTATAAGATAAGGGATTACTAAGGTAAGTAATGTTATGTTACATTATTGATCATATTATAAAACTTACATTAAATTATATGTTGTTCTTATCCAATAAATCATGATGGTTTTAAGAGCATAGACAATATGGATGACTTTGTGGAGCGACAAAATATATTATAGCGAACAATATTAAACATTATTCTGAACTCTAGTTTAAGATCAAAGACTTTAATAACGCCACGTGACTTACATTTATTTCAACTTATTTCAATGCAAATATTATCAACAATCTGATGAGGATGAATAATATTAAGACTAATGTATCCTAGCTCTTTTTGGGAGCAATAGAATTGAGTTCCTCTGCAAGGGAGTTCGAATATCATAGTGAGAGTTAAAAGACTGAATTGAAAGGGATGCCCTTTAGCTTGAATTCAACAGTTTTGAAACGGTGGTCAAAACGAAAAGTTTTGAAGGTTTATTAGATTATCTAAGGAGTTTTCCTCGAAGCTACGAATAACAAAAGTTGAAATGATGTTGGATTGATTGACGATTCTTCCTTCTTCAATTTCTCTACTGAATGTTTAAATTTGATCATAAATTGGGTTTGAGTTGTATCTATTGCTCATCTTATAATAGTGAAAATGAAATGAGTTGTTAAGAAGAGAGAGGATGAACTGTGTTATTATGCAGATGGCTGAAAGTGGATGAAACGAAATCATTTTAAAAACAATAATTATATCCGATAAAATTCAAAAAATCCATGATCTTATCTAGTTACGGAAATCTTATCTCAAAAAATTCAAAAAGTCATTTTGTGATTTTTCAGCCAATAAAAATGAGAGGTTTTTGAGAAATTTTGTGAAATAAGCTAATGCTTATCTTATTTTAGAGTTAAAGTATTTATAAAATTTTAACAATTTAAAAAATGTCAAAAAGCAACTAGGCACCCACATGTTGCTCGACCACGACCCTGAAAGCGATCAAGTTACCCGACTACAATCCCATTCACGGTCACGTGTCCAGACAACGATCTCGATCACATGCAACCGCAACTCGAGCACATGCAAATTGCAATTTGATGTATATTAGTGAATTTTTCGTATTTTTATTGCAGGTAGTATGAAATTAAGATAATAATCCGGTCAAATTTGAACACCTCGGGTTTGTTATTTGAAAAAGGATGGAGTTTGTCAGAAATAGCAATAACAATAATTCACGTGAATCATCACTTGGTATTCAATAATAAGATAATAAAACTTTAATGATTTTTATAGACAAGTGGTGTAAAAATAATTTTTTTATGAACATCTTTGCAAAATATTTGAGTATCAATTTACTTTTAAAAACTTATATAAATAAATTAAACCTCAAAGTTATATTTTCAACAAAGGGGACTCACGTCCTTTTTGGCAGGAGAAACAAGTAAACGGTTCACCCCATATATATATAAAAAAAAGTGAATCAATACTTCTGTGGATCTGTGTTTCCAACTAAAAAGCAGTGACTTCTGTAAACCCATATCAATAATTTTCAATTTCTGAAATGGGTTTTCTCACTATACCCTGACTCCTGTTGTTCCAATTATTGTTGGTTTTGTGCATTTCAGTATACACATATACTGAGATGGTGGTTTTATTAGAAATATGGGTGCTTGTGAGTATTCTTCTATTCTCTCTACAAAGTCAGATTCTTGTGATTTCACAAAATGTAACATGCAATTCCAATGATCTAAGAGGATTAAGGGGTTTCATGGATGAATTGCAATCGCAAATTGATGGGTGGTGGCCTACAAATCCATCGTCTATCAGTTGCTGCAATTGGGTAGGCATAATTTGCGATTCATCTTCCGGTAGGATTGTTAGTTTAGAACTCCCAAACAAAAGATTAACCGGTCAATTCTCTGATTTAATATCCAATTTAGATCAGCTTACAACCCTTAATCTTTCACACAATTTTTTTAAAGGTCCTCTTCCAATTTCCCTTTTTCATCTTGCTAATTTGGAGGCAGTTGATTTAAGTGGTAATGAATTTGATGAGGTCTTACCAGTTAGTATAAATCTGCCTGCACTTCAAGTATTAGACCTCTCTGATAATAACTTAAGGGGTCCTCTTCCAGTTAGTTTATGTGTGAACTCCAACAGAATTCGTATTCTCAGTTTTGCTGTGAATTACTTCACCGGAATCATTCCACCTGATTTTGGAAATTGTAACTTTCTTGAACATCTGTCATCAGCTGGCAATTTTCACTTAGGTGTCATTCCAGACTTCTTGCTCAGATTACCTAGATTGCTGGAATTGTCACTCCAGGACAATGAGTTCACAGCCATCACTGGAATTGGTAATTCCTTCAGTCAACTGGTCCATTTGGATGTTTCAGTAAACATGATCTCAGGAGATATACCTGATTTCTTTCATAGCTTTCCGTATTTAACTTATTTCTCAGCTCATTCGAATAACCTGTCAGGTGGGATACCTCCATCTTTGTCGAATTCACAAACCATATCTTCTCTTAACTTGAAAAATAATTCTTTGGATGGTTCAATCAAGTTTAACTGTTCGATGATGGTTAATCTTACCTCACTTGATCTAGGCAGTAATAACTTTTCAGGTACAATACCTGCTAATCTTGCATCTTGCCATAGGTTAAAAGCTTTAAATCTTGCTAGAAACAAACTCACAGGCGAAGTGCCAGAAAGTTTCAAGAATTTTGAGTCACTTTCTTACCTCTCACTTTCCAATTGCAGCTTCACTAACCTCTCAACAGCTCTTAAGATCCTTCAACACTGCCCCAATCTGACTGTTCTGGTTCTTACCATGAACTTTTATACTGAACAGCTGCCAACTGATGATGATTTGCAGTTCAAATCACTCAAAGCTCTTGTGATCGCCAATTGCGGGCTCACGGGTAGTATTTCATCATGGCTAAATCGTTCAACACAGTTGCAGTTATTGGATTTGTCATACAACCGATTGACAGGATCAATTCCAGCCTATATGGGCGATTTTAGGTCTCTTTTTTACTTGGACTTATCAAACAATTCATTGTCAGGAAAGATACCCAAGAAATTGACACAGTTACAGAGCATGATTTGGAGAGATATCTCGTTAGAAGAGCCATCCCCTGATTTTCCCTTCTTCAAGAATCGAAACATGAGCAGTAGAGGGTTGCAGTACAACCAGATCATAAGATTTCCGCCACAATTAGACCTCAGTAGTAACCTCCTCACGGGCCCAATCTGGCCGGAATTCGGAAACTTGAAAAAACTACATGTTTTGGATCTACAACGCAATAACTTATCAGGTACAATTCCGAGTTCTTTATCAGGTATGAGGAGCATAGAAAAGCTGGA
This sequence comes from Logfia minima, assembly GCA_963921325.1. Classification (NCBI taxonomy): domain Eukaryota; kingdom Viridiplantae; phylum Streptophyta; class Magnoliopsida; order Asterales; family Asteraceae; genus Logfia; species Logfia minima. The sequence goes on from OY992769.1 coordinate 30,985,670, forward strand.
CTTGTCATATAACTGTTTAACGGGGACAATCCCTACTTCATTGACGAAACTAAGTTTTCTGTCCAAGTTTAGTGTGGCATACAATAATCTAACTGGGGTTATTCCTTTGGGAGGACAACTTTTGACGTTTCCCAACACTAGCTTCGAAGGAAACCCCGGTTTATGTGGTAACTTTTTCCTGAGCTGTCAGAACAGTCAAGACTTGTTACAACCTCACGCACCTGAGAAAGATGAACTATCGATCCTTCATATGCTTGTAATCACTGGATTTGGAACTGGTTTCCTTGGCACGGTGATTTCACTGCTCGTTGTTCCAAGATTTATTGATTCACACAGAACGAATAAATTTGAGTAACATTGGTTGGCTGCAATGTGAAACTTGAGTTCACAGTAGTAAATATCTGCTGCAGCTGTCAGAACAGTCAAGACCTGTTCACATTGTGGTTATTGGAATGTGATAGGATATAAGAATATACGATATGTTCAGCAACGTCCGTGTGTTAACTATTTCATAATAGTTAATGTGTTATCTATATGTGTCTATATATAGCAGTTTGCTATCAGTTTAAGATCATACAGAATAATAATACAAAGTGTATCTTTTTCTCTATAGAAGACTTGTTGTTAAATCGTGCCTGAGACATCCCTAAGCAGCTAAGCCCCAAGGCGCACAAGGCTCAAGTTGTTGGGCTTCTTTTATGTTAAGGCAAGACACATTCATGAGGTGCACCTTGGCCTCCGTCATGGTGGCAAAGCCCTTGAGGGCTTAGGCGCTCTTCGAGAAATTTTGCTAAAAATACTTTCAAGGCTATCCATAAGATCACTACTTAAAATATAAACCTGAAGTGTTTGGTTATTCTCATTCCTGAAGCAAGATTCTTTTCTTTTGAAGTATGTAATATGTGTATGTAACCTATACATATGCAAGATATGTATGGCTCCCTTCTATTTTCAACATTGTTGTGTGTATGTATGCAATATGTACATATGGTCTACGGCTCCTTTATTCAATCAGTAAGTATGGAATATATATGTAATTATGCATGTATGTATATACATTAATGCATTTAAGTGCTATAATGCTATTTTTAAGTGTTGGAAAAATTGGAAAAACAAAATCTATTTTTTCCAAACTTTGGACCTAATTATCTACATGTTAATGTAATATTTTATATGGTTGTGTAACTCTTGACAAGAGCTTCGAAACGGCGTATTATATGTCCAAAGTTGATGAGAGATGAATGAGATATCATAGCTCAAAGTGAGGTGTTTGAAACTACAAGTTGTTGGGTTTTGTGTTTGTCTCGCATCGAATTTGATCAAACTTTTGAGGTGTTTATAAGTGTTTTTGTGGAAGTTAGTTCAACAAGCTTATCACCACTTTATACTTCAACACCTACTTTTTTTTGGGGGGGGGGGGGGGTGCAAATCTTGGGATAAAAACGGGTCGGGGCTCCTGGTTCATGGTGCGCCCACGCGACCTACTGACACGAATTCAACTTGAAAAATCTTGAGCTTGCGCAGGCTAGTTTTTGCTGCGATCCGCAACTTTTTGACGAATTAGCTAGATAGAAATTCTTCGTGTGTTGTATTTCCACCAATCATAATTAAGCATGATGTCAAACATTTAATCGTTGTGACTTTGAAGGTTGCTGATGTAATGTTGACTAGGGACCCCATACACATAGCGAACAGAACTTGATCGTTTATTTATTTATGAAGTCACTGGAGGATAAAGAAGTTTCCTCACTCACTGCAAGCTAATACTCTTGTAGAGTGACTTGACTTGGTTTCTTCCAGTGACCTTCTTTTATTTAACCACATCGAATGCTGTGATTATATTGCATAAGTAAATAATCTTATATGCACACCAGGGAGTAGACTTACTCTTAGTGAAGATTATTTACTTAGCAATGACATCTCATTTGTAGTGAATCACATTATTATGTTTCTTCAATGTTATAGGCTTGTAGAAACAGAAACATTTGCTACTGAATCGACCATTGATTAGCGATTAATCACATAATATTATCTTCATCTTCTTAGCAGTGCTTGGTTGTCCAGCGACTATAGATCCAACTTATCTTAGGAGTTTTAAATTCACTATTTCCATAAAGTACTCCAGTGATTGAGTTGATCATAGATCAGAGACTCAACAAAAGGTATGAAGATGCTTGTTGGGTCAGAGACAACACTAAGTAATTAGTATATGAAAATTTTAATCTAAGTGTTCTTATCTTTCGTTGCATCTGTTAGCAACGAACAATAGAGTAGACAGAGTAAAAGTACTCAATGATCAAACTTATCAGTGAACGTTTCTTTACTTAGAATATTTACTAGTCTACTCTAGTCACTGCATATGTTAGCAGTGACTCTATCCTTGTAACTTGAAACTTAATAAAACCTCTATCATTCACTGATAGAGACTTACTCTTTAGAAGTTACAACAGGTCTGACGCTGTCAAGAACTTGAAGCATTTGTTGAAGTAGAAGACTGAAGACAGAGATAGAGAGTAGTTCACTGATGTGGAAATCAACTCTGCTCTATCAACCAACGGTTCAAGCCTTTATGCAAGAAAGTACATTAGGTCTGATAAATACCTAATGTACAATTAAAGGTCAACTTATGCAGTACACAAGAAAGCGTGCATATCTTCTCAAATATATATACGTTCACTTATTTTAGAATTGCATTAAATTCTTTGTACATTTTTTGTAATCTAGGAATAAAGTAAATATAAACTTTATTCCTAGGATGTAATGTCACATCCAAAACCTTGGAAGTTGTATTACACACCTAAGTAATATGGTGTTGACACGTGTAGGGTTTATATCTCCTTGTGTGAGACTATAAATACCATACACAACTACCATATTAAATGTCCAGAATTTTGTATTCGCGATCAACCTTTGATTTAAGCACGTTTCTGTATATCAGCGAACCAAGTGCCCTCACTTATCTATTAAGTGTTGATCACTGAGTATCAATAACGAGCTACTCATTGATGATCTATTGAGGCCAAATTTGTCACAAGTTAGTTTACTTAGACAAGTCTGTCTTGTCTATTTCCGCAGTAAACTTTGTAAAGTATTCATTGATTCATATCAATAAAAGAAAACTTCAAACTTACATTTATTTGTCTACATTACATTTGTTGTTAGTAATTCATTAATATTTGACAAAAAAGGAACAAACAATGCTCGTATCTCGAAACACCTTTGCAAAATGGAGTTGATGAACGCATGAACATGACCTAAAATGAGAGAGAAAAAAGTGAGAGATTGTAAGTAGGTTTGCCTAAAATGTTTTGGGCTGATGTGGTGAATACACCAACATTTTTAATTAACAAGGGACCCTCACCGCTGTTGGGTTTCAGAATCCTAGGGAAGAGGATGGCTTGGCAAGAAGGTAACTGTAAATTTGGAACCGGGTTATATTACTAATGATAATATTCTTGTTGATGATCTTGTAGGTCCTAGTGGGAGTTCGAGAAACAATGAATTGTCAAATAACGTTGAGGTGTCAGATGATGGAGAAAGTTTAGAGTTCGAAGAAGAATCTGAAAGTAATGGCAGCTCAAATGATGGAGATGATAATCGTGGAACATATGAGTTAGCTATGAGGGTTCCTTTGAGTCGTTTCGTTAGAACGCCCAAACTTGTAAAAAGGTTTTCTCCATCAACAAACTATCTTCTTTTAACTGAAAATGGTGAACCAAAAAATTATTCTAAAGCAATACGAATGAAATGATCTATAAAGTGGGAAATCGCTATGAAAGAAGAGATAAGTTCACTTAAGAAGAACAAGAACTAGTCGTTAGTAAATTACCTCATGATAAAAGGGTTTTGCAAAACAAACGGGTGCACATGATCAAAGAAGAACTATAATGAGATCTTTCCACCGGTTGTGAAGATGACTATAATGAGATCTACTCGCCGGTAAAAAGAGATACAAAGCATGGTTAGTCGGCTAGTTTTCTATTTATACTAATTTAATCTAATTAATTGGGGATCTTTACCATTAACCCTAATTCGACTAAGGCAACTGGAAAATGGGGTTTTATGGATTTTTGGAGCATTAGAAGAGCATGAATTGAAGAGATTCAACCAAGCTTAAAAGATTTCATTCATGTATTTGGTTTGCGTTAATTTTACTATCTTGTATTCGTTCATATCTATGTGCTTGGATACTTGTTTATATTTATTATTTTCTGCAACCTAGCATTGGATTGGTCCTTCCGAAGAGATTTTATCTTGACGGAAGTTATTTTTGTGGTTTTTAGTTATGTGCATGTTCGCATATTAGTTTATTATACTTCGCGTGGTTAATTTCGGTTATTTACGATTCACAAATTATTCCTTCAGGACAAGCCTAGCTGTCGTATAGACTTAGCTTAGTCCGCCGATCAGAGCTTTCTATCTACATTTTTATTGTAATTCGCAATCTAGATGGGATTCGGTTCTGAAACTTTCTATGAATTATGTCATAAATTAATATGTTTTGTATATTATTGTATTTGTATAATTTGCCGGTGTATCTTTGGGTTTTCGTGAAAGCGAAATTTTCTGACAGTTGTACCTTATTTGTCGGATAGGTACATTCTGTTCAAGAAATTTTTGTTTTGCGTTATGTAAATTGTATATCTCATGTATAGTCTTTTATTTTTTTAGATTATTTTTTATCAAGTTATACTGATTTTCTTTTGATTTTGTAGTTATTTGGTGACTTTTTTGATAACTACCATTTTTTCGGCGAATCAAAACACATATCATCCATTTTTTCGGGCAGATCTGCAACTCCTTTAAATCAAAAATTTCTTCATTATAGTTTAACTCAAGCTTACATACATACACTGATTATATAAAATGAAAACACAAAGAATGCTTCAAAATTCAAATTTCAAGAAAATAACTTATATATACACTAATTATACCTTCATGATTCATAGATACAAACACAAATAGAACTTGAAAACCCTTCATGATTCATATCACAATTTTACAAACACAACTGATCTACCGTTTATGACAAACTTCGCCACCGCAACCACTTTCCAACAACATTTTGAACTCCTGCCGCCGCTACAACTCTCCCGTTAGAATTTGGACTCCCACCACCGTCCCGGTTACCGGTTAATATATGGTGATATTGAGACAATTTTAACAAGTATGCTGTTAAAATTGGTGATAAAAAGAGTACATATGTGACATTTGAACAAAAAGGAGAGTACGTCGACGGTGTGTGGCCTTAACCCTAAAACTTAATTCCATGTTGGCATTTAAAAAAATAAAAACTAAAAATGCTTATTAAATGAAAGTTACCGGTTGAGCCAGTTACTAGTTGAGCCGGCTACTGGTTGAGTCAGTTACCGGTTAATATAGGGTGACTTGAAGACAAGTTTTGAAAGTATGTTGTCCACTTTGGTAATAAAAAATGGTACATTGGTGACATCGGAACAAAAAGGAAAGCTTGTTGGTGATCGGTACCATAAACCCTTTCTAAGAAGTGTAAATTCGGAGCTTCGAGTGGATGAAAACAAGATTAAAGAATGTAGTTTTGGTCTTTTGGAGTGGTCTAGATGGCTAAATGACTCAAAGTCGTGAGGTGAAGATCGTTTGGTGTCGAACAGGTGAAGGGTATTAATAAGTAATTGGGATGAGCTTAAAGACTGATTTGGTTTGTAGTATAGTGGACTTGGGTATGCATTGCTGGTGACGTGCAGGGGAACTATTTTTGTCGGTACAATTTGTATTCAAACATTGTTGTATATTGCTTACAGTGAAGTAGTCTTTGAGATGTGTTGGTATGTACGTAAATATAGACTCTATGCATGGCTTTTAGAAAAGTAGGACATTTGTATAAGCATGGATGATATTGTTGTATACTTGTATAGTGGAAACTCATTAATAATATTTGTTTTTTTCTAGAAAAAATTAAGTGGTACATGATATTTTATTATAAAATAAATTAAAGGTACGTTGTTATATGAGATTTGATAGTCTATAAAAGTTTCACAATTAGTTTATTTATGCTTTATAAATTCTTTTATATAATCAATTTATTGTTTACTACATACCATAAACTATGTATTTGCTTAGAAATATATAAATTACTTATAAAATAGTTTATAACATGAAAAAGGTAGAGACCCAAGTACGGACATAATAAAGTTTATAAAGTAGAGAATGAAGTTTATAGAAATTCGTAGTTTATAGAAAGGTTGTGTAGCATGACATTGTGGTGGATATAACATGAAAAGGTAGGGACCTAAGTACAGGCTTAATGAATTTTATGGAGTAGAAATGAAGTTTATAAAAAGGACTTAAGGCTGGGGAATACATGTAACATCCTAAAATTTATAAGTAATATTTTAATACGCATAAATGTTTTATTTATTTAGTGGTATAAATTACGTGTATTATAATTATTCGCGATACGTTCGAGTTACTTAAACATTAAGTTGTGGGGTGTAAAACCGAGTAATTGAGACTAGAAGGTTGGAAATGTAAATAACTAAATTTAATCATATCTATTAAAAACTCTAGAATACACACACACTTACATGTACGACCTTACACACACACACACACAAGTTCCTGTGAATTCTTGATCACGAATTAAAAGAAGGAAGAAGAGAAATCAGTTGGTAATTATCAAATTGAACTTGGAAAGATTGAATTGGAGGTTCAACATTCATTATTAATCCAAGACAAGTAAGTGTTCTTGTTTCTTTAACCTAGAAATTGGGTATTTGATGATTGAGGGTATAATTGATAGTAAGTGATGAATTCATTCATGAATCTTGTTTAATTGATGCTTGTAAGAGTTTGTAACTTGTTGGTGATTGAATTCCAACCATGAAATGGTGAAATTGAGTTGATACCTTATAAACCCAAGTAGGAGAAATGTTAAATTCAGGTTTGACTAATAAACCCATTAAATTTTTAGCTCAAGGAAGTTATTTTGATGCTAGTAGTTGTTTATAATTAGTGTTTGTTGATTTCAAATCATGAGATGGTAAGATTCTGATTAGAAGCTTATGAAACCCAACTTACAAAAGTTGATTTCGGGTTTAATATGATAACCGACTAAATTGTTAGTTTAAAGGAGTCAAATTGATGCTAGTAGTTGTGATTAAAGTGGTGGTTCAAGCAATTGAACAATAGATTGGTTCATAGACTATAATGATGAATTTATGCTAGTTTGACTTTGAAAAGTCAAACTGCACATGATTGAATTAGTTGTTGATTAGTGACAAGAGAAGTGGTATGAATGATGATACATGCTTATTTGTTGTTAAATTGATTATTGTGGTGTTGATAGGTGTTAAAGAAGTGAAGAATGCAAATGGCAAGTTATCTTCATTTAATCACCAAGGTGAGTTCATATTGTAATTAAATTGGTTATGTTGATTGAGTGGATCCGGATTACATCCGTGTAAGAGGATCCATATGATGATGGAATAGGTGGTTTCATGTTGTATATGAGCCACATTGTTGAGTTATATCCATGTGATGGTGGAATAGGTGGTTTCATGTTGTATATGAACCACACAGTGGAGTTGTAAAGATGGATCCGGATTACATCTGTGTAAGAGGATCCAATTGATAGTTGAGTAGGTGGTTTCATGTTGTAAATGAACCACATGACAGATGAATGGTGGTTTTATGTTGTGAATGAACCACATGATAGATTCTCTACTTTGTAGAGATAGTTAGCCTTGGGCTAATGCAGATGAGATGAGATGAGAAAGCGGTACAGATTTCGGATCCGAATAGTTGTGCATTTATTGTGTGTGCTAGTTGTTAGTCAACTTATGTTGACTAAGTCGGTTGTTAATTGAAATCAAATCATTAGTTGTTCCAGTTGATTGCTGATTCATGTCGTTATTTGATTTCAATTTAAGTTGATCTTGTTGTAGTCAAGCTAGTTAATTGAGTTATTAATGGATCGAGATGCATACTTGATTTAGCTGTTAATTGAATTCAATTGTTGTTGACTTTATATTTGGTGAGTTAGTTGACTTACTTGTTGATCTAAATTGGATGTATACACGAAAGTTGACGTGGTTATGATGATTAAATTAGTTGTGCAATTAATTTCCATTGCTAGTTGCAATTAAATTGTTGAATATGATCAAGTTGTTGCATTGGAGTCAAACGGTTGATTGAATACATGAAAGTTGATGTGGTTATTGATTAGTTGAATGTGTAACAGACTTCAAATGCTATCCACATTCAAATGAATGGATTATCTTGAGAATTGATAGTGATCAAGTTGTTGAAATGTGATCAAGTGATTGACCATTGGGAAGTTGTAGTAGAGTCAAAATATTGATTTGACTTTAAATGGTTAGTTGATACTATGTTACATGATTGAGCACTTGTTGTTCAACTAGATGATGAGTTACTTGAGGTAGAATGAAAGTTGATCAATGAGATCCAAGAGTTGTTAAGTTGATTACTTGTTTAGTTACCTAAGAATTCACTAAGCGTTTTGCTTACTCTTTTAGTTGTTTTTATTTTGTAGGGGCAAGTGAATTTGGTAAGAAGGGAATTCGCGGAAAAAGGAATGCTTAGAGAAGGATTGCAATGCACTTGTTACAGGTTTGCAAGTGCTAATCTCTTTGAATCATAGCCGAGATCACATAAGCTTGTTGCATTGAACCCAGTTTTGTAACGGTGTCAAAATGGGTTAAACATGTTTTGGTATGTGTTCGATTGTAAAGGATGAATATATGTGATTTAAGTTGGTTTATAAGTTGTAAATAGTCATTGGAAACAATGGAATGTATTTTGATCGCATTTGGAGTTGAAATATGAAAAAGGGTCAAAAACTGGATATCAGAGGTCTATCCGGCGGACAGGTATCCGGTTGATAGATGGAGCAATTTTCAGCAGAAATAGGCTATCCGACGGATATCACTATTCATTCGGCGGATAACACTATTCTCAAAAGGTGTTTAAAAGTTGGGTGTAACAATACACCTAACTATTACATTATGTTTATTGTGTGTATTCAATTTACGTTTGCTATTTTTAATGCATCCAACTTTCAAAAATTGTGTTTTAATGTATTATGTAGTACTTTTGATGATGTGTCAACCTCTACGGATGCCACGTGGCACCTTAAACAGATAACACCTCATCAAAATACAATTACCCATTTACTTTCACATCCAATTCTCACAAATTATATCAAACCACATCCACCTACAACATGTCTAAAAAAAAAAAAAAAAATTCATAATCACCATCACCATCCAATGATTTTTTCAATAACCTAGTTAACAATCTAATTTCGGGTATGAATTATTCACCCACGGGTTCATCATCCGCGCCACAATCGAGCTCACAACAAAGGGGTTTTGTGCCATTTCTTCCCCTCGTCAATCCATTTTTAAATACCAACCGACGATCCTCGATCCCAACTTTATTTAAATCAATATCATCAAGCACAATAACTACAATACTCACAACATCAACAACACTCATCATTCGCATACCCACAAACAACACTATCACAAAATTAATTTGAAAACGTCCACACACCACCCGAGGAGGAAGACGAATTTGTACCCGAAGCCGAAACCGAATCGACCAAAAAGAAAAAGAAAGGAAAAAGTGACCGAACCAACAACCGAACGACGAAAAGGTCAAAAAGTGTCTTGGTCCGCCGAAGAAAATAAGATTTTGGCGGAACGGTGGATCGACGCTTGTCAAAATGGAGCGATCGGGAATTCACAAACGGGGACTCGTTTTGGAGAATGACACAAGAAAATTACAACCATTGTGTTGATACAAAACGTTATATTGACCAAATAACCGGAAAATGGTCAAAACTTCAATGGGATGTAAAGATTTTTCAAAGTATCTACCAAAAATACACAAATGAGTGGCAAAGTGGAATTACCGACGTCGACATTATGTTGGCGGCCTGTGAAGGATTCAAAGATCGAACAAAAAGGAACTTCATTTACGAGTCGGCATGGGTGTTTTAAAAGACATCCCTAAGTTCTTTTTTCCGGAGGGCATTATGAACAACGAACGACTCGTGCAAGATGAAGACTACGAGCCGGTCAATCTTGACAATGATGACAATGATCGGGTCCAAGCGAAGACACCTATAACACCCCTTAAATTAAGATAGGGTTAAATTAGTCATTTGACTCGGAAGCGATGGATAAAGTAAAATTATATATTATGTTACAAAAAGGATCAAGAAATTTTCGCGAGTTTACAACATTTAATATTCCTGAACCAAACATATTTTGTTGTTCTTCAAAATCTATATACATATAATCTAACAAAACATCTATATAATTATCAGAGTTTTGGCGCTCGTCAAACATCCCTTCTAATATCCATCTTCCTGCCCAACCGACAATATAATAACAAAACCTGCAGGAAGAGAAGTGGTGGAATTAGCACAAAGCTAAGTGAATGAATGTACAACTAAAAATCAGTTAGCATAATAATCTGTTTACATTAAGCACAGTAAACACATAAACTCAAGAGGATCGGTGGTTACTGAGGAACCCTACAGCCGCGGTGGCCCCCAGTAACACTTACCACAATCTGTATAGGCCCATACAGAATAGACCGATAACTTGGCACTACAAGACAACAATACAGTTTCCAGCGACAACACATGTATCTGGAACCTGTGTTGAACACAATAGTAATCAAGTCCAATCGCAATTGACCTCTGAATAACACAGATGCCCGAAGGCCACAATTATAGCAAACAGATATTCACAATCATAAATCAGAATACATAGCCTATCAAGGTCTACATTACTCGTTGTAATCACACTATTATAACTAACTCAAATTATGAGTTGCAGATCCACTCACCTGTCTGCTACTGTCCACCTCTCAGAATTCTAATATTACTGAGTCTTCGACTGATCTGAGAATACAACAGATAATGAGTTAGTAACTCATTTCGTAAACGTATAACATATCTCAGCGCATAGTATCTAGATAATAAACATTTATCAAGTTTAAATCATCATAATAGCACATTCTTACAAGCAGGTAGTTCCCTGAAGTCTAAGGAAATAAGAGTTCAATCTGGAACGAAACTCGAAAATCCCGGAACGTCATTTAAAAACTGAAAAATGCCATTTTGAAGCCCAAGACGACCCCGAAAGGCCAAAAACTGACAGAGCTATGGTACATAGTCTCGATTACTTGGTCGATTCCGAGTGACCATGCGAATTTCATCAAAATCCAATTTTTAGTAAGATTTTCACAAAACTTAGTAACACTTACGCATTTAGCGACATTGCCAATATCGCCATAGCGACATTGCCAATATCGCCAAATCACTAGCGATATTGCAAGCGAAATTAATCGCGATATTACCTGCGATATTGGTGGCGATATCACCAATATCGCCTAAACCAGTTCATCTGCGTTTTTGCAGAAAACTGGGCTGATTTCACAAATAAAATCCCAAATCTAAAAACACATAATTAAATCCAACCTATTATATTTCTCTTTTTTTTTTGTAAAAACTAAAAACTAATCAAAACTAACCTTTAACTTGATTTAATCCACAGAAACGAGTTGTAGGAATGATCTTTGATGAATTCCGAATTTAATGACACAATTTGGAGGTGTTTTGGGCTTGATTTGAGCTTCAATTGCAAATGTGTGTTTAGTGTGTGTGTGTTTTTGAGATGAAAATGAAGATGAAATGGGGCTGATTTCTGGATTTTGGTTTATATATATTTGATTTACGTACAGTACGATGTATTATTATCATTAATCTAACACACGATGGTATTAGTTCTAATATTTAGGCATATCCGTATTTTAAACTAAAAATACCATAATTCCCATTTAATTATTCCTAACAATTACCCACTCAAACATTTCATATAAATTGATCCAATTAAATAAAGTAAATAAGGAAATGAATTTACCGAAAAATACTAGGCCGACGGGGAGGATGTTACAACACCTAACCCGAAGTTTGACCATTTATTTACCGACGACGCGATTCGTCGTCCACCCGGTCGGGCACAAAGTCGAAATAGCCAAAAAGGTTCGGGTTCGTCGGATGTTACTTCCTCACGTTGTTCGGTCGATGAGGTTATCGCCCAACTTTTGAGAACCGCACTAGCTCAACAAAAAACAATGGAAACATTAGCCGAAACGTCTAAAAAGAAAGCAATGTTTAGGGCGTTTAAAGTTCTCAACAACCCGATCAATCCAAATTTGCCACCCGAGGAACAAGCATTTCTCCGGAATCTTCGAGAAGAAGTTAAACGTGATTGTGTATCGTTTACCCAACCAACGAACGAAGACACCGACGACGATTAATTATATCGTTTTTTAATTATTATTAGTTGTAATGTAGGATTTTAATTATCGTAATTTTTATTATTAATGTAGTGTAGGATTTTAATTATTTTAATTTTTATTATTAATATAAATTAGTTTTTTTTTTAACTATTGTAACTTTTATTATTAATATAAATTAGTTTTTTTAATTATTGTAACTTTCATTATTATCGGAAATATATATGTATTAATATTTAAGAAAAGACGTGGCGCTGACGTGGATGTCAGTCCTCAGTTCTGGGGCGTTAGGATAGCAGTGTTCAGTTCTTGGTCAATCCTCAGCCCTCGTGCTGATGTGGCGCTGATGTGGAGGTCAGTCCTCAGTTCTTGAAATGTCACGATAGGGAGTGGTCTTATTCATTTTATACTTTTTAGCTAATTATTTTTTATTTAAACAATAAAAATAAACATATTCTTATGGGCACTCCCAACAGTTTGTCAGTTTGACCGTCAGTTTCAACCGATGAAATAGTCCCGTTGGTTGAAAATGTTAGTTTTTCGACAGAGCTTAGGTGTTCATGAGTTTTTTTTTTCTTTTTGTTCTTTGGTTCTTGACTGTTATAAAAAATAATAGTAAATAAAATTTTGAATAGTTGTAACAATTTAATAAATACAAATCTGAACAGATAAATACACATAGATTTTTAAATTTTTAAGAACCATCGAATTCAAATTTTCAAGTTTCGATTATACACTTTTTAATTATTTAATGTTTTTTATTATTATAATGCTTTTTTTTTAGGAAATGTAATGTTTTTTTATTTTAATGAAATGTGTTTTATTTTAAGTATTGTGTTTTAAATATGTAATTTAAATAGTGAAAAAAAATTGACCAATGATTGATGTCACGGGTTTGTCAGTTGTTAGTCAGTTTCAGCCAGTTTTGAGAAAAGCAGATGTGACGCTGAATTGACAGAAATGATTAGTCGATTTCATTCACGAATGAAAGTAACCTTATGCTTAACTTACATGTTATTTACAAACAATAATAATCACATCTTTTTTTGGATGAAATTAGAAATCTCTTATTTGACATGTTACCTCGACATAATGGATTAAAGGTCCTTCGATATTTTTTAACTTACTATGTTATGTGTACATGTTTAGGTCTGGTAAGAAAAAGTATTTTTTATACTGATATTTAAGAGTAAGTTTGATAAAGTTGATGTACTCATTTCTGTACGGCTTATTCACAATTGGCTATGCTGAGATATTCCCCTCTTTGTGTTCGAATGTGTCTGCGTGTACTAGCAAAAGATGGCATCATCGATCATCCCAGTTGACTCGTTCGATAGATTAGAATATGACCTAGAAGGTAAATTTCTATATTTTTAAAATTTCATTGAGGATTCTATACTGACAAGATTGTTGTGTTACACAGCGGCAGCTTTGGCTGTGGCTCTGTGGACAGTCTTCTTCTCCCAACATCTTACTTTTAGCTAAAAAAAAAATGAAAAATTGATTATACCCATGTAAGGATGGTTCTAGGAAAGGGCAATAAACTGATTATGAGTTTCAAAAGAACGGAGTAATAGTAAGTCTTAAAAAAATTTCACCTAAAACACTTGACTGTATTTGTTTGTTTGAAGAATAATGAAACCAAGTAAACGACTTAGCTATCATGTAACAAGAATTCAGAAAATAAATAACGAGGAAATGGTTGACTGAAGCAATGTTTTGAAACCGCGTCAATAAATTTATAAACCCATATCAATAATTTTCAATTTCTGAAATGGTTTTTCTCACTATACCCTGACTCCTGTTGTTCCTATTATTGTTGGTTTTGTGCATTTCAGTATACACATATACTGAGATGGTGGTTTTATTAGAAATATGGGTGCTTGTGAGTATTCTTCTATTCTCTCTACAAAGTCAGATTCTTGTGATTTCACAAAATGTAACATGCAATTCCAATGATCTAAGAGGATTAAGGGGTTTCATGGATGAATTGCAATCGCAAATTGATGGGTGGTGGCCTACAAATCCATCGTCTATCAGTTGCTGCAATTGGGTAGGCATAATTTGCGATTCATCTTCCGGTAGGATTGTTAGTTTAGAACTCCCAAACAAAAGATTAACCGGTCAATTCTCTGATTTAATATCCAATTTAGATCAGCTTACAACCCTTAATCTTTCACACAATTTTTTTAAAGGTCCTCTTCCAATTTCCCTTTTTCATCTTGCTAATTTGGAGGCAGTTGATTTAAGTGGTAATGAATTTGATGAGGTCTTACCAGTTAGTATAAATCTGCCTGCACTTCAAGTATTAGACCTCTCTGATAATAACTTAAGGGGTCCTCTTCCAGTTAGTATATGTGTGAACTCCAACAGAATTCGTATTCTCAGTTTTGCTGTGAATTACTTCACCGGAATCATTCCACCTGATTTTGGAAATTGTAACTTTCTTGAACATCTGTCATCAGCTGGCAATTTTCACTCAGGTGTCATTCCAGACTTCTTGCTCAGATTACCTAGATTGCTGGAATTGTCACTCCAGGACAATGAATTAACAGCCATCACTGGAATTGGTAGTTCCTTCAGTCAACTGGTTCGTTTGGATGTTTCATCCAACAGGATCTCAGGAGACATACCTGATTTCTTTCATAGCTTTCCGAGTTTAAGATACTTCATAGCTCATTCGAATAATCTGTCTGGCGGGATACCGCCATCGTTGTCGAACTCAGGAGCCGTTTCTTATCTTAACTTGAGAAACAATTCTTTGGATGGTTTAATCGATTTTAACTGTTCGATGATGGTTAATCTTACCTCACTTGATCTTGGGACTAATAACTTTTCGGGTACAATACCAGCTAATCTTGCATCTTGCCAAAGCTTAAAAGCTTTAAATCTTGCACGAAACAAACTTGTTGGCCAAATCCCAGAAAGTTTCAAGAATTTCCAGTCTCTTTCTTACCTTTCGCTTTCCAATTGCAGCTTCACTAACCTCTCAACAGCTCTTAAGATCCTGCAACACTGCCCCAATCTAACTGTTCTGGTTCTTACCAGGAACTTTTATACTGAACAGCTGCCAACTGATGATGATTTGCAGTTCAAATCACTCAAAGCTCTTGTGATCGCCAATTGCGGGCTCATGGGTAGTATTTCATCATGGCTAAATCGTTCAACACAGTTGCAGTTATTGGATTTGTCATACAACCGATTGACAGGATCAATTCCAGCCTATATGGGCGATTTTAGGTCTCTTTTTTACTTGGACTTATCAAACAATTCATTGTCAGGTAAGATACCCAAGAAACTGACACAGTTACAGAGCCTGATTTGGAGAGATATCTCGTTAGAAGAGCCATCCCCTGAGTTTCCCTTCAAGAATCGAAACATGAACAGTAGAGGGTTGCTGTACAACCAGATCATAAGATTTCCGCCACAATTAGACCTCAGTAGTAACCTCCTCACGGGCCCAATCTGGCCGGAATTCGGGAACTTGAAAAAACTCCATGTTTTGGATCTACAACGCAATAACTTATCAGGTACAATTCCGAGTTCTTTATCAGGTATGAGGAGCATAGAAAAGCTGGACTTGTCATATAACTGTTTAACGGGGACAATCCCTACTTCATTGACGAAACTAAGTTTTCTGTCCAAGTTTCGTGTGGCGTACAATAATCTAACTGGGGTTATTCCTTCTGGAGGACAATTTTTGACGTTTCCCAACACTAGCTTTGAAGGAAACCCTGGTTTATGTGGTAACTTTTTCCTGAGCTGTCAGAAGAGTCAAGACTTGTTGCAACATCACGCACCTGAGGATAATGAACTATCAATCCTTCGTATGCTTGTAATCACTGGATTTGGGACTGGTTTCCTTGGCACAGTGATATCACTGCTCATTGTTCCAAGATGTATTGATTCACACAGAACGAATAAATTTGAGTTGCATTGGTTGGCTGCATTGTGAAACTTGAGTTGACAGTAGTAAATATCTGCCGCAGCTGTCAGAACAGTCAAGACCTGTTTACACAGTGGTTACTGGAATGTGATAGGATATAAGAATATAAGATATGTTCAGCAACGTCCATGTGTTAACTATTTCATGCTAGTTAATGTGTTAGTTATATGTGTCTATATATAGCAGTTTGCAATCAGTTTACGATCATACAGAATAATAATACAAAGTGTATCTTTTTCTCTATAGAAGACTCGTTGTTAAAGATACAAAGTGTATCTTTCAAGGCTATCCATAAGATCAAGACTTCAAATATAAACCTGAAGTGTTTGGTTCTTCTTCTTCTTTTTTCTCTTTTGAAGTATGTAATATGTGTACGTAACCTATACATATGCAACATATGTATGGCTCCCTTCTATTTTCAACATTGTTGTGTGTATGTATGCAATTTGTATATATGGTCTACGGCTCCTTTATTCAATCAGCAAGCTATACATGTGTGTATGTTAGTGTGTACGCCTGCAATCGGTACTTAGCTATTGTCCATAACTTCATACTTCATATGCTCAAAATGATTGTCAAAAACTCTGATATAGTATGTAGGGTTAATGCACCAAAAGTGCAACGAATTGTCACTATTTGTTCCATATATACAAGCTACCCATTTTATGTTCTGGGTATGTAACCAACCGGAAGAAACCGTTTACGTATCTTTACAAACTTGATTTTCACCTGATGGAATAACACCTTGCTGACAATGCAGCCACGTGGAATGCCACGTAGATTATTTTGACACGTCATGTGATTATTTGTCGTTGCCACGTCAGAATCTAGAGTTTATATCATCTATCTCTTTACGAACCCTGTTCATTTGAGCCCTAGTTTTCAGAAAGAAAAAACCACGAGCAGATGTCTTCTTCTTCCTCTCATTCTGTAAAATCGAAGCGATCGGGTGAGTTACCAACACATTGCGACTGTAATCCTCCATCCATGTTGGTGTTACGTACTTCATGGACCTCTACGAACCCTGCTCGTCGTTTTTTAACTTGTCCAAATTCCATGGTAATTTATCTTGTTGTTTACTGTATCGTTGATTTCTTCTTTGTCCTGACATTTTTGGGGGTTTTGTGGTGTAGTCTGTAGTGAAAAGGTGTAAAGCATTCTACTTTGTTGATGAAGAAATTAAAAACGATTGGTACAAGAAAACGCTATTACATTTGTACCAATGTTTGAAAGCTGATGAAAGGGATGCGTTTAGAGAAATCATGAGAAACAGAGAAATGGTAGAAAGGTTGAATGGTGAGTTCGAGCTTTACAAGGTAAAAAAGGAAGAAGAAGTTGTGTCATTGCAAATGGAGGTGAGGAAACTGCAGCTGAAGGTGAAGAAGGTGAAGGATAGGTGTGGGTTTTTGAAGAAATGTCTGATGTTACTGTTGTGCATTGTTGTTGTTCTTATGGTAAAGCAGTAGCAGTTTAGTTCATGTATACCATTTTAGCTTGTATAGATCATGAATTTTAATGAAAGAAATGGTTTGTTCTTATAAAGCAGTGCATTGTTTTTGTTGTTATGGTAAAGCAGTAGCAGTTTTCAACTGCAGTTACCAATGTTCAACCAATGTGAAGTTACCAATGTTAAACCTGCAATTACCAAAGTTGGACCATAAAATGTGAAACTCAAAAACTTTAACTTCAACAATTAATACAAGGGAATACAAACACGAGGAATAAAGTATTGGATTAACTTGGAATCTGCAATTCACAAGCAAATAGTACAACTAGAGTTACTACAATACAAAAGAAAGTAAATAAAGTCTTGGACCACCCACATGGTATTGTTTGAACATAGAACATAAAGAAATCAATAATACTCAAAAATCTGGAGAAGTAGGGCCAGTAAAGCACACATCTTGGGTTCAATAATTGACCAATTTAAAATACATACAATACTTCTCCACATTGACCCACCTACTTCTCAGATGCTTCATCATCCAGAGTTAATGGCTTATCAACTGATGTACCACTTCCATCTTTTGGTAGGTTCACCATCCACTGATTTACAATTCTCTTAGACTTCTTTATGGCTTCACAAAACCTATGTTCTTATAAGGACCAAAATACAACTCAACATGATCAGGTATAACATCAGAAGAATCAGTAACAGGTGGTTGTGCCATACTTTCTTGGGTTCCTGGTTGTTGATCTTCAGTGAATAGCTTTCTTGCAGTAGGTTTGTTTCCACCAGATCCACCCTCTTCTTTCACTTTGCTCTCATCTGATACACCAGTTGGCACTCCTCCACCTGTACCAGCACCACCTCTGCTTCCACCTCTTCTGAAACCACCTCCCCTTCCACCTCTAGTAATTGTCTCTAGTTTAGGTCTGGTGGGATTGGGGCAGTATTTCTTGGAGTGACCCTTGTCCCAACAGTTTTGGCATGTCATAACTCTACCAACTCTGCTCACAACATGATCATTCTCAGAAGTGTGTCTGATCCTCTTCTTCTTAGGTCTTCCTGGCATGGCTCTATGGATTGGAGGGACAATTGGAGGTAAATTCAATCTACTCCAGTTTGCACAACCAGTGACAGGCTTAATTGAGTATTGATAAGTGTTTTCTCAGCTATCCTTCCTCAACCACTGGCTAATTCCTTCATGAGGTTCCCTCTGGCAATAGATGTAGCAGGCAACAGCATGCACACAAGGTATGCCACTTAAATCCCATAGCTTGCATTCACATGTCCTTGAATCTAGGTTAACACCATAGGATTCATTTGCACTTCTAACTTCAAACACTTGATAGTGGCTTTGGTACACAATCCAATCCCTAAACATAAAAATACTACTAACAGTTAATTCCTATTGAAAAATTAAAACCAATTCAGGAATATACCAGAATTAGTGAAAAATACATCTGCTTGCATTTCTGTTCTTCTATGTATTTTCTGATTGATGGACAAATTTGATCTTCCAAAGCCCTTGCCTTTTGACTCATGGTAAAAAGCCTTTGCATCAGATACACTCTAATTTCCTCAAGCATTGTGATGATGGGTTTCTGTCTAGCTTCCAATATGGCTCTATGGTAACTCTCACATATACCATTTTCATATGCTGCACAAGCACGATCCATTTGGAAGAAAGCTCTACACCAAGTATTTGGATCCTTCTCAAGCAAATAGTTGTAAGCTGCTTCATCTAGCTCTTTTATTTGTTCCATCTTTTCTTGAAACCTACTAACTATGATGCTTGATGCAGCAGACCAAAAGAGGCTCCTAAAATGGACACATGTCCATTTCTTTTTAAAGTTTGCATAGATGTGCCTAGTGCATTGTCTATGCTCTGCTACAGGCAACCATGTCCTAACTGCCTCAATTAGCCCCTGTACAGACAAATGCAATTCAATAAACAGTTACTTATGGGTACATTTAAACATGGAAAAAATTTATAAGTAACAGTTACCTTATGTCCATCTGATATGATGGTCACATAGTGCCCATTGTACAGTCTCAGATCATTACATAATGAAGCTAAAAACCAGCACCAGTTATCTTTATTTTCAACATTTACCACAGCCCATGCAATTGGATACATTTGGTTATTAGCATCCCTACCCATTGCAGTCAACAACTCTCCTTTAACCTGAGATTTCAAAAAACATCCATCCAGTCCAATCACCCTCCTACAACCATCTTTCCATCCATCATTCACACCTTTGAAGCAGACATACATTCTCAGAAAATACTGAGCATTACCAATGCCTTTCTCTTCAACCTCTATCTTAACTGTTGATCCAGGATTACTGTCCAATATTGCTTGCCTATAGTCCCATAACCTACCATAATGCTCTTGCAGACCCCCCTCGTGATGAAATATTGCCCTTTGTTTTGCTCTCCTACAAGTACTCAAGCTAACATTAATCAAAAACCTCTTCATAATATCTGCTTGCATTTCTCTGAAACTTAGCTTCTTGTTTTCCATGATCTGTTGTGCATAATGCTTTGCAACCCATTTATGGGTCACAAGTGACCCCAAGTCAAAATTTCTTATGCACTTATGTGTAGGAATCAATGACTTGATCTGAAACGATCTTTCACTAGACATCTATGTGGCCCACAGCCTAAATGGGCATTCAACAGGGATATTCACTAACTGCCCCTTACCTTTGTTCTTAGCAGCCTGACCCTTAGCACCTCTGTTCTTAGCAGCCTGACCCTTAGCTTTTCCTTTTCCTTTTCCTTTGATTGGAGTCCAATTTTTCTTCCCACATCTACCTTTACTAGCACTATCCTCATCAGCATCCTCTTCCCTCTTTCTCTTTCAGTTGCACACCTTCCTGCTTCAATATTTTTACCACATCTGACTAACATACTCCTCCAGTCTACTCTTTCATACCATAATTGTAACCCATGTGCAACACCATAGTTGGCCAAACAGAATTTTAGTTGTGCAGGATTGGCAAACCTCATACCCAAAATGGGTTTCATGTCTTTCCAATGTTGATCAGGGTTGTGGATAGGATAAGTGACCCCTTTCTTCACTTTGTATTTATCATCTATCTCTAACTCTTCTAAAGAGTCTGGGTTTTTACTAGCATCGGTTCTATGAGGGTCAACTGGATCATATGACACATTCTCATCAAACATAACAAAGTTATTACTACACAGCTTAGTTAAGAAAGGGTCATTAATTCCTTTCTGTGGAATGATCACACTATCCTCACCCTCATTATGTAGATTCACATATGACACTACATCCTCTTCAATCTCAATTTCAGTATCCTCTTCATCTGACACTTTCTCTTCATTATCATCCTCAGACAACCAAGAGAGTATGTCATAACCATGATGTTCTATGTATAAGTCAACCTTACCCCCTTGTCATGGCCAACTCTATGAAATTCATGTAAATGAGCATCAGTCATAATCTCCCTTAGACCTAACTTTAGTGAAAAACCAGGTATGCAATAATAAAGTTTCCTAATAGGGGTTGCACAACATCTACTTAGGAACTGTTTAAGTTTGTCTAATGTCAAGTCACTCAGGTCTTGATCATGAATTGTATCAGAATCACCATTCATATATTTTAGAGGCTTAGGATAGAAAATACATTCGTGATGAATCGTTATCTCCAACTTATACGTCATCCTGTAAAAGAAAATTTAACTGACATTATAAACCATTACCATTTAAACATGGAATACTGAAATTTTAAAAAATTGGAAATTAGGGTTAAAATTGGGGCTTTTAGGTTATAATAAGCCACATTTCACTTCCTCTGAATCACTTCATAACTAAAATCAAAATTTTTTTTGAAAATCCAACATTGCGTCTTAAAATCTAGGGTTTTCAGAATTTGGTAACAAATATACATAAAAAACGTATACGAGTGTACAACAATTACATACCTTACTAGAATTTCACAAAAACAAGCGATCTCCCTCAAGAATGTTGGTCGGATTTCGTGAGAGTGGGAATAGTGAACGAGCGGGAATATTGAACGAGAGAGAATTGTGGGTATGAAATTGGAGTTTTTATTTCACCTATAATAATAATAAAACTAAAGTCTACGTTTTGTTTTGTATATACACGTCACGTTTAAAAAATATTTAAAAATGTTGACAAATGCATTTTACCTGTTCTTCCGGTAGCCAGTTACCAAGTTACATATATAGGTACAAAATTCCTAGGTTGGTTACATACCCAGAACATAAAATTGGTAGCTTGTATATATGGAACAAATGGTGGCAGTTCGTTGCACTTTTGGTGCATTAACCCTAGTATGTAATACTTAAGTAGATAAATCCATAAACTATTAACCTACGATCAGTATGGAATATATATATATATATATATATGTAATTGTGTATGTATGTATATACATTAATGCAGTTAAGTGCTATAATACTATTTTTAAGTTGTACTGATAATTCAATAAACAAATGTTTCATAAATCGTTAATATGAGTCTTAAATAGGAAACAGAAATCATACCTGGGATCGAATCATCGAAATCACAGTCTATATCATAATAAACGTTGACGATCAATCAAAGGGGCAATGCCTATTGTAACTTAATCGAATTGAATCCTAACAACTCATTGATGCATTTTTCAGGCTTCTTCTCACCAGAATCCTTGTTATCCTCTTTGTGTAACATAATATATAATATAATAATAATAATATTAATTAAAAAAGAAAACTCGAGAATAACTTCTTAGTCCTTAACTTACACATTATTAACATATTTTACTAATTAATAATTACATCATCTTTCGATAAAATTAGAACCCGTAATCTCTTATTTGACATGTTATCTCGACATAATGGGTTAAGGGTCCTGCAATATTTTTTAGCTTACTATGCGTACGTGTTTAGGTCTGGTAAGAAAAGGTATTGTTTATAATTTTTATTGTTAAAGAAAAAGAAGCAATGCATTTCTTTTAGGAGTGCATATTTATCTTAGAGGTGTGCAGTAACTAAACCACAAATTGAATTAACCCAAAATAATTGACTCAATTGAAAAAACAAAAACAAAAATTGATAGTTCGGTTCTTGCCTTTTGGATTAACTGAAAGTTTCGATTTGTTTTTGGTTTACCCAAAAAACCGAATCAACCTCTAACATGTATATGGTAACCAGATAAAAATGAAGAAAAATTTTTAAGAGAAGAGAGAAGTTATTTTGACCGTTATATGTCTAATGAAATAAAGGGTATGACGCTAAAATTCAATTAATTAATTAAAAGATTATTTTTCTTGTATTCCTCGATTTATGGAGACACTTGTATTAGATTATAAATGCTTTTCCTAAATCACAATTAAAATGAAAAGAGTTGATTCTCTGAATTTAATTAGAATCCTCAAAGCAATTGTTTCCTTCAATATCATCGTCAGTTTTCTTCTCTGATTTTTCGTTGTTGATTGTTTAGGATTCCATTGAGAGTGACTTCTAATTTTTCAAAAACTGCTTGAGAATTAACGAGACTTCTCAAGAACAACTTGTTTATCTACTTCAACCATGAGAGCAACTCTTAATTGCATTCAAGTGTACAAATGATCAAAGATGACTATAGATTACAACTCCTTCGGTTTATGTAACAAACACGTGTCTAACTAACTACTTACACGACTAACTAATTACGTGTGTTTTAAGCACTAATATCATAACATGTGGATACTTAACTAACTAACTATAATTGACTGTGTTAGACCTGTAACAACTTTCTCGCTCTTCAAAACATCCTTGTCCTCAAGAATGAGAATTTGTCCAATTGTATTTATTTTCTTCTCTGACCATTAAGCTCTATCCAAATACCATCTTCAACATTGTTGGTCCAAGGAACTATAACTTGTGAAACAACCACATCGCTTGAGTTGACTACCTTTTTGTCTACAATATGTAAAGGTTTAGCTTTGAATTTCCATGTGAGCTAGTAAATTTCCTTCTTTAAATCACTAACATTAACTTTTGGACACTCTACAAGATGTATCTTCAAAGCCACCAGTAGTATTGCGCTTACTATACCAATTGTTAATAGCTTGAAGACCTCTTTGACAAACACTTCCAAAACAGTTCTCCCTTCACTAAGAAACTTATGTTGTAGAGGATCTACGTGTACCGCATACCACAACAAGTAACCCAATCCAAGTAGGATTGCAATGGCCATCGTACACTTATTCTTGCTACAAATGTACCAAAAAGATAGCAGCTAATACTTGTGAAGCGGGATCAAATAATAAACCGTCATCCGGCCGTCTTCCACGTCCACCACTGGCACCATCCAGCCGTCTTCCATCTCTATCTCGATGAAGAACCCCGAAGACGGACAAGTGGTGGGACCCCGTCTCATGAAAAACCCCGTCTTCCACGTCCACCATTGGGAGAGGTCTAAGCATACAAGGACCCAAAAATCCCACACAAAAGCTGCAAGTTGTGAAAAATTTTCCACCCAATTGGGTTGTGCCTATGACCCATTAAATCGGGTAAAAACATAAAAAAAACAAAATGAACATTATCCACTTCCAAATATTGTGCTACCAAAACCAAGTGGTCTCCCGTTCTTAACCTCCATACCCTGTATAAGAACTGAAAGACTGACACAGTTGGTTCAGTTGGCCACACATAACAATATTTACAGCCCAAGGAGTCACACCCACATTACAACACCCTATAGAAGAAATTAGTAACCCTTCATATCTAGTACACCCTTCTATTCCCAATTCACTAACCCCCTTAATCATTGCAGAACAAAACCATTTACAAACAATGGTGAACTTCAGCTCCAACAAGTTGTAATTTGGGATATTTAAATGGTTCCAAGAATTCAACTTTTGCATTGACATTTCAACTAAGAACTTTATTAGCTTCTAAAAGTGCCTATTACTAGTTTCAGCAAACCTCCAACTGATCTGCACAAGTATCTATACCCTATTTCTTCCGAGTTTGGATCACAAGAATTAGGACTCCCAACCCATCACTTTGACTAACAAGAATTTGTAAATGTTATCTGAAAATCAACATCCGTAGCATCTGTCCTCATAGCTTTGATGACATTATTATTCACAAACTTTGAGACACTATACAACAACCATCTCACAACCTTCACATGACATTGCTCAATTCTTTCGACTTGCTTCAAAAACTTTTTTGATATACCAAAAACACCAGTAGGCCCTGAACAAGATTTGACCGAACACTTCTTGTCAGTATCTTTAAACCTCAATTTTAAATGTTCCTTATTAATCGAAACATCAACAAACGCAGCAGGTCTACACGGTTAGCAAGATGTCAAATAAAATTGATGAGGTGATCTTGGTGAACCGGCAAACGGGTCACCAGACGCAGCAGGTTAAGTTTGTGCCGAGCAAGGTCAACATTTTTGCTTGGTGAACGAGAAAGAAAAGGATTCCTATGCTTGTGGAGTTGGACAAAAGAGGTTTGATTTGCATTCATCATCATGTTCCTTTTGTGAAGAGAGCATTGAAACAAATGATCATTTTCTAGTGTTATGTAAACAATTTGTGTTAGTATTGTCCAGGATATGGAGTTGGCAAAAATTTTGTAGATATAGTGATTCGAATTTTGATGACTTATTGAATTCGGCTAATATGATTGACGGGAATAAGCTGATGAAACAGATATGGTTAAGAGTTATTTGAGTCACGAATTATTTGGGTTACAAATTATTTAGTTTGTAAAGTAGGAATACAAAGCTTTTGGGGGAAAAAGTTGAGGGGGACGGGGCTGTTTCAAGAAGGGTTTGTGGTATGGATTGCCAACGTATTTTTCTTTTTGTTTCGATATCACTAAGATACATTTTTTATTACCAAAGTTGACCATATACTTGTTTGAACTATGTTGATGTCACCAACATATTTCTTTTTAACGTGTTACAATTTGAATTTGATGATGTGTCATTGCAAACTCTTTTCATTTAATTAACAAGACATCCAAGTAAGCTAAATTTGTACACGTAGGACTAACTTCATCTTCTCCGATCGACTACTGTATAATTTTCAGTGACTTTTTCGGTAACTACCATTTTTTCTAGGGAATCAAAACACACATCATTCATTTTTTCCGGACATAACCTACAACTCCTTTAAATCAACAATTTCTTCATCATAGTTCAACTCAAGCTCACATACATACACTGATTATATAAAATGAAAACACAAAGAATGCTTCTAAATCCAAATTTGAAGAAAAAAACTTATATATACACTAATTATACCTTCATGATTCATAGATACAAACACAAAAGGAAATTGAAAATCCTTCATGATTCATATCACAATTTTACAAACATAAATGTTCTACCGCCATGATGTAATCCACCATCACTAACCAACTTTGCCACCGCAATCACTTTCCGACAAGAATTTGGACTCCCGATGCCGCTGCAACTCTCAAGTTAGAATTTGGACTCCTTCAACCGTCCCGGTTACCGGTTAATATATGGTGACTTCGAGATAGTTTTAACAAGTGTGTTGTTGACATTGGGAATAAAAAGGGTATGTTGGTGACATTGGAACAAAAAGAAGAGTACGTCGGCGATCTATGGCTTTAACCCTAAAACTTAATACCATGTTGGCATTTAAAAAAAAATTAAAAAATGCTTATTAAATGAAAGTTACCGGTTACCGGTTAACATAGGATGACTTCGAGACAAGTTTTGAAAGTATGTTGTCGAATTTGGTAATAAAAAGGGTACGTTGGTGACATCGGAACAAAAGAAAAGTATGTTGGTGATCAGTACCATAAACCCTTTCTAAGAAGTGTAGATTCGGAGCTTCGAGCGGATGAAAACAAGATTAAAGAATGTAGTTTTGAGTGGTCTAGATGGCTAAATGACTAGAAGTCGTGAGGTGATGATCGTTTGGTGTCGAATAGGTGAAGGGTATTAATAAGTAGTTGGGATGAGCTTGAAGACTGATTTGGTTTATAGCAAAGTGGACTGGGGTATGCATTGCTGGTAGGGGAACTATTTTTGTCGGGACAATTTACATTCAAACATTGTTGTATATTGCTTACAGTGAAGTAGTCTTTGAGATGTGTTGGTGTGTATGTTAATATACACTTTATGCATGTCTTTTTGAAAAGTAGGACATTTGTATAAGCATGTATGACATTGTTGTATATAGTGGAAAGTCATCAATAATAGTTGGTTTTTTCTAAATAAAAATTAAGTGGGACATGATATTTTATGATAAATAAATAAAAGGTATGTTGTGATATGAGATTTGACAGTCTAAAAGAGTTTCACAGTTGGTCTATTTATGCTTAATTAATTCTTTTGTATAATCATCTTATTGTTTACTACATATCATAAACTATCTAGTTGCTTAGAAATATATAAATTAGTTATAAAATAGTTTTTATAACATGAAAAGGTAGGGACCCAAGTACAGGTTTAATGAAGTTTATGGAGCAGAGAGTGAAGTTTATAAAAATTGGTAGTTAATACAAATTTTTGTAGCATGGCATACAGTGTAATGGATATTACATTACCAATACTCTTAAGTATTATTTATATTTTTGTTTCAACCCAAATCTTTGACTTTTGTCTTTTCTTTTAATTTCCTGTACTTCTTAATTGTCTTTATTATTGATCAAACGTCCAGCAAAATCTCCGTTTCTCCATCGGAAATAAAAAGGGCAATGTCCGGCAATGTCCTTCTCTTGGTTTGTGTCTCCCCTCCAATTCTTCCATCTCAGTACATTACTCTCTACTTTACTTCTCAGATCATTGTTTTCTTTCTTTAGTGTTTTAGCCTCTTTAGGATCAAATTGAGAAGGGGTAAAGTTGTCTTTAAGCATATTTGAGAGCGGTATTTTTACTTCCGTCACATTTACCATTAAGTTTTCACTCTTGCGTTTGCTAACTTTTCTTTAAATCGCATTTTGGTATGCAGATTGAGAACAATGGTCAAAAACGCGTGGATGACTTTTTTAATCGTCCTGTTTTTATTTCATAATATTGAAATGCATCACTCAAGTAGTCAAGTATCTTATGGTTAGAACTTTTAACCAATACATGTTCATGTTTTGTTGCATTAGATCATGCATTTCAAACTCTAAATTGTGTCATATAACATTTGCGTTCAATTTACGCGGTTCCAAGGGTTTCTTATCATTTATATATATATTTATTCAAAGCTAACTCAACATTTTATTAATCACATTCAACGCTATATATATAGACAAATAAATCATGACTCTTTCTGTCGCATGATAATGTTACAAGTAGAAGCAATCGAGTAAGTGGCATGCTTACGTACGGGTAGTTTATAGAAATTTGACATGCTTAATAACGGGTAGTTTATAGAAATTGGTAGTTTATCGAATGATTGTGCTGCATGACCTAGAAATTGGGATTTAGTTGCGCTGTGACATTAAGCATTTGTGGGTCTAAGCATGTTGTTCACAATGCCTCCTGTAACAGAAGGAAAACAAAATTCTGCAATTAAATATCTGCGTCATAACAAATGTCAACCAGTCACATTGCAAGAATATATCATATATTATATATATATATATAAAATGATCTATAGGAAGCTCTAAATCTTAAGAAATGAGGGAAAAAAATCTTAACCCTTGATTTTTGCATAAATAAATGCTTTTAGCATTCATTTGTGATGAATGTTAAATTTTGAAATTATCTGTGATTTTTTAAAATTCATTTATGATGAAATCAAGGGTTGAGATTTGTTCCCTTCTTTCCTAATTTTTTTGTTTCCCTCTTAATCCCCACTCTATATATTAAATAAAAAATAATAACTTATGAAGTATGAACTGCCACTCCTTGTGGCTGCACAGACACATAGTAAAATCTTAACTGATTATGCGTGATCCAAATAGCATTCCAACTTTAACGGGTATGTTTGGCGACACGTAGCAGTAGCAGTAGCAATAAGCAGTAAGCTGTAAGCTGTTAGCAGTAGTTGTATGTTTAAAAAAAGTGTTTGGTAGCAAGTATTTGGAAGCATTTTGGAATAAATATAAGTGTAAACACTAGTTGCTAGTTGAAATGCTTCATCATCAAGCATTTAGCAGGAAGCGGTTAGAAAATATGCAAACGCTAGTTGCTTTGTTGCCAAACAAGCTTTTCAACCAAATCGCTAACTGCTAGTCGCTTGTCGCTTCAAAATGCTTCCAAATGCTTGCTACCAAACACAACGAACATCAGAAAGCACCAAATCTATGTTTTATTAAGAAATGCCCATAATATATAAAAACCTACAGGTTACACTTAATAGCTCAAAACACGAAATAGAAGTTGTTGCGGACCTGGTTGTTCAAATCCAGGTTATAAGCCTTTAAAATTCAGATAAAGATATATATATATATATATATTATTAGAAGTTAATAGTATCGAAACCTCAAACGTCACACAAATATAAATGAATAAACACCTCAAACTAAAAATCATAAGAAAAAGAAGAATTAAAAGGGTTCATTACCATATCAAGGACAACGAACTTTCAAGAGGATAATCGACTTCTTCTTTGTTCCAAACCTAAATAAAACAATCATACAAATACAAATGAACTCCTAATGTAAGATCAATTAATTAATAAGATGAAAAAACCTTGTAAACCTTGGCTTTGTAAAATCAAACCCTTTAAGCAAACACAGTCTTAGGGGCCTCATAAAAACGTAAATGAATCTACCTATATAACTCAACAAATAGATCCTTATTGCTGAAGTAGGCAAGCAGCTTTACAACCCACAAATTAATTAAACTCGGATGTCACCTTTCGTCACAGGTACATGTACATAGTAACTCTGCACTTGAAGTTCCAGCAATACCTTTGTTGCAGAATATTTCAAATGCCTCTTTAGGTGCTTAATAGAAAATTTACAAAGATAATAATAAGAAAGAAAATTGTTGTCATCGTAGAAATGTTTTACGAATGAAGATACAATACAAACCTTGTGGAAGAGAGTATGATTTGTAAAATAGTCATTTACGTATGCCAGGTACTTGTCATGGAACTCGATCACTTACCTAATAACTTACTATATTATGCTAATTTGATAGTATCTTCAGCCTGTAAGAAACCACATAACAACTTAACAAACAATATAAAAATTAAAAAAGAAACAAAGGGGAGATTATAAAAATACAACAAAATAAAGTCTTGATTTGGAATAAAACACATTCGCATCAGTCGTCACCAATTCACCATCATATAGCAAGTATCATCTACTTCTTATGAACATGTATGTATTGAAAATCAAGTAAACCTTCACAAATCAATCAAAAAATGCAAAACAAAACCCTAAACTAAGTATCGAAACAAACAGAGTTTAATTTAGTATGCATATTAGCAAGAAAATAGTTACCATTACAATCAAATATTTTAATTTATTTAGCTACACATTTTATCAAACACATGGGGTGCACTTCATCAGCATTTCTATTGAACACATTAAGAATCTAAATGGCTTCAAAAGTCACCAAAAACCCAAATTTGAATCAAAATATAATTCAACACTCATTTTCTTAAAAACCAAATATATTTTCTACATAATAATAATAATAATAATAATAATAATAAAATGCATACATGTTGGGGTTTTTGAAGATTTAAAGACGTAAGAATCCATTTGCACATGATAGGAATGAAAATGCAACTGTTTCGATTTCATAATTTATAAACAATACCAAACTGTATATGAATATATTACAAATAATTAGATTCGAAAGTAAGAAGATGGAAGAATGAAATATCAAATACACAACATATCAAGCAATTACAATTTTAAAATACTAAAGAAACTTTGGATATCAAAACTGCAAACCTACATAACTTTCATAACCTAATCATCATCAATCAAGTATATACTTTAAAAAGAAATTAAGATATGCCAAGGTTATAACTGAAATCCTTGATTTCCTGTAACACATGTATTATCCGTGGCTGGACATAATTTTTATTTTTGCTTCGTGATGGAGATTACATCGAGGGGATAACTTAAAAACGGACAAACAGGTATCATAAAATTAATAACCACTCATAGATGAAGGTATTAAATGTAAATTGAGGGGGAAATATTGATACTTCTGCGAATTAAGGAGGGAGTAATCAGATACATTTTTAAGGACTATTTGTGAATTTTCTAAAATAAAAAGAGGATGAAACAGCAAGAAAATATATTTTTTAGCTAAACATTTTGATCATGAACATTTGAATTAACAAAGAGGGAACCAAATGTAATGTCATATCTCTTTCAAGCGTTCTCTTTTATTTAGTAAAGCGATATATATATAGGAGTAGGTTTTAGGAAGAAAGAAATTAAGGTGGAGAAATGTTTGTAGCCATTAGATCTTAGTATCAATGGTGGAGATTGTTTTTCACATTTGAAGGGCAAAAGTGTACATTACAATTAAAAACCGTCTAAAAACCGTCCATAACCATCCATGCTTTATAGAAACTACCCTTCCAATTTACTAAACTACCCATTTCTCTACTTTCTCCCATATAATTTTCTTCTTTTTAGATCATCTTCATATATATATATATATATATAATAATTAAAATATATTAATATTATGTATTAATTATAATTTTTTCATTAATATTTTTAAAATTATTAAATATAATGTATGCTATTAAAAATTATAAAAAAAAATTAACTGCCAACAAAATTTTCATATCCAATTTTAATTTTTCTAGATACAATGATTGTTACTTATTGCATTTCTTAAATGGATTTAATGGTTATATTTTAATACTATATTGTTGAATTATATATTTTAAATCAATTAAAGAAGATTTAGTGTAATACCTTGAAGAAACATTTTTTTATACAAAAGGATATCTTTTTACACTAAAATAGTATACACATTGGAGATGCTCTTAATCTATATCTATAATCTATCAACCCTTATAAAGAGTTTAGGTATTTAGCTTAAAACTTACAAATCGAAAATTGAAAATGTTATTTATACCCTCGTCATTGACAAATAAATATGACAATTTTAACAATTTAATAGTTAAATAAGCAAACATAAATTCATCAAAAGATAATATAGAAACCTCCTTTACAATTATATATGTAAAAACTTGACTTCTTGACGATTCTACCTTTTTAAAATATATGTAATATTACGATTATATTATGTAGTTACAATTCTATTTTTTTACCTTGTAAGATTATCAATTATATCTTCCACTTTAAGATATTAAGTTATTTTTCTTATTATCATTATATTTTATTTTATTATGATTTAAGATATATTTTATTACTTAAAATGTAAGCTATATAATTCACGTCAATTTTAGAATAATTCATTATTACATCCTTTTACTGATTTTAAAAACAATCTGCTTCCTAATGTAGAGTATTATTTATATTTTTGTTTTCAACCCAAATCTTTGACTTTAGTTTCCTCTTTTGTCTTTTCTTTTATTTTCATGTATTTTTCAACTTTTTCTTTATTTGTCAAATGTCTAGCATAATTTATGTTTCTCCTTTTATAACCTCCTCGTTCTATTTAATTGCTTTGTGAACAAGATATTTTCATCTTTACTTTGTCCACGTTTTGCAAATATATACTATTAATTAATTAATTAATTCATTTATTCATGAAAATCACAGTTTGACTTCTTACATGGACAATTTTAATATATATTTTAAGACAATTTTGTTTAGACAATAGACTAAGCGAAAAGGTCAATTTTATACATACTGTAGGTGTAGATTTTTTTGTGTTTATTTATTTTATTTTATTATTGTAGAATTGTATTTATACATTAGTTATATTATATTAAGAGTATTATAACTAGATAAAAGTAACAACATTAATGCTATTAATATTGGACACATACTTTTGGAAGACCGACAGGTAAACTTTAACAGATTTTCATAACGATAAGAAAATTTCCAAAAGCAATTTAAAATTAGAATTCTATTAAAATTGATTTTGTAAGACCGGTGCTTATGGTATGCCGTTCTTGCATCTTTCATTCTTTTCAAAAACGAAGCAATGGGTGCTTTGTCATTTTTATGTGTTTTTGGAACTTTCATGCTTGATAAGACAGAGAAAAGACGATGACTGTGAGGCCGAATGCATGTAGCAGTTCTTTCTTTTTTTTTTTGTTTTGTGTGTACCGATCAAGAGAGGGAAATGGTGAAGATGATAAACGTGAGATGATGAAGATGGTATATACTACGGCTGCAACATCTAAAGAGGTGGAGGGATATAGAAAATCCTATTTTTTTGAAGTCATGGACCAAAGGAAAAATAACAAAAAGGCTTTTTAGTTAGTTAATGTCAATTTAAATTTTTGAACTGAACTTATTAAAATTATGTATTTTTAAATAATGTTTTTAGTTAATAAAAAGGCAATATATTATTATAATTTATGAATTTATTTTATTTAAATATATGTTTTAAAAGTATAAATATATTTTTATTAATTGAAGAAAAAAAATTAATTGATAAAGTGCATAAAAGTTCTTTTTGTATCATTATAGATAGTGTTCAGTTTTTATTCAGTTTTTTTAAAAAACATATTGAAGTTGCACTGTACTATCAGTTCAGCTTTTCAATTTTTACTATCATCACATAGAAGGGTGAATGGTCTAAGTAGAACTATTGTTACATGAGCCGACTCAAATGGTAGTACATATTTTACATAAAAATAACTTAATAGAAAAATAAGAATATTCTAATAAAAGTAACTTACTTTATACAATAAAAAGTGATTCGTACGTTATTAATTAATTAAATTAAATTTTATACAATAAAGCAAACTAAGAAACTCATGAACTACAATCTACCAAAAAGACAAACTAAAAACAATTAGATATTTTTGAAAAGAAAAAGTTATATCGTTTTTTCCTTTTTCAAAAGAAAAAAGAGTATTGTATTTATTTATGGATGAATGGAGCATTTATTAATGATTCACGTCCACCAGCTGCTTCCTAATTTCTTAATACCACCTCTCTCTCTCTCTCACAGACATACACACACTTGTATCTATCTCTCACTAAAAATAGCCATCAAAAGCCCACTAAGAAAGAAAAAAATACACAAATCTTTGAATACCAATAAGCCATCTCTGCAAGTCAATTTAATACTTCTCTCGATCTGTGTTTTTGTTACATATTATCTTTTTATTTTTTACTCTTCAGAGAAGAGGGCCAAATTATAACCCTTGTTTTTAAATTTCTTCATATTTGCAGCACCCATAAGTTGAAAAACCATGAATCTTTGATACCCAGATCAAGAAATCTCATTTCTCAAATGGGTTTAGTCCCAAAACCCTAAATTTGACACCTTTTGTTCATTTCATTTTGGGTTGTCTATTTATGTGGAATTATACAGAAATGGTTGTTCTATTCAAGATATGGCTACTTGTGCTTGCTCTTGTGCTTTCTCTACAAAGTCATGTTCTTGTGCTTTCACAGAATGTAACATGCAATTCAGATGATCTAAGAGGTTTAAGGGGTTTCATAAATGGATTGGAATCACCACTTGATGGGTGGTGGCCTACAAATTCATCATCTTTTTCAAGTTGCTGCAATTGGGTAGGTGTCACCTGCAATTTATCTTCTGGTAGGATTGTTAAATTAGAACTCTCACAGAAAAAGTTAACTGGTAATTTCTCAGACTCAATTTCCTATTTTGATCAGCTTACAGCCCTTAATCTTTCACATAATTTCATCAAAGGTCCTCTTCCAGTTTCCCTTTTTCATCTAGCTAATTTGGAAGTACTTGATTTGAGTAGTAATGAATTTGTTGGAGTTTTACCTGTTAGCATAAATCTGCCTGCAATTCAAGTATTAGACTTCTCTGATAATAACTTTAGTGGTTTGCTTCCATCTGGTTTATGTGTTAACTCAACCCGAATTCGTGATCTTCGATTTGCTGTGAATTACTTCAATGGGACTATTCCACCCGAATTCGCCAATTGTAGATTTCTTGAACACTTGTGTTTGGCTTCCAATTTCCATTCAGGGGAGATACCTGAATTCTTGTTTCGATTACCACGATTGAGGGAATTGGCTCTTCAGGATAACAGGTTCACCTCCATTTCTGGAATCGGTAATTCCTCTAGTCGTTTGGTTCGTTTGGTTCGTTTGGATGTTTCATCCAACAGGATCTCAGGAAACATACCTGATTTCTTTCGTAGCTTTCCGAGTTTAAGATACTTCATAGCTCATTCGAATAATCTGTCTGGCGGGATACCGCCATCGTTGTCGAACTCAGGAACCGTTTCTTATCTTAACTTGAGAAACAATTCTTTGGATGGTTTAATCGATTTTAACTGTTCGATGATGGTTAATCTTACCTCACTTGATCTTGGGACCAATAACTTTTCGGGTACAATACCTGCTAATCTTGCATCTTGCCAAAGCTTAAAAGCTTTAAATCTTGCACGAAACAAACTCGTTGGCCAAATCCCAGAAAGTTTCAAGAATTTCCAGTCTCTTTCTTACCTTTCGCTTTCGAATTGCAGTTTCAATAAGCTCTCAGATTCTCTAAAAATCCTCCAACACTGTCCTAATCTATCGGTTTTGGTTCTCACCATGAACTTTCGTACTGAACAGCTGCCTTCTGGTGATGATCTACAGTTCAAATCACTCAAAGCTCTCGTGATTGCCAATTGCAGACTCACGGGTAGCATTCCAACATGGCTAAACGGTTTAACACAGTTGCAGCTGTTGGATTTGTCATGGAACCACTTGACTGGAACTATTCCAGCATATTTGGGCGATTTTAAGTCTCTTTTTTACTTGGATTTATCAAATAATACGTTGTCAGGTGAGATACCGAAGAATCTAACACAGCTACAGAGCCTGATATCTCGAGATATCTCACTAGAAGAACCGTCACCTGACTTCCCATTCTTTAAGAAAAAAAGCACGATAGGTAGAGGGATGACGTTGCAGTACAATCAGATCATGAGCTTTCCGCCATTAATTGACCTCAGTGGCAACTTCCTCACTGGCCCAATCTGGCCGGAATTTGGGAACCTGAAAAAGCTACATGTTTTGGATCTAAAACACAACAATTTATCAGGTATGATACCAAGTTCCTTGTCAGGTATGAGGAGCATAGAGACATTGGATTTGTCATTTAATAGTTTAACAGGAGTGATCCCTTCATCGTTGGTGAGACTAAGTTTTTTGTCGAAGTTTAGTGTTGCTTACAATAATTTAACGGGTATCATTCCTTCTGGTGGCCAATTTCCAACATTTATGAACTCCAGTTTTGAGGGAAATCAAGGTTTATGTGGCGGTGGACATACGATGCTCGGTTGTGAAAGTAGAGCAATCCCGGAATCAACAACTGGTAAAGTCAAGAAAAATATTGGAAAAATTGTCGGAATGGCGATTGGGATTTGTTTTGCTGCGTTAGTTATTCTTGCTATGATATTCATGGTGGTTATTCGGTCAACCACCCGACGAGTAATTGATCCTGAACAAGAAGACGGTTTTGATGATGATGATAGTAATAAAAAAACTGATGAACCTGATTCAAGATTAGTTCTTTTCCACAATAAAGACAAAGAGCTATCAATCAATGACATTTTGAAATCAACCAACGGTTTTGATCCAGCAAACATAATTGGGTGTGGTGGGTTCGGTCTAGTCTTCAAAGCCACACTTCCCGACAACCAAAAAGTCGCCATCAAACGGCTCTCGGGTGACTGTGGTCAAGTTGACCGTGAATTTCAAGCTGAAGTCGAAACACTCTCGAGAGCTCAGCATCCAAACCTAGTCCTCCTTCAAGGGTATTGTAAACACATGAATGACAGGTTACTTATTTATTCATTTATGGAAAACGGGAGCCTAGATTATTGGCTACACGAAAACCCAGACGGGCCGTCCAGACTTGACTGGACCATCCGTCTAAATATAGCTCTAGGAGCTATCCGAGGCCTAGCTTACTTGCACCAATCTTGTGAACCCCATATCCTTCATCGTGATATAAAATCAAGCAATATTCTTCTAGACGAGCATTTTGAAGCCCATTTAGCTGATTTTGGTCTTGCAAGACTCATGCTTCCTTATGACACTCATGTGACGACGGATCTTGTTGGGACATTGGGGTACATTCCACCCGAATATGGTCAAGCTTCAGTTGCATCTTACAAAGGGGACATATATAGTTTCGGGGTCGTACTTTTGGAGCTTTTAACGGGTAGGAGACCAATGGATATGTGCAAGCCAAAAGCGAGTAGACATTTGATCTCATGGGTTATGCAAATGAAGACTGAGAAAAGGGAAAATGAGGTTATCGACTCATTAATCTTTGATAAAGATCGCGCTAATGAGATGATTCTTGTTCTTGAAATCGCGTGCGTTTGCTTGAATGAATCACCAAAGTTAAGGCCTTCGACTCGGGAGCTACTTTCTTGGCTCGATAACGTCAGTGTCCAAAAACAATGATATTTTAATTTCTTTTTTTTTTTTTTTTGTTAGAAGGGTGTAAATAACGTACATGGAAATACATTTGTTTTAAATAAAATTCCAAAGATTTGATTTGTTTTGTCTTTGTTTAGATGAATGTTTTATTAATAGCAAGTTGATATTGATATCGATTTTGGTGGTGGTCCTGGTGAACAAAAAGGTCAACAACTTGTACTTATTTTTGTTTGAGGAAGGCAAGTGCAAGTGAATCTAATCTTATAAGAGGTGGCGGGTCAACGCATCCACCCTGTTTTGAAGGTCAAACTTGTAACTAAAAGTCACATGCAAAACTTTCAATGTCGGCTTTCCATCGTTGGTCCACCCAATGACATATCCAATTATTTTTAATATGGTTAATACTATAATAAAAACAGATTTATTTTAGATGCATCCTTTTGGACTTTGCATGCTCATTTATTCTTTTATTAGAATAAATATGAGAAGAAAAATGTGACAATTAGATATGTGAAAGGTCCGGTTCCGATTATGTCAAAGTTGGGCCCCTTGGTCCCAACCGGTCCTGGCTTGGCCTAAGGTGCCGCCATTTTTCTTTTCCTTTTTGTTGAAATAGTTTTCCTCAAAGCTACGAACGTGATCTTTGACTGCCGCCGCAACAACCAGTTGCCTTCCCTCACCGTTGCCAGCGTTTGTGTGACCGTTACATATATACAACGTCGTTTAAATATTATTTTGAAACTACAATCGTTCTTTTAAAGCTTAGTAAAAGAGTTTTGGTACGCTGTGGTTTACTGGTTTTCTTTTTAAGGGAGAAGAAGATAAAAAGAGAAGAAGGCAAGATGTGGTGTAGATTATAGAGATAGGGAGATTAATGGTCCTAAACTGATATACGTATACGTGTTTGTTTCGTTTCTTTCTCGTACTTTAAATGAAAATAGATGTGGTGAGAAAAAATATACTTCTTTCGTCCCTATAATAAGTGTTCATAATCAGTTTTTATAAAATTTAAGAAATTCTAATGTTAAATAATGGAGATGACTTTTTATCATAACTTTTTGCAAAGACTTCTATTTATCCAATTTAAGAAAATATATATTGAGGGTAAAATGATAAAATTAATATGTACATTTATTTGGGACAAACAAAAATAAGAAGGTGGACACTTATTTTGGACACTTATTTTGAGACCGAGGGAATAATAATATACCAAAGCTAACTAGCTAAGTAAACAATAGCAGGCTAGCAACTTTTAAATAGACATGCTTATTTTCGAACTTTTAATTAAATCATAAAAATATTGTCAACATCGCGATCTTCATCGTAGGATAGTACAATCTTACTATTCTACCAATCGAAAACGTGCTTATCGTAGTAAGATCATTAAGAAGGTAATATTGAACTGGGATAGTAGGATCGCTCATAAGACCGTTGTACGATTCGATACTACTTGTATAGGATAAGCTATAATATTTTTTAAATGCTTACAAATGGGCTAAATATATATATATATATGGCTCGTAGCTCCATAAAATTACCGCATGATCTTTGTTATAAAATGTGATTTATCAAATTAACCTAAAAGTTTAAAACCCCAAAATCCTAAATCACTCCGCTTGAAGTACTTTTCATTTGTAGACCGTATGCTCTTAAACTTGTTATGACGTGCAATTGTACTATACTCTATGTTTTATTTTAATATTTTAATCCTAATAAAAAATATTGTATGTTGACAAATTGCATGTTCTTCTTTATAATATAAAAGTTTGAATGTGACATTCAAAGTTTGTACTATAATATGAAATTCCATTTGTAGGAGACTGGGCGGATGAAAACATTAGTAATTTGGTTATTGTGACAAATTGCATGTTCTTCTTTACTTGGTTTCTGGACTTCAAATTAACATGCAAAAATCAAATTTATATGGCATTGGGATTCAAAATTCCGAGGTAGTAAGGTTGCCTAGCGGGACTTCGGGATGGCAAAAGAACCCGAATCCGATAGGGATCCTCGAACCCTGCACTTTTCAAATCGGATTCGGGATGACTTTTCGGGTTTCGGGGGCGGCAAATGGGGATTCTTATCGGGTTCGGATCGGGGAATGGGTATTATCATCCCCGCTTTGTCCCGCCCTGAAATATTTATATATCTAATATTTATTTATATATCATTAATAAATATCTTTGAGTATTTGTGTTATTATGGTGATATATTTTATTGCTAATTTATAGATTTATATTAGTACTTAGACTATTGGTATTCTTCTAGTTTTAAAAAAGTAAATATATTTTATGAAGATTGTAAACTCGAACTTTGATTACTCTTGTTGTTTTCGACTTAGTGTAGTGTGATTTAGTCGTGATATTCCAAGACCATTTTGTAATTAACTTGGGGATTTTGAATCGTACACTTATGTTATTAACGTAAATGAATTACTATATGTTATCTTGATCATGTTGTTAATTTGTTTCTAGAAAAAAGATAATGTTACTATATGCATTGCTAGATAATAATGTGAAGAAAATCAACAAAAAACACGAGTTTAGGGTTTATCAAAGGGGAAAAGGTATTAATGAATCGATGCCCCGATGGGGTGCCCTGATCCCTATTAGGGTTCGGAGGAACCTATGTGCCCAACGGGGTGCCCCGATAAGATCCCCGTTAGAGTTTGGGGCGGGTTTGGGATTGTTTTTATTAACGGGTTTAGGGTTGGGGTTATCACTCCCCGCCCCGAACCCACCCTATTGCCATTCCGGACCGGGACCAGTTGTAGTGCTTCAAGTCTTCCATTCACATATCTTGGTCTTCCAGTTATAGCTAATATGAATAAAGTAGATAGTTAGAAAACTGTGATCGATAAAACCAAAATGAGATTGTGTAACTGGAAGGTTAATATGCTTTTCTCTGTGGGGCCGATTAACTTTAATTAAATATGTTTTAGGCAGTCTTAGCATCTACTACATGTCTCTTTTTAAGGTTCCTACCAAGATTTGTCATCAACTTGAATCCGTGAGATCTCGTTTTTCAGGGGTGGTAATGAAGAAAAAAGAAAGATAAATGGGATCAAATGGGATCTAGTTTTAAATTCTAAAGAAAAGGGAGGACTTAGAATTGGTATTTTACACGCCTTCAACATGGCTCTCCTATACAAATGGAAGTGAAGATTTGTGACCAACACGAATAGCTTATGGGTGAAGATTATTTGTGAGCTTCATGGTGAATGCGGAGGGATGCCTCGAACCTCGGTTAATATGCGTAACAGTGGAGTTTGGGCCAACTTGACTCGAAATTTTGATAATCTTCTCGATTCTTCCAAATTCTATGATGAATATTAAACTTGGCAATGGCTTGGGTTTAAAATTCTAGGAAGATGAATAGACCGATGGTAACATATTGAAAGATAAGTTTCATCACTTATATGTTCTGGAAACTAACAAATCTTGTCTTGTTGCATATCGAAGTGTAAATGGTTGTTGGATGTTGCAATGGAGAAGAAACCCAAGAGAAATGGATATGGGAAGTTGACCCATGGAATTGGTGAACCATATCTCTCTTGGAACCGAGCTCGAAAAATGGATATGGGAAGCTGACCCATCTGATGCATCCACGGTACCTAGTGCTTGACGATTTATCAAAAATTATACTCTAATTACATGTAACTATCTTACCAAGTGGTGCAAATATGTCCCTTCCAAGATCAATGTCTTTGCATGGTGTTTTCTATTCAATAGAATTCCTACAAAAGGAGGCATGGACGTTCCCAGGATATTATGCCACGTATGTGATTCACAACAGGAGGATGTAACGCATCTTTTCATTTGTTGTGAAATGGCAACTCAAGTTTGGACACAAG
Organism: Logfia minima; assembly: GCA_963921325.1. Lineage (NCBI taxonomy): Eukaryota > Viridiplantae > Streptophyta > Magnoliopsida > Asterales > Asteraceae > Logfia > Logfia minima. Next base: position 31,026,658 of record OY992769.1, read on the forward strand.
TTGAAAAACGGCTAGATATCACTCTTCCTCCCTTGGTGAACATTACCAATCTTTGGACTTGGATTGATGAGCTGCAAATGACCACGAATAAGAAAATAATCATCGAAGTTATCACTTTATCCCTAGTCTGGGTGATCTGGAGATACCAAAACAATGTGGTCTTCAAAAGTTTGACTTTTAGAAAGAGCAACATTGTCAGTAACATTTTTGTTAATTCGTCGATTGGTTTTCTCATAGATATAAAAAATCTAGTATTGCTTGGACCTTATGGTTATTAAACCCAACTTTGTCTTTGTAATATCTTTCTAGCTCCCTACTAGTTTTTTACACGAATATGGATATATGTAAAATAAATAATGATATTTTGGTACGATTCGGATCTTGCAAAGGTGAAAACAATCATATGTAAAATCTGGATCTTAACAACCTTGATTTAAGGTATTGTTACTATAAATAAACTATGTTTATTTTTTAAATTTTAAAATAATTCAGATGGATAAAATAGAAAATTTATTCACCATTATAACATAAATAAATTAACAGCAAAAATTGAAAATAAAAGGTGAAAAAATAACGGGTCAAGCTAACCTGACCCGTTTGAACCAATTCAAGAAGGACCGTTTGACCCGTGACACGTTTTGACCCGAATTCACTTTGACCTGTGACTCAACACGATCCATTTTTCAGGTATAGACATACCTAAGTAAGATATTATTTTCATTCAGAGGATACTAAAATTTGAGATCTTTGGTTACTTTTCATGACATTTTTCCTGAATTAACCTTCAAGGATAAAAACGTCAAGTACAAAAGTATTAACAGTTAACGTATTAACTACGAAAGTTTAATTTATTGAAAAAGAATACAAATTAGCGTACAAAACGTAAAAACATACAACTATACAAAATCACATATAAAATGTAACCAGAAACTTAGCTCAGAGTTAATTTGTTGAAAACAATTAATTCATCAAATAAGTCTTAACATCAGAAACTTACATCCATATTACATGAGCAAAAAGCCCAATAGGATAGAGACCTTTAAAATGGACATTTGGGCCAATAATTGGGCCTAAGTGCCTAACCACACTTTTTGATTTAAGAACAAGTGTACAGCCAACTCCTATAAAAACCCAGGCAGTTCTCTTAGAGAACTGAACGAGCACGTTCGTGCTTATTCATTAAGGTTTTATTAAATAAATGAATGAACATGAATAGATAAACGAACGAATTTCTTATTTATGTTTATTCACTTAAAAAATATGCTTCTTAATGAATGTAAACAAACCTGAATTAACCTAAACAAAGACAAGTAATTATGGAGATGAATTAGCTGATTCTGATCCATTTGTATTGGATCATCTTATTTAAAAGCATTGTAGGTGCAATAAGGAAAAATATTATAATAAGGTCCAACAACAAGAGCGGAGTATGGGACATAAGTCAGTGGCCCATGGAGATTCTATAATGAAGCATCAGGTCCCAAAAGCAACATGTACAGATGTACTCCAATGAAGGTGGGGGTTACACATAGTTTTCACAAACAGAAGGAAAAGGCGAGAAATGTTGGAAAGAAAAGAAAGGTAGGTTCAAAAGCGTTTGGTGCAAAAGCTTCAACTTCATCAGACTCAGTTTCAAATACGGTTTGCAATGGTCCTGATAAAATATTGTATGAATCAGAGAAAGTAAGAAAAGTGGGCGAAGCACTTGGATTTGTATATCCCGAAGAACATTGCTCGAAGTTGAGCAATCAAGAGAGGTTGGGGTCTCCTTTAAGCCTTCCTCTCTTGATTTATTGGTGTTTTTGTATTTCAATGATTATTTTATCTGTAAATTGTTGTGGGTTGGGTTCGGACTATAAACCGGATTGGTTGCGCAAGACTGTTAAAAAAGAAGAAATACATGGGATTCAAGCAACAAAAATTGATCAACGTGAGACGTCGTTTGTTCGACATATTTGGGGACCCGATAATCTAGAGTTCACTTTTAGTGGTGCTGTGGCAAGATCTGGTGGAACTTTGCTTATATGGGATGCTCGTTGTTTCGTGAAGGAATCCACTATGAATGGTCGTCATTTTTCTCCAGCAGCGGATCTTGAACATGTTTTTTAAAGTCAAAAATTATTTGATGCGTAAAACTTATTTGAATATATAGTTTGTCTTGCAATTTAAATATTCATGTATTGTAGCAAATAAATAGACCTAAAACATGAAAAATACATTTAACTCTAAAAATATGTTAACTTTATTTCATTATATCATATTCATATTCATATTTAGAGTAAAAGCAACTTAATTTTCAATGTTTTATGAATAGAAAATGTAAAGTTAAAATTAATTATTTTTGAAGTAAAAACCATAAAGTGCTATCTTGAAACACAAATATAAAATAAACATTTATTTTATATTAAAAGTATAAGATGATATTTATGTAATGAAATATAACTTTTGAGTAAACGTGAAAACTTAATCTTTTATGATATTTTTGTTTCTCTTTCAAAAACAAGTTAAAGGGTGAAATATACCAACTTACTTGTCTTGTAAAATGAATAATAATAGTAAGCGCTAGCATGACTTTTACATAAGAGAAATAGTTTTAGTGAATATAAAAGTTGTATATTGAGATTTGAATCACCTTCTCCAAATCAATATTCCTCCATTAAAGATCAAAACTTTCTTATTTCCTTCTTAATTATTAATAAAGTATTATATAACACATGTTATTTTTTCTTGTAAATTATTATTTGCTCAAACTTTTGAGGAGATCATGATACTTCTCTACCTCCACTAAAATTTACCCTGCTTTTCTGGTGTTATTGGGAGATGGTAGGGGGTATTGATTGATGTCACAATTATTAACATTTATGCGCCACAATCCGAAACTCATAAGCTTATCTATGGAATGAAATAAGTACAAGTATTCTCTTAAAGCAAGCAATTTAGATAGTGTTTGGAGATTTTAACTCGGTTTTTATCAATTAGAACATCTTGGCACACTAAGATAACATGATATATTTAAAATTCAATGTGTGTTATTAAATGTAATTAAACAGATAATCAAGTAATCAGATAATTACGTTGTATATTTCAGTTTTGAAAATAACACAAAACTCATCTCATTAGTTTAGGTTATGACTGTTGTATCAACCTACTTATCGTAAAATTGAATCTATAATGATTAACGGTATGACAAAAGTACTACAATGTGATTTATATGCATATACACTGTTAAAATGTGAGTTGGCTATTACTAGTATTATAGTCAATTTATTTACTATATTACGAACTAATCTATCGTGTTAATAATTAGATTACATTAATAAACAAATAAAGACATAGCAAGCTTACTTTTGATGGTGTAGAGTGGTGCTCACGTGAGAATGTATATGTATGGGTGTGGTTTGTGTATATTTATAGATGTAAGTTTTTGATTGTCAACTAAAAGCTCTATTTATAATATGAATTAAAGGTGTTTATCATAAGTCTATTAATAGGCCATCATTGATAAAGAAAACGTGGCAAAATTATACATATTCCTTGGCTAATAAGAATCGTTGTTACTAATCTTTTAAATACGTTAGTCAGCAATTAAGATATATGTGATAATTCTATTTAAATTTTAATGGTAGACCTATTTTATTACGGTAACTATTTGAATTCTATGTTAGTTATAAAATTATTATTTACATAATTTCGTATAGTTAAACTTTTACATAAATGTATTATTAGGATACATTATTATTTCATTAACAATTTTAGAAGGGTTAATTGTCTCGTTATGTATTGAACTTTACATTTTTTTACTATCGTATGTAATCACCTTTCAAAAGTGCTATTATATATATCGAACTTATGATTTTCGTATATTGTATGTTGACTTGCCTTTTTTAGCTTTAACAAAAAAGGAAACTTTCCTTTTTTGTAGTGGTCAAAAAAGGAAATATTACATAAAACATACGAAAATCACAAGTTCGATACATACAATAGCACTTTTAAAATGTGGTTACATACAATAGTAAAAAGTGTAAAGTTCGATATATAACGAAACAATTAAGCCTTTTAGAAATAACAATATAACTGAATTGAGTTATTAACAATTAAACTTATCAAGTAATAATCAGTCAAATTCGTTACATACAACCTTTTTGATATCTAGAAGTAAACTAGAATTATTATTATTAAAAAAATAATTTTTTATTTTTATTTATATAATAATATAATATTTGTTTGTAGTTTCTTAGAATGTTACACCTTGAATATAAGATAAAAATTGGCATTCATCCAGCCTATCTTAAATTCAGCAAAATTTTGTTAGGAGACAATAAAAGTAGAATGGAGGGAGTAATATCTTAAGGTTTGATATTAATATATTTGAACTTAGATTAGATAAAAAGGAGATATATAAATTCGTATGAAGTTAATTAAACTATTAGTAAGCAAACATAAACAAATGAACGTTAACGACCATGTTATCAAACGGTCAAAAATGTAAACGAATGAATGAGGAACATGTTCATGTGTTGTTCGTATAACTAAATGATCGAACATAAACGAACTTTCTGCCGGTTCATAATTATCTAATGAACGTTAATTCGTTTATATACCTAATTAGAAGTCTTCCTGAAAGTTGTCTCTCATTTATAGACATCTTATCTATCCATATCGTACCCTCGATAGAATTGAGTATTGTGTGTACAACCAATTATTATTACAATTTATCATGCTATTTTGATTAATTTATTATGGTTTTATCATAAGTACAATTTTGTATGACACATTGAGTGTTATATATTGGGTTAATATCAATATGGTCGTTCACTTCCACTTATATCTTCCCTTAAAATAAAAATGGATCGAATAAGTACCCATTAAAATATTTACTGGTAGAACATTTGCGTTATTCAGCTGAATAATACAAAAGATGGTGTTTGTCAATCGTTTTTTTAAGAATAATATAATAGAAAATCAATAAACATATAACAAATTGGTTCAAAAATAGAATGTTATAATTTTCGTTAAAATTTACTTTCTATTTGTAACAAAAAAAGGAGTTCAGAAAAATTAAAGATAGAGAGTGAGAGTTGAGTACATTAAATAACTTACTATATCAAATTTTTAATTTAAAAAAAAATAAGTGAAATATTTTATAAGTAAATATAAATATAATAGAGAATGCTAACTATAGCCCTTAGGGCTATGGTTAAGCATACCATATTTACAAAACTTCTAAAATTATAACTCTTTATTTCTATGAATATTAAATATTTACATATGTATTTATGGAAAGTGAGTATAAATATAGAATATAATCACTTTTAATTATTGTGAACTAAATTTGTAATGTTATTTAAGACAAGCTTAACTATAGCCCTAGGGGCTATAGTTAGCATTCTCCAAATATAATATTATTTTTCTTTAAGCAATTTTTAGATTGAGCAAGTAGGCTTTTGGACTGTTAGTTTTATTTTGAGGAGAGAAACAATTAAAGTTATCTGTTCTATATTTCTCACAGTTTACTTGAAGAGATAGGCAACAACTATTTAACAATATATAGTAGCTAACGTACATCGTTAGAATTATAACAACTTATTTTACTTGACCCATAGCAATACGAGGGCAATTGAAATCCTGGTTGGTGTCAATGAACACTATTTCAAAGTTTGGTGATTTCTTTGATATGTATGTAGTTTCAAATTCCGAAAAGCAAACGAAAACATATCGTGCAATAGACACATTAACATCATTCAAGTACTCTTTATACATCACAAAATTCGTGAGACAAAACAATACAAATTCCCAAGAACACATTCACAAACTCAAATATTGCATAACAGTACAAAAAAAAAAAAAAAAAAGGAGAAGAAAAAAACACCATCTTTGTAATGAATCTAACATCAAGAATTCTACTCGGCATCGTCCTCCATTTCATGAACAGCTTGAAGTGGACCACTTCCAAGAACAGACCCTTCATTCTCATAAACACCATCCAAAGGACCATTTCCAAATAGACATACTTGCGGCTCTAACTGATTTAACCGCCTGTATTCATTATCTGACAAACTCCAGCTGAATATATCAATGTTCTGTTGTATCCTCTCAGGATTCACACTACATGGCAGCACACTCGTCCCTCGTTGTAGACCCCACCTCAAAATAACCTAACCACGCGTATTAGACATTTATATTAGTTTACTTTACAAACTTCTGCATTCAGACTTCAGCAAGAATTTGGAAGAAGAGATGTAAATGTACCTGTTCAGGAGTCTTTTTATGTCTGTCTGCGATGTCTGCAACTACCGACAACTTCAGCATGGGTGCGTGTACTGATCTTGACCTTTTAAACGACATATGAGGGGTTCCAAGTTCTTGGTCGCTTGATCCATTTTCAGTTGAAGCATTGCAAGTTGGTACTCCTAAGGGTGTGTGAGCAGATACATGGATGGATTTTGATTGACAAAACTTCACAAGCTCATCTTGCCTCCAAAAAGGATGCAACTCCACCTACATAATTTCACACTATGTCACTTTATGTTTCAACAATTTTATGTACAGGTGTACCTAAAACATGTACACGTCCAGTTTGTAAACATAGTCACGCAGAAAAATAGATGCATATTATATTTCTGTTACATTTAGAGCTTTTGATTTGAAGATAACCTAGTATCATATAACTATATAAGTTGAAAACTGTCTTTGATGTTATTGTTTTAGCTACAAAGTTCTCTTTAGATACTCCCGCTGTTCATTGAAAATATTAACATTTGACTTGACGCGAATTTACAAGAGATATTTGACTACTCGTCAAATATCTAAGTTACCATTCCAGACCCAAATCATTACACGCCAACTATCAACTTATCACGATAAACTGCAAATAGTTAACAAATAAGTTCAAATCTTCACAAAACTCAAAATTTACTTCCCAAACTCATGGTACATCCCAAAAGAATAAGGGTTGCATTTTTCACGGGGAAAAGGAATTACCTTTTACATTTGTATACTCATCATCATATTTTCCAATAAAACTCACACATTTCGTATGAGTATTGAAGTAAAAAAAGGTGACTCATTTACTCAAGGGTCAATTGGACATTATTTTGGTATCAATGAATTAATCTATCACTAGAACAACAGTTATATATATGGGCCCTTATATCAAACAATGACTGTTTCAGATTGACTCTAATCACTTCTGATTTAAACAAAATTACATATACTTAACGATTACTTATTAAATTAAAAGTAATTAGAGTTAATTTGCATCATCAATTTCTTTTTTACCAAAAAGAAAAAGATTGATGCTTTCGTTTCAAAAACTTTAATGGTCTCAAAAATTTAAGTGGCCTATTACACTCAAATAAGTAGATAAACTCATATGCAGATTTATGACTTATCCTAGAGAAAAATTGGTCAAACAAGAAATATGTTCTGGTCAAACATGAAATATGTAACGTAACAAACAAGAAATTAACAAAGGTCAAACCTGATTAACAGCAGGTACAATTTTAGCAGATTTAAGCAACTCTTTAATCTGTTGCACATCAAAATTGCTCAATCCAATCGCACGAACAAGCCCTAATTCAACCAAACGTTCCATCGATTTCCATGTTGTTTTCAACTTACTCCAAAACTGTCTATATTCACTACCCGAATTCGCAGGCGGATCAGTTGCATCACCAAACGCTGAACTCTCAGGCCAATGCATTAAATAAAGATCCAAATATGAAACACCAAGATTCTTTAACGAAACCCTAACTGAATTCTCAATCTTATTAATTGAATTCATTGTACAATAAAGTTTTGATGTTAGAAAAACATCTTCTCGTTTTAACGAACCACCGTTAAATACTTGTGATAATGCTTCGCCAACTTCAGCTTCGTTTCCGTAGAGATGTGCGCAATCTATGTGACGGTATCCGACTGATATTGCGGTTTTTACGGCCTCAACACAAAATCCACCGCCGCTTTGCCATGTTCCGAGCCCGATCGCCGGAATCTTGGCGCCGGTGTTTAACGGGAAGTATGTTCCCGGTGCCCCGTGTTTCCCGTTCATGAAAAAAGTTGAGTGATTTAACGTTAAGTAAGGTGAAAAGATGAACGAAAGGTGTTTGATGAAATGTTGAGTTGAAAGATAGAGTTCTTTTAGGTATGTTTGATTGGGAATTTATGTATAAAGAAACTGAAATATGACTCTTGAGAAAATGAAAGACTTTGAATTTAATTGATGAAATTTAGGATGGTACCTAGAAACAGGAATAAACAAAGGGGGGCACTAGACTATTTAAAGAATATGATTAGAAAAGTTGAATTAGGGGCGAGCAAAAATTAAAAAAGATTAAAGAAGTTAAATGTAAAAAATCGAACCAATTGAAAAATTTATAGTTTTGATTTTTGACTTTCCAAAAATCAAACTGAACGATTCGATTAAAATTTTTGCTCTAAAAATCAATTAAAAAAATCGAAGTGAACTGAACTATTTAAATATCATATATATAAATACATGCATACATATATATACAACATGTATATGTATATATATGTATATTTAACTCTTTCAAGTGAAAATTTGAACTCATTTGTAATATATATAAAGAATATATGTGGATAATATATATCAATATATGTATATATAATTATAATGTATATTTATAAAAAGTATTTGACAAATAAGTGTAATTGGAAAAATCGAAACCGAACTAAACCGACAGTTATGGTTTTTAAAAATTCAAAAACCAAACTTTCAGTTCGATTTTCAATTTTAGCAAAAAGTCGAACAAAACCAAACCATACTCACCTGTTGAATGGTCAGCTAATTAGTGCACCTACAATTGGTGTTATACTGATATCTAACTTATATATATGTAATATATGTATATGTATTATCGTTACATGTATCGTGTATTATATTTACAAAAGGTTCTTTTGCCGGCTTCTCCTAATCAGGAATCAATTGGATCTGAGGATCACATCTTACATAATGTTTTTAGTCTCCTTTTGCAGACCACTAGAATGTTTAAGCTGAAAATGTTAAGTTAAAGTCACAGTGGTTAATTAAGATGATAATGATAATAATTATTATTATATGTATATGAATTTGTTTATGTATGTATATTGTGTATTTGAATTTAACTATTGAAATATGTATTAAACTTTTAAAATTTACTCTTATATGTACGTATTCGATGATGTCTATAAGATGATCAGATTTTTGAAGGATAACCACTTGGAGTGCGTCGTTGTAGAACTAGTGGTGACGTGATGACGTACCACATAATAATGGAGTGGTTTCCGTGGTGAGCTCCGTCGTGGAGTTTTCGACGAGGACAACGGCAAGAAAACGAGCACCACAAGTTTATAAATTTTTTTTTTTGATTTTCTTTTTCATTTCCTTTACTCACTTTTTATTTAAGAAATATAAAAATAGAAAAAAGAATATGAAGCCTGAGACTTGAGATGAAGTGAGAATGGGAAGGAGAATGGAAGAAGAGTTGGGAGGAACTTTTAACAAAAATTTAACGAGCTGTTTTCTTTTTTAATTTTGGGTACATTGAGTTAAAAAAATTACAAAATGTTATTTTATGCTAATTTTATTAAAATCTATATCAAAAATGTGATTTATAAAAATATTTGTGCAATTCTTAAAATGTTTTTGTTTAGTTTATTTTTAATTTTATTTAATTAAATGTATTTATTTATTAAGAAAAATATAAATTAAAGAAAATCTAGGTCCAAATTGCAGTAGCGGTTAATCATGACTGCGACTAGTCGAGGGACGACTACTAGTCGCGCTGACATAGCAACCATTTGTCCTACAACTCACAATCACGAGTGCAAATGATCTCATGTTAACATAGCATTGTTATTGTCGATCTTATCTTATCGGTTTACATTATATGTAAACGTGTTTGGTACATAAAATAACAAAATGTGACATATTGAATACTCTACTCTCTAATTTGCCATGATATATTGATATAATGAAGTAAAAATAAAATATGGGTCAGCAATAATGGGCGTTGAAATTGCGAAGAAAACGTCGTGATGCAAAACAAAAGAGTTGGTTTGATTTAAATTTATGTGATTTATATTATTCTCCCTCGTGGGAATGCAACGACAAAAGTTCACATGTATAGCGACTTTTTTGTTGGTTCGTTGCTACTACTTGATAGGCAAGAAATTGATATACTGACAATTGGATTATTGGAAAAGACTCCATGTCTACGGTTGGTTGAATACCAACACAATGTAATCCAAACTTTTGCAATTAAGAATAATTTTAGGATTATTCCTACGGATTGCTATGACTGTGTTTATTGTTACTAAAAGGATTTTGAATAATTATAGTTTAGGCGTAATAATTATGATTTATTTAGCTATTCAATTTTTATATATAAGTCGATTTGGATTATGTTTTAGTTCTAACGTATCAAATGCATATAAGTTTAGCTAAACAATGTAACAAGTCAGATAATAAATTAATCAAATACGAAATAATACAAATGCGTTTTTATTGCATACAATATCCTAACTACTAACTTATTTTTCTTATAAATTTTGTAACAATAACGAGTAGATTTGTAGTTTGGAAATTTTGTAATCCCTCCATTCTAGAAATGCATACTATTTAAGGACTCTGCAATCATTTTACCATTATTTAATAAGATTTTATTTTTACATTTTGAATTTTTTATTGACTGTGATATAAAATGAACATTTATTTTAAGAGAATTCAAAGTAGATTAAAAGACACTTATAAAAAGACGAAGTGAGTAATTTTTTTATATGACACAACAATAAGAAAGATGATCTTTTTCATTACGGGTGACTCATGTAAAATGATGATTTTTATACAAAATAGATGACATGACACTTTCGTCTTGTAAATACTAAGTTTAACAAATACTTTAAATAAAATACTGATGAAGATAAACATTAGAAGCGTTCACGTCTTGGAAGTAGTTTAGGCTCAACCATCAAGATGATTATAATTAAAGAAAAGATCAAAATAATTAAATAAATATGAATAATGAAGGATGTAAACTTATTGACATTATTTAAATATAGCTTCAACAACATGTGTTTAACTTTTAGGTTAAAATATACATTCACATATAAAGTAATGAGAATAGTTCATATAGATATCTTTTTCATAAAGTCTGGTGTCTCATTGCCCAAACTGTGTCTGGTAGAAAGTAGAAACCATGCTTAATGCAAATCTAGAGATTGTAGACCATTTTTATTCAAAAATTAGTTAATGATATAATTTAATTTCGATAGAAAAATATACAGTAACGAATAGTCGATTTCTAGAACTGTCATGTAGGTAGTTCTAGTTGGCTGGGTTGCATCTTTTTCGCGCTACTAGATTCAACAACTTCCATGTGCAAAAGATAAAGAATCGCTTAAACCTATGTATCGAAGACTTCATGGAAAATGGATATTGATCAACATTTTGAGTCGAAGAAAGATGAACATATTCACTAATTAGAGAGATTACTTTCTTTATAATCTTTGGATTCCATGGACTCTGCTTCTTGATTTTTGGTTTCTATTGCCTTCAGACATCAAACTGAAAACTAGTTTCTAGTTTCATGGGATCTTTTCTGCATAATCTATAACCATGGTATTGACCTTAGAGGATATTGTGATATTGATTTATCCCTCTTTTAGGCGGTAACTTCTTCAAAATAAATAGAACTAGAGCCGATGGTAGTATCTCCACCAACTGTTGAAAGGATAATAAATAGCAAAATGAAATGAAGGTCAAATTATGAATGAGTCGACTCACATTATGTGTTATTTCAATTGGGTCAAATAGGTATAGTCCAGAAAATCAGCTTAGAAATAAACGGGTCAAAGGTCGAAAGTCAACCAAAGTTCATGTTGACGAGGCATAATACCTCCTAAATCACTTTGCTAAAGAAGAAAATGTGGCTGAAAAAATACTATGTTTCGTGATAATATTAATATTTGACTATTAAAAGATAGAAAAATATATGACACATATAGTGTTTTGGTCAACCCAACCCATTTTGACCCATACCCAACATTACCAGCTTTGATCCAATCTCATTTTGATTCGTTAGCCAACCTGCATAACCCGCCCATTTTACCACCTCTAGTCATTAAATACGGAGCCAATTATATAAGCAAAATAAAAACCTGTTCTTTACCATTGTAAACACACCATGAATTTCTCAATTAAAATAAACATGCACACATTAAATTAAGGAAATGAAGTTTACCAAGTAGTATATGAAGTTCAAAACAGGATGTTCCAACAAACCCAAGTTGGCAGCTTTATTGAATGCATTAAAGCACATCTAACCATCAAAAACAAAAACAAAATAAGATAGAATCATCCAGCCCGTACCAATTTGTTACGAAATGGGGACTCACCATGACACTTCTTATTAGGAAACATGTAAAGCAGATACTCGTCACATATCCAACCTGCATCAAGAAAATACATCAAAACATCACGTAAATGATATGGGCGTTGGGCCAATAGAACTAAATTGACAAACGGTTAGATAAATATATGCCTCCTGCAACTTCTTTCGCCGGCCTTTTGATTCCACAGGAAACCGCTGCAACATTAAAAAGAGCCTGCACACATACATGAAGTCAGAGATTATACATTTAGAAAGAAATAAGAAATCATAATTTTTTTATTACAGTATAAAATGAAGTACCTTCCTCCATATAGCAGAAAGCCCAAGGAAGCAAAAAAAGACACCCCTGCAAAGAACATCTTGGCGAGGATCACCAAAACACGGACTGGCTTCCACCAGATTACTACCCACAAAGCTATCTGTTATAACAAATCATAGAACAAGTTAATTATTACACGTTTTATACTTTCAGGCATAAAAACAAATCAAGTTTACCTGAATTGCATAGATTATTCCATTAATTGTAAAAAACGTGGGTCGAAGACCATCAGTTGAAACAGCCCGTGCCTATCAAAAATTACTTACGTTAACAATCATAACCAAAAACAAAAAGGGGAAACCAAGAGAGCGGATAAGTAAATATAGTAGAAATCAAACCTGGTAGTAAATTTCTGCCCAAAATAAAACCAAGAGAGCGTAGGTAGTGAAAAACGCAAGACTTGGGACATCAATCATGATATGTTGCACAATCTGACCAAAAAAAGAAAATTGCAACTTAAGCCAATGAGGCCATATTACTACTGTTGCATTTGAGTGCATTCTAACCTCTGGTTTCAAGTCTTGAATGTCGCGACGGAAAACAAAAATCAAACCTCTGACTGCAACAACAATATACATTTATAATCCGTAAGCATTCATAAAATACACTCATAGAATTATTATTTTCTTAATTATTTTTTTAAAGAAAAATAGGGAATATACAGACCTGCATTAACCAAGAAATTGAGAAAATGGAAGACTTTCTGTGTAGTCCAACCATACTGCGGCACTCTTTGTTGTATCCGTACCAATTGCATCTTCAACAGTCATAAAATCACACATCATTAGTAGATCAATTGCAGATTTAACATACTACTTGATATGATGATCAATGGAGGATTTGAGCAAGTGTATGTTAGACTTCTTTAGTGGCGGTACGTGTGAATTTGAATTATTAGACTTGTATAATGATCACACTCTTTTGAGAAGTTTTATTCTTCATAACAAAAATAACTGTAATTAGAATTCCAATAATAAGTTCAAACTTAAGGATTTCAGTACCTGTTTAACAGTCAGTTTGAAATTGTTGTTCTAATCAAAATTAAAATACTAAATAGAACAAAAACAATTCGTATACCATCATCCGCAATCATAGATCAATACTTCTCTATCTAAGACGTAACAAAATAAATTTTCATCAACCATATATAACATATGAATCATGACCAAAAACAAAACGTGTAGAATCACCATTGCGACAATTGCAACGAGGCCATAGAGAACAGCAAGACCATGAAAGATACGATCTTGCCAAACGGGGGTGTCATTTAATATATGCCAATAATTAGAAGCGTCTTTAAGGGTGTACATCATGATCACCGTTGATTCAAACGGGCCTACAAAGGCCCTATACATTGTCAGAGATTCGATTATCAGCGTGTAGTGGAAGGGAAATCTTGTTTGCTGGAGATCCGGGAGCCTGTTGATGAAGAGAAGTTATATCAAATAATGGTTGGAAGTTAAGAATTCGGCCGATAAACAGCGTTGTGAAGGATGAAGAGACAGAACAAGCCTATTGCATGCACTGGATATAAATTAAATATTGTATGTTCGTATTCCTATAATTCCATACTAGTAATAGTAATTCTGATCTTATCTTATGTTATTAAAAATACATAAAATGAAATAACGGTTAAGTTACATTAAAAATGTATACTTGTCAATTTCCGTTACAATGTTTTGAATTATTATTAATAACGAACACTTTGAAAATATGACCGTTCAAGTTAGTTTTCACTGTTAAAAGAGTATTTTTTCAAGTTAGTTTTAACTGTTAAAAGAGTATTTTTTCAAGTTAGTTTTAACTGTTAAAAGAGTAATTCTTTTCTTGAGTTTTAACTAAATCTGATGATGAATTATTTATAATTGAGGGATGATATCATCAAAAGACTCTTTACAGTATAATTGACAATTTTTTAAGGTAATATTATAATTAAATACTTCTGAACGATATCTATGTTTTTTACTTCAACTATTTGTTACATATGATTATGATAGTATAATGCTACCAGTTATAATTATGATTGATAAAATTCTATAGAATGTCATATATTTCTATTTGTTTTTATTTTTAACTTTAGCAAATGTTGTAAGGAGTTTTTGAAAACGTTTATTTAGTGATTTTTATAAAACAAATTTAACATCCGGCCCAAAGGCCACACCGACCCAAAATGTTTGTCTGCCACTCTGCTCTGATTAGTCGAACCAATATTTACTTATTTGGCTGAAAGTTCCTGTATGGCTCAAATAACACCATTGACAATAATCAATTTCGTAGTGCTTGTCAAAATTCACTCAAAATTTGATTTCCAAAAACAAACTACTTGTATTTCGAGAAGCACTCGTATACATTAAAGCAAGAAAACTGATTATTTGAATCTTATACGGGGAAAAGAGGAGCGTCATCTTCTTTAAATCATAACATACAGATATCAAGTACATACTACATACCACATTCGACGACACATTCGACGACAAACTTATATCCATCAGAACCCTAATACAGTCCTCAACGGTTCTACAAACGTCTCATAACATAAAAACAACTTGGATGGAATAAACTGCTTAATCCTTGGTGGTCCTACACCACAAGTGTTCACGAGCACCATCTTTATCAACAATCTTAATAACAAAATTTTGAGGAGCCACCACAAGCCTAGATCTTATTTCCTCAATGCGCTGATCAGCCAACTTAACTGCTTCTTCAACTATCATGTCTGCATGGTAATGACGATCCATCATAGACAAGGCAAAGTAGGACCCTTACCCAAATGCTCCCTTATCAACCTTATGCAGGGTTGCAATATAATCTACGAAATAGAGTGATGGGCCCGTTTCTTCTTCATAACCAGCAAAAATGATATTCACCTGGTAAGGATTCTGTATGCCCAAAAGAAACAGATCAGATCAAAATATCATAAGCCATGATCCTTAAAAGTCCCAAGAAAACAAATTCCTAATGATCTTTCAATCGATAATGAGATAAAAATAATGACTTTTTTGAGATTGAAAAAGGATTTGTACCTTTCTTAAAGCAGTGGCAAGTTCACCCGGCATGAAATTCGCAGCAGCTTTTGTAGTTAAGGGAATCCCATTACGTAATTGATACAGAGATACATTTTTTTGTACATATTCCGTGAATTGAGCTATAACAATGAACATAAGGAGGAATTAAGCAATATATACTACAGTATAATGTAATTTGGTCAAGAATCAACTCAACAAGGCAATTCAACTAGTTGTCAATGAACGTTGCAGATCGTAAGGTGAACACAGATGAATTCACACAATTGATTAAGCAATGACTATCATTAATGTCTTGATTTCTTGATCATGCAAATTGCGTTAGTTAAGCATCATCTAATTAGGTCATGCTCAATTCAAATCCATGTTAACATAGAATTTGCTCTATGCCTTTTGACATTTCAGGTTCATGGACTAAAACAATTTGGAAATTAAGTGGTGTTCCAAACCTAACGATCAATTTCTGAAAATCCATGTTAAGTGACATTGTTATGCCAATTTTAATCATGTGAAGAAACATGATCATGTATACCAACTAGAACTGAAAAGTCAACAAGGTATACAATTTTTTAATCAACATGTTACATGTACAAATATAGAAATAGTACCACCTTTGTTTCAAACTACAGCATCTATAACACCATCATAAAGTCTCGTGCATATTGAGTAACAAAAAAGATAAACACAAATTATCACTGCATTTAAGTTCGGAACTTTTATCATATAATAGACGGGACAAAATTCAAAACTGGACTGAACAATACAAACCGAACCATAAAAATAATAATGGAATCTAACAATCCAAACTGATCTAAACCGCACTGGTTTTATATATATTTCTTAATATTGATATCATCATAGTTTGTTTATTATTATCATTGTGTTTGAATTCAGGGTTTTGATATGTAAAAGTCGTGGTAGGAATGAGGAGAAATGATAGAATGTCTTTATTGTTTTAACTATGTCACTACAATTATATATATATTTAGCGTCAGATTATTTATCATCTCATTTTGTGTCACATTTGATGTTATATTATTCAAATACAAGGTAAATAAAAAAAAATTACAGCATTGGAAACCAAATAAGTCATTAAATAGACAAAAAGCAAATCAATCATAGTAATTACAATGTACATTGGTGATAATTGATTTGTTCTATTTTTGTTTCTTACTTCTTATCTTTTAGACAATCTTACAAGTTATTCCTTTTAGGCGATAAGTAATTGATTTTATTTATATTTCTTGACACTTTTTTTTCCTTTTAGGCGATTATACAGCTTATCTCACATATATATACTACAATCTAAAGTAGATAAATAATAAGTAACTTGTTTTATTTATATTTTTTAAAATTAATATCATTTTAGTTTGTTTATCGTTATCATTTAGGGTGTATTTGGACCGAAAGTTTTGATATATGAGATCGCGGTAGGAATGAAAGGAAATGATAAATGGTGTTTATTTTTTTACTATGTCACTACAATTGTCTAAATATTTAATGGGACATTATTTATCATCTAATTTTAAGTCACATTTGATGTAACAATGTTCAGATACAAGTTGAATCAAAAAAAGAAAATTCAAGTCAGTAACATTTGAAAACCAAAAAGGTCATTAAATACGCAAAAGAACAAATCAATCATAGCAATTACAATGTGAGCTTCTCCAAAGGGAAGTTTAGTTTTTTTCAATGCATTTGCAATAAATGGGTTATTTTCGGAAAAAAAAGTTATGAGTTTGTGATTATATTGTGTTGGAAAAAACCTTTAAAAAACTTTTTGAAATATTATTTCCAATTGAAAAAATGATATTTTTTTATTATTTAGTTCTTTTATATTTTAATTTTTATAGAATATTATATAAACGTAGACACTTAATTTATACTTTTAAATTTAACCAATGATTAAAGAAAATGCCACAACACACAAAATACATCCCATCAAGGTACATCACATCGTTATTACTCAAGCCTAGTTTAGTTAAATAAAAGGACTCATTGGCATATAAATTTTTTCAATTATATTATATAGTCATTAGACCTCTGCCTGTGGACATGTCTTGCGCCAAAGACGAAACTTCCTTAAAAGAATACCACAGGCACTGTCACTTCTTTCACTCTGTCTTTGGTGAGACCCTCTTACAAACGACGAAAGGAAGACGGTAAATGAGATCATTTTATTTTTATTTTTTTGTTTTATTTTCTCCTTTGAGTATATAATAAAATAGATAAATTATTGATAAATGTGAGGCCTAGAAAAGTTCAATTCGTTATTATAGGTAGTATTCACAAATAATTGAATTAGAACTGGGATCACGCCGCCCATCCCCTTAATCAGTTACAGGTCTTTCTTTAGTTGGTCTACAACCTGGCCTTTCAAATATTTTGAACCTGAACTAGAAAGCCTAAGACCAAGTAACTGAGACCGCGCATCACATGACCTGGTCGGCCCTGGACAGCTAGAGGTCATTAAACCATTGTGCATCTGTACTTGACATATACAATGAATTCTTTCATTACCAACAGAAGGCCCCAAAACGGTTTACTTCCCCAATCCACAAAAATACATCCAATTTTGCATGTTAAAAACATATAACTTCAGAAGTTAACTTACACAATACAACAAACCAATGCTACACCTCAAAGTAGTCAAACTTGATCTTACTTGAGCCATCTATCTTAGGAGCGATGCAACAAATAAGATGACAAACTTAAAAACCGGTGTGCAGATCAGTTGCAAGTATATTACCATACATACAAACTCTACTACCATATTCCCTGCCCCTGCATAAGACACATGAAAAAAAAAAAAAATTAATATTTCCAAGCAAAGAATACGGAAGCAATACAACAATAGAATGGACATAAATGTCAGTTGTAACATAATACTACTAAAAGATATTTATAGGAATGAAGTCATGTACCGAAGAGGCAAAAGAGAGAAGAATAACATCAGGTTCCCAGCCTCTTTACACCACATTCGGAGCAGAACTTGGAAGTCTCCCGCAAAAATGGAGCACCACATTCATCACAGAACTTTGCAGGGCTTGTTGGCTATTATGCAAACAATTAAAGAGCTATAATGAGTGAATAATATTCATATTATTGGTAAAGTAGTGGTTCATGTCTTGGAAATAGAACTTGATATTCGATTTACATGTATATATGAAACCATATACCGATAACCATTAAGGCGTTTAATAAACTAGGAAGAGCATTAGAATAAAGACGAACATCACCAGTACATGCAATCGCCCTCCAAGGTGACTGAGTGGCTGTAAACATGCCATCTGTTGAGACAATGTAGAGGCACCCTGTGTATGCCCAATTTCAGGAAGGTGTGACGATGAACCACATTGATTGTGTTGAGAATATTGAACATGTTGACCATGACTCATTGATTGATGGCTCTGGTTCACCATATGAAATTGACCATGGTGTGGAAGACTTTGCATATGCTGTTTTGAGGGTGTCTGCTGCTGATTTTGTGGCTAAATAATATTTTACACAAAAAACCAACAACATTCATCAATTAGTACTAGTCTTGATTTCAAAATATAAAAAGATATGTGATCAAAGAAACGGGTCTTACTTCACTAAGAGATCGGTAGCCTTGAGTGACAGACATTGGAGAAGAATTTTCTGCATCGGGAAAAGTCTAAACGACGTATGCCAAGAAGATATATTAGTATTTACCTTCAACTTTAGCATTGATAAACAGCATTTTTCAAAATCAGTAGAGGTGGTAATTTCAACCCATTTACCTTAAGAATGGGTAGATTGAGATTGTATTTTATCTCTAACGAGTCAAATAGAAAATAGCTTTAAACCGAGTCAAATCAGTCCAACATCTGGAAAGTTGCACCAAGGGTATTTTTGAAGCATAAAATCTCCTAGATCATACTATTCAGAAGTACTATTACTGTACTGAAGTAACAAAGATTTTGTAATCATATTTGACACATTGTTTTGGTTAAACCCAAACCATACCAGAAATAACCCATTCCGACCCATTACCAGACCCGCCATTTTTGCACCTCTAAATACCAGCATTGAACTTACCGGAAAACCAGGAATGCTTGAAACCGAGTTAGATCCTGAACGCCTATACTTGTGCCTTGGAGCATAAAACTTGTAGTCACAAGGTGAGACAGTTATCTCACTTCGACCGGTCAACCTCTTAAACCTACATAGTAACAGAATCATCTATCACCAATTACAATCTAAGAGTTTGACTCTATTTTTAAGCACAGTTAGTGACTTATGTACATTACTCTAAGGCTTGAAGTAATATTTATCACTCAAACTTACCACTCTGCATTATCTATATGTGTAATAGTTGGCTTCTCAATAATATCCAAACCATTGACTACAACAAAACGAACTCGCTTCTCTTCTTGTATCACTAGTTCAGGAAATCTCGACCTTGTCTCAAAAGACGTTGCTAATTCTCGTCTTTTAAATGCGTAAGTTCCTGCACACCATACATATTTCTTCCATCAATTATCTACAAACTAGCGAAAACTAAATTCCAAGACGAAATGAATACCTTTTCTAGGAAACTTGCTTGCAAGCTTCCTATACAAACCACCAGCAGCTTCCAGTGCCACTCCAATGGTCTTTTCACGCATGCCATCCAATGAGGAAAGTCTCATATTTACTTCATTAACTAAAGTTTCATACATATTTGCCACATACATTAATGGCAATACAAACCGTGAATCACCTTCATATTGAAGGTCTGTTGGCTTTCTCTTACTCAGCTTCTCCTCCAGCGTTTGAGAGAGACCGTCAGTCTCAGAATCTGTTACTTCAACTACATGTGAGCTAATGAAAGTATCCACAATGAAATCCAGAAATCTCGCTCTTGCTGTTTCTATCGGTGAAACATCTATAAAAAATGCAGTCAAATTAACACTAGGAAGCACTCTTAAAGTCATTTAATCAAAATTCTTTTGGGGTACGCATTATAAACTTTTCATTTATACCATTCATTGATAAAATATTATATGCATCCCTTGGAGAGCCGCTAGTATCAAGGCTCGAATGACCTCCTTCCACTCCTACACTATGAAGTGATAAAGTATCTTGGTAGCTTTCATGCATGCACTCCTGCATTATAAAGAAGAAAATCATTTCTCTGCAACTCCTGATACAAAGTGAGTCTGGAATTTACGCATTCAAACGATGAATAGAAGTTTTAAATATAAAAAATAGTACATTTTATGCATCAACGATAACATGAAATAAAGATCATAATAGCAAAGCCAATAAAATTAACAAACCACAAAAGACTATTTGAAACTCACAACAGCACCAGAGTCATCTTCATTGCCTAAGCTTTCATCTGTAACAGCATCACGATCAACCAACGGTTCAATAATCTCGCCGGCACGTCCATCCACGGTATTAAGATCATGTAAGGAAGTTTCGTCTATATACGAATCAGCAGATCTTAAACTATACTGTTGAACTGGAACCCTAGCCCCCATCTATTAAATTTCATATACAATTCCACTAACAAAAACCCTAAAAATCAAAATCCCCCAAAATAAATACACATTTCAATCATCAAATTCTTCTCCGCCATCAATTTTAGATCAATTGACCTAAAACCGTACTTTACAACCAAAACCCCAATTTCACCAATAAAAAACCTTAGACTCTCAAAATTAAATTAAACACATATAAATGTTATCTAATTTTTCCCCGCCTTCACTTTTGAATCAAACGACCTCAAATTGTACTGTAAAATCAAAAGTTAAGAATCAAAAACCCTAGACTCACATAGTTAAACACATATAAATATTATCTACTACTTGTCCACCTTTAATTTTGCATCAGCTGATCTCAAAATTTTCTGGAGAATCAAAACCCTAATTTCACCTAAAATAACAAAATTAATTCAAACATGTGGATTATACAAAGTCTGTTATCAAATTTTTGCAAGTCTTGTGTTTTGCATCCAGATCAAACATTTGATTTGGAAAATAATTGGAATAGTAAAGTTATGAACTTTTGATGGAACTAAGGGGAAAGATAGGAAAGTTTTGGACAGATGAATTTAAAAGGGATTTGTATTAACGGCTATATATACGTATTGAAATTGAAATCGAATTTGAGAAAGAGCAAAGTCCAAACCTGATTTGGGGAAGTATAAAGCAAATTCCGAGCCTGTGACTGTGTCCGTACCGGCTAGTAGTGACTTTACATTTTTATATATTTACCCTTGTAGAATTCAAGAATTTCCACATGTTAGTCGTGTAAGAAAATTTTTTTGATACTCTTAGTTTAAGGGAATTTTTTGGTATAGAAAGTATCGGTCATCCGTAAGCACAAATTTCTTGAGAAAGGAAGTCTAGATTCAAGCACAAGGTCGGAATGCCTACTCCAAGAACAGTCATTCGTAAACACTATTGAATTGATTTCTGTAGCACTATTTTTGTATCTGTGCAATGTTACCGTGATATTTTAAATGAAAAATATGATATTTTATACTTAAACTTGGAGGTTTTTGGTGTAGATTTGATGATTTCAATGATGGAAGTAGTGGTGAACGAAAAGTAAAAGAAACAAATGAGAGTGCTTTATATATTTTGAAAGTGCATTATTGTATTTTGTACTTCGTATTAGTTGTTGGTTTATATAGAGAGAAACGATGATACTATTTGATTATAAGGGTAAAGATATTAAGAGGTCGGTCAAGTCTTAATAATTTGATACAATTTCTTTTTATAGAGTCTATAGATACCAAAAATAACATAATGTTGCTTGCGTTGTCTATAAACATTTTTTGTAACCGGTAGTTCTGTTTATGTATCTTGTGTGAACTTTTCCTTTTTGCTCTTCAAAAAATGTCTTGTGAATTCTGACTTACTAGGGTGTTGTAGTAAAGGCAATTTGCATGTCCTTATATAGCACAAATTTCCCTCGAGTTACAATGTTGTTATTTATAAACACACCAATCTAGCAGTGTGAATGTAATTGGAGTTTCTTTAATGACCACGAAAACAAGAATGAACAGCAAGATTGAGAAGAAAAGCAACTGAAAAACATTTTCAATGATCTCAGTTGTTAACCTAAGTAGTACAGGTCACTTAACACGTAAATAACTAATTAAGTGCCACTAACTAATTGGAGCGGTGAGAAACGCTTAGCCACCTGGATGGCCGACTAAACAGCTCTATGTAATGATTTTTATACCACCACAACAACTGAAGTATCATTTTGCTGCCAAAACTGTGGTCGATAGCTTCTAGCAGGAGATATCAGATGCCATAAAGTTTTGATTTTTCCCTCAGGCATGAGCTCCATAACTACCTGAGAACACAATGAAAGCACAATCTTAAATTATTTTCAGCAGATGCTAATGAATATGACTTGACACGTACTTTAATCTTTAATTATTTTCATTTTTCTAAGAGTTTTAATATAACCTTCAACAGAGAGTAAGAAGATGAGGTTGTCAACCAAAACCTAGACTATCCACTTACGGATAATGAAACACTGTGCAGATAGATAGTTTTAACTTTAGAATCTTTACAAGAAAAGAAAAAAAAAAAAGTTGCAGTACTACAAAGAATAGGAATTTGAAAAAGTAGATTGAGACTTATACATACCAGATTCAAGAACTGGATTATATGCTAAAAGATGATGGAATCCTGATTAGGTGCGATAGAAGCTTCACTCATAACACTGCATATGTAAGGACCTTGATTAAGAAGCAAACTAAATAAGTAATGTTTCGGGTTGACTAGAACATTAGGTTCAAATTACATTAGAATCAATATCATCAGTTCATCGTCTTAATTACAACCAAAAAAATATGAATATAAAAGATGGTATTAAGACATTGGTTAACTTAGCTTCAATAAGGTGGCAAAGTCAATTTACTAACCTATAACATAATGACCCTATCTAACCTATAGTTTTCAAAGTTTTTGTCATAATGGGCAGCTGAAAGCTGCTACATAGTTGATAGTACAGTGCTATGGCCCAAAGGGTCAACCCAACCCACAGAATAATCACAGAGTGCAATGGCCCAAAGGGTCAACCCATCCTATAGATTAATCATAGAGTGCAACGGCGCAACCAAACCTAACCCATTTGACCAAAAATTCCATAAAATATAGCAACAATTTTCAACGATTACCCATCTCAACTCACTACCAAATCCAACCCACTTCATCCATTTGCCATCTCTATTTAAAGGTTAAAAAAAGAATATTAAAAATGATGTGTGATCTTAACATAGAAAATGTTGCATTGTTTCATAGAATGAAGAACATACTGCTGTGGTAAACTTGCCACATGTGTTGGGAAAAAAAAAAGGATCCTAAAATTAAAAAGAAATGAATGCAGGGTTTGGAAATGTGGCAAGTGATTTATGTCTGTACTAATATGTATGAATTACTTTTTCATTCTGAGTGATTAACCTTACAATTCTCCGTATCTCTATCGCAAATGTGTTTACGAAAAATACAATTACATCCTACAGCAAAGAGGCAGGCAGTGGATGCCAATGAAATGACGCTCTCAATAAATGAACAGCACAGAATAACAGAATAACAAAAAGGATGAGGCTGGACCCCATTACTTGGTTATGTTTTAATCACACATACACACAAAATTGATATTTTGTATTTCACTTATCGCCAAGAACTAATAACAGTACGGCCAATCGAACTATTTGATTCTTCTACATTGGCTGCTACAATGACAATGATTATACAGGTTGGTTTAACTATATACAAGCAAATAAGTAGTCATGTCAGCCACAAACGTTACATATTCTATCAGTCTTTCTAAACCACAATATTAACCAAATTATGATTAGTTTCACCGAACATCATCAATTAGCAGATCACAAGAATTGTATGACCAAATTATGAAAACAAAAAACATTTTATTCACCTATACAAATTTCCAGGAGAAAACTCATTGAAGTAAAATACTTCACAAGTCATACATACTCACCTGATAATCCAATGAGATTCAGAGAGCCTATTTGAGTGTAGCAGACAAATTTCCGCACCTGTGCAATAAAAGAGAGATATAGAACTCTCAATTAGCATGTTTTCACAACAGAATTTCACCAAGTTCAAAAGGGCTTATAAAAGTAACCAATAACTTGTTTCCTATAAAGACTAAAAAAATGATTACTTTATCATACCTTAGTTGAGGGCCGGAGAAGGCTTGATCTGAATTCATAAGACTCCAATCTGTTAGAATCAGTAAGTTTGAAATACTTACAGAGTCAATAGCAGGTTTCCCTAAGCCCATATATGGATTTGAATCCAAATATCACAATACCCACGTGCATCATGCTGGAGGCAACAAGAAATTTCCAAACTTTTCGTATCACAGTGATCATCCTAGTCACTAACACCATTCATAAGTTGCCTTCCAACCATATCATTTTGTAACTCTTCGGCTTCTCTTGTATTACCAAGCTCATAATATTTCTTTACAAGACACTCATAAATAATATTATCTGGATGAACACCATTCAGAATCATCTCATTAAAAAAACTTCTCGCTTCCACCATTCGACCACATCTACAAAGTCCACAAATCAAAGAAGTATACGCATAAAGATCAAACTTTAAGCCACTTTCTAACAATCTGTTCCGTAAATCAAGAGCGTCTTCAACATTCCCATTTTTTAAGTTCCCATCAATCAAACACGTGTACGCAGTTATATCCGGAATCAAACCCTTTCCCGCCATTTCATCAAACAATTTCACAGCCAACTCTAATCTATTATTTTTACAGAGCCCGTCAATCAAAGCCGTATAAACAACGATATTCGGTTCCAATCCAACTTCCGACATTTTATAGAAATAGTCTCTACCCTCTTCAACATATCCAAGTTTGCACAAACCATTGATTAATACACTGTATGTCACAACAGATGGGCTTGTACTTGGGTCACTCATCTCCTGAAGCAAACTAAGAGCTTCGGTTTGTTGTCCTGATTTTAAATATGCGTCCATAATGGTCGTGTAAATCACAAAATTAGCATCAGTACCACTTTTGTTCATTTCCTTAAGTATAAAATTAACATCATCAAACTTTTTGTCATTACAAAGTCGTAGGATGAGAGTACCATATAGCAACAAGTCCGGTTTAATGTTTTTTATTTCCATTTGTTTCCAAAAATCCAAAGCCTTACTTACATTTTTTGACTTTATGTAACCATGAAGAAGGGTCGTGAAGCTTTTTACATTAGGTGAAATACCCATTTTAATCATTTCTTTATAAAATTCCTCTGCTTCTTTCATTTTACCTTCTTTACTGAGCCCATCAAGTAATGCCGTACAGGTAACCGTGTTAACCGTAACACCTGCCTCGGACATCTCCTTGATTAACTTCACAGCTTCCTCAATCCTACCCATTTTACAATTTGCATCAATTAACGAAGTATACGTAAACTCATTGGGAAAAAGACCAACACGTCTCATATCCATGAAAAACTTGATTGCTTCTTGCATCATTCCTTCTTTACAGAAAGCATCAATGAATGTGCTGTAAGTTACAACATTTGGTTTTAATCCATTTTTCTTCATACAATGAAGAAACTCAAATGCTCGTGGCATTTTCCCAAATTTACAAAAACAGTTTATCAACGCATTGTATGTGATTACATCTGGATAGCAACCGACATTTTTCATATCATTATATATACACATTGATTCATCTAACTGCCCAAGCTTACCATGCCCATCAACAAGTGAATTATAAGTAACAATATCCGGTTTAATGTTTAAAACTTTCATATCATTATAAAGCCTTAATGCACCATCCATATCACCTTCTTTACACAAATAATCAATCATAATATTATACGTAAATACCGACGGATTAATACCCGCCCCAATCATTTCCTTAAAGAACTTCATCAAGAACTTCCCTTTACCCGTTTTAGTCAATCTACCCAAAAGCAAATTACATGAACGAGCTTTCGGGAGCACCTTAAACGCCCTCATCCTTAAAAAACACTCATTTGCTTCCTCTAGTCTCCCTAACTCCACTAACACATTAAACAACGTGTCAAACACTCCCCACCCATGCCGACAAGTATTCCTAGTTGACCACATTAGGTCAAATACATCACAACCCGGCAAAAACATTCTCAATTTAAGAAACTCTCTCAAAACACCATGAGCATCGCTATAGAACCTATGAAAAAACAAAATATGAACAAGAATACAATAGGCCTCACTAGTGTGACAAAACTCAGGTCTAGTTTCAGCCCATTTGAACAGCCTCAAAGCTAAACTAGGTTCATCCTTCAACTCTAACAATATATTCGAAACCCAAATTGGAGCAAAAGCAGACCCAAATAATTTCCTAATCCTAAAATCATCCCATCTCTCATTTCTAACAATTTCACACACCGATTCTCGATCGATACTGTGGCCCATTTCGTCGCTAGCCTTACTCGAAAATGGACACCGAAATAAACATAAAAAACTAGTAACACAAAACAATAATGTATATGATGATGGTGGTGATGAAGAGTTGCAAAAAGTTAAGTAATTTGGATTGAATAAAGTTTGATATTTTTTTTTTGATGATGATAATAAAAAGCTTACATGATTAGGGTTTCTTGTTTTAGTTCTTCTTCCCATGATAACAAGACTGCGAAGAAAGATGACCATGGTCCGGGTAAACTATGAGATGAGATGGATTTCATTCATTGCTAGTTTTTAAAGTTTGAATTTTTATATAAATGATAGTTAGGGTATGTGTTAAGGTTTTGGGGGTGCTTAAATGATGATGATGGTGATGAAGAGAGTTAGGGTTTAGGGACCAAGGGTTCA
Source organism: Logfia minima (assembly GCA_963921325.1). Taxonomy (NCBI): domain Eukaryota; kingdom Viridiplantae; phylum Streptophyta; class Magnoliopsida; order Asterales; family Asteraceae; genus Logfia; species Logfia minima. Next base: position 31,054,217 of record OY992769.1, read on the forward strand.
AGAAGACAAGCGGCAAACACAAATTGTGCGACTGTAAATACGGGTCAGGCTTATTTGACCCGTTTTGAATAGAAAAGGGTCTCGGGCTAATTGGTAGGAGACTATGAATGGATTTATAACGGACTAGGTGAATAGGGGTGAGCATGAGTCGCTTCGGTTCGGTTTTTGACTAAAATTGAAAATCAAATTGAAATTTTGGTTTTTGAATTTTTAAAAATCAAACCGTTCGGTTATTTCGGTTTCGATTTCATTCGGTTTTTTCGGTTCGGTTTTTCTTATTAAGCTTATTGTCAAATATTTTTATAATATGCATATATTTGTATATATTATCCACATATATTCTATATATATTATAAATTAGTCCAAAATTTTACTTTAAATAGTTAAAATACATACATACATATACATGTTGTATACATATTTGTATATATGTATTTGTATATATATGATATTTTAAAAGTTCGGTTCGGTTCAGTTTTTTTGGTCGGTTCCTAGATCGAAAACCATAACCAAACCGAATGGTTTGGTTTTTAGAAATTCGAAAACCAAACCGTTCGGTTTTTGAATTGGTTCGGTTTTTTCGGTTTGGATTTTTCCGTTTTTTCGGTTTTTAGTTCGGTTTTTGCTCACCCCTATAGGTGAGCATCTGTACCGAATTTTTATTCTCGTATCGGTACTGTATTGGTACCGTATTGAATCGGTACCAACAGATTTCAAATATTTTGGTATTCGATATTCAATTACGGAACAAAAAGAGAACCAATACTTCTGGTTCAAAACTTGTATTTTCTCACTTTTTCCGTTTTAGTACCATAACCGAAATATATATGTTTTCCTTTGTTATTGGTCGTTTGGTTCTTTTTATATTTATAATATTTATTCTGAAAAAACACTAGCGAGTAAAACATTATTTCCGTGATCATATTATGTGTATATGAACACAAAAGATATTTTTCGGTGATTAAAAAAAAATAGTTGACTATCACGTATGAATAAAATTAAAATTTTATAAAATTCTAGCTAGTTTTTGTTGACACAAAAATTCACGTATTAGCACCCTAGTTAAATTGAATTTTGGGCGTATTGCTTGCCCGTGACTTTGTTACAAAATCACATAACATGGTATAAAACAATTTTTCGTATATATACGTTTTTCTTTGTAATTGTCCCTCTATGTTAAATGATGAACTTTATATATTTGACATGCATTGATATTTATTTCATTTGATTTATATCGAATATAAGATACGTACACAAGGGTTCACCATATACGTATTAGTTATTTTTTTTTATTATATTTTCGGTACCAAACCGGTATGGTAGCGGTACCGGAACCGTATCGGTACTGTACCGCTTTAAACAATCGGTTATTCTGTACTCACTTTAGGGCCAAAAAGAAAATCGATACCAACCGGTTCCGTCCAGAGCTCATCCCTATAGTAGACTATAAAATGGGCTACCCGGATGAAACAGTCTGGGTTGCCTTAAGAAATCTAGTTTATAATGTGTGGTTAATGGTAAGTGTTACACTCTTACGAGTAATGAGTTGACTCTTACGAGTCAAGTTAAAAGTTTAAAAAACGATGAGACTCGAAATCTAACTTTTAAATGACTTTGAGTCTTACGAGTCATCTGTTGACTCTTCTTAGTCATGCAAACTTGCGACTCTTACAAGTTAGGAAATTGGACAAACTTTTAGTATAATATCGGAAAAAGAAGATAATAGGAAAATAAATGACTAAATTTTTTGTTTTGAATTAAGCAGTAGTTATTTTGTCAGTGAACGACTTTATCATCGACCCTCATATTGCTCTACATCTCTTGAGAAATACAAATTTGACACAATATTTTTCCTTTTGGAGTGATATCTTTAACACATTATAGAGACTATAAGAAGTTGTGGTTAAAGAAACGGTTGGGAGTTAATGGGTGATTGAGAAGTCAAATTTTTACAATACCGTCATTCACTCGATTATCATGTTTAATCTCAAATTTCAACTTTTTCAATGTACATAATAAATATAATATACTATCATTATTTATAATTATTTACTTGTTTTTTATAAAGCTAATCAAATTTGTTAGGATTCTTAGATGATGTAAACTTGTCTATTAATTTCGAAGAATTAGGATCTAAAGATATGTTGATATTTATTGGTGTTTAGTTTTTATATATGTGTACGTGTTATGACTCTTATGAGTCGAACCACGAGACGAGTCACGAGTTGAAATTTATGATTCCGAGTCATGAGTCAAGTCATGAGTGTACAACTATGATTGTTTACAAAATAAAGAAAAAGAATTCCATGTAATTAGTTTAGAGAAATTTACCCAAGTAAACAATTCAAATACGTTAAATTAAAATTAAACTGTATCGGAAACATTTTACGAAAATAAACAATCAAATCTCCGAATTGTAAATAACATCTCGGCGATTACGGCGATTTGCGTTGCCCAATCAAACTTTTTGCTTACAACTCATGCAACACATTAATTTACTCCCCTAGCTTTCTTAATAATAATTAAGTTACATAAAAACGAGACATGCACGTGTCTTCCTCCTTTTTAAGTCTAAAAAATTGGTCGGGTGGATGTAGATCGCCGAAATGCCATTTCTTTGCATACATTTGACCGGCGATTAAATGTATATTGGAGCAATTTTCATAAGAATGTGGCATATTTTAATTAGGCAACACAAATCGTCGAAATTGCTGGAGTGTTATTTACATTTCGGCGATTTGGTTGTTTAATTTCGTAAATTGTTTCGTACACGGTTTATTTTGGATTTAATATGTTTGAATTGTTTATTTGGATAAATTTCTCATTAGTTTATATCATGATTAACTTTATATTAAATGAGTGTATTTGGCTTGCACTTCAATCGGTCGACGCGTATCAGTTCCCTCATCAACGTGAGTGTTGGGTATGGTCTTAGACTAAACCATCACTCTACTCTTGATTTAGTTTAGTTTTTATCTGAATAATATATATACACACGTATATATTATATTAAAAATCACTTTTACCTTTTATTTTGTTGAAGACGAAAAGAAAACTTAAAAAATAAATATATATACATAGTATATTAGAAATCACTTTACCTTGTATTTATTGAAGATGAAAAGAAAATTAAAAAGGTACACGCTCCGGGAGTCGAACCTGCGCCTTTCCTAACATGAATATCAAAAAAGGTGGGTGCAAACCGCTAAGTTAATCATACCTATATCATGAATTTTGCATAGTAAATGTATAAGAACAATTTTTAAATAAGACAAAAGAACAATGTTCACTTCATGCCATATTGATAATATATCTAATTACTATAAACTGGTGTTTGCATTATAATAAATTACTTGTTTTAAAATAATTTTATGATACACTGAGTAATAGGTAATGATGAAGTAAACTCTATTGGTGGTTATATTTTTACTATGGGTGGATGTATTATCCCGTGGAAGTCTACCAAACACACATGTATAACACGTTCCACTATGAAATCTGAATATATTGCTTTTGAGTTGGTAGGTTAAGAAGCAGATTGGTTAAATAATCTTTTAATTGATATACCACTATGAAGGAAAAGATCGGTGCAGTTTTCTTGCATTATGATTTAGAGGCAGATACAATTGCTAAAAACAGTGTATATAGTGGAAAAAAGAGACATATTCGGATTAGACATGGCATTGTCAAGCAACTTTTGAAGAACGGAGTGATCCCTCCCAACATTGTCGACATAAACTTTTAATTCACTTATTTTAGTTAGAAAAGAAATCGCAAGTTTTTACCATAAAATTTGATTCATTTCTCTATTGCAAATTTGGAATCAAAGGAGGGAATCCATTACAGTTTCTGCCTTAACGGCTTAACTCACTGCCCTTTCTCCTTTCTCATTTCTTACACCCCCAACCCTACCCAAAAGTTTAATAATAAACTCAAACCTGCAACCATGGAATCAGCTCTCTCAATCTCATCAAAACCATCATTCCATCACCAAAAAACCCCATTTCTGAATTCATCATCTTCAAACCTAATCAACTCAATTCCATCTTATCCCCTTTCAAAACCCTACAAACAACCCACCATCAAAATCATCGCCGCCACTAAACCCCACAACAATCCCATTACCCAAACCCTAAAGAACACCGCCCGGACCATCATATTCGCCGCCACAGCCGCCGCCGTCTTCTCAAAATTCCAAAAATACCCCGCCATAGCTGAACCGATTACCCAAACAGAATCCGAAACCCTTGTAGAATCCCAATTACCAAATTTCTTGGAATCAAGTTCCGAACCTATCACCGAAACAGAAACCCATGAAGAAACCGTATTGCCAAATTTCTTGGAATCCAATTCAGAAGCAATTACTGCTATGAAAACATTACTAGAACAGAAACTAGAAGCAGGTGAAGATGAAGAAAGCTTAAAACTTTTAAGGAAACTCGTCTCTGCCCAACCCGAAAATGTTGAATTTAAATTCTTAATGGCAAGATTACTAAACGAAATGGGCGAAATCGAACCAGCTCGAGAAGCATTAGAAGAAATACTAGAAAAGAACCCGCTTTCATTCGAAGCATTATTCGAAAATGCATTGTTGATGGATAGTTGTGGTGAAGGTGAATTAGTAATTAAAAGATTAGAAAAGGCTTTAGAGATTGCAGTGAATGAAAATAAGGAAAAAGAAGCCAGAGATATTAGGTTGATAATTGCACAAGTTCAATTTTTACAAAAGAATGTTGATGAGGCATTGAAAAGTTATGATGAGTTACTTAGTGAGGACCCGAGTGATTTTCGACCGTATTTTTGTAAAGGAATGATTTTTAGTTTGACTGATAAGAATGATGAAGCGAAAGTTCAGTTTGAGAAGTATCGTGAGCTTTCACCTAAGAAGTTTGATGTGGAAGGGTATATTAGAACACCATTGTCAAGGATGAAGCTTTTTGGGAGTGATGAACAGAATTGAGAGTTTGAAAGATAGAAGGCGGTATGTTTCTTGTTATGATCGAGTCTTTTTTAGATATAGAGATTCAGTGAATTTAGGCTGTTAATTGCCATGATTTACTGCAGAATATACTTAGGATAATATGGTTATTGATGATTTTGAGATGACTTTATGGTGCCCTCTTGTAGTATTGCTTGAAGGAGCATTGTTTTAAATATCACTTTTTGACTCGTTTGATTGTTTCAAGTACTTTGTATGATACTGATACTGTTTGCAATGTTATAGATTCAAGAAGTGGATCTTTAGTTTTGGGTCACTTGCACTCAATTGATGTATGCTTGTTATCTGCTCAATTTCTGCGATTAGAAGTGGTAAAATGGGTGGGACGGGCCAGTTTGATAACGGGCTTGGCAGGGTAAATTTTGGTGTGGCTAAGGGATCCAATCATTTCAAATTTTCTAACATTGATTGTGGTTTAAATTTAATGACAAATATTATATTATGATTAGAATAATATTCAAAATTCTTGTTTAAAGCAATTTAGGAGTTTGTATTCAGTTCACTTTGGACGACCCGTTTGACCCATTCAACATAAGAAAAGGTAAAGATGATAAAGGAGAAAGTAATTAAAATCTTCGAGGAGCAATTTTTGTTACTAATGTTGATTGTATTGATTTGTTCTTTATTTACATAAGAAAGGTAAAATTTTCAACTTCAAAAAGTCAAGGACTAGTTTTGTATATAACTCTAAAATTTAGGTTATAAGTGGTAACTTTTTATGAATAGACCTATCTATGATAGTTGATGCATAACCAACAACTTTTTGTGTGTGTAATATTCACTAAAGAAAATTCCAAACAGGATGATAAGGTATATATACACTCCTTTTTTCTTCTTCCTTCCAATTTCAATGCCTTATCTCATCCATCAACAATGGCTGTTTCCCCTTCTTCTTCAGAGTTCCCATTAGCTTCCACTAACAGAAACCAGAACAAACTCAACTTTAATCATTTAAAAACTTCACCAGTTCATCTCTTTCTCTCCCCACTCTCTTCATCTTTTGCAAGAATAAAGATCCTTAATTCCTCTAGCAGCAGTTATCCACCACCCATTTTAGAAGATGAATTTCAGGATTTTCAAGATTCTGAACCCGAATCTGAGAACCTTAACGTCGTAATCCACAATCTCTATAAGAATCCAGAAACTGAAGAAATTGGTTTTGAGCGTTACCTAAAAGCTATTAGAAATCCAGATTTTGTACCTGAAAGATCAACTTTGCATCATCTCATCAGGTACTCATTGCGTTTGAAAGATTGGAATTCAATTTGGCTGATTTCCGAAGATTTTAGGAAATTTAATGTCTACCCAGATGCTTCTTCCTGTTCTAGATTAATCAGTAGTTGCATTAGAGCTAGAAGATTTAAACTTGCTAATAATTTGCTTCATATTTTAAAATTTGAGAAAGAAGTTGCTCGTTTAAGCTTTAATGCTGCCATGAAAGCTTACAACAAGCTTCATATGTATAGTAGCACTGTAAATGTGTTTGAAATCATGAAATCTTCGGGCATCGAATTGGATTCAGAATGTTATGGCCACACGATGGAAGCCTATCTTAAAATGGGTAAGAACGAGAGTGTTGTTTCGTTGTTTAAAGAGTTTGAATCCAGTGAGATTCAATACACATCATTTTGCACTCAAGTTTATCGCATTTTATGCGAATCTTTAGGGAAGCTGGGAAGACCCTTTGAAGCGCTAGAATTCTTTAGGGAAATGACTAAAAAGGGCTTCCCGGAAGACCCATCTTTTTACGCCTCATTGATCTCCTCGTTTGTGAGCATTCGTGAAGTAAAAATAGCGGAAGAACTTTTGGAAGAAGCCGAGGGTAAAAAGATGTTGAGGGACCCATCGGTATTCTTAAAGCTCGTTTTGATGTACATTGAATTAGGGTTACTTGAAAAGACTCTCGATGTTGTTTCTTATATGAAGAAAATGAGCGTTAGGGTTTCAGATTGTATCTTTTGTGCTATAGTGAATGGGTATTCAAAGAAAAAAGGTCCGAGTACTGCAGCCAAGGTGTACGAAGATTTAGTATCGCAGGGTTGCGTACCAGGACAAGTAACCTACGCTTCAGTCCTAAACGTGTATTGTAGAATCGGGCTCTATGAAAAAGCCGAAGGGGTATTTTTGGAAATGGACAATAAGGGGTTTGACAAATGTGTGGTGGCGTATTCGAGCATGATTGCCATGTATGGAAAAACGAATAGGATTAGAGATGCGATGAGGCTCGTGGCAAAAATGAAAGAAAAAGGTGTTGAGCCGAACGTGTGGATTTATAATTCTTTACTCGATATGCATGGGAAAGTTTTAAATTTAAGGCAATTAGAGAAGATATGGAAGGAAATGAAAAGAAGGAAAGTTATACCTGATAAAGTAAGTTATACGAGCGTTATAAGTGCGTATAGTAAGGCTCGAGAGTTTGAAACTTGTATAAAGTATTTTAAGGAGTACAGGCTCAATGGTGGTGGGATTGATAGGGCGATGGGTGGGATAATGGTGGGCGTGTACTCGAAAATGAGTAGAGTTGATGAACTGGTGAAGCTTTTGCAAGATATGAAAGCGGAAGGTACACGTTTAGATATGAGGTTATATCGATCTTCTATGAACGCTTTACGAGATGCTGGTGTGCAAATACAGCCTAAATGGTTGGAAGAAGGCTTTGATCCAAGTGTGAAAGTATAGAATTACAGGTTACTATTATTATGGAGTATACATTTAAATTGATTAAAAGGTTACCAAAGAAGTATGATGACTGTGGGTATGGATTCATGGTGGATACGTTTCTATATATCAAAAATAGATACAGGATGACAGCAAACCTTAGCCTCTTGTGTCCAATATTTACTGTACTGTCTCAGCCCATCACATATTATTTTGTTTTCTTCTTTTTCAAATCGTTTTTTTTTTTCAATGGAAATTCAGCTATAAGCTTTTTTTTTCTTTAATTAGATGGAAAGACAGAAGGTGTATGCTATAGGATGTTTCAACAGCCTATTTTGGGTGTTTGAATAAATCACATATGGGTTAGTTTGGACTTTGGAGTATTTGAATAACAAGTTAATACTATATCCAATAGCTTTTAACAAGCAGCTTGGTATATGCCTAGCCGATCTTCAGTGAAATAGTTACAAAACAGGTAAACGGAGAGGGTTTTAGATTCGGGGAAAATTGAGTTCTTTTTGGCTCAGATGTAACCGATATTTCCTTGAGTATTTTCAAACGTTTTTCCTGGTCATTCCAAAATATTTAGTCATTGAGATTCAAACCTTAGTCTTTGACGAGACATTTATGATATTTTAACATTAGGTCAGTGAAATAGTTAATTTGTCTAATTGGTTAGTGATAAAAGTCAGATCGTAAAAGGTGATGATGGTGACATGATAAAATCTAATGATGATTAAGTTTATCTTTAGTAATATAATGAAGAGTAAGTTTAGTTTTAGATTTATGTTATAAGCCTACTTATCATTACCTCAATCCCAAACACCGTTTTCGTAATAAATTACAGAGTAAATTTTATGAATAATTACTAACAATATGTATCATCACATTTATATAGGATAAGGTTAACATATAAGTTGGTAGCTGCATTCATCTTTATGCATTAATATTATATGATATGATATTATCTAATTCTAGTTCTTGTTAAAAGGAAGGTTGTGAATAAACCTTATTTAATACGGTGTAACTTGTTGTGTGATAATTTATACTCACTCATTATGTGCGTTTCTGTTCTAGTTCAGTGGAATATGATTCTGTAAAAACAGTGGTCTTTGAATTGGATGTTTAAAAAAAATAATAAAAAAATAAAGAATCACATACCTAGTACACCACAACTAAGCAATAGATGAGTGTTAACTTCAAACCAAGACATCTAGGTTCCAAACAATTTTTAAACCACTAAAGAAAAACAAGTAGGTAAATGTTACTACATGAAGCCATCATTCTAAGCGCATGGTGCAGAGTTGTTACTTCGATGATCAGTGCATAGAGTTACCCATTTTCCATTGAAAAAAATCTCTTTTAACTCGGCCCTAACTCGTGGTACATTCTATTGCTCGAACGATTTGTTCTATAGATGGACCGCTCCCTTCATTGCCACTTGGCATGCTTCTCTCTCTCCTAGCGATGCTTATAATCTCAGGTCTCGATTTTTCTCGACTTAGTTCTAGAATTGCATGTCATATTTCCTTCTTTTGTTGCTGTTATTGTTTGTAGAGTATTCATCTTTTTATTTGAACAAAAAATAATGTTCGGAAAGTTGTTTGTTTGTGATACTCTTAGGAAGACACCACGACAATATACTAAACATACGTAATTTTGATAACCAGTACCCTAAACCTTAAAGCAATTGTTAGGCTTCCCAAACTTACATCGAACTAATTAATGAACATCAACTTTTCATGTTTGAACTTAATTTTAAAATAAAATCCCTGTACTTATCATTAGTTATGGAATGTATATAAATATGAAAATTATTTGTTTATTGAATACTTTGAATTTTAATATAGAAATCAGCGCTAACTATTTTTCTAAGAGCAATGGTTATCAAATCCAATCAACAAATCCGATTTATGTAACCTAGGTCTTGATACATATAGGCAATGTTATAAAAACCGGTTTGACCGGTCAAATCGGGATTTTGGAGAAAACCGGCTCAAAATATACTGGTTTTGGGGCGATGTTGACCAAGTCAACGATCAGCGGTCTAAATAAAAACTGGTCGGTCGAACCGGTTTTTTAGGTGATGTTAGACTGATTTTTGACTTTTTTGAATTTTTTTTGTAAATTAGAAATATCACATCTTTTTACTCGTAACTTAGATTAAGTCGCTGTTTTTTTTAAGTTATGTATTTTTTCGGCCTCCTTGACCTTCAATTTTGACAATTTACACTTATTTTAACTTTTAAACGCACTTTGACAATTTATTATATGCTATAGAAAATTCTAATTTCAAACTCGTAAAATTTACAATCAACATAGAGTGTCATTAAATATTAACCCTCAATCAATTTTGATAAAAGTAAAAAAAAAATCCAAATGTCCAACCAACCGGTTCAGTTCAAAAACCGGTTTTCAAATCAGTACATATAGCAAGTTTTACATCCATGTGTGGGTTCATTGAAACAACTATATTTCGGGATGAAGAATCAATCTGAACCTTCGTACTAAAAAAATTGATAATGTAGAAGACTCCAATCATATGTGATTATCTCATATGATTAGAGTCGACATGTGACATCTATTTTTTCATTATTATTATTATCTAAAATCATATATCAGATACAAATTCAATTCTTAAATGTTTTTTCACCTCTCATATGAACTTCCCCTTACCAAGCATATAATGTGTGTTATTTATGTGTATTTCTATATGGCATAAATGAGTTCAAGCAGTGGAGTGGTTACAAAATCATGCAAACATGCGAGTAAAACATACAAAGGTTTATGTTTCTTCAAGAAAATTTGTGATATCATTTGCAAGGATGAGAGTGCTCCAAGTGGTGGTCGTTGTCATATTTTAACCTTGCGTTGCTTTTGTAATTATTGTGATCCAAACTAGCTCTCATCTTAAATGCCTTAACGTATAACTTAAAAAATCTTATTATTATTATTGGTTGATATGTATGTATAATAACATAAACAAAGTAATGGGTGTTAGTGTTACAATACAGATGCCCAATATAAGAGGACCCTCTTAAGCTTAATTTCACCAATGTCGTTTAAGCCCAGTCCTCTTGAGGCCCAATTTCAGATCTCAATCCAAGAACAATATATAACATTATATCCCTAGGCGGCTAGGCCTCGGGGTTAAACTCTCATCTAAAACAATAAAACGTAAAGTTAAAAAGTAAATACTAAATGGCAAGAGTAAAGGCACAATCACGCAGTATTTTCGATGTGATTGTATTACATTAGTACCACACTGACAAGTACATTAAACCCTATTTTTATCTTACATGTTTTTATTTTTGAAATTTTAAAACATAAAAGGAGACATAGAAAAACATTTTTCTCACTTCCTGTATCATAGTATCACACACCTTGAAATTACCATTTTGAAAATCACACTTAAACCAGTGTGATTATGTTAGTACTCGCCATACCACGTCCACAATTAGTATATAATAGTATGCTACTAGAGAATATTTATAAATAACATACGTAAGCGAGCGGTTTATTAGAATAAGATTGTCACATATTTAGCAACCGTTATACAACTATTTATCCTATCACAAATTTATAACTTACAATAAATATATAATCATCACAATTATACATACAAATAATAACAATAAAAACATGTTTATTATATGTACGTCTCGGAAAAGCAGATCACAACATGTAAAACGCGTAACTTACATGTTAATTTAATCCACAAAAATTATAGGTGCCAAATATTTCTATCTGTATATTATATGTGGCATAAACAATTAAAGATATTATTTTTTATTTAAAAAAAATGATGACGAGTAGGGAACTTTGTGTTGAAGATATTATGTGTTGATAATATCCAAAATATCACTTTCAATGGCAAAAGTGTCACGACACCGATTATAGAAGTCTCCAGAAATCAATATCTTCCCCCAACTTATATAAACCAATTTCATATCACCATTATCATTACTTACACCAAGTTTCATCAGAAAAGGCTTTCATATCTTTACTCAATTTCTATATAGACAAACGTATATATACAGAAGACCTGAAGCCGTCGAGCGGACCTTGTATCGGTAGCCGGAATCGCTTTCTCGATTTAAATTCTGTCGCGATCGGGTTTTAAAGTTCGTTATCCTTAATTTCCATTACTAACTAACTTAATTTGATTTCGTTTTAATTTTACGTAATTTTTATGCTCGTAATTAGCGTTGTTGCTGTGTGTATTTGTGTGAATATTATTGGATATGATTATGGTTTGATATTGCAATTTCTGATAGTTTTTGTGTGTAAGTGACTGATTAAAAGAAGTTGAACGAATTAATTTATGTGTTGGTGGATTAATTAATTACATATTTGCTACCTTTAGCTTATGTTCGATTGGAATTGTATTCAGTATGAAGTTTATATGAGTGATTTTTTCTGCCTGATTGTGCACAGGGGCGTCTTTGAGGGCGGGCGAGGTGGTTGACCTCCCAGGGCCTCCGAATTATAGAGCCTCAAAATGTGTGTGTTTGTGTATATACAGACATGTAATTTGGTTGTTAATTGCAAGAAAGAAGAAAGAATACATTCCAGTTGTTTCACAGTTGATTGAGCCACAACAAAAAGAATTAAATAAAAAACATCTTATAGCTAGATACAGTGCATCCTTTTCGGCAATTAATTAGTTGTTGTCCAAGGCCTCCAAAAACTCAGAATGGCCCTGATTGTGCATATTGCTTAGCTCTGTGTTACCTAGCTTAGTATGTAAGAATTTTATTTGCTGCTTTATTTAATGTGACTCGTAAAAAGGTGTTTGGTTTTTATACATGCCCTATTATATGGATTTATTTTGTGCTACTGATGAATGATATGTGAGATGGTGTCGGTTTGGTGATGTGATATAGGGAGTTCATGATTAAATGATACGAAGATGTATTGATTAGTTGATTAGGTTACAAAATTTAGTGTCCGGTTGTGTCAGGAGCAGTTTTCACAAGTAGCATTAGGTGTTTCGGTTTAGCAGAAATCATGTTCTGAAAATGGCGTATATCTGTTACGTCATATGTACAGCTGATGTTGTTGTGTCAGGCTGTTTTTAGTAAGCAGCATTCGTTGTTCCGTTTCAGGAGAAATCATGTTTGATAAATGTGGATACAATGTCCACCTTTCGTATGTGATATCTCAATTATGTTGTTTTAAATTAGCATTTTCATAATTCGCCGATGATTTCGTTTGGTCAGACGGTTTAAATGAAAACCACCCACTTGCTTATGATATATGATGCTCCTAGTGGCACTAATTGTAAATGGTTAGGGTGTGATAATTGTTCAAGTAGTTAGACAGTTGCGCCCAATCCTCAAACCTCCCTATATCTGCCAACTCAAGCACCCCGTCCCCGTGTCTGTTCTTTGTTCAAGACTTACTTTGCAGTCCATCCAGTTACACTCGGGAGACAATGGACGCCAGGACGGAATCTCAGTCATTGATTAGTCTTCAAGTATGGGTGGTCTTTCATTTAAGCTCTTAGAATAGGTTGACTTTTCTGAAGAACGTTGGGCAAAATGGCAGTTGAGGTAGGCTTGTCCTTGATGGGCAGGAAGGTCACTCAATATGTGCATCACTGGTGCTTTTCTTCTCTTTTTGTTGTCCTCCCCCGTTCAGGACGTACTTGATTTTGGGATCTATTGCTTTTACCTTAGGTTATACCACTTCTCGGTGGTATCGTAATTAGATGGATGTGGGCTTCTTCACAAATCAACAAACCATGCCGTGGATATCCTCATTTCATGGAGGGTTGGAATTTCTCACTGCTGAATTGTAGTTACATCAGACCTACCTTTTTGGGTGATGACTTATAATGGAGTTTACTGGTTGCAGCTGTTCTACATTGGTTGGATTTTGTTGTTGCTGATTTCAACTGATGTGCTGAAGTCTGAGAGAAATCCATATCTTCACTGGGTTTTTTCCCAGTGATGGACAACTAGACGTGCTTTTCTGTATAGTTAGGATTGTTTGCTTAATCTGTCTCGGAATGCAGGTGCTTTCAACTATAGTAGTTGTAAATTTATCTTAATGGAGGATCCAGTTAATCTTCCTACAAGTTTCAACCTTCAAGGGAGCAATGCAGAATCTGCTACTGAAGCTGTTACCATCATGGAGGAACCAAAGTCGTGCAATCAGGATGTTCATGAGAATAGTGAGCACATTGATGCGGAAACTGTGAAGTCGAAGGTTCTTGATGATGACGACCTCGAGTATGGGTACTGCTTCCAGGATTTATCTCAAGTTGTTCATAGCTAATATGTAGTGTCACTTGACAATAACATGCTTCTTCTTTTTCCGCTGCAGATGTTCTCACTACCGTCGTCGGTGCCAAATAAGGTCCCCGTGTTGTAATGAAATATTTGATTGTCGTCATTGTCATAATGAGGTAAAGGTGGGTAAAAAGTTAATTTATCAAATAATGGCATATGGTATTTATACCAGAAATGTTGGTTGCTGGAAATTGATAATTAATTATTGTTCTACAGGATGACATCAATGTTGATAAAAAGGGGAGGCATACCATCCCACGTCATCAGATTGAACAGGTAGCTTACTATAAAGTTATATTGATTTTGATTTTCTTTTTTTGCTGGAATACATGAAGCATTTACAGTGTTACCTCCCTTTCAGGTTATATGCACCCTTTGTGGCACTGAACAAGAGGTGAGTGTTTTTACTAGTGTTGACTTGTTTCTTCCTATGATGTTGATGGAAGCCAGAGCCCACAGGGTTAGTGGATATGGCTCTGAATGGATTTAATTATTGTCGTTTGCATGGCTTGCATTTCCTTATTTGGCTGCAGAGTTGTAAATGTTTTGCTACTTTTCCTTTTAGGTTCGGCAAATGTGTGTCAATTGTGGCGTGTGCATGGGAAAATACTTTTGCGGTGCATGCAAGCTGTTTGATGATGACGTGAGCCCTTATGACTTCATTCTTTTTTTGTTTAGTGGAAGTTTCTGTAAACTGAGTTTTGAAGCAGTCTTATGTTGTCCATGAAGGCTGTAGAAGTTTCTAATAGCTTACTTTGTGTTTTGCAGATATCCAAGAGACAGTATCACTGTGATGGTTGTGGCATCTGCAGGTATTGTGTCCGTGCTATTTTACAGTTAGACATTTTAGATGCAGTGAACATGGGAAAAATATAAATCCCAGTATCTTGCTGGAACTAATGGTTTACAAATATAAACGTGAAACCCACAGAAAGTGGATCTCGATTTGCTAACCTGGAAGAACATGAAAAATGATACTTATTCAAATTAAATTGTGGCCTCTATTAACGTAGGATACAAATATTGGAGATCTTTCCAATTACACTAGCTACTCAAAATATAGTACTAATGGAAAGTGCCATGTTTTGCCACATAGTTAAATATGAATGCCTTAAATTCACAAAGCCTTGTGGACCAATATAACAGACATGTCTTTAAAGCAAATACCTTTTGGTGTGTATGGTGAAGAATGGGCCTGTCAGTGGGTTGAGAAGACACTTGATTCATTGATCCAATTGATTGACCCGTTTAGATGGATCGTTACTCAGGTTGATGCATGTATTCCATATTTTATAACTTCCGAAATTCCACAAGCCTATTCTACAACATCACCCAACCTCTCCATTCACAGAACTCTTTGAATCTTAATAAAATATTTTTATTGCGATTTCATTTTAAGAAAACGTATTTAGATTAGTTGGGTCAGATCACAATCAATAAGCAAAATGGGTCAGTCACAACCCATAAGCTAATGGATCAGAGCACCATCCACTTATTTGGGTCATGGATATATTAGATCATTGACCAATATGGTCGAGATCTGACCATTGACAGGTTCAGATGAATAATGGGATCTCTTCTAACTCATGTATTTGTGTCTGGTATCAGAGTTGGTGGGCAGGAGAACTTCTTTCACTGTGACAAATGTCGTAAGTCCTCTTTTCTTAGACACAAAATAGGTGAATAGCTGATCTGGATCTTAACTAATCTGGTCCGCTCATTCTTCTTCATCTATTTTGTTGCTATTCAGGATGCTGCTACTCAAATTCTCTGAGAGACAGTCACCCATGTGTTGAAGGAGCAATGCACCATGACTGCCCTGTATGCTTTGAGGTATAAATACTTACTTCACCGCTGCATTCTCGAGTTTTTGTGTAGTGGAATGGAAAAAGAAATAAAAAATAATAATAATAATAATAAGATGTCATTCTGGAGTTTTTTTGTAGGAAGGAAAAATGGAATAGAGAGGAATGGATTAGGAGGGACTTTTTATTGTGGATCTTTACCATCCATATTTGAGCGGATTGTGAAAGAAAACAATCCATCTAACTATTTTCCTTTCCTTCCAACTCGAGAATACATATAAGCTATCTTATCTTACATTCCTTTCCATCCATTTTTTCTCTTTTCTTTTCAATCTCATTCTTTTCCACTAAAAAAACACTCGAGAATGTAGCGTACATTACTGCACCTGCATGCATTTTCAGGAGGCACTTACTAAAAGTGCACTAAATGTTGGTTATTTGCAGTATCTGTTTGACTCGATAGATGATGTTACCATCATGCCTTGTGGCCATACCATTCATAAGAAGTGCTTAAAGGAGATGCAGCAGCACTCACAGTAAGTGAAGTTAAAACGTTAATAAATCTTTCATAAATAGAAAACAATTTTTTGTGAAGCTAATATATTGGTTGTTTACTTATTTCCACAGATATGCTTGCCCTCTCTGCTTGAAGTCGGTCTGCGATATGTCAAAGGTTTGGGAGAAACTTGACTTTGAAGTTGCGGCTACACCAATGCCCGAATTCTATCAGAACAAATTGGTGCGTCATCTTTCTATGCCCTTTGTTTATCAGCTTATTGTTGATAGAATATTAGAATTCTAACTATTGATTTTTGTTTCCTGAAGATATGGATCCTTTGCAACGACTGTGGAAAGAATTCTGAAGTGTCGTTTCATATTGTGGCTCACAAGTGTCCGAATTGCAAATCCTACAATACTTGTCAAACTAGAGGCTAATTTGACAATAGTTTACTTTTTGCTAATCTCCTTGATCAGAAATGGTGCTTCTGCTATAGCTGGATGTGGAGCAAGCTAGAGTCGTTTTGTATGCTTGTTGTCTATGTTCTTTAGATGGTTGAATCCACCACATTATCTGTACTTTCCCTTGAACAACTGGATCCTTTAGTCGCGAGTTCTTTTAACAACTTCTGTTGGTCAACATTGTGGCCTCTTTATTTTTAGGGGTCTCGTTAATGAAGATTTCGCTCCCTATGAGTATTGCAATTAGCATCTTGCTTTGTCATTGTAGTTCCATTGCACACAACGTTGCAACTTCGCCGTAAGCAATAGACACTGTACAGTCGCGTCATGTGAAGTAATATTGCGGATCTACAACTGAAGTTTCTAACATTAACACTTGGAGGTGGTAGGGTGGGCGAGTTGGTGACCAGCTATAGTGACTAGCTATTTCTTTTCGTTCAACAATGGGTCTTGACTTTTTGTTGATAATAATTAATCTGGTAAAAGTATTTCTCCATCCATAGCCATTCTAAATGTCCACAAATGCGAGTATGAGTAATTAATAAAGTTTTTAATCAATGATGAGTGTGAGAATGTAAATATAATTGAAGCCCACAATACAATAGTAATGAAACAAAAGGTGCAACAGAGCTTTATGCACTTCAAGTATATTGTGACGGGGTATGAGGAGGTTAAACCTAACTACTCATACTTCTATATGAAGTAGAGAGACTGCTTTTGAATCAATTAGTGTTGGTGTATGTATGAATGGGAAAGGCGTATGAGGATGATAACATCTTACTTATATACTAATTAAACATACTCAAGATTAGGAGGAGATTTCTTAAGCTGTCATCTCATACTCAATTCTACGTGTAATTATTATTCAAATTAATTTGAGTTTTATGTGTAGAAGAAAAGAAATAGAGCTCTTCACTTCATTATTTAGTTTATCATGTCAGTAAAATTGAGATTTTATTTTTATTCATTTGTATTCTTTATAGTCTTCAATGAAGCATTCACGACTATTAATTAATATCATCAAGAGGGAGTTATATAAAACAGTTTGGCTTTTCTCTTAATGCCTTTTCATCACTTCGTTGATCAAAAATATATAGAAAATATAGTAGTCATAATTATAAATTATATTGTTGTAGTGACTCAAACACGGATACAGAAGATTATCATCCTTAATAATAATTAATTATCACAAGAATAATGTAGTCAATATTCACATAAGTTGTTTTCACTTTTGGTTAATTTTTTATTAGTATACACGTGTTAAATCCTTTCTTTATTTCCTCTCACTTACTTAAATGATTCAACTGTAATACTTTGATGTAAAAATGATGTCTTAATTTTGCATGCCACCTGTTTGTCATTATACCCTCTATTGTATTACATAGGAGTTAATATTGAATTATAATGATGTTATATGTACTTACTTGAAATTGGCCCTTTTCATGCATTAGATTGACATATGTGTTTTTTATTCATGGTCTTACTTTTGTGTTTGTAGATGAGATTGTTTATGTACATAAATGAAAGACAAGTAAAAAAAATCCAATAGGGATATCACTATTTGATTCACCAATCGCATAAGGTAATGGAGAGATACGTTGTCTAGTTTAAAATGTTGATTAGGTTATCTTACAATATTTTATTGTTATATTTTCATTTGATTTCATCTACTCTACGCTCTAAAAAGTATTCTATGTTAGATGGTGCCTCATTCTTCTCGTTATGTCTATATTTCTTAATATAATTAAAGTAACTTTTTTACTTTCTAATGAATAACTAAGTTGGTAATCTAAAATGGAATTATCTATTGTTAACTTATAAATGTTTTGTTATAGTCTATTTGTATTTTGGTGTGTTTCTGGTAAGTTTGCAAGAGTTCAAGGAGTCAAAAGGAAAGAAGGAAACTTTAGGGACTTACTTCTAATTTCTGTATAAACTAGAAAATATAAATAGAGGTTTATTTATTTTGTAAAAAAATAATATATGTATTCTCCTTTTAGATCGATTAGGGTTTGATTCCAGAAATCATTGTTGTTTTGTTGTTCACTAGGTTAATGGTGTTTCTTTGTAGTAGAGATTGATATATGAGTGATTGGTAGTTGTATGTGAAGTTTCAATTGTAAGAACTCGTCATTTTGATTCTTGGTTACCTTCTTTATTTAAAATTACACGAGATAGTTATGGTATGTGGTTGTTTGTGTGTTTTTATCATCGTATCAGAGCTGTGGTTGCTCTTCCTGATGGTTACTTTGATAAGAATGAAAAAAGAGTATGTAAACTAGTAAAGTCACTTGATGGTTTAAAACAGGCTCCAAAAAATGGAATGAAAAATTAACAAGTGTTTTATTAGAAGCAGGGTTTATACAAAGTTTGAAGGATTACTCGTTATTTATTAAATCTGATAATGTTATTTTTACTGCTCTACTTGTGTATGTGGAAGGCATAGTTTTGACAGGTAGTAGTGTAGTTGCGATTGCTAAAGTCTGACAGATTCTAAGTCAAGAGTTTTTAATAAAAGAGTTAGGAACGTTAAAATATTTTCTGGAAATTGAATTTTTGGAGTCAAATGAAGGTGTATGTCTTTCACAAAGAAAGTATTGTTTAGAATTGATTTCTGAGTTTGGTTCTTGCTTGTACGCATGTATGGTAGTGCTCAATTTATACATATTTATCCCTCGCAATAGCTTTCATTTTATCTGTATTTATCATTAGTTTAATGAACATTTGGTACTTAATGTGTTTTAAATGTGTTTATAGTTGTTACGAGTGGATACGAGAAGAATCGGCTCAAAAAAGATGAGGAAAAGATCGAGAAACAAAATTTGTTGTAAATCTGGCGAGGCTCCACGATTTTGATCATATCTCCCTTATACGAACTCCGATTGTGGTAATTCAAAAGCCAAAATTCTTGGAACTCTGAGGGCTACAACTTTTAAGAAACGCAAATGCTGGAAAACATGGGTACCAACTGGGTAGCCTACTTTCCAATTGGGTACATGCTGCTAAAACGAGTAATTTGCGTCAGAAATTGTTGGAATCTAAAGTACCAGCCGGGTACTTTACTTACCAGCTAGTTAGGTTTCTGATATGGGAAAAATGAGTTTTTAATCACAATTAAACCCTAATTTCACTATCAGCTTTTGGTGGCCTTTTTCTCTAGTTTTGGAGTGACTTTTAGTGATTTTAGGAGGATTGAACACCCTTCCCAATCCATTACTACCCCAAGACCAAGGATTCCAACACGATTAACATTCACGCGATTCAGTTTATCATTCTTTCTCTTAAACAATACTTATTTCCATTTTCTTTGTGTATTTTGTTCTTCTTGGCCTGATTATGTGCTAATTGCTTTTACATTGACCTGGATGATGTGAACTATTGATTAGGAGTGTTAGTCTTTAGATGTTTACAATTGCTTAGTTATGTTTAAATGAAGAACCAATTGTGGTTGAGTTTCAATTGCTAATTTGTCCTATTGGTAAATCATTTGATGTTTTTAGTGAACATTTTTTACATTTTAAATAGTTTATTACAATTGTTTGTCTATGAATGATTGTTGATTGATTGTGAGCACGAGATAGAAATAGTACACGTTGATTAAACTCAATTGTAATTGAATTGAACTTGACTAGAGAAATCGAATTAAGTTTAGTGATCCCACGTGAGTAGGTTTACAAGATTAAATCATAGTTAACAAATTAAATTGAGATTTAGTTTGGTAAGAAACCTGGAGTGAAAGCAAAAGATCATTTCTAACCATTCGGTCAGGAGGAGTGAAAGAGAATCCTATTCTGAATCCAATTTGGTAGACAATACTAGAACAACGCGGATTAACAAAAGCCCTGAAGTCATTAGTGAACAGTCCAAGTGAGAGTCGTTTATGTTATTTGATACATTTCTATACTGTTTCTTTTGAATTCGACAACCTGTTTTATTTATTTTACTTTTATTCGTAACAATTGCAAAGCAACAATTCAGTTGCAAAACCCCCCACAGTTACTTATTTGTTTAGATTAATATACATTCGCTAAATACTCTTAGTTGCACGATCATCTTGGTTCGACTCGGATTTACCATTGGTATACTACTACTCGACATGGTACACTGTCCGGTTGTGTAATAGTTATTTGCGGTATTTCTTAGTATAAATTTGATAACTAGCTTTAACACATCAATGTATCTACACCTTTGGAAGTTAATACAGTCATAAATAGTAGAGATAATTGGTGCAAAGATGATGTGTTGCTAATAAATGTTACTGAATATCAAAAATTAGTGGGTAAGCTTATATATCTCACTCTGACCAGACCTGATATTGCATACACAGTACATTGTCTAAGTTAACATATGCATGTACCTTTACACTCCATTTATAGCTAGCCTTTAGGGTACTTAAGTATCTTAAGGGTGCACCGGGAAAAGGAATATTGTTTAATATGGTTGCTGCTATCTTTTTATTTGCTTTTGTTCATTCAGATTGGGGTATGTGTGTGACTTCAAGGAAGTTAGTCACTACTTTTTGCTTGTACTTTGGCAATAGTTTGGTGTCTTGGAGAAGTAAGAAACAAACTAGAGTGTCTAGGTTCTCAACTAAGGCAGAATACAGAGCAATGGCTGTTGTAACTTGTGAAATCATGTGGGTTGTTAAACTTTTGCATGATTTTAAGGTTTCCGCAGTTTCTACACGGGTTCAAGTCATTTTACATTGTGATAACAAATATGCAGTTTTGTTAGCTTGAAATTCAGTCTTCCATGAGAGGACAAAACACTTTGAAATTGATTTGCATTTTATCATAAAGAAGGTAAATACAGGTTTGATTAAGATAATAAATGTAGATTATGAGTGTAATGTGGCTGATATTTGTACAAAAGGCTTGTCGGCAAATCAACATAACATGTTGTGAAAAAAATTAAATTATGGCTGACTTATTCCATGTTTAGATTAAGGGGGAGTGTTGAATAACTAAGTTGGTAATCTAAAATGGAATATGTATTGTTAAGTTATAAATGTTTTCTTATTATCTATTTGTATTTTGGTGTGTTTATGGTAAGTTGCAGGAGTTTAAGGAGTCAAAAGGAAAGAAGAAGAAACTTCACGGACTTGTAATTTTTGTACTAGAAAATATAAATAGAGATTTATTTATTTTGTAATGATATAGAAAAAATAATATTTGTATTCTCCTTTTAGGTCGATTAGGGTTTGATTCCCGAAACTATTATTGCTTTCTTGTTCACCAGGTTAATGGTGTTTCTTTGTAGTAGAGATTGAGAGATGAATGATTGGTAGTTGTATGTGAGGTTTCAGTTGTAAGTATTCATCGTTTTGATTCTTGGTTATTTTCTTTATTTGAAATTACGCGAGATAGTTCTGGTATGTTGTTGTTTGTGTGTTTTTATCACTTTCCATTGGATTTAATCTGTATAAGTATATATGACTTCAACTTAAGGTCGGACAAAAACAAGTGATTAATAGGGCAATCACATGTAATGAAAATTATCGTTCTTTAGAAGATGAAGTAAGAATCATATATGTTAAAGTTTTGGGAACACCTATTGACTCGGTGATGCCATCAAAAAATACAATAAATTTTTCGGATATGTATATAAGGTATGCATAATCTTAAAAAAGTAAAGATAAAGGTCATTTATTATGTATGGAAAATGCTACCTATAGCCGTTAGGGCTATGGTTAAGTTTACCATATTTACAAACCTTCTAAAACTATAACTAATTATTTTCATGAATATTAAATATTTACATATGTATATATGGAATGTGAGTATAAATATAAAATATAATCACTTTTAATTATTGTGAACTAAGTTGTTAATATTATTTTAGGTAAGCTTAACTATAGCCCTTAGGGCTATAGTTAGCATTCTCCATTTTGTATTGATATGTCATACTCTTTCATATAACTACTTATTTTAGTATGATATATACGTTATTATGCATCGAATGGGTTATAACACTAGTAGGAATATATATAGTATAGATGACTATAAGAAATTAAGAAGAAAAAGAGGAAAACTATATTCCACTCACTTCGAATTCCTGTTGCTCGTTTGATTGGTTACAAAAGAAAGGGATGACTTTCAAATTTCAACTTCTTACATTATACCAACTTGATACCAAAAGACTTCAATTAATTATTAAATTTAGAGTTAGATTGAATGTCGATTATTGTTATATATGAACTTAAAAACGGACCTAAAATGAATCATTTCTCTCTCCTTTTCATTACAATTAATGTTGTTACATATACAAGTCTATTCTATAGTTCATGTTTTAGTCCTAGAAATCCACTTCCTTCTTCATAAAGTCTCCATCTTTGGGTCTAGACTTCCAAGTTTCAACTACTTTTTAACTTGATTACAGACTTATAGCATGTCTATATTCTTCAGAGAGCATTAGATATTGTTTTTGTTTATGTTAATGGTACATGTTACTTTTCATATTGGGTTCCTGTTTCTGTTTTCATAATCAATCTTATGAATCATCACATTATATTGTATGATTAAAGTGATTGTGAACTAATTTGATAAAAGCACTAACTACACAAAATTCAAAAGGAGTTGGAGTATGATATCTGGATTTATTTTTACACTTTCTGTTAGCTTTTATAAAGCCATTATAGCACTTTTACCATCCTTAATTTGCTAAAAGCGAATTTATAAAGTAATTAATAAACAATTACTTGGTTAACCGAAGGACGAAATACAGAAAAGACCCATAATCATAGGTTAACATGTTTTCAAATTCGAGTTTGGTTTATAAAGTAAACAATGAACCGATAAGTTTGGCTAACCGGTTATCCCATGTTAATACCGCTAGCATGTACTATGTACTACTAACCACACCCATCCAAATGTACCATTTGGACCCACTACGTATAGTGCCAATATTATTTCAAGATCTAAGTATCAACTAATAAGATTTGATTTACTTTT
This sequence comes from Logfia minima, assembly GCA_963921325.1. Classification (NCBI taxonomy): domain Eukaryota; kingdom Viridiplantae; phylum Streptophyta; class Magnoliopsida; order Asterales; family Asteraceae; genus Logfia; species Logfia minima. The sequence goes on from OY992769.1 coordinate 31,077,885, forward strand.
GTTATAGTATAATTACTTTACTGAGGTGTATGGTACAAAAACAAGAGCAATTTCTATCTTCCACATATGTTACTGGCTTTTAAGAAAGTTGGTACCTAATGGTAATTCCCTTAAAGTTGGGGTTGGTTTCTGTAAATTTAACCAGAGTGGTTCAGCCAAAGTGAACCTACTTAGCCACTTTTATGATTTGGCCCTCATAACATGGGTCTAGCCCTTGTCTCTGTTTATGTCCTTCCTTTTTATGCTTGTTAACTTACAACAAATAAGACCACCTTCAATCAAATGGTAGGGTCTCTTACATGCATTATTGTTTGTACTAGATTAAAGTCACATAACCCACAAAAGAAAACAAATTTACAAATTAATCGGTAATTTTCATAAGAAAGTGAAGTTAATAACTTTATGATTTTAGACGAACAATTTTAAAACAATTCGGTTAGGTACAAATTTTGAATGTTGAGGGGCCAAGTCCAGTGTCACTAAGTGACCATACAACCGATGTGTGAGTCCGGGTCCCCTCAAGTAGCTCGGTCAAGTCCTCGTGTTTTCAAGGATGCCACTCAATCATGGGTTGTTTTGTACTCTATGTCGAAACATCAAAACCATCATCATTACACAAACTCGGTACATGAAAAACTTAGGCAATGACCGATGTTGTCCCTTGATATGTTTTTGTTTTCTGTTTTATGATGAGGCATGCAGCATCATAAAGCATGGGCCTATGAAGATAAAAGTTGTTTGAGTCTTTACAAGAAAGATACATTTGATGCAATGACAATAATGCACACATGGGTGAGGGTCCAACTCTGGAAAAGCTAACAAGTTCTTCATGGAAAATGGAAGGGACAATGATGGATGGAAAAAGGAAAACCACATCAATGTATCAACCACTCGTACCGTACAACCCACAGATAAATTCCATTAATTTCTCAAGATTTTCCAAAACCATATCAGAAATGCCAAGAAATTACATAGTTGTACATGAAATAATGCATTATCATGCTTGTACTATACAACCACATATGCAATAGTGATGTTGATGCTCAATAGGATGCCTTGTTTGCTAAACCATGTCAGAATGCCATTAAAATCTCAGGATCTTTCAAACCCATGTCAGAATACCAAAAATTCACAAACTTGTACAATAAATGATGCATTAGAATGCTTGTACTGTACAAGTAGCAATGCATTTGTTAGTTCAAGGTGAAGACTTGCTACCAAATATTGTGTAAAAAGATCATTTTTATCCCATTAAATCTTGATTCAAACTATTGCATCATTAAATTTTTGTAAACCCATATCAAAATGCCAAGAAATCACAAAGTTATACAAGAAGCAGTGCATTAGGATGCATGTACTGCACACGAAATCAATGCACAATGTGATGTTAAGGTTCAAGATTGAGACTTCCTTGCTAACACATTCTGTAAAAAGATCACTCATAGCCCAGAATCTTGTTTCTGGTAATGATTTCTCAAGAATTTCAAACCCATGTCAGAGTGCAACGAAAAAGTTGTGGAAGAAATTAGAATGCTTGTACCGTACAACTACCAACGGAATTGTGATGCTGATGTTCAAAAGATCAAGACTTGCTTGCTGACATTGTGTAAAAATATCAATTATATTCCACTAAAATTTTGATCCAAGCAAATACACCTCAAAAAATTTAAGAAATCTCAAGCTTGTAGGAGAAATGATGCATAAGATAAAATTTGTATTGTACAACTTCCAATGCAATTCTGTAGTTGAGGTTCAAGAATCAAGATCAAGACTTTGCTAGCTAACATTATGTAAAATGATCATCATTTATAGTCATTCAAAGACTTAATGTTGGAGACTTATACATCAACTCCTTAAAATGAGTCCAAGAAAGATAGGATGGGGGTGGGTAATGTGGCTAGGTACCATTTCATTCTCATATTAAGACTCGAGTAAAAGAAGCCTTAAGAGTAGAGATATCATCAATGTCAAAATAGTTCGCAGGAATACTAATGACACAAAACTAGCTGGTTTAGCGGTTACCAATCGACCATTAAGACCATGAACTATGAAACACATTCAACAACACATAAAGAAAGACCACACTTTTCAAAAAAAGATCATCCATGGCTGCCATAAAAACAAGAAACACAGCTCTTATCGAACGGGTAATCAATAGTGGTGTGGTTTCGCCTCATATGTCATAGAATTGAGTTTCATTGTTCATGGGTGTAATGGTAAATTAGACAACAGTTAACAAAAATGCAAATACCAGCTTCTTTTTTTCAATCCGTTTATGCAGCAATGAACACGGAGGTCTCGAAAATTTCCTCACAGCTGTCCGGTTTTGGCATAATCTCAGTTTGTGAAGATGGACTCGCCTCACTGTTGTTCTTCTCCATTTCTTCCTCAATGAGAATCTCCTCTGATCTGCAATTCCAACTGCAGAATGCTTTCTCACCTCTACAAGCAGAACAAAATGATCAGTTTGTTTCCAGTAGCAAATACAGGTAAAAAATCAAAACATAATTAGAAGTTTAGGAGTGAACCTGTACATGTAGATATCTTCGCCCTCCAACTTTTTCTTGCAAGAGTAACAAAAGCTCAAGAAATCATCAGCGAGGTACGAATTAACGACTTCAGAGAGTTTAGTCTCGTGCTCTTCACAATTGAAAGATTTAGCAATAAACTCATTATCGTGACGTTCTAAAATACAGTCACCATATATATGAGTTGTCTGTGGGTTAGGCCCATGTTTCCTAACACAGGTATAATCCTCAGAAAGCTCAATCTCAGTTGCTGAGAGAGTAGCCACTAAATCTTTTCCATTTGACAAACCGGTACTCAGGTTAGTCGGCTGGGTTGTTAAACGGGTCGGGTTTGACCCGAGATTTGCAGAATCCAAAGAATGGGACCAAAACTTAGCAAATGGTTCTTGTGCTAATGGACTAACCAATTTGGGATTAGATTTATTGATACGGGTATGAGGGAAATTTGCATAATTCTTAGGGAATGAGTTCGATAACGAGTCAAAAAGGTCAAAACTGGCGGTTTTCAAACTCGGGTTGTTCAAGATTCTCATTTGGGGTGCAAAAAGAATGCTCTTACTGTCAGATGACGAGAGTATTTTTCCGGATGATGGTTTTGTCTCGTCTTCAAGAGATTCGATAATGCTTAATCCTACTTTGTTACAATCCCAACTCTTTTGACTTGCTTCATTCGGTTTAGAAGAAACCCTTTTTTGTAAAATCCCAAAGTTCGGTTTTGAAAAAACCTTGAAATCCAAAGGAGAAGTGGGACTTCTAACTGAATCAGATTCTGAGTTCTTAGGGTTTAGCCCTACAAATAGACCAGGAACAGTGAAAAAGGAATTCGTTTTGTGTATTTGTTTCAAGAAAGCATCAGAATTTGAATAGCAAGACTCGGTAGAATTAGAATCAGGAATCAGATTATGAGTTTGACCCATGTTTTGTTGATCTTTCTGGTGTGATCTAGTTCTCTTCCTCAGCATCTTTCACAATCACACACCCTATTGAAAAAGAAAAGGAAAAAAAACACCACAAAAAGAATTAAATACCATTGATTTTTAAAGTTCAAGAAAATTTTGTTCTGTAGCGAAGATCAAAGAATGAAAACCATCCTCAAAACGCCAATCAATATAAATCATCCTTAATACTATCAACCAAGCTAAAACAAGTAAACAACCCAATCAGGTGCAGATTTCAAGAACACCGCTAGATAAGGATCAAAATCCTTCATTAAAATCAAACATCATGGATCATAACTAATAAAAACTCAATAAGGTCCAATTGTAGCAATGTGCATTGTAGATAAATAGTACTATCAAATCATCAACAACAGATTATAATGGATCAAATCCCACCTAAATGATTACATATAAAAAGCACCCACAAAGTTAATATAGATCAAAATGTCAAGAAAAATAGTCAAAATAGTCAAACATCAAGAAGATAGGGTTCTAGACCTTTTTGTCTCAGTTGAAAATCAAAAGATGCTTAAAAAACCCACATAGATTGCCAGAAACATCGAATGCATAAATCACCCAAAAAGATTACCATTTTCATCAACAGATTAAACCCCCAAAATTTTCTATTTCATCCCCAAATGAGACCTAATCATCAAATACTTACATCAATCAGGATACAAAAAGAGGTTATATCTAACACTAAATAAACATCATTCGGAAAACAAGAATACAAGATGATGAATAGAATGATCAGATTAGTGAAAAGAACAAAGGGGAAAACAACTTGAAAGACTAAATTAAACCGTACCCTAAAAAAACAACTAAAATAAATGAAGAAATTGATGATAAAAAGATTCAAAATTGGTGAAAACCCACCTCAAAAAACTTGACACAGATGATTTTGAGAGAAAAAAAGACCCTCAAAATGCAGAAATTGTTTTCTCAACGCCCCACTATCCCTCTTTGTCTATGGTTTATGTGAAACTGGTTACTACTCACTATCTCTCCTGCATCAAAATCAGAGAAGAAATGAGCTTCTCAAATACGCTTTTTATTTTTATTTTTCTCTCTCTGTGTGGTGGGGAAATTACATCTGCTGTGTGTATACATGTGTATGTATGAGGATTTATTATATAGATACAGTAATTTGCAGTGATTTAGTTTTGTTATTTAATTGGGGGTGTTGAGTTTTTCATTTAAATTTTGAGTATTTGAGAAATCCAAAAACAGTATGGAGTTATTTTCTTTATTGATTCTTAAAATAAAAGTGTATCTCAAATTAGAAGTAACGTACTGTACTGAATAACTTTTTGAGAATTCTTTATGCATATAAACAAAAATGCATACCTAAATCTTTTTCTAATTGTTTTTCATTTTTAAATTATAACAATAACGTTTGTTTTATTAGATCGGATAGACTCAAGTTCGTTAGCTACTATAAATAAGAAGATTATAGAGGTGGTTGTTTATACAACGATTTGGATGATATAGCGTCTTAGGAATAGCATTGTCTTTCAGTCTCCGAGTATGAAGAAAGATCACGTAGTCGATATTATTGTTATTCATTCCTCTAATTGGTATTCTCATAAATGTGCTAAACAAAACACTTTATGGACATTGTGAATTCAAAACTTAATGTTGCACATATATTTGTAATTTTGCTAATTTCTCTCTAACTTTTCTATATATTCATCTAACTGTTAAAAAATAAGAAAAAAAGAAAAAACGTTTGTTTCATTAGAATCCATTGATATGTTAGAATTGCAACTTAGATTTGTAGATGCTAAAAATATTTAATTAAAAGAGTTATAGTTTCGTATAGAGTTTGAAGTGATTAATAAAAATAAACTTGAAACTAATCAACTATACTCACTAGTATTTAATTTTAATATTGTATCATTAACTTGCAAGTACTCGTCCAACACTAAATAATGAATAGTTTGAATTTCTAAATATAAATAAATTCATAATAACTATGTATTACTATTGTTATTATTATTATTATTGTTAAGTATAGTATTATTTCTTATAGTAAGTTAGCGAGGTACCTGCGCATAATGAATGTTTATTACGTTTAGTCTCGTTACATCAGTTTGAACAAATTAAATTTTATCAACGCGGGGCTATGAATTTTTAGACTTTTAACTTCAATTTTATATGTATATTTTCATCTCCGTTAATACAATTCAATTTATATGTCCCAATCGTTTCGAGAGTGAATACTCATACATTATGTTGATAGAATATAGATGGTCCGTTATAAGAACCTGTATAAAAACCATGTGAAATCAATGAGTAGAAAATCAATAATCGGAGTAAACTCAACTTTGTTTTTAATCGTTTGTCCTAGCATTGTCAACCATCAAAGTTATTCGTCATCTTCGGCGACTTTCATTTTCAGATTAGCTGCAGTGTTTTTCGATTATTAGCACTTGTTACATGCATTTTTCCGTTCATTTTGATTGTGACCATTTTCAGACTTTCTTTGTTTAGCAGCCACTCCTGTTGTTGACTCTATCTGTATTTCTGCATCAAGTTGGGTTTTACATATCTAGTTACAATTCTACATCTAATGGCGTTTTGCATCTAATTGTCTCTATTGTTTACGTTGTTGATATGGATGCAAAGCTAAAATTTAATTCATTTATGTGTATTGCATCTAATTATCTTAAATAAACTCTGTCTATACGTTTATATTAAATTGTATCATATTCTTCTTCATTTTATTTCTTTACGTTCAATAGATACAAATCATTATATTCGTCTATTGCATATACCAAGTTAAAGAGGAGTAACAATCAAATCCAGTTATATAGTTTGTTTGATTAAGATGTTAATCATCTATAAGATATTATAATTTCAATTTATTTGGAGTTAATTTTATTTTGAAAAGTAAAGAGCATATAATTTCAATTTATTTGGAGTTAATTTTATTTTGAAAAGTAAAGAGCATATGGAAAAATTGAGTGTGAGAGCAGGTGGGTAAAAAAAAAAAATTAAGTGAAGTTTCTTTTATATTAAGTGTTTACTAAACTTTCGCATGCTAAAATAATTAGGTCATAACTCGCGATAACACGGGACGAATTTAGATTTTATAAAAGAATAAAATATTGTCGTCGATTTGTAGTCGATTTTTTTATATAGTTTATAGACCCTTGATAACGCGAAAACAACTTAATTTCTATAAATGAATAAAATATTTTGTCAATTTTTTTAAATAGTCTATAGACCTGTGATAACTCCGGATGAATTTAATTTTTATAAATGAATAAAAATATTGTTACTAATTTTTTATATAGTTTATAGATCTACGATGACGCGGGTAGAATTTCATTTTTATTTGGTCATTTTTAATTGTTTATAGACCCGCTATAACGTGGAACGAATTTAACTTTAATAAAATAAATAAAATATTGTGTCCGATTTACCCACGATAACGTCGAACGAATTTAATTTTTATAAATTAGTAAAATATTGTGGTCATTTTTTTATATAGTTTATAGACCAGTAATAACGCGGAACGAACTAAATTTTTATAAATGAATAAAATATTTGATCGATTTTTATATATAGTCTATAGACCTGCGATAAAGCCAGACGAATTTAATTTTGATTAATGAATAGAATATTGTGACCAATTTTTTTCGATTTTAAATTTTCTTTGGTCGATTTTTTTATATAGTTTATAGATCCGCTATAATGATGGACGAATTTAATTTGATAAAATATTGTAGCCCTTTTTATATAGTTTATAGACTCTTTAAATTTTATAAATAAATAAAATATTTGGTTTATTCTTTAATTTAAATATATATATCAAATCAAATATTTAAGGGGTTAAAAGTATAATTATATGAAAGAAATTAAGATCGTTGAATTGTAAAGAGTAGAAAATAATAAAGGATTTAAATTTTTTTATTATATTATCTTTTAATTGTATATAAAAGATAAAGATATAAAAAATAAAAGTAACAGGAACTTAGGGTTATAAATTTGTTATCAGCTATAAAGACTGAATTTGAAGAGGCTAAGATAATATTTAGAAATTAGACAGTTTAGGGAGGAAATTTTGTAAATGTCATTCCATATAAAAGGAAAGCCAAATGCTTTATTTGCTTGACACATCATCACCTTCTAACTCTTTTTTTCTGTTCCAATCCAAGGCTTATCAAAATAAAGTTTCTACTTCTACATTTCTTTTAAACATCTACTCTTTTTTTCTTTTGTATTTAAATCAAAGGTTTATTAAAAGAAATGCTTATTAGAGCATATTGAATGGAGCTATTTTTATCACCGTTCAAGCTCAAGAATGTTGTTTGATGATATTTCATCACTCTTTCATTGATATTCAGTCCACGATGCTAAGAAATAAGGGAACTTTTTTGTTTGTTTTCGAACATTAATATTAATTTAAAATTTCATTTTTTTAGAATACTAAAAATCTAGTGTTCTCTGTTCTCCTGATTCTTAACTTTAGTATTCTCATTAAAATACTGAAAGCTAAGTGTTACTACTTCTCATGCTCATACAAATTTATCACCGACTTTCTTTCTTTTTTATTTTATTCTAGACCAATGTTACATACAAAATTTATGATTACAAGTTGTTAATTAAGACAATACTTAATTATATCAATACATGAATTCTAAGTAATGAAACTGCATATAACTTTTATCGGATATCAATATGAAACTTAAACTTCGCTAGATTTCACAAATTCTTTAGTAAAGTTATACGCCTTTAAAGATCTAAAAATAATCAAGTTTACCAACAAACTTTGTTTTGTTATCATTACGTGTGAAGATAGGTGCTTTAAAATAAGCTTAATCTTTATTTATTTGATACATCATCACCTTCTTGTTTTTTTTTAACTTTTTTCTTTTTCCAATCCAAGACTTTTAAAAAAAAGTTAGCACTGCTACATTTATTTTAACATTTTTTTTTTCTTTTGTACTTTTTTTATTTTATTTAGAAAGTTAAGTATTTACACATTCTATTATCACGAATATAAATTAATTCATGAATATATATAATTAGCACATCCGCAAAACTTGAACCTCCAATCTCATAGTTAATGAGTCACCATAATACTAATAAGCAAATTTTCTTTTTATATTTAAATCGAGGGTAACTAAAGAAAATCTTATTACAAGTTCATATTTACTTTCTCTTTTTCTTTATTATAAACTAATATTACACGTTATTACATTAAGAAAATTATTTTAATGTAACATAAACATTCAATTATATCAATACATGTATTCTAATTAATGAAACTGCATATATATATATATATATATAGGGAGAGAATCAAGAGGGGAGCAAAAAAATTAAGCAATGAGGGAAGCAAATCTCAACCTTTAATTTTATCATAAATGAATTTTAAAAATCACAAATAACTTCAAAATTTAACATTCATCACAAATGAATATTAAAAACATTTATTTATGAAAAAATCAAGGGTCAAGATTTGTTTCCCTCCTTCCTCAAGATTTGAAGCTTCCCTATGGATCATTTCTCTGTATATATATATATATATATAACTTTTATGAGACATTATGTGAAACTTGAATTTTGCCAGATTTTACAAATTCTTTTCTAAGATTATTTGCCTTCAAAGATTTAAAACTTAACTATAACCAAGTTCACCCACAAACTCTGTTTGGTTATCATTACATGTTAAGATATGTACTTCAAATTATAAGATATTTATAGGTTATATGATATGATGAACATGGTATCTTGATATTTCTCATCATAGACAAAAGATACATAAATAAGACTCTTTTCTCCGTTCACACGGGAATATACTAATTAACGTGTGATACATTTCAAATAGTATAATACATTTCATTACAAACTATACATCAATTTGTACTTACAAATGCATATAACATTATAAAAGAAATACTATCAACTAACTAGACGTGAACCGTACATCACACGACCTTTATTGATCATTAGTACGTATACTACAAGAACGATGAATGTGTTTTTGGGCTGGTGGCAGATTTTTTTTCTTTGTTTTTGGAACAGTTGTAGCTTATATTTTTGACCTAGCACTATTTAATTTATTTATGAAATTTCATGTCAAATCATATAATATATTTGCTCAACGAGTAAGGAGTAACTAGGAGTAGTAGTATTATTGAGTGCGTGAGTTTAAAAAGAAAACGAAAATGTTACTAGTACAAATATTTACTCCGTATCTTTTATCAAATTTATTTTGCATGTGTGACAAGTACTTCGGACAAATTTCTTGAGAAGTGTCCAATCAAATATTATTTCCATAAATACCAATTTTATTAAGTAGTGTCAAATCAAATATAACATTTTTCTTATATCAAATCAAATTAAATGGGTATTTTATACTAGGCTTATTTTTGATGTAACATTTTATGTATGTGTACGTGCACGTGCTGAGAATAGAAGAAAAGTGTATTCATCGACACTCTTTACAGTATGACAATGTTCATAGCTTTTTATGATAATCATCTGAAAGAGTTATAATAAGAATTACTTTAATTCTAACATGACTAGTAGTGTACTTATGACATTAATTTTTAATCTAAATACTCATACTATAATTCTTATAATAAATAACAACAACGGATACACATTCATCACCTAACATTTTACATATGTTAAACAATAGCAAAACATATTAAATATATTTTTTTGCACATATTTAAATTGGAGTAAATCCATTGATTAAATTATGTAATAGGTGTACGTATATGTATGTATTCTATCAAACGGATTACGTATTAGCTAAGATAAAAATTAGAAATAAACAGGAGGGGTAAATTAAATGGGAGTTTCTTATGGCTTTATTGGAGGGTATGATATTATGAATATTATCAGAAAACGACAAACAACTGAGGCCCCATTATAAGAAAAGTGGGCCCCTTTTTTCTGACTGACTTTCAGTAATAAATACCACTAACGGACAAAACATTAACCCACCGTTACTTTTACAACTCCAGTTCTTCACCATCATTCTATTTAAACCAACCATGGTTAGTTTTCTAATCTACAGTATAAAGTTTATATATATCTTTTGTTTTTTCATAAATCTTAGGGTAGTTTATCAAGTACTAGTTATTTTTTTTATAGGTATCAATGCAAGCACCTTTTTTTTTTTAGACTTACTATTTGAATATCCTCTAGAGTGTGATATGACTAACATATACACATACATAGTAGGTAATGGGACAGACACGTATCCATGTACACTTACACAGAGTGTACATACAGAAACATTAGGGTGTCTAGAATATCTCATTTCCTTTTCACAGGCTACCCCCGTATAAACATAGGGAGGGTACATTCATGATATCCCTTTTCTTATTTGTGTGTTTTTTTTAGGTCGTTGCCAATCTAAATATCAAATCAACTATTCATTTGTATCAAAGTAATTTCAAATTATAAGGAAATGTTTAAATTGTAAAGTTTATTACGGTATTAAAGGTATAAATAAATATTTTTATTTTTAATTTTAAGATTAATTAATTTTTTTGATATTTGTATCAATATTGTTAGAATCATATATTATTTAATATGAGATTAACAGTTTAAAAAAAATTATATGATACACAACTAATTTTTGTGACACACTATAAATTTGTAGTGTGTATCACACTTAAAAGTATAAAAGTTGTGATACATAAATTTAAGTTGTATATCATATATTTAAAAAAAATTAATCTCATATTATAAAGAATAAAATTATAATAATTTGATATTATTATTTTTTTTGCAAAGAATTGTAGATATGTTGAAATTAAAAATAAAAATATTATCCTTATCATTACTATCATAATACTATAAACTAGATCAATTTTTTAATTGGTATAAACATTTCATCAATATTACTACCTATTTGATCACACTAAAATAATATAAAAGTTTGATGCATATATTAGAGGTGCCTAAAGAGTACCCACTGTGAGGAATGATCAGCCTCATCATTGATTAGTGTTGATCAGCCTCCCACTGTAGGGTAAAAATGGTCGATGAAAGGGAAAACTGATCTAGACACTTGAAAAGTGTTTGGGACTGCTCTTTCAAATTAGATTATGCGTTTTGAATAATTAGAATAAGATCATTAACTATATTAAAAACGTGTTCTATGGAATATAGTGTCAAAAACAATTACCCCGTAACATCTATAATTCCAGTAGCTACATTTTATAGCTATTATTATACTCAGTATTATTTTATAGTATTTATTTAATTTAATACCTCTGTTTTTTATATGTTAACTATAATGACACTTATTTAATGGACAAGGGATATTTAATAAGAAATAAAAAAAACTCTATCGAACAAAATACATCAATAGCGTCAATACGTGAGGAGTGGAAAAGTTATATGTGAGGGTTAATATGGTAAAAGTGTCAAACATATGGTAATCACGTTTCTTAGCAGTAGGGTCCTAGCTGCGTATCCCAAATTGCGTTTTGATGGTTTTAAAACGTAAAAGGAGACTTTTTAACTTTTCTTATTCAAACACCGGTAACGAATTATTTACGTTTCTAAAATTTAATAATTTAATAAGTTAATAATAATATTTTCCGTCTCAAAATAAGTGTTTACCTTTCCATTTTAGTTTGTTCAGAAATAAGTATCTAATTTCAAAAGTACTATTTTAATTTTACAAAATTACTAGTAATTTATCTTTTTACAAAATTTATTCATAGAAGATTTAAAAAGTAAAAGTAATATTTTCATTTTTCTGTTACACAATATATTATTTATATTTTTTTAAACTTTGTTTTATCTGATTATTTATATTTAATTTAATGATGTTTGAACCAATTTCGCAAGGTAAAAGTTTGATATATTAAGTCGTTGATTGCTTTGGGACAAGGGCGTCAGAACTCAAAAGTAGCATCAAAGCAATAATATTTCAGAATGCAACACTATATTTAAACAATGTTACCTGCCATTTGATTGGAGGATTTGATGTGATTTTGTATGCAAATATCAAAAAATTCCATATTTGGTTGGAAGATTTCATTTGCTAAGGGATTTTGCAATCCTACCAATAAGAGATTTGGAAACACTTTATGAAAGTGAAGGATTTTAAATGTTATAAACACTTGATAGTTTTCAAGGGTTCGAACGGAAAAAATACACTCAAAATAGAGAAGAAAAAGCTCATATCTTCTTTGGATTCGTTATCGACTTTCTCCCTTCACCCTTATCATTAACTTTCTACCGTGACACTTTCATCTATGTAACTTCTCCCTAAATTTTTGATACCATACAACTCGTTTTCGTACTGCCTACTGCTACTTCAATTGATACTTCGATACCATACATTTCCTTTTCTCCAGCGAGACCTACAACCACCGCCACCGGAAGAATTTTCGAGTTCATAATTTGATTTTTGCTTGTAAAATTGTTAAGAACTAAGATGCTATTACATTTTGCAGAATGTTGATGTTGTAATACATGAAAATTCTTTAGTTTAGAACTAAGATAATATTGTGGTAGTTTCTTTTTAAAGAATAATTTTTGCGCAAAGCCCACGACTACAATGGTTATTGTTGATATTATAATCATCATCACCATATATTAGCTATGTACGTGAGATTATGTTTAATGTTACGATTCACGAAGAAAGTAAACTAGTTGAATCCCTGAAACAAACATCACGTAAGTACTTTTTCTAAAGCAACGTTAATTTAACTTAAAACTATATATGCAAACTTGTGTAACCAGTTTTTCCTTTTGATTTATTTAAATATTTATAAGTATTTAATTTAATCGCAGTACATTTTAGAAAACATTTCAAATGATTAGCCACTTACCATTTTAAATGGTAAGTTTTTACAAATACTTATAATATTTTTTTTTTAAATGTTTTTGATTAAATCTTCATTAGTTTACACATCTGGAGTCTAACAAAGAACACTCGGGTTTAGGTCACATTATACCCAAAAACCTTCTCCCGGGTTTATATCTCTAATAAGATGTTATGTTATTTTATTTGAGTTGGCAAATTAAAACTTTTGATTTGAAGTTGTATTGTCTTATATTTGCGTTTATATTTACTAGAGCACGAAGAGTAAAACATTTTCGTCAAAATTTCGGATTGCGAGTACTGTCGGATGGCATTCTATCACTACGCGACAACATTCCCGAGACGCAATCTTGTGAGGTAATTTTTTTTTCTACTCAAAACTATAAGAACTTAATATCCTTCATTCCACCACCTTTCTAATATCATCTTACTTAATATCCTTCATTCCACCACCTTTCTAATATCATCTTACTCACTAGGATATCAAAAATTGATATCACTACTTCTCGTACTCTTAGTAACTATATATGAAGAGTAATTGTTTTTTTCATGAGTTTTGTTACACTTTCATATTATATACAATTAGTTGAAAGTTTATCTTAATATGTCGTATTCTATACAACTATATTGAAATGCGTATTTTATACGACCTCAAAACTAATGTCAAGATATTCTTTACACACTAATCTATGTGTTAAAAATAATAAATTAATCCTGATTATTCCTGTATTGGAATGATTGTGTTCTTGGCCGGTAAAACTTATGCAATCAAGTGTTGTACCACGTGGTGTGCATCATTGTATTCTTTGCCTAAACGTTTTACTGGGAATAACTTAATAAATAAAAGATAATAATATATAAATCATACACATACAATTTGCATGTTAAAAAAATTTAAATTTTGTATTTTACTTTATTTGTTACCTTCGTATAAAGGAGGGTGTAATAATGCGAAAGTGCTCTCTACACGGTTTCTCACTGGACACGTTCGAAGTCAAAATTAACTGCATCGATCCCATGACATTTCTATGTTTGGTTGTGGAAGTTACAGGGTAATTTACATGAAGATATTTTATTTAATAATTAAATAATCAAATAAAATATAACCTAACAATATAGCTATTATTATCCTTTGTTACTATATATTTGTTTACAACCAAAGGTTTAAGATTGGGAAAATGATAGTACCATTTTTCTCTTAAACCAGTCCAACGATATATTGGTGTCACAACGATGCACGTTAGTCGATCGATGTTGATGACATCAACGAGTTGGTTGTTTCTGACACAAATGCTGAGACCAGAAATTAGTTTTTTAATTTTTTTACTACTTTTAAAAAATTTCTTTTCAATATAGTCGTTTGAGGTTTAAATAAATAAAATTATCCGTTATATAACGGATATATTTTCGTTTTTTATTAAAAAAATATATATTTTTAATTCATTTATCTTACTCCAAACACACTATAAATATACATACAACTAACTTTAATTCACATACATTTTTCATCATATTTCTACTACATTCAAATACATTATTTCACCAAATTACTCTATATAATTCACACACACTTTTCATTATATTTTTACTACATTCAAATACATTATTCCACCTAACAGTTCTATACTCCCTCCGTCCCAAATTAAGTGTCTTGCTTTCCTTTTTTGTTTGTCCCAAAATAAATGTCCACTTCCAAAAGTAGCAAATTAACTTTACCATTTTATCCTTTCTCAAAACTGATACATGGGAGTCTATGCAAAAAGTAAGAGTAAAAGAGTTATCTTCACTAACAGACAAAACAATTTCTTAAACTCCGTGAAATCTGATACATGACACTTTATTTGGGACGGATGGAGTATAATTCACATACACTTTCATCATCTTTTTATTACATTCAAATACATTATTCCACCTAACAGTTCTATATAATTCACATACACTTTAATCACCTTTTTATTACATTCAAATACATTATTCCACCGAACTACTCTATATAATTTACACACACTTTTCTTTTTCACACTATTTTATATAATTCAACCATTTTCATTATTATATCGTAAATGGATCCAAACTCGTCTTCGAGCTCCGATTACGATTTTGAATCGGAATTTTTTCAAGTCAAGGCATTGTTCGATCCGGTTGCGATGTTAAATATCGTTGATACGTTGGAGCAAGAAGACGAATCTGAAAGTTCAAGCCGGCTCCAAGAGCACCAAGATGATACTAACCGAGAAATTGTATTGCTTCCGCCGAATGTTTGTGGCAAGACTACTTTGCCGAGAACCCAACATTCCCGTCGTATTACTTTCGAAGACGATTTCGGATGAGCCGAACATTGTTTCTCCGTATATGTAAATGTATAACATCCTATGCTCAAATACCTCTACCACCGTATTTTTCTTATTTCCATCAACGAATTGACGCTGCCGGTAAACTTGGTTTTAACATTTACCAAAAGTGCTCTTCCGCCGTACGCCAATTGGCGTACGGTTACACACCCGATTCATTTGATGAATACTTAAACATGGGTCAACAAACATCGTATGATTGTTTGGACAACTTTACCAAGTGTGTATTCCATCTATATTCCACCGAGTACCTTAGAAAACCAACACTCCAAGATGTTCAACGTTTACATACTAAACATCAAGAGTTACATGGTTTTTCGAGTATGCTCGGTAGTATCGATTGTAATGTTTTATTTTATTAATTAATGTAATATTTTTAATTTTAATGAATTTGTTTTAGTTAAATTTGGGTGGGGACCATAAATGAAACTGACACAACTATTGTTCGCAGGAGTGTGTTAGTTTTGTGTCAGTTTAGAAGTGCTGATGTGACACAATTAACACAAAACTGACATGATAACGATTAGAAGTAGTCTTAGAAAAGTTGTAGAGAGTATAACTTTTATTTCCAACGTCCCAAAATAGTTTGATATGTTCAGGTTGCGTATGAAAATAAAAATAGTAATATATATATATGTATATGTATATGGGTTTGAAAGAGAACTAGAAAAAGAAATATATGAAGGACCTGACCTACAGTCTTTAAGTAGTCTTTGAGTTTCGAATCTGAATGAAATTTTTGGTCCTTAATGGAGAAGTTTTGATTTGTTGGGCGTTGTAGTGTTTGCATATACAATTTGGTTTCTGATATTGTTTATGGTTCTTCGTCGATTTCAAAAGATAATCTAGAATTGAGTCAGTTACGTTTATTAGAAGTCGATAATTGAGTGGTTGTAAGAGTCATCTATTTTGGAGATTAGTTTCTTGTGTTGTGTTATATTTCTCTTTTTGTAGAAGATGTTTTAATGATATATTGATTTTGCAAAAAATACCATTTCTTTGTCATAATTTAAGTGGTAATGTTTTCATTTTGAAACGTGTTAAAATAAATGTCATTTTCATTTTCAACCGATCAAAAATATTTAAGTGAAAAAATAAAAGACATACTGCTTATTAGGGTAATTATTATACTTTTCAAAATCTATGTATAATCTTTCACTCAACAATTTATTTGAAACATATGTAGCAATTTTTTTAAAAAACTACAAATATTTGTCAATTATGTGATAATATTAAAATTAGAAATTAAATTTCTTCCATTAGAAAATGGAAAGTGTATGAGAGAAATCACGGTTGGCTCACCTTATTTTTTAAAATAAGGTTTTAAGACCTCACACTTTAAACTATTGTAGGATAATGGATAATTAAATAATAAACGATTAGTTATAATTTATGAAGCTTAACAATCAAAACCTTAAATTTTTATTATAACATAAATTTAATATCCATTTTAACTCTTATATATTTAAGAATTATATTACCTATTTATATTTAATATTTAGTTAAACTATTATATTTTCTCGTGACCATCTATCTATTATTCATATGTATGTTTTATAAACAGAACATATAACCGGTTTTTACTAAGAGTTTATATTTTTATATTTTTTAGAGTTAATTTACCAAATTTGATATAATTAAGTAGGGTGGGGATCAAGAGGGAAGAAAAAAAATTAGGGAAGGAGGGAAGCAAATTTCAATCATTGATTTCATCATAAATGAATTTTAAAAATTACAAAAAATTTCAAAATTTAACATTCATCACCAATGAATATTAAAAACGTTTTTTAATAAAAAAATCAAGGGCTAAGATTTGTTTCTCTCTTTCCCCAAATTTTGAAGCTTCCATATGGATCCTTTCCCTAATTAAGTAAACATATTTATTGTGATTTAAAATACACATGACTTGATATACAAAATTAGAATTTTATATATTTATTCTAAATAAAAAAGTATATATTTATTTATACTGGTGTGTACACGTGTTTAGAAGCTAGTATGATATATGAGAAGAAGATATTCAAAAAGATTATGCGAGATATGATATTAATTGAATTATTTATATATTTAATAAGTGAAATGATAGTATAGTAATTTTCAATACTCATATTTGAAAATTAAGGAAGGGAGTTAAAAATCATTTATAAAAAGTTTTAAATATAGAGCCAAACTTGATTTATTTTAAATGAGTCGAGTGGTATCGAGCTCGACACCACTTGATTACAATTCTTGAGCGAGCTCCTTGTATTAACACCTTTAAATAATTATTTACAAAAGTAATGTTAAATAGTTTTAAAAATATGTATTTCATTTGTCATTTTGACACATAATTTATTATTTTTTATGTTTTTGATTTTTCAACTATCATTGAATCATATTACCTAATTAAATTTGTAAGTATCTTTGTTAGCTTAAAAATTAAGGTCTACCTAATGTTTCTCACTTACGTTCAACTTTAATTTATCTTAGTAAGTTAAAATGGTAAAACTTAAAAAATAATACTACTTTGAATACTTTTACTGCAGGTGAAAATGCAGTAAATATACTTAGCTATCGCCGATTATAACTCGTGACGCAGTTTGGCTCTTTACCGACAACAAACGGCATTTGATTCCGTTAACTTCTTAACTTACCATTACTTTCTTCCTGCCACGTGTTAACTCTACTCTACCATTGGGTCTCAATACAGGAAACACTTTATTCTTTTTTCATCTGAGAGCAACATGTTACTTAACTTTTTTTTTTCCTAAACAGAAAAAGTAACTACAATCCGTCGATCTGTGACTTGTTTTAAGACCATATGTCAATTTAGTAAATTTAATCTAAACTCAGAGCACGAAAAGTGCTAATTTTGTAGTTACAGTATTCAGTAATAATATTCTTTCATAATATTATTGTGAAAAAAATGAAAACTGAAAACAGTGTGCTAAGTTTCATTTTTAATTTGTTTTTTTTTTAAACTCTAATGATTTAATAACTTGAAACAAATAAAAAAATAAAAAAAATAAATAAAATAAACTCATTAAAAGTAAAACTAAATATTATAAGTCCTACCAAATATATTCATTAAAATAAAAAAATACATTCAAATATAAAAAAGTGTGAAAGATTAATCAAAATATAACATAATTTTAAAATGATCAATTAAAATAAAATGGACTTGATCCAATTAAAAAAAAATATTAGTTTGGGTTAGTCCCAACTAAAAAGAGAAATAAAAAGGGGTATGTGCTATCATTTTCTTCTTCACTAGTATTAAGTAAAACAATAAAAAATATGTACTATTTAAGATCAACTTTTTCAAATTTTGTTATACATTAGAAGTATATTTAGACATAAAGCTAACGAATGCAATTATTTTAATCAATATTTAACTTACATAAGATTTGAAAACGTACTACTTATGCAATATACAACCTTACTATATATTTGACTTATCTTTTTATATATGTTGATTTATGTGATTGTAATCATTTAATCATTTTCTTCTTAACTACAATATTTCCTAAATATTTTCTCACTTGAAATAAAAAAGATGACACATCTACAATTAACAATCAATAATACTTTTATAATGAGCTATGATAAAAATGATTAACAAATCAAAATATTCAACAAAACAACATAAAAATGAAATGTCTAAAATTAACCCCAAAATAAAAGTAAGAAGACGTTACCCATGACTTAATAATGAAATGAGCCTAAACAACGGACACATTCGAATATAAGACAAAAAAACATCATAGATGATCTAAATAGATACAAAAGCCACCAAAAGATACCAAATATGTACATCCATGCTAAAAACACCTTCTAGTGAAATAAGAACTCAAATGATTTCAACAATATGCTAATTAAAGTGAATGATCTTTTGAGTTCTTCAAAATCGTGTAGATCATTTGGTAGGGAAATTGAAGGATAAATATTATCAAAGAAAAAATTCAAATTTAATTATTATTATTATATTACTTTTCAGACAAAAAAATGAACAAAGAAATTGATATAATGTAAGTAGTTATACTACATTTTAGTAGATGCTTTCTACTATAGTTATATTTTAAAACAAAATTCAAATTTAGTTATAACCACTATATACGACAAAAACTATGATATTATTTCAATAGTTACAATCATCATAGTTAATTGCAAAACTCAAATATGCAGGACATTTGGATTATTTAAAACACTACGTACAATTAGATTATTTAGTGTATGTTCATCTTCTCATTCTTTATTAATTTATATAAGTCGGAGTTTTTATTTATTACAAAATTTAAAAATTATATAGCAGAATACTATTACAAAACTTAAAAATTATATAATAAAAAGGTAAGTGATGATTAAAATCAAATATTCATTACTATTTTACTATTATATTATTTATGACAAAATTAAAAAAACACCATTATCCATAACACTATTAATTATATCAGGGACTCAAAAATTATAGGATCGTTGATGATTCTTCCTTTTCTTCTTCATCATCTTATTTTTCCTTCTTCATTCTTCAAATAAGTAAACAAAAAAACAAAACAAAAAAAACAAAGAAAACAGGAAAAATAAAATAAAAAATAGGTCGAACATCGTTTCGAATGAGACATTTCCAGAACGCTGCTTATGAACGCCGTTTCAAAGTGACGGAACGCCGTCCTGACAGCGTTCTTGACGGAGAATACAGATGAATGACTCTCCACTTCATATGCTCTTACGTATTTTACTTTTCAAAATAAATAACTTATTTTATTTACCTATAGTATAAAAGTTATTGACATATTTTATATATACGCATCTTTTAAGACAAATGAGCTAATCGGTATATAGACCATATTAACCATAGTTAAGTTTAATGTTGGTGTGCCTCCTTTAATCCTCTTTTAATTGTCTGCACCTCTTTACCCTTTTTTGTCCTCTTCTTTGTACCTATTTCACTGCTTTCTTCTTTTCTTTTTATAGAAGAAACTGTATTCATACCCTTATTTAACTTATTCCCACTTTAGTTAAATTATATATACTTAATAAATAAGATATCCTTTAATAATATAAAGTAAAAAAAGAAAAATTGTACGGTATCTAGTTAGAGTTCTCCTTGTCATAGAAGTTACGAAAATAAATCATAAGTTTTATCTTATTTCTAATTTTATATTAAAAAATTTGTACTCCAATTAAAAGCAAGAGCAATACTTGGT
Organism: Logfia minima; assembly: GCA_963921325.1. Lineage (NCBI taxonomy): Eukaryota > Viridiplantae > Streptophyta > Magnoliopsida > Asterales > Asteraceae > Logfia > Logfia minima. The sequence continues at coordinate 31,098,699 of OY992769.1, forward strand.
TTCTAATCATTACTGATCGTGTTATACATAGGCGTATGAGAACACAAATCCCTTTGTGATCCAACGACTCTTATTCGTAGATTCCTTGAGGCATCAACGGCTCTCTTTTCTTCTACAGCACTGCAGTTGTTCTCTCGTTCCAATCCATATGGGGCCTACCGCACGCTTCAATGCCACGTGTTACCATTCGGCTATGAAGAATAGTGTTTTATTAAGGACACTAAAACTGAAAATTAAAAAGATCGATGATACGGAATTTTTTATTTTGTCATCTTTCTACAAATTTATTTAAACAAATATAAATCAAATAACAAAAATATATAATTAATATTTTATTATCTCAAAATATAAGCAAACCTGTAATAAAAGTTCTAAAATTGTCAACTCAAAACTCTTTTGGCTTATTTAGGAAATCACAATTAAAGTTAAAAATTAATATTTAAACTTCTTAAACTCTAGAGTGAGAAGTGATAAAATATCCTTAAATCATTTTCTTCCTCCAGCCAAACTGCAACCTCAAATGTGACTTTTTGTCATCTTTAAATTACATCAAACAACTCAATTATAATCTTATTTATTTATAACCGTTGAAAAACAAGCGTCAACATTTCAAGCTGAACGCTAAGAGCACACGAAGTAGGGAGGAACGAGCAAGTTCCTCGTCGGGAACGCCGTTCCCCCACTCTCCGTCGGCGTTCCGGACAAAGTTCCGGTCAGCGTTCCCGGCACAGCGTCCCCCTCCGGACGTTGTGTTTCAGCTTAATTTTTTTTTTCTTTTCAAAATTTCATTTCCAATATAAAAAAAAAATAAATAAAAAAATAAAAACGGTAATATAACCGGGTTTTTTTTATTTTATTTTTTTACTATCCTATTTTCTAACTATAAATACAACACTAACACAATTTTAAACACATCAAACATTCTTTCTCATCTACAAATACACATACAAAAACTCAATAATTCAGAATTATGTCTTCCGATTCTTCTTCCGACGATGAAACAACGTTACACTTCCTTATCGAAGCTCGTAATTATCGTAATGAAGTATTAATTCCTCCAGAAGAAGCCGAAAGTTCCAACCAAAGACGTACACGTCAATATATATATCGAGATCGGGTTGGTGCACACCAAAGGTTAATGAACGATTACTTTGGTGAAAACTCAAAATACCCCAAGGAGTATTTCAATTGTCGTTTCTGGATGAGAGAACGGCTATTCCTCCGAATTGTTGAAGGTATCACTTCTTATTCTATGGAACCTATACCCGATTATTTTATGTATTTTCGACCACGACCTGATGCACGTGGTGTTTCGGGTTTTACCACTATTCAAAAAGTGACATCCGCCCTACGCCAATTGACATACGACACCTCACCGGATGCATTTGACGAATATTTGCAAATGCCATAAAGAACGTCCCGTGAAACATTACAAAATTTTACAAGGTGCATGATATACTTATATGCAAATGTTTACATGAGAGAACCAACCGACGAAGAAATCCGTCGTTTATATGCAAAACATGAAGAGATTCATGGTTTTCTGGGGATGCTTGGAAGCATAGATTGTATGCATTGGGCTTCGACCTAATGCCCACATGCATGGAAAGGGCAATACACACGAGGCGATCACGGTTATCCGAAGATAATGCTTGAAGTCGTTGCCTCATACGACATGTGGATTTAGCATGCATACTTTGGGGTTGCGGGTTCGAACAACGACTTAAATGTCCTTAATTCGTTTCCATTGTTCAACAACTTGCTAAATGACTCCGCTCCCGAAATCCTGTATCAAGTGTGTGATGTGGATTACGAACGATGATACTATCTTTTTGACGGGATATACCCATCATGGGCAATGTTCGTTAAGAGGTTCTCAAGTGTTGTTTATGCACGGAGGGTGAGGTTTAATAAAGCACTAGCATCTGCACGAAAGCATATTGAGTGGACATTTGGTGTCCTCCAAGGCTGATGACATATACTACAATAACCGGCAAGAGCTTATAGCGTAAACGCTATAAAACGAGTTATGTATACTTGCATCATATTGCATAACATGATTACCGAAGATAACTGTTTTAACATTGCCGAATCAGAAGAGTATTAGTGCCTATTGGGAATATGCAAACTACTTGGCACGAGATATGTGACACATATATGAGGAAAATTAGAGAATTACATGATCGAGAAAAGCACGAGGGCCTTCAATCCGATCTTGTTGAGTATATTTTGAGAAATCGTAATAGAGCATAATTTTTAATCTTTTCATCTATTGTATTTCAATTATTTATTTTTAGGATTTGTAATTTTTTTTTATTTTTTAGGACTTGTAATCTTTAATTTTATTTTTAGGACTTGTAATCTTTAATTTTATTTTTGGGACTTGTAATCTTTATTTTTAATTTTTAGGACTTTTAATTTTTAATTTTTATTTTTAATGAAGTTATTTATTTTATTTAAATTAATTTGTTATTTATATGTATTTATTACATTATTTGAATTTTCTGACAAAAAAAAAATCAAAAATAAATTCCTGAACACTGTCATGAACAATGTCCTGAACACTGCTCTCACTCCCCTTTTTTTCAGCAACAGTGTTCCCGAGGAACACTGTTGCTGAACACTGTGACGAGGAGGTCACCACTCCTTGTGCTCTAACCGAGAACGCCATCAGAAAGTCCGTCGGAAAGTGGGGGAACGCCATCGCATGATGTTCTTGATCTGACACACTGATGCCACGTAAACCCATTCCATGTGCTCTTATATGCATGATCTATATATTTAAGGGAGACGATTCGTCCATTATTATGTATGGTTTACAGTGTTATACAATACAATATTATAAAATATGTTTGGTGGTATATGACTAAAAATGGACGGTGTGCGAATCTCCACCCTATATTTAGCCAACATTTAAAATTTATTCATTATTATTGTTTTATACATATATTGATTTTTTAAAAAGTGTTAATGCTTACACTCAATCCCTCTCTCATGTACACTTTCCTGTACACAGACATAAGGAGGGTACAATCAGAAAAACACTATTTTTACTAATGATATTATTATTTATGTAAATTGTCTAACCTAACCCAAGAAAAGTAGCAAAGTTCTTCGTGAGATCATATTTCTTGTTTTATTACACTTTTCAAGTTTTCATGTTAAGTGGGTCTTGAATCTTCGAATATTTAGTTGAAGCACATCTATAATCGATTCTAATAAGTTTAAGTACGTAATTTAAAATGTATTAAATATGGGTAATTAAAATCTTTCAGTAAAGATAACTAAACTTTAAAATGCTATTGTAATGAACAAGGTAAAATAAATCTACATGTCTTTATTCAAGTATTAAGGAAATGTAAAATAAGATTATCGGTTTCTAATGTTAGCTAATGATTACGACAAATTAATGAGGAGCGATAATTTATACATTATAACATTTTGATCATACACCACTAAATGTATTTTAAATGTGATGTACTCTCAACATTGTATAATACATTTGGTGATGTACAACTGAAAAATGATAGTGAATGAATCATCATATCTCCTTCTATTTTTTTCACAGTTTTCATTAGAGAAAATATTATTTATATTAGTTTCATTTAGTTTTCTATTATATATAATTTTTTGTTAATATTAGTATTATAGTACTTAGTTATCAAGTTTAGTAAATATAAACTATGAGCAAACATATACATATATATCTAGTTAGATAAATCTATAAGTAGACTTAATTTGTTTATTTGTTGAATTTTCTTTCTCTTTTTATTTTATTGATTTAACTTATATGTTCATTTTCACTTTGTTAAATCTAGTTTTAGGTCCACCTAGTATGTCTATTTATCATTTTTCATACCTATTTGAATGATTTAAATTTTGTATTGTACGGAGTCTAAATGTTTACGTGACTTTACAAGTTGCGGGTTAAAAATTGAAAATTGAAGGACAAAATGATAAATTTGAAGGATTAAAGTTGCAACAAGTAAAAGTTTGAGGTGCATAATGAAATGTCTTAAAGTCAGTTTTACACATACATATATAAAAGAGTTTTAGAGTTTATTTTGGTAACAATGACGTTTACTATTTAGGTTTTAAAATAATAGTCTATATATTCTTTTTTGTACCAATTTAATTATTTATTTTCATAAATAAATATATATAATTAATTAAATTTACTTGTTTATTCTTAATATATATATAATTATATATACACAGATATAGGTGAGGGATCAGAGATGATGATACTTTAAAGAGGGTAGGAGAGGCAAACAATCTCATCCCTGTATTTTTATGATCAACAGTTCAGATTTACTGAATCATAAATGTAAACTGTATCATAACAACAATGCATTTTACCTTTATAAATTTGACTGCATTATAACTTCCCGCCCTTTGGAACCAGACCCATATATATATATATATATAATATAAAAAGGTGTGAAAAAGTAAGAGTAAAACTATCATCTTATAAGAAAGTAGATTGTAATGATTATATTTTTTTAAATTGCATATTTTTGTGTGTGTACAATTTACTCCTATAATAACTTTGTCAAAGACGGTCGATTGTCTAAACAATAAGATGTATTTAATCAACTTCTATGATTTAACGCTTCAAAATCTATATATTTATCGTGTTGTATGTGTTACAATTTATATTTACTAAGCTTGTTATTAAATATACAGGTTTTGAATGAGTATGGTGAAAATCAAATAAATTTTGCATGATTTAACGCTTCAAAAATATATTTGATTTTCACCATATTCATATCTACCCTATTGATATAATGGTTAAATTATAAATATTCAATAGATTTAGGGGGACTACTGTTTGAACACCTTCTAGAGGGTAATGTAACTAATACATACAAACACACATAGGGGTGGATGAGACTGAGACGCATCCAGATACACTCACACATGGTGTACATTCAGGATTATTAAGATGTCCATTTAGAATGTTTCTAAATTTATCACAAATTTGGTCTTTCATATATATTACAACACACATTGTAACATCCTCTCCTGTGCCCTGGTAATTTATAGTATTTTAATTGATTATTTAATCGTTTAGAAATTAATTGAAATTATGTATTTCATTGTGAAACTTAGATGAATAAGTTCTTTGACTTATTGTGACTAGTAAAATATTAATTGTTTTAAATTGTTATAGATAACGGTAAAATAAAATAATATTTCTCGAAAACGGTTTTCAGGTTCCAGACAAAAGATTTAGGACGGGTATAAAATTATACCACTTTTTCACAAGCCGACTTTGCAAGCCGACTTTGAATTCATATATATCTCATTTCTTCTTCTTACTTCCTTTTATTTGAAAACTTGCAAATCAAATTCAAAGAAACCCAAAACCAAAATTGAATTCATACTTGTGTTCCTGTGATTCCGAAATCAAAACAACAGAGCTATCATCATCCATAACTAAATCAGCAACTCTTTCAATTACCATTTAAGAAGAAAAGAAAGTAAGTTTGGGTTTTGAGTGAATAAATCAAATTGGAGCTTGATATGTTGTTATTAGATGTTATTTGATGCCTATTTGATGTTAGGAAGTTTGTGTGATTGAAAGGAAATAAAAATATTGAGTTTTGGGTTGAAAAAGTATGATTTTCGGCTGAACAGCGTCTCAATTCGCAACTTGTGTTCATCCTGCGAGTTGAGTTGGCTTGCGAGTTGACTTGCGGTGCGAGTTGACTTGACCTGCGAGTTGACTTGCGAGCCGAGCTGACCTGCGAGCCGAGTTGACCTGCGAACCGAAACCTGCGAGCCGAGTTGAATCTGCGAACCGAGATTCCTGCGAGTTGACTTGCGAGTTGACTTGCAAATTTTGAAAATGCGTAAGTGTTTTTGAGACGCGGTTTTGTAAAAATATCACTAACTCAGATTTAGTTGAAATTCGCATGGTCACTTGGAAACGACCTAATACACAAGACTATTTATGTAATAGCCCCCCCCAGTTTTGGCCATTCGGGGTCATTTAGGGCCCGAAAACGGCGTTTTTCAGTTTTAAACGTTATGACGGAATTTTCTGATTTCATTTCTGATTGAACTTTTGTTTGCCTAGACTTCAGGGATTACCTGATTTGATAAATGGACTACAATGATAATTATGAAACGAACTTCTGACTTGTATTTGATTTTCTGTTTCAGATCAACGTAAGACTCAGTGATATAAGAATCCTGAGTGTGGAGACGTCAGAGGTATCGGTGAGTGGATTCAGAACTCATCATTTGATTTAGTTGTAACTATTTGGTTACAACAAGTAAACGTAGATGTTTATTAGACTGTTTAGTCTTGATTATTGATTATTGATCTACGTGATGTGCGAAGCAATGTGCTGTATGTGATTGAGGTCAACGTGTAGTTGGACTTCTGGTTATTATGTGTATTACACAGGTTTTGATTCATTTGTTGTGTTTGAGACCTGTGTATGAGTTTAATAACCATTAGTTATCGGTCTATTCTGTATTGGCCATACAGATTGTTGGTAAGTGTTCTTGGGGGAATCCCCGGGTATTATGATATCCCCAGAGCCACCGATCCTCATTGAATTATGTGTGTTTACGATTAGTTGGTGTAAACAACTAGTTATGCTAAGTTGAATGGAGTGTGATGAATCTATTCACTTAGCTTCGTGCTAATCCCTCATGTTTACTTCCTGCAGGATTTATTTTGATTGAATGTGGGTGCAGGGAGTAATGATTTGATCGTGAATGTTTGACTGTGCCTGAAGCCTCTGATATGGTTTTGTAATAAACCTTGTTTTGTGAATTTTTATAATACCCCGCCTTTTGTAGTTTGAGAAGTTTGAAATTCGTGTATTTTTTGGAATTGTAAACTGTTTAATGTATTTTAAATTCATGCTTCCGTGTTTATTAATATAATATTCTTATATCGAAAGAGGGGTGTTATACACATGTCAAAGACTAAAGTACTTATGTTGCATTTCTCGATATTAATCTAATCTTACAATTCTGATTTTGTTATGACCAAAATGATCCTTAAAGCAACTCCATCAAAGACTTTTTCTAAAGCTTTTTTAAGCAAAAAAGCTTTAGAAAAGCTTTTCTTCATCGGGGGAAAAGCTTAAGATTTCTCAAGCTTTTGGTGAAAAACTTTTTTGCCTAAACATTTACATTTTAACCCTTATTTTAGTATAAAAAAGCTTTTGGAAAGCTTTTTAACATTGGAGTAAAAACTTTTTCTAAACACTTTTTTAATAGAAGATGATATGGAATGAAAAAAAGTTTTTAAAAGCATCTTATCATTAGACATGCTCTTAGTAAGATATCTTATTCAAATCAATTTAGGATCCTTTTATGTACTTCTGAAACCAGTACTTTTAAAAATATTAAAATAAGTGCAACTCCAGTCAGTCTGTAATAGATCTCTACAGTCCTATCACACAATAGATAAAAAAATATCACACAGTGGCTCGCTCGTATGGTGCACAATTGGGCCGTGCAATTTCAGAACTTCACTTCTGTTAATATATACATATCTTGGGGCGTCTTTAGTATCGAATGTTTTAAGCAGTTAATCTGTATAAAAAGTACTTCATATTAAGTGATTATTTATTTCAAAATAAGTACACAACCACTTTCTGAAATTGTATTTTGAAGCAACTATATACTATAAATAAGCAAATAAACAATTGAATAAACAATTCCAAACACCCTGTAATCACTTAAAATGCTTCAAATGAGATCATATTACATAGCTTTAATATCGCAATTAACTTCATATATGTTAAAATGTAGCACATATGATCTGCTAGAAAATTGTCAACATATAAACAAGTGATCATTGTCTCTTAAAACATCAATATCTTCCACTTCAGACCCATCCTCCATTAGAATTACACTCCCTCTTTTTCCAAGTTTCATCTCTGCATTATATTACACCATGATCAAGTTACAAAAACACTCATAATTAATGACTATAACTTATGATAACCACACTACTTAATTACCTGCTAAGTCCAATAGCTCGGCCACCGATTCTGGCAATTGAACTAGTTTTCCAGTGTCTCTTCTTTTATCATCTGGATGATGTCCATGAATTATAACCCTCGATGGAAATGATCTTGAAAGCGTGTTAAAAGTTGGTGTTGATCCTGCAGAATAGTTATAAATCTAATTTGTTCTTGTTATCGTTTCGTGTGATGAATTGTGTTAAAAGTCACCAACCTTCTTGATCGTCGTAATGTGATGTTTCCTGGTTTGTTGATCCGTCAAGCGATGTTACTTGCTGCAAGTATTCATCATTCGCAATTTAAGATGTCACGAAAGATACACATAAACGGTTATAAATTAAATAATTAACCTCGATATTCAGGTCACGAAGAAGGTCTGCTAAGAATGGTATCTCGTCTTGTACATCCTTATTTAAGTCTTTCAAGTACTGAAATGCAACAATATGTAATTAGCTCGGTTATATTAGCAAGAACTTTAGAAAAATGATATCGTGAATGTAACGAATCATCACTCACGAATAAGACGTGAGAAGTTTTAGGGGCAGAGTGTGTAACAATCTATTCCACACGGATCGAAAGTGAGACACTTAATTTGTAACGCCTTATGAATATCTGACACTCGTGTACTACTAATAACTTCGACCATTATTTTAAGTTACAGAAACAGGTGGGTTAGCCTATGGGCTTGGAATGTTATACTTACGAAAATGGATATAAATCGAGACAATTTATAGCACCTTACAGGCTATTATAACCATTTAAGGTTGAGGACTGCTAATACTTTCCACCATGGTTTGCAGTTAACTAGGAGATTATTAGCTTAGTCTGCTATTTTGGGTTTGGGTTGTTACAGTTGAGAACACGAACCTGAGTGAAATTAGACATGATTATCTTTGCGTCACCATTAAGTGGCTGCACAAATTGCTTGAAGTGATGATGACTGATTCGAACTACTTGAGAAAGCTTCTTGCTTCTCACTGTGAACGGTTGAGGAATGTTGAAGAACACACCGATTTCACCAAATATGTCCATCGGGCCTAATTTAGTCAAGAACTGAAAAATCGAGACAAACTTGATGCATAGTTGATTAAAATCTTATACATTTATCTATTACGAAGTTTAAAAAACATACATGCTCCATTCCATTTCGATTTGCTAGCACCTCCTGCATTCATGTATTAATATCAAAACAGTCATAAGTCATAATACAAATTCAAGAAGACGAAATTTAAATTTTAGTACCATGGCTCCAGAAACTATGATATAGAAATCAGTTGGTATCTCATTTTGTAGTATAACTTCAACTTTAGGTGGAAAGTATTCTGCTTTCAAATCTGTTACCAATTGGCTGCTAAGATCTTCTGAGATCCCTTTAAACAAATACGTTTTCTCAACCGTTTTTCTAAACAGATGCTGAGCAATGCTCGATCTAATCGCTTTAGGTAAATCTTCAAGAAGTTCTTCTTGTTGTAACTCAGCTGTTTTGAATTTTAGTTGCATATGAGCCAACATTTGTTCTTTTAACCCTTCTGGTAATCTGTTCTTACTTGCATACCTCAATATCTCATTGATCGAATCCCTCTTTAGTACATATAAATCAATAATCATGTCAAATTCTACGATAAATGATAAGATTATTTGAAGTTGAAAAGACGTTGAAACTTACCATGACGAAGGTTCTAACAGCGCTATGAACGATTAAATTAGTCATGTTTCCGATGAGATATGATGTGAGCCCAATGTTAAACAACATATAGAAGATGTTAAACACTTTCTCTCCAGGGTTAACCGCGTGCAAGTCACCATAGCCGACGGTTGTAAGGGTCACAATCGACCAGTATAACGAGTAAGTGTAGCCTAACCATACGCTTCTATCTTCGAAATTTTGAATAATAGACCCAAGCCATGTGTCCTCTACTGGGCTATGGTGAGTGGCGATCCAGTAGTAGAAACACCCAGCTGTGTGTATCGCGAACAACGTTACCTATTAAAATAAAGGTAAATGTTAGGTGCCACCTAAGGTTGGTGCTGCCAGGTTAAAAAGAGGAATTTGTCATAATTGTTTTGCAACTCCAACGACTAAAAGTTTAATGTTTTCAAAAAATTTACTTTGAGCAACAACATTTGTGGTGTCAAGAGCATTTCTTAAAAATACTTTAATAAATAAATCAGCACTTACACAAATTAGTTTGATGTAACGTGTCCAAAAGTAGCTGAATCTAGTATCTTTCTCTAACCTCGAGAAGAGTTCACTGACACGTCGTAGCCGCCATAGTCTTAAAAGATTGAGGAACCCAAAAAGCTGTCCACGGTGGAGTTTTCCGGTGAAAAGGCGGTAGATGGACTGGAACGGAAGCGTTGAGGCAACGTCCATCGGGAACATCATGTGTGTGACGTATCTAAACATCGAAAATATTATATAGAAGGTGAAATGGATTTGGATTCGTGGTTTGTTTGATAGAATAACGGAGTTTACCGTGTGGCGATTTTCTTGTGGTCGTCCACTAGAAGATATGTTGATTTGTCCAAGTAAGCCACGAAGAACGTTAGGATGATATCGGTGAAGAATATTAAGTCTACGACTAAATCGACGAACATGAGAGCGCCTGTAGCGACCTCCTTAAAAGCTAGCTCGAAAGGGGATGACCAGGCCGAGTATATGACTAGTATTACTAGAAATGCTTGCCACCATCTGCATATGTTCATATCTTATAAGTTGTTTGATTCTTGTTTACACAATTACTCAAAGGTTTTTAATAGTTTGTTTTATATCATTCTCACAGTTTTATATATTATATTATTGTGATTGTGATTTTGTAACTAGTTTGTTAAAATGGTAAGATTCAGAAGAAACTTTTGTAATCAAGAAAAGTTACATCTTAATATACGGAGTAATAAGTTACGATTTTAATTCATATTTAGTGAAAAGCAGATTTATAATATTAAAAAATTAAAGGGACTGGAGCTTAATGGGCCAGTATTTAACCACTTAGCTGGGTTAGACCCAAAAGAATTTGACTACTTTTAACCGGACCATTTTATTAGTACATAGCCATGGACCATGGTGAGAAAGTGATATTTTGTAAATTTTTGTTATTTACTAGGTTATAAATGTGCAATGACACGAAACGAATTTAATTTCAATAAAATAAATAAAATATTATAGTCAATTTAGTTATATAGTTTATAGATTTTTTAAATTTTATAAATGAATAAAGTGTTTGGTCTAATTTTTTCATTTAATATATACATCAAATATTTAAGGGGGCAAAAGAGTAATTATACGAAAGAAATTAAGATCGTTGAATCGTAAAGGGTAGAAGACAATAAATGCTCAAATTCTTCTATCGCATCCTCTTTTAATTATATATAAAGATAAAGATACCCGGATTATATTCAAATTAACATTTATCATCATTGTAACGTTTGAGAGATCTTTGATCACTTCTTAATTAGGGACCTGTTTCAAACAATTTTTTTTATAATTAATTATATGTTTCTTAACAATAAGTGCATTTCAACTTGATATCTAGATCATTTAGAGGTCTCAAGATTTGACTTCTTTAATACCAATTCAATCATGTTAGAATGAAGCATGTGCATCATATAATCAGTCAATTCATGTATCAAACTGATCTATAACATAAATAAATTTGAAGAACTTACCGATATCTACGATCATAAGGTGCAATAACATATTTCTTAAGAATGGGAGAATCGTCACCAACAAGAGTTCCAAATGCAGGCAAGAGGCTACTCGAAACAGAAGCCAAGTTCTTCAACACCTCACCACTTGAATGTCGTCGATACAACAATGGCATAGGTGATCGAGTTTCCGACATCATCTCTCCCATTTCTAGCCACAGTAGCAGTTGAGATATATATGTTTTTTTGTTCAAGTATGGTTATGATATATATATATATATATCTATATATATATAATATAATAGAGGTTTAAATATTTTTATAGTATGGTTTTAAATGCAAAAGGATAGAAAAATAACACCATGTTAGTGAGGATAATATAGTTAACTGGTGAAGATTTGACTTTCTGTTTTTGGAAATACAAGATTAAACTGTCGCTTACTTCTTGGGAATAAATAAATGATTTTGACAACTTTTTAGATATATTAAAGTGTTCTTTCCGTCTAGGGGTTGAAGCCGTTTGTTTAGTTAAGTAAGGTTTTATTTGGTAGTTCCTTTTTCATTTGGAAGTTAAGATGGCCAAAATTCGGTTTTGATTGATTCGAAACAAACCGGGAAGTTGGTTTGTGGTTCAGTTCATTGGTGAAAACTAGAATGTCTTTTTTCCTTTTAGTAATCGTGACGTCTGATCTTTAACCAACTAAACATCTTTCTACATAATATTACTAATTACTGTGTATGATATTAAAACAAACCGACAAAAGGCATTTGCGTTACGATATGATTAAAAACAATTGATTCTATAACTAAATTTGGACCAGTTATGTTCGAAACTATCTTCGATTACTGTAAAATTACTGTAACTATTCTTGACTATATTATGTTTGAAACTAGTTATAATACTTATAATATTGTGTTTTTTATTCAACGATAACAATAATATTTAATTTCGTCATTAACAGGGTATAGGAGATGTAAGATGTAGACAGTTATATCTCTATAATACTTATAATATTGTGTTTTTTTATTCGTATACCCATTTATATTAGAATACTAATAAAAGTTTGCCTAATGAGTGCCGACGCTTAGAAGAAAACTTATTATTGTGAAAAGATTTTCAACTATAATTGTCTACATAATTCAACGCATAAAATTTAAAATACTAAACATCAATGATAAACAAACAAAGTATTTATTCAGATTACATAATTTACAAACACTTGTTATTTTTCTATTAACAATAATGTCTAATTGTCAAACCTCCACAATCGTTGACTTTAACTTGTAGGGGTTGAACAAAATCTCTTATCAAATTTTCTTTATCAATTATTGTTATTATTTTAGTACATGTGCATAATTGCCCTACGAGTGGATTACAACTTAAACTTCTCTTTTTTTTTTTTCATTTTTTGCACAAATACTCAAAATAAACTTTATTTAGACAAATGATGATTGTCAAGATCGACAATGAACTTGGCTTTTATTAGTTGTCTTGTTTTGCCTGCTTTCAACTTATAAGCCTATTTAATTTTGAAAGAAAATAATAATAATATATATAATAATATTATATAAAAGGTACGAGCATTAGCAAGTCATCTATCTCATGAATATATGATCAACTACAATGAAGACGAATAAACACTACAGGAGAAATTAAATTCAAAGTAGCTCAGGTGCTTTCATTTCTTTGTAAACAAAATGCAACCAAACCAAAACTTTATTCAAAATCTAACAAATTTGACTCGTGAAAGTCAAGATGTCATCTACCCTTCCCCCGGGGTCAATAAACTTTCCTCCCTTATAATCATCGATACGCCGTATATCGAGCATATCAATTCGAATAAAATACAACAATGAAAGCAGACTTATGAACATTGTGTTCGAAAAAATAGGACAAACGAACACTCCGAATGATATATACACCTCATCTACATTCTCTATCTTGGACATTTCAGATGTACAACACAAACCTTTTCTCCGTGAATGCCAAAAATGCTATAAAATGTGCCTTGGACATTACAAAAACTATTGAAACGGGCTATCGGGGTTGGAGGATTGATATTCTTCTGTGTTAGCTTCCAAATAAGCCACGGACAACAAGATCATATGCCATTTAGAAAACCAATAGAAGCAGAAGTTTAATCATTTACGTCTGACTCATCGAGCCAGAAGTTACATGTACTGAGCCAACCATTGTTTGCACATATCAAGCACTGGAAGCGCGTTTGCATGTAAGGCCTGCAATATAAACATATTTTAATTGAATTATATAAATCGAATACGCCTAAAGATGAATAGTGAAACATTTATTAGTTTGCATAATATCATTATTTCAGAAAATATACAGAAGTTAAAAATGCAATAAGCAAAGTGAAAGTAGAGGTTTAAGTTTTCAAAAACCAGAATACAATACACACCTGATGTGCAACATACTGGACATCAGCCACACTTCCACTTCGAGAAGCAATCTGGAAGGCACTTTTGAGGCGCCCACACACCACACAAGCCAAAACTTTCCTGATATGCCGACAACATATTAGAAAGGCATATCAACTAATCAACTAATTCAAAAAAAGAAAAGAAATAAAAGACACTATTAGCTGTTAATTAACCTGTGGCTGCTGGTTAACATGTCAATAAGACGGTCAGGGCGTTCCTTATGTTTATTGGCATATACATTAATAGCTGCTCCCAGAACCTACATCAACACACCCATTTCCACAATATATTAGCACTAGGTACGATAATACCTAGCTTACACTCCTATTTTCACAGTTCACGGAATAAAGTTATGAGCAGACTACCTGGTCCCAGTCTTCATCATCAATTGTGCCCTTGATATTTCTGAAAAATTCAGTCAACTGACCACCTTTCTTTCTATCAGCAAGTGATGACGCAACACCGGCATATATATCAACAGCTGAAAGTTCACATAAATTCAACAAAGAAGAATATTATAACTTAGAACTCAAGATAACAAGACTAAATCGAAATTCATGAGATTCCTTATGTTTACCAGAAAGATTAAACTCATAGATAACTTGGAAAGCCAAGTCAAAGTTTTTCTCAACAAGAGTTTCTGCAATCTCACACCTCCTCCTGAAAGTTTCTGGATCATTTGGATTTCCAAAAAGAGAGTATTTCCATTGAGGCCCATCTGTATCATTAAATGATTTTATCACATCCACCTATTATGGAAAAAAAAAATAACATGTTAGCATGGTACTTTCCCTCCGTAAAAGGGTAATAAAGTTAAAATAGAATGGTACCACTAGCTACCTGCATGGCAACTCTGGCAGAAAACTTCATTAATCCTTCTTCGGTAAGTTTCTGTGATGCACTTTTACCACGAACAGCCTTGGTGACAACCTTAGTTGAGGCTCCACTTTTGTGTCTTGCGGATAACGCTTCATCAAAGTGCATCTGCAACGGGAAAGTAAAATAATCAGGTGCATAGAAATTTAATTACACTATGATAATCGCCAAAAGGACTTACTTTAGCATTTTCCAAGTGTTTTATAGCTTCATCCAATGCGGATGAATTCACAAATAACTGAATACAACACAGTCCAGCAGCCACATGATCTTTCCCTATCACCTATATCATATATATACGACCAAATCACACATCATATAATCAACAGCTATAAAAAAAAATAGGAAAATAAAACTTACCTGAAATCTGTAAAGGTAATTAAAATGCTTATGAGTTTCACAGAAGACACAAATGCGGTTAAGTGCAGCGACGGTGTACTGCTTCACTGCTGCATCAGCTGTTGATGTGGATAACATTCTAGAAGCCATTACTTCCTCTAAAACGGGTATGGCTCCATAACCAAGACACAAGTCACACAAATCATCAACCGATCCATAATCAGTTGAAAGTGGATCGGGTTTTTGTGTGGTCGATGATGACATGGCTGCAGGTGATAACTGTTGAGGTGGAGGAACATCATTTTCAGGAAAAAATAGCATGCAAGCATCCCTATAATGACCATGCTTAAACATAAAGTTAAGCAAATCCTGACGGGTAAATTCTTGTAAATAGTTGACACATTCAAGGTATCTAATGCTATCCAGATTGCTGCGTGGAACATCTTCGAATTCTGAATTGTTAACAGAATTATCATTTGAAGCTTCTTGCAATCTCCTGGACCTCTCAGATCGTGGAAATGTAGACGGCATGTATAAAACGTTGAGATATGAATCAGCAGAAAGAGAATCATCCAAGATTGCAGGTGCACTTTTAGCCAAATGTTCGTACCTGCACCATAACATAAAGTTGGTAATATGATCTAAGCATGATTTAAACAGTAGAATATATCTTCCTTACATGGAACGAACAGATGAGACATCGGCAGGTGGACCTCCTTCAATTGCATTAATGATATCCTGAACAACAGGTGCAGGATCATCCTTGTACAATTGAAGTGCTTGCCTACGCACAACGTAAGCATAACATTATAAAATACAAAAACTAACGATTTGTGAGACCAAGGCGTAACATGGTAAATGTGAGGTTAACATACTTGAACTTGACACGAGCTTGAGCATAGTGCTCCATCCGGATTAAAGCAAGTCCCCACGCATTCCATACAGCAAATGCATCAATCTTTACAGATTTATTAGTTAGATTGAAAAGAAGAAATACGGAAAATCTAATTTGCAAATTGTGCATATACCATACATACCTTACACTTCTTACAAGTATACACAGCCATGCTATATCGTTCCTCAAGAATCAATCGATCACGTAACCGTGCAGAAGATTCCTTATCAGCAATATCATCAAGAGAAGCAGCAATTCCATATCCCAAAAGACTCTGCAAGAGTTCTGCCCGTCTGAGCCACATGTCAGCTAGTGATAGGACTTCAGAAAGCTCATCTGTTGACTGACTACCCACACTAGAACTGCCTGCATCAGAGGAAGTATCCTCAACATCTTTATTTCTTTCAGAATAACCAGATAACTCGTTTCTATCAGAAAGCTTCCTAAGCTGAGACTTAGCATAAAGGAGTCCCTGTAGATACACAACAAGCTTGCTATTAGTTCATGCATTACGAAATATCTCATTATACTTATAAAAATAACTGATAGATACCTGAACAAATGTCTCTGTAGCATGATAAGCTCGACCAATGATTTCCATTGATGAGTTTTCAGGCAAGTGCTGAGAGCTTAAAACAGCTCTCATTTGATTAACACACAAATCCAAAGCACCTTTTGCTGATGAACTCTCATCCGAACACAAAGAAAGCAGTTCCTATTTAGTGTATAGAATTCCATTAGAATGATACAAGCATACACATGATATATAATATTATTAATACCTTGAAGAGAATAATATCTGGTGCACTTTCATAGTGATGAGAAGACCGAACAGCTTCATCCTTATTAGTGTCACCTGTGAGCATCCACTGTTCAGCAGTAGAAACCGAAGGAAGACGATCTTGGCCTTCCACTGTGTATGATGAAACCCGATCTTCTTGAATTCCTGCCATTACTTCCCATGTAGCACGTTCAGTTTGTGTCAGTCCTGACCCTTTTCTTTTCCTCTGAACATCCTTAGGAGTAGTTTTCTCTGCACTATTTCTTGGATTCCACGAAAATGCCCTACGAGCCTCCTTTTGCAAGTTACTTAAACTGTTAGAGAAGGAAGATCGTGTCGGAGTTCCTGATTTCTGCTTTATTTTTGGACCCGAAACTTGTATCCGTGACTCACGACGAGGTGGGCTTATAGTAACGGAAATTGCTTTAGCAGCATATGCAAGTACTTTGTTGTTATCTCTTAGTGACGGGAATTCTTTAAGTATCTGAAAAAAAATATTATATACCAAACGTCACATAATCCATCAATGGACATCGTATATAAAACACAACTCTTGTTATGGTACCATAGAAGCAGATTGCAGTTGTTTACGCATTAGCAGAACTTCCACAATCAACTGCGGGTGCTCATGTAATGCAGAACATCTTTGCTGCCATGGCAAAGGCAAGACCGCCAATACACGAAGACCAAGGGCCCACAGATTAAGCCGTGAAAGCTCAGGTTCATGCAAGTTGCTGTCTCTTCTTTTCAAAAAAAAATGAACCTTGAAACACAATGAGACATGTCTACTTTATTTCGATTCTTTCTATATTGATATTGATATTATATAAAAAAGAAGAGTGTAGTATTACAAGTAACTGTTTAGAGCGAAGGTTGGGCAATTGTTGCATTGCACCCATTGCAACTGGCAGAGCATCTTCAGAATCACGCAAGGAAGATAGAAACCGTGAAGCTTCAGCAGGCCCGCCACCATTAATGGGGTCGGCTGTAAGAAGCTTCACAAGTTGACGACCCTGAAGTTCTCTACGAAGTTCAATAGATAACCCTGCACTTTCAGCTACCTCTAAAGCAGCGGAAACGGCTCCCTTTTCAGCTAACCTAAGGGCCAGACCTTCAGGATCTTCCTTACACTCTGCCTCAACCTGACAAATCGAGAATACTTTTGAAGTATAATAATTAAAACAGCATAGACTTCAATATTAGCATTACCTCTTGCCAGCTATTGTAACGCCCATCAGCAGATAATATGTGACTGTACCGCATCAAGGCTTGTCTTCTGAGAACAACCTATATACAAAATATGCGTATGAGGGGCAATAGTAATATGAACATGCAACATATCCAACCACCAGCACAATTCAATTATTATCGGTAGCAAGATGGGAGGGATGAACGGGCTGGGTAATGTTTCGAAACAGATTCAGGTTGAAACAGGTCAGTCTTGGAGCAGGTTGAAACGGGTCAGTTTGGGTTGAGATGGGCTGGGTAGGAATGGGTTGACCCGCAAACAACATTTTGTCCATTTATATAGAATCTATCATTTATTATAATATTAAAAGGCAATATTACAGCAACAATCTAAGGGGGTGTTTGTATGGGCTTGTTTGATGACCTTATTGCTTATGCTGATTGTTTATAAGCTAATAAACTCATATGAAGCGTTTGGTTGAGCTCAGTTATACGCAGCTTATTGTGTTTTTGGGCAAGGTATCGGAGCTTATTTGCTTATGTGATAAGCCAATAAGCATAAGCAATAAGCTCATCAGATGAGCCAATCCAAACACCCCCTAAGTCTGAATAAAACGATTTAGGAGATTGTATGTAATTATAATAGACTTTGGGCGACTTTCACTTTTACATGCTTGACCCATCCCCTTTCAGCTAGACTATTTTAAGCATTTCAGATAAAACACAACCACAATCAACCCATTCATAAGTACATGAGTCAAAACTCTCACTACCAATTACATATCATGAGTTGGTAAAATAAACACCAAACCAGAGACCTCATTCTTAGACGGATCACTTTCCAACAAGTGACAATGACACATGGTGAGAACATCCAAAGCAGCATCCAATTCCCACCTATGCATATATCTGTAGTGCGAGCAAAAATTTATTGATGAGAAAAACAAACTAAATTCATAACTATGACAGTACGACATAGAAAACTCTAAAATCAAGAATCCAGTATACATACTTCAGGGCAATAGTTGCTGCAAGTTGTTTATCTTTCAACCTCAGGCAATATTGCCAGCTATTGCTTGGTATCCTAAAGCTTGAGAGACCTGATCGATTATAGACAGCATAATTTTCTTCCTCGCGTTCAATGAGTAACTTAAGCAAATGATCGGAAGCACCATCACGTAAGCATCGATCAGAAAGAGCAAGAGCATCCATTAGTTTTCCTTCATCTATCAATCTAAGGGTGTATAAGAAAATAAAGCAAGCAATGGTAAGTAGTTCAACGTTACGCCATTAAATAGAAAACAATGCACGATTGCAAAATGACATAAGGAATCATTTTATCCATACCTTTCAACAGCTTTTCCATATGGCTTTTCATTCTCCCAACCAAAAGAAAGGAAGACTGTTGTATCAATTTCAGCAGTTTCTGACTTGGGCGAATCTTGCCATATATCACTTTCCTTTGTGGTGTCCGGAAGGACCGAATTGGTGGGGCCAACTGCCAGGTCATCATGTTCTAAATCAGAATCACTATCATGCTCGCGGAAACGCTTGACAGAAGTTTTTGCCAGACTCCCGTCGTTAATCAGATGCTCAGCATCATTTACAGCAACCTCTGAAACTCGGTGAAGATTAGTTTGCATTTGTATCCACCGATTTAAAGTTGGAAACCTGCTCGTTAAATTTAAGAAGTTAAATGGCATATAACACTAACAAATTTAACTCGACTTAGGTTTAAATTAACGTGTAGACAGATAAAATTCACCTTTCTGAGTGATCAAGTGCAAACTCAAAGAATAATCTGTCAGCATCATGCTTCTGCACAGACCCATCATTCAAGGAACTTGGTATGGTAGAGTCACTTCCGCCATATACTACACAACTCCCAAAAAAACATGCTAATACAGCCCTAACCGGGGAGAGTTTCACGAGATGCTTTACAACATCTAACTGAAGAGGGTACAGCGGAACTCCCGGTGTGGCAGAGGACGGGCAATACAAATTCGGTTTGACTTCTTTTGAAGAAGGGGAAAGAACCTTACATTCTGAATTACTTTTGGGGCATGTAGGAACTACTGCAATGTCTGCCCAACCATGACCGGACCTTGGTGGATAAATTGGAGGTACACATGCTGAAATCACTTCATGTACAAAATCAGCAGACATAATTTCCGCTACCTTTGCAGCTGCATCAGTGCTACCCCGGTCAAACACCAAACGGGTCAAAAGCTGCAACCTACGGGTTAGAAAAGGAAACACAAATTGCAAAAAAAGAAAAAAAAGTTCTATAAAAGAGGGCATACATCTTTAGGCCATTCGTAAACGAGAGAAAAATAATTGAAGTCATGAGTAGTATCTGTGCCATCAACGATGTCTCCAATAGCTGCAATATGGAGGATAAACTGGGAAAGATATGTCGTAGCCTTGGAAGTCAATGGGCCGTATATTCTCTTTTCAGCATCTTTCACATCATATGACGTAGAAGCCATGGACTTCTCACCACCAGTCGGTGGTTGTCTCATGGGTCTCAATCCAAGCCCTAGAACTCCATTTTTATCCTTATTTAAACCATCTCTATCAGGATGCAAAATATTGTTTTTCATATATTCTCTTTCATTTTCTTCATCAGCAATAGCTCTTGCAAGATTATGAAGCTTACCTAAAATTAATAAAAACAATTAAACTCCGTAATTAATGTCATAAACTAATTAATCTGGAAAGAAGGCTACCGCTAAGAAACTGTCGCTTCCCCATGTGAGCATCTTCAATCATTTGATGTAGCATTGCAAGAGCACGCTCCCTATGTCCTTGCCTATGGAAATCCTTTGATGAAGTATTTATTAAGTCTCCCGTTAACAGAGACTGAAGTACTGGAATCTTGTCCTGAAAATTGTAATCATAGCATGTAAATATGTTTAAGTATCTGTGCATGCTTGTTTTACATATATTAGAAAGGTATGTATATAAATTGTCCTGCTAAACACAAAATCAACTAGATGATACAGTAGGAGTAACCATCATGTGATAAGATATATACCAAACAAGGAAAGAGAAGACCTACCTGTTCCAGCAATTCTTGTAGACGTTTGAGAAGTCGCTTTGCGACTGAAATTATACCAATTTCATAGATCTGATCCCAATAAGTAACACCCATCTTAGGAGCACGACCTGGATAGATCTCTGACAACATCACTTGGGCCTGTACCATTACAAATCCAGCTACAATAAATGTTTTCTTTGAATTTATGTCGACAATCATTATATCATCGCAAAACTCATCAATCATTGCCATTTATTGCCACAAGCACCATAAACTGAAACAAGCGCTCAAAATAAAGCAGAACTTACAAAATGAATGCCCAAAGGTATTTTTTGAGAAATGCATTTCACTTGCCTGATCTAGAAGTTTCTGGGACAAAGTTGAGGACCTTGACGATGCCGCAGCTACATCAATACATAGAAGAGTCTAGCAGGAAACATAAAAAGAAGTAAGTTTGCATACGACATTTCCATAAGTGGTGTCCATTGTCCAACTTACTTCTGGTCCACTCAGAAACAAAAGGAAACGAGATGAACTCAAAATGACCTAAGAAGATAACATACTGCAATCAAAGGACCTAATTGAGAGCGCAGAGTGGAAAAATCCAAATCTTGGACAACAGAAGTTCCATCAGCAGCACGAGAAACAGCATCCGCAGCCTGGGGAATCACAATAAGGTAGCTCTTTTGCATAAGCATTAGGTTCAGAAGTGGAACACATTATAAATTAGTTGTCAAAAACAACAAAATTTTCATGCAGAAAACAGTGATAATTTATACACAGTGATCAGTTAGGTACATACAGATGCTCTCTTAGAAGCTCCATCCACCCATTCAGCCAGTTCAAGTGTTGCTTTATCTTCTGGAGGTAGGGAAAAACGGTTAACAGCCTCTTCTCCAATGTCATACTTTGCCCTCTGCATGCAACTGAAAAATAAATTACGGTCAAACGTATATTTAATTGGTATACATAATAATTCAATTATCGAAAAATCAAACTCACAGATTCAGCAGCTTA
This sequence comes from Logfia minima, assembly GCA_963921325.1. NCBI lineage: Eukaryota > Viridiplantae > Streptophyta > Magnoliopsida > Asterales > Asteraceae > Logfia > Logfia minima. The sequence continues at coordinate 31,120,913 of OY992769.1, forward strand.
GATGGAGCTGCACGCAACACAGTTGATGCCTCCTCCCATTTCCATTGGCGATCAGACAAGGGGAGAAGACTTTGCAAGATTGATAAACGCCATTCCCAATCTTCAATGAAAGATCTTGCTTTTGAGATTCTCCACTCTAAAGCCTGTCTCCCATCAGTAGGCACATTTCCATCGATAGAAATATCCTGTTCGGTAACAGCTGAAGGTAAATTCTGCCTCAAAATATTTAGCAGTCGCCCTGTGAAAGACACCACCATAGTATTTCCTTCTTCATTAGTGCAGGGATCACTACTTTCCGCACTCGTGTCAGGATGTCTGGTAGGTGGTGGGCACGATGATAAGTCACGGGAAATATCGTCCATACGCAAAAGTGAGATGATTATGTTTACCATCATTATCTGCACCGTTAAAAAGGTTTTGATTCACACAGCGACGATAATGTTCACCACAGATATGTATAAAGGAAAAGGGTGAAATAAGGAACCTTGCGTGGAATGTTGTTGATAGCCTCCAAATGGATATTGAGGTCTTTTAAGTAACATAGCGCCACTTGGTTGCTTTTTACTTCATTAGTCTTACTACTTCCCATATATCCGAGGGCAAGAACGGCAGACTCCATGGCATAACGCATATGCATGAGTTCAACATCTTTCATCCTATGAAATGCAACATTATTGGACAAACATAATAAACATAATACATCGAGTGAAAATGATACAGACTAACTTGATGAAGCAGAGACTGGGTCTTTACAAAATATAAGAAACTGGCATTACCTTTTCCAGGCTGCTAAATTAGATGTTATTGGCTGCATACTAACTAACTCGATAGCGTCTTGAAATCTTATGTCTGGAACTACATCAAACAGAACCTGTATATACAAGAGAAGGAAATTAACACCTCATGTGTAAGATCATCTCAACCAGTGCCTCAAACTACCAATAAAGGTTACAGACTTACGCGTAGGGGACTATGGATCGATAACCTTTCAAGAACAAGATTTTCAACGAACGGATCCAACTGAATATCTTGGTTTTCAAGCTCTGTATGCCCTTTTCCAGACAAGAGTAATGATGATTTCAAACTCCATGATTGTCCAGAATTGACACATGCAACAAAAGAAGCAAGATCAAGCTGGTAACATAGAAAGTCACAAAGATGTTCAACACAGGACACCTGCAAAAGTTAAATATGGTTACACTCGGTACGAACATATCCATATCAAAGTGAGAATATATCAAAGTAAACTGATAAATAAAAAACACTACCTCATCTGAGTTATTACCATAAAGAGAAGATTCTTCCAGCCTTAGAGTTTGTGATTTACTAGTCCACAAAAGCTGCATCAATTTCCTTCTCATATCTGTTTTCCCAGACAAAAGATCCCAACCCATAACAGCCACAAGAGGTTGAAGTTGCGGGTACAATGCAAGAATCTACAAAATACAGAAATCGGATTAATACCTTAAGATACACAACTTATGAGTTTGAGGAAATCTACATACATTGCTTGCTTCTTGAAGTTGTTCCCTCTTGACAGCAGAAAGAGCAACATCCATGACACAGTCAAGTACATGCAACCCTGAGATACGAGCATAATGATACATGTTTCTCATACATGCAGAGATTGCCAACTTAGAGGATGAAGTTTGGTCACCAGGTGTCATCTGTACAAGGAAGCTTAAAAACTGTACAAGAGGGAGTGGGACCTGGTTGCCATTCGAAACTTTATGTGTTTCTATCTCTTCAGAGAGCAATTCCTCCTGAATGGACTGCAAAATGCACATAATCAGCAGTCTGAAATCCCTGATGTAATTCAACTTCATATATATGCATGACATGTACGCTATGGTACACAATAATGATATACGAATAAGTGTTCATGATGAAGTTAGCATGTAATGCACAGATGTAAAAGTTGATCAACAAAATGCATATTACAGATGCTTGGTAAGAAAAGGCCTCATACCTGTATCATGTGAAGAAGATGTCTGGAGTTTGATGAGAGTGCTTTCTCATATATTGACAACAGTTTACTTCGTGAGGCAAGCCAAGAGTCATCATAGGCTGCCACTCCAGACAAACCCCTCTTAAGGAGATCTTGCAAAACCATGCTATATAAACATTACAAGGGATTACAAACAAATAACCAACGAAAAAGCAACTTGGTAAATCTATTATTGAATCATATCCTTGATGATGTATGATTGAAGCAAAAAGAACAGGAACAACCAATATCTATCAACTAGGGATGTTCATGGTCCGTTTTGGCCAGTTTAAGTACACATTTTCAACCAAACCGGTAACTAAGGTTTGATGTTTTCTCAAACCAAACCGCCCAATTTAATGCATCAAACGAAACCAACCAAAGCAATTGAAACCGGGTTGGTTCGACCGATTTGACGGTTTGAACCAATTCTTGTTTGACTTTCAAATGAATTTTAATAACAAATATGTTAACTAACATTCAATCAAGTTACATAATACGAGTAATTGTCCAACTTTTATTATGTTACAAGTTTTTTTTTAAATATAACTACATGATCTAAGATTGGTATAAAAGTTTAACAATATCAATTAATAAAAATGGACTTCTATAACATTGTTACATACATCTTTAGTTTAAAAATAATTAGTTGCATAGTTCGCAAACATGCAAATGAACATTTTGGATACCATAGAAGAATCATATATGAAATTTGTTTGTTAAAGATGTACTTAATCTTTTGAATTAAACATATAAACCTAACAGTTTATATAAGATAATATAATACGGTTTGGTTTGGCTTAAATGGCCAGTTTGAGTCTTGAATCCGCAAACCAAACCATATATGACGGTTTGGAAAAACTCAAACCACTAGACCAATTATGAAAGATGAACCCGGCCAAACCAAGAAAATCACTTTGGTTTGGCAAGTTTAAACGGTTTCGGTCAAACCATAAACATCCCTACTATCAACACGTTCTCCACATTATGGATAGGCAGCCAATTGTGGGTTGGTATAGGTTGCCGGTTATCAACCTTTTGCCACAAATTTATGGTTGGTTGATTGTCGTTTCATATGCTAAAGTTGTCAATTGTTACTGTTCACTAGGGGTATTATTGTAATTCTGTAGAGAATTAAAACTATCTATATATAAATTTTGATGAGCAAAGTCATTTACGGTGGCTGCTAACCTTGCGGTTGGAGCTTACCAAGTGTGATGGTCTCTACAAATTCAAATCTCGGCACCACCTTTCTTTTATTTTTACTTCCGCAAACCACTAAGTGTCTCATTCTTTCTTATCTAATTTATATTATTTACTTTCAAGATATGACAAACTAACGAATTTATTTATATTGTCATTTTTATTTGTGTTTATTTTCTATTATGATTATTATTATTATGAGTATTTAAATTTTTAGAAAATGTCATTGTTATTTACATTTTATTATTATATAATTTATAATTTATTAATTATTAATAACACAAAATAACAATTTGACTAACTATCAAGGTTATTTAGTAATATGGATTTAAAGTTTACTTCAACATTATTAATGATTTTCACCAATTTTAGTTCTGACTTAATATTTTATATATACATTTCTGGAGCATTTGTATATACATTTTTGGAACTTTATTTAATGATTATCACCAATTCTAGTTCTGACTTTTGATAATATATATTATATTACGTTGTTTCCCGCAATTGAATTTTTTTTTCTTCTATAATTGTTAATGCATAAACTATAAAGTTGAATGGGATAGCCGGTTACGTCCCATGCAAAGCTCGGCGATAACCCTTGTTATAGACTATGAATTGATTGGGGTGTTGTCGAATTTGGTTGATAATACAAACCAATTAATTTATAGAGAAGTTACCTTAATAGCATTACTCTAGTTAACATACAATATTATAACGCCAAAACACTATATATCACAAATTACCCCATCATTTCATAAACCATTTTGCGAATAAGGGCCAATCTGCAAATTGGGGGTATTTTGGTAAATTACTTGGGATAAAAATAAAACTACCGGTCCCATCTCATTATTTCACAAAACATGGAGATGCCAATAGTAATTATACTGTCAACTTGTCAATAAACATATATATATATACACACTAGAGATGCATATAACATGATTTTTCATTTCACATATGCACTTTTGAATTTCAAATGGTTATTTTTCGGGAAATTCACAAACTCCAATTTATGTGAACAAATTTGCAAGGTGTTTTGCGTAATTTAAGGGTATTTTTGGCATTTGGTTTTTTTGGATGTTAAATTGATGGTAACCCAAAGAGTGGTTACCAAGGTAATTTGCTCTTTTTTAAGGCCATCTACAATGTAAGCACCAAAACACCTTTATGGTATAAAATTTGGTGTAAACCTTCTCCAACCAAGAGACCACGATGGTGTAGAACTTTGGTGTAACACTATTCAATACCCCATTTTACACCAAATTTGGTGTAATACTATTCACCACACCAAAGTTTGCAACATATTTGTTTTGTATATAACCCACATAAAAATTAAAAAGGAGTTCATGAAAAATATTATTAAAACAAGCTAAATGTGACCTTTAAAATTTGTACCATACTGAATATGGTTTAAACTTTTTTAATTATGCTTTTAGAATTTTTTTTAATAGTTATGTTGACTAATAATATAACTGATTGTTTGAATGTACATAAGTTAACTGGAACAAAGTTAATATGTAAATTTAATGTAAAAAATGTGACATAAACATTTGGTGTAAAGATTTGGTGCATACATTGGAGTGAAAACATGTTTGGTGTGATAAAGATTCTCTTTTTACACCAAAATGGTGTAACAATTTGATGCATACATTAGAGATGCCCTAAATAATAAAGGTAAAGCATAAGAATTTAGAACATAATCTATCAGACAAAGTGATATTGATGTTTTCCTTGATTTTCACATATAACTGTTTATTTTCCATTTACCACATCCTTCATTTCCCCACATGGTTGGGTTGGCAGAATGTGAAGGTATGAATCCAACGGAAGAATCACAAAAGGTTACAAAAATATTTACTATCGACAACAAATTTCCACCTTTTGGAAGTCTGTATTCAAGATTCAAGGAGACATGTTTGATTAACATAGTTTACAACGGAACTTTGAAGGCTGTACATAAATAATGCATGATTATATGCAATAAATGCATCCAAATATCCAATGACTGGTGGTGTTCTATTACATATACTAGTATATAAAATGTATTGTTTTAAATAACAGAGTATAGTATCCCAAGTTGCCTAGTTTGGTTAGCTTGTGCCATCCAAGTCAGTCCGCTCATGCCAGAAAACCTAGCAAGGATTGTCCCAGAAGGATTTTTAGTTTTCTATAATTTTCCAAAAAAGTTTTAAGCAGGCATATGTATCACGCAAATTGTCTGAAATTCTCTTGATGTTAAGATGTGTGGTGTGCCTATATATTTTGTAGTAGGGCCTAGAAGGTTCCTAGTTCACTAGTACTTTTTTTTGGAAAACCCCCTAGTTCATTAGAACTTGGTAGTATGGAGGGAGACTCCTGTATTTGAACTGCATTGTAGAGTTCACTTCAAAAATTCCTTAGGTCCTAGTTATGTAGAAGTAAAACATTATCTCGCTGTTTAACAACAGATCATAATTTGAGCTAAGAAAGACCAAAGTGACTGGTAGAGATCAATTCAATACAGCTCCTTACCACCATCAATGTACGACACAAGAAGTCCAAGACCAAAGGTCATATAGGGTCAAGGTTTATGGCCACTAGATAAATGTTTTTGGTGAACACAAGGATAACTCAATACTTCATCATAAAATAGAAGGACACGATGTAATAGGGTTGGAAAATCTTATATATGAGAGGTGCACGTCTGTAACTTCACGTGCAAGAAACATCATTGTCATAGCAAATGAAGTGTCATATTTAGCAACTAGGGAACGAGATCATTAGTGCCTCAGTGGATCCATTGTATAACTACAAAGAGTCATACAACCAAGGAAAGAGACCACAATGTCCCAATGGATCCATTGCATGACGGTAAATTTGCCCAAAGGATAAAATTCCTTTACAGGGCAAAATTCTTTGGATCTCCCTTTGTGTTACATATAAGTTGCTACTTTGCTATTATTATGTATTTAAATAGTCACAATCCAAATAATAAGGCAATCTCATGCGATAGATTATAAATGGCGGTACAACACGTTCCATGTGCATACAGTTACACAGCAGATTATGGTGTGCTGTCATATATTCAGAGGCGTGTTGTCATAGATTAAGTGGTGTGTTGTCATAAATTGGTGGTGGTGAATGTCATGGGTTGTCTAGTTTATGTCAGGTAGTGCCACTTGAGCAAATTGTGAATGTTTGTTGGACTATTAGCAAATATTCTCTTAGACAGGGTTCCTATTTTTCAAAATTCTAGAGGGAGAACTCGAGTTAGAAGTTATATTCAGGGATGCTCGTGTGTAAATTTCTACAAAATTCTCTTGATGTCTGGAGTTTTCTTATATAAATAGTCTAGAGATATCTACAGTTTCTTTATCCTATTCATTTAGTGGATGCATGTAACGTATAGCTCAATGTCATCATAGTTAACATTGTCTACCAATCGCTCTTTCATAGATAAGATAAAGCATGAAAGCATAGTAAAATAAAGAGTGGGCATACCGGTAATCAGCTTCCTCGATTCCATAACCAAATCGAAGAAATTGAATATGTGACAGAGCTTCATCATCGTCACTATTGTTCAAACATTCCTTCATGGCATCCAAATGTACCATCTGAACAGATCGTTGTATCAATTTAAGAACCTTAACATCCTCATCGCTGCCTTCTTCTTGAACTGTCGGCGAAACAATCAAACTTGAATCATCACCACCTCCATCATTCTCTTGAATCCATTTGATCTGCTTTGCTATATTCTCCAAAAGTGCTTCAAAGATAACAGCGTTTTTCAAAATCACTCCCTTCAAATACATCATTTCACCTTCTTCAATCTCGAAATTACCACCAGAAGTCCCGTTTTGTTCATTCTCTCTGACCTCCAATTCAATCAAATCCGACTTCAACCTCTTGAATCCAAGCTCTAAGATCTTATTCAAAACTTTCAAACACTCCTCGACATCCACATATTTACTACCCGCACTCGAATCAAAATCATTTACACCTGATTCACTGACATCCACTTTCGATTCACTAAATTGCAGTTTCGAATCAATATCACTAGTACTAGTTTCCTCATTTTGAATTAAATCATAATTATCAATCCCTAATTCATTTTGACCTAAATTGCTCTTTTCATTCTTACTAACCAAAACCCTAGATATAATATTCTGAACATAAAGCACAAATTCCGCACGCAAACGCAACGTATTCGAATCAAAACTCCAAACTAACGATGTAGGATCATTAAATTGAAGAAGTTCAAGAGTACATATATAAGTTAACAAAGCAGGTGAAGAATTAGAATTAAAAAGGATAGTATCATAACGGCCACCATTCGCGACGATTGTTTGAAGAATTGAACGAGCTAGGTCAGGGTTTCGAGATCGAAGAGCGAGAATTGTAGCTCGAAAGGGCTCGATTTGACCTAAGAACAAATGGTTTGCTGCGAGACGAGAGAGCAGGTCAGTTTCCATACCTGCATAATCAGGTCGAGGTTCCATTCGTGGTTATAGATACATGTGTGTGTAGGTGTAAAAGGTAAGTAGATTGATGAATGAAAGAATGAGCGATACGGTTGAAGAAGAGAAGGAAAGAGTCGAAGGTTGTAAAGGGTTTATATAGTTATGAGTAACACCTTGGATTTTGGAAATGTTACTTGGAAACCATATTCTCTTTCTCTATATATAATATTTACTTAAATGTAACTATTCATTTCATGAGTAGTATAAAACTCATTCTCTATATTCAGACGCATTTCGGGGCCTCTCAAGAACTTTTGCTTTTTGCTTCAAATCCTCGAGAGCTAGAACGTAGAAGGGTGGAAATAGGCATTCACCCTCTCTCGGATCAGTTTGGAATACTTCATTTATTTCTGTATAAATACTAGGGTTAAAATTTATACGATTTATGATAATGTAATGATATTTATTTATTAGGTAAAATATATATAATTATTAAAGTTTAAGCGTTAATCAAATTACAATTTATTCAAACAGTTAATTACTTAAAAATTAACTATATGGTAAGTATAACATATGAAAAAATAAATCAGACAGTTAACTAATATACTAAAAGTATTAATAAAAATGATTCAAATAACAGAAAAACAATAAAAATTAATGATGGTTATCAATTTATTTAATTGTGGTTACTAATTTATTTTATTATTTTATTATTAATTTTGATATTTAAAAATTTAAAATTTTCCACAAAGACTTAATGATATGAAAGATTAAGTGTGAAAAAAATTATAGTAATGACAAATATGAATTTTGTGTATTTGGCCATACTTGATTGGTATTATATAGACATAAATAAATATGATTAACTCCACTTTTATATATAATAAAGATAAAGATTTACCCTAGACTAAATGTAACTATTCATTTAACCGTGATAAATAGTGGTGTAAAACTGGAGGATTAAATAAACTAGTGGAAAAAGCCCGTGCAATGCACAAGTCTTATTTAATTCAATCCTTGAATAATTCATGTTTTGATAATTGTTTATACTACTAATTCTTATATTATACATTGAGGAATAAAAAGTAGTTAATTAATTACGGGTCTTTATATTAATATCATTGTTAAGATAAGATATTAAACATTCAAGAGTGATAACATATTATTGTTTCTAGAAACAAACCCCAAAATATACCAAAGATCATAAGTTGTGTTCTCGTACACTCAATAAGCGAAGTACATATCTGATATGACCCAAAAGTATATATTTTTGTTGTTGCCAACACTCCGATATGACATCAATGGCGACCATCTTCAAATATTTCTGTATGTCTAAATGAAAACTCATTAGTTGTCTTATATAAAAGAATACAAAAAATATATATTTCAGTAGGTGAATGTCATGGTAGTGTCTATTTATCAATGATTAATAATTTTATCCCTTTTTTAACACATGGAGAATTTTCTTATCACTGTAGTGAACGTTAAATTTGAGTTTAAACCCATGAGATCTCTCCAATATCAAAAGGAAATTATCGCTTTATATGGATGTTTTATGTAAATGACTCGTCAGTTCATCACAAAAGTTATTTAATATGAGTGTATGAAAGCTATTTGATCCCAATTTAATTTAAAGACGTGTATGCGAAAAATCATCACCATGTGAGAGTATCAAAATTCACAACAAAATTAAAACAATAAGTATAATAAAAAATATCATGTATGATAAAGGAATTCTCATGAAATAATTAAGTTAATAATAAACTCTATAACCAAAACAGAAATGGACATGTATTTAACAAATACAAATAGTTCTCATATGTAGTGTGCACACTTTATTATAAAATCATAAAAAAATACATGAACGACATACATAGACACATTGATTACATTAAAAAAATATTGTATCATGAAAATGATAAGAAAAGTAATCAATTACCAACATGTTTTACTTATTTACTTATACAGATCATTCTTATACAGTTGTACATATGTAGTTTGCACCCTCTAGTAAATTTTGAAAAATTGTCATGACCGACTTGCAAATACACATTGAGTATGTTAAATAAAAAATTTAGTATGAAAAAATGATAAAAATATTAATCAACAGACAACATGTTTTAATTATAAAATTGTGTACCTTTGATGTATCTATCTCTCGTAGATCATCACCGACATAGATAAGTCTCTAAACCTATTTTTAATTAATTAAATATGAGATTTAAATCAAAAGGAAATCAAAAGATCAATATTTATATGTACTAATAATTAATGAAGTCATTGCCATTATTAATTATAGAACCTTCAAAGTTTTCTTACTATTTGTGGCAACATAAGAATAAAAAATAATAATATTGTTATTGATATATATAGACTTATAGATTATTTAGTACTACAAATATTAAAAATCTACCATATTATTATATTGATTATTTATATTACATATTATTAACTTATTTAAACATAGTTATATATAATTTAATTTTTCTACCATTATATATGTCAAATTTCAAAAAGATAAATAAAAAATTATAGTGTTATCGTAGATAGATACACATGATTTATATTATTGATAATGTATTATTTTATTGATCTTACACATTATAACACTTATTTTAACATACAGAGATATAAATATATTAATATGGCTAAGAAATTAATATAAAGATTAACTCAACACTGATTACCTTACCATTATTTATTATTATAAAACTTTATTGGTATTGTTGGTCTAGATTCATTCATCATTATTACAAATCATGGTTACAATGATCTATATTTATCTATAATATTATAATAATTATTATATTATTATAACCGTTTTAAAGAGTATATTAGTTTTATTCATAACTAAAAACTCAAATAACAGTTTTTCCGGTTTGAAATTCATTTTGCCTCCAAATATGTTTGTTGTTCCTATCCTTGCATAGAAAGAGTGGATCACCTCTCTCAAAGTGATAATATTATATGACCTCTCTCAAAGTGATAATATTATAATAATTATTATATTATTATAACCGTTTAAAAGAGTATATTAGTTTTATTCATAACTAAAAACTCAATATTTGTAGAATTTATTTATCATTATCATTGTTAAATATATTTGTTTAGTTAAGTATTTTTTTTTTTAATGTTATTCATAACCAAGAACTCAATATTTGTATAATTCATTCATTCATTTATCATTGTTATTATTAAATATCATAATTACAATGACATATCTATATCTATGATATTATATAATTATAATAAATAATTAAAAGAATATTTATTACTAATATTTAATATCTAAGAACTCAAAAATTATAGGATAGTAGAAACAGTAGTTTATTGTGAAATTTGTTTGGTTGCTTCAGTTTAGTGTGAAATAATACCTCATTTTCATGCAAGGTATGCAAGGTATGGAGGTAGTACTTCCTGCTTTTGCTCCCTACCATATCTTTATATGGTTTCATGTTCCGATCGAATACCTCTTTCGGTGGAACTTTCATGGTTCTTCATAGCCGTTGATCGGTAAAGTTTCTTCATTTTCTCACTCCCTTTACACATTCGATCAATGTATGATTGGCAAATTTTGGACGTCGAAAACTTACTAATTTATGTTATGTAGTCAGTCATCTTTTGTATGATGTCAAATAAGGCAAATGGATAGCATCCTAAAACCGTGTGATGCTCATATGAAACCGTGGATAACATCTTTTTTAGATGAACTTAGGTTCGTGATTATGTTAATCTTCTGTCATTTAAATATGTTCATTCACATGGTTCACTCTTAATCATCAAATTACATGATGATTTTGTTTTTCCGAATAGTGATTCATGTTAGTTAGGACTCATAAAACTCAAGAATGAAGAATACTGGGAGGTAGCTTATATATTGTTGTAAGCACAACATGCAACCCCATTTTTTGATAATTTTATAATTAAACGTTGTATTTAGACGATATGTCAACTTAATTATGAAGTAATTACACAAATGATTGTGTTCTGTTATGATTACCATTTATGACGTTATCAATTTAAAATTTCATGAAAAGAAAAGTAAATAATCTGCTCGCCAATCTGAAACTGGAGGACTTGAATTTGTTCTCAAAGTGTTCCCAAGAACGCCCAGTAACATGGTAAAATTATACCAAAATTCAACCTTTTTATTTTGAGTCTGTTTTTATATCCATCCATTGGCATTGCTACTTCGAGATTGCATGTTCAACCCATTTATTTGTTTATGATCGGGTTGATTCGTATAAGTGGACAATAAATGATATTTAAGGTGGACCAATCTGTGTATGGTTAATCATCTATACCAATTCAAATGGGATAGCTAAAAGAAATTAGCTCAAAAGGAAATATATATTTTTATGTTTAAACCCTCTAAATCAACGATTTTTATATAAAATAATATAGTTTCGTAAATCTTTTTGATAAACAATTTACGCATGGATATATACAATATTAGCTTTTAATTTCATGTATACACACATGTTTTTTCATGTTAGTGTGATATTGGAATAGGTTTACAATGTTTTTATGAATGAGTGAAATTTGATTGATAAAAATCAATTTTGTTATATTATGAAGCTTTGGCCTATCGGCATTGGTTTTATCTTTCAGTCATGAGGTTGTAAGTTGAAGTTATGAGGATGAGACAAATATATTTGTGATAGTTATGTTTGTGATAGTTATGTATATAGTAGTTGCCTTTTTAAAAATCAAATATAAAGATAAAAGAAAAATCGGTAACGGTTATATTTTTTGGTATAAGTTTTATTAGAACCTTTTTTTTTTTTCCGACAAATAACTTTTGCAATTACTACAAATTTCTTTGTTTTCTAACCACTAAATAATGGATAATCATCAAACTAAAGATTTAATGACTAATTAAAATAAATAATAACGTTTTGTTATTCACAAATAAAAGCAAGCATGTATCGTAACTCTGAGTAAGCGTATGTTAACAAAAAAACAAACATCAAATCATGTTTAGCATAAGTTGCAATTTTAATCATTATATATGCGAATGAGTTATCTAAACTTGTTTTGAATGGTTTTGGGTGAATGATGAATGACATAGTTACAATTTATCAGTACATTATTATTGCAAGTAGTTTTACTGAAAACGTAATGACATATTGCTCGTTCACTAGCCTTAGACAACCCGCAAAATATATCGACGGTACGATGATCACGACTCTTTTATTAGGGGAGACCAAGTATCGAAGTTATTAAAGAAAGTCTTCTGATAATTATAATTTAATTTAATGATAGTTATGATGTTGAATGATGTTATCAAAAGTATTTATGATAATATTAAAGGTTGTGATTGTTGTTACTAGATTTTTAAGTAAATAAGGCTTTACATATTCAACAAAGTTTTAATCTTATTAGAAAAGTTCCAAGTTATTCTAAATACCTAGATACCGTATATATGGTGTTATTGCTTTTATATTTTTAAACCAATTTGAAATTTTAATGCTTGAGATGGTTAGAAGATGCGATTTGTGATTATCGTGTTATCCCTATTATTTATTTACTAGCTAGTAACCCACACGATGCGATGAAAATGTATTTGAAATCGATAAAAAGGTAATGAATAACCGTTATAAATTTAATATGAAATATACGTCCGAAATCAAAAATCATATGGTGAACAACACTTAAACAAAAATCAAAGAAAGTATCGTATAAAATGAGATACAAAGTTATGAATTCTTTATAATTAAATGTTTTGTACTTTTAAATACAATATAGATATGTATTAGGTTGGTTTAATTCTTTATATTTAAATGAGATACAAAGTTATGAATTGCATATTTTCTGTATCGTATAAAATGAGATACAAAGATGTAACGGTTTTTAAATGGAGATATAAATGTTTGAATTTTTGTTAAACATTGTATACAGAAGTTGTTGCACATGTTTATATGACAATGAGATATATGGGTATTTTAGATTTTTCCCATTTTCATTTTAAGCCAAAACATAAAATGCTTCATAAGAGAGTATAAATATGTAATATGTATATATTAAATTGACATGTTTATAGTCTTGTCATATTTTATTGCAATTATACTGAATTCATATTAAAATAAGAATGATAACAACAATTTTTGTATGTGTCATCAAAACGTCAATACATATATAAATACTTATACTTGTTTATTTCATACTCTCTAAATATTTATTGTCACACCCGAATTTTTATCATCATAGATAAAACTTTAAATTTTATTTCATATTGCTAATTATATGCACAGGTAGAGAGGGTGTTAGCTTTTAAGAAAAGAAAGTTGAAGGGCTGTTTTGTCAAATATAGATAGTAGGGGATCTAAAATGGAAATATACTTTGAATTTGGAGATGGGATATTTTCGTTCCAACATCGTAGGTTTATGAGTTTATCCCGTGAATATTTGCGGAGCTTAAATGTAAATAATATCTATCCCATTCATAGTTCACGTTGGAGAAAATATTGAAAAGATTAGAACCCTAGCACCTTCACGAGGAGAAAAAATGGCAGCAATGGGAGGAACAAAGGGAGCTTTTGTTCATGAGAATCCGACGTACGGTTGCGAGTTACGGTTAGATTACGATATCGTTTGAAGGTATAACTTGATCCTAGTTCTAATTAAATGTTTTCGTTATAATCATATATAAAGTAGAAGCAGATTGGTTGAGTTTTCAAGTGTCTCTAACTTGTTATGTTTACCGGGTGGTCATCGTTATATATAGAGTCGGTTTCACAACGGATATAATATGTTTTGGTGAGTCGTGATGATCATAATATGTTATTTTGATAGAAAAATTGATTTTCAAGAGAACATGAAAAGAACTCAAAACTTGGATTTAAGAGTCATGGAGTTTGCCACTTTATATGTGTCCACATACGTAATGAAGAAGCTGAAACGGTGTACGTATGAATGTTTAAACAATGGTGGGACTGATGTAGTAACCTAGAAGTAAAGTCTGAGTATTTAATTTTAATAGCATATAATTGCATATTGTCCGCGCAATGCGGTGGTGACAGTTAATTCATTTATTTTGATTACGTTAATATGTTCGTTAATAAAATGCATCCTTAAATATTTCATGTTTCATATTTCATATTTCAATCTTCACCATATATTGATCGTGTGTCTATTGTGAAGTTACAATCTTATTTAATTTCTTAGACATTGAAAATTTTAAGGAGATTTATCTTTAGAATTGAGTGAAATTAAGTGATCAATTGACTAGTTAATTTTTTTTAATTGATAATGTCATTGACATGATTCTTATATTACTAATAGGATATTTGCACTATGCAATGAAGTCTGATATTTATTCTAGACGATGGTTATAAGTTGATGATGGCCAAATGCGTATGTAGTAGAGTTGGTATGATAGTGCAAGCAGTGATTAATAGGCGATGTAGTTAAGTATTTATTTAGTGAGCTTAAGGTGACTTTAAAAATTGATAAAACATTAATTGTAATAGTAGAGAAAACAAAATATTAGAAATTTTTTTAAGAGTATGTTTGACCAAACTAGTTGGTAGCTGGTGCTGGGAGCTTATAGCTGAAACTTTATTTTTGAAGTTGTAAGCTGGAGTTTAAATTTTTTATAAGTGTTTGGCAAATTAGCTTGAGCTAGAAGCTTATAGATGTGAATTGACTTAAAGGACAAAAAGCTACTTGATAAATAAATATATAAATGGTATTTATGTAATTTATCATTTTAAAAGCTATGAGCTTATTTTAAAAGCTAGTTCAACAATTTTTTTTTTCTAGAGCTTATTTTTCCACAAGCCCTAAAATTTTATCATCAAAACAATGCTACTAGCTTGACCTTTTGAAAAAATAAGCTTAAGCTCACATAAGCTAGAATAAGCTTGTGTGCCAAACATACCCTAAAAGTTAAGATTAAGAACTTTTAAAATATAAAGTGTTTAATGTAGAGATAAGTTTCAATGTGAATGGAAAATTTTGTGAGAATAAAATAATCAATCTCAATCGTTCATTTTCATCAATATAACAAAACCCCACATTTTTAAAAATTGAGTATCTCAAAAATGGTTAGTCAAAAAATTATAAAAATTGCACCATAAAAATCAACATTTTTTCTCTTGGATTAGACATCTCAGTGGTATATTTACGTCGAATTTTTTAATTTCATTTTCTGGTAGGTTTTGAAAATGACTATCACATGTGAAAAATTTGGTAGGTTATTCCAATTAGAGAGAAATAAAGATGTGAATGTGGGAGAGAGAGGGGTTTGGGAGGATGTAAAATGGAGATGGCAATGGGATTGGGAAAGGGATCTTAAAGGGAGAGCTTTAGGTGAATAAAGAGAGCTTGAGAGTTTAGTGGAACGGTATGAGTTAAATTGGAGGGGTGAGGATAAATGAAAATGGTTATTGTGTGAGAAAGGTGATTTTTCTAGTAGAAAGCTTAGAAAGTTAGTGGATGAAAAGCTTCTTAGGAATTCAAGAAGGAGAATGGAGACGATTGAGTGTAAAGTTGTTCCAAAAAAGATATGTGTTTTTATTTGGAGGCATAGGAATGGGAGAATTCCGGTTCGGGAGGTTATAGATAAGATGGGTATTGACATTCATAATGTGTTTTGCCCAAGATGTGGAGATGATGTGGAATCTATTGACCATTGTTTCATAAAGTGTAAGTACTCTATAGAGCTTTAGGATAAAGTTTTTAATTGGTGGGGTTTGGGTGCGTTTAATGTTGGGTTTATTGATAATATTATCAAGCATGAAGGTGAGGGATCTTTCCCTAAACAAAAAATTTCAACATGGAGAGCAAGTATTTAGATTACGTTATATTTGATTTGAGATCATAGAAATAGTAAGGTGTTTAAACCTAGTGACGGGTCAACTTCAGATTTATTTAAGGAGATTCAAGTGAGGTCTTTCGGATGGTTTTCAGCTATGAATAGGAATGCTCGTCATGGATTGAATGGAAAAGATCAAATGAGTGCAATATTTAATTATGGATGTGCTTTTGTATTTGAAGGTAACAGTTTTGAAGTGGCTGAGTTGGCATTTCTGTTTTGTTACCTGGTCTATTGGTTATACTGTTATTAGCTTATGTTCGTGTTTGGATGCGGTCCCGGTGGTCTTCTCTGCTGCTGTTGCTGCTATTTGAATTGTTTTAGAGGGAATAAGATGTATGATGGTGGTTAGGCAATTTTGAGGACTTTTCTGTTTAATCTAGTTATTAATCTTATCCATTTTAAATTTGCATTAAGTTTTCTTGAAATTCTATTACTCCATATTAGTATAAAAATTAATTAAATGTTAGTTAGAAAATGATATTTTAAAAGATACGTAAAACATAATCAAACTTTTATGTTTCTTAGTAATGCAAATCTACCATTACTAACGTATAATGCAAGTCTACCACAAGTAGCGTATAAATATACATTAATTTATAAATATGTAAATTTGTCTCGTCTCATTTTAAATCATCAATATCAAAATTGAAAATTTACTTTAATATCGTTAACTCAATTTTATGATTGTGATTGAACTTTAGTAAAAATCTTGTAATAAGTATTTCTCATTTTAAGCTTTGTATATATTATGTACTTGATTGATTATACAAAAGACAATGCATATTATACAAGTTGTATTAAAAATTAGAAAATTAAAACTTTTGTTAATAACGTACCCCGAGAAACAATAAGAAATAGTCCTCCGTATGATGGAAGGGGAAATCGTTGTGTACGGTAAAAAGTATACATAAAAGAAATGAGTTTGGTACATGATCACAATTTAGTAACATATTATGATTATGATTATGGTTATGATTAAGAAGTGCTAATATCTTGTTTGAAGTTTTTTTTAATTCATATTAATTACTCATTCCGTCTCAAAATTATAATGTATATTTTATTTTTTATTTATTTCAATTTAATTGTTTATTTTTCTAAATGAATGAGTAGAATTAATTGAATC
Source organism: Logfia minima (assembly GCA_963921325.1). NCBI lineage: Eukaryota > Viridiplantae > Streptophyta > Magnoliopsida > Asterales > Asteraceae > Logfia > Logfia minima. The sequence continues at coordinate 31,138,486 of OY992769.1, forward strand.
GACTTGATCACCTCTAAGAGTACAGGGAGTGGGCTGGAACGCGCACGTTCCTGGGCTGGAACGCCGTTAGAAACGCCGTTCCGCCACTCCCCGGCAGCGTTTTGGGAAGCGTTCCGGACACAGCGTACCCCCAGACGTTGTGTTCCGGATTTTGAATGTTTTTTTTTTTTTTTTAAATACAAAGTTTAGGTTTAAAAAAAAAAATCAAAAATAACGGATGTATAACTGTTTTTTAAAAAAAAAAATAAAAAATTAAACCCTATTTTCTATCTGTAAATACAACACTTTCAACACAATTTTTAACACACCAAAACATTATTTTGCATCTACAATACACTCAAAAACTCTGTCATTCTATAAAATTCATCACTTTCTCATCTACAACACCCTCAATTATTCAAAAACACACACCATTCTATATAATTCATCACCATGTCGAACAACCAAAACAATCCATTCAACCTACAATCTCAATGTAACCCTTTTCAACAATATACATCACCAAACTCGCAATCCGACATACCCACTTACGGCACTCAATATACACCCACTTTTCCCACTCCGTTTCAATCATCATCCTCTCAAACTACTCAATTTTTATCCGAACAATTTCAAGCCTTTATAATGTGGCAACAACAACAACAACAACAACAACAACAACACACCCTTCACCCAACAACAACAATAATCGGTTGAAGACGAGGTTCCGAATCCCACATCCCGTAGAAGTAGAACCAAAAAAGGAAAACAAGTGGTGGTGGAATCATCACAACGAGGTCAAGAAAGGTTTACACCAACGCGTCCGGTTGGGAAACCGCGAACAAGCTTCGGTTGGCCCAAAGTTAGGTTGCCGTTTCTGAGGATTCAAACCGAGAAAACGCGCAAACGGGCGACTCTTTTTGGTATCTTGTTATGAACGAGTACCACGTCCGCAACCCTCCTTTTACCCACACCAAAGACGCGTTGACATCAAAATGGAAGAAACTCAACGCGGATTGTCAAAGGTGGAGAGGCATATGGAACCGGATCAACTCGCAACAAAGAAGCGGCGAAGATGACGACGACTTTCGGATTCGGGTGGAGGCGCAATTTAAGAATGAAACGCTCAAAACTTTTAGAAGTTTTCAAGCGTGGAACTTCTTAAAGGACCGCCAAAAGTGGTTAACTCCTGATCCCGTTGTAGTTGGACGGCGAAACGTTCCAAAACACCGTGAGACGGTTCACTTGGATGACTTGGACTTGGACGAGGAACCGGAGGACAACCCGAATGCCACGCTATTCGGTAGTGATGCATTCCAACGTCCATGGGGAAAAGCTAGGTAAGCAAAATCCCAAAAGACGACATCCGGTTCCAACACTTCTACTCGCACTTCATTTGACGAGTATCTCGCCGGTACCTTTGAAGACATTCGTTTCGACAAACAAGCATACTATCGGAATAAAGATTTGGAAACACAACTTCGAATGTTGGCTATTTCGACGGACGGATTGTCAGGACGAGACAAACAAATCATAGAAAAACAAAAGGCGAAGATTCGGGCAAAGTTGGATTTCGAGGAACCGGCGGACGAGACACCGGAGGACACTAGTTCGGGAGACGATTGATTTTTATTTCTAGTACTTGTTCTTTATTTTAATTTTTAGGACTTGTAATCGTTATTTATATTTTTAGGATTTGTAATCGTTATTTTTATTTTTAATGAACTTTTAATTTTTAGGACTTGTAATTTTTTTTAATGAAGTTATTTATTTTATTTAAATTAATTTGTTATTTATATGTATTTATTATATTATTTGAATTTTCTGAAAAATAATAAAATCAAAAAGAAATTCCTGAGCACTGTACTGAACACTGTTCCCACTCCCGGAGAACACTGTTGCTGAACACTGTGATGAGGAGGTCACGACTCCTTGTGCTCTAATGTATATGTATATCATAAAAAATATACAAAAGTAAGTATAAAACTATCATATTACTAAAAGTAGATTGTATCGATTATGTTTTTTAAACTGTGTATTTTTTATTTATAAATAATAAATTTGAGACGAAGAAAGTATTAAACTATAATTTTATTAATTTAATAAACAACTTCGATGTAAAACAAGGAAGTGTAATTGAGTTCATCACTATAAGAAAAGTGATAATTTGTACATTATAAAGGTAACGTGAACATTACAAATATACATCTAAGATATCATACTATATGCGTTAATATAGTGTATTTGTGATGTGTCGTCACTTTGTGATTTACAAATCACTATCCTAAATTAACATTGATGTAGTATTGATGTTAGGTTTATGTGTTGTGAATTTCTTAACACTTTATTATAACTTAACTTTTTAATGGCATCGCTTAAAATTAGGTATATTTATTTATACATTTAATAAACTATCGTGTATTATGTAAACACAATTAATTTATATTAACATAGTCTTAGTATTCAAATAATTCGTCAAATAAAATATGGAAAATGCTAACTATAGCCCTTAGAGCTATGGTTAAGCATACCATATTTACAAAACTTTTAAAATTATAACTCTTTATTTCCATAAATATTAAATACTTACATATGTATTTATGGAAAGTGAGTATAAATATAGAATATAATCACTTTAATTTATTGTGAACTAAGTTTGTAATGTTATTTAAGGCAAGCTTAACTATAGCCCTAAGGGCTATAGTTAGCATTCTCCATAAAATATTTATACATTAAAGTTTTAGTATTGTATACATATATTATGAGGTTTAACTATTAGATAAGATCTCTCCCAATGGTGGACGTGGAAGACGTGATTTTTCATCGAGATCGAGACGGGGTCCCAACACTTGTTTGTCTTCGGAGTTCTTCATCGAGATAGAGATGGAAGATGAGGACGTGATGAAGCTTGGATGATGCTTGCTACCAACGGAAAACGTGAAAGACGTGAGAGAGGACGGGAGGAGAACAGGAGGAAGATCCTCCCGTTGGCAACACTCTAATATGGTGTGAATACTTTTATTTGCTGCACTTATCACCCCTCTATTCTATTTTACTAGACTTAATGACATAGCTCAGACCGACCGTATACTAGATAGCAAGTTGGGGGCTCAAAGGGTGGTTGCATTTCGCCACAAGGGAAGCTTAGCGGTGAGGGAACATCCCGAGGTAAGTAACAAGTCTTTTATGGTATCAAGAAAATAGATAGTTAAGGGATTAGTTGGTTTTATCTAGTTTTAAAATGGTAGTTCGCAGCGGATCATAATATCTGGTTAATATCCATCTTATTTGGTTAATTTCGTGATTAGTAGGTTTTTTCTTTTTGTATTCCGTAATTTCGTAAAAGAATTAAAAGAGAATACTACATATAATGATATGCTCTGATTATATGCTCTTTACAGGGATCCTATAACCCATCTATCATCACATTCATCAATATATATATATTATTGCCATAACTCATAATTTTATATTACTTTTTCATTAAAATAATGTAGATGTATTAGGTCATTTAATGGTCAACACACATACAAGCATATCATTATATGTGATCATTAAACTATAACGATCTTGTGATCTTTCAACATGATGTATTTCGATTCTAAAATGTGTGTGGATTCTTACATGTAAGTAATATTATGGATGTAGAGTTATAATTTATCGTCAAAATTTTTATTAATGGAAGTCCCAATGAGTGTCAACAAACAATTTACCCGTTATACACGACGTTAGTTACTCCTTTTTGGAAGGTTACACAAATTAACATGTTGATTTTGTTAGATCGAGCCAAATGTAATTTATTATGTTACTCGCGTGTATTTATAGAGTATGTGAAAATTTTATGTTTTTGTTTAACTATAGACCGTTACAGTTAATACTTAGCTTCTACGCTATAAGATTATTTTAAAAGATTGATTCACCAGACATAGAATAATCACATCAAACATTTAATGGTATACACTGTGTCACTAAAACGTCTCTTCACGCTCTCACTAAACCATTTCCTACATCTCTGTGTCCTCTCACTAAATCCTAGTCTTCAAACAGTTAATATAACAACAATCAAGTATATTATTTATCTATATATATAACAGTTAATATCTTACATATATATATTTTTTGACATATTGTATAGTCGATATCTCTAATTTAATTTGCTTTTTAATATATACAGGTTAATCGTTAGAAGACATCATTTATTTGGACACGACAAAGTTACATTATTCGCTCGCTTGCAAAGGGACACACATAGAGAGTTATGTAAATTTTATGTTGAATCATTTCAATTGTTTGGTCGATACTATTATACGTAATGAGCATATTAGATTTGTTGCTTGTGTTTTGATTATATGTTAGAAAATATTATGTTTTGTCAAAAAATAGGATGTACAAATTGTATGCAGTAAGTTTAATTTAATTCTTATATATTAACAGCTCTGAACAAAACCTTGAATAGAGTCCAGCTGTTTAAGCCCAGTTAAATGTAGTAAAAATGTAAAATGTCTCTGATAGAGTCCAGTTGCAAATAGATAATAAATGAATAGATTCCAACATAGAGTCCATAAAAAAATGTCCATTTACAAATGAATAGAGTCTGCAATATGTGTACAAGCCGGACCTTTTTTCATGGAATAGAGTTTGGTCAAATAACAGGACTCCATAATAGATACCCCTGATAGAGTCCGGCTAAATATCCGGACTCTAAGGGCCTATTTGATCGGTCCCTATTTGTATTTGTATAGTAGTGAAAAACCAATGGCCGGACTTGCACAATTCCGATTAAAACTTCATCACATTTTAAAACCCTCTAAAGTTCGAGCTTTTTCCACCCTCCGAAACAGCAAAATCTCATAATGTCCTCATCCACAACCATTAATCCGTGAATGTTTACTTAATCCCGAAGAAACAATGGAAACGTTATCAACCACCATCAAAGGATGAGGCTTTGGTATCACAGTTGATGATGGATACGGTGGCTCCATATACACTGATCGTAACTTCAATGATTTCGATGATTCCGATGATCACCCAAGTTGCAAACTAAAGTAATAAACTGGCCGGTTGCTTCGAGATGGGTAATGGGAAAGGGAAAGATAATGATAACACCAAAGAATATAATGAGCGTTCCTTATTATTCTTTTGGTCATTGATTGGTTCATTAACAATAATTATACACACACATAAATAATACCGTTAGCTTGTATATTATAGTTGTGTATTGTAATTATGGGAAGTCCTTTAGGGTTAGGCTCAACTCATATTTAGGGCTCGGTTTCTGTCCTATATATAAATGTATATCTTTGTTCATGATAATGTAATACAAATATAATTCCTTTAAGTTTTCTTGTGCTATTACTGTTATAAATACTAATACATATATGATAAATATATATAGTATTAATTTTTATTATAAATGAAAATTTGTAGTGTATATATATATGTTAAAAAATGTTAGTGTTAAATTATTGATACCTCTGTAAACATATCGATGGTGATATGGTTCAAATAAAAAAAGAAGATACGAAGAAAAAAAGAAGATAATATATATGAATATATAATTGTTTGTAATATAAAAGTATGGGGAGGGATCAATGGGAAAGTAAGAAATTAGGGAAGGAGGGAAGCAAATCTCAACCATTGATTTCATCATAAATAAATTTTAAAAATTACAAAAAATTTCAAAATTTAACATTCATCACCAATGAATGTTAAAAATATTTTTTAATAAAAAAATCAAGGGCTAAGATTTACTTCCCTCCTTCCCTAAATTTTGAAACTTTCCTATAGATCCTTCCCGAAAAAGTATTATCATTTTTATGAAAGCAAATGACGACGTAAAAATGTGAAATCATATAAGGAAGGAATATGGGTTAAATAATTAGTTTTATAACCCCCAATTTGTAGGGGAATGGAGTTACCCGATAATAATTGATTGCATTATCTCTTACAAACCATCATTTTTTATTACTTTTCCCATTACTTACCCTTTAAACCCTTAAACCCTTCAACCAAGCATGCCCTTAGTACATAACAAGAAACTGGCAAACACTTTCAACTTGCAAATCAATGAATAACAAGATAATCAATGTATTGAGTTAATTGGTAACTTACCATTCACAAATCAGACTTTCAACCAAAATTACGCAATCACATTTCGTAGTTTTTTAATTGGGTTTGATAGAATGTACATTACATATATGCCAAATGGATCAAGGTTTTCAAAAATACTTGATTTCCCTTATAACGTAGATTTGAGTGTGGAGATAGTTAACTTATAAACTCAGTATTTATTTAAGGGAACTCCCCTTGTAATTGGAAAGATTTTACAATCCAACCCAAGCCAGTCAAATAATCATTATCACTATCATTATTTATTTAGGATAATAATAATAATAATAATAATAATAATAAACATAATAATTATTTTTATCGACCAAAATTCAAAAATAGAAGTATCATCGTAAACTCAGTATTTATTATTCTTATTTATTACAAAAGAACTGAAGAATTTATAGTATTGTAGATTATTATTATTATTATTATTATAGATAGATAGATTATTTATAATATAAGTATAAGTAATAATTAATAATAAAGATTAAATACTTATTTACTACATCATTAATTATATCAAAAACTCAAAAATTATTGGATAGATGATTCTATTCTATATTTACTTAAAATCAACTTTAAATATCGAGTAAGCTTTTTAAACTGCCTAGTTTTATTTTAAAGTATACTACTACTATTCTTTTTCTAAGCGACGTAAACTAGTGCAATGTATTACTATTCGAAACGCAATTAAATTCGGCCATTATTTTTCTATATTTCTTAAACAGCGAGATGGCAAACAATTTACAAACAGACAAACAGTAGACATGTATCATGCCTAAACTTGTGCAACTCTTGGGAAGAAGGTTAAGTAAGTTTTTCAATGATGAATGAGAGGCAAAGGTTGGCTCAGTTCTTGAGGGTTTGCTCAAAGAATTTAATTATAGAACAAGGATTGAAGGTCCATAGCGCATCACTGAAAATGGGTTATACGTTTGATATGATGATCAACAATGACCTCATAGATATGTATGGTAAATGTGGTAAGATTGAAATGGCATGTAAGGTGTTTGACAAAATGCCTCAAAGAAATGTAGTATCCTGGACATCTCTTATGTGTGGGTACTTAAATCAGGGCAATGCCAAAAACTCGTTATTACTCTTATGTCGAATGGGAAGTTCGATGGTGAAACCAAACGAGTTCACTTTTTCCACTAACTTTAAAGCTTGTGGTTTGGTCGGTGTTCCTGAGAACGGTATGCAAATTCATGGGTGGTGTTGTAAAACAGGCTTTGAATGGTTTCATGTGGTCGGGAATTCTATGATTGATATGTATTCGAAATGTGGAAATATTGATGTCGCAGCTCGAGTGTTTGATAAAATGCCTGAGAGAAGTTTGATCACTTGGAATGCAATGATAGCAGGATATGCAGCTGGACACAATGGTAATAAATCATTGGGTTTGTTCAAGGAAATGCAGGTACAAGGAAAAGTACCTGATGAGTTTACTTTTACTAGCATGTTAAAAGCTTGTGCTGGTATCGGGAAACTGTGGGCCGGGAGGGAAATTCACGGGTTCCTCATTTCTATGGGTTTCCCGTTGTCACAAGAAACAATACTTTCGGGTTCACTTGTTGATTTGTATGCAAAATGTGGGTGTTTATGTGATGCACAAAAAGTGTTTAATCGAGTTGAAAGGAAGAGTGTGATATCTTGGACGACATTAGTTGTAGGCTATGCTCAAGAAGGAAATTTATCAAAGGCTATGGATTCATATAGGGCACTTAGAAAGAGCAATGTTCCGGTTGATGGGTTTGTTCTCTCAAGTGTGATGGCGGTGTTTGCTGATTTTGCTCTTGTTGAACAAGGAAAGCAAGTGCATGCTTACTCGACAAAAGTCCCGTCTGGTCTAGACATTTCGGTGGCAAATTCAGTCATGGATATGTATCTCAAGTGTGGTTTAATAGAGGATGCTGATAATTTGTTTCACGAAATGCCTAAAAAGAATGTGATATCTTGGACAATTATGATAACCGGTTACGGAAAACATGGCTTAGGAAAAGAAGCAGTCAAAATCTTTGAGAACATGCAGTTGGAGAATATTGCCCCCGATGGAGTGACTTATTTGGCTCTACTATCATCTTGTAGCCACTCAGGGCTACTGGATGAGAGTCAAAAATACTTCTCTAGATTATGCAATGACCCCATAATTAAGCCGAATGTGGAGCATTATGCATGTATGGTTGATCTCCTTGGTAGATCTGGACGTTTGAAAGAAGCTAGAGATCTTATCAGGAGCATGCCTGTGAAGGCAAATTCAGGGATCTTGCAGACGTTGCTTAGTGCTTGCAAAGTACACGGAGATTTGGAAATGGGACGTGAAGTTGGAGAAATTCTCTTGAAAATGGATGATGCAAGTCCTGTAAACTATGTGATGATGTCAAGCATCTATGCCAATGCCGGTTTCTGGAAAGAAAGTGAGCGTGTTAGAAACTCCGTCAAGGTCAAAGGGTTAAAGAAAGTAGGTGGTCAGAGTTGGGTAGAGATCGATAAAGCAATCCACTTTTTCTACAATGGAGATGAGAGACATCCATTAACGCCAAGAATCCACAAAAAGTTGAAGGAAATTGAGAAACGATTGAAGGAAGAGATGCATTACGCTTCTGAAGTTAGGTTTTCATTGCATGACGTGGAGGAGGAATCGAGGGAGGAGAGCTTGAGGGTTCATAGCGAGAAGTTGGCGATCGGGCTCGTGTTGGTTCATGATGATGGGGTCGAGAAAGAGGAGAAACAATGCATTAGAATTTTCAAAAACTTGAGAGTTTGTGGGGATTGTCATGAGTTTATAAAGGGTTTGTCTAAGATATCAAAGAAGGTATTTTTGGTTAGAGATGCTAATAGGTTTCATAAGTTTGAAGATGGTGTGTGTTCTTGTGAAGATTATTGGTGATAATGCTTACAAGTCACAACATTGGTGTTCATGGTACTTACCTGCAAGTACTGTTTGTCTGTTTCGATAACCTGAACCAGAAATAAACATACATATCAGAGATTTTATCAACTTCTGACAGGACTTATTTTCTGATGGGACTATTATTATAAACATCGGGAGGTGGGTGCCCATGACTTGCAGAGAATCTGGCTATAGATGGTGTGGTGGAGAGTGGTTTCATTAGCCAAGCAAAAGAACCAAAAGTTGAAATTCTTCAGATGGTACATGAGATCACACGAAGGTATGCTTACAACTACTCCCTTGTTACTCCGGAATAATTAAGCTTTATAAATTAGAGTATGGGATGCCGGAATTAACAAATTCATGTCAATACTTTTGTTTTATATAAGTAGAATATATATTAATAACTGTACTAGTCAATCCAATTCACAATATTATACGTTGATGCCAGTATGGTTCATCCATACAATGAGTGGTAACTCAATGTATTACAATTCTTTTGTTAAATCTAAATTTTTTGTTTCAGACAAGTTATAATGTCTAACTGTTAAGTTGTGTGTGGATATACATTAATTGTGTTGTTGACAAAGAACGAACAATGAAAGTCAAAGTGTTCCGGTGATTGTGTGCAAACTTAATATTCAGGCATCCTTGTTTTTCTCATTTCCTGCTTCTAAGTATACAGAAAGCTGTGGTTATATAGAATTGGGATTAATGACTTTGCATATTAATAGGATTCAGGTTTATCTCATGCTCTTTTATTTCTATTCTTATTTTTGTTTTACGAGTATTAGAATATTATACCAAAAAGTAGTTTTTAACATTGAACTATTGTGTCTTGCTGTACTGGTTAGCGGAAGTCCACAGTCAGAAGTATTACTCTGAAATGATGATTATTACTCTTAGTACGAAAACTAAATATACCTGATTCTTTTCGCATTCAATATCCGATCGTCTTGCAGATTATCTATATGTACATATATCAGCACATTGTTTAGTTATATGCTGGGGGTTACTGCTCATTGCCTCGTACCTATATATTTTTCACTAGCTACTCCATATTCAAGAGAGGAGACTGGAGAGGGAAAGGATTTACATCACAAAGTACAAAATTAGAATTAGAGTTGAAAACACATATAAGTGTATAACAGTTTTAGTAGTATAACTCAAATTGAGTAATGTATAAAGCACATTACTTAAAGAAAACGTGTCATTGGCCCATTACTAGTTTTCCTAAAGCAGCAAGTGAAATACTACAAACTATGCTTTCATAAAGCAGCTAGTGGATACCCTTCGTTAGTCCAACTATGCAACCCGGATCTTCAGTTATGTGAATGGATGATTATTTTGATTTGATTTTTATCAGTTAGTTCAGTTATGGTTTGATTAATTTGATTGTCTACTCACTGTTAGTTATGGTGCTCAATTGCTCATTTATCTTCACACCCCTTTTGCTTTTAGTTAGAAAAAAAAGTCAACACAAATTCATATACATCAGGAAATTAATAATAATGAAAAAAGTTGCACACCCACTATAGTAAATTGTTAATAATATCATCAACTTTATTTTAAATTAGATGCATGCTTGTGCTGCAGTAGAAATTTGAATAACCCGAATTCATTCAGGCAATGTGGCCATGATGATGGCGGCCAGAATTTGATGATGATTCTCCTGCATCAACCAGACCAGCAATGTAGTTATCAGCATGTAAGCCTTTTTGAAAATTCTCTACTTCACTCTTCCTGATATCTTCTTCAATATGTATATCATCTTCCACTGAAAGCATCACACTTTCCCCATGTGGTCCTTGTACAATACTCTCCGTAACCTTTCGGTGTTCATCAATATGCACATTTTCAGCTTTTTGAACTGTCTTCTTTTTCTTCTTGAGGAAACACCACAATGCCGCCATCACGAATGCCAAAAAGAAAACACCACCACATGAGACAAATACCACCACTATGATTGTGGTATGGTTTCCTGGAGTAGGTGGAGGTGGTGGTGGGGCAAGATGTGGTGGTGGTGGGACGATATGTGGTGGTGGTGGGGCGAAATGTGGTGGTGGTGGGACGGTATGTGGTGGTGGTGGGACGGTATGTGGTGGTGGTGGGACAGTATGTGGTGGTGGTGGTGGGAGTGTATGTGGTGGTGGTGGGACGGCATGTGGTGGTGGTGGGACGGTATGTGGTGGTGGTGCGACGGCATGTGGTGGTGGTGGGACGGCATGTGGTGGTGGTGATTTAGTAGGAGGTGGTGGGGATGCATAATAAGGAAGAGACGGCGGTGTTGGGGTGGGAGATGGTGGTGGAGGAAAATGAGGGAGGAAGTATTGAGTTTGAAGAGAAGCCATTATAATTATAATTTATATAAATTTGAATACTATTTGAGAGATCTATGAATGGATTGATGTGTAGGGAAGAGTTGTGGTGTGCTTATTTGTAATACACGAGGAAACTATTACTTACAAGTATCAACAGACTTGTTACTCATTTTAAGCAATAGAGATCTTACATTGGTTGTATTGTAGAACACTTCTCCAAAGTCTAAAGCTTCCATATATTTTTCTTCTTCTGAAACTAGGTAACTTCTTGATTTTGCATCACGCACAGGCCACACAAATATCAAAATGAGTTTATATCTAAAAGCTACAAACTAGTGCTCCTATGTCATAGTGTCACATTTTTTTGGAATAAATCTGTGAGCATAAGGGTAACATGATTAATTTGGCCATGGAATCAATTGTTTATTTTCTTTTATGTTCTATTTTGTAGGAAATTCACGGTTGGAGTTGATTCAATTTTTGACAAAAAATAAATTATATTGAATATTTTAATTATTTAATAATTAAAACTGTCCCATTCCGAATTTTCTATGATTCGATTTTTTTGGTTTTGGTTCAATTTTTTATCGGTTATTTCAATTTATAACCGAATTCTTACCTACGGGCTAATTAAAACATTACGATACAATATGGAACATTTTATAAATATATAAAACACGCTAAAATAAACATGATTGTACCATATAAATTAAAATATATCAATATATACTTTCAAATATCTAACACAACACATTCAATTACAATGTAGCAATAGTTCAAAAAAATTTCTTCAAAAATAAGTTAGATACACAATTTTATTACAAAATAGTAGATTGTGTATGTATTTCTAAAATTCGTGATTCATTAACATTGTTAAATAAAAATAAAATCTATGAGTTTGTATAGTAAATACAAATAAAAATATTTAAAGTTAAATATTTGTTCGGTTATTAAAGGTTCGATTTAGATAAAAATCGAATCAAAATAAAACAATTCGATTATTGCATTATCAACAATTGAATAGTCAGTTTCGCTTTTAATTCGGTATTTTGTATTCAATTAGTTCAGTTATTTTAGTTACAATTTAATTTTTTAATTTTTTGCACGCTCCTACTATTTTGTAGGGGTCCATTAAGTTGATGATGAGATATTTAATCACGCCACATAATTAATTTTATTTTAACAAAATAAAATGTTAAATATCCTAAGAACACTTACTTCGTAGAATATTAATTACTCCACTATTGACGTCAAATTATTTTCTGTTCATCATCCACCCAAGAAAACATATGATATGATTATGACCTTTAGTCCTTACATTTTGGCTAATAGAAGTTAAAAGCTACTGTGATACTTATGTTCATTTTGTTCGCCAAGTTTATATACCCCTGTATTTTACAGGTTCGTTTTACATATATAAGAAATAAAAAATAATACATTAAATAAAATATGTAAAATAAAAATTAATAACAAAATTTTCTGATTAATAAACCAACTTTGAGGTTAAATTCCCAAATTGATTCGATTATCAATGATAGAAAGATTGTCGAAAAGTATTATACATGAGTTTTAATTCGAAAATATTGAAACAAAGTATATGATATACATATACAACATACGATATCTTAAAACTAAATATTTTATGATCATTTTTCAGAGAGTACCTCTAACAAGAGTTTTTTTAAAAAAAAATTAAAAAGCTTATGTTCATGGGAATGAAAACTTTTTCTAATTTTTTTTACAAATTATTTTTTTTGTAAAAAAACTTTAAGAAAGCTTTCATTATGAATGTTCTAATAGATCATCCTCTCAATCGAAAAGAAAAAGAAAAAAAAAAATACTCTGTATGTGACTACGGATTTTAGTAGTAGATCCAAAATTATAAAGTTTTAATACATGGTTGTCTCTGAATTTTTGAAGGTCCTTACCAAAAATCGATTGATTGCTGAAAGAAGGGCCTATGTCTAGTTATACAATATTTTTTTATATTATTTTTGTTGCGGATCAATCGATTTTGAAACAACTCAAAAGTAGTTTTTGTGTTCTTGCAATTAACAATCAATTATATGAAAATACACATACATATATATACAAACACCAAACATTTTGAGGCCCCTAAAATTAAGAGGCTCTGGATAGTCGACTACATCGTCCACCTCAAAGACGGTCATGTTTTGATGTATCTTCTAACTTAAGACACACATGAAAATAAAAAGATCAACCCTAAAATATTAAATATAGATCTCTCTCTCTCACAAAATTTGATTGACAATTAACAATGACATCATTAACCCGTTTCCTATATGTTTACTAGATTAGATTTATACTCGTGAATATACACGGGGTCGTGTAAATAACTATGGTATAATTGTAAAAATAAAATAGAAAAGAAAGTTAGAAGTATTAATGCTAAGTCTTACAAATTACCATATCCTCACGAAGTCAATTTTACACATTTGTCATTTATTTCTTACTGAGAGTTGCAAAAGTATTAAAACATTTTGAGTCAGCTAAAACTCTTGTGAGAAATATGATTTTTGCAAAAATATATTCATATAACCTTTGCAATATAACATTTATAATAATCAAATTTCAACTGACAATTGTCATATAAACAATAATGAATAATGGTTCATCCAATAAGCTTTTTTAAACTCTTTTTATTTTCACATTTTATCATCTTTTACTTTCTTCTTTGTTTACCCTTATAATATTATTATTATTGAGAAAATAAATAATTATGAGTAAATTTTTTTATCATATATTCACGTATTTACAACATCTATGATTTGACAAACAATTTTATACATGTCTCATAACATAACTTTTAAAGACCATATTAACTAAAAACTAAATACAACTTAATTTAAATTTCACATGAAAACTCGCTTTATCAAATCAAACTTAAATTCCCATTCTACTTGGCCTCGAAAAGTTTCAGAGATCACCAGCCAAAGTTTACTAACATCCTACATTTTTATCCCCTTTCCCCATTGTAAATATGTCATCAATAATTAAAAAGGTCACACTCTTATCTACTATGCTTTTTTTACATGGTTATTGTTTAATAAATTATAAAAATTATGTTCGCATTTGGTAAATTCACAAAGATAATGATAAGATTCTTCTTAAATATTAATCCATAATATGCTTGATTATTTTTTAAACTTAAAAGATAAGTACAAAGGAATGAAAGTTATAAAGGAATTAAGATGTTACACCATCAATCTTAGTGTGTTGACATTCTTTGACTCAAACGTTTACTTTATTTATAACACTCATAAAATACAAACTCATCCTTTCTCACACACACATACATATATATACTTGAAGGTGGTTGGGCATTAACCAACACAACAATAAAATCCGATTTAGCTTTCTTAGGAATCTCACTTTCTCACTCAACTCACTCAGACGATCACCTCACGTCACTTCGCTCGCCTTGGGAGGAAGGCTACTGACAGTAGCGAATCTTAATACGAATAAGATCAAAAAAGACATCATAAGATATATATATATATATATATATGTATATATAAATATAAATTTACTATTTATTATTTGTTATTTAGTTACAATTACTTTACGAAAATAATACTAATAATTGTAATGAATAGTTGTTGAGGTGTACTCCATATTTGTGTGATTTAATATTAAATAGAATAATAAAACTAAGTTAATTATATTAAATATATTATTTCTTAGAACGACTTGTATAAATATCAAAAGAATTAATTTATAAAGTGGCAACTTAAAGGTAAAAAGGATTTCACATGAATTATAATTGATTTGGTATTTTTTTCCTGCTTATCTCAATTTGATTTTTAATATGATTATATGAATATAATTACTTCATCAATTATGATTATAATGTCATAATAGTCTTAATTTTATTCAATTTGAAAAAATCAAACAATTTATTCAGTCAATTAAATTGGTGATCACATCATCAATCAATTTTTATATTATATTAAATGTACCGCTAATGTGGAGTATTATTATTTTTCACAAATACATGTCAAAGAATAGGGTTTGGAAATGGTCAAGAATACTCCAAAAGCCCTTTTAAATTTACTCAATTTGCATGTTAAACCATAAATAAGCTTATCTTCTATGTTTCATTATCCTCATTCACATTCTCAAACAATTATAACCTTAACATAAGCTAACCTAAAAAGCATTGAAAGTCTAATTTCGCAATCTGGACCATGTTGACCTCACGGGCTACATTAATGATAAATGAACCTTACATAAGTTTGGTCAAAATCAGAGAATGATCTGCTAATTAAATCAACTGAATCCTAACAATCACTCCAAATTACTAAACAGCAACATAAAGAAAAATATATGCGTTTACTCAATCATAAAGAAAAATATATGGAAAATATTTATTTAAAAAGTTTATGTTATTTTTGTACCATCTCTCGTTTTAATGTTTTGATTCTTTTTTATAGATTATATCGACACCTTTCGTTGTTATAGTAAATATGCAAAGAGTTACTATATATGCGTAAAAAAGGTAGACCCAAAATGATATAAACCATTAAATGATTAATATATTAAATAAATATTTACTCTCGTTTTATTTTGTTCTTTAGTTTTATCATGCTTCATAATTACATTATTAGGTTGTTTCTTTGGTCTACATGTTAGCCGTGTTAAGCATTTGTCAAGCCAATAAATCAATATTAATATATTAGGATGTAACACCCCCGTTCCAATAATGAAACAGAAGGTCACATTTATTACTAAATAATTAAAGTCAAAATAATTGTCTTAGAATAGTAAATAACCAAGGTTTAAATGCAACCATAAATGTTGTCTCCAACGATAACTTAAAATCTCAAAATAATAAAAAAATCCAAACTAGTAAATCAAAGGTAGGTCTCTAAGGTATCTCCAAGAATCTTGAAGCTCTCACACTCATCCCATAGTACCCTGATTACCTGCCGCAGGAAAAGAAAATGCGGCTGAGCGAATTGCTCAGTGCGCGGATGTTGACAGAAACAAAGTATAACAATAATAATATTTCAAATGTAAGAATAAAAGAATAAATAATTTAATTTTCCAAAATCACCCTTCGAGTAATACCACCATTACACCAGAGTAACAAATGAAATCAAGGCTGAAGCAACGAGGGGTTAGGTTAATTTATACCGAGTACCCTACAAACAAAGTAACCAAATTGCACCAAACGAGTGCCAAATAATATCACAAATACACACTGGTCATGACTCCAGGTGTTTCCCCTAAATCGGAAGGTGTGTATGGCACTACACCACACAACCGCACTACACAAATCATAACATAGCCTAGGATGCATCCATACGCCTCCCAAATAATCCAAAAGCTCTCCCGCGAGCATAAGCACACAAATAATATAACAAAAGGGGAGACGCCGTGGACTAATCCCACCGCCACGGATAGTGCCAAGTCATTGGCGCCACAATGACAAGCCTGTGGTACCTCCACAGGTAGTTGACTCGGTATACCTATCTCCTGTCTACAAAATTCTAGGGTTCTATAGTCGCACAGTGAACATACAAACCAACCACACACCAGGTTATATTCACCATGCATACGGAACCTACACCAAATGAATCACAAAGGCTCTCAAACCAATAAATCACCAAGTTTTCCAAAATCATTTTTCACGCAAGTTTTCTCAAAAGTTTCCACAATTTAATCAAAACTCATATAACAGTTCAACTCAAATAGAAGGAATCAGAACGCGCAAGTATTTCACAATGAATGACAAAAGAGATCACAAGATAATCAAAGAAGCATGTCAAGATAACGCTGAAAGAAGAGTACGGACATCCGTACCTGAATAAGCGTCTAAAGTTCTCAAGATTGAAAATATACTCCACAATTTCTCACAAGATCTACACAAAATAGTTTAACTAACTTTAGCATTTGATTACAATATCCTCGTTTTACCCCCAGTCCAATTATTATTTACATATACTTTTAATCTTTTATAGTATTTATTATTTTCTAGTATCAGTTTTAGGTAAGTTAAGAAGTAACCAATGTTGTTACTTATTTTAATATAGTCCACTGACCTTAATTAAATCTATTTTAAATGTTCAATTTATTTTAAATCTGAACATGACAACTTAATGTAAACGATTTTACATAGATAAATGAAATGCTTAAGTATTGCTATAATAAAAAGTAGGCTTACAGTTCATGTTTATAATTACAATTAGGAATTTAATTCACCATTTATCTATCTAATGGTCCTCTGTCTTTCAATTGACCTCCAAAAATAATAAGTATATCTAATTATTATAACTTCCACATGCATTACTAGAACCTGGAAGTGATATACTAACAAGTATATTTAATATTTAAATGAAGGATAGCAACTAACCATGGTTTTATTTATAAACATGTTCGTATACTCAAGGGACCTAAACGTAAATATATATTAATCTCTTAAAAATCATCTTCTTCATGAGGCTACGTACATAAAACATTAATCTCAATTTCTTAATGTACTCTTTCAATTTGGACTAGTTCGATTCTACGTAATTAATTAAAGATTATTATGATCTAGAGTATTACAATAAGTTCTTAGGTTTCGATTCACTAATACACGGCAATTTAAGACCCGCAACTTCCCGATATCGTTACCGCAACCGGTGACTTTAACGGTTGGTTTCGGTTGGTTTGAATCAATGATATGAACACTAGATGATCAATAAAGTCTAATAAAAGATTAATATTCAAGTTAGGTTAAGATTTACCTTTGAAACGAGACCGGGTTCGTATCTAAACTTGACCGCAACTTCCTGTTTTGATTCGGTACGTATGTGTTGATCTCCCTGTTTCTAGATATATGTTCTTAGACGTGGTTCGATTTGTTGAAACGAATGAATGATTTTGGAATGTGAAGTGAATGAATAATTTGGAATGTGCGTTCTATATAAACGGAATGACCGACGTTTTCATCCGATAAAATTGGTTTAAGGGTTATCAACTTCTTTGAATAATTTCCACGTTCACCTGTATCTATCCCAATTTCAATTACGATTATTATTATTGTTTTTATTAATTCATAATTATTAATTAAAGGTGTAAGTATTTAATTATTAAATTTATTTACTCACTAACAGTATTAGTTGTAATTAATTACTATTTAATCCACTTACGTATATATTTAATTTAATATGAGTTATTATAACATATCCCCCTAAAAATGATTTCGTCCTCGAAATCGACAATAATAAAATTTAGCCATATAATTTAAGCTTCCTGGTTATTATAACATATCCCCCTAAAAGAATGATTTCGTCCCCGAAATCAACGAAATTGGAATCTAACCTTTAGGCAAATAGTTGAGGGTAACGTTCGCGAATAGACTCTTCTAGTTCCCAAGTCGCTTCTCGTTCTGAATGATTCCTCCACAAGACTTTGACATAAGGGATCGTTTTCTTACGAAGTACTCGTTCCTCACGAGCTAGAATTTCCTGAGCTTCCTCCTCACACGAGAGATCTTCGCGAATCTTATGGAGTGGGTATTGTACAACATGAAGTGGAGAATAGTTGTAGCCTCGTAAAGTAGATACGTGAAACACATTATGCACATGAGACAATGCAGGGGGTAACGCTAGACGATACGAAACTTCACCAACTCTATCCAATATCTCAAATGGACCAACGAATCTCGGGCTAAGTTTTCCTTTAAGACCAAAACGATGAATGCCTTTAAAAGGAGAAACTTTAAGAAATACATGATCACCGGGTTTAAATTCGAGTGCTCTCCGATGCTTATCAGCATAGCTTTTCTGACGTGTGCGAGCTTCCTTCAACTTTTGTTTTGCCACATCAACTTTCTCATTAGTAACTCTAACTAACTCAGGTCCTTCGATCACTTTCTCACCGGGCTCGTTCCAACAAACTGGGGCTCTACATTTCCTTCCATAAAGCATCTCATAAGGTGCCATATCAATACTTGCATGCCAGCTGTTATTGTAAGCAAACTCAACCAAACAAAGATAATCATCCCAACTTCCTGTCCACTCCAAAGCACAAGCCCGCAACATGTCTTCTAACGTTTGAATGGTCCTCTCTGACTGACCATCTGTCTGTGGATGAAATGCGGTGCTATATTTCAGCTTTGTACCAAAAGCTTTCTGAAACCCCTTCCAAAACTGTGAAGTAAAACGAGGATCTCTATCTGAAATAATCGACACCGGGGTGCCATGAAGTCTAACAATCTCCTTCTGAAAAATTTCTGCCAACTGACTAGCAGAGTACGTTTCACGAATAGCTAAGAAGTGTGCTGATTTGGTAAGACGATCTACTACAACCCAGATTGCATCATTCTTTCTAAACGTTTTTGGCAAGCCCGTCACCAAATCCATAGTAATGTCATCCCACTTCCAAACAGGGATATCTAGCTGCTGTAACAAACCACTAGCTCGTTGATGCTCAATCTTCACTTGCTGACATGTCAAACATTTTGCCACAAATTCTGCAACGTCTTTCTTCATTCCACTCCACCAAAAATGTTTCTTCAGATCTCGGTACATTTTTGCAGAACCGGGATGAATAGAAAATGGAGAACTATGAGCCTCTGTCAGTAATGCTTCTCGAATCTCTGCATCATTAGGAACACATAATCTATTACCTTGCCACACAACTTCATGCTCATCAACACAGAACTCATTTTGTTTATCGTTCTCTAAGTTTTGTACAATGGCCCACAACTCCCCGTCTTCCTTCTGGGCTTCTTTAATTCGAGTAACTAAAGTAGATTCAACTGTTAACTGCGCAATAATGCCACCTGCTTCTTTAGTATGTACGTGTACTTCTAGATGCTCCAGGTCAGATATGATTTCAGGCTGAGTAGTAAGGCATGATAAGCTACCCGAACTCTTCCTGCTAAGGGCATCTGCAACTACATTTGCCTTCCCAGGATGATACTGAATGTTGGCATCATAATCTTTTAGCAGTTCCAACCATCTTCTCTGCCTCATATTAAGCTCTTTCTGCGTGAAAATGTACTTAAGACTCTTGTGATCAGTGAAGATATCACAAGTCTCACCGTACAGATAGTGCCTCCAAATCTTCAAAGCGAACACGACCGCAGCAAGTTCCAAGTCGTGTGTAGGGTAGTTCTTCTCATAAGGCTTTAACTGTCTCGAAGCGTATGCGATCACCTTCCCATGTTGCATAAGAACACAACCTAAACCTTTATTAGAGGCGTCGCTATAAACCTGGAAGCCACCGGTTCCCTCCGGCACAGCAAGAATCGGTGCAGTCACTAATCTCCTCTTCAACTCTTCGAAGCACTTCTCACGTTCATCATTCCACTCAAATTTCGCACCCTTTTTGATTAATTGCGTTAAAGGTAATGCTAAGGATGAAAAACCTTCCACAAAACGCCGATAATAACCAGCTAAACCCAAGAAACTTCTCACTTCCGTTACTGAATTAGGTCTTGGCCAATTAGTAACAGCCTCAACCTTCGCTGGGTCAACTTCAATTCCATCTCCAGATACCACGTGACCAAGAAAGGCAACACGTTGTTATAGTAAATATGCAAAGAGTTACTATATATGCGTAAAAAAGGTAGACCCAAAATGATATAAACCATTAAATGATTAATATATTAAATAAATATTTACTCTCGTTTTATTTTGTTCTTTAGTTTTATCATGCTTCATAATTACATTATTAGGTTGTTTCTTTGGTCTACATGTTAGCCGTGTTAAGCATTTGTCAAGCCAATAAATCAATATTAATATATTAGGAGCTTATTAAATTTATATGTTTAAGTACGAACAAATCCGAAACTTATACCCTTAATTGAGTTTATTGTTTTTTTCAAACCTCAAGTAGGTCATAAATCGTACGACAAAAATGCGACTAAACACCGCATAAGATTATTGTGTGTATGTTTTGAGAGTTTAAGAATGAGAGAATGAGAATGTAAGACCATAAGTAGTGGTGTTTATAAAAAGAATCCATAGTGACTTGAACGATGATATAGAGCTTATAGAAGAAGTTCATTGCAGGTGGTATTTTAAAAGCAGATCATCAGTAGTGGTGTTTGTTGAATTGGGTATTCAAATTAAGTTGTTCCCGAATGACTTAAATCCAGATAAATGTAATTATATATAATTTGATATTTATAATGCGCGATAAAGTATTTAGATTTTATATTGCATAATGAAAATTTTATTTTATTGCTATTGTATGTATTTTAATGATATATTAAACTTGTAATGATATCATGTTTCACCCCTTACAGTTGACACACAAGTGATAGTATCAAAAATTACATAGAACAGTAACGAATAACAAATTTATAATACTTAATAGAAGCCGAATAGTTCGACACACACTATATCACAATGAATGTCATATCATAAATAATTTATAATACACAATGATTTACACATATTATACACGAAGGGCTTTTTACATTAATGGGCTAAATAGGAAAAAAGGATTATTCGGTCATTAATTTGAGATATGTGACATAATATTTGAGTCCATCTTACCGAAGGCATTATGCAGTCATTCACAACAAGGGTGTTGTCCCCATCTCGCTATTTTATTTCCCACCTTAGCCCCTTTTCTCCTTAAATTCCCCATGACCTATACCGTGTTTTCCGATAACAGATTTGATGCAGTGTATAAATAACGAATACAGATTAGACCTGTTGATTCATAGAATATCAAATTTAATCTTTTCTAATGTATGTTGATTCAAAGGATACTACAGTTAGGAATCAATTCAACTCAAATGATAAACACAATTTGAGAGAAAAGTCAAATTTCATAAAAATAACAACTAACTCTTTCAAGAACACAATCAAACCCTAAAAAGGAAGCAGAAATTTGAATTGGGCCTAAAATAAGCTACCGGTCAAACACAAGCCCAAAAACAAAATCAAAAAAATTCATATAAAACATAAAAGAGCCCGCATCTCCTTGGCCCAAGCTTCGATTCTACTGGTCATGAGCCTAAAACAGAGCCTAGTAGCCCAAGTTATGGCCTTTTTCATGAAGGCCCTTTAGTCACCCGATCATGGGCCGCTAGAAACATAAGGGCCCGATCCTCTACGTTAGGGCCCGCATCAGGATTCCAGGCCAAATTTTTCTCCTCCGACATTTCCAAATGCTTCATCGTCAATCATCTCCACCTCTCCATTTCGGCCTCTTCTTTTCTTACTGGTGAGGGTGTTTCCTAGGTTTTCAATCTTAGGGGTTTTAGTTAGAACAAAATTTATTTGCTATTAAAGTGTCAATGTTTGATTCGATGAACATGAGTGATGATTTAAATTATTTCTGGTTTAATTTTGTTGAAGTAAATTGCAAGTATGATATGGATTATTTAATTTTTAATTTTTTTCAGCAGAAAAAAGAGTGTATTTTGTGTCTGTTCGCATATTAGCACAAAAGTTTTGGATTAAGATTCAAAAAGGTAAGCATACGTTTGGTTCTTTCAGATTGCATGTTGGTTTATCTTGTACTCTGTATTTTACTAATTGTTATACAACCTTTCTTGTAGTTGAATGCAATGAGATTGATTGTTTATAGTCCTTGCTTCCTGTTGCAATTACAAATATTGGATTAGAGGGTGTATTAACTTTGACGCCCTTTTGGTATGTAACTGCTTGTTTATGTCTTGTGTTTGAGAAATGAATCAAGCTAAAATCCATAATGTGTTCAAGTAGATGTAGTTAAGTTGTAGACTCGTCGTGCATAAGCTTATTTTTTGTTTTTGTTTTGTTTTTATTACTTTTTTCTCTTTTTGCCGTAGGTGCTCATACTAGTTGAACATCGCATTGTGATGTGCCATCTATGTTGCAAAAGTTCATAATAGTGGATAGATGGGAAGTAACAAACTAGAACATTTACGAGTATTGTTTTATAAGGAGATGTTATGTTATATAAAATTCTTTTCTCAAGTATGTCGCTAAGTGGTTAAAGTTTTTTAGAGTGGTGTCATCGTAATTGTAAGCATGGACGGGGTGTAATGGAAAAGTGGAAGTTTGTTTTAATTTATAATCTATTCATTAACATGTCATGAAGGTGTCTATTTTGATTTTTGAGTAAAATGATGATAGTTGATGGTGAGAAGTTCCAATTGTTGACCCCCCTTCAGTTGAAGGACGCGAATGATATTATGGTTTTCGTTTAATATGAGTAGTTTCGTTTTAGCAATTTTATATAGATTACAAAGGTAGTTGGCTTGATCACACACATCTAAATTCAGTCTCTAAGCTTATTCTACATTCTATCTTGGGTGTAGTGCCTGGACACTATGGCAGTTTCGTAACAACAAAATCTTCGGGGACAAGAAGATGCTCCAAAAGGATTTATTAGATCAAATTGTCGATGTTTCATTCTTGTGGTATTCTTCTAGAAATAGAAATTGTAAGGTTTCTAGGTCCAACTAGATCCAAAACCATTTTACTTAGCTCTATTTTGTAATTGCTTTTACTAGCTTCTTGCTAGTTTTAATATAATCCAGCCGTTAAAAAAAACCAAAGGTTATAGGTGAACTCAGCGATATAAGTTAACAATCTGTTTGCTGGCCATGAATATCTTCTTTCTGTATTTAATAATCTAAATTTTGCATTCTTTGTCAACACTTCTAATCATTATGTTTGAGTATTAGCCATTCGTGACAATAGACTTCTACTTTTTGTCATATTTTAGACTTCTAATTTTTGCGTTCTTTCTCATATATTAACTGAACTAATCGGATACATAACTATCGATCACTGGTCAGTGATCAACTTAGTTCATGTAGAAACCATCATTAAAAATGATGAAGTCAAAACACCTAATCTTTAAGTTGGGTCATTGATCGTTAGTCAACCTAGTTATTGTTATGAAGATAAAGTCAAGCTCTCATTACAGTAGAAGAAGATCATTGAGTGAATAAATCTCAACTATTAGTACTCTTCTTACTGGTGATGCATAAGAGATTTACCCACTCACAAAATAAATACAACAATAGCTGCTAATGAATAAAGGGAGGTCACTGGAAGATAACAAGTCAAGTCACTCTATAAGAGCATGTTAGGTCGCAGTAAGTGAGGAAACTTATTACTCTTCTAGCGACTTAAAAAATAAAAGAATAAAATCTTGACTAGTTACAACTCACTAGTGAGAGGTACCTGATCAACATAGCTTCAACAACCTTCAGAGTTAAAGTGATGGAATGCGGGACATCAGGTTTGATTGTGATTGGTAACAAATCAACACACGTAAGAAGAATGATCAGGAGGGGGCCACATAATATTCCTTCTTAACCGTTTGTCCAATCACAAAGTGACATGTGTCATTATATTTTCCTAAGATTCAGGTGATATTTACGAAAAATATCTTGTCGATAAATAGAGTGACATATTGTATTTAAACATTTATTGATTTACATCTATCACTTGGTTAGTCAGTGATAAAGTCAGTTATAAATTCACATATTGTATTTAGACATTTAGTGATTTTTTGTCTTTTTTACGTGATGCAATTTTATTGTATTTTAGGATAATTCAGGCCTATTGAAATATTTGAGGGGCCAAGCTCTAAAATTTGATAAAAATTGAGGGGGAGTTCCCTTTTCCTCCAAGACATCTCTTTCTTGTTCTTTCACAAAGCTAAATTCTACTGCAACCCTTCAATCCTTCGATCCCGATCATCGTCATCTCTCTCAGGTTTCAATTCGATTTTAAATTTCTCTCAACTATTTAAATAGCTAAACATATTTGTTTTTAGTTATAGTTTATTTAATAATGTTATATAGTTTTGTCGAACTACGATTTAGGGTTTTTATTTTGCGTACTTAGTTCGGTTTCTCATTTTTTCTATAAATTTGTTGAAGCTTTTATTTTAGGACTTATATTTAGCATTCTCTTCAGTTTGATATATTAATTACTGTTAACCTAGTTTTCTCTGTGATAATTCAATTGCTTTTTTTCTCGCCTCCAGATCTGCGACTGGTTTATTGATTTGTCATGTTCAACAGAAATTTAAATATGTTATATTTACTACTCCGTATTATAAATTTTATATGATTCTGAATTTTGTATTGTTCAGTTTGGATACCACCCAGCCTCATAAGTTGTATTGAAGGTTGATTATTGATATTTCCTAATTTATAAATCTGAACATTAGTTTACGTTTATGTGCCGTGATATTTCATATTAAATTATTCCTTTGTTATATTGCCTCACTTTATTTTATTTTGAACTATCCAGTTGTTGTAAGCTTATCTGAAACTTGTTACCTCTCCGATCTTAAGTTGAGTGTATAATTTTATTAACTGGGACTTTTCATGACATTACAAGGGGTTTGAGACTTGTTGCGACTTTCATTTTAAGTTGGAGTGCTTAAGTTCGTAGCCTTTTTTTTTTGTGACGTTAATTTCTTAGGCCTCTAGGATATGAGACTGAAGTTCATGAGACAGATGCTCTTACGATCTATACCTTTCTTGTATGGATTGTGCAGATTAATCTCTGGAAATTCTTGCACGTTGTAGTTGAGCGTATCTTAACATCTACGCTTTTCCTGCAAAAATGTGCAATCATGTAACTGATTTTTACTACAGGATGTTGTTTGTGATAAGGAGCAGGTGTCTAAGTTACTGCATTAGTTTAGCACTTCATCAACTTGTGACATTTGAGTAACTTTTAGCTGTCAGCATATGTGCTTTGTTGGTCTATATGGTTTTTCTGACCTATTATATGCTCTTTTGGATCTTCCATATAGAATTTCAAACTTAGTCACTCATAGTCTAGATCATCTTTTAAGTATATTATCTTTGTTGATTAGACGTTTAAGACACACTTCATCCCGATTCATGCTAGATGAAGCCGTTATAAATCATCTATGGTGATTATTTATTCAATAACTGTATTGCTTTCAGATTCAAGATGTCAACATCATATCTTCCCACCATGCCAGAGTCACTTGACATGGCTTCAGAAGCCAAAAACCGATCAGAAGCCATCAGCATACTTTATCGTATACTCGAAAACCCTGCAGCTTCTTCTGAAGCACTACGGGTCAAAGAACAGTCAATTGCTAAGTTGTCTGATCTTCTCAAAGAAGAAGGTAGAGGGGAGGATCTGCGTGGTCTCTTGACCACATTGAGACCCTTCTTTTCACTGATCCCCAAAGCCAAAACCGCAAAAATAGTAAGGGGAATCATTGACTCTGTTGCAAAGATTCCAAACACCACCGATCTTCAGATATCACTGTGTAAAGAAATGGTGGAGTGGACCCGCGCTGAGAAACGTACATTCTTGAGGCAGCGTGTTGAGGCCAGGCTGGCTGCTTTATTAATGGATAGCAAAGAGTACTCAGAAGCTCTTACCCTTCTTTCTGGATTGGTCAAAGAAGTCAGAAGATTAGATGACAAATTGCTTCTTGTTGATATCGACTTATTAGAAAGCAAATTGCACTTTTCTTTAAGAAACCTTCCAAAAGCGAAAGCTGCACTCACGGCTGCTAGAACAGCTGCAAATGCAATCTATGTTCCTCCTGCTCAACAGGGTACCATAGATTTACAAAGTGGAATTCTTCATGCTGAGGAGAAAGATTATAAAACTGCCTTCAGTTACTTCTTTGAAGCTTTCGAAGCATTTAACGCACTTGAAGATCCTAGAGCAGTTTACAGTCTTAAATATATGCTGCTATGCAAGATCATGGTGAACCAAGCTGATGATGTTGCGGGAATAATCTCTTCAAAAGCTTTGAAATTTTTAGGGCCAGAACTTGATGCAATGAAAGCTGTTGCTGATGCTTATTCAAAGAGGTCATTGAAGCTTTTTGAAACCGCCCTTCAGGATTTCAAGGCTCAGTTAGATGAAGACCCTATCGTTCATAGACACCTTTCTTCGCTCTACGACACGCTGTTGGAGCAGAATTTGTGCAGGTTATGTTTTTAATTTCTGTTATTAGAGTTTTTGACTTTTCAAACCATCATACTTAAATTATACAGTGCAAACGTAACTATCATTCGTGTGAAAGTGCAAAATGGAAAGGAAAACTGAACTTTTAGAAGAATGAGTTGGTTTGAACAAAAACTGCCACTTATGATGGGTTTTTCAGTAATTTTCATTTTGTTCCCTTTGGGTTGTTACAATAGTATCTTTTTTGCCACTAAAGAATATAACGGAAGATCATAAAGCCCCTTGTGATTTTGCAAGATTATTGGCCATGCTAATTTGTGTATTTTCTCGTGGTGGGAAAATTCTACTCAATTAGGAGTTTCATTGGATGCAAAATTTTTACTTCTAACATACTTTGTAAGTCTGTGTTCTGTTTTCCCAAAACTGCAATGCTTACGTAATATAGGGGTTTTTGGCATTTTTGCGGAAACAATTGTTCATTTGCAACAAAAGCTGTTAGTGGAGCAATAATTGTACTAATTGATGATACAAAAATTCTATCCTGTTTTGCCTTTTAATCTATACATGCAAACATATTTACAGATTTTGTTGTAAAAAACTTATGCAGGTTGATTGAACCGTTTTCAAGGGTTGAGATTGCACACATTGCAGGGCTGATTGAGCTCCCGCTGGACCATGTGGAGAAGAAACTGTCTCAAATGATATTGGACAAGAAGTTTGCAGGAACATTGGATCAGGGTGTTGGGTGTCTCATCATCTTTGATGATCCAAAGACAGATGCCATCTACCCTGCAACACTCGATACCATTGAAAACATGGGCAAAGTTGTCGATAGCTTGTTCATGAGATCCGCCAAGATAATGGCATAAGGTGATTGGATTATATTGTTCATGTACTTTATGTTTCTTATTTGAGTTGTTATTTCGTCCCCTTAGCCATCATCTTTAGACTGAAAGAAAATTGAAATTCGAAACAGATGAAATGATCTGATGGAATGTGTTGTTGATCATCAAGTAGTTTGAATTTACTCTTATGTTCCTTTTGACTGTTAATTCAAAATTGAAGGTTAAACATTCACAAAACTGGAATTTAGATCTTTGAGTGATTGAATCAACGGATGTATCCTAGTTTAAAACACAAATTTTAAAATGCTTTCTTCTTGCACAACAAATCTTACTGGATTTAGATCTTTGATTGAATAACATTGTCTGGCTTGTAAAAAGGTTCTTAATGTTTCAAATCTTGTTGTTAGGTTAAGGTAGAAGAAAGGGTTTTTTCCCGAATAAAAAATTAATAGTGCCTTTTTTTACATTTGCGGGTATCAAATTCGGTTTTTTGAAAAGGAATTACTAATTTAAAATAAAACGTATAAGTGTATCATGACCTGATGTAAAATTAGGTAATTGTGGTCGTGGCAATCAACATAGACATCCACCTCGTCTCCAGCGAACTTTTTTATATTTCTTTTAGAGTAAATTATAAAAATCATTCGTGTATGATGTTACATTTTTCAAAAGCCGTCTCTGCTTCATGTTTTTTGCATAAACCATTCTCAGTTGACATGTTTGGTAACACTTTCAGTCACTCATACTATATTTTTCTATTTTTAATCTGTTAAGAGACGTCATGTGTAGATCACATGAGGGTACTTCTGTCATTTCGATCTTTCCTCTCACCTTTTCACTAATATTATTCTATTTTTCCAGACACATAAAAGAAACTTTTCCCACTCATCACCATTAAACTCTAGTTTTTCTCTCAAATAACAATGGAGAATTGTAGACATTGTGGCCCATATTTCATGATTAACACCTCTTGAACATCGTCTAATCCTGGGAGACGTTTCTATAGTTGCTCAAGAGTTGTAAGTTTTATATTTTATATTCTCTTGAATTTTAATACATTATTGTGATCTAATTCTAATATGAACTGGGATCAAGACGTTTCTATTGCTTTTCACTCTCCACCTTGTAATTTCTGTTCATATTCAAATTAGATCACAATAATGTAAAAAATTCAAGAGAATACAAAATATAAAGCTTTCAACTCTTGAGCAGCTATAGAATTGTCTCCTAAGATTAGACGGTATCCAAGAGGAGTTAATCGTAGAAGCTGCGCTACAATATCTACAATTCTCCATTGTTGTTTGAGAGAAAAACTAGGGTTTATGGGTGATGAAGGAGAAAAGTTTCTTTTATGTGTCCGGAAAAAATAGGATAATATTAGTGAAAAGGTGAGAGAAAAGATCGAAATGACAGAAGTACCCTCATGTGATCTGCATGTGACGTCTCTTAATAGATTAAAAAAAATAGTATGAGGGACTGAAAGTGTTACCAAACATGTCAACTGAGGATGGTTTATGCAAAAAAATGAAGCATGGATGATTTTTGAAAAATGTAACATAACAAAGGGACGGTTTTTGTAATTTACTCTTTCTTTTATTAAAACTTCTATTTTAATTCATTTTTTAATTATAAAATCATCAACAACATTACACCAGTAACATTGATACCATCACCGTTATCTCGGCAACAACCAAATCCTCGAATATCATCTCTATCATTCATGTCTCTCCTTTAAATAATCATTCACTTTCTTTGCTCTCACACATACATCGTCGGCCACCGGGAACATAAAACTCCGGCAACAACACAGCAACCGCTACCATCATCATTGTCGTTGATACTATTCTTAATTATACCACATCCGTCACCATCGACTCTAGCAACATACACCTCAATGACATTTTTAAGAATCAAAATACTTTTGCGGTTGATTTCATAAACAACGATTCAATTTTTAATTTCAGGAAAAAGTTGTGGGTTCGGCTTGTTGGGGAATTTATCGTAAATATGATTTCAATCTGGATAATCTTTGAGAGTCGTGCTCATATCACTTTCTGAAAGTAATATTTCAACGCTACGATACCCGGATTCACGAAATTCGCTTTGGAATAAAACTCCGGGAATGATTTTGTTTTGGCACCAAAATCAGAATCCCAATGTGTTTGTGTGTGTTCTCTCTATACTTTGTTTGATGAACAAATGCAAGAAAAAAAGACAACCAAAGTGGCGGTTACCAAAAACAGTTTTCAGAACTATTTTTCCAAATTCAATTAATTTGGTTCCGGGACCTGAAACCAACAGTTTCAGCAAAACGGGTCATAATTGCCACCCGACCTGTCTGTAATTAGACTAGTGTATGCCATCAGGTCCATGTCTAACATCATGCATATCAACGATCATGCTTCATATATCTACCATTATGCTTCCTGTCTATCATAAGGCCTATGTCTGTATTTAGGCCCATGTATGTGATTATGCATGTATCTGTAAAGAGGCATGACTTAACAATACGGTCTAAATCAGCAATAAGAACTTTGTCTTATCAACAATAAGGCTTCTGTTTGCATTTTTGGTTGAACACGGAATTTAGTAACTTAGTTAGGTATATACTACGCATCACCTACCCCGTGTTCACTAATCCGCTAATGCACTAAAATATACAACACCGCTGCCTTGCGGCCTTCGGTGACTTGCGATTTTTGACGGTTTCTCGGTCCCCACGACTTGCGGATTTGACCGTTTGCAAGTTCCGACTACCTGCATGTTTAAGTTAGGGTTTTAATAGTGAAAAGTGGGGGCAATTTGTCAGAGCACAGGGAGTGGTGACCTCCTCGTCACAGTGTTACATACACCGATACAAAATATTTCCGTTTGTTGCATACGTAGACAATAAAATGGGAAACTTTTATCCACGCC
Source organism: Logfia minima (assembly GCA_963921325.1). NCBI lineage: Eukaryota > Viridiplantae > Streptophyta > Magnoliopsida > Asterales > Asteraceae > Logfia > Logfia minima. Next base: position 31,169,435 of record OY992769.1, read on the forward strand.
ACTTTTAAAACAAATTGAAAAATGTTTACAAATACGTTCTTACCTGTTGTCCAAGTAACCGGTTACCATGTTACATACATCGATACATAATTGTCCAGTTTGTTGCATATCCAGACAATAAAGTAGATAGCTTGTATACATGAAACGCAATGTGACAATACGTTGCACTTTAATGAATTAACCCTTTTAAATTACTAATTACTTTCACAAATAAAAAACAAGCATTAGTTGTTCTTTTTTGGGGGAAAAACCCGAAAAACGTACTTAAAGGAGCCATATGTACGATTCCCTCAGACATTAAGATCTTTTGTTCTGTTTCCTCCGAATCTGGGAGATCATTTATAAATATATGTTTATGGACCACTTGAAATCAAATTATGACCCAATGTTAAACTGTTAGTCGCAAACACAGTGCATCTGTTATCAACATAAATCTTACAGTGCTCTCTTGTGAGAACCGAAATAACAAGACTCAAAATGGAAGTAAAAAATAGATATGACACCATTTTAATCTATAAAGTAGAAGTATATGAATCCACAAAAATTAAAAATCAAGAACAATAACAATAATTTCTAAAGGAGATGAAACGAGCAACATCGATGATAAAGAGAATATTTCAAACCATCAAGATCACATATCTTTATTTTTTTAAAAGAAGTAGAGATATTTTAATAACGATGCATTCTTGAGGTTTTTTTAGCGGAAATGAAAGGAAATCAACTAAAAAAATAATACAAAGTCATTCTTGAGTTTTTTGGTAGGAATGAAAGGAATGGAAGTGAAAGGAAGGGAATGGGTTTTTAGTTATAAATATTTTCCTTCTCATTTTAAGATAATTGTAAAGGAAACAATACATCTAACTATTTTCCTTCTCTTTCCTTCCGACTCAAGAATACATATGAGCTATTTTATATTATATTCATTTCTATCATTTTTTTCTCTTTTCTTTTCCATCTCATTCTTTTCCACTTAAAAAAACTAGAGAACACAGTGTAAGAGAATGACATTTCTTTATGCAGTTCAATGATAGAAGTATGAAAATAGAGATCGTAAATATTGTTTACTATTTACTAATTGTGAGATGTATAAATACCTAACATATACTCGCAATTAAGTAAAAACCATTTCATAATAATAAACCCATATGCGTATTTTAGCAGTTACAGTCTACTATAATCTCTCTGACTACACGCACTGTTCAATTACCATTCACACAATTATCATTGAGAACTTGATTTAGAACTTTACACGGACCAGAACCAATCATAATTGAGGGAGTCCCCTAAATCTTGTAGAAAAATCACACACATGTGACATGATTTAATTATTGAAAATGATAGTTTGGAGTTCGCTTTCACTGTGAAGCTGAGGTTGATAAAATTAGCTGAGGTTGATAGAATTAGTTAACACTCAACAATTCCAACCTGACCTATTGATATAAGTTGACGCAAGTCTTCAAGTTAACCAAAACTTTATTCTCTATGCCGTTACTTTAGTTTAAACGCTCAAGTAATGTAAACCATCGCAGCTAAAAACTATTTTAAACCCCACCGCAACATGTGGGTTGAAACTTTTGGTTCTCCTAGAAACTATATGAAACAAGTGTTATCTCCACCAAAGTATTTGAATACCAATGACCAAAACCAAAATATCCTTAACCCACATATCCCTCAAAATTCATAGATAGATAACCAATTTAAAACCCATTTGAACAAGGAAACAAAGGACCAAAAACATATCTTGAAAATTAGGTAACTTGAAACGACTACACCAGAAACAATCAATTGAAACACCCATTTAAACAAAGAAATATCAAAGACATATGTCGTGTTTATAGGATGTAGTGGGGCGTGCATTCACGTGCAATGTTATGAAGGAAATAAGTCATCTTGCATATATATTATATATATATATATAACTATAAAAGGATCATATGAAAATAAATAGCAAAATTCATGATCCTACTATAAGTTTCTGTATAGATTCCTACCTCATGTACCATAGAAAGTCATGGAACATCTAAAACTTAATAAGAAAGAACATATACACAGAAGCTAAGTTGCATTCAAGATTCGTCTTTTATAAAATAACTTTGTGGCAAACTAAATTCTTCAACTTGGTTCAAAATCCCAGTTTCCTCATCATCCGGCTTCTGCATTTCAGCCAAAGAGAAGAAAGTTACACGTACATTTAGACTTTTACAGTCAAAGCTACCATTTGTAACACAATAAGTTTATCATCACATAGCATCAAAAGAAGGTATTAATTTTGGATCCTTCAAATGCCATTTGAAGGAAAAGGTCTCAATTTAGCATGGAAAGAAAGATACCAGCATTTCCAAGTTGTAGAAACGTTCGAGCATCTGCAGGACATCTGACGCAGAGAAATACCTATTGAAGCTGCAGTTGTCACAAGGATGAAACCGTATATAAATTATGTGCTGATGGAGGTATTGCTAACAATTCGACATAGATATACAACTGATATTCAGTAGTAAAGTGATTAGAGAAGCAAACCTTCTCCGCATGTATTCGGTTAGACCATAAAGGACAAAGTGACGGTGTATTCCTGAAAAGAAAAAAGAAGTATTGACACCATAGGCTTTATCAAATAAAGAGCCTATTTCTCCATTAATCATTGGTGCCGAAACAGAAACATATCATTAATAATAACCATTTCAAAATAAGATAATGCATATTAATTTGCTGAGGTATATAAACAAAAACTATCGAACACATGTTAGGGCATCAGGTCGATGGGATGGGAGGTGGCATTGAATGTATGCAACATTCCCATTACAGGTGATTGTTGTGTTGTATGAATGAATCTTGAACTAAAGTTTTATGTGGCATGTCATCAAAGTTTTTAAAGCTCAATGCATTGGGCCTCGTAATCACAATATTAGTCAAACGTACTTTAAAAATCAAAGAATAAGACACATAATTTTGAGATAATTTGATAGATCAGCCATGTAAATATTAAATATATACTATTATTCAAGAACTTAACCAACACTAAATTAAAAATTGAATAAAGTAGTATAAAAAAGTTTACTCCTTTTACCTTGTAATTTAACAGGTGCATAGATTTCAAGAGCTTCTAACAATTTCAGCTCCAAATCAACCGGTGATTGTTCCTAAAATACCATACATTAATTAATTTAAAATAATAGCAGAATTAAAATTAAAAACCTCAAATTAGCATATATTATATTGATATAGATATATAACCTTTCTGAGGGAAGAAGCGGATGAATTGGGAGCTTTACAAGGAGAATGAACTGACAATCCATCTTGTTCTTCTTCGCTTTTATTATTATTGTTATTATTATTATTATTATTCATTTTAATCAGATAATTTATAAATTTTTGGTAGCAATCGAAGAAAGCAAGCCGATGATCATAGAATTAGGTTTAAGGTTGAGGTGAATCAGATCATCATCATCCTTTTCAATTCGCGCGTGTCAATTTTTTCATCGCTGTTGGGAGAAACCCTAATGATACAATTCAAGTGGGCCAAATGGCTGCGGCCTAGTATTCTTTCTTTGTAATTTTTTTCTTTTCTAATTTGTTTTAAAAACAGAAATCATATCATATCAAATTACTAAATTAGTAAGCTAGTAAATTTCATAAATGATCCTTGTGATTTATATCGATTTATAAAAGTTATTTTAAATTAACTTTTATATATTTTCAGTCCAATAACTTTACCTTTGTTTCACAAATCATACTCATCCACCTAAAATGACTATATTACTCATTTTTATTAACCAAATTTTTAAATGTTAATTATACCCATCCACTTAACTGATGATTTGAGATGGTAGAAGGTGGTGACCGGAAAAACGTGTGGTGATTCTGATATAGTGGTGATGGCGGTTAGGTGAGGTGTTCGGTTGGTGTTGATGAGAAATTATAGGAACAAATTTGGGAAAATGAAAATGAAACATGTGGTGAATTCCGTTTCGTGATATTTTTATAAGATGGAGATTGATTTGTATAGTCCTTTATGTCCATTTTGTGATGAGGGTATTGAGACTTTAGATATCTAAGTGCGTTCTCACGGGTGGTTCAAAACAAGAGAAAAATTAGCAAATATCGATTGACTTCAATAGGAAAATCAAACTATTGGATCCTATATTATCGGTTTGATTTGGCAGTTTTCATTGGGTTTTATCTGGGTTGCTTTGGGGTCTGGAAGGTGTTCAGTTGTTCATTATGTTGTTATCTTTGCACTAACCGTGAAAAGTTGAGGAAGTAAGAAGTATGAAGAATGCAAAATTCGAGTCGAAACGACATAGAATCTTACCATATCATTGTTGTGGAGAGGAAGCCTACTCGTCGGAATCAATGGCGAAAGTTATATATGAACCGAATCCATGATAAATATGGAAAGCTAGTTTTTATTAGCTGATTCAACTCGCGTATTTCGAGGGGATCTTAAGAAGATGGAGAAAAGGGAGTGAAATTGTTTATAGATTACCATCATCAAATCGATGTTCAATAGAAAATCCAATTCAAACATGGTGAGAATGTTTCACATGAAAAACATGTGTACTGCATGTTGTGTGTAACTGTTAGTTGATTTGAAATAAGTGGGTTAAAGCTAATCGAAGAAGGAGTGAAAGTTGTGCAAAGAATAATGAAAAGAGAAAATAAAATATATTGTATTTGATACAAACACAATTGTCGCATCGTGATGAAAACAAATAAAATAATAAAAAGATAAAACAATCGACTTTTGAGATGTCGATAAGCTCTCTTAGGATTTACTTTTGAGAAGTAAACCAACACTCATAATTGATAACCAAATCAATTCATAATATTTAGCATAATAAATTACAACCTTTAAGTCCTATATATAAATAAAACTAACTTGGTCCCTAAGATAATCCCTAACTAAATAAGATTTTATCAATACTTTCCTAATAATATTAAAGCATATCTAATAATAATACGCATAATTAAATTATTAAATAAATAAACTTAATAATATATCCTAATATTTATCAGAGTCGTATCATTAATTACTTTCGCCCTCGAAAAACACCTTGTCCTCAAGGTGTTGCTTCGACATTCTTGATTCCGGGATCCCAGGCATTCTTGTAGATTGTCTTCTTACAATCTGCTTATAGAAAGGCGCCCAATTGTAAGCAGCGAAAGGAACTTTTTATCCATGAATAGGAGTCTTGGGTTGTCTAGAAACCGACCCACTTAAGGGTTTATGCAGCTCATTGTCCACCCAATTCATTACAGTAACAGTTTCACGCCTCTTGCTCTTCTCCCCAATGCGTTCTCTTAGAGCTGTCATATTGGACGATTATTTTTCCCTCGTGAATAGTGTTTTCGCAGCTGATGAACAGTAAGTCGTGAACAATTATTTTTTTACTTTTTTTAATATTGATCTAGAATTGATCGCTCTAATACCAATTGATACGAATCCAATTGTCGTATCGTGATGAAAACAAATAAAATAATAAAAAGATAGAATAACTAACTTTCGAGAGGTCGATAAGTTTTCCTAAGGTTTACTTTCGAGAAGTAAACCAACACTCCTAATTGATAACTAAATCAATTCATAATATTCATCATAATAAAATTACAACCTTTAAGTCCTATATATAGATAAAATCTAACTTGATCCGTAAGATAATCCCTAACTAAATAAGATTTCATTAATACTTTCTTAATAATATTAAAGCATAATTAATAGTAATAACTATAATTAAACTATTAGATAAATAAGCTTAATAATATATTCCAATAGTTATTAGAGTCGTATCAATATTTTCGATATTGTACGATTGAGGACATGTTGACGGATGAAGCGATGTGCTGGCGTATACATATTATTCGTGGAAATTGAAAGCTAGGTTAGATTTAATAACACAGGAACCTATCATCATATGAGATAGTAAAGACAAAACAAAAGAAAGATACGAATTGTACATGACCGAGAGGGTGAAACTTGTCACGTGAAGGAATGACAAAGATAGAGTTAAGTAGGTAAGAAACGGGGTGACTCATAAAGTCAAATAAATATTCAATGTAACAAATTAGGGAGTGATTAGTAAAAGTACAAATTTAGACAAAAGCAAACTGGTAACAAAGGGTGACATGCGTTTAACATAAATTAATAAATAATAAATAATAAAATCACTTATAAAGTAAAGGTGGAGGTATACACCTAAAGATGAAATCAAAAATGATTTTGCGGACGAAATTCCTTGTTAGTGGAGAAGAGTTAGTAACATCCTAAATTTTGGGATGTATACATTATTTAAGTAGTAAAATGAATGTTTGAATATTATATTTAAGGTTTGACTAGTTTGATTAGTAGTTGTAGTAAACTAAACCAATAGTGGTTAAAACGGACTAAGAACACATAAATTATTGATCTTTGGGTATAAAGAGTAATTTATTAAAAATTTGAGGGTAAATGTTGTCAAATTCGGATATAGATTTATGGCTGATTTATATAAGAAAATAAACCTAAATTCTTGACATTTTCCTTGAGAAATAAAGTGTGTAGATATGGCGATATTGAACTTGGAAGAAATCTGGAAAGAAAGAAAAAGAAATTGCGTTCAAATTGAAACAAAAATGGAGTTTGAAGAGAATTATCAAACCCATTGATAGCTATCTAATCTCCGAATCACAATTTGACTTAGGATTAGTCAACTTTTAGTTGTTTAACAATATATGTTTGATCACTATTTTTATAAAAATGAATTGTTGGAGAAAATCTTTTAAAAAAATTTCAACTTTTATTAAAGTCAAACCAAGTAACCGTAGGGGTTTTTGCAACTGAATTGTTGTTTTGCATAAGTTATCTAATTATCTAAAAGTAGGCAGTTGGATCTTAAGAATCGGAATATGAAAAAAATATTCACTTAAACTAGCTCACTAATGATTTCAGAGTGTTTGTTAAAACTAGTTTATATGATATTGTTCAACAAACTAAATTAAGTATCGGATTCGTGGTCATTCCTCCCGATATATTTATCAAAGATCACCTTTCGTTTTCACTCTAGGTTTCTAATCAAAACAAGTCTTAATTCACTTCGTTAACTAATAATTTGATGTTGTAACCTACGTTCGTAAAATCACTGAACCTAAGTTGAGTTCTCTACTTAAATTCAATTCAATCACAATTAAGTTTAACTAACTAATTCTATTCAAATATTGCATTCACAACAACTTAATGATCATTCATAGAAAAATGATTATAACAAATCAATAGACATGTAATAATGTTCACTAAAACATCTAATTATTCATCAATAGAAATGTTAAATAGATAAAAACTTAATCACAAATGGATTCACGACCAAACATTAATTAAACAATTATAAACTTCAAAGGATTATCACCCCTAATCAAAATTTCGCATCATCAAACAGACTTAGCTCATATCTAAGCTTACAAAGCACATAATTAAAATCAAGGTAAACATTGTTTCAAGAGAAAATAATGCCACCCAACCCATAATAATATAATATAATGTTGAATTTTCAATCCTTGATCAATAATGGTGGAATAACAATGGCTAAACCTCTAAAACGGCCAAGAATCACCCAAGAGCACTTAGAATAAAAGCTAGGTTAAAAGTTAGTAATTAATTAGGGTTTGAATGAGACTAAGTTGAAATTTTTGTAACTGCACATAGTACCCGACAGGTAAGTGATGTACCCGGCGGGTACTTCCAATTTTGACCCGGTTTGGCTTTTTAATCCCGGCTTCATTCTCTAATTGGAACAGATGAGTACCCGACTAGTAATAGGAGTAACGGGCGGGTAATATTGACTCCAATATCTCTTATCAGAATTCCGCGATTAAGTCTAAAGTACCCGTTTAAGTTCATAAGTACCCCGCGGGTGTACTCCTCCTGAAATTATGCAAAACTCTACTTTTCTGCATTTTTTGCTCGTTTCTCCTTAGGATCGACTTCTAACTCTTGAAAACACAATTTTATCCTTTTAAGTATCGAAAGTCCACTAAATTAACAAGAATCGTCAATATAATGAGGGATATTGCTATAGATAAACATGTATAAATCGAGCAATATCAGTTGTCAAGAGTCAAGCAGATATATGGCAGAAGTTTCTTGATATTTTACTAGACTCATTCTCTGAAGTAATTACATCCTTGGTAGTTAGTGATAAACATGATGATTATGATCTTCTAATTTTGTATAGACTACTCATGAACTATAAGGTATCCAAGGAGAGGAAGAGGTTAAATGCCAAAAGGATAGCAAAAGATCCAGAAGCTGCTCTAATTGCTACTACCAGGACGAATAGAGAGCTATATTCAAGGGCAGACTACAAATTACCAAGGACAGTTTCAGAATGTGATGAGTCTTGATTACTGAAGGGCTATAAAATAAGAAGTTTGGTTCATCTGAAACAAGAAGTACCTTTCATCCAAAGAAGTCTACTTGTTATAGATGTAGTATTATAGGTCATATTGCCATATATTGTGAAGTCACGTTTAGTGGAACTTCACAAATTGACATAGTTGCTGAAAGAGCCAAGAAGTACAACAAAAAGTACTTAAATCCGAAGAAGGGTGAAGACAAGGTTCAACCCAAGAAGGAAGAAAAGGCTCTATATGCCAAAGAGTGGTTAGATGAAGAGTTGTCATCAGAAGATGAAGATGAGCAAGAAGACATGTGCTTGATCATAGAAAAATTTTAATATGATATGAAAGAGTCAGAAAGAGCATGTTGTAGTTCAAGTTGGAGCAGAGATCATACTTGTAAGGTATATAATTTTCATTTATATTCATATTCTAAGAAGCAAAAGATGTTTGAATACCTTTTTGTAGATTTTAAAACTAGTATAGAAGAAATTTCCGATAAAAGGAACTATAAGAAAGGAATGATTACATCATTGCTAACAAGGATTACAAAAATGAATTGAATGCTCAAGTAGAAGCTTACATAATGTTAGCTTTAGAAAAAGAAAAATTTGAAAAGAAAGTTAAGCATATTGAAAAGATTTGTGAATCTGGTGCATTGTTTCTTTAAAAAAATAAAGATTTTTTGAGTAGAAAAATTCCTAATCAAGTAAAAGAAATTCTTGATGAAGATTTCGATCTCAAATCCCATTTTGAGCAAGAGACATAATTTAAACCTAAACAATTTATGCCTGGCATCTTACCTAATGCTTTCAGTTATACAGTTGATCAAAGAGAATTTTAACTAATGCTTTTGTTAAACGTCAAAGTGCTAAACTCGGCGGTTATAAATCATTTCACTGGTGTCCATCGCTCCTGTTGCAAACGAACGACGGCGTGGCTGCACATTAGCAACTTGACCGGCCAACAATTGTCGATTTATCTATTAACAGTGTGGGGCACATTTTACTCACTTAGTAATTATGACTATAGGGATCATAGAGTTCAAACCCATAACGTTGTTCTGTATATTATTGCAATATAATTAAGTTTTGTCTTTACTAAACTCGTCAATTTTGTCACTTGTAAAGGAATTCAAACCCCCTGCAAAATGGTTTCTTTGTTTAAACCTTGAAGATGAAGTCTCGTCTTATTTATTTACTATATAATTTAATTTAATGTATATAAATCGAAGGGAAAAGGGAAACTTCTCGTTGGTTAACTAAACTACGAAATCTTTTTTGATTAATTATGAGCCGGAAAAGCTTCTACAAATTTAATAGCATGTGTGATATGAATTACTTTGTAAACAATTTTCATTCTAATATAGACCGTAAGGTCCATGTACACACCTCTCTGAATATGTTTGTTTCTTTCTATATTTAATTTATAAAACTAACAATTAAGGGATTAATCTAATTTAAGATTTTGATAGCAAATCTATTGTAATGTTAAGAATATATAATTTTTTTTTTTTTTACCAATATGTCATTAATTTGATATCATACATGAAATATGTCATATAGGGTTAAAAGATCTTGAATCTAAGTTAGTGAAAATATTAATTTATTTGGTGCTGCAAAATAAATTGTATAAAATTGATAGATAGTGTTTATATTGTAAACTTAAATATTTAGAACGAACCATATACAGGGTTGGTAATTTCTTATATAAAAATTGTTGAAAAAATTTGTATTAGGATTCATTTTTAATTAAACAAAAATAAATTACCATTTTAACTTAAATAAGCCTTAGAAGGTATATGCATCTCTATATCATTATTATTAGCGTCAGATATAGCATATATCAGCAGGTGAAAATTTTACATGTTAATATTGAGAGACAAATATTTAATGAGACTTGAATGTAAGAATCATTGTTAATTTTTGGATGAAAATAAGTTTTTATAATAGTTTAAATTATTATAATTGTAAATTAGAAAATGTGATATAAAAAAGAAAATAAATATTTAAATGTATTATGTGATATATGATATTAATTGAATTATTTATATATTTTTTAAGTGAAAAAATAAAATAATAATTTTTAATTTTCTTATTTAAAAATTACAAAAGAGATTAAGAAACTCTTTATAAAGATTTCAAATTATTATTATAAAGAGTTTATTTTTAAACATACGTTTTAATCTTGTATATAATTTATTCTTCATATAACTAATATAGAGAATTTATTTCTAATTTAAGTAAAATAAAGAGACTTAATTAATAAGTAGAAACTTACGATTTTTAAATTAAATAAAATGAAAGGAACTTAATTGATAATTAAAAAGTTTTAATTGAACCGATGACATTATAACTATAATTCCTATCTATAGTTAAAGTATAATAATAATAATAATAATAATTATTATTATTATTATAAATAATAAGATATAAGTAAATAGATTCAACTCTTTGAGCGATTTTATTTTTCAAAAACAATACTAGAAATAGTAGTCATATTTATTAGACGTTTACGAGTCGAGTTAAAAATTCAGAAAATGAGACGATTTGAACTTTAACTCTTAAATAAAATAACTACAATCTATTTTAAATTAGGCATTTGCACATTCAATGACTTAATTATCGATTCTCACCATATTTTGCTTATCTTAAAAACAAAAATCTTAAACAATAATATATATATATATATAGGAAAAAGATCCATAGGGAAGTTTCAAATCTTGAGGAAAGAGAGAAGCAAATCCTAGCCTTTGATTTTTTCATAAATAAATGTTTTTAACATTCATTTGTGATGAATGTTAAACTTTGAAATTATTTGTGATTTTTAAAATTCATTTATGATGAAATCAAGGGTTGAGATTTGCTTCTCTCATTCCCTAATTTTTTTTGTTTCCCTCTTGATCTCCGCCCTATATATATATATTATTTTTAAAATAGTGACTTTTACGATAATAACATAATGACTTTTACGAGTCAAATCGAATCACAAGTTATGAGTTAAAGATCAAGTTTCAAGTTACGAGTCGAGTCACAAGTTAATAACTATGGTAATATTTATTCATTCAATTTAAATATTCACACCTTTCTTCTTGCTTAAATATGTCTTTTATTTAGGCTCACCATGAGAATATCCTTTAATGTGTGTGTCAAATAAAATAATAGTGAAAGAAGGAACAGTGCTTCCACTAGTACCCGTTATTTATTAACTTTATTCTTTTGGAACATATTTACTTGTTCTTCAATAAAACATTTAAAAGTACAGAAGTTCACATGAGCATTTTAAGTATTATTTTTTATTATATTTCATTAAGCATTTCCTTAAATAAAAATACAAAATACATATTCACAAAAGGTGGTCTTCAGTTTTGTTGGGTTTTAGAGGCTGGCCAGCGGGCTTGTAGAAGTTGATCGGTGGGCTTTTTGGAAAAGGGGTTATGTACACATTTGCAAACAACTTATTTCATCATGAAACATATTACATACGAATACATACAAGTACAAGTGAGAATTAAAAGACCAATCTATCTGCCACTTTTAATAATTTTAGATTAAATAATTCCACATCAACTTTATTTATTGTAATCAGTAAAATAACGTTAGATCGCTATTTTGACATTTTGAAAAGGCAAAAAGGGTTATATATATAAAAACTATTTTCCAAGCAATCTTGTAAGGCAATCCAACAACAAAAGGAAGATTTCCATTGGTCACAAACTTTGATTTAATAGTTAAATTTCCATTAGCCATTTTCTAGTTATAAGAAGTGGAAAGTGTATTAAAAACCATTAACTAGTTTTTTTTATATATAAATTGTTTTATTATAATTTGTTCGACACATGAAGAGGCACAACAAACTTATTATTTTGCAAAAAGGTATTAACAAAATCATCATTATACAAGCCACCGATTGACAACATTAGAGATTAGCAACTACTAGTTGGTATTTTTTAGTGCTCATTTTTCATACAAGTAAATTTGGAATGAAAAAGTATCCACTATAAGTGATAATGGATATATTTGTGATTGATAGATATATCTCTTTCTTAATAACATGTGTTTCTTGGGGAGACTCATTCTAATAATTATATGCATAGTTTTTATATTAAAATAACAAATTCAAACATAATTAAGTCAAGTTACTCGCGAGTTAAAAACTCAATCCAAATGAAACTTTAATATATTTTGAAGCTTATTTGTTAAATAAAATAGAACTCAAACTTCTTATGACAAGTTGAAATAAGTTTGTGAGCATAAATGATCCTATCATTTATGTACAATTAATAATGTTACATAACATATTATAATGTATTTTTTTTAACAGTATAATCATATAAATGAAATAAGGCTACACTAGCAAGAAACTAGTGAACCAACTTTACAAATAAGAAAAAATTAGCATCGGATTTTGGAGCCATAAGGTTCAACCGATATTGATGTGTTATGTTATAAACGAGTCAATTTCAAACCGAACTCAAACTTATAAAATATTTTACGAGTCAAGCTTTACATATTAGGCGCGAAATGAGCCGAACTTGAGCCCTTTAAATTTAAATGAAAAGATTAAACTTAATCGAGTTCGTTCTCAATTTGATTTATTTACATTTCAATTTAAATATTTACTAAGTGAATTCGTACTCTACTTGATTCGATTATACCTCTCACACACACACACATATATATATATATATATCGGTTTATTTAGATATTAGGTTCCGTTAGCTAATACTTGAATATATACATCACATTTCTATACTCAACACAAATTTTTAGAAATATGCAACAACTATTTGCAATAAATGAACTGAACATATATGATTACACTATTTCTCTTTTTTATTTTATTGGAAATAGAGAGGAAAAAGACTATATAGATAAAAAAAGACTTTACAATAGGAAAATTGAAACGAACGACATTTAGGGATGAATTCACATTCTATTTAATTCATCCAAAACCAGAAGAAACCAAATCGAAAGCATAAAACAAGAAACACTAGTAGAAAAGTAGTTAATACCATTCACATATTCGAAACTTGACACTGAAGTTGCATACAATTTTACACTTTTTATGCCCACAGGTTCACAAATATAATTGGTGGTGCTAATCTCTCTCCCTCTCTTTTAGTTTTTTTATTAATAGAACTACTAAAATGGGTTACTTTACTTATGTTTTTGTAGATTTAATATCGTACTTATAGTACGAATCCTCTTTATCAGGTAGATTTGATTTTTCAATTTGAAATCTGAATCACTTCCTAATTTTTATTTTTTAGAAAAATAATAAATTTACACATTCTCACTACGAATATATACATTCTTTTCGAATATATACATATGTTTACATCTCAACTCAAACTAACAACTTCATAATTGAAGGGTCATCTCAATACTACTAGCCCAGTAGCCCTGTAATGAATCACTTCCTGATAACATCATTATTCTTAAATATAATATAACAACCGGATAATAATATCATCAAAAATTCAATTGACAATAAAATTGTTTAATTTATTAAATTGATTAAAATTAAAAAAATGATAACATGATAAATTATAATTTAAAAATAAATAAATTTAAATAATTATTTTAAAAGTCAAAGTTAGATAACCCTAAAAAAATATTATTATCTAAATTTGAAAGATTTATTTTCCTTGAATTTTTTTATAATTTATATTTATATTTAATTTATTATTTATTTTTATAGCTAATCCTAATTGGTATTAAGAATTATATTTATTTGATTTTTTATCCATTACCACGTATAAATTGTTCATTGGTATTAACAATTATGTTTATTTAATTTTTTATCCATTACCACGTATAAATTGACCTTTTGTTATACGTGACTTGCTAGACTAATGGGATGAGACTTTGTGTTTTAGTTGCATAATAATTGATAAGTACAATAAATCAGTGGTGAAAGCTGAAAACTAACAATAATATTTTTGTGATTTAAATTTTTAATTATTTTTAAAAATGTACAAAAAGTATTAAATTTTAATGTTTATATTAAATGACATAAGTGTATATATATGGCTTTTAAAAACTAGTGTATTTATTAAGATTTGATTGTCTAATTACACTCCTCTTATGTGTGTACAGAAAAGTGTGTCTGAGAGGGAGAGGAAGGTGCTTACCCTAACACCTACTAAAATATATTAACCTTGTAATGATTTTGTTTTATTTGTACATTATGACATGATGATTGTCGACATAAAAAACAAATTTCAATGAAGTGGAATTATCATAAACAATTTGTATGTAAGGTTAATCTCATCTTAATTACTATTTAATTTTCATCCGTTACATACTCTAGTCACAATCTCCGAGCCATATATACACTGTTATTCTGGGTATCTTATATGGCATTGCAAATTTGTTACATGAAAGCATTCTAATAATCTTTGTAAGTTTCTACATAAATTTTTTAGGTTTTGCGAGTATGTTCTATGGTTTAAATCGTGAATGATTTGGACAATTCGTATATATATATATTCATCGAATCTTCATCATTATATACTTTTCCGACTATGCTTAATTATGTCGAGGATATATGCATTTTCTTTCATATGTATTGCTATAAAAAGATAGTATAGTTATTTGTGAAAAAGTTCGGTGCATGAATGTGTTCACTTTTCTCTTTTAGGGAGTATAAACTAAACTTGGTACCTTGTGTATTCATAAGCTACTCAAACACAATAAGAACAAACGTTAAGTACGTTTTTGATATCTCAAAACTAGTCTTACCTTACTTGCCATACAACTCAAAATTCATTCAATTTTTGTTATAATAAACGTCACCAATAGAGGATTAAATTCAGAAAAGTATATAATGTGATATAAATATAATATAACATAATCTTTAATTGGTAGGCACAAAGTACCACTTATTCTTTAATGATATCCCACGATTCCACGTCTCACGCATTTTTACCTATATACGTTTAAAAAGTTTATTTGTAATTTTAATCTTCCAATATAGAAGTCCTTTGGCCTTTAAGAGTGGTGGTCTTGTCATTCACATATAGTCTTAAAGACAACCCAGCTAACCTATGGTCATAGACAACCTAGAAGCTAAGTGGAGGTAGGGACTAGGGAGTAACGGGTTGGTAACTAGAACTTCCTTTTTATTTATTTTATATTTATTATTATTATTATTTATTTATTTATTTTTTGCTTCTAAGCCAAAGAAAGACTTACAGCAGTCGAAATCGTAAAGAAGGGTTTCGAAGTTGATGGCCTTTAACGTAGGGAGTCCGACGTTAATGACTCTTGGCCGGAGTTCTTCATCGCCATTATAACTGAAATTCGTAGTCTAACGATGTGCTAAATGAGGTTTTTTTTCTTTATGACTATTTGACAAAAAATAACAAATAAAAATTTAAAATGTTATAAGTTTTTATAATTGTTTTATCTTATTTTACTTTTTCAATCATTTTCGCAACTCTAGATACCCTCTAACTACAAAATTTTTAAACACAACTATATACATTTTTTCATCTTCAAAAGCTTTGTAATTCACATTACTTCCACAATATCGACCAAGTAAAATTCCGATTGAATCTCACACATGCTTCAACAAAATGCCCAAAACTTTAACCTTTAACCTGCTTCATCTAACTCGTCAACTTCACAATCATCAAATGCGCTATCTACTATGTCGGGATTTGGTACTCCATACCAAATTTCCAAACACAACAATTTGCCAATATGACACTCGAACAAATACACACATTGCAAATTTGGCAAACTCAATTTACCATAACAACCAACAACATCACAAACCCAAACACAATCAAACGAAGACGAGGTCACGAAATCGACACCGATGCCGTCTCACCAAAGTAAGTCGAGGAAAATCAAAGACAACGAACCGACACAACCGAAACAAGCAAAAGTCATAACCTAACGCGATGTTTGAACGGCTCACGAAGAAGAGCTTTTAGCTCAATGTCGAACTTGTATATCCGAAGACTCCAACAAAGAGAACTCACAAACTAGGGATTCTTTGTAATACATGGTGATGGAAGAGTACAATGGACGAAACTCATCGTAACCTCGAAACAAGGACAATTTGAAATCAAAATGGAAAGTGTTGAGTGCATGTTGTAACAAATTCAACGAAATTTACTAAGAGATGTGTCATACACCTTTTAGTGGAAAAAATTAAGACCAACGAAGATTGTGGGCCGAGGAACAATTTAAATATGAAGTCGATGTGCATTTTCATCATCACAAAGCTTGGGAGTTTTTTTAGGACTAAACAAAAGTGATTATCTATGGAGCCCGTTGTGGTAAGAATACGGAACAAACGAAGAGAAATGTGTGTTGAAGAAGCGATAGATTTATCCGAAAATAACAACGCATGCCTCTTTGGTGATGACCCGCATCCACTTCCACTCTGCAAGTTAAGGAAATCGAAGAGTCAAAAAATGTTCTCCAATCTGATGTCGCGTCGTCTCGTGCTTCTTTCGATGACTATATAACATTAAATTTTCAAAAAGTCATTGAAAAGAAAGCAAGTTACTATGAGGCGCGAGATATGATGGAAAGCCTTAAATAAAGATGACTCCTAAGAGGTTGACGAACGTGAAGCGGCTGATCTCAAAGAACAAACACAGTGGGTCTCACGGTGTTAAACTGATTAACAGTAACTTTTCAGTGTTAAGCAATGTATCAACTTTCAGGTGTTAAACTCAATGTTAAACTTAACACCGTATATAGCACCAAACAAGTGTTAACAACTCATTGTGCTCTTAGGACATCACTATTTATAGGGTCTCACGTGTACCAAGTGTATATTTTCTATATTGTGTACAAAACTTTGAAATTTTCTCATATAATGTACATAAGTTGGTGCGATAGTTGAACAAATTAAATTACAAAAGTTTTTAAAAAATTCATATAAAAACTTTAATTTTAAGCCTTAAGGTTTTAGTTAAACGAATTAAAAATTTGTTTGGACGTTTTCTAGGATAAGAAGGAACCGTTATAATGACCACTACATGCGTTTCATTCTCTTCAATCTTAAGATTTTTAGTTAAAATTAATGAATTGTTGAAACTAATTGATTTCATGTTAAAACTTTTTGGATAACTTTCTTACTTCCACCTTCTTATTGGCCTCGTCCCTCTATCTTGGTTGGGTTATCCTTCATTACACTGATGCTATGTGATTCGAACCTATGACCATCTTTCTTAGAATTTAAAGAGAAAGTAGATCCAATTAAAAGTACTAGACAATGTTTTAGGTGAATCTATAATTCATCGTTTTCAAACTATGAGTGAATATCTATCACAAATTTTGTTAGAGCACTCACAACGAAGGCTTCTTTCAAGCTTTTCTAGAAAATATTGTCATAACTTTTTTATAAAAAGTTTTAGAAAAGTTTTAACTTCGATGACAAAAAGCTTTTTATCCCCTAAAATCATTAAAATGTAATTAATTAAGATAGAAAGAGAGCTAAAAGACTTTTAAAATGTCAAGCTTTTACTCCATCTATCATCCATATTTTATTACTTTTAATTGTTTTAAGTGGGTGAAATTTTTTTTTTTCATTGAAGCTAAAACTTTTCTTAAACCTTTTATAAAAAAGCTACGACAATATTTTTATAAAAAACCTTTTAAAAAAATCTTTATTGTAGATGCTCTTAAAAGCTAACTTCTTATATTATTTATCTCTTTAATTGAAGTTGTACTTTGTACTTTTTAAAGTATCCCTACTCATATGATAAATTTGTATGATTTTAATTTTATTTTATATTAGTAAAAGGTTTTTGGATACACTTAACATTCTTTTTAATGAAAGGAAGAAGAAATTTTTATTTGGGAAAAATTTTAAATTGTTAAAACTTTACTCTTAAGTCAAGAAATATTATATTTTTATAGATTACTAAAAGCGGTAAAAGGGGTGAATAAATAAAAAGTGTGGGATTAAAAAACCCAACTACATTTTGAGAGGAAGAAATAGCAAACGATATCAGCTGATGATTTATGGATCAATGGTTCAGATTCTCAACACAATATTTTACGCGCACACTACATTTTACAATAAAATGTAATGTTATTAAGATGCAACGAACTTGAGCCGTTAATCACGAAGACTGACAGCTAAGATCATTTGTCCCTTATTCTCTTTAAAATACAGATAACTATGAGAGGCTTACCCATAAAAAATAATTAAATTTTTTTAGCTTATTAACATATCTGGAAAACATTTTCCATTTAAAAAGTGTTAAATTTAGATTATACCCACTTTTTCACACTGAAGATTTTTATATTCAAATCTTAATTGATTTTGAATGTTTATAAATTGCAGGAAACATCTAAGCTGCAATAAATATAGATTTTGAATTGAAAAGAATTTCAAAAATAATTAAATTCCCATGAATGGTTTTTTGAATGTTCAATTCATTCACAGGACTCGTGGCTTTCATGTTCATAGGTGATGAAAGTAGTGTTGGATTTACGGTACCACTGACGTCGATTGCATGTAGGATTTCGGGTTTGTCGCTAGTTTTTGTATGTTGGTATGTGTGTAGTTGTAGTACATGTTAGGTTTATAAAGACATTGATTGTGGTTATACGGTGTATGGATTTGTGAATGCCTAACTTAACATTCAAAATTGAATTCAGAAACTGAGGCGATCGGAAGGGAGGCGAGCGAAGTGAGGTTTTTTCTGATAAAGTAAAATCTTTTAAAACAATTCAGAATACTAAAGGACCCCTTTACTTTCTAGCCAATAGAACAAGAATTTGTAAAGGTCGTAGAAAACTGTGAATTTCTTTTTATAAAATTTACCTTGGGGGTTTGTGAGACCCGAGCATTTGAGATGAAAATATGGGAGTGTTTAGCTTTTTTCGGGTAAACAAAACACGAGAAGATAAACGTTAAAGAATGAAATTGAATAAAGTACTCCATAAAAAAGGTATAAAATTTTATTGATTGAATTCGTTGAACTGTGTTTGAGTTAAAATTGAATGAAGTACTTTATATAGAGCCAATAAACTAGATCTAAGAAACATATTACACGTACAAGGCTTAGTGACAATTACATATCATATACCATAAGTACATATTGCATTAACGTTAGAAATACCAACTAGAAAACCATAACAATGATAATTTCCTGACATCATCAACAAGAGTAACATTAATTGAAAAGGAGTAGTTTTTATGGGATGATTAATTAAATCATATATTAAATAAGAAATTGTAGTACATAAAAAAAGCTATTTTGGATTTAAAATATCCATTTCAATCTAATCTTCCCTTAAATTCATTTTCACACCATGCCTACTCCATAAAGAAATGCCAAAAGCAATCTAAACAAGCCAAGTTCTTTGATAATTTATACAAAGGGGTTCACCAAACGGCTACATCAAAAGATTCTAATCACTTAAACCTATTAAATTATGGTTCTTCATTTTAGTATTTTATAAATAATAATTGATGATGATATATAATATATTGATGGTTTATTTGGGCTTCAACTTTTAGCCTGGTAAATTCTACCGAGCATACGGGCTTACAACTTTGGAGCTCTTTGTGATTTTTCTTCCCAATTTGTTTTTAACTATGTGGACTTGACAAGAATAGCCCCTCCACAATCTCGTTTTAATTACTTACATACTTGTAGACTTATATTACTATTAAAAAATTATACAATATATTTATCTTATCTGAAGTGCTTCTAACTTTTTATAGACTCCTTATGGCACGTTTATAGAAAAAGATATTTTTATTTTTCTTTTATTATTTTTTTAGAGTTTTGTGTCATATGAAAACTAAAGAAAATATAGAAATCGCGTTAAAATGTAAGACATGTAATTTTCATTTTTCAGATATTGAACATATAGAAAACGATAAATCATAGATTCTATATTCTTAGAAAACTTCTCAGAAACCCCAATTGAATTTTCTTAGAAAATTTTTCAACAAACTGAAGAAGTTTTTTGTAATTAAACGCACCTTTTATATTCCAACTAAATTTTTTCATTCAAAACATTTGGAGCGAGTACCATGTTAAATCACTTCAACTGAGCGCTACAATGTAAAATTTTAGAAGTTTGGAAATTCCAATTATCAACTAGGCTATAAGTTTACTGTTAATCTAGATCAAGTTGATCCATGAAGACATGCATGGATGAAAAGAATGAGATAATTTTTGTTCCTAATAATCTGGATAGTGGATACAATTTTGTCTCAATAATGTGTGTTTTGACTTGGTATGTAGCTAATAATCAGATGTTTAATAAAGTAACGACAATTTCCAGTTTGGATATGCATAAATGTTTGTAAGTTTATACTTTAACCTATATTAAGGGGTATATTGAGTTTGTTATAATTCAGTACAAGTGTTGATGTATATGTATAAATAAAAGTTTGATGACATTATCGTTATTAATTTCGTTTAATTAATAATAATCAAAGACATAACTAATTAGAGATATTGAGTGACCAATTAAAACGAGGTGGGGATAAAAAGAAATGGTCATTATGTAAGGTAAATCACGGAATATTTTTTAAGGTCCTTTCAAAATACAATCAATTTGCATACTAGTGAACAAGAAAATGTGCTTTTTTAAATAATTCTAGGTAGCTACCTAAACTTGTTGAACTAAATATAAATATACATATAAGTTTGGCACACAGGATTTTTGAATACATCTCTACTAATATTAACAATCAAATGAGCCAAATGTGGTACCGAAGGGCCTTTGATCTATTAATACCGGGGCAATCTATCAAATTCTAGCTAGTGAGTTCAAATCTTACTGTGAAAACAATATATGTATATATATATATATTGTTTGAATAATATGTGTGTGAATAACATGTATATTTAGGGTATCTGTATGTTTCCCAATTTCTAAAAGAAAAGACTTGAATGTGATGATATAATTTCATCTCGCCATATGTTTTATACGTATTATTGTTGTTAGGAACAAATGTGGAAACATGAGTAGCACAGTCAAGTAAAATCTAATAAAACAAAAGCATTTCTAAATATGACTTGTTGCACCTCAAATTTAATATTATTGGCATCGATGACACTTCAACGAACTTTCTTTGAAATCTTTTACACTACTACTATACAACATAAAATTGACTAATAGCATGTATCACTTATCATTGTCAGTGGCAAAACTTGAAAGTCGTATTTAGAGGAGCGAAATCATTCGATATAAATGTAAGAGGAACGAATAACAAATATACGAAATATTTTAATCTTAAACCCACTGAATATATACACGTATACTAGTTCTGCTTTTGAATTTCGGGGGGACGAACACCCCTCCCTGCCCGTTATATTTTCCGCCACTGATCACCGCAACAATTACCATTAGAATTATGTAATAAAACTAAAAGGTAGTGTAATTTATATATTTTAAAGTTGATGGCTACAATTACCACATAACAAATGAACAATGATATTATTTCAATTAAATTCGATCCTATACCCTTATTGCACACAACATTAAGATTCGATTCCATAGATTTTAAATTAGGTTACCATAAATGAAATACTTGTACTATTTCTCTTTTATGAAAGAGATATACTATATATATGTCCCCACTTTCATTAGTTGCTCTCTACCACTTGGCCTTTGATCTCTCATATAGTTTCTCTCATTTATTTCATCTCTCTTTATCTATCATCATATCATATCATATAATCTCTCGATCTCTTGTAGCAAAAAGAATATATGTTTGTAGTATTTATTCAATGTTATTCTTGTTGTTGTTAATGGCGATCTTCACTCCTATTATCACTCAGTTTTTTCAAATCCTATAAAAACTGATCGATCCATCCATCAATCTCTTATCCAAACTCATGTTACAAAAACAAACCATCTCCCAAAGATTCAGGAACAACCTCTAACTGTTTATATGTATAAATCACTTCAAACAACACGTTTCTTTTGACTGTCACCCTTTTATTCGAATCTAAACAATTACCCACCACTCGTATTAATCCATAATCCATATTTATATAATATCCACTTTCAGATTCTTTTTTTATCTTTACATCATCATCATCATATCACAAACAAAGACACACACACACAAGAATGACTAATTGTTTAAGGGAAATACAAGGAAAAATGGCTAATGATCCTCACTTTAACCATGAAACTAACCGACGTCGAGTATGGGTTCCTGGTCCGGTTATCGTTGGTGCGGGCCCCTCTGGGCTAGCCGTGGCTGCCTGTTTGAAAGACAAAGGTGTTCCTAGTATCATATTAGAACGTTCTAATTGTATTGCTTCTTTATGGCAATTTAGGACATATGACAGATTAAGGTTACATTTACCTAAAAAGTTTTGTGAACTTCCTATGATGCCTTTTCCTGATGAGTATCCTATGTACCCTTCAAAACAACAGTTTTTGGAGTATTTAGAGAATTACGCTAAGAGATTTGGGATAAAGCCGGTTTTTGAGCAAGAAGTTGAGAGTGCAAAGTATGATGAAAGTGTAGGGTTGTGGAGAGTGAAAAGTGTAGGGTTAAAAGGGGAAGAAATGGAGTATGTTTGTAGGTGGTTAGTGGTGGCTACCGGAGAGAATGCGGAAGCAGTTGTGCCTGAGATAAAAGGGATTGAAAGTTTTTGTGGGGAGGTACAACATACATCTGAATATTCAAGTGGAAGTGGTTTTAAAGGGAAGAAAGTTTTGGTTGTTGGTTGTGGGAATTCAGGAATGGAAGTGTCTTTGGATCTTTGTAATCACAATGCTCATCCTTCTCTCGTTGTTAGAAATGCTGTAAGTACACTCAATCTCTAATTGATCACTCTTAACTTATAAGTATGATTACATCGTTAATGAATTAATTGTACGATTTTATAAAATTATATGTCAAAGTACTTTCATGATCACATTATACAAATGTTTTTTTGTTTAGTGAAAGTTAATATTCATGTCGTAGAAGAGGCCACATACATTGATCTTATTAGTGGCAAGTCTTGAACTACTTTAAAAAAGCTTAATTAGTATGTTAATCATGAAAATTAGGTTATTATAAAGATTGTGGCATGAAATTTATCTTGAAAGTTGTTAAGTGCATGTGAAGTTATCAAGTTAAAATTATATATAAAGTTTATCTAAACTATTTGTTTTTACTAGTTAATTAGTATATATCATGTTGTAATTTTAGACAATTACTTGCGTTATCTTAGTCAAAAAAATGACCAAGGAAGAATATATGGTTAGGATTGATGTGTTCAAATTCATATAGATTCTGTGGATTAACTTTTTGTGCTTTAGTGTAAACTTTCTGGTTTTAATAGTATTAATTTTAACTAAAATAGTAGAACCAGACTTGCATTATTTTGTTGAAAATGACACTATACACCTACCTTGATTTTGAATTTTTGAGCTCGATTATATATACCAAGAATCTTGTCAAGAGTCCTAGATCATGAAGTTGTTCTTATACAGTATCAGAGTGAACAAAAGGTTATTCGGTGCAAATTTGGGATATCATATAGTTATTTTTGCACTCACACAGGCACACACTCTAATATTAATATTTTTACTAACTATTCAAGATAATATCAAATATTTTGTAATGAGTAGAAAAATATGTAAAATTGCCACTTTCTTGGAACTCACAAGCATGCGAACAAATAACATAAGACTATATTCATAAAAAACATTAAACAATATGGGGCAAAATAAAAAATAATGGTAAAAAGGAACTTAATTATAGTTACAAGAGTGTTTCTTTACTGTAAAGGTTCCTTTAGCATATGGTGTCCTTGGCCCTCAATGATAGTGAGACTACTACTCCACAAGAACAAAAAAGTGTTCTCTCACACCCATAAAAATTCCCACTTTATTTCTTTCTTTTTTCTAATTTTCAATTTAATCAAATAACAAAACTGACAATGCATCATGTATCGGAAAAAATAGGTACATGTCCTACCACGAGAGATGCTAGGAAGATCGACTTTTGGGTTGTCCATGTGGTTGCTCAAGTGGCTACCCATAAGACTCGTTGATCGCTTTCTATTGATCATGTCGTGGTTGATTTTCGGAAACACAGCTAGTTTTGGGCTTGATCGACCTCAGGTGGGACCCCTTGAGCTAAAAGGCAAGACTGGTAAAACGCCGGTGTTGGATGTGGGAACCCTAGCCAAGATTAAAAGTGGAGACATTAAGGTAACCAAGATACTATATATACCTATAATGGTTTTTGTGCTACTTTTGGTTCTTTTCATTTTCTTAAACATGTTCCCATATCTTTGTGCTTTTCTTCTTCTACTTTGCACCTCTCCTTTCTATAATCATTCCTTGAAATGTACTTTTGATAATTAATACTCCATATTATAAAAAGATATTTCTTTTAACTTAACATGTGTTATTATATTTAACAAATTATGTCAATAGTTGTTTCTTGTGATTGTTCAACTTAGCCAGCTAGGACACTGTTAAAGTTAATAAATTAATTTTATTTGAATTTAAATTGTATAGATACATCCGAACATTCAAAGTGTGGGACATCATTGTGTACAATTTGTGAATGGAAGAGTAGAGAATTTTGATGCAATCATTTTAGCAACAGGATACAAAAGCAATACTCCCTCTTGGCTAAAGGTAATTTATAATTTATATTATTTTCTTTGATTTAACAAAATAAAATTAGACTTTATACGCCTCCATTAAATTAAATTAAATCTTAAACTGTAAAAATTTCCATTTCTAGGAAAACAAGATGTTCTCTGAAAAAGATGGGATGCCCCGAAAACCATTTCCGCAAGGTTGGAAAGGCGATTGTGGGCTATACGCGGTAGGGTTCACTAGACGTGGCTTGTTAGGTTCATCCACGGATGCTAAGCGAGTATCAGAAGACATCGAGAAGTTTTGGAAAGCCGAAGCCAAGCATCTTGCGATGACAATTGGACGATCATTTACACTCCAACCGTAGTTCTTCTCTTTTCTTGGTTTGACTTAGAGAGCACAACTTCCATTTAACAAACAAAAGATTGACACTAAAATCAACCAAAAATTAGTATTCCAATTGTAGAAAAATTAGTAGATATAGTGGTGGACCTACTTCTAGCAACTAGTTTAGTTAGGGTATTTATATTTCTTTGATTTGGAGAGGGGACCTCTATCTTGATCTAGGGTAGTGTATGTATACATCTTGTACATTGCCACGTTAATTAATTTCGTTGATATATAGAGAGGGATAGGGGTAAATTAAGATTGTAGCTAACGTTGGATTTTTTTTTTGTTTATATTTTTCATTTCTGATTTCACATTGTTAAGAGCGTTATTAACTCTAGTTTACTTGTATTTGGTTTTCTTGAGAAAGTTGGTATTTAGTTATGTGTTTTAGCAATCTAACGGATGTCTCCTTTTCCTTTACTGAAGTTTAATATATGTATAAGAAAATATGTACCTTTATTTAATTAAGGGTTAATGGTACAAACAACAACATATTTTTATTTTTATTTTTGTTGAGTTAGATAACAAACTCATTTTATTATTAATGTAAGTAACAAATTTGTTATTTTTGTATTTAGGTAGGTAACTAATTGTTTACCGGTTTCATTTTGAAGGTACCGACATGTACATGCCAAGTCATTTCATTAAACTGACGAGGCTTCCACGTTAGTTTAAATGTACACGTAATCATCATCAACATCACTTTATATATATGTTTTAAGTGTTTTTAAATATTTTTTTCTTAATTTATGACGGAACTTTCGGCAACTACCATTTTTTCCCGCTAAATCGATATGTGACCACTATGTATGTGTGTTGATCTGATATGTAAATGTTTTTAATTGATTCGAAAATAGCATTAACTAAAACCGAAATTGATTATATGGGTGTTTGTGTGAGATCTAGATCCAATTTGAGCGTGGAAGGTTTTTTGGCTGCCGGGCTTTGGTGGTTTGCTCGAGATTCCAAGCTTGAATTTTTTTCACTGTGGTAACTTTTAGTTCATCCGTTTATCTAGCGAAAAATGAAAGTAGATGGTAGATTTTAGGGAAGAGAGAAAAGATAGTGAATTCCTTCTTGTATGTCTACCTATGTATTATATTTATCAAGGAGATTTGCAGAAAAATAAAAAAATTATAAAAATAAAAGTCCATATAAGAAATAAAAGACACAGTCATAATTAAGTTTATCGGTTCAGCCGGTAACTTAACCCATCACGATATTACCTACCTCAATACAAGAACAATAAATTTGTTACTTAATTCACAAAAAATAAAAGTACGTTAACGATCCGTACCATTAACCCTCGTATGTTTCTTCTTTATTACCTCCATTCTAATGTAAGTGACTTGAACTTCCTTTATTGGCCGTCCAACAATTAAAGCATGCACTTGTATAGTTAATTTATGTCAAGCTACTAAGTGTTAGATTTCTCAAATAGAAATTGATGATGATTTGGGACATTATTAACTGGATTATAATTGTTCCAAAAAGTATAATCAGAGTTTATGGGATTTGCTCATGGGTAAGAGTCTAGGAGATATCATATCCTAAACAATTTTTTAACAACTAATTATATATAATTTAGTTGATTAAATTATGTTAAAAATATATAATTTAGTTAATTAAATAATAATTATGTTAATAAAGATTATAGTTCTAACAACTAATTAACAAGACATAAGGACTAACTATTTACAAGTACAAAAACATAAGACTAATTTCTATGATAAAGATGTAATATGAAAGTGATGTTTTCGTATCGAAATTCCAGATGATCACTTGATCACCGTTCATATATAATCTTTTATCCTAATTTGCAGTTTTATTGTCGCAATAACTTCATTCTCAACTAGTTTCTAGGACCACCAATTCAATCATCAATTATGACGATCAGATATACTAGCTTTCAAATGAAAATACGTGTGTGAGAAGTGTACATTTCGAACTAATTTGTTACGTACGTGATTGGATGATTACTAGTTGCAATGTGGTATTGAAGAGATTGATGTGTTACTCATATATTAGTATAGTTGATGGAAGTCTGAAGCCCAAATTGGTTAAACAATATGGAAAGTGATTGACCATGTATGCATGATTAGGTATTTCAATACTCTTCTTGCGTTAATGCTTAATTAATTAATCTACCAATTATTATCATATATAGGATATGCGAATTAACACCTAAGTATAATATTTATATTAGCTGTTCAACTAATGTCATCTGAAATATGCAACCAAATACTCGTATACAAATTTCTTGTTCTTATAATCAAATACTTAATTCCAAACATGTTGACCGAGTACTAATATAATTAAGTGTACATGCAAAAAAGAATAACTACAATATTCAAAGGGTATTTGTTGATATATAAGAACTATATAGCGAAAAACTATTTAATTATTCTCATTTGACAAATATGCCACCTAAAACATAAATAATAATAATGATAATAGTTACATACCATCTACATATGTGAAGTCAAATAATTCATTTTATTTCAATTGTGCTTGTGAATAGAATATTAAGCAATTTATTAGCTGGTTTATATATGTTCTATTTCGGTTGATTTGGTAACCTAAAGTGCACGACTTATAAGTTTTAAGCAAGATCTAAACAATTAAGTTTAAATTTCTGTAGATAAGTTAAAGTAATCATCATTTAATTAAGGGTAAAGTTTTGAGAGGCATCTGAATTTTAACGGGAAGGAGGGGAAGACGATCTCAACTGTTGATTTTTCTGATTAACGGTTTAGATTCACTACATTTTATAGATTCGATGCATATTATGTAAAATGCAGTAGTGCGAATGTAGGTCATAAATTAATTGTTGAAATCGTATCTCTCATTCCCCTTAAAATGCAGTTACTCCTCTAATCTCACACCTTTAATTAAACATTGGTCAATAAGATTTTATCGTACTAGGTAGCATCCAATTTTTGAGAATATACAATTATTTTGAAACATATTAAAATTATGTATTGATTTCTATTCCGTATAGACGTCAAGTTTTTTATAGGGTTAATTATTTCGTTATGTATTCAACTTTACATTTTTTACTATTGTATGTAATCACCTTTTAAAAGTGTCATTATGTGTATGAACTTTACAACTTCGTATATTGTATGTA
The DNA here is from genome assembly GCA_963921325.1 of Logfia minima. NCBI lineage: Eukaryota > Viridiplantae > Streptophyta > Magnoliopsida > Asterales > Asteraceae > Logfia > Logfia minima. Next base: position 31,197,875 of record OY992769.1, read on the forward strand.
ACGGGTGACCGGATAAGCAGGTATCCGGTTTTTTCTCTAAAAAAATGTTTATTGTATGTATCGAAACCGGTGGTTCCGGTCATCCGGTCACCAGTTACATACAATAGACGAAATTGTAAAGTTCGATATATACAATAGCAAGTTTTAAATGTGGTTACATACAATAGTAAAAAATGTAAAGTTAAATGTATAACGAAACAATTAACCTTTTTTTATATTGCTGTTTGCACTTCTTTTATTTTTTAAAACACATGTTTTTTGTTTTAGGATCTCATTCCGCTAGATTAGGAAGGATAATTATTTTGAATGAATAGAGCATTAAGATTAATGGATGTGGACGTGTGGTAAGTCGATGTCAAGGTACACATCGATCTATACACAATTTCTGAGCCCGGGAAGAATGCAAATTACTTGTAGTTTTGTTGTTGTCAAATCCATGTTTTTATCAATAACTGTTGTATTTTTATTTTATCCTACAACTCACATAATCAACATATTTAAACACGCATGGTAACTTTCAGAAAAAAAATGTGGCTTTAAATCGGACCAAATATAAAATATGAAACTAGCTTCTACGAAAGTTCAACTATTTTGTGACTAAAATATAAAATAATTTTGGAAAAAATAAAATAAAAAAACACTCGTCATCTTGGATGGTTGAACCAAACCCAAATAGACTACCAATGACCTTATTCCCTTTCAATGTCTTAATTGATTCAACCAATCAATTCAAAGCCCATTAGGTTTCTTGGTTTGATCAGCTAAACTTATCAAATGCATTTCACGAGATTAGATCAATATTGACACTGTTTTGGACAAGTTTAATCAGCTTTTAATTTAATTAATAATTAAATTATTATCATAGTTTTTTAGAAAAACTAAATACAATAAAAAAAATTACAAAGGAAAGTACTACACAACCAATACTACGAGTATGTATATTAATCTACGAATATGTACAATTGTTCTATTCATAGGACTTTAACATCCAATCTAATTTAAAAATGTAATCTCGATACTGTTAGACCAATGATCCTTTTATTAGATACAATAATTAGCTTGTCAATAAAAATTAATTAGCATTTTTTTACACTAAATTAAAATATCAATTCTTTTAACTTCGTACCAATTTCCAGGTACTTTCATTCATGACATTGATGGATGATTATGATGTGGTATACGTACATATGGTATATCATTGAAAATCATTGGTGGTCCAAATTGTTGGTTACGAATTAACCGTTTAATAAGTATTGATTCATAAACAAAGGAGCTAGGGACCACTTGGTCAAATTTAATATAATCCACGGGTTCATAAGTTTGGCTTCGTAGGTTCCCTTGACCTACCCGTGGATTTACTAGTTAAATTACCAGCTATTAATTAATAGGAATTACTACAGTGAAATATATTTAACTATAACACAGTATCAATTGTATGTATTTAATTTTATTTAGTTTATTGTGTGTATTAAATTTTTAATTGTTGTTATTATATGTATTCAACGACTTACTAATATGGTAGTCGGTATCTTTTCATGAAAATTCAATACAAACAACAAATTGAAATGAAGATAAATAAACACAATTGACATCATATTATAATTAAATACATTAACCTACACTAATCCTTAATATCCGTATAAAAATAACAAGATATTGATAATTAAATACATTAATCTGTTAATTCATAATCTAATTAACCTCATATCACCTTCTTCTTCTTCTTTCTTCCTTTTCATACTCTAGCACCAATTTTAGGGTGTGGATTATCGGTCATTAATAGTATAATTGTAACTTTCATGGTGCACAATCTCATGTATACAATAAAATAGTTTTTTTATACTATAGAACTAATCTATGATTTTCATCATGAATACTTTTATTTTTATATATAAAATTTACCTACTATACCTTCAGGTGAGCAAGTATTTAAGTATTTGTAACTTTAAATGTAAAGTATTATTAAAAGGTATAATATCCATATTGTTGGCAGCATCTATCTTAGAGCATATACAATGATATGAATTTTATCAAATTTATAACAGTGACACGTCATATTATATCAACTTTTTATAAACTTGTATTTATATTAAAGTTATCACTTTACTCTTATAAAATTTACAAGAATTGAATCCTACTTATTTCTTTTTAATGTAAATTTGGTGTCAAAAACAAGTAAAGATTTTTCTATGAACTTCTCTCCAAAGTCCATTCCATGGACTTCCCTATGGACTTTCAAATAGAGTTGGTGAAATAATGGAAGGTGAGAACCATGGACTCTACAATATTGTCGACTCTTATAAATTATAAATTATAAACCTGTATTATTTTAATTATATATAAATCATCTCCATCTATTTTTTTAAAATTAGACTCAACAATGATTAATGTTCAAATTATCCTTAAAAATCATTAATTACTTTCTAAATGAACCATTAATTTATAAATTGCAACCCTTGAGTTTTAAACTTTACATATTATTAAATTAAACTTTTAACAATATAATATAAACAATAAAATATATGAATATTAAATTGACTATTTGTTCTCGCAGCTATCTACGGATACACCACTAATAAATTATAAATGGTTTTATGTTTAGGTGCTCTTGACTAATAATAAAACACATAAATTCTAATATTTACATTTTACACCCTTCAACCTTTTTAAATAAGCAGAATTTACCCCTGATTTACATATAACAGCACGCAAGGTTGCATGATGTTAGTAACATATATTCTAATGACTTCCCATTATTAAAAGGTCTGACAGACATACTGTTGGCATCACTTATCTTAAGTGCATGACCAATAACGAAGCGAGTAAATTTTAGTATTTTTCGTTCCGCAACGTTCAACCTTATCAAATAAGCATAATACCTCTCATCTACACATGTGGCTTAATATCTTAAAATACATTCGATTTTATCAAAAACATTATTGTGTGTATTATTTTCTAATCATATCTATTAAATGTACTTAACTCGTAAAAGCTCAAGATTAATGTATTGGGTGACATATCAAACTCTTATCCGGTCATTTTATCCCCGATCATCTTCTCCAGTAAATTTCCGGCCACCTGACGTCTTTTCCGACCACCTCAAATAAAAGTTTTATTTTTTCCGTTTCTTTGCTCTATTATCATTGCATCTCCCCCAAAATGAGATGTAGATACGATCTTGTGAGCTATCTCATTTTATGTTGAGGTTAGTTTCAGGAAATTGTAGTGAACAATTACTCCAATTATATACTTGAAACACAAGATTCTTATATATATATATATACACACAAAATACACAACAAAAAGCATAGTATATATATACACCAACCCGTACCAAAGTAGAGACAGAAAGAACAAGAACCACCAATTACACTAGATCAAAAACCCAAATTATAAATCATTTCAAAACCCCTAAAATTCTGAATATTTTTTTCTTGTTAGGGTTTCTAACCCCGAAACATGATACGAGCTTTGACTTTTGATATGCTCAAACAGGGAACTAACGGGTCAATCTTGGGTCTATATTGAGATTGATTAGAGCTGAACGTATAACATGTACACATACCTGCTCATTTAGTGATGTTACTCCTTTGATTTCGAGTTTCCAACAGAACCAAAGAAGAACAAATTTGAGCATATTATAGTTCTAGTCAATGCTCAGATCATGTTTCGGGGTTCGATCTAATTTTAGCCAAAATTTTGTCGGAGAAGATAACCTGAGAACATGATAGCTGGCTAAAAATTTGAAATTACATGTTATATCCGGTTCAGTACATTAATCTTAAGTTTTTATGAGTTGAGTAAATTTAATAGAATCTTTCAAAAAATAATACACACAATAAATTTTTTAACAAAGTTGAATACATTTTCAAACACTAAACCTTAAACATAGTATAAGCACACACATACTTTATTTGTGCATTCGAAGTAATCAAAAAGTATTTACAACTACCAAATCAACACAATGATTTCCAAAACAACTAAAATCATATTAAAAAGATTAATGCTACAGTAGTGATCATAGGATATAGATTATTCTCGTAACAACAATTTACAAAATCTGGATTGATCAAAGTCATGAACATGATTGACACATGACTCAACTTATTATCATCACAATCATAATATAGTCATATATGCTACAGTAGTCATGAAGTGATAGCTAGAATGATAATTCAAACATATCATAATCATGCATAGTCACATATGATACAGTGCATACATATGATACAGTGCATGTAGACGAGTTCTTAGAGCATACGGAGTGAAGAGGAATTGTCGTCGTTCAAAGTTCAAAATGTCACCGGACAACATTTTGTAATCCTAGAACGGCGTTCCCAGACAATGTCCCGTGCACTACAGTATTTCTCCTATTTCCAACGAATACTAAAAAAAAATATCATTTTTCTGATTGTCTTCTTTTAAACTTTTATTTTCATATCTATAAATACCACACTTCAAACACAGTCCAAAACACTCATTCTCATATTCAAACACTTCATAAACTTAAAAATCAAAAACTCTATAATGCACAATGTCGAGCAACTTAAACAACCCGTACAACCTACACTCCTAATGGAACCCGTTTTGAAATGTATCATCATCTACAAACCCGTCAACAACCGACATGTCCGGTTTTGGTCATACATACCATATGCCGCAAATTCAAGTCGATCAAACACAATATTATCAAACACCATACTATCAAACACTTAGCATATTACCCAATCAATATAACATTATCTTAATATGACAACAATCACAAAACACCCACCGATCCGACATGCAACAACCCAACATGCAATCACACAAAAATGAGGTACCGACACCAACCCTGTCTCGCAAGAATAAATCCAAAAAGAAAGACAAACAACTGGAGGTGGGATCATCACAACCTAAACAAAAAAAAGGTTGTTCCCAACCGCAATAATTGGGAACTAGAGGACAAACTCTGTTTGATGCAAAGTTGGATTGCCGTTTCTGAATATTCTAACCAAGGAAATGCCTAATCCAACGAGTTGTTTTGGTATCTTGTGATGAATGAGTACCATAACTGCAACCCACCATTTGAACGGACCAAAAACATGTTGTCTTCAAAGTGGTCGAAACTCAATACGGCATACCAAAGTGGGGAGGCATTTGGAAGCGCCTTCAAAGACAACAATAGTGGGGAAGATGTCGATAACTTTCGGTTGGGGCAGAGGCTCAATATAGGTTGGAATGCCAAAAACAATTGCTACATTTTCAAACATGGAACTTTTTAAAGGACCATCAAAAGTGGTTAACTCTCGATATTGTTGCCGTTGAAAGGCGAAATGTTCCAACACGCCGTGAAACAGTGGACGACTTGGAATTGGACGGGGAACCGGAGGGTCACAACGAAAACTCGAATGCCGCGCTATTTGTTGATGATCAGTTGGAAAAGAAATAAACCAAAATCCCAAAAAAACATCATTTGGTTCCACTTCTTTTTCTTGCGCTTTGTTTGATGACTCAATCACATCAATCTTTGAAGGCATTTGTCATAATAAACAAAGTTACTAATGTACCAAAGACATTGAAGTCGCACTCAGAATTTTGTCTAGGTCGATGGACCACTTGTTGGAACATGACAAATTCATAATAGAAATGGAAAAGGGGAATGTTCATGAGAGGATGGGGTGGAACTTCGATCCGGGATCGGGACGCTAGACGCTTGAATGTACCTTTTTATTTTAATGAATGTATTTCCTTCAATTATGTATTTTTTTAGGGCTTATAAAATGTGGTTTTTATTTTAATGAATGTATTTTTTTTTATGTAACTTATTTTGTTATTTTTTTCAATTTATTAAATTATTTAAATTTTTAAAAAATATGTTAAAAGTCTAAAATATTGTTTTTCACACTAAACTGTATTCTCGTAAGATACTGTTAAGAATATTATAAAAAATTTACCATTTTCAGTCGTGTTAGAAATGCCACGAAGGCATTGGTTGATTCATGCATGACCCACATACCATACCATACCATGCTCCACAAACCCTGGGGATTTATATACGCGCACGATAGGGGCAAGACATGCAGGCGTATGACCAACACCATTCATTTACCACATGCAATTTCACACAAAGATTCTGTTTACTGTACATTCGATCTAGTCACCATGTTCCCTTACTTGCCAACTAGTATTACTTGCCCCATCTTTTCATGTAAGATACAATTCCTATATTTGACTTTATATTCATCATGTTTGACAAATATGCTTTTAGCTATAAGATACTTAACTGCAGCAAACGTATAATTATTTTATTTAGGTTTAAAGATTAGTGTATTAAATTTTATACATTTTCTTATTATATATATTAAATTTTAACATATATATTATATATAGTAACATGATCTAAAAAGAAGAAAATTTTAGGTGAGAAAGGAAAGAAAGAAAAATTTTAAATAAAAAACAAGTATGATTCAGCAAAAAAATAAATATTATTTCAAAAAATGTTTTATGTGATTCAATAAATACTATTCTATGATTCAAAAAACATTTTCATAAATAAACACTTTTCTTGAATCATAGAGTTAATTTGCTAAATCAAAGGGTTTAAGGAACCTTTCTCCACCAATTTTCTTTTCCCTTGAACCCACTCTATTATATATATATATATAATCAAGTTTTAAACATGTTTATTGTATGTTTTTGACTATATAAATTAATTTTTTTATTTAAGTTTTATACATACAATTAATAGTTATAAGTTAAATGCATACAGTTAATAGTTTTCAAACTTAAATATGTACAATATGAAATTTTGAAGTTAGATGCATGTAATAGTAAAATCTGTAAATTCTAATATACTACAAAACTATAAATCCTATTATATTCTAAATAAAATGCATAGTACCTACAAAAATGCAGTTGTTGCACATATGAGTACGTTTATTACATGTAATGGGTCTGAGACTGTTAAAATTTGTCAAAGAATTATTAAAATTTAAATGAAATGAAATGCTAAGTAATTGGAATGTGTATTATTGTGTTTGCTAAGCATAATGAAATCATTTGTAGTTTTAACACTTTAAAATGTTTAGAAATTAGTTTGATTTCATTTTTAAGTACTGTCTAGTTTAAATTACATGCTTTTATACGTGAAAGTATCATTAACTAATGGTCCTTCTAGACATTTATAGATAACATGAACTTTTTATTCGTTTTTGTTTCAAAGAAAGCACTACTTAATTACATATACATTTGTAAGATTACTTCAACACTCATATATTTGTCCTTCAACAATGTCAACTTACTCCATGATAAGAGTACAACCATTATAGTTTCTTACATAAATCAAAGTGACCCTTTTGAATTCAACTGGTAGCTTTTAACTCAGGTCAATGAATTGAATCCATCACAAAAGATCCCATCCGAGATGCCTTTCCTTAAATCGTCTTCTTTTAACATTTGCTTGATTTGTAAAAAGAACGGTTCAGGTGGAGCCACCGAGGGGTCGACTTGTAAGCCTTAACGGCCCTAGAAATTAAAGAAGAAAGCGTTCGAACCATTAACGATCAACTATGCAATGACCATCATGATATGACTCACTTCACTTGATACATGGGTCCATATCGCATTGTTCCTTCATTTTCAAGAACAATTCCACTTCACAATCTAAGAGCATGCTTTTGAGATTATGTGATTGATTTATAAATTTGATTCCATCTAAAGTGAAAAGTACATTATCACTTACAAAACCCTTTTTCTCATTTGACCCCTCCAACCATGTGGCCAACTTACTGTACTTGGAGATCATTAGGCCACCGAAATTTCAAATATAATGTGGACAAGTTTGAGTTATCAGCATCGGTGAATATAAAGTCGAGATATTATAGTTAACTTCCAAAAGTCACATAGGAAATAAAAGCAAAATCACCCTAGCTACCTCCTTTCCTTTCTCCATTTCGCCTCCTTTTTTGCTTTGTTTCGATAGTCGAGTATATACAAAGCTAAAGTGGTTTGTGTATATACCTACTTCACCTACTTGACGAAAGGAAACTGACTTAGTTAATCGAATAAAATGTCAAAGTGGATAAATTAAATTTTATTAAATACAGTTCCGAAAACTAATACCTTTTTATTCAATAGGTTGCTATAGTTAAATAAGAGTATAAATCAAATTAAGTCACTTTTCTATTCGAATAATACTTACCAAAATCATATACACACGTTATATAGCTTCTGTCAGGGGTAAGGAAACAAAAACCAACCTATACCGACTTTAACGGACCCAAATTAACTGACCCGTATCATTTACAGTCAGTTTGGTTATTGTTTTTAAATTAACGACTAAATTGGTTCGGTTATGATTAACTTACATTAACCGACCCAAATCAATCAAACCGACCCAAAACTATTCTTTATATTTTCTAAACATATATGTATATGTATATACTAGTGTTAAACATGTACAATGTACGGTATCGCAAATATCAAACATATTACATAGTCCATAACGCATAACAAACGAACATAAACTTTAGCTTTTTTATTTATCTTATAGCTATACATATTTAATCCGCAATTATAGTTATAATGTTATGTTGAAATAAGTTGTTAAACTATAATCTAAAATGAAACATAAAATTATTGTTAGTATATATATTTGTATTTGTTTAAGTCTCTGTGCAGGTTTATGACTCAAGGGTTGAAGTGAGCAGTCTGGAACATCAGGGGTCGTTTTGTAAATATTATAATAGAAAGATATTTTCCTTATGTTTAGTTAGTTGGAAGATTTTGTCTGTATTACATTTTATCATCTCTCTCGTTTTATTCTTTACCTTCATTATTTTCTGTATCTACTTGATGATCAGATCTGTAGTCATTCAAGCTTGTGTTTGAATATTTTAGACTAGAAGTGTGATTGAGAGTTTTATTGTGGAGAGGTTTTATTGGTCTTGTTTTTGGGTTATGAACCCGGTTTTAGTTTAATGATATTACTCCTCTGGTTGAAGGGTAGATCTCTCTTGTTCTTGATTCGTTTATCATTTTCTATATGGTATCAGAGCTATATTGGCTCTGATTGATCTTTCTTCTGAAAATCTACGGTGAAATCTCAACCTAGGGTTAGGGTTTTCTCGTGTCAAATTTTTGGGGTTTTTCTGTTTCTGTTGTAGATCTTGATCTATCTAATATAGATCTTGATTCTGGAAGTGTTTTATTTCATAAACACTGTGGTCAAATTAAGGAAAATCTTATCTCTCAAAATTAGGGCTATAAACCCTAGTTTCTTCAATCTGTGGTCAATTCTTTGCTGATCTGGGTTAGTTCTTCCGTTGCACTGTTCTTTTTGTTAACGAGGAGTACTCTGTAAGTATTTTGCAACTCTCTTGTTTGTAGCAAGTCCCTGGTCTGAGGAGTTTCGATTGCTGAATCGGGATAAACTACCCCTTAGACTCCATACTTGGCCTATAAACAAGGCTGCTTTGATTGAGAACTTGTTAAGTGCTTCTTTTCTGTTCATTTTGTGTGAAAATGATTATCTAGGGTTGTACTAATCTTTCTGTGGTAGAAGAGAGAATTCTTGTGCCCAACTCTTGACCTTGGTCCCTTGAGACTCAAGGAAACCTGATAAAGCACAAGTAAATTCTTTAGGAATATTCTAATTTCTTAAATAAAACTCTGTTATAGAAATATTGTGTGTGAAACCTGTTCTGTGAACTTAATCTGCTATTTTGCATTTTACTTGAAATAACTTTGTGAAAATCTGTATCTGTAAAAATGTCTGATGATAAAGCTGAATCAAATGGTACCAAAATCAACAAATTGGATTTTGGTGACCCTTTGTACCTGCATGCCAGTGATACAACTGGTGTCTCTATTGTAAGTATTAAATTGAATGGTACAGAAAATTATAGTACATGGAGTCGTGCTATGTTACTTGCTTTGAATACAAAAAATAAAACTGGATTTATTGATGGAAGTTGTGAAAAAGTTGAGTCTGATGATGTTTTGGCTGCTCAATGGGAGATGTGTAATTCCGTTGTTTTATCATGGATCTTAGGGTCTCTTTCTGATGAGTTATATGCTGGACAAATTTTTAATACTAATGCTTCTATTGTTTGGAATGAACTGAAAGAAACTTATGATAAAATAGATGGATCCTTACTTTCAATCTACATCATAAAATAAATACTTTAACTCAAAATGGATTATCTGTTTCTGAATATTATCATAAACTAAACACTCTTTGGAAGCAATTTGATGCTCTTGCGAAATTACCTACCTGTACCTGTCAAGCATCTAAGGATTTTGTAACTCATAACCAACTTTTAAAGCTCATGCAATTTTTAATGGGTCTTGATGACTCTTATCAACCTATTAGAAGTAACATACTATCTAGAGAACCTCTACCCTCTATAAAAAGTGCTTTTGCTATAATTTCTAGGGAAAAGTCACATAAAACTGCTTCTTTAAGTGACACTAAATCTGTTGGTGGAAATCAATCTTTTTTCTCAAAAACCTTTAATAATCAAAGTTTTGACAAAAGAAGAATTAATAAAGGACCAAATCCTAATCTGAAATGCACTCACTATAATAATATAGGGCATACCATTAATAGGTGTTTTAAATTAGTTGGTTATCCATCTGATCCTAAAAGAAAGTCTAATTCAACTGTAACTAAAAGTAATTCTTCTGTTTCTCATGAACCTGCTCCATCTGAATCATCTGTTTCTAATCCTTCACTTACAAGTGAACAGGTTTCTAGGCTCTTGAGTTTGTTAAATGATAAATCCACTATCAATGATGCATGTTCCAATATGTCAGGTACTTTCTTGAATAATAGCAAAAATTTTAATACAAATTTTTCTTCATTTTTTAATTCAAATAATGTAAAAGTCAAAGATGACTATAAGTCTGATTAGATTATAGATTTAGGAGCCAATCAACATATGACTGGCTCCATTTCGAATTTGGTTGATATAGTTGATGTTTCTAAATTAAGAATCTCTGTTGATCATCCTAATGGAACTAAAGCTTTTATACAAAAAATTGGTAATCTAAGATTATCTAATAAAATAACTCTTTTTGATGTGTTTGTGATTCCTGAGTATTGTGTCAGTCTTCTATCTGTTCACAAGTTAATAAAAGATAATAAACTGTTTGTTGGATTTGATGAACTTAACTGCTTTATTCAGGACTTGAAAACCAGAACAACTCTGGAGACTGGTAGAGCAGTAGGAGGTCTTTATATTTTAAATGTAAGTAACAAGTCTAGCTGTCATGTTAAAACTTCCTACTGTCTGTCCAGGTCATTGTGGCACTGCAGGCTTGGTCACCCTGCTGATCCTGTCTTAAATATATTAAAACACAGACTTAATTTGGAATCTACTAATCATGATAAAGTATGTGAAGTTTGTCATAGGTCTAAACAAGCAAGGGATCAATTTCCTTTAAGTAAGCATAAATCTAAAACCTTAGGTGAATTAGTACACTTGGATGTTTGGGGACCATATAGAGTGACCAACAGGGATGGTTTTAGGTATTTTTTGACTGTTGTGGATGATTATTCCAGGGCTGTTTGGGTATTTCTGTTAAAAACCAAAGATGAGGTTTTGGACAACATTAAAACCTTTTATAATCTGTTAAAAAATTAGTTTGGTAAATCTGTTAAAAGCTTTAGGTCTGATAATGGTACTGAGTTTATTAACAATGGTATGAACTTATTTTGTAAAGATAATGGTATAATTCACCAAACATCTTGTGTTTATACTCCACAACAAAATGGAATAGTTGAAAGGAAACATAGACACCTTCTTAATGTGGCTAGGTCTCTTATGTTTCAGGGGGGAATCCCTTTTTATTTGTGGTCTGAATGTATATTAACTGCAGTTTATCTAATTAACAGGCTGCCTTCTTCTGTCTTAAGTGGAAAGTCTCCTTATGAAATTATCTTTAAAAAATTTCCTTCTCTTGTTCATTTAAGATGTTTTGGTTGTTTATGCTTTTCTAAGGTTTTAAATAGTTCAGATAAGTTTAGCTCCAAATCTGGGAAATGTGTGCTTATTGGTTATTCAAGTTCAAAAAAAGGTTACAAATTGTGGAGTTTGGATAATAAATGTTTTGTTTTTTCACGAGATGTTCATTTTTATGAAAACATATTTCCGTTGAAAATGACAATAAGCTCACCAGATTCTGCTGCTAATACGGATTCTGATGTTACCTCCTTAAATTTTTTTGACATGATTTTTTCTGAAAATAACAACCAAACTAAAAGAGTACCCAATGATGAGGAGAAGGCAACTCAAGGTGAGGGTAGTGATTCATATTCTATCAGAAACTTAAATGAGTTTGCTGATCTGGGAGGAATCACAGTAACACCTAATGAGGAAAATAATGAGTCTGTGTCTCTTGAGGGTCAACATTGTGGACACAACAGTCCATATTTCATAAGGAGATCTTCTAGAAAAACTTCTATTCCAAAGAGTTTAGATGATTTTATTATTGAAGGAAAAGTAAAATATGGAATAGAAAAGGTAGTTAACTATTCAAATCTTTCTTGTGACAATCACAGTTTTGTAACAAGTCTTAATAAATCTATTGAACCAAAAACTTATAAAGAAGCTTCTATTGATAAAAATTGGATAGATGCAATGAACTTAGAAATGGAAGCTTTATATAGAAATGACACTTGGATTATAACTGATTTACCTTGTGATAGAAAACCAATAGGTTGTAAATGGGTTTATAGAATTAAGTATAAATCTAATGGAGAAGTTGAAAGATATAAAGCTAGGTTAGTTGCAAAGGGTTTTAATCAAAGAGAGGGCATTGACTTTGATGAAACCTTCTCACCTGTAGTTAAAATGACTACTGTCAGGGCTGTTGTTTCTCTTGCTGTTCAAAATAATTGACCCTTGTTTCAACTGGATGTAAATAATGCCTTATTATATGGAAATTTGGATGAAGAAGTATATATGACATTACCTGAAGGTTATTTTTTTGAAAATGATACTAGAGTTTGTAAATTGGTGAAATCCTAGTATGGATTAAAGCAGGCACCCAGAAAATGGAATGAGAAGTTGACAGGAACTTTATTAAAAAATAATTTTGTACAAAGTCTAAGTAATTATTCACTTTTCGTTAAAAATCAAAATGGTGTGTTTCTTGTAGTTATTGTGTATGTTGATGATATAGTTGTTTCTGGTAATAATGTTGATGAAATTGAGAAATTTAAGAAATATTTGCATACAAATTTCATGATTAAAGACTTAGGAACATTAAAATATTTTCTTGGTATAGAGGTTATTAAAAGTGAAGAAGAAATATGCTTTAGTCAAAGAAAGTACTGTTTGGAACTGTTAGCTCAGTTTGGACTCACAGGTTGTAAACCTGCTAAGATACCTATTGAGTCTAATCTTGTAATTTATGATATTTTAAATTCAAAAAAGGATGACTTGTCTTTGACAGATATTACTAATTATCAGAAGATAATTGGAAAGTTAATCTATTTAACCTTGACTAGGCCTGATATTGCTTATGCTGTGAGTTGCCTTAGTCAGTTCATGCACTCCCCTTTAGAGTCTCACTTTAAACTAGCACTTAGAATTTTAAGGTACTTAAAAGGGGCTCCAGGTAAAGGAATTCTGTTTTTAAAAAGTGATACATTTAATATAACTGCATACTCTGATGCAGATTGTGGTAAGTGCTTGTCTAGTAGAAGATCAGTTACTGGGTATGCTGTATATCTGGGAAATTGTTTAATATCTTGGAAAAGTAAAAAACAATGTATTGTGTCTAGATCTACTGCAGAATCAGAATACAGAGCACTAGCTTCTACAATATGTGAAATAGTTTGGGTTTTAAAACTGCTAAATGAACTTGGTATAAATACTGTTATGCCAGTTGAAGTTTTCTATGATAATAATTCTACAATATTAATCTCAGCTAATCCGGTATTTCATGAACGAACAAAGCATTTCGAAATTGACTTACATTTTGTAATCGAAAAGATTTGTGCAGGTGTGGTCAAAATTGAGAAAGTTCAATCTTCTGAAAATGTTGCTGATGTTTTTACAAAAGGATTGCATGCTATGCAACATGATGTTTTGTGCAGAAAATTAAAAATGTTTAACATGTTTCATGTTTAGATTATGGGGGGATGTTGAAATAAGTTGTTAAACTATAATCTAAAATTAAACATAAAATTATTGTTAGTATATATATTTGTATTTGTTTAAGTCTCTGTGCAGGTTTATGACTCAAGGGTTGAAGTGAGCAGTCTGGAACATCAGGGGTCGTTTTGTAAATATTAGAATAGAAAGATATTTTCCTTATGTTTAGTTAGTTGGAAGATTTTGTCTGTATTACATTTTATCATCTCTCTCGTTTTATTCTTTACCTTCATTATTTTCTGTATCTGCTTGATGATCAGATCTGTAGTCATTTAAGCTTGTGTTTGAATATTTTAGACTAGAAGTGTGATTGAGAGTTTTATTGTGGAGAGGTTTTATTGGTCTTGTTTTTGGGTTATGAACCCGGTTTTAGTTTAATGATATTACTCCTCTGGTTGAAGGGTAGATCTCTCTTGTTCTTGATTCGTTTATCATTTTCTATATGTTAACTTAAGCATCCACCATAGTAGTACAACAGCTTCTATATATAACAGTAAATCGGTTAACTTAAGATTTGCCATACCAAACAATTAATATCTGAGCCAACACAAGCTGCAAACTCATTCAAATTTGAAGCATGCACTTTCTAATACAACTACTTCCATCAACTACTTCGATCAGTAGATCATTCTAGATTATGTCATCTAGAAATACTCATATGAAAGTCATTTTAGTCAATCTCCCTATGCACCAATCTACAGCGGTACGTAAAACCTTTTTTAAGTTAACATGTAGCAATAAAATGACCAACATGGTTTGTAATGGACAAGCCAACCGATTAACCATTGTTCATAACCGACTAATTAACGGATTAACAGCCAACCGATTAACTGATAACCGATGAGTTTGATTTCTCATTAACCGACATGTCAATTATAATTAGATTTTTTTCTTAACCGACCATACACAATCTACTCTATAATATGCGTTCTTAATTCTATCTATCTTATTAAATAATTAGCAAAATGAATTAATAAAACAGAAGCCCAATAACGTTGGGATTTAAATGGGCCTTACGGTCTAAGTTAGTCGCATCTGAATATAAGTATTGACAAATCAATGGAAGCCCATGTCTATCACACTACTATGGACTCTTCTGATGGGCCTAATGCGTTTAGCCCATCTCATATTAATTTGATCAGAATTCTACACATTCTCCTCTTCTAAATCATCGTTTGAATCATTTTGAAAAGAGTGCTCCATTGAAGAAATTAAAAGTTCGGATCATGAATACTTACGAGTGCGGTGGTTCATATTAACAATCACAAGACATTAAAATTTCGGAAGTTTAAACGTTTCTACTAGACAAAGGACGTACCTAGTTCTTAAGATGCTTCCTCAAATGGTAATGTGGTTTGTTGCATTTCGTGATTAGTCAACTTTGTTCGTGAGTTTAGGTGCTTATAAGGTAGTTTCGTATTGTTGTACGTTTATGCAACACTTTAGAGAATTCCACATACATTAGAAATTTCGAATTTATTAGGTCATGTTCGAATTTGAGCATGTACAAGCTGTTCAATTGCACATAGCATCAATTTCTCAAAGGATCCAAATTTTAAATTTGACCATTAATATAAATTAATAATTTGATACTTCTAAACAGTGTTTTGGTGGATAAAATACGTCTAATATACGTAATAAATAAGTATTAAAGTTACAGAAAAAAAAGCTCAGATTTTGAGTTTTAATAGAGTAAAGTATGAAATTTGAACTTTGTGGGGAAGAAGACGTTCAAATCCCAACATAATCCTCACACATTTAGAAACAATTAGTTTTCTTCCTTTTTCTATTATACCTCTATTATTATTATTATTATTATTATTATTATTATTATAGTTTAACACCTCAACTTTATAATCTTTTCAATAAATCATTTATTTAAAATATAATTTTGATATTTCTTAGTGAAGCAACTTTGAAAAATTATTACTATGAAAATATTCCCAATTGTTTTGTTGAAATACTTTTATGACTATAACTATATTTTGTAAATTACTACATAATTCCGAACTTTACAAAATTTAGTATTTTAAACTTTAAAGATCGTATATAATCTTTCATGAAACTCAAAAACCTTTTCATTTTTCCTTTCAAACATATAAGAGGAAAAACTAATATGCTAAAACTAGAATGAAAAATACGCAAGTTTTTTTCTCGAGCAAGACAATTATTATTGGATCATATAAATTTTTTCAATAAAAGTCATATAGTAAAAGTAATAATATTTCACATATCATCAAGTTTTCATGTCGGGGGCAACGTTTCGATTATTGCACAGGGCATATGAAACTCACGAGATGGTTCTATATAAGATAAATTTAATCTTTATGAGACACAACGCGTTTTGAAACTATAAGCATAACATATCTCTTGACAATTCTGTAATTAAGTGTGTTCAAGTGAGAGTAGTTTTATTAGGATGGATGACATATGAGAAGTCATTGTGTGGGCAAAGCGGGTGACCATCTAAGAAGTCTTCGTGTAATCATCAAGAAAAAATCTTAACGTATGATCTGGTGATATTCTCACATTTATCTAGTGGAAGAGAATAGATAGAACATAAGTGTAAGGTATCAACACTAAGAGTGTCTCAAATGTGCATGTTGTTTTCTTGTACAATTATACTATTTCAGAATAAAATAGAATTTTTGAGAATATGCCCATGTCAAAAAAACTTGTTATAGTTATCTAATGTGTTACAGTAAATATTTATATCAAAATGGGATCATCTGTAAACAGCCGTGATAAAATGACCAAAATACATTTAATTATCTATTAATACATATAA
Source organism: Logfia minima (assembly GCA_963921325.1). Classification (NCBI taxonomy): domain Eukaryota; kingdom Viridiplantae; phylum Streptophyta; class Magnoliopsida; order Asterales; family Asteraceae; genus Logfia; species Logfia minima. The sequence continues at coordinate 31,214,807 of OY992769.1, forward strand.
AGCATTTTAATTTTTAATTGTTGTATTAAAGTCTTAAAATCACTCTTAACAATTATAGTTAACAAAACTACCTCAATAATCAATAAAAATGTCAACCGACCTTATATGGGGAAATGTCGATGAAAATTTATAACAAAGTTAATGTCTAATTAAATCAATTTAAAACCAACTCATAACTATCAATTAACCAACTCGATACTTATTTATGGAAATCAAACAGTGATTGAGAACATCATTAAAAAAAACATGAAAAACAATTGGCACATATAAAACTATTTATAAAGTATTTCCATTATTTTTAGTCTTAATTTTTAAAACATAATTAAAATACTAATCTACCCCTATTTCACTCATAACTGAAAATGCTCCAAATAAGAAAGTATTTTATTTCAATATTTGAGCACCAATCAAATATCTATAATATATAATTACATATAAAATATTTGTTAATTAGTTGAAATATTATCTATATAATAACGATTGCTTTTTATTCTTCAAATATAACATGCTATTTGAAGAACACACAACTGAACAAAAATAAATAAATTAGTTGACATCGCTGCATTGCGCGGACAACATACTAGTTAATGATAATGCACTCGCTACTTTGCGTAAGTCCTTTCATAGTGATTATTATTTTTAAAAACGACAAGTCCTATGCTAGTTATTTATTAATAATAAAAGAAAAAAACAGCATGTACTATGCTAGTTAATTGTTTGGTCTAGAAAAATATATGCTTATCTTTGTTAACCTTTTTATACCGATTACAAATTCAAAACCATCCTTCTACAAACCCACAATTTTTCATCAATTTTTAGACACAACTACTAACTCTTTATTGTATTCTTGTCATCATGGTTTATGTTTGAATTAGAATAAAGAGAGCAAAGGAGAGGAACAATTCTAAATCATTGGGTTAGTCACTAATCTAAATCAATGGTTAATAATATGTGACATTTTTGTAATTAGATAGAAAGATAGGGATAAAAGTTAAGGAAAAAAACCATAACATAATTTTTTTTATCTATACACCTTCCACTTTTTAACCAATTTTATTATTTCCCCCTGCACTTTCTAACATTCCTCCTTCCTCCCTTCATCTTCCCCACCTCCACTCCCTTCTCTACCCCTCCCCCACCTGCTGCCACATACTGCATCCGTCGCCGCCTACCGGATTTTATTTTTTTTACAAAACTTTTTTTTGTATCTTTCCTTTTATCCAATCTTTTACCTTTTTAACTACTTTTTTGGCTTTCAGTTTTGTAAACTTTTTTTTTTAACAAACTTTCTTTTGTATATTTCTTTTTATTTGATCTTTTACCTTTTTAACTTATTTTTTTGTTCTTTTTCAAACTTTCCTTTGTATCTTTTTATTGAATATTTTACCTTTTTAAATTCTTCTTTTTTCATATTTTCTTATTTTTGGTGGTATACCTTAAATGTAGACTTTTTTTAAAGAATTTTTAAATGTAACTTGAAAACAAGGAAACAAAACATTTGCAGTACAAACGTAATATAATATGCAACAACAAACATCAAAATTACAATCAGTATATATAACATACAGCAACAAACATTAAAATGACATGTTGTATATATAAAGTGCAGTGACAAACTTCAAAATGACATGCAATATATATAAAATGCAGCAAAAATATCAAAATGTAGCATACAAAATAAAATATATAAATACAAATTTACAAAACATGTAGTATATATAAATGGCAGTAACCAACAACAAAATGCAACGAAAATATTAAGAAACTTTTTCATAAAAGAAAACAGTTTATGAAAAAAAATTAGTAAAAAAAAAAACTTATAAAAAAAAGAGTTACAAAAAAAATATATCGTCGGAATCCGGCAGCCGACGACGGCTAGCGGTGGCGGGCAGCAGGTGGTGGTTGATGGTGATGAGAGTGTGTAAAGAAGAAATGGGAGGGAGGGAATAAAATATGGTATAAATAAAATAGAGGTGGTGATTAGTAAAAAAGATTAAATTTTTTTTTAAAAAAGTGAATTTTTTTTTCTCTAGAATTCGATAACCGGTGGCGGCAAGTGGTTGCAGCAGATAGGTATTTGTTGAATGGTTTGGTGGAAATGGAGGTGAAAATATAAGTAAAGAATAAATAAGAGGAGAAATATATAATATATAGAAAATAGGGGTGAAAATATAAATTTTTTGTTGATGACATGTGATAATTCATGGTTGGTGGAAAATCTGCTCCCTCCTTCCCTCTAACGCACCCTTGCCCTGCTGAACCATTCTCTTTATGTTTTTCTTTTTTTGGAAAAAAGTGGCTTCATCAACAATAAACATACATAAGAAAATTATGAACCCCATTAAATACGAAATTGTGATTTTTAATTTATTTGTACATTTTGATTCCATTATAACCACCTACAATTTTATATTAAAAAAAATGTCATTTTTCATGGTATAAACATATTTACCTCCCCCCCTCTACCCCCCCCCCCCGCCCCCTCAATTAGTAACGCTCAAATTCCGGTTTGTGGACGGTGGACAGGTTTTGCGGATGGTGCACAACATTGTGGTCGAGAAATCAAGCCACGATCCCGGACACTCGAGCCGCAAATTGCATGTTCGGGATTGTGGCCTAATCTTCGAGATTGTGGCCTGATTTTTGGGATCGTGACTTGATTTCCGTCTTAGATCACTTTTTGGCTATGTTGGACCCGTTTTGATTTGCATTGACTTCTTTTGAACATGTTGACTTATGTTGACTTTCAAATAAGATTTTATGAGATTTTTCCGGAAAGGACATTTTTGATAAGATCAATTTTTGGCTAAAATACCTTATCTTTTATCCATTTCAGATAAGATTTCTCGAGATTTTCAGGATTTTTAAAATTTCTATTAATAATGTGACCCTAAGATAAAATGATCATCATGTTGTTTCAGGTATTCTCATAAAAATAATCTCACTTTTTGTTGTTTGAAAAACCAAATAAATCACAAAGAATAAAACATAGATAACATTATTTAATAGTACATAACATAGGTTTACAAATTACACTAATTTTAAGGGTGACTCAAATGAACACTAGGAAAAGAGTGAGACGGTTAAGACATTAATTCTTCGACCTTTACCATTGATTTTGACTTTGAGGTGGATCTTGCTTTGGTTCTTGATCCGCTTTGCTTGTCTGTTCAATCATAAGGAGCCATACAAGCAGGTCGGCTATGACCGATTTACTTGCAACGACTACATTGTTACTTATGTGTCATTTTTTCCTCTCCCTTTGAAGGAATACGAGCACGACCATGTGGGCAACCAGATTTCTTCTTCACAAGGACTGGTGGTAACACAATCTGCAGATCACCTGGATCCACCATTTTTGAAGGATGAGCCATTGGGTTTATAGGCTCTACATAGCTTGTTTGATATGTGTCCGATGAGAAGTACCTCTCAACATAGCAGCTTACATCTTCCTATTTTGAAGAAGCGGGCTACTACCATAACGTGTCCGCAAGGTAAACCTGACAACTGCCATTGGATCAAGTGCATGTTCGTCTTTCCAAGTTTGCTGTCTCATTCTTTTTCCCATCCACCACCTCACCAATCATATTTGTCGATGGGTTCACATTTCAGCTTAGTGATTTCTCGTTCCTCTTACCAATTTTGTGTTCGGCATAGGATGTGACAAGTGTTTTAATTCCAAATGCAGTGTTTAGATGTTTGAAATACCACTGTTTGTACTGAGGTGCGAAAAACTCCAATAGCATTGTGATTGGGAGTCTCCTTGCATGCTTGCTCATGACATTAATGGACTATGCACTGTTAGTTGTGAGGTAGGCATATCGTGTATAACATGATCCCTTGACTATTTTTCAACCCCAACATCTGTAAGAACCTTGACCGATACTTTTAAGCGTCTAGAAATCACACCAAAATGGTGATCAAAATTTAACTGACGTTACGCCTTACATATTTTCCTATATATGTCATTCATAGTGCTTGACTTGGGAAGATTTGTTTCTCAAGTTTCAAGAAATGACGACAACACATGGCGTGAAATACCTCTGGAAAAACAGTTAAAATATCGACTGCGATTGAAGGAGCCTTATCAAAAACCATGGTCAGGTTGTCGATTCGACCAACGAATTCAAGGGTGTCACGTAGGTTTCCTAAGAACCACGTATAAAACGTTGATTATCTCTAATACCTCGATTCTTTAGGGTAGTGGCAAGATGCCATTATTTCCATCCATCACCACAACAATTAAATTAGTTCCCGAGTAACCCCGTCAAATGTGACTCATCTACGATAATTATTGGGCGTGTATGGTTAACAAATGTAAATATCTCCAATGACATTAAAAATATCAATTATATTAGGATGTATGTATGTGAACATAGATGAAAATCAATGACATTAAGTATCTCCGAGCTTGGTTGTATGAAAGACTTATTTTAAAATGTTTTGTCATATCAGGTTTGATTTATTTGCCTCTATACACACATCCTTCCAATGTCATCAACTCTTTTCAGGGTTGACCAAGAACCTTTTTGCTTGCATGACAGTTATTCGACATGATTTAGGTACGAGAACATGTGTGAACGTCAACTAACTTCCTAACTTGGAAGTTGTTACTATCTTTTCGTGCACTTACTTTCCAATCACAATCAAGCAAGGTACATTTTATTGTGTACCTTGTCTTGTCCGACTTCTTCGGCTTAATATGAAAACTCTCTTCAAGAGACTTGGTATGAAATTAAAGAAGCAAAGAAAGTTGTGGTTGTGGTTGGTAATAATCACGAGTTTATAGTTGCTGAAAATGTTGTTGAAAACCACTACTACTATTGATAGGTTCATTGCTACCGATACCCGAAACACTTGTTGCAATATCAACAATGTAAACTTCTACCAGAACATTATTAATTGCATGGCACAAAAAATCCCCAAAATCATCAGCATCATCAATTATTTAAATAACATAATGATGTACCTTATATTTTCATACAAATTGGTGCATCAAGTGGTAAACCTAATTTTTTTACAACGTTTTTCAACAAAACTCTGTGTGTCATTGGTTTTTCTGGTGCAAGAGGAAGTTTTAAGCGCACTCTATAGCATTGTATTGGCAAATACATTGGCTTGTTGTTAATGTATTAAATGACCTCCATAACAAATATAAATCTTAAACTTATCATTGAATTGACTCATTTTAATTAAGAAAATAACATAAATAATAAATCTAAAGCTTTTGAATCGTACATTGAATAACTTTAAATAAAATCGGTTGAATCTTTGAGAAGAGAATTGTAAATAAAACTACAATTGGACAAAGTAAAACTACAATCTTTGAGAGTGATTTAGGAATTGCATTTGAAAAGCTATTAATCAGATGAGATCATTTTAAAGGTATAAATTAAAAAAATTCAGAAAATCTCTAAAAATCTTAACCAAAACTTTCTCTTCGGATAAGAAATATGATCGAAAAGGCAACAAAAATCAACATGGTCAAAGGAAGTCAACGGGAGTAAAACGGGTCCAAAATAGCCAAAAAGTGATGTAAGACAAAAATCAAGTCACGATCCCGAAAAATCAAGCCATGATCTGGGACATGCGATTTGCGGCTCGTGTGTCCGGGATCGTGACTTGATTTCTCAGTCACGATCATGTGCACCATCTGCAAAACACTACTAACGGGGCGGAGGCAAAATTCCAAATTTTTTATATTTCGAAAAAAATGACATTTTAAAAAAAAAATTTCCTTTAATATTTATGCATTGTTATTATCGTTGTCGAAGTGATTTAAAGAATATTTGAATGAGTTTATTTGTTTTTTTTTCTATATATATTAAAGAGTATAAATTATACGTTAATTAATATTATCTTTTGACTTGTGTAGGACCGCTTATTTATGCATAACTTATGGAATTTTTGGATAATATAAATCAATAAACATTAATCAAAAGATTAAAGCCTACGTGCATACAATGATAATAAATCAACAAACAATAGGTTTATGAATGAGCCATCCAAACACCCCTTATTCCAAAACTAATTATCCTAATTTGCAATCATCCCTTTGGCTTTTACATCGAGATAACGGGATCAATGATTCCAAACGGTGCAATAACACGATAGTCGTGTGAGGACAATATAAAACCCTCATTTCTACTAGAGAGAAAAGAAAGCATCAATTTGCAAAGAGAAAGAGACTAAAATAACTGTGTGAAAAATATGGTGAACTTCTTGTTGTCTGTCACTGCGGACCTGGAAAATCTCACGAACTTGCAGCCTAATGGCGGTGTTGATGATCCTAACTTCACCTATTACCTCAAGGTTTTTTTCATTTCTCAATACTCACATTATACAATATTATTATATTAACTTATATAATACTGAATATATATGTATGTATATGTATTATTTCATTCTATTCTATGTACCAGTAACTAGTGTGTAGTGATCGTGGTTCAGTTTTTATATAATATGTTTAGATAAATATATTTTGTAGCTGAAATCCGTGAATTTCTTGTTTGCGTTCGTCTAAAGCGGTTTATATATGTAACCTATTTGATATTGTACCTGACTTGATGGCTGATTATGTTCGATAGGTTCTGTTTGAAAATTAGGGTTTTGTAACTTCCAAATTTGAGTTATAATCATGTTTTAGGGTTTTTAATCGATCTGTTTAGATGATCCGAGTGATTAGTTACTGTAATCGTAGAATGTTGAGATGTGTATTATTCTATTTGTTTGATGTATGATTAGCTTTGACTACAAGTTTGTTGTGGTTGTATACATACAGGTAATATACGTATATTTCATGAACTTTTGGTGCCTTTTTATGCCTCATTTATCTATCTGTTTGGTTGATAGGTTTAAACTTGGCCATAGAAATGAAATATTGTAATATATTGTCATTATATCTGTGCCTTATTTTGTAAGTGGAATATATTGCCATATTGATGAACAGATCATTTCAGATATATACCTCTATGGAACTCTTATTGATTGTTTTGTTTGTGTGTGACTAGTTTGCTTCTGTAACATCTTATTTTGTCAAAAATCTGAATATTACATTGTATTAGTTGTAAGCTATAGCTTGAATTTGAAGTTTTGTGTTTCTCATTTAGCTTGTCTTTATATAACTATGTCTGTTTTATGTTGTCTTATCTGGAGTGATGTGCATGTTCTGATTATTTAACTTGCGACTATTCTTTTTCTTACAATTTTAAGATATTGTGAGGATTTTCTGATGTGTTTAAATTGTTTGTTATGCTAGCAAGTAACTATCAATTTGGTTGTCACTTGAAATTGTATATAGTATCTGTCACTTTTTCCCATCAGTAATAAATACTACAAACCACTTTCAGAGTTCCTATCTCAGACGATCTTTTTGTAATTGATAAATTGCTGTGTAGTTGAAGTGTGAGAACTGTGGTGAGGTGACTGAGAAGGAGACATGTGTGAGCCTGAACGAGACAGTTCCTCTGCCAAAGAAAGGCACTACAAATCTTATGCAAAAGGTTATTATCTCTTGATCCCTCTATAAGAAGCATATATAGTCATAGTGGTGTTTATAATTGATCACTTACATAATATGATATGCAATCCCAACCCATTGGGAGATCTTATGTATTGGTTTTTTTCTTCTTAATATAACCGTTGCTAAGTCTATGAGCATCAGATTACCATATAGGCTACAAGGAATATCATTATTTGACCTAAAAAGGTAAAAAAAATAAGGATATAACAAAAGCGCTATACATGTTAAGAGTTACAAAAGATAATTAAATACGACCAGATCAGCATGCTAATAAACTAAACATATATACCAAAGGATATAACTATAGGGCCTCGATGTGTTTCCACATATGAAACAATCGGCATGAGGATACTCCTTTTATATCCAAGTGTGCAACAAAATTGTTCTCCTGGAACAATGTATAGTACACCACTTTTAGTTAATACGAATCATTGTATTTGGTGTAACCCTGTGCAATCCTGTAAGGATGAGGAAATACAACGCCATTGGATAACTCATTTGCCAGGCTTACTATCATATATAGAATATTAGTCATATAATTCAGGTCATCCACGGTGTGAAAAGACTAAAGACTGATCAGGTGCTGGTTAGAGTTTCTCTAGGCAATATAGGTGAATCACAACCTGGAATTCTAATTTGTTGATTTAGTGAGAGTTTTTTGATACTCGTATATCTTGTTAATATAGCTGACTTGCTGAGCTGTCCTCCATTTCCGAGGTACACTCTTACAGTGTAGCCTGTAAAATCCTTTCAACCTTCAACTAATATTTACGGTGTTAAACATATGGAGAGTACATGAATCATAGTCAGTTTTCTACCCGTTTTAAACCAAACTCTACTTTTTGCTTAGTGAAATACATTTGTGTTTGTGGTCTATCAGTGCAAGTTCTGTAAAAGGGAAGGAACTGTTACTATGATCCCTGGCAAAGGCACTCCACTTACCAATGACCTCAGTGAGACAGGGATGTATGCGCCTCTGATGATATTCGACTGCAGGGGTTATGAACCACTGGATTTTGCATTCAGCAGTGGCTGGAAAGCTGAATCTGTAAGTCATAATGCACATTGAAATACAATACGTATCATACCTTTCGTCTTATGATTTCCCAATCCGAAGCACCAATTAAGCAAGTTTAAGTGCATAAATGAACTTATTATAGGGACGGTGACAAAGTGCATAAACAAAGAGTTGGGAAACTCTAACCACTTTTTGAAACACTCACTTTTTAAATTACAACAGAACATAACTTTGAATTACTTAAAACTGTTTTTCATGGTTACTAACAATGTTTTAATTTTTCTTTTTAGCTTAAGGGAACAAAATTTGTGGATATCGACCTTTCTGGAGGGGAATTTGCTGAGTATGATGAGAAGGGTGAGTGTGGGGTCATGATCTCTAATGTGCGTTCCATGTTCAAAGTTTATAACTCCAAATAAGCCGTGTAGAAGTATCGTGTTTATCATGCTGTGGGAGAAATCTTTACTGACTTGTGAATTCTCTATTGTCAAGCTGAAACTTATGGTTTTCGCATTATGTGTAAAAAATTGCTTGGAACTATTGAAACAAGTGTCACGCTTAATGAAAGATCTGTTCAAGGTTGAATTGCTTAGATCGCTTGATCATATGCTGTTATATATATTTTTGAAATTCGATCTGTTTATTGCTTGGATTAACAGATCTCAGTGCATGCTACATTTGGATGGTCTAATTCAAGCATCTTTATGATTTTAATTGGCATAAAACCCTGACCCAACCAGTTAAGTATTCTGAGTGTCCTGGTTTGGACCCATGGTCATAGGACATGGATATGCTGTCTTAATAGATTTTTAGCCCATAATAAAATGAGTTTCTGACTTTGTGTTATGAATGGTGCGGAAGGGCAGAAACGAACAAAACAAAGCTTGACCAGAAGGTATTCGATTAATGTGAAGCTTGATTTTATGGTTCAATGGATCTTGATCCAGACTTGAGCTTGATCGAGGAACACTGGGGCTTGAATAACTCAAACATATCCATCAGAGCAATGCTTGAAAGAGCAAAGCTCAAGTACAAAGATAAGATGAAAATAACTGTCAGAACTTTATGTAATAAGTGAAGTATACTTGAGTTTGATTCGAAGATATTCACGAAAAGCTAAATTGAGTTGTAAGCTCGTTGAAGTCGACTCAGTATATTCGAGTTGTAAAACGTTTCAAGTTATAGCTTGAGTTTCTGTCTAAAAATTACAGGATAAAAGTTCTACTTGACTGTAGTCTTTGATAACGAAACATGGGTACCCACCGCCTATATCAACACTTTTAAATACATTCACACGTTTCTCAACATTATATTAGAATAATAAGTTCTCCTTGACATTATTAATTGAATCACCATAAACACATATGTAGATGGAGGGAGATTCGCGATACGATTCTCACTAAATCTCTTTTCTCTTTTAACCTTCTCATAAAATCTTTTACACATGTGACTCCTATTTATACAAGTAAAATGCAATAAGATCGATAATATTTTTATGTATTAACGTTTGAAAGAAACAAAATACTCCACGGGAGTCATTTGTGCATATCATAAATATAACATAACAATGATGTCAATAGTGTAGTTCAGTTGATAATGAATAGGTTCATTTTTACCCGAAAAAATATAAGGTCGTGGAACCCTCACACCCTCATAGCCACAACCGATGAATAAGTCAGATATGTCCCCCGCATTATAAATTAGGCACCCAATTGTGGGCTGTCTGGATCGCCAGTTATCTACTTTTTGCCACAAAATATTTATACTAATATATGATACATTTCAATGTTATTTTTTATTTTTTTTTATTTATTTTTTTTTTTTTACTTTTTTAAGATAGATTTTACTATTTTGCTCCTACATCTATTAAGGATTATATTTAAAATCTATTGAATTTACTAAAAGATCCTTATATTTATTACTTTGAATACATTTTCATCACCTCTTTAATGTTTGTCTGTTACAAACATGTGGATATTTATTATTTTGAGCACATCTTTACCACCTCTTTAATGCATGAATCTTCATCATTTTAAGATTTTAAGTTTAGTACATATGAAATCTTAGACCATCCATTTTTCTCCAAACGATCCATAACCATCCAAAATGTAACTGACTATCATATAATTAATTCTATAACCGATGGAAATTATAATCTAATGATTGATTTTGTAACCAATTACATACATATCTATATATGCCTAATACAAATGTATGGGATTCTAAAACGTTGTAAAGTTCATTTATGTCATCGAAGATGAAAATCAAACTTAAGCATTGAACTAACGAACAATTATCAAACATCCATCGAAGTGTGCGGGCATCCTTCTAGTAACATAATAATAAATAGAGTAAATTTCATGAATGGTCCATGTGCTTTACACGAATTCATAAAAACAGTCCCTCAATCATTTTTCGTGCCCGGGAAGAAGCGGGATGTTGGTATTGTGGACACTATTATTCATTTTTCATATCTTTGGTATCAGAATAGGCATAAGAAAGTAAGTATGTGTTGGGATGACTGGCTTAAAAATCCAATTTTGTTTATCTAATCATTGTGGGGGAGCCTATCGTGTGCAGGTTGTTTGCGAATTCTTGACGGTTGCTGTTGTGATTTACTTCTCGTTGCTGGGAGTATTGAACAATTCAAGATCGACTGGATCATTTGTTAATATGTCTTTTCTTGGTGTAACTTTTCCCCGGGGCTTGTATGGGACTACATCAAAAACACCGCGGAGTGAAAACCAGTGGCATGGCCTCCGTGGGTGAGGATTTTTCTCTTGTCTTGGTTATCTGTAATTGACAAGAGTTTTTTCATCCTTTTTGTAGTCCTCGCAGTTAAAGCTTCGGGAGAAATCTAGATTGTGATGTTTATTTTTAGATTTGTATTTGTACTCTTTGGCTTCTAGTGCCTTACCAATAGCTATTTATAATATCATTTTGCCGTTCATTAAAAAAAAAAAATCACTTTTCGTGCTATCAATCCAAATGATTTACATTTGTCTGGTAAATGGTCAATCCGTCACTTGAAATGACTAAATATCTTTAAACAATTTTTTCATTGTTTTTAAAAACAAAAAAAATGAAAAGGTTAAGGGTATGTCGGTCATTTCATGTGACGGATAAACCATTTACAAAATCAAAGTGAATTTTTTATACTGATAGAAAAATAAAATGTTGAAAGACAATTTTCATAAATTCTTATAAATTACATAAAATATTTATAGAATTTATTCTAATAGATATTACAATCATCAATAAAATTAATCATAGTACTTTATCTTGCTTTTAAGTAATGGTTGAACAAAGATTCTGTGAAAACTATTAAAATAAGTTATTTTTATAGGTAGATTCCGAATCTAATGAAATAATTGATCATCATGTCATACACGTTGTGATTCCGAAGACGTGGTTCAACATCAAGGGTATTTTGAAGATTGCCGAATGACATAATCATTTTCTAAAGTTCACGACTATATCATATTATAAAGCTTAATTTGGACTTAAATAAAAGTTCAAATATAAACCGATAAAATAAAAAGTGGTTCCTTGTATCATAGTTTATTTATGTTAATACATAAATAAATATATTATATTATATATAACTGAATTAACAATGGTAGTTCAACAACACATCAACCACTATCTATTATCTTATTTGTCATGGATTTTAAATACCCTATTTCAGATAGAATTTTATTCTTTTACCCAGTTAGTTAATATTGATAAATTATGGACATGGTCTAGTGAGGAATTTATGAACAATGCATGGCACGTGACTTCTTTCAACACTTCCTGTAATATATTTAAATATATGTTCAAATCTTATAAATTAATTACTGATATAGCATTCTGACTGTTCACCGTATCAATGTTTTGACTCTCACCAACTGGTTCCTGATTCGTAATAAGTGTAATGAACTTTCATGGTGAATGTGCTTACCATAACTGTGAAATATTTCTCAGTCCTATTTATTTACCCATTTACTATATATGCTAGCTTGAGATTAAATCTCATAAAGTACACGTTGTATTTCAATTCATTAGCGATGACCTTTCAGTTTGTTGAACTTAAATTCTGACTTTAATGTGCTAACGTCAAGGCCAAACTACATGACAATGCATCTTATTAATTGTACCTATTTTCATTTCTATTAATTATTTATATACTAGTAGAATACTGGGTGTTGCGGTAGAATATTACAAATAAGAAAAAATTTATAATTTAACAAAATTAAGGGTTCGTTGTTCTCATCCCGACATTCATCTTCATAATTTGACAATGGCTAAAAAATTATATCATATGTTTATTAGTTTATGATTAACGATGATAGTATTAATGATAAATTAATAAATATAGGGTTATGTTAGTAATTTATTTTTATTTTTAAAAAAGCTTTAAGTAATTTATTTTGGTTTTCAAATGTCTTCTATATTAGTATAGACAAGTTTGATTTTGAATTAAATGTCATAAATTTATTAGGTTATGGCTTTATAATGATGGTATGAATGAGAACTTAATAAATGTAAAGGTATGTTAGTAATACAATTATGTTTTTCAAAGACTAATAGTCATGTTAGGGGTAAAATAGTAATTTCCCTCTTAAAAAGTATCTCAAATGCTTTATATATTAGTATAGATACCATATTGAAAAACTTTTTTAAGTATGTCTTAGAATTATCAAAGTTACTCATTAATTAATATATTACTTTATATTAATTGGTTGAATCTTAATGTGGTACCAGTAATCGATGATTCTAATGGAGTACAAGGTATCATCACACAGATCACATTGAAAAAATTTGTCACATCATTTTCACATTGAAAATCACATTGAACTCATGATACTCATTATGATCATTTTGAAAATTGATACTCACTCCAACTAGGTTTTACATTAAAATTATTCCATTATACAAATAAAACAAAATAAAAAATAAAGTAGTTTATTCTGCACCACACTAGCCTGATCATACTAGAGTTGCGTCATCACATCAGAGGGATATGACCATCACATCGAATAAAACCCCCACAACCGTTTTACAAGCATAAACGGTTGTGAAATTTGGAAAATCAGTAACCTTATGTATAAGTTACGCTGATGACTAACTAATGTAGTTATACAATTTTTTTTTAAGGTTATCAGTTTATTAATTTTCATCACCATAAGAGATTTAAAACAAACAAACATTCATATTGTAATATAATTTAATTTGCTTAATGTATTCGCTCATTTTATCTTAAAATAAATATCAATTAGAAGAAAAGTATATTTTAAAATATTAAAAAAAAAGAAGGTGAAACAATATATTTTAAATTTCAAAGACAATTTGTTTTGTTCCAATGCATTGTTAGAGCACTTGTAATAGCTTGTGGTGGGGCTCGCTCTCCCACCACAATGGACCGTCATCACTTTTGACGAGTCGTGGTGGTAAGTTGTAGCGGGGATGAGGAAGCGAGAATAGAGGAAAGAAGAAAAGGTGAAGGGTTTCAAAACTAGGGGAATAAGAAGATATTTACAACCCTAAAATATAATAGTGTGCTTTTTAAGTGTGTGTGCTTGTTTGTTGGGGGTTAGGAAAAATGAAAATAAGCAAAGAGTGGGATCCAGTTGTGGTTAGTCATGACTACGAGCAAAAAGTAGGACTAATTGTGGTCAGTCGTGCACGACTACCAGTCATCACTACAAGTGTTGTTAGAAAATATTTTATGTGTTGTGATATTTCAGAGTTCAAAAATCTATTTTAATGGTATCTTTTACTATATTAAACTGATTAAATTTGAAGTACTTTAAATGGAAAAAAGTTTTAGTCATTTCTCGATTTTATTTAACCACTTTAAATCATATATAATTATAAGAAATAACTTAATGGTTAACTTATATTAAAAATTGCCGAGATGGACGATCAATAGGAGGGTTTTCATGACATATTATGTGTCAGTGTATTTTTTAGCAAAATGGTCAATAATTTCGTCGAAATATAAGTTTCCACTAAAAAGACGACACGTAGACTAGAAACTTCGCTTAGTCAATGAATTTTTAGCCGGTCAATGGTTAATTAGCCGCTACTAGCAAAAAATGCAAAATCACGAATAATGTACGTCAAAGCGAATTATAGCGGACCGACTCCTTGTACATTTAGGTGAAATCTTTTGTATATTTAAGTGAAATATTGTATATAGGTGGGTTCGCCTAAATGAAATTTTACGTTTGGGTGAAATCTTTTGTACATGTTGTCGTATATTAGTGGACTGGCGAAAAGGATGTGGTCGTACATGTGGGCGTATATTAGTTTTCATGTACATGTGGCGTCTTCTATTGGCCGATTACGCTTTGATGGATTTGCTTTTACATTAAGCGAAATTTGTGACCATTTCACTAAATTTTTTCAAACAAATACTATCCGATGAAATGACCGTCTTTCTGAGTAATTTTTTCTACTTTATATTCTATATTTTTGAAAATTAATACACCTGTGAATCATACGGGAATTATCACACATGCTTTCTTGACTAGTCCAATAATTCAATAGTCACCCTAAATAACCAAACACACCAAAATTACAATAGGAAAATGATACATATGCCTAATTAGGCACATAAGCCTAAAAATGTGATTGGTAGATGAGAAAATGATTGGATGAGATTAGGAGAGAGAATGAGTGGAATCCATATGTCAAAAAATGTATGGTTAGATTAAATTAGGCATACGCCTAATTAGGCGGATATAGCATTACTCATTACAATAACTTAGAGACATCTACTTTAATGCAAAAGAAAATATATGAAAGAATGAAAAAAAAGAAAAATAAAAAAAAAATGGCCCCCTCTCTCTTTCTTACACATATACACATACACATCGTGTGCGGTGGTGTATGGAATTCTGAAACAAAATCACACAAACAATAAACCCACATTTCATTAGATCTCGTGGTTTTATTTCATACGTTTGGTACTCTTGTGTTGTGTCCTGTCTCCTAAATTTATTCCCAACACTACTGGACTCTTTTTTCATCATTAACAGAAACAAACACTACAACTGCAAACAAGTTTTTTTATTTTTTTCTTTTCTTTTCAATCGATCAATTGAAGTGTTAGATGGTCGGTTCATGGGATTATGGTATATTTCTACTCCATCGTTTTTCCTTTCTGTATATTTATCTATCATCAATAAGCAATAATCAATTGGGTTGGATTTGTTCTTTAGATCTTTGAATTGGTTTGATTACAGGGGAATTTTGATATCTTTGATAATCACCGATGTTAAAAGATATCATTTTCTGAATTGGGTATCTGCTGGTTTATGCGAATTGATTGTTTTTAGCAGTGTTCTTGGCAATTGTAACCACTTCAGATTCAAAGTGACTGTTATTATGAATTTTGATTTATTTTCTTGAACTTTTCTTTTTGTCGGTAATGAATTATCTTGAGATCTCAGGGTGTTAGAAGCACTTTAAAGGATTTTTTCCCTTAATCTTCTACTTTTTCAGTATATCTTTATTTTTTTTCTTTGTTTGTTTGTGTGTGGTATAGAATCCAATGTTATTGCCAATTTGTAAATGGGATTTTGTTCTTTTGAGTACATTGATAGGGTTCTAGTAAATTCTCATCATTTTAGAAAACCTTGTCATTGTTATTGTTGTAATTTGCAAGTTTCTTGTTAGACTTGATTAAAAGCATCTGGTATTTTGTTAATATTTGTTTTTGTTATCAAACTTATTATTTTGATATTTCAGGGTGCAAGAAGGTTCCCAGGTGACTTGATGAGCTATAAACCTAAACCTACATACCCACTCACAGAATCTCACAGTTTTGTGTTATTAAGAAACCGTCTGTGATTATTGTTACAAATGGAAGAAGGCAAAGACCCTGCAACTACTACAGTTGTAAGTAGGGCAAATCATGCTAGGGCTTTGCCACAAAGGCTTATACAGTTACTTGCCTTATTTCTACTTTTATGTTTTTTCATTTCTTTATTTAGTATATATATGATTCGTAAAACCGGGGTCGTCACATCAGTAACCTCAGCAATTCCCATTTTAACGCCATGTATCGAAGAACAGCCAAAGAACAATCTTGACCGGTGGATCACACCTCCTTCGAAACTGATGCACGCAATGAGTGATAAAGAGCTATTTTGGAGAGCTTCTTTTGAGCCACAAGTGAAAAAGTATCCGTTTGCCAGAGTTCCAAAGATTGCATTTATGTTCTTGACTAAAGGGCCGTTACCGTTGGCTCCTTTGTGGGAGAGATTCTTTAAAGGACACAAGAGCCTTTATTCTATTTACATTCATCCACTTCCATCTTATGTGCCTCGTTTTCCATCCACTTCAGTTTTTTATGAGAGACAGATACCAAGTCAGGTACACTTATCCCTTAATGTTTCCTGTTACTTTAAACCTCTCTCTATATAATTTCATTGCTGTGATTGTATAACTAGATGATCCCTATAACTTAATGAGGTAGATTTAGTATGCAGAATGGGTATAACTGCCCGTGACAGATTTTGTTATTACACGTTTGCAAATTGCAAGACTGCTTTATGACTAAGTAATTATTATTATTATTATTATTATTATTATTATTATTATTATTATTATTATTATTATTATTATTATTATAAGCGCAAATAAACAAGAAATATTGTAGATTGATTACCATGTATTCTAAATCTTTTGACCCTCGTGATAAGTCCGATGACTTGCAAATAACGAGTACACAAAGTTCTGGCCTTTTGGGCCATTGGACTTGCCTGTAATGTGTGAAATAGTAAAATGTGGAATAGTTTATCCAGTTTAGGAAAAGAGTCTCTGTATGGAAGTGGTAAAGAATTGAGTTTGTTTCATGTATCTCTATTTGTAGCTTTATGTCTTCTGTTTGCCACTTTGTTTATATTCTTCAATTTCTTTTCTTATTCCCATGTTATCAACTGCAGGAATCTTTTTAGAGTTCTTTGTTAAAATGTTAGGACTCTTGCAATTTGTATAAACTTTTGTAACAGCATGATAAATACATTAGAGTTGGTAGACACTACTATGCAATAATAGTCACGAGATGGGTATGAAATTTTTGTTCATATATTTGACATCCATTCCTCTAGTAATAATTTGGATTAAATCTAATCATTTAAGTTTACTATATACGATCTTTATGGGTTAACTGGAGAAACTTTTACTCAAAGTTATATATCTCAGTAACTTCCTGTTTAGAATTTCATTGAGTCGGTTATTTTGCGAGGCATCTCATATGGATACGGTTCCAAGTAAATGCTTAATATTTGCTCATTGCTATCGTAAGAAATTATTGGTGGTGTTATTTTTTTCGTGCATATATATATATATTATATATATTTTACTTCGTAACATATTTAGACTAGCAATCAAACACAAGATGTATGTAGTCAAATGTAAGCATATTTTATTGTAATTTTGTGTGTCTTGCAGATAGCTGAATGGGGTAGAATGAGCATGTGTGATGCCGAGAGAAGACTCTTAGCAAATGCCCTTCTCGATATCTCCAATGAATACTTTATTCTAGTCTCTGAATCATGCATTCCTCTCTACAACTTCACCGTAACATATCGTTACATAACGAGATCCAAATACAGTTTTATGGGAGCCTTTGATGATCCAGGCCCATTTGGGCGGGGCCGCTATGACCCCAACATGTTACCAGAAGTCAACATTTCCCAATGGAGAAAAGGGTCCCAATGGTTTGAAATCAATCGAAAACTCGCATCCATAATCATATCTGACAGCACCTTTTACCCAAAATTCTTGGAGTTTTGCAGGCCCGCTTGTTATGTAGATGAACATTACTTCCCGACATTGTTAACAATTCGGGCACCAAATCTGCTAGCAAACAGGAGTTTGACTTGGGTTGACTGGTCAAGGGGCGGTGCTCACCCTGCAACATTTGGGGCAACAGATATTACGGAGGTGTTCATGAAGAAACTTCATGATGAGCGAGAATGTCTTTATAATGACGAGCCTTCGTTGGTTTGTTATATGTTTGCCAGGAAATTTGCTCCTAGTACTTTACAACAGCTGCTGCTTTTTGCAGCAGAATTTTTGGGGTACTGATGTGATTGGAATTGGTAACTTTGAAGACAGTATTCTTAGGTATACAGATTATGATATGAACAGGTACTGCTGTACATTTTTAATTTGAAGACAGGTTTTTGTGGTCTATTAGTTTAAAATGTTGTTAGGAAACTACCTGTGGTTGAAATATGTTGACCATACCTTTAGATCTTCCATTCTGTTAGCAAAAACATGAAGCTTTTTAAAAAACTTTCTGAGTTTCTTGAACAGGTGGGCTGCATACTCATCATTAGCATTGTATATGCAGCTTCAAGGTGATTCTTAGTAAACAAGAAACACAACAAATCCTCAGGGAATGTGACCCTTGACTGAGCTATTGTTTGAGTTGGTATTAGGAAAAAGTTTAAAACTTTGGTTAAAGAGACTTCAAATGTTTTAACGTTGTATATGCTGTTCTTTCTTTTTCAATTCGGGAAACCCTCTTCATGAGTACGTCGAGTGTCATCTATATTTGTGTTTCCTACTTGTACGATTCGTTGTCATGTACATTTGTTGCTCCATTTGATACACCGGAAGTCTGCTCAGGCGTTTGGGATCTGAACCATCAAGTATTTTGGAAGAATTTTTGCATAATGATTGAGGTCTTACTCATAACTCACAAGTATTAAATGTAGTAACATCAATATTGTATCACTGTTCATTTACCTGGGTGTTCATTGAAGGTTTAAGAAAAGGGGAATGGAATTAAGATAAATATTCAAACTAGTTTCGATAAGGGTCAGAATTAAAGGATCACAGAGGCCAGCTGAAACCAAATCAAGAGCAAAAGGACCAAAAGTAACCACCAACTATACAATGGTACTGAAAATGATAGCGACCCTAAATTCACAGATAAGGATTTCATAGTAACTAACCAAACACTAACTGTTACTCGAACTTAAAAAAAAAACGGGGTAAATGCCATTTAACCAAACTTTAAGTGATGTTTCATTTGTCATAGTTCAAAGCTGCCAACTAACAAAGATGGATTAGGCATATCACAAGATGGATGAAATGAGACCTCGGCTCCTTTCACGATCACAAAATACCGCCACGCCTAATAATCTACAATTGCAGTTACATAGCACTATTGTGCTTAGACATGTTGATTAGAATAAGTGCATTGAGCAAATCATCAAAAGAAACTAATATCCAAAAAATATTATATCTGTAATGCAAGAGAAAAACATTTCAGTTGCTTGTACATTTAGTCATTCTGGTATACAAGTACAGAATCAGAAATTATACTGCATCAATTCAATACACGATGTTAAAATAGCTGGCTGTAAATTATCTCCGAAAAGTATTACAAAGAGGGTTTCAATAATACAAACAATAAGATGTGTACTTATACCAAGAAAAGTATAAACAATTGCAACATACCAGTCATCAAGCAATTAACCCATTTTTGTTGCACTTCCAGCTCTATTCCTTGCAAAATAGAGTTACACTTACACCACACGAAAATTTCAAGAATTCAGAGATTATACACAACTTTTATCAGAAAACGACTTACCAGCCGATTGTTTCTTCTTTAGGAATATTTCGATTGTATAATGGAAACTCAAATAGGAATGCTACTTTGAACCATGAGGGCAAGGTTCCATACACCACGGAAGGCATCGGAATGAGAGGACTGAAAAGGAAAACAACTAATTAATACTCATTCACAGGAAACCGTGTCTTTTGAGGTGTACAAGAATGTTAATCACCTTGTTGTCTTTTTATAATGTTGATACGGAGCCACATTTCCGTACTTCTTATTTCCAGACTCCTGCTTCAGTGTTTTGACAAATTAGTTCAACCAATGTATGAACGGTGATAATATGTACCGTAATATTTTGTAAAAAACCAAAAGCTATGAAAACCGACCTCAAGCAGTGGTATCCCACTAACAAATAGAAGCAACAACGTTAGAAACAATGGCCCGAGTATAACAAGCCATTCGGCCCCTTCAAGTACAGGTGAAGAGGCTACAAAGATGCCCCACCAAAGGAAAATCTGTTAACAAATAGTAGATCTTGTTAGTTTCTATAGTATTGACTAAATAGATGAAGTGTTTAGAAATATGTACAGTTTAAGGAGGTTCATAGACTCAAATTCAGATGCCCATGTGTATTGTTTTTATCTGTCCCATTTCATGATTTTGGTCTGATGTCTGTTTGTGGCAACAAACTTTATTTACACTCACAGAAGGGTCCAACTCTCAAAAGTTTCCAAGTAATCTTCTAAGTTAACTGGTTTTTAAGGCATCACGTCAGAAAAAGTCAACAAGGTCAAAGTTACCGACAAATAAGCTGTCACCTCATCATTTGACCAGGTTTAAATGAAAGCTAGCTTTTCCTTTTTCAAAAAATTTGGATGTTTGGGTCTTTTGTGAGTGATAACAGACCAACGTTTATTACTTTTTAATGCAATTTGCTTTACATTTGCATAACTAGGTTGAATGGCAGAAATGATCAAAATACGATATATCATATGATTAAATCACTAACCTCGCCAAAATAGTTTGGATGACGGGAGTACCCCCATAGTCCAACATCACACCATTTACCCCTATTTACGGGAGAATTCTTAAAAATCAACTTTTGTTGATCAGCAGTGGCTTCGATTGAGATACCCACAGACCACATAGTCCACCCGATTATGTCCCGAGCTTCTATACCTGGATTTGAGTCAGCTGCATTGACAACTATCACCGGTAAACTTACCGTCCAAACCCATACAGCCTGCCACAAAAAAACTATAAGTAATCAAAAGAATGGAAAAGGCATAACTCCTTTTAGCAGGAAATTTCCCTTACATTTCTCAATAAAACCGTACAAACTAACAGATAAAACTGAAAATATAAATGTGTTACACAGAAACCTGAAAGATCCAGAAAACTGCCAATTTCCCCAAATTAGCACGCATCTCATCAAAACGTCGATCTTCACCCCAGTTCAAGATCCTAACATGAAATGGAAAAGATCAAAATCATGTTACCAGAATGATGTCCACATACTCTTGATTTATGGTTCATTCATACCTCATTAACAAAAACAACCCAAGGCGAAGTCCCCATACTACAACAAGAAAGCTCAAGACAACCTGAAATGCGTAACAATAAAATGAATATGCTTACAGTAGATATGCATGCGCATTTAGGACTAATTTCAAAATTCTGCTATCTCCAAATGTGCAATTGTACGCGTTTAATTTATCTAATCAGTAGCAGTTATAGACATGATGTCATGGAATTACAGTTTCCTTACAGAAGTTCTATATATAGTTGATATTAGCATTTATAAAGTTTTCTGACTTGTAACATAAGAATCAAATCCACAAACTGAATAAGCAGCTCACAAAGATAGATAAAGTTTCTTAATATACTATATAACATTGTCAACATTTATGTTCTTTAACTAAGCTTAACTATTGCAAATCAAAGATACTTACTGATATATTAAAGATTCAACAAAACAATTAGTGAATGAAAATTATAAAAACTTAAGAGTTGAAAACTATAAAGTTACCTGTCTAAAATTCCATGATCCTTTTAATATCAAAGTTAAGAGAGCTAGTATAACAAAATTTGTGCTTCCTGTAAAGAGAAATTAAAAAAAGTCAAATAAGAATCACATATAATTTGGACAAATCATTTTCACATACACAGATGTAATTTAGATGCAATGCACCTGAAGTCGAAAGTTAGTAACAATTTATTTTTCTCTGTTCATTTAGGAGAGAATAAACATATGGAATAAAAATGAAGCAACGTACGTACCAGCAAAATCAGTGACTTTATCGAATTTGAGAAGTGCTGTGACTATGAAGAACAATAATTGATATCCAAACTACAATAACATTCAACAATATCACATCATGAAAATTACTACATGTATATATATATAATGATTACTGTTACATTGCGAAAGAAAGATGTGTACGGTGACGATGGCTGTGAGCGCTAAGAAATGGTCGTCGATGACAGTGCCCATGGTTACCCCTTGTTCAAGCTATTAACCAATAACTTTGCAGTTTGTTTGTATTAGTTGTTTTTCATGGGCGGCTGTAGAAGACGGATATGTGGTAGAGGACTTGCCGCGAGCGATCAACGAATGCCGCATACATTTATTTTTGGAGCCAAATATTCCCATAAATAAATGGTCCACCCAATTGTTTGTTTTTGGAACATGTTTATTTTTAAAGACGGAATGGAATAGTGTATACGAGGAATATTATATTTCGAATTTGCTATGAATTATAATTGTAATAATTTATATATTTAAATGACATAACATTGGCAATGCTAACGTTTTGTTATATTCTAAAAGATGTAGAGACAACATAATATCATACATTTATTTTATATATGTATCGTTTATATTTTCTTACTTAAAAGAAGATTTCCCACTATTTTATTTTATCTACCATCGCATTACACAAAGTTGCTTAATATTAACATTGCACATTATTTCGAATTTCACATCTTTTCAAAACGAGATTGGTTGTTCTATGATTGGAATATGTTGAGGTTCCTGATCGTGTAACCTCGGTAAAAAGGATTTTGATGCTAACATATGTCATGATATACTATTTTTACATTTCTATGCATGCACTATGATACGTGTCAGCACCATAACTTTTCTTACTTGTTTTACCATCAGGATTAGTTTTACTTGATTTTGTCCGGGTGCAACCTGGTAGTAATAACAGTTCAACAGATGCCGTCTCACTGAATGTGTACATGTAGATTTTACTTCTACCAACATGGGCACAATTCACTTGCTCCCCGTATACCGTAAATATATACACAGTACATATACACTTAAAGGAGGTTGGTTAATACGTACTCTCAATCTGTGTATTTTATCAGCATACACATTGCTCTTACAAGGAACGCAATTGATTCTCTTTCACTGATGATGAGTAACTTGATCATCAATAGCAGACCGTCATGGGATGATCTTAACAATCTTCTCAACATCACGAGATTACAAATTATGAACCTCAAAACGCCTCACACTTCTTAGATCCATCTGTCTCGAGGTGAGATGCTGGCCATATCACTGTTGTTATCGCAAAATAGTAGTGTGGAAAATCACAATTATTTATAATTATCATCAGAAGTTTATCTACAAACCAAACATCGACATCGAGTCATATTAAAGTTGACTTTCCGTTTAACTTTATTTCATGTCAAACGAACACATCCGTTGACAACTTTCCATCAAATTTCGTTTGAAATTTTTAATTCCTTCCAGAATGAATTATCTATGCTGTTACATTCTCTGTGATCATAATTCATATTGAATAGTTTTTCAACCTGTTAACGGTGTCCACCTCAACTATCTACATGTACGTAACTTAAAATCAAAATAAAAGTATGCAAAATATTCTCTATCTGTTAATTACTGGGAAATTTAACTTGAAAGATTCTACAAATATAAAGATTTAAAACCTCTTTCTTGAACCAGATGAACCCCATAGAGACTGCCAGAAAACAGGCCAATTCTTTTGAGCCTCATTCCAACCCAAAAGAGAGCCTTCCCTCATTGGGTCCCAACTGGTGGACACTATCCCATAACTAACACCAGCTAAGGCTGTCCCAAAGAAGACAAATGACACAATGAAGGGAATCCAAGTTGGTACATCAATCTTCAATATTACTTTCAGGTAATAAAAGAATGGAAAGAACAACAGTCCTATAAACAATGGGATCCCAACTGAAAGCCCAATTCTACCCATCATTCTGTTGGTCACTACTTCTGGAATCACACCTGCTTCCCTCTCTATCTCCTCATCTTCATAGTCTTCTTCATCATTGTTGTTGATTTTCTTTGGGTTCAGGGTTTTTTTGGTAATTTTCTTGGGGGGAGGTGGGCCAAAGCCTTTGGGAGAATTGAGTGTGGCGGAGATGGGTGAGAATTGGAATTGGCGGTTTCGGTGGATTTTGTGGAATGGTTTTGAAATTGGAATTGGGAGTTTGGAGAAGTTGTTTGGGGATGATGAGAGATGGAATGAGTAGCAGGTGGTTGCTTCCATTTCTGGTTTTGGTTTCAATGCATTATGGTTTGTCAAATGGTTGGTGGTGGTCTGTGCATTTGTTTCAAGAGTTTTGGATTCAATGGCTTATCTTCTAGGAGTTTTTAAATTACTGAAATACCCCTATGAGAACTAAAGGCCCAATAAGAACTTGTTATTGGACCCATCTTGTTGGATGTGTTCGTCCTAAGTGCAAAGGCCCACTAACCAACTTATATCAGTTTCATTTGGTTTACTTTCGGGGTTCAGATAGGAAATTTGATAATACAGTTGAAGTTAAATAGCTAATTATACAGTAGCATAAAATAGTATCAAGTGCAATGATGTTTAGTAACTAAAAGCATAATAGTGATTAGTGTAACAACTGGAGTTATGACCATCCCCATAATTCCATGTGTATCACAATCGAAGATAGAAATCAGAGAAACCATAATTCTGGTCACTTTTTCTGGTTGGGGACCAGATCATACACCCCTAATAAACCCTCAAGATGTTCACTTACTTGGAACAAAGCCTACTTTTAGTTATCTATCTTAGCACTATAAAGGTAACTACCTTTGTAAACTTTAAAATCGTTAATACTTTTGTTCTGCAAAATTTCCTAAAAGCAACAAAACAAGAGTTGTAAAGCAGAATTTGAATAGCATTCAAACAATTTATAGAGTCAAACATTTGCATGGTGTGGTTAAGTAGAATTTGAGAACGTATACCATTCCCAGACTTTTTTCCAATCCAGTCAATTCATATAACACGTTGATCCATTTGCATATATTGACAAGTAGAGCCACTTGATGATCTACATATTGCGTTCCGTAATTTGTGATCTAAGTAAGAATGCTTTTTATTATAACCAAACTAGTCAAAAATGAACATCAAATTTAAAGAACGACAACTTTCATCGCCTGTCATTGATTCCTGGTAAAAAGAAGGATATAGACATAGTAGAATATTAGTCCAATCCTAGTGAGCAACTGAATATCATGCAATTTATTTAGAAGTCATGGCATGCAAAATGCAATCGACGGAGGACTTTCACAAGAAGTGAACGAGTTTTCTAAATATCTTATTCGTGGTTTATTTCAAACTAGCCGTTGTGCTTAATGGTTACCAGTATGCAAATAAAACACCAAGTATGTCATACGATTAGTCATTTAGTGTTTTGTTGAAATTTTTGCAGGTTCCCAGGTTAGTTTGTAACAAAGCTGCAAATAAAAGGTACAACGCACAAGTAATTAAGTTACTTAATATGATAATATCTACTCACCTAGTTGTAGCTGTTAGTTAAGGTAAAGTTAAGATGAAGTTTACGCTACTCCATAACGGCTCCTTAAAGCATCAACAGCTTTATTAACAGACTGCAGAAGTTCAGGGATGGTTGTCTTGCATACTGGAAATAACACAAAAAGACACATATTAACATTGTTAAAGTTGTGAAAAGTTCCTATACAATATGCTTCTTACTATATTTGTCATAGACACAACCATGAATCAAAATGGGTCTTCCTGATCTGCTTTCTGATTTTCATTATGCAAATACTCTTATTGATAAGACACAAACATTTTTTAGGACACAGCTACTTGTAATTAGATTTTTTGATGGTTAATCCACCCGCACTAATTAATTGCAACTACTTATAATTTCCTCCAAGTTAGGTCAAAAAAACATACCACGATTAGTGCTGGCTTGTGATTCTGCTATCAGTTCCTTATATGATGCCTGAAAAAATGCATGTTAAAGTTCAAGATTATGAAAAAATCTGACCAGCTATTAATGCATAAGTACTTAAAAACTACCTGCATTGCATCACAGGTTTCTTTGATTCGGTCATTCATCTTCTTGAATTCCTTCTCGGCTTCATTCATTGTTTGCTGGCATGCTAGGTTTTGAATCTTCAATAACAGCAATGAAATAAGATCGTAGAGACAACATAAATACCAGTAAGCTGACAAGTAGGCAATTGGTATCTAATTGTTGATCAAATTTTTAAAAAATACAAGAGTCTCTTGTGTCATTAGATTTATTAATGATATCATAACATACTTCTACCAACCACAGTATTGAAACTTCTAGTAGTATTCCATGTATATAGATGTAACTCACAAGATGTACTTCGAATAAACATAGGGTTCATAACATATAACATCATTTAAGATTTACTTGGCAAAAAAATGTTTTGACATAACAAATTCCTCCCATCTTTTTCATAGTCCTTCGATAATGCATCACATACTCAATGCACCAAATCTCTGACATAATTTTTACTTGTACCTTCATCATTTGACTGTTAAAATCTATAACATAAGCATGCCACGAAAACAAAGTTTCTTCAATGCCTACTTCTTGTAGTCAACACAATATCCTTTGTACAGAACAGATAACATACACAGTGAGGATATTTAAAGAATATATATATATATATATATAACATAGATAGGTAAACCTTTCCGGTTTACAACCTCCACATAGAAACATTCAGAGCATTAAAGTCAATTTGAAAACTGAATACTAGACCTGATGCCTAATAGATTCAAAATGTAATCTAATCTAGCTAGTTTTATAGAATGGCAATTTCAATAGCAAAACATACTGTCACCAAATATAGATATCACATTTCCTTTATAAAGATGTTGCTCATCACGTCAGGTGTAAGCACATTTGACACTTAGAAATCAAAATATTGGACCGTAATTATGTCACAGATATATCATTTGTTAGAAGAATTACACTAATAAGCAGAATAAACTACTCTGAGACTAAGTTTATATGATCTGGATAATATATTCCCTATATATATATATATCAATAAGCATAAATATGTCCACGACCTGAAATTCAAACAGCTAACAATAGAATTATAACCGGAATTCAATCAAACAGGTTTGTCTAACAAATTATATATACAACAGAGTATATGAATCAAACAGCAAACAACTGAAATTGACCTTAAATCTAGTGTGAACGTGACTGAGAAACATTTAACATTTCAGTATTCAAAAAACAGGACTCTAATTTTACCAGAGATTATATCATCAACACAAATGAACTCTTCAACAACTAATTTCATAAGTGGTAAGACCTAAATGTATAATCGATCAGTTTCTATAACAATTACACTAATAAGCAGAAGTAATAAACTAACTACATACGATTTCTACATCAATAAGAAAATATATATACAAGACCTAAAATAAACAATATAATATATGAACCAAACAGCAAACAAGCGAGAAATTGACCTTATATCGCTTGTGTAGACGTGTGTGAGAAGCTTCGATGTCCTTGAGTATCTCGGAATGCGAGAAATCGAGATGACGCTTGATAGAATCAATGTTCGATGACGTCATTTCCTTCAGATCAGCGATAGTGCTAGGTGCTTTGATCAGTGCTGGTGCAGGTGATATTCCGGTAGGCGGCTCTGCAGGTGATTCGCTGTTCTTCATAGGAGACGAGTACGATGAAGTGACGTTGTTGAAGCAGCTGAAATGTAATTTGAATTTTGGCGGTGATTCGCTCGGTGATCGGTTTGGAATCGCCGCCGAGGACTTTTTCGTTGATCTCCTTCCCATTTCTCTGTGAAATCTTCTGTCTCGGTAACAAATTGCAACCAGTATTGAAAATTAGGGCCAGTTTTATATAGAATTGAATTGAATTATAACGGGCATCTATTGGCGGGTGACTGACCTGCTTGAGTGCTTGTTTGCGTGTTACCAAAATATTACAGAGTTGATTGTTAGAGCAAATTATTTTTGAAAAAATGTTTATTTGTTCATTTCAAAAAGGAGATTTAAGATTTAATTTACTTTAATGTTCAAACACACCGGCAAATTCTTTTATATTTATACTATTTATAAAACATTTTAATTTTTATTTTAAAATTAAATTAATAAAAAATCTAAATTATACTTAAGTTTCTTATAACACTTATATTAATATTAATAAAAACTCTTTCCCTATTAATAAATATTACTGTACTATTTTACTATATGTGTGTGTATATATATATTAATTTCTTTTTATTATATTATGATAAAAAATGTGAAATAATACTCCATACAAAAACACGTATAAAAGTTGTCACCGCCACCGGGCCACTCACCACCATTCCATTCGTTCTAACGCTACATTACACACGTGTATTATACTAGTCGATTATTATACCTTTTTATGGTCCAATATCTCGTGGATTATATGGCGAGTCTTTTTTTGCATATTGTAAGTCTATACTTCGTATGGAAACAATGGCCAATGTGTGTTACTGTATTTATATCCTGCTTGCATATTTGGATGTCATTTTGATCGGTTTGGAAAACATTGAGTGCATATTGACTTGTAATCATAATTGCAAAAATTACAAAATCATGTCAGGTTAAATATTTAATTACGCGTTTAACTTTAACTTTAACTTTTTACTATTTTATGTTCCAAACTGTAAAGTCTTCTATTCTATAAGGTAAACTTTCAAAACATTTTTATTGTTTTGATCCTTTTAGAAAAAAAAAAATTCCCTTAATGAAAATTCCCTTTTTTGTCAAGACTAACAAAGTCAAGTCAATATACAATTGAAAGGTTTTGAAAGTTTACCTCATACAAAAGAATATTTTAAAGTTTAAAGTATATAATAATAAAAAGTTAAACTTTAAGCGCATTACGAAAAGATTAACCACATTATATTTGATTCATACTGCAGATCATATGAATCTTGTTTAACCTTTCAATGTAGCGGACCACCTTTCGAGTATAAATGTACTATAACAAAAAGTCAGTCTACACTCTACACATATATGTACTCAATTAAAGTTTGAGAGATAGTAGATTCATATGGATATCGTATATCCAACACAATGAGATGCAATATATTGTGAAAGCCAAATACAATACAATACAAATACAAATACATGTATCTAAAAATAAGTACCCAAACATAATAAAATACAAATACATGCAATATGAGTTATTTATCGGGAAAAACTTAGGTGTTGTTAACAACTTCAATCTTAAATACAACAAGGGGAAACATGTTTAGAATTCAAATCTATGTTACCATTTTTATTTATTTTATAGATGTTTGAATCAAGTGAAGTAGTTTATCCAAATTAGTGATGGATGAACCCAAAGGACTAACACATGCCTCCTGAGCCTTATTCTTCAAGTCAATAGCATTTTTCCTCATTTCATTTCCTTTTTCTCCACTCATCAAGTCCTTAACTAGTTTTGCAACTTCGTCCCTCTTCACATCATTGTCAATCTCCATAGCAATACCCCACTTGTTACAACTCAACCAACAATTCAACTGTTGGTCTCCAAACCAAGGCCAACAAACCATTGGCACTCCACTAGAAATGCTTTCAATTGTCGAATTCCATCCACTATGCGTTAAAAACCCTCCTATTGATGGATGATTTAGAACTTGTTCTTGTGCGCACCAATTAGCCAACAATCCTCTATCACTCATCTCTTCTAATAACTCAATTGGAAGAACGGCAGACTCACCAATCACAAGATCCGGACGTATTATCCACAAAAATGAATATTTACTTTTTGCAAGTCCCCAGCCAAACTCAACCAATTGTTGAGGTGTCATTACGGTGATGCTACCAAAGTTTACATAAATAACTGACAGTGGCGCTTTAGAGTCTAGCCATTCTGAACATTCGGACTCTTCTTTCCAAAGATTAGATTTAATAGATGATGCTAAAGTTTTGTCTACAATTTTGTTCTCGAGTAAATGTAAAGGACCAATTCCATAACAAGGAGGAAATTTTGAAAAGACTTCATCAAAAATATCGCTCTCTAGTTCACAAAATGTGTTGAAAAAGATGGCGGAAGCTAGTTTTGCTCTTTCTAATTGCAAACCAAAAAACTCAACCATGATTTCATCACCCGGATGGATATATCTAATCCAAGGAGGGATATGTTTTAAACTTAGGCCACACATGCTAGGTATAGAATCTATAACTGTATCCAAATAACCATTTACTTCAAAACTCGAATCTGTATATAGAATACAAATAATGATATTAGCTTTCAAATTAGCAGCAACAATCTCTTACTTCATAGATAACTTTGACTAACTATAGTAGTTAATGTCAAAATAGTATTATAAGAAGTTGTAGTTTTGAGGAAGATTAACCGAATTATCCTATTCCTATTGTTATTATTCATCATGGATTTGTTACTGCTCTTACGGCTTTCAATAAGAATCATAATTTTCATGCATTCATCAACTAATGTTATAACTTATGAAAAAAAATTATGAATGAATATTAATAGGTATAGCATTGTTTTGATTAATATTTATAGGTAAAAATATTTTATTTTTTTACATTTGTTGAAAAATGTTAACTTCCCGAAAAGCATTTATTACTTTCCACTTCCTTCAAAAATAATGTTTTTTTGTAGATCTCTCCCTATATATATGTGTGTGTGTGTGTGTGTGGTTAGGTCTAGTGAGAACGCAATGCTAGAATGAGAACGGTATGAACAAAAATGAGACTTTACTCTTTTGTAAATTTATGTGAAGACAAAAAATAATAAATATTTACAACAAAAATTTTATTTTATTCACAATAAGTATAGATTCACAAATAAAAATAAACTGTGAATGAAAACTAAAAATGTTTCTCTCGTTCTCATTTTAACGTTGTGTTATCACTGGACCCCATGCCCATATATATATATATATAAAGTAAACGCATCTATTATAAAACTTTCTCTATATGTATAGAAATCATTATTGGAGTGTCTTTTTCGTTATCTATATCTCTATATTTTTTTAAATAGAGGAATGTAAAGAGGACCCCATTAGAGATGGCGTATCTTGTTCGATTACAAACACTGCAATCTACTCCAAAGAAACTTAACAATTTTAGAGAACTCTTAGACAAAATTAAAAAAAGAGTTGATATAATACCTTTTAGAGGCATTAAGCCCTTCTCCAAAAGAATAGGAAACTGATCAAAACATAATAACGAACCAGCTCCGGAAGTCCATAACAAAAACTCTGGAATATCGAAATGCTTCGATGCATGGAGTGTGAAGCTCATAAGCATATCAGCCACTATGCAAGTCACTGGTGAATAAGTAGCACTCACTTTTGTAATAAGCCTTTTCAAAGGACTTAAACAATTTTCTTCTAAGGACTTTACTAGAGATGTCAGTTCTTGAGTGGCATCAAGGTTTTGTGGCGGTGGTAGGCCGTCGGGAATGGTCTCGAAGCGAAATGAAGGAATACCACGTAGAGCATCGGGTCCTCGAGATCTAAGAAGGCGATTGTGGTTGAATTTGGTGTTGACAAACGTGATATCACAGCCTTTGGAATGAAGGATTTTAGCAAGTTTTAGCATTGGGTTAATGTGACCTTGTGATGGACTTGGTATGCACATTACATGTGCCTTTTTCTCTAGTTTGGAATCCATGAATTTTTTTTCTATAAGTTGTGAAAAACACAAATATGTAGCAATCATTTTATAAGCTAATCACAGGAAAAAAAAATAATAATAAAAGGAAAGTGTGCAGTGGTCGGTCTAGCAATTATTTTCCTTTTTTCAACTTGTGTCCAGTTTTAGTGCACAAACCGGTTTATTTCCCAAACTAAACTAATTCTTAAACCGAACCGGTTTGAATCAAATCTGATCAAAATCGGAATTCAAACCGATTCGGTTTGAAACCAGTTTGGTCCAGCGAAAGTCCAAACCAGTTTAGACTGGTTTCCGATTTGAAACCGGTTTCGTAATATTATGTGATATGTGATGATGTAACTGAGTTAGAGAACCATCTGTCTGCATCATGTGCTTTTCCAAGAAAGTTTAGTTTGGAATTCTACATTGGTGGGGGATGCACACGACGGCTACTCGCTCTCTTGACTATTCGTTAACTCTGGCTGACGACCATATTATAAGTCTTGGTATTGATTTGGCTAAAAGACTTGATGCGGTGACTCTATGTTCGATTGGCTGGATTTGGAAAGTGAGAAATGACAAAATCTTCCAAAGGACGGTGACAAGCTCGGCCATATCATGCCAATTCGTATATTTGGTTAAATGTAGAGATAAGAAATTTAATACATCTTAGGTGGATTGGTGTTGCAATTCTAAAACTCTATGTAATCTTGTGTAATTTCATTTTTTAGCTACTAGTTTCTTATTAGCTTATTATATAAAATCCTTGCCATTAAAAAAAATGCTACTATAATGATGGCTGAAAGATTAAACTTCTTTTTTCATTATTTTTTACATAAATGTTTGACCAAACAGTTTTAGATGAAAAATGTGATATTATATTATAAGAAAACAACTCACTAAAGGTCATCTAGGTTTAATTTTTATAAGCTCAAACTTATTTCTAAGTAGTTCTTTTTATTGCTTATTTTTCATAAGCTCCTAGAATCAACATACGCCAAATAATGCTATAAGCTTAAAATTTTAGAAAACGTAAGTTTAAGCTCTCGCAAGTCATGTATCCAATCTTGTATACAAACTGATATACACTACGTGCATCAACTGAGATATAGACTAATCACATTATCATTATTTTTCTCTTTTTTACTTCTCTGAACTTATATATAATATACATGTGGGTAATGCTTCGTGTACTATCATTTTTTATCTGTACACCACTAAATATGTTTTATGTTGTTGTACTGTACAACAACATCCAACAAGTTTAGTGACGTACAAATAAAAAACTGGTGCTATACGAATTACCACCATGTATATGAATATAACATTTGTCGACTTTAGCCAATTATTCATATGCAAGAGTTGATATTCATGTTTTGTAATTTTACTCCATGAACAACCTTGGACGAAATTGTTAATGTGTCATTTTTTTTAATCAGAATTGGTACATGTTAAACTATGCATGACGAGGTATAATAAGAAGTCATAGGTGACATCAAGGTAGAAAGTTTAATAATTAATAAACGGTCATATAGATTATACTAGTTCATTATCGCAATAGTAAGTAGGGAGAGCAACTAACACGAGTAATAGTGGTAAACATGTAAAAAAGCACATGTTTTTGTGTGTGTGGACACAATGAGGATCAGATAAGTTGGTTCTTAAGAAGGAAAGACATTACAAAACTAAAAGGTAAATAAGTGGGGTAGGAAACCAAAGGGTCAAGTTTGAGTGATGGCTGAATTTGAATGGTAGTTGAGAAAAGTCAATGATCAAAAAGAGTCAACGATTAAAGTCTTCAAGTTAGAGGATGCCTCTCCTTTCTATTTCCTTCATCTCGCGTTTCAATCTTATGGGTAAAAAAACAAAATATATATACGGGTCTATTTACGCAGTGTTAGAGGCCTCAATGAATTTTCAGAGATTGTAACAAAAAAAGATTGTTTATTAAGTAAATATGAATATGATATTCGTAATACGAATCAAACTATTCGATACATACAATAAACGTCTAATTCAAAAAAATAATCAATTAAAATCGATAAACTTCTCGGAGGCTTCGTAAAGTAATTCTTTAGATCAGGTTCTGGAAAAAGTTTGGCAACTAAAACTAGGGATTGAACAAAGATCTTATTTAGTACTATCATATATATTTTATAATCAATGAAATTCTTGGAGGCTTCGTGCAGTGCTTCTTTAGGTCGGGTTTTGGAAAAAGTTTGGCATCAATCAAATTCTGGGAGGCTTCGTGAGGTACTTCTTTAGGTCGGGTTCTGGAAAAAGTTGGGCAACTAAAAAAGTAGGGATGAGCAAAGATCTTATTTAATCCTATCATATATATTGTAAAATAATGCTTAATAGCAACTTGCATATTTTATATTCAACGGTGAAAACATGGTTGATCTTTAAAAGCTTCAAATAAAAATCAAGTGTTTGAAACTTCGACGGCGTTACTCATATCAATTAAATGTGTCACCCCTTGCTTACATGCACGTGTATAATTGATACGAGTTGCACTCACAACTTAACCCATTAGGGATAAAAGTTAGGGATTAAAAGGAACCAAATGACAAAAACAGGATTATATTAATAGCACTCACATGCGCTTGCTTTCTTATGCACGCTAATCGAGTAATCGGGTAACCATGTAACATGACGACACATTAAGGAGAAAAAACTGAACTTTGGGACAAAAGATGGTAGGTGGTGACATTAGGAATAAAAACGGAAGTGTTTTAGAAAACTAACGTTCCATTTTTGGCTAACTAATAAATAAATAAGTCATCTCAAAATACCAATTTCCATTCCATGGTAAACTTTTTTGTTTAATAATACGATATTCTTATGGCTTAACCAAAGTTATTAATTTGCCACCTCTAAACAAATACATCCACTTAGCGCTCTTCCATTAATTCTCTAATTTCACATGATACAATAGCGAATTAAATATTTTTTCTTTCTTTTAGAAAGGCAAGTAACTACCACAGCTATTACACGAATATATATATATATATATATATCCCACGAATATTTATGTTTGTCCCATTCTCAAGAGGGATTACAAGATTACCTCGATATCGCTAGACCAATAATCCTTTTATCCGAATTAAATAATATGGTAATGCAAGGTTTAAGAAATACAAAAATCTTTTGTATATGTTCAATGATGGCCACAGCTCAATTGGACAACTTGCTCATCCAGCATCTTGGCCACTGATTGAGAAAAAAATTATAAAATACAGTATAACATAACCTGGCATAATTGAAAACAAAAAGAAATTGCCTCCAGTAAGCTATTTTCATCGTTTTCCTATAGAGACAACATGTGACATTGGGTATGTAGAGAAATGTTTTGAACATGTAAACATATAATATAGATAAAGGTATATAACAATATATGATACCAGTCTCCAGCTCCCCGATGATGAAAATGCAAGAGAAGAGAGACGTTGAATTCTATCATATACCATGAATGTATCTGAATTCTGATATACACATTATATACATACCTTTGATATGAAGTTGCTTGCCCATCAACCTCCTGTCAAATAGAGAACAGGATCTGTTACCTGTATATGTGGCAAAATGGGCAGCCCAAACTTATAACAGGTCAAAGTAGATAATTCTTAAATTGGGTTGACCCAAAACACTTATGCCCAATATTTTTTATCCTTTTGATTCTTAAATTGGATTGACCCAAAATACGAATACTAAAAAGATATACCCTCAACAATAATCTACATATTTGAATGAAATGATTTAGGAGGTTATATGCATTAAAAATACACTTCTGACCCATTTCATTTTCAGCCACTTGTGATTATTTTACTTGTTGACCCGTTAGAGATACAACATGACTGGCCGTTCATAAATAAGGTCAAAATTGCCACCTCTAGTTACCTAGAACAAGTGTAAACACAGTTTCACACAGATGATTGTAGTGTTTGATTTTTACCAAATTGAACAGGACTGATAGAGCTAGGGGTGAATATCATGCCCGATTGCTTCAAGAGGGGTAAGTGTAACACTCCAACTCTCAACGTGCTTAACAATCTGTCAAGAAAAACAATGACAGCATCACCAATCAAACTTATAATCAAGCAGACAAGCATTTAATATTAATTCGATTTCGCTTACTCTAAACTGATCATCCAAATCATAGACTGTAGTCCCATCAATGTAAATGAGAGGCCTCCAAGGTAGTTTAAGATACGTCCTGCAGATTAGAGTTTGCAAAGATTAACTTCAAATTGTGAAGCTCTGATCAGACTTTAAATGAGCCAACTGATAATTTTCATCCTAAAGGGAGAAGAAAAGTTGCAATCAGCTAACACCTCAGAGTCCATGATGCCTTTACAGACTCTGTTTCATCATTTACAACCAGTGTCATGTTATGTTGCAAATCATCAATGAAAACACAGATAGGAGCCAGACAATGTCTTATTGATAAAATAGAGAAGTAACGGAAAATCACCTACTTACAAAAAATAAGTCCCATCCGAAGATTAAGGGTATGTTTGGCACACAAGCTTATTGGAACTTATGAGAGCTTAAGCTTATTTTCTTCGTAAGCTCAAGCTAGTAGCATTGTTTAGTTGAAAATAACTAGAGCTTATTCAAAAAATAAGCACTACAAAATATAAGCTACTTGAAGTAGCTTTAAAAGAAAAAATTAGAGCTTATGATTCATGAAATTACTTAAAAGCCCTTTATTATATTATTTTACATTTTATGTTTGTGTCTTTTTAAGTCAATTCACGAGTATAAGCTTCCAGCTCAGCTAATTTGCCAAAAAAAAAAAGATAAGCTCCAGATTCCAGCTTAAAATATAAGCTTCAGCTATAAGCTCTCAGCTCCATCTACCAACTAGGTTCGCCAAACATGCTCTAATACGACAATGTTTTGTAACTTTAATAGATCAAGCATAATATCAATTTCTCCTAATCCTACTTACAAAGTTAACTTATTATAGACACCATATCATTACTTAATCTAAATACTAATGCTAGATGAGATCTCGTAAAATAATGGGGCATAGACCTAACACATGCTCATTTATAAATTTCCTTTCCTTCATATTTTTTTCCCAATTTGCCTTAATGGGATGTTTACAAAAGATGACAGGATGTTCTTATGAAACATAGCAAATACGGAGTATATAACATTTGCAAATGAACCTAATGCATTCATGCAGCAAACAGGAAATTACTTAAGCCGAAAATCATAAATTCGTACAAAACAGTTACTTTACAAAATATGAAGGTAAATCAGCAGCCTGCATGCAAACATTTCTCCCCAACCATTGCATCGGAATCTCATTTTGATGATTACTGTTTTAGTCTGTCCATAGTGGTTAATTTTGCAGATTATTGCCGGTTTCCAAAATGACATATGCTTCTTTAATGGAACTACAGTCTCACTTTAATTGGATTATATTACGAGCTACCTTGCTGTAGTGTAATTTATAGAGAAGAAATACCTTATTGATGCTTTGTAATGAGATCAATGCATCCTCAAAGAAAGGTACACGCAATTTTGAGTTGCGTGAGTACAACTCCCTACCTGCAAGGATGCACAATATTAAGATTCACTCACAGATGTACAATCAGAAGAAAAATATTGTAAAATCATGTCCTTTGTATTGAACTTCATATATGTCCTTACCATAATCCAATGGTGGGATCTTAAAAGATACAATCTTCTGCATAAATTCCTGAAGTAAAATTGCCTAAAGTAAACAGAAATACGCACAAGTCAAGTATTGGAAAAACCTTAATTGTTGAAGTAAACAGTAATATACAGAAGCTGTAACATGTTACATGCCTCGGTTAAGTTATAACAATTTGTCTGCATATAATGTATTCTACTTAGAAGTTTCGTTAGAAGAAGGTACCTGTAACAAAATAAGCATCGTCATAATTGGACTTCAATATCATAATGAACGATTTATGTTAGTAGCAGATGTTTCGTACTTTTGTTCGGTAACCACTTCATATAGTCTACAATTATAACAAGAGAAAATGAGGATACATTTAGTCTATTGTTCAGTTCTAAAAAGGTACCGAGTTTATGTTGGGTGAAACCCATGTCTACCGTCAGAAAGTGACAGTAAATAATGTGTACATATAAACTTATGGGTTACTCTCTGTATTACAAATTGGTTTTAGAAAGGAACTTCAGTGGTTTATATGTTGGACATATAAAATATCGGTCCTAACAAAAGCACGATTGTAGCACGGCGTGCACAGAACGCATTGGCACAACCTCTTGATTTGACCTTAGTAAACGATGAGTCGATTGGGGAGGCTTTAACCGAAATGTGATTGAAATTTTAATTAAAAAGTTACGTTTTAAACCTGTAACTTTTGATGTATATACACATTTACCCTTGATTTTAACTTAACATCGTGCAGTTAACTGCGATGATGAAAGCCTACTTTTTTTTTTACAGCCAATCAGCAACCAAATCAACTTCGATATGTTACATTTCTAACATTCAAGTTTCTCATATATATAGATTCAATCCCTCTTTTAAATTTAACAGCAGCAGCAAGGGTTACGTGTGAACGTATTATTTTCCCTTTAATGTAATCGTATAAAAATTTGTATATAGAGTTGCAAGTAATTACTTATTTCAGTTGAACGAAGAAAATAGCCTTAGGATCTCTGTAGCTCCACTATCAATGATCGTCAGTAATGGCGAAATATCGTTAGTATTATAACATCGAAAACTATTACAGACTTCTGCACAGCTTTTCAGAGAAACATTAATTATAGGGTTTGAATTTTGTTATTACATAAAATATTCAAAACTTTAAAGGGAAATTAAGTATAACGTAAAAGAATACATGTTTGTGGTTGAGTAAGTTGCAACGGCAAACGCGAATGAACATGAAAAATGCTTGTTGTTTTAAACTCCTATCATTGTTGACCGTGTAAACACGGGTTCTATTAAAATAAATGGGTATTTCTTCTTTATTGATAATTTCAAATAGATTTTTTGAATATTAATAATAATATTAGAATAAATTAATAAAAAAACTTTTTAAAAAATTACAAATATATTATATATTAGTATAGATATATATATATATATATATAGGGTGATGATCAAGAGGGAAGCAAAAAAAAAAATGGAAGGAGGGAAGCAAATACCCATTATCATGAAAATATAATTTTCAAGCAAAAATTATCAAATTAAAGCTTGAAATATAATTGAATCAATTATATACATCATTTAATCAAACAATGTTGTTATAATTTTATGTTTTAAACAAAAAAACTCTCAAAATCGACGTTTATCATTCATTTGTGATGAATGTTAGTCAAAATTTCAACTTAATATTCTTAAAACATTAATTTATGATATATATTAACTCATATATGTTATTATAAACTGATTATACCATTTATGAGTGAATGTTATCACTAAAAATTCATCAAGAAATGATGTTAAATAACCTTCATGGATGTATAATAACAAAATATGAGTTAACATTCATTTGAAATGAATGTTATAAATGATTAAATCAATGGCTGACATTTGCTTCTCTCCTTCCCCAGAATTTGAAACTTCTCTATGAATCATTTCCCTATATATATATATATATATATTGATCAAACTAATTTTATGACAATTTACATACAAAGCTAACCTAAATGTATCATTTCAACATCCAAATCTCTTGATACCTTCACTTTACTAAAAATGATCAAATTTTAAACGAGCATATCCATAAAGAAATCAAATCCAAAATACCACTACTCATGTTAATACATAATTATATGAACAAAAGACTATGAACTATGAGTATTAGTAAAAATAAATGACTCCATTGACCCATTCTTTTATCGAATGGTAATTTCAACACAAAAACATGATTTACCTATTCTTTTCACATCATAAACATACAAATATACAACAACATCAATTATTAATTTTGACTCAAAATACATAACATACTATTTAGTTTATTTCCAAAACACAACATAAGTACAAGTGACACTTGTACATTTAAAATGGATGAACATGGATTGACTTGTTATCAAATCGAGCAATAAGTTCATTGATTAGCTTCCATTGGGGTTTTTGTTTAAATTGCCTATTTGTCCGTTAGATTCACCTACACATTCAACAGCATATGGTAAGCAAAAGCTTTAAAAATAATGGGCTCTAACAATGCATAACATAATGCAACATTAAAGATTCTTAGTTCTCTACTATATCAATTCGTAAGAATTGAACTCTACCATGTCAATCTATAAGAATTAACTTATAACCATCAAGCTAATGTACATTTGAACATACTTGTATTTCAAATGTCATTACTTGGCTTTATCCATCAAGATAATACACATTTAATTACAAACTTGTAATTCAAATGTTATTACCTTTCTCGAACCATCCATTACTTACATTGAAGTTGATTAGTGAAGTTATTTGCAATCCTCCCAACTCTTTTATCACCTAATCATACAAATACATACATATAGGAATGAAATTCGCTGTCACTTAGACTTATTCTAAGGCAAACTTTTCATAAGTAGAGTGACATGATACTGTTGTGACATGTGAAGAACGAACAAAACTGGATTTGGAGGATTATCCGACGGGTGATGTCACTATCCGGTGGGTAATGGCGCTACCCAGCTGGGAGTATGCTTACCCGGCGGGTATAATGTTGGTTGAAGAAGGCAGTGTCTCGGTGAAGAGTTACCCGGATGGATGCATGTTACCCGGCTGGTACTCTTGTTTACCCGGTGAGTACTTTAAGTCAGCCAGAATACCCAGTTTGCATATTTTGAATTCTCTATAAATGTAACCTTCATTATTGTAAACCTTAATCACGAAATTAATAAGAAAAACTCTCTAGTTGGCTGTGGACTAAACTAATCACCCCGATTGAATATAACCATGTAATTTCCTCGTGTCTATTTACGTTTACGCTTTTACTTTATCCATTTATTGAATAGTGGGTACAATTTTGTTCAATTGTAATTGTTGTTTATGTCCTATATTAATAGATACCTATAAATCGTTTGAACTATGTGAAATTTGAACATTAAACCTCTACAAATATAAAATAGTTATCATCATTCAAAATTAACTACTTAGTCTAACTCCCGAGTGTCATAAAATCTCACCTTGAGCATGAATTTCTCGATAAAAAACTCCACTTATGTTATATGGAGTAAAAACTTGACATTATTTTTAATTCAAAGTTATACAAAACTAAAAATATTTAAACTTTACATTAACTTGAATTAATAACTTGTTAACCTAAAACAAACAACAATAACAACTTAATAACGGTTTTAATTTTATATAACATGAAAAGTAAATTAAAGGCCAATAGAAAATGGACAAATCCCTATGAGAATATATAGTAGTAAGCATATAAAGTTCGGGTTTTGCTAGAACTCGTAAGTCTTGGCTCCTATTAGTTATTTTTTAAATTTATTTGTTACATAAATTATATATATAAAAATATATTTTAAAATATAAACCATGGTAAAAGATCTCTTGTCCTTTTAAATCTTAAATAGACTTTCCTAATAGACCACCCCCACTAAATTTTTGGTCTGTTTGATTTTTTGACCGTGGTCCTTTTGTCTTTTTGTAGTAGTGCAAATTACTTAACAATGTGTCTCAATGAAGATTAGGCCTGTAAACGAATCGAACAAATATAAGTGGGGCTTGTTTATTTCGTTCATTAAGGTTTTAACGAACAAAGGAACGAATAACTGAATGGATTTTTTTAATCGTGTTCGTTTATTAAGAAAATATGTTTGTACATAAACATAAACGAATACAAACGAACGAATATATAAAGTAATGTATCATCACAATATTAATAAACAAAGTCAATTATAAAAATAAAAAAAAAATCCTCCCAGATAAGAATATCATTATCGGGAACGATATGAAACTAATAAATTATATAAGATATGTTATGTAAATAAAATAAAAATAAAAATAAAGTATATAAACTTTTTACATTCACATCAAGTTACATACAGTTTATATATTGTATATAAAACATATAAAAATAAAACAAATAAACTTTAACAAACGTTCGTGAACATAATTAAACGAACGAAATATATATTCGTGTTCGTTCATTCAACTAAACGAATGAAAAATTATGTTCATGTTTGTTCATTTAACTAAACAACAAATATAAACAAACTTCCTGCTGAACAGTTCGTGAAATGTTAGCTGAACGTTCAGTTCGTTTACAGATATAATGAAGATTGATATAAAAAAGTAAATGTATGTTATTTATATAAATTATGATAGCCCTTGTGTTTGCTGTAACTAGCATAATATTCACATACAGTGGTAACAAATAAAAACTTTCAAAGGTCATTAGATAATCAAGGTTTGAGTGTTTGATGATTACAGAGTGTCTAAATCATTAATCATACAAATATTAGTGATGAAATATGGGATTAAAAGTCTATGTTTATTAATTATGTGAAAATTATTATTTTTTGTCTAAAAATGTGATATTGATGATGACATGAAGCAAGTACGTAGACATAGGCTCGACTTGCCATGAGAGATTGATGAATTTCACCCAACTTAAAAATGTGATATTGATGACAACATAGGTTGTTAATCGATAAGAAATGAGCACTTTATACATTAATATACTTCTTCTTGAAATGAATTTTTTTAACGTGTATTCCCGTAATATACAGTAAAATGTATTTAATGAAGTTGATATTTTTTCTAAATAATAGTATCTACATTTAATACTCATCAATTCAATATAATATTTAATTTTTTATGCATATATTAATTACAAATTTTAATATTTAAGTAAATTATGTATTCACTAAAAATGTGTTACGAAGTACATATTAGTAAAACCCTTGTAAAATGCATTGATGATTTTTGATATTGAAAATCCCAGTAACTATCATTAAGAATATTTTATATGCATAAAATTATGAAACTCTACGATTAAAGGTTGTTGGTAGTTAAATTACACAACTGAAATAAGAGTTAATAAATTGATAAGTTACTTTACTTTATGAAAATATTTAGCTAAATCACTGAACTATTAATTTGTTTAATTGAATTATTAAACTAAATTCATAAATTAAGTAATTTTATCTACATTATAATAGTTATAAGTTCAATAACCTAATTAAATTCATATGTAAAGTAAAATGATATGCGTGTATAATATAATATAGTTAAATAACTTACATGTTGTGATTTGATAAGTTCAGTATTTTAATTAAATAAATTAATAGTCCAGCAATTTATTTGAAGATTTTTACAAAATAGAGTAACGTCTCTCTATCAAGATTGGAAAAATTGATCTATAACACAAAAGATTGTCTAAAGAATATGAGAATCTAGGAAGAAAAGTGTTATTGAATCCTATTTAACCATCTTCTTAGTTCTTAATCCATCTCCTAATTGACACTTGATAATAACCATGTGATGTTTATTATTATTTGTAAACAAAATGTTATTGCCAAATATCTTTTGAAGTATGATTGAACAGATAATCAGAAACACTCAGGCATTCATTATTAGATAATTAAAATCATGTATTAGCGTTGAATTTGCTACATTTTTTATTATTAATTATTAAGATAGTGCTTGATACATGTACTGTAATTAAGTGCCTATAAATAAATAAATAAATTAAGCAAATATAAATGGGCTTAAAAGTTGACTTATAACTTAATGAATGATCTATTATCTAGTCTATAATGCGTCATGCTCCTTATTTAATAATTATAAACAAATTTTGATGCTGATTATTTCGTTAGTTTCATTATATTATACCAGAAAATATTTATCATTGCAAAGGTGTTTATAAAGTAACAATGACGATGTAAAATGCTGTCCACGCTGAAACAATAACCCAGTGTAAACAGAAATAAAGTAATCACTTTTATATGTAAGAAGACAAGTAACATACTCTACACTATATTATTAATCA
Organism: Logfia minima; assembly: GCA_963921325.1. Classification (NCBI taxonomy): domain Eukaryota; kingdom Viridiplantae; phylum Streptophyta; class Magnoliopsida; order Asterales; family Asteraceae; genus Logfia; species Logfia minima. The sequence continues at coordinate 31,258,821 of OY992769.1, forward strand.
TCTAAAACTATATATGTACAAAGACACAAAGCGTGGATGAACCGATGATCATTTTATTAATTAATTAATAATATATATTTGCCTTCTATGGTGTGGTTAACTCCCGTCTTAGTATATTCGATGGCGATAAATCAATACATCATCATCGTTGTTGTATACAACTTATTAGTATTAGTACTAGGATTTGTCGAATATATAGAAAAATGAGAATGACACCTTCTAGAGTTATTAAAACTTTAAGATATCTATATCTATATCTATATATATATATATAGAGAGAGAGAGAGAGAGGAAGGATCTATATATATATATATATATATTCTTGTATTCAGGCCTACAGCAAACTTCAGAGTTCTGATTATAAGTAATTGATATAAATAATCTATACATAATAGTATATAATTCCCTTGTCAAATACATATTATAAAAATTAGAATTCAAAACACTTCCCTATCACTACATTGACATCCAATATTTTAACATAAAGCTAGTATTGACCTCATTCAACAAAAGGTGCTTCTTGCCCATATACATGCCCAAATAACACCATTCTTAACCACCTATCATCATATGGCTTTAGAGACAGGAACCATCAATGGTCGTGAACAACATGGCAAATATCCGACGAAACAATCGCAACCAGAGTCTAACGTCTACCATCATCACTCTAAATTTCTTCTACAGACACCAAAATTGGTGATTATTTTCTCTATGGTGGCGTTTTCGTGCTTGCTTTTGTATAACACTTCTCCCTCCACACAGTTTTCAGCCTATAATCCTTTTGCAGCCACAAAACATCGCAATAGTTCAGTAAGTACATCTCATCTTTTCGAATTCATTAAATTTAAGCTAGTTTTTCGTATGTATATCTTTATCAGGTTTTGCTTTAAAGTATCATTGTGGTAAGTAACTTGCTAATAAGTGGACAACATAGTCTGTTACATCACTTATTCGCATTACATGATTTTTGCAATATGTTGTTAACGAACCTCTATTGTTTAATTTGTTATCATTTTCGATCATGTACGTGGAGGGAGATGTTGCGACAAATTGACCATGATCGATGAGATTCATTACTGATAAGCTTATATGTTTGAGTCATGTATTTTTAAGATGATTGAAAGATAATCTTATCTAATGCAATTATAAAATACTATGGATTATTACCATATCTACCAAAATATATAACATTAAAGCTCTCCGAAGTTTTGGTAGCGATAGAACTATTTGTTGTTAACTGCAGGAATCATATCGATCATATACCATTAGATGAGCTATTAATTGCCTATTGGTGTAAATTACCTAGTTAATTTTTTAAGATATATAGTTTGAATTATTCAACTCCATTTTAATTAGTTTCACCTGATTGGTTTATATTTTAACTAATTTAATTAACAAAACAAACACATCTACTATACCTACAAATCTACAATTAAGTTGAATACTTAATTGATGAAATTTATAAAACATACCAAGTCTTCCTAAGTTCTATCTCTTTGAATCAGATGTCACAAAAGAGAACCAGACAAAAAGTTATTTTATACTTGACCATAAAAATAATAACACCCTACTATTCAAACACAATACAATTCAGACAATAGCTTTTCATATTAGTATCCCCTTAAATTTCTTAATGCAAGTTGCTAGTTCTAGAATGATAGGCGGCATGCCAAAGTCGTACATTGAATTAACTTTCCGAAATTGTTAGCTAAATATAATTATGATACGATGATACTTTCATTACTTTGTGCATCTGTCAATGGTCTTTGTATTGTTGAGTCTACTAATAGACATTTAATTAAGAAGAAGAAAAGAAATTGTTAATACAAGGGTTATTTGGTAAATATAATAAACTTAAAGTTTAAGGGCTCTTTAATATCTTTGAACGTCCGCCTGCAATATGAGGTAGAAAAGTCAAAATAATTAATTTTAGCTCTTATTAAAAAAAACTGATTCTTGAACCCCTTTTATGCTCATGTCACGCAGAGGTATTGCTGAAGAAAAACTGCAAAATTTGATCCAATTTATCTTAATCGAGTTTTGTAGTTTTTTTTAAGTTAAAAATGAAACTAAAAATTGAAGCAAAAAAAATGTCGAAAAGAAGTCCAACCCAAGAAGCATGACTCAGGTGCATAAAGCCTTTATCAGTGTTAGGTCTATCATGTATGTATCGTTGAGCATTTGATTTAACTATTAGAATCTTTTTAGAAAAAGGGCATTTATTTATCCAACATTTTGATAAATATATATGTAAATATGAATATGTAATCAGAGTATATTTTAGATTTAGCTTTAATTGAAACTGTTTGTCTTGTTCAACAATCACTTTCAAACAAACAATATTATTAACATGCTTAACATTTGTTAAAGATAACTTAAAAAAGTTAGAATTAGAATTAGAAAAACATAGTAAAGAAGACGGCAACAGGTAACATGCTTAACATTATTCTAACTTTGTTCTGGATTTCTTTTATATATTAGGAGATAAAACTCGACGAATTGAAAAATATACTAAAGAAGACGGCAATAAGTAACAACACGATTATAATAACTACATTGAACGATGCTTGGGCAGAACCAAACTCAATGTTTGATTTGCTTCTTGAGAGCTTTCGAATTGGGAATCAAACACAAAGGTTTTTGAAGCATTTGGTTGTTGTAGCATTGGATCAAAAGGCATACGTTCGTTGCTTAAAAGTACATTCACATTGCTATTATCTTGGTACCGATGGGGTGGACTTCTCCGAGGAGGCATATTTTATGGCAGCCGATTATTTGAAAATGATGTGGAGAAGAATCGATTTCCTGCGTACCATTCTAGATTTGGGGTATAACTTCCTCTTCACGGTACTACTATACTTTCTCTTTTGTTCTTCGTTAAGAATCAAGCTAACATTAACAATTTAAGATACCAATATTGGACGACTTTTTTTTATGGACTAATTGATACATTTTTCATTCAATCAGGATGCAGACATAATGTGGTTTAGGGATCCATTTCCTCACTTTCATAAGGATGGTGATTTCCAAATTGCTTGTGATTACTTTAGAGGGGACCCCAATGACCTAAATAATCTACCAAATGGAGGTTTTACTTATGTAAAGTCAAACAACAAGACGATTCAATTTTATAAATTTTGGTACGATTCAAGGTTAACATATCCAGGTTTACATGACCAAGATGTGTTCAATAAGATCAAGTACAACTCCTCAATTCTTGAAAACGGGCTACAAATCCGTTTCCTTGATACATCATTTTTTGGTGGATTTTGTGAGCCAAGTAGGGATTTCAACAAGGTGTGCACCATGCATGCAAATTGTTGTGCTGGATTAGATAACAAAGTTCATGATCTTGGAATCATGCTCGAAGATTGGCGAAAGTACATTCACTTGTTTGTGAATCAGACCGAATTGCTTGGTACTAGTTCTTGGACGGTTCCTCAATCTTGCAAGTACGTTCTTTCTATCTTTTTGGCTCAAAGGATTGGTTAGTTGATTGATTAAGAGCATAATGAGCTAGGCGTCGAATACTGTTTATATTCTTTTGTTGTATCGAATAATCTAAATGACCATCACCTTAGTATCGATTCGAATTGGTCAACCTCTGTTAGATTTTATTGTTTAAATTAAGATCCAGTATCGACCTGTAACTTTTGATGCCCCTGTGCGATAACCACCCAACTTAAGATTAATAGGTACAAATGAAATTGGGTTGTTTGAATAATATAAGCGTCTAAGATCGAAAGTGAGTAAATTTGATTGCAAAATGTATATCCTACTTATTTATGTTTTTTATTCTTCTTTTTTCAGGGGATCTTTAAGTAGGCTTCGTGTTCCTAAGAAAAAAGACAATGATGAAATTAAGAGTTAATTGACTTGTGGGCAGAAAGGTGCCACTTTGAGTAACATGATGACAACCAAAATTGATTGTAATTGACATAATTCTTGAGAAAACTCAAAATTGGTGATATTATAGTTCGTGGTACCAAAATGGAGATATGACCGGTGTGAAATCGCTTAACCATCTTTGTAAAACATTTAAGGCAACATCGTTTTGTACATACAGTCGCATTATTGTTCAAAAACTGAACATTTTATAATAAGGTTTATTTATATAGGAATATGAATGGGTTAAAAGGAGAAAAAAAAAATTGATGGAGAAATAGAAGAATGGTTCATTTAAATCTTTGATTCAGCAAGTTAACTCTTTGATTCATCAAATTAACCATTTGATTCAAGAAAAGTGTTTATTAATGAAAATATTTTTTGAATCATAGATAAGTGTTTATTGAATCACATAAATCATTTTTTGAAATCATATTTATTTTTTTGCTGAATCATACTTGTTTTTTATTTAAAATTTTGCTTTCTTTCATTTCTCCCCCAAAATTTTCTTCTTTTTAGATCATGTTACTATAAATATATATATATATATATATATATATTTATAACTCTTATTAAACATTTAACACTCTCTTTCTTAATCCTTAAAAAAAAAAGATATCGGAAATTATCATTTTATCCCTCCACTTATCCTTCGCTTATTAATTATATAAATCATTCAATTAATATTATATTTTACATAATACATTAAAATATCTTTTTTATTCTTTTATATCACAATATTGAATTTACAATTACAATAATTTAAACTACACTTTCATTAAAGAAGTATCAATTATTAATGCATTCAGGTACCATTAAACATTTGTCTTTCAATATCAACATGTGAAATCTTCATCCGCTGCTGTGCGCGGGATTCGACGCTGGTATATATATAAATAAATGTATGATTTAGAGAGAAGTCTTAGGAGAAGAAGGGAAGTAAATATGAGTCGTCCGTTAACATTCACTAAGGGAGAGTTAACATTCATGAATGTTAATCTCTCTTGATGAATATTAACGGACGGCCCAAATTTACTTCACTATTCTCTAAAGAAAAATGATGCTGCAGTAATTTATTTGGATTATGTCTTTCCATTTTTCATTCGTCTCAAACATAATATAACATTCAATCTAATTGTTATTTACTTTTAATAAGATTATATATGTTTATACTATAAGAAAGTATTGGGTGTTATTAACGGCACGTAACGTTCAAAGTGATTAGACCGAAAAGAAGAATCATTATATAGATTTTGAATAATAAATGTAAATAAAAAATTAATAATAAGTCATTTTGGAAGTAAGTTTGGTGCTGTTTAACTATATACATTACATCCCCTTATATTATAACTTGAAATCATGAAACTAATAATATTATGAGATCATAAGAATTGTAAATTGTTTGAGATCTTATGAGAGCATCTTCCATATAAAAAGCTTTTTAATTTTTTTTTCTTTCATATTATTATATTATATAAGCTTAAATAAAAAGAAATTTTTAAAAAACTTTAACTCTAATGAGAAAAAGTTTTTTAAAAAGTTTTTCCGTAGAAAAATTACTATTACTATAAAAAAAAAGTCGACCCTGAAAGCTAAAAATTTTGCACACTTTATTAGAAAAAATTTCTAAAACTTTTTTGTTTTATAAAGCCTTTTCATTTTAGATGCTCTAATTTATAATTAAATAATACTTCTACACGCTATCTCAATGACAATCAATGATCATTTAAATGACGACATAAAATTAAATGAGTAAAGGATATAAGTGTCCATTTAAAAAATTTAAATCATGTCAACAAATTATTAAAAATATAATTTTTTTGATATAATTTTTTTATACTCTCACTGAAAATTTTTAATTTTTATTAATTTTATTAAAAGGCTTTATAGTTTAGCTTGTCTAAAAAAATTATTAATTAAAAAGTCGTAGATTTACGACTTGAGAGAGTGACAATATATATATATATACGTGATCTGTATATACATACATCTGCTGTTTGACATGTTTCAGACCACAAAGTTATATTTTTAACGATCAATAACCATTTTAATCACAAAATTAATCTCTTTGCTTGTGAAAAAAATAAAAATAAAAATAAAAATCTGGAAGCAAGGCGAAGTAAAGAGGCGCGCGTAATAAACAGTTATAAAAATAAAAACTTTGTGAAACGAATCATCATACGTCAAAGTCCACTTTCTAAAATTCTGTCGCTATTCATAACCTTTTTCTTCCTCAATTTCAATTCTCAATTATCTACGCGTTCTCTCGATTCTCTCAAACACCAAAATCAACCTCATCAAAGTTTTTATTTCTATCGCTGATTGATTTTCAATAGTAGGTAAATTAGTTCACTTTTTCAGTTGATAAGTTGGAAAGATGGAAGCAATAAGAAGACAAGCCAGTAAACTTCGGGAACAAGTAGCCAAACAACAGCAGGTAAGTATCAGTTTAGATTATATAAATATTAGTTCTAACAGTAATCCCTTATTGTATATGATTTGAATATCGATATCACTTCCGATTGTATTTTTTTTACCCTGATAAATAAGGAGATACTATCACAGTACGTTTAATCGAAGGTATATAAAGAACTCTGTAAACTGTTGAATGTTCTATTCAGTATTCTCTCCCCAATGTACGTACATTATATGTTTATTAAAATTTGGTATATTAAATCCCACACAATGAATAGTTCACTTGTTATGTATGTAGCTTTGAAATAAGGTTGTTGGTTTTAGAATTTGGTTAAGCTTATCTGTCCAGGTTATGTGTATATTAGAATTTGGAAAAGCAGATAAATTCATTTTTAATGGTTTATAAGTGTATATCCCTGAGCTTATAGGCTTAAATAAGCCATAAGCTGAAACTTGTAAGCTTATAAGCCGTTATAACTGCGCTTACTGGCATTTAAAAGTTTCAATTGGCCTGTAACTTTAAAAATTACGCTTAGCCAAACACCTCCTAATTCTGAAGGTTGTTTAAAGCTAATTTAAGGTTATCTTAGTTAAAAGACGACATCGATTATAGATGACAAGTATATAACTTTAACACCTGATAGGTTTGTTAGAAACTTAATGGCTCAAGGCTACTTCGTTGGCAGACTATTATAGCTAGTGAGATTGTAAGATCTTGCATCATAGAGATGCATAGTTTAGGCTGCATATAAGAAGAATTAGTGGTAGAAAGGTTCAGGGTTTTATAGGCGCCCACTTGGAGTTTTTGTAACATGGTTGAAGTGTCAAAGGTGTACATACTCACATAAAGCATCTTCTGCATTTTCAATAATTAAATGGATATTGAGGGTAAGTTTGAGTTCATTAACAAGCATGGAGAACGCTCTGGAATTTTCATATTGATAAACAGTTTATATACTAATTACTAAAGGATAAAGGATTACAACCTGGCCTCTGTTGTTGTTTGGATATTAATAGGTGATGTGTACTACTTAGAGCTCTCAATTTATGTAACACTCTTCTTTTTTGCAGGCTGTATTAAGTCAACTCAGTAAAGATTCTGAAATATTTGACGATGAGGAACTTCAAAATCACCAAAAACTCCAAGATCTCTATGGTTCTACAAGGGCAACTAAGGTATGCTTATCATCCTGTTATGAATATGTATTTTCTTTTTTTCTTTTTTATCCTCTGCAGTTGTTTTTCTCTGATATCAACTATCTAGAATCAATGGATATCTGATTATAGTCAACACTTAAATTTTTTATATGTGCCAGCATTTTCAGAAGGACATTGTTCGTGGTGTTGAAGGTTTTATTTCAATAAATAAAAAGCAAAAGCAAATAGGTTTGTTCTTGGTTGTTTTTCTGCTTCCTTCTATTGTAGTAAAATCTCGTTTACAATATTGTCATACTTGGAGCCATTTTTTTATATAAATATATTAACAATTTTGAGCCCTTTGAAATGTTTAGTACCTTGGAAGATGAATAGTTTACCTTGGCATTTGTAGTAAAAAGGTTGGCTGAAGACTGTTGCAAATACGGGACCGAGAGTGTAAATGCTGATTTTCCCCTTGCAACAGCTGCTCTGCAACTTGCCAATTCATATAATTCCATTGAAGACAAGAGGGAAACAGTGCTTGAGATACTTAACAATCAGGTAGCTCCCTTTTTTTCATAAAAGTTATTGTGCTTTCACAATTACCTTCAAGAAGAATGATTTATTGTTATGTTCCTTAACAATTTGAGGTTTAGTAATCTAATTTCTATCCAGGTTTCTGATCCACTAAGAGCATCAATAAGAGGAGCTCCATTGGAGGATGCTCGCCACTTGGCACGCAGTTGCGACAGACTCCGTCAAGAAGTTGAGACACAGGTGTGTTTTAGTTTGATATGAAGATACATATTTTGTTACGGTTAATAATGTAAGCTTTTTGGTCAGTCAGTGGAAGTATTAAGACGGAAAACAAAGGTCAGAGATCCTACTCCAGAGAGCGCATTGAAACTTAAAAACATGGAAGCTAAGTTGAATGAGCTCAGATCTTCCATGGTAGCACTTCAGAAAGAAGCGATTTCTGCTATGTTGTCCGTGGAGGAACACCAACAAGAAATAACCATGCAAAAGCTTATTATGATGGTAATTTTATAATCATCATTCGGGTTTTTACTCTGTGGAGAACTTTAGTTTCAGATTAATATTTACTGAAGTCTGAGAAATTGTCCAAATTTATAGGTGGATGCCGAAAGGTCTTATCACCGCCAAATTGTGGCTATCCTTGAAGAGCTACATAGGGAGGTATAACAGATTTTTTTTGTTTGCATTTTTAGTTTCTTCCTACTTATTAATTCAAACAGCAATTGTTTTCTTACTGGTGGTAGATGGTTTCGGCGTTGCATATGCAAGAATCTCGTCAATCTGTTTCTGAAAAAGATATTTCTGTTCCATCTGGTGATGCCACCCAACATGTTGACAAAAAGCATCCAAATGAAAACCAATATCATGACTATTTTATTGGGAAGGTAAAGGATGTGTGGTGTGTATGGGATGCATCCATATAAGTCTGTGATCTAACTCCGTTGCAGTTCCTGTATTTCTAAGTCAATTCGATTAGGTCATCATCTATTTAATTTGTATGTCTTATTAGGTCATTCATCCATTTGATGCTCAAGCAGATGGTGAGCTGAGTCTAAATGTTGATGATTATGTTATAGTTCGTCAGGTATTCCTCGGCTGCTGCATTGTAGTACTGCAAAATGGGCGGGTTGTGTAACGGGTCATTTTTAGTATGGGTCTTGTTCCTCTGCATTGACCCACAAACGCTTATTCCTCCATTTTTATCCAAATAATTTATTCATTAAAATAAATTCTTTATTAAAATGATAATTAAAATTTTCAAGTAATGCCATGTTGTGTGCATCAGCAAGTACACATTGGGACCATATCGACCCATTTGACCAGTCTCCTTTATTAGATTGGTTTTTTGAATTTCATTTGGGTTGGTATTTGATAGGTGTCTCCTAATGGGTGGTCTGAAGGTGAATGTAATGGGAAGACAGGGTGGTTTCCATCTGCTTATTTGGAGAGGCAAGAAATTAAGAAAACCAGGTAACTACAGAGCATATCTGGAATTGGTTATTGCTCTGTTATGGAACTGTATGTTAATAGCTGTATTATAGTATATAAGTAGTTACTTGTATATCTGAGTGATGAACATGGTCCGGTACAGGCATCTGAAATAGTGAAATGTCATACCTTGCGTATGTTGTTTCCTTTTTGATTGGTTTGTTATTAGATATAATGTTGGACAATGGATGGTATTAGTTGTTATGTCTAATTCAAAAGATGAAGCTAAGTAGAAGCATAAAGATTCTGATACCAAATAGAAACTGTTGGTGAGGATTAAGATTGAGCTTCTTAACCCATTTCTAATATCCAAACTATTTAATAGTTTACTGCGTTTGCTTTTATTATAACTGTATTTCAAAGTATCATTGGCTCGCTTTTGTGCCTTACTACTATCATAACCCTCAAAATATTTCGACTCATCGTCTAATTGTAATGACGTACTTTTTTTTTGGCTCGTACAGTTAATGATACGACTGACTTGTTTAATAAATGTGTCCGAGTTATAGCTGAACTTTTTAACACGATTAACTAACGTCACACACACCAAGCCGAACAACAATAAACATCAAATTAGCAAATATACAGAAAGAAAAATTATTCACATAACTAATACAATAAGTTGATTACAATCTCAATTTCATTAAAACCTTTTGAAGTTAAAGTTTGAAAACTTAAAGCTACTGCGTCAGGAATTTTTTCACTTTAGCAAATAAAACAATAAATCTCTTATAATTTCACAAAATATAGAAGTCAAAAGTTTACAGCTAAATCTTGTTAAATTGGAGCTGAGAAAAAAATAAATTGTAAGGTAAATAAACAAGCTATTAAAAATGAGCCCAAACTTTTAACGATTGATTGTCAACATGTGGGCCAACTAGTATATGTATTATTATAGAGAGTCCATACTGGGCCGATATGATGGGGCCTGTCCACCCTCTTCTAAAGGGCTGGACCCACCCCTGATTAAAGGTGCCTTTTGACCAAACAAAGCCTATCTAAGCGCTATTTTAGTTTTCAAATGTAAATACTGACTAAAACATTTAGTCAGGATATGGCGTTTGTAAATTTCTATAACACCAAATTAATCAGGATGGTTTGTTTCTCAATTGTATAGATGGGGTAAGAATGTAAGATGCCTCTAGATGGGTATATACTTCGTTTGAAATAATTATAACTAACAATCTAATGTTTGTTAAATGCGATGATACATTAAACTATTAAAGTTTGAAATGTGGACAAAGACAGGGATTTATAGTTATTAAACAAAATAAATAATACTATCTTCTAAGGTCATTATGAATTATCATTGCCCTTATATGTTGTTTATTTACTTTCTTTATAAATTTACATTTTTAAAAATTGAAAAAGACAAACTACTTCTACTTACAAATGAAAATATAAAACTATTCATAACTATATTAAATCATAATTTAAGACATTAAACAACATAATACTATATATAGATAAACATATAAAAATTTGAAAATAACAAATAATTCAAACTAAAATCAACTTCAATACAACTAAATTAACAATAAGACAAATATCATTCACATTAATTATATAATAGTTAATTACAATATTTTTTAATTAATTTTAAAAATCTTGTCCGCTGTATAGCGGACTTGTGTTAATATTTAACTAATATGTTTCTTGTTTGTTAAAGGCAAAAGAAAACAAAACTAATATTACCTTTTGTATATTTGGAAAAGAAATCAAGTTTATTAATAAAACAGTAATTGCTGACTAATCAATAAAGGGTCAACTCGATATATTATATTTATTAATTTATTAATTAATAGAAAAATGACAATGAAGTAGAATGTTTTTGTGGAGAAACTTATTATACTTTACAGTTAGATATCATTCTCGTTAGTTATTTAACGATTATTATAATTTTAATTCACAAAATCAAACTTCTAGTTAACTTTTTGCATTTATCATTTTTTAAACATGAAATATAAAAATTCTACAAGCTAAAAAAAAATGACAAAAGAAAATGTAAATAAATCCTTAATTACTTTCGGAGCAAGTTTGTTTATCATAAAGACCGACCTTTACTATACATATATATGTGTGCGCATGACGCAAGGGATTATATCACATACTCTTAACTTCCGCCGACCGACGCCGATCACCGCCAACCGACGTACTTCCTCCGCCTTTAAACCCTCCCTCTGCTTTTTCCCAATTACAAAAAACCTCTCATCATTCTAATTCTCTCTCAAAAAAGTGAAAAATAAAGAAAGTTATGGCAATTGGATCATCAATGTGCAACGCCTGCAACAAACAACTGATTGATGAAAACGATCAGAAGAATCATTACAAGTCCGAATGGCACCGTTACAACCTCAAACGCAAGGTATTGATGTCATACTTACAATACAACTAATCTTATTTTATTAAATTTGCTCAATTTCTGCCTATTTTGTACTTTTGTGTGTCTTAATTTGTTAACGTTGTTGATGGATTCTTTTGATGCATTATAGTATAGTATGATTGAGTTAGACATTACTATTGATTATTTTTTATGTTTTACGCCTTATTACTTTATTAGGCCTTTAGTTGATTCTTTTGTTACTTGGCATTAAGGAAATTGGTATTAATAATAGGAATATAAGTTGATTAATATTGCTTGGATTAATAGTGAACATAATACAGATGTGTGTGTCTTTTATGTCACATTGTTTGAGGCTAGTGTTTGTCCTCTTAAATCAAAATCCATCGGAAAAATATACAAACAAAGGATGAAAATCGAACCATCAGAGCTCGTTTAGTCGCAGAAAAATATCTCTAGAAAATTAGAACTTGTTCAAATGGAAAACATGGTGTTTTTATTTCCGATAATAGGAAATCTATAAAACCATAATTCATGCTTTTCGTATTTTTAGTTATAAAATGAAAACAGTGATTTTTTTATTTTTTCTAAAACACAAAGTTGAACACGTTTTATAATTTCTCAGTTTTCTTAGAGAAATTCTCCACAAAAACAGGAAGGAGTCGTTTGCAACTAGACGTACCCTACTGTGTCCACTAAGAGAAGGGGTAGTACATGTTTAATGAATATTCAATTTTCATCTTGTAAAGCTAATCAGATGGTAGGGTTTTTTTTATGGGAAAGGTGAACGCATAATGAGTAATTGATTTTTATGTGATCAGTTATGCCTTAATATATGTCAGTAACTCAGTATCCAAAATATCAGATTGCAGGGGTTCCAGGAGTGACAGAAGCACTCTTTTTAGCCAGACAGTCCACTCAAGCTGAAGAGAAGCATAAACTGAACACGCCTTCCATGCGGTATACTTGTGGCCTTCGTAACAAAGGATATATAAGTTCTAAGGCTTATGACCAACATCTAAAATCTCGGGCTCATACTACACGAGCGTCCCAGAATGGGCATGAAAACATGAGCATATCAATGGTAAATCCACTTCGACCCCGTGTTGTGAATAATGAGGAATCTGATGAGGGAAGTGATGGAAGCAATGATTGGGAGGAAGTTGATCGAGAGGATGAATTGGTTAATCATATGGAGATGGGCAGAGCTGATGATGATGATGATGATGACAATGTGGATCCAACTTGTTGCTTTATGTGTGACAAAGAACATAAAACTATTGAAAAGTGTATGGTTCATATGCACAAGCGTCATGGTTTCTTTATACCTGATGTTGAGTATTTGAGAGATCCAGCAGGCCTTCTAACGTATCTCGGACTTAAGGTATAGAACACTTGCAATCTTTTCATATTTTCCTGAAACTGTCAACGAGCACACGCATGCTCATATCTCTAAAGCAGATGTGAATTCTTGATGCAATTTGGCATAATGTACTGATCACATTAGTAATTTGAAATTCTAAAGTTCCTACTCATTATCATTTCTTATTATTTTATTCGTTTTCATTCTATTTACAAGACAAGAAGTTACCACTTACAACTTGTCTTACAATTATGAGATCCTTACAGGTGATACGTGATTTTGAGTGTTTGTACTGCAACATCAATTGTCGCCCTTTCGACAGTTTGGAAGCAGTAAGGAAACACATGGCTGCAAAAAGTCATTGCAAAGTGCACTTTGGTGATGGTGGTGAAGAAGAAGAAGCTGAATTGGATGACTTCTATGATTACAGCAGCAGGTTTGTATTATTGAATCTGTTTTCTTGCTTTTCGATGTCACAGTATAAACTATATAGTTCATAATTGGCTGATATGATGTTTTTGTGTCGTTTTAGTTACATAACTGGAAATGGGAAGCAGCTGGTTACTGCTGATGACAACAGTCACAGCATAAAACTCGGAACTGGTGGGTCCGAACTCATAATTACTAGAACCACCGATGATGGGGTCTCAACAAAAGCCATCGGTTCCAGGGAATATTTGCGTTATTATCGCCAAAAGCCACGCCCATCTCCAAATGCCATTTTCATCACTGCTTTGCTAGCCGCAAGGTATGTAAACCTCAATATCCCACTTTTTTAGTTCACACTACACTTGGTGCTTTTGGGTTCAAATTAATAATCTGTTTACCAAAATTTTACTTTAATATTGAATTTTGTATGTGACTCTACAGGTATAGGACCATGGGTTTGTCGACTGTACAATCGAAAGAGAACATGGTGAGGATGAAAGTGTTCAAGCAGATGAATAGGTCAGGAGTTGAGGCGATGCGATGCAAGATAGGCATGAGAAGTAACGTCATTCGTAATCTACCAAAGAATGTTACACATTAAGTCTTTGATCTTTACAATTCAGAGTGAACTGATTATTTGCTAAGGTCTTGAAATCGATAGATTCCTACCTTTTTCTTACAATATGCTTTTGGTTTTGGTAGTTTAAGTTGTTAATACTGATGTCTTAGTTTCTTTATGCATTAGGCCATCGGCCATCTTGAATGTTTGACATGAAAACTCAAATTACAGCAAAATGGTGTAAAAATTTGATGTAAATCTCTTCGAACAAAGACATCATTTTGGAAAAAGTTTTGGAGGTAACACTATTTCACAACGTCATCAATTTGGTGTAACACTATTCACTATATCAAATCTATATTACATCAAATCTATATGTTACTGTTTTAAACATTCTATGTTTCAATTCAACCCTTTTAATATATGTTTTGTAGTTAACTTATGAGTTATAATTGATTTTGTGAACTAAAAAATTATAATTATTAATAAGGACAAATATATAGTAAAATACATAATTAAAAATAAAATAAAATTGTGGAAATACATATATCTGATGTAAACAAATACAATATGTTAAAAACTTATAAAAACATTAAATAAATTACTACGAAACTTTAGAATTAACAACCAAATCAATAATTTTCAAATTCGTCAATATTTTCTCCCGATTCACCTTACATATCACATTTCATTTCATTGATTTATGAATTGTTTTTTAAGTAAACAATTATTATAGAAGTAAATTATCATATATATGTATTGATTATTTTGATGTAAAAATTTAATGAATATATTAGAAAAGAAAAATATTTGGTATAAAAATATTCTTAAAAAAATACTTTTAAACCTCAAAATGATATAAAATTATAGATCCTAAATGTGATAGTATTATAGTTGTAGGGTGGGGATCAAGAGGGAAACAAAAAAATTAGGAAATGAGGAAAACAAATCTCAATTCTTGATTTCATCATAAATGAATTTTAAAATTCACAAATAATTTCAAAAATTAACATTCATCACAAATGAATGTTAAAAACATTTATTTATGAAAAAATCAAGGGCTAAAATTTACTTCCCTCCTTCTTCGAGATTTGAAACTTCTTGTGAATCATTTCCCTATAATTGTATTCTCAATTCTCATTAATAAATTAAAATATTCACAATTTCACTATAAAAACTCCCTCTTATCACTTTACCATTTCAGTTAATTTCTAATTTAGATAGTTTTTCATAAGAATACTATCATAATATTTGACTAACTAAATAGGCCTAAATGTCTATTTTCTTCGTTCACCGTTTGACATATAAATTATAAATTTTATGGCTTTTTAATTAAGGTTTTTATTTTTAATCTAATTATATTATTAAGTTAATACTTATACATATATTCTAAATTTTTAATAATTTTTTTTTAAACAATTGTGATTGAGCCAACTATACTAATTGTGTATTAGTACTTGCTCAAACCCAATACTTTGATAGATGCATATCTAATGAACCTTTTTTTCCTATCGTATTGGAAGTGTGACCGAACAAACATAAAATTTGGATGACAGATAACTACATGCTCTGTGGACTCACGCAATTCAATACTGCATGCTCGGAGTTTATTGCGTGGCCCGTAAAGTATGAGTTCATCATATTTAGCCCCTCTAAAGTTTTATTTTATACTTCTAACCCCAATCTATTTAAAAATTTGATTTATGCAAGATGTGTATATAAAAGCATTTCTAGTACATAGAACTTAGCTCACGCTGCATTGAATCTTATAGGATTTAAAGACCGACAAATCATCATACTATTTTCATTTGTCATTTGTAAATCATCACTCTTATACTTCTTAAGCACACAAATTTTGTTTAGGTAGACTTGGCAGGACTAGAGTAGGAATGTTTTTTTAGTACGCACATTAAATTATGTCACCGCATTAAAGTTGCTCTAAATTGAAATATCACTTTTATATTTTTTTAATATAAATAAATGTGACTGTTTATATAAAAATGTGAAAATATATATTTGTGTACCAATTTGGTTGGTGGGTATAATGAAAAAATGTGTTTGATTGTTAATTAAAGTGGTCTGCAGAATGAGTTTTAAGAATTTTAGTTATCACTAATAATTTAAAGGACTTGCTCATTGAGGCTAGAGGCACTTACAGATAACGCGAGGATCTCTCCTATGTAGTAAATCGATCAGTCCACCTATTATATTTTCTTTGGGTTCTATCTATTTGAACACGTTAACTTGTTTCATTTCTGAGATCATTATTACTGGAAGACCGAATAATTGAACTGTCAGTTTAGCACTACGTTAATACTTTATAATAAAAATTGAACACCGCTATGGTAAATTGAAGAACTGATCTTATGGGTTTCATATTTACTAATAATACATTTAATACTCAAAACAAAAAATTAAAATAGACCCACTACCTATCCGTCTTGATTTGTAATACAGAAACAAGAAAGACGGGCCAAAGAAACTTTTTTGCCAATAGTATTATCCTGAGAAACAACAAAATCGGGTGAAAGACGTTGATCTCATCAACATATGTTTACTTTTATGCAGACATATCACTCTCAACGTGACGTTGATGTATTTGTATTGGCTTATCCATTTTGTTAGGTTGCCAAACTTTGGTGTTTACATAGTTATCCACTCCTATTGAATTTAGCATAGAACATGTATAATACCTGGTATGTTATTCAAGTGAAAAGTAGAAGTGATGTGGTAGTATTTGATTTAAAGTCATGAATCAGTATGAACAGATCGAATGGGGGAATGTTTCATATTCACGTGAAAATCAAAGTTTAGTTTATGCAATTACAAAAGTGTAGATAACTTTTTTACAGGAAAAGGAAGATTTAAGATTCTAACGCGAACGAAAACTAACATAACAAATAAAAAAGTTCATATCTATCTCGCAGTCTCTTTCGTAAATTTGGAGAAGATCCATTTTTTATCATCAAAATTTGGGTGGGGGTTTTGTCGTTTTGAACATGACATCTGTCGATACCGGTAATATAATTGAATGATGTACGCAATAATTAATAATTAATAATTAATAATTAATATGAGAGTAAATTATAAATACCGTCCCTGTGTTATATCACTTTTTTCAATTTCAGTCCCTTGGTCATGTTTTTTGCAAAAACCGTCCCTGGAAGGCATGTTTGGTTACACAAACAGTCCTTCTTCATGACTGAACATGTAAAAAAATATCAGGGGTATTTTAGTCATTTTATATGAATGAGGGACGGTTTATGTAACCAAACATGCCTTCCGGGGACGGTTTTTGCAAAAAACATGACCTAAGGACTGAAATTGAAAGAAGTAATATAACACAGGGACGATTTTTGTAATTTACTCTTAATATGATATCAGAAACAAAAGTTCTCATAGGCAAAAAATTGTTAAGAAATACGTAAAATATAAGTAACGCAAGTACAATTATAGCGATAAACGATATAGACGATTGAAAAATTGAAACACGATATATAAGATATGGGTTTTAATAACTATCACCCTCAGGTATTAGTTAAGTTTTCATAAAATAAATTCAAACAATTAAAAAATTATCAATTTTCCACGCGTATCATAAGTATTAAATTAGTTTTGTTATACTTCTCATTAATTAACTTTTTTCCTTGCAGTAATGAATTATGATAAATTAAGTCTTGTTTATCTCAACAAAATGGGCGGAGTAACTATCTCCACACCAAGAATATTTATCATGTTCAGTTACTTTTTCATACTTTCGATTGCATTATCGGGTATGAGTGGTTTTGTTGTAGAAGTTATATCCTCTCATACTAAAGAAAGGTCATTTCAATGATTTAATGCCACACAACTTATAGACCAAACTATCTCACGACGTTTTAAATATAGCTCAAGTATTTTTTTTTAATGGGCGAATAGCCCAACCGTTGTAACATACTATAACCCCAAGTGGTGAAGAGCCGACATCGAGGTGCCAAACCTTCACATCGATATGAGCTCTTGGGGAAGATCAACATGTTATCCTTAGAGTAGCTTTTATCCATTAAGCGATAACCCTTCCACTCGGCATCATCAGATCACTAAGGCCGACTTTCCTCCCCTACTCGAGGGTGGGTCTTGCAGTCAAGCTCCCTTCTACCTTTGCACTCGAGGGTCAATTTCAGTCAGGCCCGAGGATCATAATGTATATGGGATTCTCAAAAATATTAATTGAAAGTCAACCCCTTGGAATTGAAGAATTACATATAAATTTACAAAAAAGAATTTAATTATGTAATTAGAAAACTTAACATTGCTATCACACGAATTGAAAAGCCTTATGAAAACTCCAAATTTCTTGTATAATTAGTAATCGGCTAGTTAAAAAATAGAGTTTCTTTTCGCAAAGCAATGAAAAATGTTATAGAATTAACTGAACAAGCGTTCTAGAAGGAATTTTAGTGCAACTATAGGACATATCGACGAAAAAGAAATTGCGGTTGTTGAATGGATCAGAGAGGGCAGGGTTCCACTACAAACCATTCGAGCTAAAATTTATTATTATTCCGATATAGTTCGAACAACCTATGGGGTATTAGGCATAAAAGTTTAATATTTATAGACGGGGAATAATAAACCTTTATTTCGCTTTACATTCTATCATCGGAGACTAAACCTTGATATACCCTTCAACAATACATTTTTGTTACCATGAGATATATTGGCAGCCGTGCATCGTTTGATTTAAATAAAATTTGGAATGGGTACACTTGACGATATGAATCATTTGCAAAATAAATGTATTCATTATGTAGCAGATCTTTTACAAGAGTAATTTGGATTGGCCATTCGATTCATAACTATTATATGTCCAAGGTTCAATATTGAAAAAATTTCAAAGGTTTTATCTAACTTTGTTCGAGTCAACAAACAATTCGAAGTACCTCGACTTTTTAATACATGTTCGAGTCAAATAGCAATGATTTTAAGCACTTCTTTTTACATTATTGGCACTGGACGTTCCCCAAACGGGTACAGTCGAGTCGGATGAATTAAATAATAGACGCATTTCGACTTTTCAGCCTTCCTTCACGTTTCATGGCCAAATATCTTTCCGGCTAGAAAATCACTGGTAAGGGTTGGCCATGAACTTTGCGGTTAATCCATTGGGTAGGAACATGAGTTATTAATGCCTTTCGAGATGAGGCAACCAACCACTCTTCCTAGATAGTGTGGCCAAGAAACTGTGCATGTGTCACTGTTTCGGTTGTTGAGAACGATCATGGTATAACTTGTGCAGAAGATTAGTGAGATATATCCCGACAAGGGGAAAGCCATTTATGAGATGCCGATCCCACGAACTATCTTTTATGAACAAGAAATAATAGTGTTTAATTAATAGTTTGAATTTATTTTAGAAAATATCAACTAATTTCCTGAAAGCAACGGTTACCGAAGCTCACAAAATAATATGGGTATAAGGAGCTTAAATAATCTATAGTTAAATAGATAATTTTTATTAATTGTCGTGGGTTTAGTTGAGCTTGACACTTCAAATAGCTTAAAGAGACGATTCAGAAGAGTACAACCATGCCTATATGAGTACATGCATTGCAAATTTTAAAGACACTGTCTTCTTGTTAAGTACACCAGTATTATATCCTAGTGCGCACAAGAAAAACAAATTTATAAGTTTCATTTTTACTATCGATGGATTGAGATAATCTCAAATTAAATTATTCCGTAGATTGGTAATGTTAAGTCAAATAAAATACATTAAATATAATAAGGATTCACTATTTTATTCCCCTCAAAATTTTATGACTTCATAGCACTTTTAGGAAATATAACTTAAAAGGATGTTATTCCAATTATCCATAGCTTCAGAAAAAGAAATGAAAAAGAGGTCCCTAACCAATTAGGTCATTCTTAACATGTGATGCTTCTTTTAAACTCTTTTAATGTCAGCTTAACGACACATCAACACTTCTGTAGAGAGACTAAAAACAGTTGAATACTACCAACATATGACGCTTCTTCAGA
Source organism: Logfia minima (assembly GCA_963921325.1). Classification (NCBI taxonomy): domain Eukaryota; kingdom Viridiplantae; phylum Streptophyta; class Magnoliopsida; order Asterales; family Asteraceae; genus Logfia; species Logfia minima. Next base: position 31,278,996 of record OY992769.1, read on the forward strand.
AAGACCGGACCCCACTATTTACAAATAATACATTTACTAACACATAAAAAAAAAGTTTGCTCCACATGTTTTCGTCTTGGATCGTCTTGACCAGAAAGCAAACTCCAAAGATACCTACAAAGACAGAAGAATGCCAACAATTTCTTTCAAAGACGTCAGTAAAGATGGGACGAATACGTGCCATTGGCACTGTTCTTTGTTAGAGTTATCAATACATTAAGAAGCATTAAATAAAAATAAAAATAAGTATTAAATAAAAATGAACTATATTTATAATAAATGAGTTGAGGCTGAACGAATTCTAACAAACCAATCTTAAATTTTATAATTTGAATGAGTATTGATGGTGTAAGGCCCAACTTTTTTTTATATATATATATATATATATATATAAACAACCATAATAAACCTTGATATTTCATTTGCCCAAAATATTATATAGTTATCACAACTTGGTTAGAAGTATAACATTATCTAGTTTCATTTACTACACCAAAACAAAACTACCTATTATGACACCCTCACAAACATGGGCATTCTATACAAGTCGAGTAATAACAACTAATGTTTAAGTCAATTAAACCCGCTTCATACATAAAGCGAATATATCTCCACAACAAGTCTAAGCCAAACCCTTCCCTCGATCGTCCTTCTTACCTAAATCACTTGAACCTAAATTCAACTTAAAGTATAAGGTTACGCTTAGTGAGCATATAGTATGTTAAATGGATAACAATAATAAAATAACACATAAATAAAGACAGTCAAGAACCCCCAATGGGTTAAATAAAGTCAACTGAGTAACTCGACAATCTTCCACAACTCATAACCCTAACAATTTCACAAATAACATCCAACACAAATCACAAATCAATGATTTCATCCATTAACACTGAAGCAAGTATCAACTGAACAACTAACAACTTATTAGGGTCAAAGACCTCCAACTTTACTTTACTGATCCGTGTATACCTCCATATTTCACATAACCACTAAATTAGCACGAGGCTAGCATATCTCCACTGAAAGTTGACGACATGTGGCCAACCACCACAAGTGAGTAAATAAATATATATATATATATAACGAGTTTACTAGCATAGGAGTATTATATATATCTTTGCAATTAGAAAGAATTAATAATGAAATCAACATCCTCATATAACCACATGAGTTCACATAGTCAACATAAATAAGTCATATATCTACCATCATATTCATCATCATATAGCCATACATTGCAAATGAGCCAATATCTAATTTAACCACATGAATCCTATTACAATTTGTAATCCGAATTCATGTGTTAAACGTAACAATTTAACTCCTATATACTCACCTCTTGATTTAGATGTTGATACTTCTTCAAAAGTAACTCCTACTTCTTTGACACTTGGTGTTAAAGGAGATGGGTGATACCAATTTGATCTTAAGATGTCAAATCCACAAGCTCTTCTTTGCTCAAGAATCCTCTGGAGATATAGGTGGGTGTGTAAGAGTGTTTGGATACGTGTAAGGTTGAGGGAGTGTGAAAGTGTAGAACAACAAGAGTCAAAACCCAATATTTGCTGTAAAGTGGTCTGACCCGGATGGGTAAGCCATTACCCGGACGGGTGAGCCACAAATGGCTTCCGTTCTGATCAATACCACCTGGCCGGAACATCAGTCAAACCACACTCACCCAAATGGGTGATTTAAAACATCCAACTTTCTGTCACCCTTTCACCCGGTCGAACCACTCACCACCCAAACATCATTCACCCGGACGGGTGAGGAGTATTCCATCAGTTTTTTGCAGTTTGAAAATTGAATTGTTACAGATAGAATGCTCACTTTCACCTACGAATTTTCAAAGGTTTAAAGAGGTAGTGATTCTAGGACTAGAAGAAAGTTCAAGTCGACCAATGTGATAGGTAAAGACCTAACTTCTCTGGTGTCTGTCAAAAGATTCGGAGGTAAGAGATAACCTATAATTGAATTAGGCCGTAGATAGGAACCAAGTTCGCGAACGTTTGTTTCATTATTTTATTTATTTTTATTCAATTTTATATTTTAATAGAATAAAAATTGAAAATAAATTATATTTATTTATTAAAATATTAGATTGGGTTGGGTTGCTAATGTGTATGAAAGTGTAAGTTAATTTGGGTTATACGGGTGGAAGATAGAGAAATTAATTTTTTAATAGAGAAAATGGGTTGGGTTGATGCGGCAATCGCTATGTAGTTGATGGACTAAAATGTGAGTTGTAATATACTTACGTGAATTAACAAATCAAATCACATCACAATAAGATAAGCGCAGACAACCCCATGTATGCTGCCATCATCATTATCCCAAGTTCACGTCATTTTCTCGTACCAAATCAACTCACTAATATCTCTCTACACTTCGTCATTAAAACCCCTCATTTCCTCTGCTCAATAATTATTGTAATTTGTTACATATATACATCATCATCTACTTACATTGGCCCATAACATTTAATCAAGATTTTAATCGGTTCTATTTGTAATTGTACACTGAAACATGAGGATTGAAGATGAAGTAGAACAAGTATCAGCTTCAAGAAATCATCTTGTTTTTGCTTATTATGTTACTGGTCATGGGTTCGGTCATGCAACTCGTGTTGTTGAGGTAATTCTTTTCTTTCTATCAATTTTGTGTTTTTATTGTTGTAATTGTAAACCCCCCCTCCCCTTTTTTTTCCTTGTGTATTTCAATAGTAATGTAAATCACACTAAAAAAGATTGGATTTTTAATAGTTATTTTTCTTGTTACAAAAATGCTCATAACTAATTACCCAATTGGGCATGATCAATGTTTTTAATAAAGATTTGTGCTTTTTATAGTGATTATTGTTACTTCAAGAATTATAATGAGATCATACTATTTGGGATTTTTGGGTATTGATTTATGAGCTCCTTATTGGCGCTAAAAATTACTGTATAAATCATAATCTTTTTCATATTTGTCACATTCTAGTAAAGTGATAAACTTTTTTGGCAGTTAAAGTTTTGTCTAGGCCAGGGATGTATTTAAAAAGGTGTAAGCTTTTGATGATAAAAAAAGTTGGTGTTCAGAATCATGGGTTGAGGGTTTGGAATTAGAATCATAACTTGCTTGGCTTGATGTGTGTATGAACATATACACCATACAGCTTTGATGAGATTCTAAAATTAGTTTAGGGCTATGTATTAATAATCTATTATTGATTGTTATATACGTATTGTTAGGTTGTTCGACACCTTATTCTTGCAGGCCATGATGTTCATGTAGTTACTGGTGCACCGGACTTTGTTTTCACTACCGAAATACAATCCCCACGGCTTTTTCTTCGGAAGGTAGGTCTGGGAGGTCTAAGTATAGATCACACACTTTAAAAGTTTTAATCTTTTGACGTATTTTGACTAAATTTCCTTGTGTTATAGCTAGTGTTGGACTGTGGTGCTGTTCAAGCTGATGCTTTAACAGTGGATCGACTTGCCTCATTGGAAAAGGTGTTTAATCATTAATCACTAATTGCAAGTGTTATAGTATGATTCTTCTCATTTTACATCTATTCGTATTGATGCCGGCATCTTTATGTTTTAATCTAGTATTCTGAGACAGCTGTTGCACCCCGTGCTTCTATTTTGGCTACAGAAGTTGAGTGGCTGAACTCCATCAAGGCAGACTTAGTAGTAATAATCTGTTTCTATATTTGTTTTCGTAATTCAGAAATCGGGCCTCTAAGTTCTGTCATCTAATTGTAGTTCAGTGTAGTAAACATGTAGTTAATCTTTCTGAGAGGCAAAGGTCATATGTGAAGATTTTTGTCCTATGGATCAGGTATCAGATGTTGTTGCGGTTGCATGTCGGGCAGCAGCTGATGCTGGTATACGTTCAGTTTGTGTAACAAATTTCAGGTAATTTTTTTCTTAAATCTAAGCAAAGCCGTGCGTAAATGTAAAAAGGTCTAGATATCTGACATAATTCATGTTCTAATAAGTTCTCTGGATGAGGCTTATATAGTAATTATGCTTAATTTTTTTTACCCTAATGTGCTCATGTTATCTGTCATTTTTATTGTTTATAAAATTTTTCTTTGCAGTTGGGACTTCATTTACGCCGAATATGTCATGGCAGCTGGATATCATCATAGGTCAATAGTTTGGCAGGTACTGTTTTTCACAGAGTCCTGCATAAAAAATTTCAGATGAGTATCTAGAATTCCCTTGAATTAAGAAAATATAAAACCTTAGGGACACAAAAAGGAAAATGTCTAACTGTCATGGGATAGATGAGGTGAAATTTTCCCTCTACATATAAGAAATGTTATTCCTTTTGTGATTCTTTCTAGTAACCTATCACAGGTTGCTTTTGGCATAAAATTGTATTTATCTTTTGGCAATTAATACAGATAGCTGAGGACTATTCACATTGTGAATTCCTAATTCGTCTACCTGGATACTGCCCAAGTATGTTTGTTCTACATTTCTTGAATCATGTGCTTAAATACTATCGTTATGTAAATCCTCATTATATATAGGTACCTGCCTTAGTGATAAATTCATAATCTAATGTCTCTACAGTGCCTGCTTTTAGGGACGTGATTGATGTACCTTTGGTTGTGAGGAGGCTGCACAAATCACGCAAGGAGGTCTGTATTTTGTAACATAAGATTTGGTTTTTCTATGATGATTTTGATTCAACGATTTAGATACTCACCATTTACCTTCTCTATTCTTCTCTGCAGGTGAGGAGTGAAATGGGAATTAGTGAGGATGTGAAGCTTGTTATACTAAATTTTGGTGGACAGGTAAGTTTATAGTTCTGTCACAAGGAGAATGTTATATCGTGGTGCATTTTGTTAAAGTTGTGCATAGTCTTAGATCAGTTGTGGTATTTATATTCATCAATAATGCACACCTATGAATATATGCAGCCAGCAGGTTGGAAGTTAAAAGAGGAGTACTTGCCTCCTGGTTGGCTCTGCCTGGTATGTTCCCTTTTAAATATTTCTTATGATTCTATCTAGAAGTGACAAAATGTGCGGGTTGGGCAGGTTGGTTAACAGATCTAAATGTGTAATTTTATGGGTATAGGTGAAATGGGTCAGGTTGAGTTGAACTGAAATGCTTTTTGTCCAAAATTGTTATTTTCATTTATTTATGAGTGTTTCAAATGTGATTGCGAAAACAATATCTTTTCGATAATTATCTAAGTTTTTGAAAAGAATGGTTTAGGAGGTTTTATGCAATTAAAATACACTTTGGCTGGCTTTCGAGTTTCGACCCATTTTCATTTAAGCTATCTCTTAACTTCCTAGTTGACCCATTAGAGAATACATAGCCTCAATTGACCCATTACTAAATAATGGGTCGTAACTTCCACCTCTACTTTTACCCATTGAAAAATGTGGTCGTATCATGAAAAACTTCTAATAATCATACTTCTCAGGTTTGCGGGGCATCTGAACAGGAGCTTCCTCCCAATTTCATAAAACTACCTAAAGACGTGTACACCCCTGATGTCATGGCAGCATCAGATTGTATGCTTGGTTAGTGATGAAATATTTATCCTCTGGCTTCCTCTACCTTCTTAATAATAATGATAAGCACGCTGATTACCATATGTTATTTCAGGAAAAATCGGATATGGAACAGTTAGCGAAGCCTTGGCGTACAAATTACCTTTTGTCTTTGTGCGCAGAGATTATTTCAATGAAGAACCATTTTTGAGAAATATGCTTGAGGTACCACGGACTTCCTGTGACTGCAACTAATAACATATTTTAAGTTACGTAAAATAACAAAATAGTCATCAGTATTATCAAGGTGGTGTTGAGATGATAAGAAGGGATTTGCTCACGGGTCACTGGAGGCCATACCTTGAACGTGCAACAAGTTTAAGACCTAGCTATGATGGTGGTGTGAATGGTGGGCAGGTATCTTCTTCACTTACTTTAATAAGAAAAACACGGAGTATTAAAATCTGATTCTATAAGCATTAGGATTTTTTTGGAATGGAATGTATAATTTCCCTTTTTTTGTTATATTTTCAGGTAGCAGCTCGTATTTTACAGGACACAGCGAATGGAAAGAATTACGCATCAGACAAAGTACATAGTTCACAATTCTATTTTATAACATACTTCTCACTTTTGCACTCGTTGCTATAATTATCATGCCTTTATTGTATTACATGAAATTGTTCTGATATCATTGCTTTAATCTTATTTTAACGTCTCAATTTTAGCTTAGTGGTGCAAGGAGATTACGTGATGCCATAGTTTTAGGATATCAATTACAAAGAGTCCCGGGAAGAGATATCAGTATCCCGGAGTGGTACGCGAGTGCTGAGAATGAACTCGGTCTTCGTACTGGATCACATTCAGTTGACAATAATAATTATAGCTTACTTGAGAACTCGTGAGTTGTATTTACATCGGTCCATGTTGACTCAAGTTAATATTAATATGGTAATCCTAATGTTTTGTAACTTGATTGAGTTATTATTTTTATCTAGAGATGCTGGGGAGTTTGATATACTTCATGGAGATGTCATGGGTCTTCCAGATACAATGAGTTTTTTGAGGAGTTTGGCAGAGTTAGATGTTTTATATGATTCTGTAAATAATACTGAAAAACATCATGTTCGAGAGCGCAAGGCCGCTGCTGGTCTCTTCAATTGGGAGGTTGTGGTTTTGTTAAGTTAAACGACTTTTCCCTATCGTTTGTAAGCAACTGCTATTTTTTTCTTTGTGCTTTTAGTTACACTTCCTTTTATTTTTTTTAATGATGCAGGAAGATATATATGTGGCACGAGCACCTGGAAGATTGGATGTTATTGGAGGAATTGCTGACTATTCTGGAAGTCTCGTTTTGCAGGTATTCAGTCCGTTCTTTTTAGCGGCTATTGCTCAATGTTTTTTTTTTTCTTTATCCTTTTTGATATTTAAGTTTTTAATAAAGATAGGCTTATTCTTTTTATATTTTAATCAAAAATCTCACAGATGCCTATTAGAGAAGCTTGTCATGTTGCTGTGCAAAATATCCAGCCTGATAAACAGAGGCTCTGGAAGCATGCGCAAGCTCGACAGAATGCCAAAGGACAAGGACCTACACCAGTTCTCCAAATTGTAAGTAAACGTTAACTTTATCAATGATTTATTTCCTTATCTGATTTTTTTTTTCTCATGTAACAAGCTTTCATATGCTCTGTTGATAACATCAGGTTTCATATGGGTCAGAACTGAGCAACCGTGGTCCAACATTTGACATGGATATATCAGATTTTATGGATGGTGATCAGCCAATTTCATACGAGAAGGCCAGAAGTTACTTTGCCCGTGATCCATCGCAGAAGTATTTGTTCTTCCGTTCCCTTGTTTTGACATGAAGTTATAAAATGTACTAATGGTAGAGGTAGAAAAATTGGCGGGTGGGGTTGACACATTTTGTCCAAATTTTTGTTATCTATAAACAATCAATATGTTCAATAATCACTAAAACTATATTATTAAAGTTTTGTTTTTGAATAAAACGTCTGGGACATATACATCAAAAGATAAAGTTTGGGTGACTTTTGACCCACTTGACTTGTTTTAGATAAAACATAATCCAAATCAACCCACTCTATTGTAAATTGGTTGAAATTGCTATTTCTAACCAATATGGTTTCGTTACAGATGGGCTGCGTATGTTGCTGGTACCATTCTCGTTTTAATGAAGGAATTGAATATCCGATTCGACAGCAGCATTAGCATGCTGGTATTAGCTTCTCTGATTTCTCGATATTTGATAATGTTTTGTAGATGGTACTGATGTTTTATTAAATGAAAAAACAGGTTTCTTCAGCTGTCCCAGAAGGCAAAGGTGTATCTTCTTCTGCCTCTGTGGAGGTAGCTAGTATGTCAGCTATAGCTGCTGCTCATGGTGATTATGATACTTCTCATCTCCATTAATTTCATTTAAATGTTTTGAAATTAGGGGATATTGAAGTTTAATGTTTGTTTCCCAGGATTGAATATCAGTTCAAGGGAGCTTGCTTTGCTTTGCCAAAAGGTATAAATAATCAAACTTGCTCTTATTAATAACCTTTTATGCTAGATGCTTTATATCAAATATTTTTTACAGGTAGAAAACTCTGTTGTTGGAGCTCCATGTGGTGTGATGGATCAGATGGCTTCTGCATGTGGTGAAGCAAACAAGCTTCTTGCAATGGTTTGCCAGGTAAATGATTTAAATGTTTGGATAAACAGATTAGGCATTTGACTATATGATTATTTCGAATAATCAATTGAAATCACTTAAGTACCCTTTTCTTTAACCTAATTTGAGAGGCTTTTATTTCCATTCAATAAATCGTCTCTACTTTTTTTTTTTTTTTTTTTTACCATAAAGCTCCTTTTTAGTTCTTTTATCTCTTGATTATTTATTGCTTAATTACAGTCTTAATTTGATCCGTAATGTTTTTGCAGCCTGCTGAGGTTTTAGGGTTGGTGGATATTCCTAGTCATATACGTTTCTGGGGAATTGACTCAGGTTTACGACACAGGTACTAAAAGTTCAGTCTGCAATTATAAAACTATCTTTATTAATTTGTTCTGCATATTTCTAATTTTAAACTTGTTGTATAATCTACAGTATCGGGGGTGCTGACTATGGATCAGTAAGGATAGGAGCCTTCATGGGTCGGAAAATGATAAAATCCACCGCATCCGATATCTCTTCAGAATCATATTCAAATGGTAACGGGAATAATCTTGATGAGTTGGAAGAGTATGGGATTGAACTACTTCACAATGAAGCTTCTTTAGATTATTTATGCAATCTCACCCCTCACAGGTATTAAACCAATCATCGGAAAACTATAAAATAATTTTGTGGCGTCACTTTGTACTTTTCATTGACAAGTCGATTATATCATTTAGATTTGAAGCTATTTATTCCAAGAATCTTCCGGATACTATGAGTGGTGAAGTTTTTTTGACCAAATATGATCATCATAATGATCCAGTCACAGTGATCGATAAGAAACGTTCATATGGAGTCAAAGCAGCTACCCGGCATCCTATTTATGAGAATTTCCGCGTGAAGGTTGGAAAAAATTAGAAAACTACTTGTGTTTCTCAATTCAGTTATTATATATTTTTTTCTTTTTTTTTTTTCCACTTGAATTCTGAACAAGCTGAATATGCAGGCCTTTAAAGCACTACTAACATCTGCTTCATCAGAGGAACAGCTTACTGCTCTTGGAGAATTAATGTATCAGGTACTTACCAAATTTGGAAAGTATTTTTGTTAAGAAAATCATGTGTTTTTCTTATGTTGCTATTTTTTATGCAGTGTCACTACAGTTATAGTGATTGCGGATTAGGGTCAGATGGAACGGATAGACTTGTTCAATTGGTTCAAGAAATGCAGCACAGCAAATCCTCTGTCTCTGGAGATGGAACTTTATACGGGGCTAAAATCACTGGTGGTGGATCCGGTGGCACCATTTGTGTCATCGGTAGGAACTGTCTCAGAAGTAGTGAACAAATCCTTCAGGTAATATTAAACTATAAAACAGTTATTTACTCGCATTAGATAAACCTTTTAGACGAATAGAAAAAGTAATCACTGTATCTTTATTAAAAGATGCATCAATCAGATTGGATTGTTTTCATAAGCAATGTTTGTTTAGTTTAAATCATAAAAATATAGCAAAAATATTAAAAGAAAAAACGAAGGATTTTTAATGTTCTTTTGAACTATTGCAGATTCAGCAGAGATACAGAAATGCAACAGGGTACATGCCGTTTCTATTTGAAGGTTCATCACCAGGTGCAGGAAAGTTTGGTCATCTGAGAATTCGTCGTCGCCTCACCCCAAAACAAGATTAGTCCATTTTGTCATCTTATATTGAAAAATAAGGATCTATAAAGATCTATGTATTAGTAAAGAAAAGACTTAATTTGTAACCGCTATTGAAAACCATTAACGACTTGATCGTGATGATGTTACCGTTACATTTACTGTCAGAATACCAAGGTTGACAAAGTATTGCTTATTTCGGTCAAACGTATACGAAGACTCAAACATGTTGTCACTTGCATATATGCAAGTAGCATGATGTACATATACATATTAATGCACACGTGCTTTATACATACAGACGTACACTTCTCCATAATTACATTATACATACCAAAAAAACATACATCCGTAGTACTATCGTAGCACAACCTGCACAAGAGTGAAACAGTCAACCAGTTTGTATAACTACATCAGAACATTTATATACTACATGGTGTTGAATTTTGTTTTGTTTTTTTCTTTTTCTAACAATTCGATCACCTTTTAGGCTTTCATTTACTTAGCCTCAAGCGATATTATGTGGTGTTAGTATTATTGAGTTATACAAAGAAATCATTATTCAAGATTTTCGAATATGATAGCAGTAGCTTCAACACCATCTTTGGTGGGATGGAGATCAAGTTTACCACTACACGGTCTCGATTCAGCTAAAGTTCTCTCAGAAGATTGACATGGCCTTTAGAAATTGTTTCTTCTTTAGTATGCAACTACAATATCCATAAGATAAAAAGTAAAAAAGTAAATCTCTGTTAAAAATATATATTCGATTTACCTTCTTTACGATGTCAAGGGTGTTTAATGTAAAACTAAAATATTCAGTCGTTAGGGGTGATGATTGCATTAATTAGAATTGCAAGGATAATTATTGTAATTATCTAAAGATTCGGCACTGACGCCTTGATGAACAACTCCCATTTTATCCCCATCCCAGATTCTCGATCTCTCCGAGATTCGCGGAAGTGTTGAAATGGCGATGACGTCAGCAAACTCCGGTGCGGTGGCAGTAGGCGGTGGTGGTGCAGTGTTTGTTTACGGAAGCCTTTTAGCTGACAGCGTCGTTCAACTCCTGCTGAATCGTATCCCTCAAACCTCCCCTGCCATCCTTAACGGCTAGTCAGTCCCTCATTAAATCCCTAGATTTTTTAATTTTTTAAACTAGTATTGAATCAGGTATCTATCTATAACAATACGAGTATTAATTTTCATTTTTTGTTTTGGTAGTCATAGGTTTAGCATAAAAGGGCGTGTTTATCCTGCAATTCTACCTGTTGAAAACAAGAATGTTACAGGGAGGGTATGTATGCTTATTATCCATTTCATATGTTTATATCAAAATGATAGATCCGTTCGTGGTAATCCAATTTTAGCTTATGCCTTTTGCAATTATCACGCAGATGATCCTACGTTACGATAATATTGATCTTATATAGAGTCAGTTACAAATTAGTATAGACTAGAGACTATAAAACATTGTATCTCATTTGACCTTAAAAAACAAATTAGTCCACCGTAAATTAGAATTAAATCCTTGCGGGTGTTAGATATTGTGTATCGGTTGAAACCATAAACATTGATCTTATGTTACAGTACTTGACTTTATATAGTGCTGGTTATTACATATGTAGAGAGTAGAAACCATAAACATTGTATCTAATTTGATTTGACGAATTCGTCCATCGTAAATTAGAACTAAATCCTTGTAGACGTTAAACATTCTGTATAAGATGGCTAAGGCCATTGTGACTCGATTGAATCATTTAAAATTTATACTTATAACCTTGGGATGACATTATTAAACTGCATTGTGTATACCAACATATCTAATTGATAAAAGGATTTGACAGCAGGTTCTAATTGGGCTTTCTGCTAAGGAGTTAGATATCTTGGACGAGTATGAAGCTGAGGAGTATGACAAGCGGGTTGTCGATGTTTCGTTGCTGGTAATGCCTTTGTGATCTTCCTTAATTATTGATATTTTTCAAGCATACAGTTTGTGTTATTCTGTAACCTTTTCCTGCAACTATTCTTACAAAGTTGTGATGGGTTTTTCCCAAAATTTCAATCGGTGGGCAGTTTTACAATGTATCAGACCTGCAGTTTCTTGGTCAATCTGGCTCACCGATCCTAAAGCCGCTTCTCTAGATCCAGGCTAAATTTTCCTTTGTTTTCTTCTTGATCTGAATAGGTGTTATTTGGGTGTTTGTTTTGTTCGTTTTTTGGGCTCTCCATCTTAGAGATCATTGCCTCTGTATCTTCTGTATTTGCCCCCAAAAAATAAAGATGCTTTTCTGAAAGAAAAAAAAAAAGGAAAAGTAAAAAACGTAACTATTCTTACGAAAGCGCGCTCACACACAGTCATATAAGAAATTGTTTCTAAAGATCATACACATTACTGATTGTTCCTGCAGGATACCTCTGACGTCTTACAAGCTTACACATACGTTTGGGGCAACAGTACTGATCCTGATTTATATGGCGAATGGGATTTTGAGGTAACCTTAACATATTCGGAAAAATGGTTTTTTTTTCTGCCCACCTTTAAGGCTTTACCTTATCATGTACTAACCATCCTTCTGAATTTTGTTTTCTTGGTAGGATTTTAAACAATCAAAGTTGAAAGATTATGTGGAAAGGACCAAGAGATACGTCGAAGAAATGGGCGATCCCACATCATTGTTGCCTTGAATGCAACGTTATGAGCATACGATCATTCATACACCAAAAATAGAACACATGATGAATGTAAACTTCGCTATTATAGATACTCGAGTTGTATGTAACATGTACATGTATACTTATACTTACTATTATTACAAGAAAACAATTGATACTTCAATTTGTATTTACATTCACAACATCTATAATCTTTGATACAATTAGTCCATACAACTCATTCAAATTTGTTTATCACAATACACCAATTTCCCACTTTTTTCACAAAGTCCTTGTTCACCAATTGAATCAACCATCTTTCCATAACTATACCTTAACGGCATCTTCCCTAAAACCCTATGAAACTCTTTTATACAATTCCCTCTTCTTTTCCTATGATCCTTTTTCCTGCTACTCAACCCGACTGCCACCTCATCCATGGGCCCACCGTCATTCCTCGCGTCTCCCCAATCCCTAACTCGTTTCGCTCCCACCAAGACGGGCCCCACACTCGTCTCATTTGCCACAACAAAATTCATCAATATATCCTCACAATTCCTCATATCCTCAACGATTGATCTCGCATTCGCCATCTGTTCACCTCCTTCGCAACTGTACTTGTATAAATACTCGGTTTTCATTAGCATAAACTTCGTCAGTAAAATCGAGTATCTATCCGGATGGACAGTGTAGATCCAACTACGACTAGTTAAGTCAATCTCGTGAGATCTCGCGAACAATCCAACGAGTTGTTCCGGAGTGTTCCTCCATACATTAAACGCGAATTCGATCGATTTCCGATCAATTTCAATATCATCGTCGCAGATCACGATGGCGCGTGTGGAGATCCATGGCCGGGGAAGGAACCGCGCGTTCAGACTTGACGACGGTTGCCGGATGACTGTGATCGGCGCGTCGCCGGGAGATGAAATTGATAAATTGTGTGAGATCTCTACTAGGCGTTTAGTCGGTGTGTTAGGGTTTCCCCATAGTACAACCACCGCATCTACCGACGGCGAGCTTGAATAAATACCGGTGACAATTTTCAAGATCGGAATTCGTGATTCCGAGTAACCGTTGACGAGTACCGTGAGCTGGTCTGATCGGAGGGATTTAGGTGACGGTAGCTTGTGACGGTCGCAAAAACGGTCGCCGGAAAGTGGCCGGAGGGTGAAGACGGTGAAGAAATGCGATTGTGCGACGACGAGTAAGATGAATATTAGTTGACCGGTGGTCATTAGTTTGTTTTTAATTTTATTTCTGAGAGTGACACTCATAATAATGAAGTTAACATTTTTATAAAATAAAATAAAATACAATATTTAATGGCACTGTTGTAATTTGTTTGCAACTGGAAGGTTTAATATTTGGTTTCGATGGGTGGTGGGTATTTTCTGTTTTTTACTTAAAAGCTTTATCTTACGTTTCTAGAGGAACAAAAAATGGCGTTTTCGGGTGTAATTAAGCTGCCATTGATGCCACTCATCTCATTAAATTCTAGTAGTTTCTCAAAGCCTATTCATTGCACATCCTTTCAGCTACAGGTATATATATATATATATTCAAGTATATATAGTGCATATTTTGTGTATTATGTTGGTAATTTGTGTAGAGATTACTTCACATTTGAAGTTTTCTTTTGGGTTAGAAATTGTGAATATAACACTAAGGAGGTGTTATTTATAATGCACTCGGTAACATACTAAGATAACATGTTTGATTTGAGTGATATTTATAAGAAATTATTTCTTCCAAGGGAGTAATATACTTGTCTCTTGTATGCTCTTGAAATTAGCCGCCGAGAAATAGCAAAGTTGTTGTATGATCTTTCATTTCTTTGACGTGTTGTCAAATGACGTTGTTATGTTAATTGTTATTAAAATCTGACACAATCAATGTATGTCCTTCCGGTTTCTGTTCATAAAAGTGTGGAGGAAATCGGCAGGCCATTCATCGGTTAGATCCGATTTTAATAAAAATTAACATAACGACATCATCGGTTAGCTCATCAAAGAAATGAAAGCAGGTAGAAGTCAACGTTGCAGTTCTTGGTTGGCACATTTCGTAATATCTTTTATGTGGTATGCTCTTGAAATTCGTCACTGAAAAATAGCAAAGTTGTCATCTGATTCTGTTCGTTTCTTTGATGTGTTGACTGATGCTGTAGTTACGTTATTTCTTATTAAAATTTGATTCAACCAATGAATGTCCTGCCGGTTTTCTGTTCACAATATTGAGGAGGAATCGACAGAACATTCATCGGTCAGATTAAATTTAATAAGAATTAACATAACGACGTCCTCAGTTACAGTTATAAAGAAATGAAAGCAGGTAGACGTCAACGTTGCAGTTCTTTGTTGGCCCATTTCGTAATATATTTTATGGGATGTGCTCTTGAAATTCGTCATTGAAAAATAGCAAAGTTGTCGTCTGATTTCTTACATTTCTTTGATGTGCTGACTGATGATGTTGTAATGTTAATTTTTATTTAATTTGATCCAACTGATGAATGTCATGTTAGTTTTCTGTTCACAAAAGTGAGGAGGAAATTGATAGGACATTCAATGGTCGGATAAAATTTAATGAGAATTAACATGACGACAAGAAAGAATAAACACCACGTCGTCAGTCAACATATCAAAGAAATGAAAGAAAGCATACAACAACTTTGCAGCTTTTCGTTGGCGATTCCCATTTCATGATATGGTTGGTCGTATATAGCATACCTGTTAATGGAAATATCTTGAAACTTGGTTATCTTGTAAACATTTTGTAAAGGCTATTAAGGCACATGAGGGGATCGAATGTGAACCTTGTGATGGAAAAGGATGGTTGCTTTGTGATTTTTGTAAAGGGCAAAAGACGAATGTAAAATCTGAAACCAATCGCATCTACCGTAGATGTCCATCTTGCAGAGCTGTAAGTACTCTCATTTCTTTATATTTATACTGCTAGCGATTTCAAATTGTTTCTGAATGTTGTAACTTTAACAGGTTGGCTATGTGTTGTGTACCAAGTGCAAGGTTTTTAAATGTGTTACTTTCCCTGACCAAAGTGATGGTGATTACTGAAGCCTTTTTTGTCCTATTTTCTTTATTGATATAATTACACTTTCGTAAAACTGTATGAAACACATTTGTTCAAAAGGTAACAACAATTTGATCTGTAAACTATCGAGTTGATTAAAAAGATTGTTTAAGAGTCAAATTAGCATGTCATAACTCATAATCATCGGTCGTTGCAAACAACTCTGTTTATACTTTTACTACTAATTATCATCCCACGAATTGTCTTCATAGAAGTAGATGCTAAAATCGACACTCTTATTTCGTTGTTCTCATCCTGTTGGGAAAATGGTAGTTGATAAAAGTCTAACAAAGCAGGTACTTCCCTCCGAAAATGTCACTCAAATATAAAAACACTAGAATAAGCTAATTAATAAAATTCTAGATTGATACGCAAAAGTTAGCAAAAAGATTTGATGAAATTACTTCCAAGTTCCAACTAAAATTAACTGGTGGTTGACAGTTGAAACATGTAATTGACATATTATGTTAAAACATTAAAAGATTTAAAAGAAGAATGCCTCAAATTATTGATAGTGTGATACTCATTGGCCAAATATTTATTTTATTTTAATTAGTTTTTTCTCTTCTTTTTTTATTATAGGTAACACCCTCCCTCTCTAAATCCTAAGGAAAATACAATGTAATTTTGTTTTAGAGATGCTAAATACAATTTCAAATTATGCTAAACAAATCTAAATCTTGCTCAGATAATATCTTCAAAGAATCAAAGTTTAATATTATTTCCATGATCCTGATGCATGTGTAAATCTAGTCAACTACATGATGGTATAATGAGAATTTATCTACGAAAACCATTAACCAGTATGATAAATGCTGAATGGACAAAAAGACATACTTGGACTTTGAATTGAAATATAGCCAACCACAAAAAAATTGCACTTCTCTCAAATCTCTCAAACCATAAAATGAAGAATTCGTGAATTATTGTTTAAGGGTCTGAAATGTATCCGCTGATCAAACCAATGAGTGAAACCATGAAAACAACGGCGAATGAGTAACCTTTCTTACTTCGCCTATCCTGCAAACAAGTAATCAATACAATATAAATAAATAACCCTTCGACCCGATTGTAACTAACAGGATCTTATCAGGCATAGGATTGAGTCACAAAATTAGATGGGATGGATGCTCACACAATGTCACAAAATTAGATGTGGGACAACAGGAGATTGAATGGGTTGGGTAATGAGTTAAAATGCGTAATTTTCTATGAAGGGCAAAAGAAATAGGATCGGGATGGGCCCACAAAAACACGCCCTCCTCCGGTAAGTTCCGCCGGATGAATAGCTGAAGTAGGAAACAAACCAAAGGACATAAGAAAAAGAAAATGCAAACCACTCACCAGTTCTATCTGAAGCGTCTCTTTTGCTTCGATGATTATGCGGTTCTGACAGGTTAGGCTAGATATAGTGGATTTAGCCTACACAAAAAAGATCACAATCAGAATAAATCATCAGTTAAATACTAAAAACCTATAAAACGATTCAGCTTAATAATCTCAACAAGTGCAGTGTCAAACACTACTAGCACAAGTTTAACACCAATATACACTACTTCAAGAATCTGATGTGTAAGTAGGCTATACAATCCTTCACAAATTAAAATATGGCACGCAGTCGGTGCATCAGTGATGAAAAGAAGGTCAAATATCGTATTTCATTGAAATTGCAACATTCGACTTTGCACATTTTATATCATTACTTGACTATTGGTAAAATGATTAAGATGTCCTAAATTAATGACAATATATGAGGCCAAGATAACCTCTTTCAGTTGATTTTCTAATAGACATTCCCTCGAGTTCAATTCTTTGAGTTGATTATGCAATCTCAGCTTCCTTTCTGGGTCCTCTTTCACAACCTTTACCGGGCTCAACTTCAAATCTTTAGAAGAATTCCACTCATTCCCATCATGATCACCAGATGGCTTTGGATCCACTAAATTCAAAGCGCCTTTGACCTCCCTGACGTCTTCAATTTCCTGCAAGTAAAAGTTGTTACATAACACAAAAGGATGTCCCCCCTTGAGAATATTGAACCAAATTTCTTGTAAACAGGAAATATATCACTCACCGTATGAATTTGGGAAAAAATTTCATCTCTTTTCACCACATTCTCTTCTTTGACTGGAGCTTCATACAATGGTTCTTTCCCTACCACTTTACTACTTTTGTGTTCCTCTGGGGGTAAATCTTGTTTTCTGACTAAAATAACCCTGAGCTTCTTCTCTTCAACATACTTTCCACTACTTTTGGAGAACTGCCAGATGTACCAATGAGCATAAATGAAGAAAATTTCGACTGAAGCTCAAAATACTTACTAATTCAAGAGTAACATCTTCCTCTCTTGTCCTCGAATCGACAACTGTGCTCTGTATAAGGAATTTATCCTTGCACTCCACCTCAGATGGAGGTGACCTTAGACCTTGCATAGTAACTGAAAAACAGCAAAAGAAGTTTTTTTTTTTTTTTTCCACAAACGAATAAAGAAGGGTAAATTTACACAACTGACCATCACGTGCTAAGCTCGTGATTGGTCTTAACTCTTAACACCAAAATCTATAATCAAATCGTTAATTCTGATGACCTGAGACTTAATAGTGCAATGGAGACTATTTTGGAATGCAATTATCCAAATGAAACAGTTTGGACTATATTTGTAACTTTGGGCTAGAGACATGCACGATTGTAGTTTATAAGTTGTAAATACATAAGGTCTCAGAGATTGTGCATACAAGTCCATGAACATAGCTACTTATGAGAAGTAGTTTTAAAATCAAGTGTAAAAGATATATAATCCGGAATGGTCAACAAACTCAAAAAAGTGATTCTACACCTGATACATATAGGCATGCATACTGATAAAAACAATCACAATAAACATACTGATATGGAGTTCATGTATACCTGTGAAATCGCATGCTGACTTTGGGCTAACGATCCCTGAATTAGGCCTCACACAGAATCTCTTTGGTGAAGTAGTCTTCACCTGCCATATGAAACATATCGTATATATAACCACAATATATCTTAAAAAAACCTTACATTTCTATCACTTATCAGGTACATTAATCGATACGGAATACAAGCACCTTAAAAGCAACATATTCATCCGATATATTTGAGAGGTGAACTGATGAGGTACTTTGTTTCTTCACCTCACCTGCAATATTAATCATCATTATTCCATCAACGACTCAAATTATAGGGTTTCACATATTTAAATTTACAGCTAATAAAGTATCCAATCAATTTGGGAGAAAATTTAACCCTACTTGATGTTAACTTAATTGTATATTGAAGTTGAAATGTACTTACATACGAACTTGATTGCAGTAGCATCGATTTCCAATAATTTTGCGCCCATTCTTTCCTTCTTCAATGCGCTAAACACACATGATCATTAAATCAATCTGTAAGCGTAATTATAACAAATTCGAAAACGGCAATTTAATTTGGAGATGCTTAATTTCAATTTTTATGAATAAACATAAAATTAATCGATACAGATAAGATAATTAGTGACGTTACCAAATTAGGGTTTAGAGTTCATTGTAAGAAAACAAATTGACAGGTCAGCTAGCATCGGATTCATAATCTGGTGTGATTCGTCTTTAATCTGTTATTGCAATTTCCCATTTCATCTCGTTTGTGTTGTTGCTGCATGCGTATCCCTTTTTATTTTGGTAGATTTGGTCCTCTATTTTATCATCATTTGAGTAGTAGTCCCTTATCTTCTATTTAGTAAAATATTTACCCCTTAACTTTAAGAAAATGCAAGTTAAAACGAATTGATTTGGGCACCCAACGGTGTTTATCTTATTTACAATTTTAGTCTCGTTCTTTATGAGAAAAAAAGGTGTTATTAGGTAAAGTAAACTTAGTAACAATAAAGGTAAATAAATAAGTAACTGCGTTTGCATATAAGATTTAGAGGGTTAAAAATGTGATTTTTATAACAAATTTTATTGTATAAATAATCGTGTTATAACGATAATTCTATAATTAACTTAGACCATTTCCAAAGTTTCATTCTCAGTTTTCCACTACATCATCTTTTTGCTTTTTATAAATTTTGAATGACTAAAATTAGAAGATTATTATGCATTGAATTAAGAAGTACAGAACAAATATATTTACATATGGCACACCAAGTACATTCGTTTCTCGTTGAGGTATGTTGCACTCAATTTATGTGGACAACGCTCACAATGCAAAATTTCCCAGACTACTCATCTTCAAGCATTGCCAGCCGTTGTCACGTCCACGCGTTATGGATCCTCTTAGCAGTTTCAATCTCACTGTCAAGGAACTAATGAAAATAGTAATTCAAATGAGAATGGGATTCCCCGAAGGAAGTTGCAGATTCTTTGAAAAATTTGTCCCAATTACCTATAATTCAAAATGGTGAAGAATTATTGATTCGTTCAGTTCTATAAATTTGTTGGTTATACGTAGAGTGTCATACTTTCCGTGAAGTCAAAAAGAAAAAGAAAAAATAAATAAATTATGTAGTTGCACCTTTGTTAAGTGTCATCCATGTTTTACAGTATTAAAAACTTTAAATTTATCTTATTTTACTCAATAATAACACATTGTATGCATTATACTTTAAATTATTTAAGAACGTCAGTTATTGTTAGTTTATTATCTGGCCTCTTGTATGTGTCAAGTAAATAGGTGACATGACATCGATTTCGATTTCGATGACATGTCAACTTCTATGATTGTGCAAAATTACGCAATAAGAACTCTTGAGATACATACAATATCAAATTTGTTGTTATTACAATGATGTAATGCATCATTAGTGGTGTGTGGCTAATTTTGATAGTGTACAGATCACCACCCATGTATATAGTTAAAACAATTTAATTTCATTCTATTAAACATATAAAAGGTAATAAGAAAAAAAACATATAATTATAGAGTATTAAACATGAACATACATATTAAATCCCAATCACATCGTGTCATCTTCGAATTCAATTATATTTCTTGTTCAGCGTTCAGTTTTCAAATACAACATATCCTCGAACATATAAGAGGGGGTTGTGGTTTTATACACCCTCAACCTAGGATTTATACCCCCAATGATTGCATTCATACACACATGGGTCACATCTCTATCACACTCAATCATTACATCCATACACACATATGTCCCATCAAGGGTTTATAAACCCCATAACCCTATAAGAGTAGCTACAATAGTTTGAGTGGTTTTAAAACTTTTTTAAATGTCACATCATATTACAATTATATTATGTAGTAAAAAGTTTTACACTTCAATGGTAAAACTTTTTAAAAGCTTTTTTTTTTAATCAAAATTCGTAGACACAAACAATCTTTTTATATAAAAACTACACACATAATATATAATAATTGAGCAAAAATTCAATTTTGACAAACCTTTTGTCAAAGAAAGTTTTTGACCTTAATAAGATAAAAAAAAAAGTTAAAGACTTTTTTTTAAAGAAAAATCTCAAATAAATCCCTATTAGAGATGTTCTAAGAAAATAATGTTTTTTCCAATTTGGGTTTAGACTTAGAATCCTATTTTATTTTATTGCATTAAATAAACCGATAAATTTAGAAGAGAGAAAAAAATGTAGACAGTAGCAAATACGCATACAAAAAGCGCTAGCCGCTACTTTTCTATTTTGCTCATTCATCATCATCAAATAAACACATGCATGATCCTGAATCTCTATAATGTAACAATTAATTCATTATATTGCTTCCTTGGCTCACATGATTACTTGATGGAATTGAAAATTCAAAGAATGTGAATTCCTTTGAGTGAAGAAATTTGATGAATCAAAATTCAATTCATTCATTAAATAAACACCGTTATAGACTGAAATTTAGTTTTCAATTCCATTGAATTTCACAAACCAAACGTAACGTTAGATTCCTCAAGGCATATGTACTTTGTCGTCATGATTTATGCATTCAATGTTTTCGATAATCATACTAAATTAATTTGGAACCCTATTTTTTTGTAATTCTAATGTAGCAGATTTTGATGTAACCTTTTGCTATGACCTTTATATTTAGGCTTTTATTTTTGCATGGCCTAATATCTTAGATTTTTGTTTGCATTTAGCAGATTTTGATGTAACCTTTTGCTATGACCTTTATATTTAGGCTTTTATTTTTGCATGGCCTAATATCTTAGATTTTTGTTTGCATTTTATATCTCTTCTGCAATTTCATGTTGATGTTGTAACTTATTATTTTTATTCATGTTATAATTTTTAGGAAATGAGAGATAAAAATGGCTGAAGAAGAAAAAAAGAAAAGTGTTACTTTTGCAGTTGGAAATAAAAAGAATTATCTTCTCCAATTCATGTGTTCCAATTTCTCTTAAAGGTAACTAAAAACTCTTCGACAAAGTTTATTTCACTCTTATTTTTAATCTTCTTTATTCCTCAGTCCCATTTTATAAGTACACTCAGCATTGATTATGGATCGGTTAAGTGAAAATTAACTATAACTGATTTGTCGATTAATATTAAATTTATCCATGGTTATTGGTTAACGTATTGTTGGTTAATCGGTTAATATGTGAGTTATGGGTCGGGTTAACGGTTAACCATCAATTTTTATGAAAAATTAAAAAGACAAAATACAACACGATGATGAAAGGAAAAATAACTTAGAAAGTAAATAAAACACATCACCTTTGCTTGTAAAACATCGACCATCATCTATTGTTAATATCGGTGTTTATGAAAGTCGTTAAACAACACTTTATATGTATGTGTGAGACGTCAAAGCAAAAGATAAATGATTAGGCCGCTAACATTTGAGAGAAATAGAGACACATTTTAATTTTGTTATAAATGATATTCGGTACATTCATATATATTTGTTTAAATTGTATAGCCTCTATAAACTTATATGTGTTTAAGTGTATAATACTATTATATTTATGAAAAACTAAAAATGCATATAATTGGGCGGTACAATTAATGTCGGTTAATTTGGGTCAGTTATGGTTGGTTCACTGTAACCGCCTAAATTAGTAGGTTAACTGAAAAATTCAAAACCGAACTGTCAATTATTAATTTGATTCGGTTAATTCAGTTAATCAATTATGAATTGGTTAATGGTTAACTTCCTCACCCCCTTAAACAAAATAAGAAGGAAAGGACTAACATTTGACATAAATGAGCAAATGTCTAATTTTTCTCCTAATAAAAAAAAAATACAATCATGATTAGGATTTTGGAAATTATGAAATAAGAAGGAAACGTTTAGAACTTCATTATAAGCACATGGTGTGGGTTGGAATTTTCACCATGGAACCAAGACCACTGCGATGTGACGACACAACCAACATTGTGGTCTTCCACATTTGTTGCATTGTGGGAGGTACCACGGTGTTTCAAAGTGCATTTTTTTTTCTCATTTTTCGCTTTTAAGGATTCAAAAATATGAAGTGAGTGACAAGAGTCCCCATTTTTAATGTGATCATACTGATAAAATGTCAGTGTGGTTTTATGTGTTACGTTGATGTCACATGACCACAATGAACTTTAGGTTCTACTATACCTTGTGATCTAAACATAGTGTAGCCTTTTTATTGATATGGGGAATGTATTTGTTTTTCTACATTGGGGTATTTTTCACAAGTTTTATCAGACTCGCAAAAAGTATACAAACAAATATTCACAAAATGATGTGGACAAAGTAGATGGATCAATCAAAATTTCTCTCTCATCAAGTGATTGGTACACATCATTGTGTGAAAATTATATTGTATAATGTTTTCGCGTGTCTAGCATTACTCGTTATATAACAATGTAACTACTTATTAGTACTAATTAAATATGATCATACTGGTAGACATTGGGTCTTTCGATGAAGATGAAGATCATCATGATAACGATGAAAACTATTGTGAACAAGCTTCCCCTAAGGCCAGTAGTAAATCACCTTCACCTCCAGCTTCTCCCAAAGACGAAAATTCATGTTCGCCGTCTTCAAAAGCCAGTATTGTAGATTCCGTTTTCAAGACATCTCCCCATCATTGGCATGGGTTCTTAAGTAAACTTAATAAATATTATCTCTCAAGCTTACATGGATTCCATCCTAGTCTGCATTCCATCAAAAGGCTGACTAGGAAAAGAAGCAGGAAATTGAACGAGACATTACCAGCATTACCAAATGACTTAGATGCCGAGTTTCATTGTTTTGAGGCCTCATGGATAAGTTTCTCACTAGCGGATCTCAAATTTTCAACTGACAACTTTAGCCGAGGTTTACATCTTTGTATTTTACTTATTTAGTAGGGTTAAGTGATAATGTATCAACCTTTACTAAAAAAATCTATTTGTCACACCCTCCTTTACCGGGTCATGACTTACTACTATAAGCATTACATAATTAAATACGAAACTAGAGTTTGTTACATTACATATTAACAGAAGGTATAAAATATAAGCGACTGGTTACATATCTTATATAGCATAACAAAAATAACCACCAAAATACATAATCTTCTTAAATTCAGTCCTTATCCCTATCTTTGCTTGTACCCGTTTTATCGTTAAGTCCTGAGATACATGTTTTGCCTACACTAATCAGCAAAAACTTAGTGAGTTCAGACATTTCTACGCATACAATTAATAAGTCGATAAAACTGTTCAATAACAAGTATACAGTAAAATGTATGCTAACATATAATTTCATGATATATCATACAATTAAACTTGCACATGTATAAAGATTCATGTAACAATGTAACTATAAAAGTAACTGAAAAATGGATCTCATACTGTAGTGAATACATAGGGTGGAACTGTACTTTACTATTATTTATATCATACTGAACAGTAAGTGTCTGAGTACTAATACCAGTAAGTGCATGACTGGTCGGTGTGTCGATATAACCAAGTATAATTTAGGGTATAAACAAATATACTAGTTCATGTAAATTTGTAATCATTAGTCCGCATCCCGACATTTCCACCGATGTATCACAAGAAGGTTTTCACATGTGTATTCAAATCATGCTCGAATAATAATAAATCTTTGATAGAAATATTTACATAGCATGAAACTATAATACAATATGTATCTCAATTATATAAGTAGCGTGAACTCACCCGATTGATTTGCTAATTTACTATTTTTCTATCTCACGGGTTTACCTATATTTCAATATTATTTATATTAGTCACCATAACTCAACGTAAAGGTAAATTAATACTAAAGTCCGACTGTTCATACTATAAGTGTCCAAAGTCCGTTCTACAGTTCAAAGTTTGTCCAAATCTTTAAAATGTCGTTTGCATTTAGAATGACCATAATATGACTTCGTAAATCTTTTGGACTAAGATTTAGTCAAATAATATAATATATGTACTTTCGTAATTTGTATTAAAAATAATAGTTTTCTTGTATATAACAAAACTTCACAAGTATCATAAACAATAAACTTAACTGAAATATAGAACCATACTTATATTTAAAAGAAACTTCATAACAACTAATTCATTATTTATAAAGAAAATACTTAAAAACTTGATAAAACTAAAATTCTAAAAATATCTTTTAGAATCACTGATATTTACACAAAATGTATAAAAAATTATATGATATCATATTGATAAACCTTTCATATTTTATAAACATCAATTACATGTTACAATAATAGTTATCGAGTGATTGTGGACTAAATCTGATGGCATTTTACAGCCCAAAAATCGCAGGCCACAAGTCATAAAAGTTGGCCCAAAACTAACCAGATCAACCCACAAATAGATCGTGCAACACCAAACCAAGCCAAACATACTTGGGCTTAGCCTGCTTTGCTGCTGGCCCATTAAGGCAGTCCATAAATCGGCCCAACTGGCCTTCTTCTTAACAACAGGGGAAATTTCTTGTAATTTCATGATCATTTCTCAATCATTTTTCATGAAATAAAAATCTATGTTTTACTTGTATACATAAAACGAACCTTCAACATAAATGTCAGTGCTTAAAAGAAACTACATTGCTTTAGTTTTAATGTTTCGGTACATGTTTTTTGGTAACTTATAAACCGAATGAATCAAACTGAAAATTGATCGTTTCTATATAGTTTTTCTCTAAATCAAATGTTGATTATTACAAGTATATATATATCTAACATCTCTGTATAAAAGTAGACATTTAGAAACGAACATATTGCTCCAATTTCTAGTCTTCACGACTTACTTTCAGAGCCATAAAAAAAAGACGTACGTTACATTTGGAAAATAGAATACAACAATGGATTGAAATTAGATGGACTTCATATTTAGGACTAAAAACCGAACATATTCAGGTGTTTAATTTAAAAAATAAGTATAAGATTATACCTAATCGTTGTTATAAACCGATTCCGAGTCGTCACTTTCTTTGCTTAATTTCACTCTCACTATTATTTGATTTTATTGAAATTCTTGTGTGTGTTTGTTTCTATTACCGACTCATAACTTTATACAAGAGGAATTGGTCTAAAACACACTTCACGGTGACAATTTCAGCCACGTACAGGGAGGTATATTTGGTGTTTAAACACGTACGTATTTGTGTCAAAAAATACATGACATATAACTAACCTTTGGTACTTATGTCTAATAAACCCTGTACTTTCAAAGTTCACAATTAATTATAAACTAACCATTTCTAACATTCTTAACCCTTTAACTATAAGAAGAAACTATATAGACATTTTGTTGATTGACCAAAATTTTTAGGATGTTATACCATTATATGTATCCTACGTCAAAAGAATTTATGGTACGTATCCTATAACTTATTTATCGGTAGAGGACACAAAACCAGTTTGGATCGGTTTTCAAACCGAACAGGTTTGGTCAAACTTGGTCAAAACCAGTTTATAGCCAAACTAATTTGGACCGGGGAAAGTCCAAACCGATACACTAGTTTGGCACCGGTGTGAAACTGGTTTAGGCGAAACCAGTTTCAAACTGGTCTAAACTGGTTTCTGCAGCCCGGTTCAAGCCTATCCGCCGGATAGGACTTTTCTGCTCAAAAACATCACAATTCAAACATTCAAACATAAATTAATTTCTGATCAACAAACGTTGTTGGGGCAATTTTCTTGTTAATTTTCATTTCAACTAATATTGGAAAATACATAATATATCTTCAAAACATAAAGGGGTGAGTTTGGTTCTTCTTTGTGAGATAACCATACCACTAACTGAAAAAGTGGACTTCGAAGCTACCGTAGAAGCTTGGACGGTTAATAGATCACGGGCCATAGCGGCTATAATAAGAAATTGAGCTTCATGCTCTTCCCACCGAGCCAAAATATCCAAATTGTTGAACTCTTCGATAGTGAAGTACGTAAAAAAGTCGGAACCAAAATACCTTCCTAGTTCGCTACTAGGAGTGTTTGATCGAGCTCTTTTGGTATTTTCATTTCTCAAAGTATTATATAATCGCATCATTTCGTTATTGCCATACGAACTTGATCCTAATGCTGTCTCATTTCGAATATTGTCATGAAGGGATGTGGAATCTTACTTTGATAAATAAACATCAAACAAACTTTCAAAAACTATGTTAAAGTTGGAAATTTCATTTGCCACGAAATCCGGGTCTTCGTCTAACAAACTCAAATCGTAAGAAATGTTTTGAAGTAAAGTTTCAACCCCACTAACATTTAAAATCGGGTTTAAAGCGGCGGAACAAGTTATAAAGGGAGACATTTCTTTAAAATATTTTATAATTTGGCTTTCATTGATTGTATCATGTGTTCAAAAATGACGCCCCTCACTTCAAACTCGTTTATTTTGGAACACATTAAAAATATTTGGTTTAAAACTAAACAAGTAGTCACAAAGCATATCGCATTGGAGCCTTAGGATTTATGTTGTTAAACTATGGCGGGATGCTGTTGACTTGTGTCTTTCTGTTAGTTCCTTTGAGGGATCATTATTGGAAACATAAAATGAACCACGCGTGTTGGCTCTCGGTGTCGGGAGAAACTGCTAGAAGAAGTTGCTATATGTTATTGCACTACAAAGTACCTGTATACTTTGCTTTTCATGTTTAACAGAATTACAGGGAGATAAATTCCTCTAGAGATGACAAGAGCATTGGCAAACTATGATGTACTTCTAGATTATGGTGCTCTTTTTGAATCTTTTGACATCATGTTTATGTTTCTGTTCACTATGTAAAATGTAAATGTTCCCTAGTCGAAATTATTTACAAAGATTATTACTGGAAATCATATGTTTCACACAAAATGTACATTTCATATAGTTGGCCTAATAGAGTAATAGGGACATCATCAATGATACCCATGCGTACAAAATATAGTTTTCACATATAAGGGTTCAAAAGTAAACCAGCCTAGCTAAAAAAACAGCGTATGACAAATGAAAGATACAAAATTTAACGGTTTTCAGGAAACAACATTGACAGAATGAACCCCCAGTTATGGTACATAAAAGATTTGTACCTACAAATAAAGCTGCCGTTTTTACTAAAATCACACGCACCAGCAAAATCTCATTACATAAAATTAAGAATTTGGGTTACAATTGTCACAATAACCCCAGCTTCAACAAAGAACAAGAAAAACAAGAGTATATCTGGTTTTGTTACAAAAATAATTAAAAATGAACATATACTATTCTACAACACAGACATTGCTATACTAGTTTGATTTAGATATACGTGTTACTAATCTTTCTTTTCTCTGAAAACTTGATGTAATATATAGTCTTTATGGAATACCAACTCAATGATTCTTTAATAACTATCTGCTGGTTTCTTGATATAAATGACATACTTTTTCTCATCGTTGTTGTTGCTACGAGTTCTGCTTCGAGTACCAGAGCTTCTTCTGGCAAATCAAAATCTTTTCCTTATTTGAACCATCTTCGGTAGCTTCTACATGACAATCCCATCTTATACCTTTCGCAATAGTAGCAACTGCATCTACAAAGTAACTTGATTCCCTAATTAACGCGTACCCGTTTGGTCTCAATATTCTATCCATTTCCAACAACACATATTTCATCTCACACCTAAAGTAAAATGCAATTGTCAAAATGCAGGAATCTAAGGCTTTGCAAAATATTTGTGCTATCATTGGAACTAAAAGTAGGACAATTTACCTATGGCTTTCGGATGTAAACAAGCTGTCTACATGAAGAAGATCATAAGTTCGAGGATACGTTGAAAATGCCTCACACCTACAAAACATCAAATGAGTGAATTTGAATAATATACATTGCAATATGGAGATTTGATGTCTCTGATGATCTATGTGTTTATCTTACCAGTCGTGGTAGGTTCCGATTAGGCCCCTATCATATACCACAGGAAGTGTATTTGGAGCATAAGACGAAACAACATTCATGACCCAAAGTGGGTCATCAATAAAAGCAGCAGCAAAACCTCCATAACGCGTATTCATATCCATCACATTTCGTATCTTATCAGTTCCAAGAACTGGAAGCAACGTCTTGTAGTGTTTCACTCTATTCGTCCACTTGCTATCATCCCGGTTAAAGTCCCCAGCACTGCTACCTTTAACGTCACCAATTCGGTCTGGAGCCTGGTGCAATCTTTCGGGCCATTTTGGGATCGACGGCAAGCTCAGTTTCTTCAGTTTTGGGTTGGGCACGACCACACATGGTCTCAAAGGGGTGTACCATGCAGAATCAGGCTCGGTCCCATCATCACATTTTGTTGGGTAGTTATCTGGTGCATCAAGCTGTTTGTAGCAGTTGTTATCTGTGGATTTCTGCCAAACTGCTATATCACCTTTCTTGTTATACAACTTGAAGCACATTGAAGTCAAAAGTTCTTCCAACTTCTCATAGTCTGATTTTTGATCATCTATTGTCGTGTTCCAACCTCGCCACCGTCTCTCATAGTTTATAGGAGGGCCTGAAAGGACCCAAAAGCCTCCGGGCCTCAGGATTCGGTGTACTTCAAGAAGGTAAATTCCACCTGAACATTTCATCCAAGAAACAGATCAAGATAACTGCGTTAAGACTCCATTGGTAATGTCTTTAAGTTGTTTCTCTACAATTCCAACCCGTTTACTTATAAATAGGTCAACTGGCGCTATCAAGTATGTCAATGGGTCAAACTCAAACCCAAAAAGATGAAAAGGGAATGTGTCAAGATAAGGGATCAAGAGAGAAGGCGTCTTATGCATTAAAAGGGTGGGAAGTATTTTGGGCTATCTCAAAGGGGTGTGTCAAAGGATCAAAAGTCATCCAAGGTGTATTTTTCTAAGAATGCAACTTCATAAATCATCTTTCATTTAAAATATTAGTATTCTAATAATTAAAAAAAATCAAATATTTAATATAGTTTTGAACCCGACACATTGTGTTTCAACCTGCACCACAGTTACCTATTTTAACCTGAACCCGTTATGACCCATTCTCCAACCCGCCTGACTTGCCTACTTTTCTACCTCAGTACCTCTACAATAGCATCGCTAGTTAGAGAGATTAACAAAATTACCAAATTCTGTCCATGGGATGAGGCACCGTGAGCAATGAGCCATATCGAATGAATTTGATGGGAACGGGAGACGTTGTGTGGATATAATTCCCAGAATTGCAGGAATCCCACGTTCTAATGCGAACTGTACTTGAGCCTCGTGGTTATCTCTTGGGGCAAGAGAGACGGTTAGGATGCCACGATCAAGCAAGTCACCTCCCCAACTAGCAACCTGGAGAAAAGAAATTTCAAGATCTGAGCTTACAACACGAAAAGTTAACACCTTTGGTTCAGATTGTAAAGTCTGAATCAGGAAACTAACCCCACATCCGGTATCAATGGCGGTACGGACAGTCCCGTCTGTCATTTCCGGGATTATATTTTGCATTAAATCAACGTATGCACTAACACCATTGGGGAACATAGTACCACCACCCGGGAAGTAGAATTTATCTCCTTCTTTCCTTAGCCAATGCTGGTTTGACTTTTGTTTGTTGATCCAATCATACGGGACATTCCTAAAACGTTGAGTAGAGATACATTAGGCAAAAAGTCATCATTTTTAATTATATGTGGCGACTCCAAGTAATGTATTAATGACTGAGTTGATTTCGGTTTTATTTTATCTCAAACGGGTGAAATCATAAATTTTAGCTACAACAGGCGGCTTGAAAGGCACCAAAAGTGTATATTTAGTGCAAAAAACCTCATAAACTGTTTCTATTCAAGATTTAAATTTATTATAGTTATTGTAATGAACAAGATAAGTATTTATAACAGGACAGAAAAGGTTTTGCAGATCAACCGAACCCAACCCGTATTGAGTAATGACCCGTTACACAAACCTATCCGACCTACCAACCTTGGCCCAAAATTTACAGAAAAAGATATGAAAGATTGGAGATTTACCTGTACCAACATTCATCTTTGCTCTTTGGCCATCTGATGGGCTCCTTGTAGCCATCAGGTGGTGGTATCAAGCACTCCTTCCTATCAAATACGGGCGGGCAGTGGCGCTCCATAAATGTAAGTCTGTGTCGCCCGTATTTCATCCACCTCTGTTAACAACAAACAATCAAATTACTCGTTAATCACACGATTTACCTATAAATAAGAATTCCCTAGCAAGCAAATCTATAAACATACATATTGGACTGTGAGCGGTCCATGAAATATAAACTTTGGGGTATGAACCGTGGCAGGATCCAAAATGTAGCAGTATACAGTGTACTGCTAGCAGCCCATAATCAAATTGCAAATACTAAAGCAAAGCTAGAGATCATATATTCAAATATACCCACGAAACAAATCATAAAAGAACCGAAAAAGGTATACCTTAGGATCAGTGCAGGGCGTATAGTCCTGATACTTAGCACTGCATTCGGGAAAGGAAACCGATTTCACCTGAACTGGACCAGAAACAGTTGGTTCTAGCGAGTCAACTGCTTTAGCAACCTCCTCAGTTGGAATTTTGTTCTTTTCAGAACAAAAGATCCCACCAAGATAAAATGAGAGCCCACATAGTACCACAAACATTAGTCCTATTTGTACTACCCTTGAACTTTTTTCAGGTTGTCTTCCAGGTTTATCATCTTTAAACTTCATATCTTTGCCCCAAAATACTTTTATCCACAATCTGTTAACAATCAAGTTCAAAACTATAAAGAAGATGCTATAAATTGTACCCAACAACAAAAATTTTAGATATATTATTACTTAAATAAAGACAAAATATTCAGCTTAATTACCACAAAATCAATACGTTTTATGACACAGATAAAAAAACAGTAAGCTGAGTTAGAAAGACAGATCTAGATGACGTGTACAAACACAAGTTGAAAAACACAGTTCAAAGTCAAAGTAGAAAATATATAAAAATAGATATATAATATAAAATAAATGTATAAGAGGAAATTAGTGCAGATCTGATGGCATAAGAGGTGGAAAAACAAGAAAGTTTGTCAAAATCGGGTGGCAACTATTGGCTACTACCGACAATGTTAATTGGCCACTTTCCAAGTCAGATTCACTTTAAGAAAAAAGTCACTCAATTTTGGGTCCAATTGCATGATATTTGGTATAGAGAGGGCCCTTATGATTATGCCCCAGTGAATGAAAGAGAGAGAGAGAAAAAAAAACCATAATCAATTACTCCCTTTCAAATTAAGATTATTTAATCATTTTGGTTTATTTATTCACTTTTTAAAGTAATGTAATATATTGATTTTATCAAAAATTTACGACTTATTTTTCACAAAATTAATTCATAAAAAATTATATGAAAAGTAAGAATAACAATGCCATTTTTCATTGATTATGAAAACTTATTATAAAATCTGTATTTGGTATAATATACACTTTCTTTTCTTTTTTCTTTTTTCTTTTTTCTTTTTTGACGACGAAATAGAGAAAAAAGTTGTCAAGATTCTTTGATCACCATAGCACCCATTCTTCTCAACAGTTTTATCAATAAAGATCAAAAAAACAAAAAATAACCCAGTTCTTATTCAGCTGCTTAAAACATTATTAGTACAAAAAGATTCAATTTTTTTCGCCCAGAAATTTTTCTTGAAAATTTTCCAAGGTCTTAAGCAATTAGAGATACAAAAAATCAAAGAAAAAAACACTTATTGGTATCAGATCTGCAACAGGAAATCACACCAAACGCATTTGGTATCAAAAACAAAAATCAAAATAAATATAGATGATAATAAATAATGTAATGATAGTTCGAATAATGGGAAGAACAGGGGAGAAAGGGTAATGGGATTACCTGGAATAAATTATACTCCTATGATGTATTCCAAGAATTAATGGAAAGATTTTTGAACCCTACACGTTGACACGAATCCTATGAGTGAAATAATGCTGATGTGAGAGAGATATACATATACAAATATATATAGGTATAGAGATGGATAGATAGAGAGGGATGAGGGAGCCAGATGGTGAGTAAAGAGGAAATCTATGGTCTCAAACACTTGCATCTATTTCCCACATACGTATGTATGTTTTATACATACATACATACATACAGATTATGACCTTGCGAAAATACGTTACTTCTACGCTTTTCTGACTCGATGGTTTTTTTTGGGATTATATATTTGACTCAAGTATATCTTTTTATTTTTTAGGCCCACTTATATTTAAAGATAATTTTATAAGCTACTTATGTTTGTATTGTTATTCTATTTAGGTCAAATCCGAATAAAAAACTCATTAAAAAACTGTAATAAGACACAAATATTCATGTATTTGAATAAAAATAAAATAATATTAATTAAGAAATATATGGGTATATGTGTCTTTTTACATTTTTTCGATGAATTTTTTGCCGAATTTGATATATACAAAACAATATACAAATTTAGATGGTGAAGTTCAAATGTATAATCTTGTTTTTTTTTTTTAAGTTCTAGTTTTACTCCGTAGTAAACTGGACGTAATATTTGAAATATCATTATTTGAGTATGAACTTGGTAGTGATCTGTATACTATTGTTCTTTATCCATTTATTATTAAAGGTATTTTTATAAGTAAAACATATTTTTATAAACGGTTTATAATCATCATCGGCATTGTAAGTCTTTCGGTTCCACACAAGAAGGGATTCATCCGGTTAGGAATGCAAATCATATCATACTAAAGATAGCTCATAATTCTTAACACATACAATCAACCGATTGTAACTATTCCTAACTCATATTTTGTAACTATAGCAATTCTTCAATAAATAAAAATTTAATCTGATCTATAAACTATCTATTCATGTACTTTATATAATAATAAAAAAATGTTAACTAAATCAATTTAAATTTTAAAATGAAAAATAATTAATTTATTCATCAAATGTATATTTACTAGAAAATTAAAGATTGTAGTATTTTTACATATAAGTTGTAGCTTTAGCTATAAATAAAAATATATATTAAGTGAATCAATTTAAATTTGAAAGTCAAAGATAATTAATTTAGTATCAAATAAGTATTTAATAGAAACATCAACAATTAGATTATTAGCAGTTGTAGATTTACCTATATATAAAAATATACACCACTGTTTGACAATGAATCTTTAGACTGTGAAATGAAAATGCATGGTTTACATAATCAATTCAAATTTTAAAGTGTGAGATACTTAATTTAGTCATCAAATAAACATTTAACAGAAATATCAACAATTAGATTATTTCTATAGAGAATTTGCAGATATATATAAAAATATATATCGTTGTTTGACGAGGTGTCTACGACAAAGTTACTAAACTTTAATGTGAAGTGAAATGAAAATATATAGTTTACGTAGTATGTAAAACTAAATGTTAATGTTTTGCAATGATAATCAATTATTTATAAAATGTAAAAAAGTTGAATATTACATACTTAGTTAACAAATTCTACATGTTATTACTATAGGGTTCAAATTTTTTTTAAACTAGAGCTCTTAAAACATGTTTATGGAAAAAATCAAAGATTTTACTTCTTCATATGCGTATATTTGTATCTGTCTATGATTCATTCATACACATATACGTTTTTATGACTCGCTGTAACACGCGGGTAAATAAATGTACTTCAAACAAAAATAAATTGAACGAACAAACAACACAAATTAAAGTAGATGTTTGTATATCTGAACTAAAAGGGTATCGACGTAATATAACATAAAATAAATTTTTATCATGAGTTGTGAATAGTTAACAGTGTTAATAACAACAGTCTTGATATATTACGAAGATATACTATTGTATTTGAAATTTACTATATTTAATACTTTTATGGTATTTTGTTTCTGAATTCGTGCATTTTTTAGAGTTTAGATATATTTAAAATAGTGGATGATATACGGTTTTTTGTTTAAATGATTGATCATAAAAGGTTGGATGTTCTTTGCTTCTCACTTTCATGCATGTCGTTTTTGTGTTGTGCACTTTGCATTTGGGATCAAACTTTATATCAAGATTGGCTTTGGATATATACTTTGGTGTCACTTATATTAGGTCATTTATAAGCTTGATTTACTACCTACCAAAAAGACTTTAAGAGAGTGTTTAAAATTGCATTTTTAAAATAGATTTTGTATTTTCACAACTGGGTTTTGAAAAAGTATATATCAACTTACTTTTTAAAATTGCGTTTTCTTTTTAGAAAAATATAAATAAATAATCATTTTTTTGCCAGACATTTTTTCCGATTGTACACCTTTTGTAAATGCGATAATCAAATTGTCTAGCACAATTCCAAACACCTCTAAAATGAAAAATAAGACGTTCGGTTTGCTTGGATGCATGATGAGGTGGTTGTGGAATTTGGTGGGACAGCGCTGATATATGTTGTACATTATGTATTTTTATTTGTGTCTAGGGCGCCATTTAAAAGAAAATGTTAATAGAATCATAGTTGTTAACTCGTGATAATTTTAATTTTTAACTCGCGACTTGTGACTTGACTCATAAGAGTCATTATTTTAAGATTTTTGTTTTAAAAGGAAGTAAAACATTGTGAGAGTTGATAGTGAAGTTGTTGACCGACAATCAACACAGAAACTTAATTTAAAATAGATTATCGTCATTTCTTTTTTTACTTTATCGTTTTATTTTTTGTATTACATTATACTAAAGTTTTGTCTGATTTTCTCACTCGTAAGAGTCACACAAGGTTTGGGAGTGTCAATAAACGACTAGTAAGAGTCAAAGTCATTTAAAAATTAGGGTTCAAGTCACCTATTATATTTGAATTTTTTATCCAACTCGTGACTCGTAAACACATAACAACTATGAATGAAATTGTATCTAGTTCTTGTTATAGTCATTTTTATCAAATTATATTTGAGATATCATAGTCATGCGAGAGGGATGCCTAGATGTTTGTTTATAATTGGATGGACTGATTTATATAATATACAATATTTAATTATGGATATGTTTTTCTCATTAATGTCAATATTTTAATCTACAATAACTCTAATAGATATTGCTCGTCAAATTCATACTATTCAGCATACATTTAGAACACACGAAGTGGTAAGAAATGTGTGTCCATTCACTGTCAGAAACACCATCGGAATGACATTCTACCACTCTGAAACAGCGTTTCGGCGACAACATCCCACCCAGGACGTTGCTCAACCTTATTCTCATTAATGTCAATATTTTCTATCTATAAATACCACGCATTTAAAAACATCAAAACATTTTTTCTCATCTACAAACACACTTCAAAAACTCAAAAAATCTATTATTCACTATAATTCACAATGTCGAAAAAGAAAACGCCACTTACCAAAAGTGAGGAAGCATTTGGAAGTGGCTGCAATCACAACAAATAAGTGGGGAAGGTGTCGATGACATCCGGATCTGGGTGGAGGCACAATATAAGGTTGAAACGCTAAAAAATTGTTAAAAGTTTTTAAGCGTGGAACTTTTTGAATCACTGCCAAAGTGGTTAACTCCAGATCTCATTGTCGTCGGAAGATGAAACGTTTCAAAACACCATGAGAAGGTGAACTTGAACGGCTTGAATTTAGGCGAGGAACCGGAGCCTAATGAAGAGAACCTGAATGTCGCGTTATTCGGTGATGATCAGTTTCAACGTCCACGGAGAAAAGTAAGGAAATCAAACTCCCACGAGACGACATCTGGTTCCGCCGCTTCATCTCGCGCGTCGTTTGATGAATCGGTCATCGATACCTTTCACGGCATCCGTCCTGACAAGCAAAGCTACTATCAGAATAACGATCTCAAAACACAGCTCCGATTTTTGACTATGACGATAGACCACTTGTCGGGACGAGACAAAGTAATAAAGAGACATAAGGAGAAGATTCACGAGAAGTTGGAATTTGAATCGGATTCGAGTTCGGGAGATGCTTGATTCTATTTTTTTATATTTATAAATTTATATTTTTAGGACTTGTAATATTTATTTTTATTTTTAATGAATTTATTTTCTTTTATTTAGTTTATGTTTTTATTTTTTTATATTTATAATTTTTTTTTATTTTCTAACAGAGAAAAAAAAATCAAAAATAAAATTTTAAACACTGTTCTCACTTCTCACTTTTTCAATAACAGTGTTTTCCATGAACACTATTGCTGAACACTGAAATACCTAGGTTACCACTCTGTGTACTCTTAAATTACCTTGACATCATTTAATCACAAGGCTTAAAAATACTCTCTAAATGATTTTTGAGGAAAGTTTGACAAAAGTTACATTGGAGTCTAATAGAAGTAATCGCAAGGTACTAGCTACGTAGTGCATAATGATAGGCCATTATGGATGTTCACGGCTCAATTCGGTTGATTTTTGACGAAGTTTCAAATCGGATCGGTGTTTGATGATTCGAGATATCCAAAACTGGACCGACCATTTAAATTAGTTGTCCGGACCGGATCGTAACGCGGAAAAACGATTCGGTTTGGCAGGTTTTGCAATTTTCTATTTTTTCACAAAAAAATAGAATAAAAATAAATTTTGAGTAAGGGTAAATGCAACAGATATGCATCGTACTGCCACTCATTGTTCTATGTATGTAACTTACCATTTTTATTGTTTAGGTATGCAACAAACCGGAAGAAAACTTGTCTAGATACGCAATATGGTAACCAGTTACCAGTTGTCTTGGTAATTTTGATTATTTGGCATTTTTTAGTTTAAGTTAATGCTTACATGGCTTTTCTTTTCATACGTGGCTTTTCTTTTAATTTGGTTTAGAATCTCCCTAGTCACACCTTCTTCACCACTTTCATCCGATCAGCTTTGCCCTAACTCCCAAAATAAAGATCTATCTTATTTCAACCATGAGTTATAAACCCTTAAAAATCGTTACACCTTAGACACAAACAAATTAAATAAAATACACAAATGGAAATCGAAATCGACAGATCTGAAATCAAGAACTTGAAGGTTGTTTCAGGCAATGTGAGTTATAAAGAAAAAGGTTCCGACAATGATGATGAATGATGGGTTGTTTCGATTTCTTCGGACATATCTTTGTTATGATGAAAGAGGTATGAGTAACAAACCAGAACTATTCGATAAAGTACCGAGTTGCACTTGAAAATTGCCGATTTCTTTTACCATCATCACATATTACAGCACTCGAAATTGTTATGACGATGAATGCGTGTTTTGACGGGAAGTCCTTGCATCACACATCACAGCTTTCGAAACCAAACTTTTGAATCAAACCATAGGCCATCACATATATTCGTTACACCCTTCATATCTTATCTCATATCAATGTGGGACGGAGTGTTACAATCTTATTTTTAAATCGACGACTGGATCGTTAGAAATCAAACCGGATAAAATCGGCTAAATTGATACAGTTCGTCCGATTTTCACGATTTAACAATTTTCTAAACAACCCTACAGGCCATCACATATATTCGTTACACCCTTCATATCTTCGTACGTTTTGATAATTAACCTTAACACGTAATCTAGATTTGATCATTTAAGTAAGGGTGAAAACATAAAAAAAAAAAAAAAAAAGGTCAAGAACTTTAGTAAGAAAATCCCAAACAATCAACAAAAAGGCTCTAAGGGCCAAAAGGAACCAAACGGCTGTAAGGGCAAATTTAAGTTTTAAAATTTTTGATCAGGGAAATATAAGTTCATTTGTACGTCAAAAAACTTTAAATTTATGTTTGGTTATAAAAAGAAACGATAGTTCAATTTTATCAATAAAAAAAGTAAGATATTTGGTTAACTAAGTCGAGCAATTCATTTTATGTTGCTTTTCTATAAGCAAAATTGACTTTTTATCACTCTTTCTAACTTGGAACTCTCATTCTTTTTTTTTTTTTCTTTTTTTTTTTCTTTTTTTTGGAATTTACTCTTTAATTAAAAATGTATATTTGGTTAACCGAAAATTTGATTACGAGAGCAAACTAGATTTAAATTGTGCGATGCACGGCAATTTAAGTTAAATAATTTTTATATTCACAATTCTTATAGGTTTAATAGTTTAATGTTATTTTTTAATTAGTGTTTGCGTATGATTAATAGATTTTTTAATTAACTATTATTATATTTAAATATTATCTAACTCTATCTAAATTTATTTTTTAGTTTATCTTTTAAATTTAAACAATTATTTATTTTTAAATTATGAAAGACCGCCACGTGTCATTTTACCTACAACAAAATATAGAACAAACTTTTATTCTCCTTTAATTTTAATATATATAGATTTAATCCATAGCCCTCTAACCGCCTCATGGTTCACCCCTAATAATCACTTAGCCAAGAGCAGTCCATAGTCTTAATTAGGAATACTTTCAAATGAATAGACTATCACGTAGAACTGTTGATAAAGATGACAAAGTAACCGTTTGTTCCTCATGTGTTACTTAAGTTTCTGCTTTTGATCACTATACTATATTATTACTAATTACTAATGATACGGCTACTTGCATGGTTGATAATGAAGTTGCACAAAAGTCCAAAAACTTGTGACACTTTTATTATGCAACGATCATAACGTGCCAACAACTAATTGGCACCGGGATTTTATAACCTTTAATAGTATTCATGAGTTATTGATTCTTACTTCCACGACAACTACCAAACATCACCATTACAATTTTACAACTACTAGCACTAGCATTAATATAATAATTAGATTCATAGCAAAATCGACAAACGTTGTTGCTTCATCTAAGTGGTATCATTTTTCCGGCATAATTGTTCTTTTGGGACTGCGAAAGGGAGAATTTTACAAAATAGGTAGCGGGTTCAATCTCAACTCTCTACGATTCACATGAAACGGTTGGGCATTATATTGTCTGCGTTGCGGCCCTTGAGAAGGGTCATATCTGATCCACATGATTCGGGTTATAGTTGCCCGTCAAAACAATATTTTTGTGAGATTCTAAGCAAAATATGTGTCATGAAGATATATTAATATGGTGAGATTCTAAGCAAAATATGGTCATGAAGAAATATTAATATGTGTTGAATAAAGAAAGACTTACATAGTATAAAACATCAACCTAAAGTTAGATATATTCCATTCTATGTCCGATGTTTGAACGGTTTAACATTTTTCCTCACTTTTTCTTTGAATATATGTCTCATCAGGAGTGTTGAAAATGACTAAAGCTTAACTCGAGCTCGTTCGATACCTCGACGAACCTACATACTCAACTCAAGAAGTACATCTTTGATATAGCTTGAGCTCGTCTTGAAGTATGTTTCGAGCTAGGATTGTAAGTTCTATCTCCAACTCAAATTCGACAAAAGCTGGATTCAATTGAGCTTGAGTTGCTCAACAAAGCTCAACTCATATGTATTCCGGCGTTTTCTCAATTTTCTTGTTAATCATATTTCTAGGTTGATGTTCTATACACATGTATTTAAGATATAACTTTTTTATTATTATTATTATAAGGTATTGAACTATTTTTTCGCTCATATAGTTCCACTTGTTATTGTTGCTAAACATGACCTATGACTTATTCAATTATAGGAGTCGGAGATTCTTAAAATCCATCTTATGTGTTTTCACCCGAGTTAATTTTTTGTGTTTTGTTTTAAAAAAAGAAATTACCAATAGAAATGGTGTTTAGAACAATTTTAATAAAAATGTAATATAGAATAACAATGGTATATGGTACACTTTTGCATTGAATTTGAAGATGTGCAGTATTCATTACAATGAGAATTTAGGTGGGTCGATGCTTCAATTTTAAAAGTACAAGTGACGTCGTATGCAACATGAGCATACTTTGGATGCATGAACAACATGCCCATGTGAATGTGATGGTAATGGACACAGATGTTAATTACCCTTTTTTGATTAACTACTTTTTCGCCTTTGCTTTCTCTTATATCTATTGTTTTCTCTGCTAATAAAAAGCTTGTTCTGTGTCTCACTTTCGAGCGAAGATATTTTATATTTGGGATTAGGTTTAATGTGAAAAAGAGGTTTTAGCTAGAAAAATAGAAAATTAACGAAAAAGTGACAAGTGTCGCGAGTAGCAAATTTAGAATCGAAAATAAAGTGGATCCAATTTATTTGATGTAGAAAGATTGATTGAGTCAAATTATTTAGCTAATAAATCGGGTCGGGTCGGCCAGACAAATTAACTTGGATCTCGACTTCTACTCTTGATCATCACTCCATTGATAGTGATTTTTCTGAAACATATCCTGAATTTTCATCCTGAATTTACAAGTATAGATCTCTTTTCAAAATTACAGTAAGGTCATAGGTAAAAGAATGTTAAATTTTTTAAAATATTATGTACTTATTTCTTTTTAATTGTCTTAAAATTTTAATGATTTATTTTAGAGAGTATAGTGAACATATATTTATAAAAGCATTTTAATGAGGAATAGGGTTAAGAAAACTATATGTCGAATATATAATTAACAAACCTAACATATTAGAAAAAGGATGTAATTTACAAATTTTGTAGATGATTTAGGTAGAAAAAAAAAAAAAAAAAAAAAAAAAAAAAAGAACTAGAAAGAAAGTCGTCTTTTTTACCATCCTTTTTTCTCAATTTACACTGAAACACTATTTTTTCTAGTAGAATATATAGTGTGCACTATTAGCTTGTACTATACAGCTAACGAATGCACATAAAACATCTCTTGATTACGTTCACTTCCTTTCTCTTTCTACAATCATCTTCTATCTCTGTTATCTCCGTCGTTTCCTACAACTTCAACCCCCTCTAAGTTTCTAACATTTGAAGAAAGAAATTCAATTTCATTTCAATTTTTCTTTGCCTTTTTATAACTAAGGTTCTAAGGTATGTCTATGTAAGAAATATCTCTGGATCCACCTTAAGACAAGGTAAATTCGCCAATGAGTGTCTCTCATACTTCTCCTCTTTTCCTTTCTCTTTTTTTTTTTTTCTTTTCTTTATCTTTTCTCATTTCTCATTCGCCTCCTCCCTTCTCATTTGACCACCCATTTCACCCTCACCACCTTGATCACCAGCCACCGCCCCCTGCCGCCACCAGATTCCGGTTGCCGTCCTCACTGCCAGATTTCAATGGCCGAAAAATATATTATTATGATGCACCTTTCTTTTAACCATGATGCATCTGACTTTTAACTATGATAAGTTGTAGTTTTAAATATGATACATCGTAGAGTATAATTATGATGCATTATACTTTTTAAGTATGATATAATGTATTTATTATTATGATGCACTTGACGTTTAACCATGATGCACTTGAATTTTAACTATGATGTACTACGATCATTGTTACTTTGATGCAATGTATTTTTAA
Source organism: Logfia minima (assembly GCA_963921325.1). Lineage (NCBI taxonomy): Eukaryota > Viridiplantae > Streptophyta > Magnoliopsida > Asterales > Asteraceae > Logfia > Logfia minima. The sequence continues at coordinate 31,321,318 of OY992769.1, forward strand.
CTGTGATGAACTGTACTTTTAAATATAACGCACTATATTTGTAATTTGATGTAATATATTTAAGTTTTTGGGTTTAGAGAAAATTTTAACATTACGAAGAATCGGAAAATAAACAAAGAAAGTATAAAAAAGTATAAACTGAAGTTTATAAAAATGTACATAAAGAAAAGAAGAAGATATAGAGGGAGAAAACGTAAAAAAGTTAAAACGAAGGTTTAAGGAATATTAAATGAAAAAATATATAAAATTAGACTTAAGAAAGTTCAATTGAAGGTTGAAAAGAAAAACGGAAAAAAAATTACATTCGGAATTCGGCAGTGGCGGTCGGATCTGGTGGCGACAACCAGAATCCAATGGGCCGCGCCTGTAAAAATCTAATGAGTGGTGAAGGGGGGAGGGTGAAAGGGAAGAAGAAAGAGAGAAAAATAGCAAGGGTACATATGTCTCCATTTTTATTGTAATTATACTTTAGTTAGTTACCTAACATTATTTGATGTAGATAACTTTTATTTGAGATAACAATAGTAATAGATTTGGTATGTAATGATTAGTCAAATTTATTTTTATTTTAATGTTAGAAGAAGGTAAATTTTACTACTACACAAACAAACACTTAAATTGGTGAAAATGCCTATTTAAACGATGAACAGAAAAAGCTTATGTGGGTGCTATTTAAAATGGAAACAACTTTAAAAGTGGTGAAACGACCGCCTTACATTATCATTAGGTATGACAGTTTATTTTATTTAAAGGCGTTTTGGGTTGCTACTCACACGTTTTTTAAAGGAGCAACTTTATTTAATATAAGGCGATGAAATTTGAATGCTTTTGGCATTAGTTTTAGGGGATAAATACGACGATCTTTTATTTCTGTTCCAAGCGATTTTTTTATTTTTAGCGCGAAAAATATAAAAATAATAAAATATTTTTCAATTATTGGGTTCAAATAACTGGTTTAAATGTATATGATATATATTTTTTGTACATCTTTCTAGCCAAATTCTAGTAGCCAAATTCCAATAGAAAAATTCCTGTAAATACCAAATTCTAGTAGCCAAACAATTAAAATATCAATTTTTGGAAAAATCAAATGAGCAAATTCACAACATATATACATACTAGAAATATAATGTACAAATTTATAAGATATATTATCTTGATATATATCATAAACAAGTTAATCTCATTCAATGTTCATCACCAGGTAAAGTGAGAAAAACTTCTTACATTGTTGTATACCAAGTCATTCAACTTCACTTCTGTATAACTCTTTAGGCTATTCCAAGTCTATAACCAAATCCAGTTAACAAGTTAATTAGCTAACCTACATCCAGAAAATATATTATCTAGTTAACAAGTTAATTACACTTTTTGGGAAGTCTCCTTACTTACTCATCATCATTTGAAACATATTCTTGATCATGTAGTATCCACACTCCTAATCGTCTTGTAGTTGGGACAACTCACCATTTTCTAATCCCATTTTCTGAGACCATACCCAAAGATAAAATATTATTAAATTAACAAGTTCTAGAAACATTTATCTTAGAAAGATACTTATACGACTTGGTTAGGCCGTATACAGTCGAGGTGCAGGTCGTATACGGTCTTGTGCAGGCCGTATACGGTCTGGTACGACGTTTGAACGTACAAAATGCTATTTTTATACAGTTTCGACATACGGGACATTATCTCACTATTTCACATCAACTAACTCAACCAATTCTCACTTTCTCTCTCTAGTTTTTTCTTTCTTTCTTTCTTTATTTTTCTTTTCTTTTTATTTTTACTAGAATATTTTTGTAGTATGTAGTTAATTAGTAGACGCTAGCGTTTGTAAGACTTGAGATATTATTCAGAAGAAATATAAGTGTTATTCTGCTTGCAATTATTACAAGTAATATCTAGCCTTACTTTTATTAATTTTTCATAATGTTCTTGTTTGATGTTTATTGCCATGTTTTGTGAGTAGTTGCTTGTATATTTGTCATGATTTAGATAGTTGTAATTATGGATGATGTTAAATTAATCTTTCAAACTTACTAACGGGAGCTATATGTGTTATTGTATGAAGCAGCGGAATTATCAAAAAACATCTGATTACTTAGTATAGCTATGAAAATACTGTAAGGGGTGGAATACATCGTGAAGCTATAAAAAGGTTGTAGGTGGAATAATTTGTGGATTACCAAGTAGTTACCCTACTTGAACATGGTCTGAACATTAAAGTTATGGATACACTAAAAATGGAACACATCATAAAATGCTTAGGGATGAACTACTTATTGTAAAGAAGGGTCTAAGTCATAATATAATTAATTGGACAATTAAGAAAGAGTTTAGAAAAGTAGGAAAAGATCTGGCAGTGATCTTAGATGCTTAAACCACTAAACTTTATACTTTATAGCTTAGCATACGAAGTTAATAATCAATTACACACATAGAGAATAATACATAGACTTATAGGGTTAAGAATTATAAGAAATTATAGAGGTATGTTGCCTTATTCATGAACCAAGGATTATTCCAACAAGGGTCACTTGTTTCATTACAGGGCAGTATTGGGGCTGCGTAGCTTGTTTTTATCATAATCACGATAACCTATTTCTTAGTGACTTGCCAATTTAGAACGTACGTTAAACTAGTAGGGTCGTAATCTTTGCACCTAAGTTTATTTGTTATCTAACTAAGAGTCTCTCCATCTATTTTTTTAATGAACATAATCCAGCAATGCACTATCCCAAGTCATGACAAACCACGTCTTCTTTATCCTTAAGTGTTACATATGCTAGCTTATTTTTTTTTATGCTTTACTAGTTTAAATGGATAAAAATCAAAACAAAATCGTATTCAATCTATCAAACCCTAGCTTGACAACGGAATTATCCAAACAAGTTCCACTTGAAATTCGACTGTCTAGAGATGACCTAGGATCATCTCTACCATGTACTAGTATTAAATACTCGTACCTAGTGCCAGTAGGTTGTTTGGAGGTTTAGGCTTCGACAATTATAAATCTTTAAAACTCCCCGATGCGTTGTTGTGACTAACGAATGTAACGGTCGCATCAACCGCCGTAATAAATTGTGACCTTTTCTCATGTATATATATGTACACATGGTTAATTACTAGCTTGCATCTAAAAAAAGTAACAATATTACGGAGCAGTACTCTTTTCAGTTTCCTTTTCATTCCAAATTTGAGTCCCCTTTTTGTGATCTTCCTTTGCACAATAAAAGTAATAATATATATTCCTTCCCCATAACGATTTCCCTGTTTAAATCTTCTGTCATTCGTAGATGAATCCCGTCTCAAAAAAGGAATAAAGTATTGCCTAGATTGAGCAATCGAGCAAGTTTGGCTTCAAATGATCAAAGAGCTCTTTGTTTGGAAACAATCTCAATTTCTTTGTTTAAATATTCCAGATATCCGAGCACAAGTCTCGTCACGGTGATGGAGTGGAGTTCGGCCCAAGGTCCCGACCTACTATTACCGGGATATTAAAAAGGAAATGCGTTTCTTTGTAAACACATTTTTTTCAACTCTTGACGTTGAAAAAAAGTTGTGTTTATAAAAAAAATTACTTTTTCATCTTTTGAAGTTGTTCTGAAAAGGGAAAATCACACGGTTTTGGGTTTTGAGCCTCAAAAGTGTGTTCGAGATGTTGCTAGCTGCCATTGACATACATCTATTTTTAAAGCAATCCATAACTTCAGCTTCTCCCTTCGGATTGGTCTTACTATCGAAACTCAAGTAATCCATACAAAATAACCAACCATTACATCATTTATTTTACAAACTCAAAAAATTCTATCTTTATATTCATAAATTTCTCTAATTCTTTGAGTTGCTTCCAAAGATCTATATACTTCTTATTTTCTTTATTTATTTTTTGTGTCCATTTGTTAACTTGATTTTGCATTGCTTCATCCATTTGGCCCGCAAGATAGAAAAGTTTCATCACTGGAGAAGGACGGTTGGAGGTAAATCATTACCCGAAATTTGAGATTATGATGTCATTCTTGTTTTTAAAGATCGAAGAAAGTTTTGTAAAAAAATTAGATGTTTGATGAGTCTAGAAATGAAGACTTTGGACTATATAGTGCACAACATAATTGAAGGCCTAACAATTATGTAAATATTAAAAACAGTCATATTTAAACCAACCATTCAAAATGCCAACAACCAAAGTAATTAAGTATCATGACCATTTTGTGTTTAGATAGAAACGGGTGATTACTTAAAGAATACTCACTTACGGCGGGGCACTTGCAGACCTGGATGAAAGAAACCGCCACATTATGGTTTACATAAGGCGGTTATTCTAATACCGCTTTATTTGGTACTAAAAAACTACCTTAAAGTTGATTAGAAACCCACCATTTTATCCTTGTAGTGATTTTCCTTCTTGAATTGTTTTTTAGTGGCGTTTTAAAAGTCTATTTGCGTAATAGTGTTGTATTAAATATCTCTAGTTTTTAATGTTAAAAAAATACAGTAGTTACTTGTTGAGTTTATTGTTAATGAAAGTTAATGAAAATTCAAATTGCATTTCATCTCCCATTACATAAACATCTTAAAGGTAAATATGTATTAATGTATATATTTGAATAGTACTCACCTCTATATTTTCATGTTAAAAAGTTGACTTATGATAAAACTAATCACATCATATGAGGCTACAAAATATGTAAATAATAATTGAAGACGAAAGGAGTTCATTTTAATGTGTATGTGAAATGAATATAAATAAAAATAATGTTTCTCCAATTAAGAATATTCATTTATTGAGGTTTTGAGACATGTTCAATTCCTACCTGTAAGAGTGTACTCCCTCTAGGCTGTCGGCCCGAAAAGAATGAACCATTCTGCTGCTTCAGAGCTCGAAATTATATTTTACTTTTTCTTTTTTCCTTTTTCCTTTTTTTTCTTTTTTGGTGAGTCACACTTACACCACATTGCCAATTAGTTATATAACATGTAACTTGAGTGTATATTCTGATAATCATATATTTAACATTTAAACTAAATTATCTTGTTAAGTATGATGATGATTCGACGCACAAAGATACAAACTATTCTATGGAGACCCAACCACCGCCACATACGATAGGTCTAATTTATTAGACCTAAACATTAGACCCAACTCACTAACCGATTAGGTTTACCTATCATTTTTCAAGCAAATTTATTCCAACTAAGAACTGTTTCCTGATAACTTTACATATCCATCTCCACATAAACTAATTTCATTTTAAGAAATGTCACAGGGCGCCTCACTCTCAACATTGACGATGTTTAACCTACATAGTTTTGAACACAAACCTCGATCATCTTCCCCAAGTAGCAACATAGCTTCAAAGTGAAACCAAATTTGCATCAGCTATAAAGACGCAAGTTTCCACTTTGATAGTTGTAGCACTTCAGGTGAAGAAGCACTAAAAGTGAGTGATACACAACTACTCCCTCCGTCTCAAATTAAGTGTCTTGTATCAGACTTTACGGAGTTTAAGAAATTGCTTTGTCTATTAGTGAAGATGACTTTTTTACCCTTACTTTTTGCACATACTCTCATGTATCAGTTTTGAGAAAGGATAAAATGGTAAAGTTGATTTGCTACTTTTGAAAGTAGACATTTATTTTGGGACAAACAAAAAAGGAAAGCAAGACACTTAATTTGGGAAGGAGGGAGTATTACAATTAAATAACTGAATAATGGCACACAACTCAAAGTCTTAAACTGGTGAAAACATTAACTGAAGTTTCAAAAGTTGAACCAACTTCACATTAAGGAGCCAGCCAAACCACTCCATCTTTGGAACCAATGATGTCAACAAGAGTTATGTAGTCATGTTTTAAACAAGGAAAACTGAAAAGTAAGAAATAGCAATAATAATGTACTTAACAATATTCATGGATCTCTTCGGCTAGCTTCAGCACTGCCATATTTTCTTCTAAATACTTACCAAGTTCATTCGCCTTTTTCCAAGCTTTTATGGTCTCCAGCTTCAAATTTCCAGCTACAGCAACTGCAGATGCAGTGCAGCAGAAATCTCTGGAACCAATTATTAACATGATTTGCCTCAACATCCTCGTGTTGGGATGTTTCAGCACCAGAAGAAGCGCCGATGAACTTGTAATAGATATCAACCTGCATGTGAATTATATTTTTAGAAAGAGATTGTGAAATGGGATAACATGAATATTTCTAGTTGCTGAGGTAGTGGCCGGGCTGAGAAGAAGTTGGTGATCAGCGAAGTTGTTAGACTCTTACGAGTCGCGTCAAAAATCCCAAATACGAGGAGACTCAGACCCCGACTCTTAAATGGCTTTGACTCTTACGAGTCATCTAATGACTCTTCCGAGTCGGCGTCGTGCCGACTTGTGACTCTTACGAGTCAGAAGTTAGGCAAACTTTTAGCATAATAACGAAAAAAGAATAAACTGAAAAATAAATGACTAGTTTGTTTTGCATAAAGCAGTAGTGGTTTTGTAAATCAACGACTTCACCATTGAACCTCATAGTGTTCTACTTCGTTAAGTTTAAAATCTTACACATTGATTGTCCCTTTGAGTGATATCTTAAAGACATGAGACTACAATAAATTTTAACTAAGGAAACGGTAGGAAGTTAATGGCTGATTGAGTAGTTAAGTTTTTACAATAGTGTCACCCACTCGATTACCATGCTCAATCTCAAATTTCAAATGTTTTAAATGTACTTTATAAATACAATATATTTATTAGTTTATAATAATTTACTTAAATTTTCTATATATTTATTTAGGATTTTTAGATTATGCAAACTTTTCTATTAACTTTGAAGAATTAGGATCAATAAGATATGTTGATATTTATTGGTGTCTAACGAGTTATGACTCTTACGAGTCGAGCCATGAGACGAGTCACGAGTTGAAATTTATGATTCCGAGTAACGAATTGACAACTATAGTGATCAGAACTGGCATCTTGGAGAGTTGGTTGCTAGTTAAAGCATTTTGCCCTTATAGAAACTCAAATTTTAATCAGGAATAGTATATGTGGAAGCCATCCAAGTTTTTAACTTTATTTATTAAGGCCACCAGTTTATGAAAACAACCTTATATAGTTATATGTCACCCAAATATGTAATCGTTTGCCTTTATACCAGTTCTGGCCAAATATATGACAGAAATTTACAGTTTATAAAAACACCATCAGTTTAGCATATGTTTGTATGTGTTGATTTGATCACTACACTGTCTTTGGGGTTTGTCCATGGATCTTGGTACTTGACTATGCAATTTCTATGTTTCCTAAACAATAAAGTTCACCTTTTCACCAAAAAGATAAATAAAAGCATCCATTCCTTACTAAAAACAATTAGTAAGGGTATAATTGGTATTTTCACATCTACATTTTTATTCATGTTACTTTAGTTCATAAACGTTAAGGGCGTTTATCATTCAACAAGAATTACTATAAATGAAAAGGATATCTTTAGCTTGTAAGGTTGGTGTTCTAATATATATATATGTATATATATAATACCTTTGTTTCAAAAAGGGTTAATGTTTTGGGAATGTATCAAAGTTTGAACTTTTTCTTATTGTATGTATTCATGTTTAGAAGTTAAATTGTATTTGAAAGTTTCTAAAATGTCTAATGTATGAATTTAAGTCAGTTTTCAATACACACAATAGAAAGTTTTTAGAAACTCTAATACATACATTAGACATTTTAGAAACTTTCATACATACAATAAAACTTTTAAAACATATACATACAATAGTAAAAAGTGTAAACTTTATATTTACAAAACATTAACCCTTTCAAAGTATGTGTTCTACTATCAAGAAAATACAAGTCAAATTGACTCATTTGTCCATAAATAAGCAATTGCCACCTAATGTTGCAAAAAGCAAATACCAAACCAAAAAACCAAGTTTTCAGAGGAAGACACACATCTAAGTTTCCCAATAACATGAAAACAGTTTTCGAGAGTAGTCAGTAGTCTACCTAGGTCATGACAATGTAATATAAGTAATCAAATACTACAAGCTGCTCATGCTATATAAGATTATTAAAGCAACGGTGATACAACCAAACAAATCACTTGTATAGATTAATAGGAGTTACCAACCTTCTTGAGGTTTCCTTTCAACTCAGGTTTTTTGAGACTTGCAGCGAATAATCTTCTGAGTTGCTGGGCTGAAATATTCTTTGGCTGCAACAGATGTAAACATAAACAAAATCAATTGCTTAAATCCTTATGGTTCTTCAACTTTTCAGTCTAGCAATTTCAGATATAAAATACTATTAGTAATATATAACTTAGGGGGTAGGAGGCATCTGGTCAAGCAGCACTAATATAGCAGTACCAATGAAACTAACAGAGTAAGGTTTTCTTGTATATATGAGATTTCTCATATTTAGATTCACATCAAGACAAATTGCTTAAACTGTTACAAGATAAGTGGGGACCTCAGACATGTAGCACAAAGCAACATCTAACCAACAAGCCAAGATTTAACTCAAACAAGATTGCTAGCCACCTAACAAACGCAAGATTTAAAAATCATGCAACAGATTTTACTGCACAGTTAGACCTTTCAGTGTAACCTTACAGTTTGGTTAACTCGATTAAGATTCTATACTCATCCACAATGTGAGTATATTTCTTCTCACAAAGTCCCATCTAATCATATAGGGAAATGCAGGTATACAGTTTCATCAGAACTATCAACTAAACCGATTCAAATATATACAAACTACACAAATATTATATAACTTCAAGAAAGTTTAGAACTCATATTGATGTCAGTTCCATTCGGATCTTCAAAAATGAGTACAACTGAAAGATCATCATAAATCATTACCCTGTACATGGTAAAAGAGCATCACGTTAGAAACCACTCATTTGTTTACAAGGCTAAATAGCTACAATATAAACAGACCATCTCACTGACTAGAACAATATGTGGTCATATAGACACTGCTAAACTCATAATAGTAACATGACAGCAACTCGCAACATAGCACAAGCATCCAAAGTATTTTTAATAATCTCAAACAATTAGTGAACCTAACATAAACATACAAAGAAATAAGTGATAAGAAAGAATACCCTGATATGCAAACAGTCGTTGGGACTTTTTTACTATCAGCTGATCCATGATCACTTCCACTCAAGTTACACCAGTCCTAGAAATGGAATTGAAATTATATCAAGCATTAACCCATACCATATGGAAATACAAGCATAAACTTTAACTAACTACAACTTAGATATATAACAAATTTTACTCTCCCAACAATGAGAAGCAGTAGTACTTCAATGTCCATATGTCCGAAACCCTATAGGGGGTTTGGCATATATTTCTTTCTTTTTTTCCAGAAAGGGGGTGGTGTTGGGGGACGTATATGATGATAGAGCTATCAAAAGTGAAATAAGGGTTGTGTGAATATGCATTACCAAATCTATAAATTGAAAAGTTCATAAATGATCTTGCAATTGGGTGAATCTTAAATTTTCAGCATAAGGAGCTCATGAAATGTAACAATCACACATTAATGGTAAACCTTTTTAGATGATTGTCTGCAGATCTAAGATTGCTTTCTATGTATCATGAAATCGATGAAGATTTCAGAAAAAGAATAATTACAATTTGAAATTAGTGGCTGCAAAGTCGTTATCAGCATTTACCAAAAGGCAAAAGTCAAACGTCATTAGTTATAAGAAAATGGAGACACGCAGAATCAGATTTACGATGAAAGATATACAAGGGCATTCAAGTAAACAATATAAAAGGGATAATTCAGAAGAATTTACATAAACATCAGAGAAACGAAAGAGACCTTAAGATCAACATTTAAGTGATTAGCCAGGGAAGAAGCAAACTGGGAATCAGTGAGAATTGTTTGCTTTTCCACACCAGCTGACAAGGCTTCCTCTTCCTCAGACGTCCATTTCTGCTTTTGCTTTGCCATTCTTTCAGTAGGATTATTTTTTCTTTTCGTCGGTGAACGTCTCTATGTAGTAGGGTTATTCTATTGTCCGTAGCTGTCTGTTGAAAATGATGAGAGACTCTCATTCACGCCTTACCATTTAAAGCCAACCCTAGATTTATTAATCATTCCAGCCATTGGATCAACGATAATCCAAGGGTAAGAAATGTATCAGATCAAAAGCAACCACATACCATATGGACTCATTCCAACCGTTAGATTAATAAATCAATAGCATGAAATTTACCAAATAATGAATTCTAAAGGTAGCAAGACATCACATGAAACCCAAATTCATAAATAGCTTTAGGTTTGACAACCTTTGTTTTTTGGTCTGAACAACTAAAACAATGTGTGTCAAGTTGAGAAACGAACTTCACCGTAATGGATTACAGGTAGAGCTAACTTCAATGTATTATTTATTAGTGTTTATATATGCACAGAATATAGTTTGAACAAATATAGATGCAATATGTCTCAGGTTCAAACCTAACTAGCTACACATCTTGGGGTGACCAGGGAAAGGGTCTGAAACGGTCACGCAGATACCCCGGTTAGGCCGCCTACATCTGAGTGAAAATACTCGCCCTCCCGGGTAACTTGAACAGGATAAAACCTCCTCCGTTTTAGTTCTCCGATACTCCTGAAGTTGAAGCATACATGTCAAATTAGTAAATGGGGGTGATTTAAAGGGAAATCTCGATCACCTTTTAACACAAAAAAAAAAAAAAATCATCAAAGTACTTCGTGTGATCGTGAAAAACATTACTTTTTCTAGATGTAAAAAGCGCTCTATCACAAAACACCTCCAATAAAACCATGGAAATCAAAGTCCTACGGGAAAATAGGTGTCATCGTGAATCTATGTGAACCACAAAACTCCTCCTCAAAAAAGTGAACTTCTAAATAGGCTCCAACTTCTATAGGGTTAAGTAGTCCTTTAGCAATAACTAACCAGAAAGAAGTCAAGCTAAACGTCCCATTACAATCTTGACCATAAAACTGTCTACCCATTTAACACGAATTAGGTGTTTAAGCATGCAAGAGTGCTTTCAGGATTCGACATTAACCATCATTTAGCCCAAAAATTATTTAAACGAAGCACGCACACAACAGTTCTAATTAAGGATCCAGCAAAACCATATCATCTTGAGCATCTGATATCAAATAGATAACTTCATCTTATAAATAAGTATATTTTAGATTTAAGATTAAAGATAGAGGTAATATAAGGTAATTTACATTGTTCATGGAGCTCTTCAGCTAGGCTTAACATCGTCATACTCTCTTCTAGATTCTATGCAAGTCGATGTGCATCTTCATCTTCACGAGCTTCAGTTGCATCATGTAATCATGTTTCAAATTTTGAGCACAACAACCAGATACATAGGTGGTATATAATGCAGCATCTTTCAATGTTTCTACGTGGTGCCTTTTGTTCCTCGTTGCAGTTGTCAAAACTATTTAGCCCAAAATCCACTTCTTTCAAGATGCTTCAGCACTACAGGATTCAGTCTTTATTTTGTACCAATGATCCACCTGTATATGGAATAACTCGTTTATGTAAGGGTGGTGAGAGGGGGTAATACATGGTAAAAGGCCCAATGATATCATTATGTTAGGCATAACAAATTTGTGAAGTCAGATTCAAGCAATGCATAGATATAGCAAACCAGCACATGGGTTCGTCGTAGTGTTTTTAGATGATAGAATCATAGACACAGTATATTATCTTTTGTACATACTGACAGTGACAGATATTACGTTAGCAGATAAGTGTTGCATAAGAAAGTAGCATGCAATATTTTACGGGAAACTGGGAAAGATCCGACCAAGTTACATTGGAAAAGTATATATGAGAGCACTGGGCCTTTTAGCCAAGGAAAACAATGATGTGTGTCAGCTCTTCACAAATTACAGAACTTGGGATCTTCATGAATAACTAGCAGTGACCTTTGGCCTAATGGCACCAGCAGGTCTCTAAAACCCTCAAATTGTAAGTCAAGTCTCTTTAGAGACACATACACTGAAATTGTTCGTGAAGCTACCCTATTATGCTCAAGTTCATTGTGTGAGCGATTGGGTTCTATCTTTATGGTCCCAGAGTCCAGACTCTCAAATTTCTCATGACTGAAAGTTACAATTTGTATGATCAATGGACATTGTTGGAAGTCACTGATGGACAGCAGAGAGACTGCCTAGTCAGCATCCTCCCATAGTTAACTTTTAATAATAGTTTAAAAAAATTTCAAGGACATTCTATCATTAGGTCCTCAAGATTTATTATTCATACCCATGCCCTTTCTTTTAAGCAGAGTTAACCTGACACAATTAGTAACTAACAAAATGTGACTAAAGCATAATGATTCAAAAAGTCAACAAAAACTAGTGTACTAAAACGAAAGCTAAACCTTATGCCTTGTGTGAACGTTGTTGCTTATACAGGAATTTGCACCAATAGTCAAAACTGGAAAATGTTTGAAATTTGACAGACAGGGGAAGAGAAAGGGTCTATCAAACACATTCAAACACATTCAAACACTTCACATAAATAAACTAGCTTAATCCCAGATAATTTCTAATAAGCAAAATACTAGGAACAGCTCACAATATTCCAATGGGAAAAAGAGTGTCCAGAATCCTTGCCAAAAAAAGAAGCATTTTTCAATAACTTATACAGCAAAGAAGATATAGTAATATAGTACAACATGTTACAGAACATTGCGGTCTCGTTTAAAAAATGTTAGTAACACAACTCGATAACCACAAAAGAAACAAACAATCCATATTGACTAAAGTGATCAAATGTCATTACCATTGCTAACCCTGTAATCCTAACACGGCCGTGACTTGTAACAATGCGCACAAATCTAAAATACATTGAATATTTTCTCAACTTCCTAGAGCAACTAACGCAAACATATCCGAAGTTCTTAATTCTTATAATTAAGTGACATAATGATTATCTGCATATTCATACGCTTTGTGTCTCACAATTACGTAAACTTTGAATCTTAAGCCTCTATTACACACATCACGTTTTAAAGTAATGATTAAAACCTTTTTATGTATGTTTATGTAGATATAAAATTGATATTTATATATCCGCTAGGTCAAATATAACAATTTTAATCTAATACCACAGGTGTAGGCTCAAGTGGTAACCTTTAATCTGCAGGTCAATGATGTTTACTATATATACATACACATATACTGACTGAACAATATACTTCCTAATTCGCACGATAAGTAGTAGAATTTAATTGAACGTCCTTACAGTGGTTGTGGGTGTGTTCTAGGGTTTGCAAATTGCCGGTGTTACGTTCGATTACACCGGCGGCCGACGGCTTATTAGACGGTTCCTGTGTCCGGAATATTTGAAACTGATTGGCCCTTTTAGGCCCTTAATTCAGTCTGGGCCACGTGGGCTTTTGGCCCCAAAAGAGACGAAACCGGATATCATTATGTATTTATATTTCATTTTAATTTCATTTTCAGTTAAATAAAAAATAGATTAAGATTTAAAAATGATAATGATATTAATATTTGTACTTCTGAATAATGTATTTTAGGACCTGATTTACTGATTAACGGGATTTAGATGTCTACGTACTTTAAATATGTGATTTCGTAATACATTACTATTAAAATTGAATAAATTTATGTAACTTTCACTCGTAAATTACGAGTATGTGGTTAAAATTGAATAAATTTATGTAACTTTCATGCGTAAATTACGAGTATGTGGTATAAATGTTGTTGTTTCGTCTAAAGTTTACATTCCATACTCACATCTTTGGATGATTGATGAACATATCTTTTTAGTATTGATGAGCTTTGTGAGTTAAAATTTTAATGATACTGATAACTTAAAAGTAGAACTGTTCAAATTAAAACTTAAGACTTAAAGTTAGTAAATTACTAGAACATAAAAAGTCGTTGATATTCTATCATTGGTTGATGATGAAAGTTGAGTCATCGATTAACACTGAATTTAATTTATTTATTTTTTTCAAAAAATAAAATAAAATAAATCCAATTAACTTGATAAATTAAATTACAATAAATCAATTAAAATCAAATAAATCACCAAATTAAAAATAATACATTTGACTAACATATTTATATAAGTCAATTCCATTTTATAATTATAAACTAGCCTGATAAAAAACAAACGCTAAGCCCAATTATAAAACCCAACCCATTTAAATTAAATAAAAAAAAAATTAAAATTTTTTTTTTAAAAAAAAGAACCCAAATGTGTTTAATATACACATATATAGCAATATATTAGGTTTGTTTCACTTCTTCTTCCTAACCGTTACAAAAACAGAACAGCTAACAGAAAAACGTAAGGCTTCCTTCTTCTATTTTTCCCGCTCCAGCTTACTCATTTTCAAAACAAACAAACAATAAATAAAAAGAAATAAAAAAGAAAAATGTCGTTGACTCGGCATTTTTGGCTCAACTCCGGCCATAATGCCGCTACTGAACGCCGACCGGGAGTCGTTAACTTCGGACTGCCGATATTAATGGTGGAAAACGCTGAAAATAACCTTTCCACTGCCGATGCTCTTTAAGGTTCTATGTATTTGTTTATAAATTTTACTAGGCTTGTTTCGAACTTCTTTGTAAGCAATTACCGGACCGTTTATTAAAGTATCATTTCGACTTCTATATATGGTCTCCATGTTGTAAGCAAATCTTTGTGAAGTTTTCTGTAATGCTTTTTTTGTAAATATTGAGTCGAAGCTTTTTAGTTAGTTTGTGTTGAATAAAAAGGTTTTTGAAATCAGAGTAAAAAAGTTTTTATCCATTGGAGATGCTCTTTGAAATGTATTTTTTCAAAAACCAAACTCACTCAGTCTCGTCTTATCATCTGATAACACGAGGATTAAGGTATACAGTTTCACCAGAACCATCAACTTCTTAGTAAAACAAAATCCCATTAGAAATCACTCATTAAGTTACAAGGCCAAATAAATACAATAGAAACACATATCTACGTTAACTAAGATAATTTGATGTCATCACCCATCAGTATTGTTAAACTCCTATTAGCAGTAACATGACAGCAACTCATAACATATTACAAGCATCTATAGTCCATTTAATACTCTCAACTAGTTAGTGAACCCAACATAAACATCCGACAAAAGAACCAGTAAAAAAGCATATGTTGGGGCTGCCTCAGCTGTACGACCATTTGTCCTACACATGCAGTTGATAATAATATTAATCCGTACCATGCAAAAATACAATCAGGAACTATATCCAGTACAATTAAGATATATAATATACTTTACTCTCTCACAGCAATGAACAACAGTGGTGGGTGTTTTTCCGAAAAGTGAAATCCGAGTCAATTGAAAATAAAAGATAAAGGTAATATAAGGTAATTTCCATTGTTCATGGAGCTGTTCAGCCAGCTTTAGCATCATCATATTCTCTTCTAAAATCTCTGCAACCCTATGCATATCTACCTCTTTACAAGCTTCAGCTGCATCATGTTCCAAGATTTGAGCCACAGTAACCACATACACAGGCAGTGTATAATGCAGCATTTTTCAATGTTTATGCAGCAATGGGTGTTGCATAACTCTATAGAGCCTTTTGTTCCTCATTGCAGTTGTCAAGATTATCCAGGCCCGCATCATCCTTCCGAGATGTTTCAACTTTCAACACCAGGGGATGTGGTCTTTATCTTATAGCAACTATCTGCCTGTATACTAATTGTACTTTAATTAATGTGGTAGTTTCACGAATAAGGGGGATAACTCATTGATGTGAGGCTAGTAAAAGGGGACGATACAGGAATCGTGTTCATAAATTTGTAAAATCAGATTCACAGAAAGATCAAACCAGGACTGACTAGTTTAGCGTTTTTTAGAAGGTAGAACCGTAAATTATGCTTTAATGTGGGACAAGGAATGTATCACTAAAGCATTTTGAAGTAATTGTCCTTGTTACACCCTTAGACTCATCTAATATATATTAGCTTACGCGCAAAATGCAGCGGAATAGGCGATGTTGATAAATGATGATGGCTGTGTGTTCATTAAGCGGATTTGGTGTGACGATGGAGAAAGTAAAATATTAAAAAAGCTTTGATTTTTTTGTTTAAGATAAAAAGTTTTAGAAGTGAAGTTTTATAAGATAACCTCATTTGCACTATTGAGTATTTAGTCATCGATTTATTTTGAGTTTTAGGTTATTGGTTTCCAATTTATGCAATGACTCATTGTTTTTTAATTTATTTATTTTAACATATGATGATATTTATAGATAAGAGAAGCCACAATTTGTTTACCAACCGATGTTGGATCCCTTCTTCTCGTTGAGCTTTGAATTATTCGCTTCCTTGTCCCACATTAATACTTACAGCAAAATATTCTAGTTCTTTTCCTTTATATAAAGGACTGTTAAAATTTTAAGATTTATGACATAGTCTAAACGCATCATGTATGTAGAATAGATATAAAGCATATCAACAACTATCTTAAAGTTTAGTTTTTGTAATTGAAAATTACATATATGCCCTTAAAATAACCCCACTTTTTTAAAATAAAAATACTTTAAGAAATAGGAAGTCAATGCACACTAAATTTTCATCCATCATATGTTAAATACAAAACCAAAATCATATATAAATTATTTCTTTACATGTTATATCAATATACTGATTGTTTCTTTTTGAGCAAGGTGTGAAACCTTCTATCCAAATCGAACATCAGAAACATAATTGATAACCTCTAAACCATGGACATGTAAATATGCGTCAATTTAAACCACTTATATCATGCAAATGTGTGCGGAATAATCACCCAATATTGTACGCGGATATAATGTTAGTATTAGGAACACCGTTGTAACTCATTACATTGATAATGTGCGCGGCATAATGCTAGTAGGAACACCGTTGTAACTCATAACGTTGATAATATATAACTAGCATTATACTCACATACATCAACAAGTAATTATTCTGCTCCATTTTCATGATATAAGCATTTTAAATTGAATATGCAGAAACCCATGGATATTCGGTTCAGGTCGGAGGTTTTGCAAGTTGCTCGGTTGACCTTTCACTCACAGAATTATGTGACTGAATATTTAACATGTTATGTTTAAAAGAAATAATTTATATTTGATTGTATATTTAGTATATAATATAATATATAACGGATGAAAGTCTAGTGTGCATTGACTTTCAATATCTTAAAGTATTTTGTTTTTTAAAAATTATGATCATTGACGGGTATATATGTAATTTTGCTTTTTTAAAGTAGACTTTCAATATAAAGCTTAAAGAAGCATACTAGATTACTAATTATAAAAACTGTGCACAAAATTGCTACCTTGTAACTTAAAAACGTAGAACTTATCTTGCTAAAAAAGAAGCCAGACGACTGAAAATGTAAATTGCATACTTCTTGACTTATCCCCCTTCTTCCATAAACTGAAGTTATTGTTACGTTAACCACATCCACCACTCGTCAACGTCCATAAACCTAATACATGTTATGATCGACCCCTGGTCTAGTCATGCACCTCGCATCCACGTGGGTAGCATTCCCATGTCCAGTAAACCAAACATGGATGAAACTCATTCATCCTCGTCTCCGATTATTCACAGTGAGCAAAAGAGCAAATCAACAACACTGGCTCTGATACGCATTACGAAACCAACACTAGCCCCACATGTTATGACCCATGGTCCAATGTTGGAGATTTGTTCTTTTGCTCATTGAGGACGACAGAGACGGGGATGAATGAGTTTCCTCAATGTTTGGTTTGTGGGACCAGGGAATACTGCTCACGTGGATGTCTGGCAGGTGACTGGACCATGGGACATAAAATGTATTGTGTGTGCCATTGGGGTTTATGGACGTTGATGAGTAGTCGATGTGGTTAATTACAGTAACAGGAACGGAAGGTTATGGAAGAATGGGGGACATAAGTCAAAAACTATTAATTGATAGAAGAGTTACTAAACTTCTCAAAATCTCCTTTTAACACAAGTCTTCTGAGTATTAAGTTACTGATTGTTTAAAGCTCTTGCTCTCGAGTGATCCATAACTTTGCTGAAACATGAGTAAATATCAAAAAAAGTAAATACTGTGAATCCCAACTTTCCTGACACAGGCCTCTTCATCTTTTATTTCTATTACTATCTTTAAATAGAGAACTCTTTTGGAGGGAGAGGCATCTAATTAACAAAAATCTAACAGGACAAAAATTTTAACATCGCCACTTTGTTTAACATTAACAGGATATGATTTTTTTTATCCCTAAAATTCTTATATATAAATCTATATCACTATTATTTGATTATATTGTGACCAAGAATAAGAGAAATGGAGCCCTCTGACATGTAATAACAATAACAAGATAGCTAGCCACAGATAACAAAGTTGAGAAGTATGCATCAGATTTCGCAACACAAACAAAGCTTACGACACACCATAACGATTTGATTCAATTGATAAAGATACTAAGCTAGCCACTTAACAGATGACAAACTTGAGAAAGACACATCAGATTTTACAGTACAATCGGAACTCACAATGCAGCAAAACAGTTCATTGATTACTAAAAGATAGATTGTGAGGTATATGCTCAATAAAGTTAAAAACTTCCGGCAATGTCATGGCCAACCAGATCTTTAATGAAAGAAAGAGCCTCTAACATCATTGCGTTGTACCTGGTAAAAGAGCATCACAATATTAGGAACCAGTTTTAAAGTTGCAAGGCTCAATAGCTACAATAGAAACAAAGATTCATAACATAACATAAACGTCTAAAGTGATTTCAGTTATCTCAACCAGCTACTGAAACTAATGCACAAAATACACAGAAAGAAGCAATAAGAGACGTACTCTGGGATATTCGTCTTTCCACTGACATCTTAGAAGGGTATAGGCCCATTACTGCTCCACTTGGGTTTCACCATTTGTACTGCAAATGCAAATGAAGCTAAAATTCATCGATACTAACAGGTGGTAATTTAAGCAGAAATGTTCAACAAAATACAATTTAGAATATATTTTTCACACTACGAGTGTCCGTTTTAGGCCCATGACATGGTGAATCGAAGTTGGGGCCCATAGTCGCTTTATTTTAGAAGTTATGGGCTTATTTATGTTTTTTTCCAATTTTTGTGGACTTTGTTTTTGGGCTAGAGTCCGACCCATTTATCTTTTTTGGCCGTTCGAAATTTTGTTTGTTGTTTAGGGTTTGGAGAAGATTGTTGAACATTCGGTTTTGATTTTTATGAAAGTTCATTTTTCTCTCAATTTTGAGTTAATTTATCCTGATTATTGACATTCTTTTGAATCAACAATAATTAGAAGAATCATTTCTGGTATTCGGGTGAATCAACGTGCTTGATTTGTGTTGTCTCATTCTTAGTCTACATCAAGGGCTGCATCTTACAATTAGGTAAATGTTAAATCATATGCCTTCTTAACTCTGAACCTATATGTATGTATAGAGATCTAAAAATTAATTTGTATGTATCATACAGAATTACGGTAAGGTTCAGGAAATGAATTATGACAATTTGGGACTCTTGAATGCAAGATTGTAATTGAAGGGTCCGACACTCTGCTACAAGAAAACAATTCAGAGGGGAAAGCTCAAGGAGTACTTTAATTTGAAAAGATAAGGACCTTGAGATTGATGTGAAACCAATTAGCAATAGAAGCAGCAGACTGGGATCGGTGAATATAACTTTCCACCTGCCAAGGCCATGGTTTTCTACACCAGTTCACAAGGCTTCCTCTTTGTCAGACTTCCAATTCTGCTTTCGTTGTTCCGTTACTAAAAGGCTGTCAATAGTAGAATAAAAACAGAACACATCCCCAAAAGAAGAGAAAATAAGTCTCATAGTAAATAAAATCAGCCAAAACTTCTGTTTTTTAACAATCTTCATCCTGAAAAACACTAGCTTTCTGGCTTCCGCTCATAACCAATAACACTTGACGTTACAAATCCTCCATTTCAAAGTGGAAGCCAAAGAAGAAAGTGGGTATGCAAATACTGGCTCCCGATCCCAATACAAGAGTTGTACTAAGAAAGCAGCAGTCGCCCTTTTTAGCAAAACTCTTCCTTTGGGATCGTGAACCACCATGTGTAGCATCACTTTCCTCTTGTTGGCTACCAAGATAGATGGAGCATTTGCAACCTCAATTTCTATTAGTGCTTTTTATAAACTTTGTTATCGTCATGAGAGTGAGATATATTAGAGTGTTCGGCTGATTTCATAGTAGTGTCAAACTAATATCCTCTTCTCTCAGGGATTTTTCTGATTTTGATCCTACTTTTGCAACCTTTCAGCAACTGAATCATGGGTGCTGCCTTGCTACTTGCTAGTGAGCCTAGAACTGGTATTATCAATATCTTCCTCTTCACTTAAACTTCTTTCAGCCTCAGAACCCATTATTCCATTGCTCAAAACCCACCTAATTGTACAATGTTTTCAATTTATTAGCTAACCGACCAAGCAGGCATTGAGCTCAACAGCATTGAGCCTGACGTTATCCCTGACAGTTATGCTCCTCATTATTGAGCCTGACAGTTATCCCTAAAATTCTTATATATAAATCTACTATTTAAGTTTTTCTACACGTTTTCTGAATTCCCACTAGTTTTTAACATACACAAAACTCTAAAAGAATAGAAAAGAAAAAATAAAGATAATTTTCCGTAACTAAACGCGCTTTCAGCTTCGCACATAAATTACTTGACCCATTGAATATCATGTGAACCTAAAATTTGACTAGCCAACCAAATCTAGTTAATGCACATGTATTTTCCTAAGGATCGCCATCAACGAAAAGTTGCTTTGGATGTGTTTTCTGAATTTTCACTAGTTTTCAATGTACACAAAACTCTAAAAATGTATAAAAGAAGAATGGAAATAGTTTTCTAGCTTCACAAATAAATTACTTGACCCGTTGAATATCATGTGAACCTAAAACTTGACTAACCAACTAAATCTAGTTAATGCAAATTTATTTTCCTAAGGATCGCCACCAAGGAAAATTTTTTTTGCATGATATGTATAAGTCGCTTAAAAATTATCATGAATTAATATCAGAAAGAAAACTACGTACATCAAATGTTTTCTTTATATCAAAGTTACGTACACTCAATGTCCATCAAGTATATTCCCAATTATATGCTTATATATATATGCACTTTTATGTACGAAAATTAATTATATATGTGTATATTTTCACGTTTAATGTATCAGTTTGGTAAATGATCATTGTGCTCACCAAACTATGGGAAATTTTCTTTGTTGCATCACCACCACAAAGCAAACCAACAACCTCCCAATAGATACACAATTCAAGTTTTCTTCTCCATTACCTTCCTGGCCACCAGGTTTCATTTCTCTTCATCATATTTTGGTTTTTTTTTCTAAGTATAATTATTCATTGGAGTTAAAACTGATGCTAAACTCATTGATTGATTCAATATGTTTTAAATAGGTGAAGGTTTTGCAAATGGAACTATTGATCTAGGAGGACTTCAAATTTGTCAAGTAACATCTTTCACCAAAATCAGTTCCGTTGCTGAAAATTGGTCCGCTAATAATGGCGTCACTTTTTTTGAGCCAAGAAAAATACCGGATGGGTTTTCAATGCTTGGTTGTTATTGTCAATCTACAGACAGTCCACTTTTCGGTTGGGTTCTTGCCGGAAAAGATGTTTCTGGTGGAACCCTAGCGAATCCAGTGGACTACACTCTAGTTTTAAGTGTTGATGACTCTTGCTACATTTGGTTGCCAACACCATCGGATGGTTATAGTGCGGTAGGTTATATCGTCACTTCTTCATCAGAAAAACCTTCACTAGATAAAATCCTGTGTGTTCGTGTTGACCTAACCGATGAATGTGAAACCGATGTTCTCTTATGGGGTGTGGATAATGGTGTTAATGTTTATAGCTCAAAACCGAAAACTAGAGGTGCACAAGCCGCAGGGGTGTGTGTCGGTACGTTCATTGTTGAAGATGAAAATAACAGTTATTCTGTGTTATCATGTCTGAAAAACAATAACTTTAATATGTTATCATCCACCATGCCTAATTTGACTCAAATTGAGGCCTTGATTCAAGAATACTCTCCAAGACTTTATTTTCATCCTAGTGAAACTTACCTTCCATCTTCAACAACATGGTATTTTAGCAATGGGGTTTTATTGTATCAAGCTGGAGATGAGTCAAACCCTATTAGGGTTGATCCAAGTGGCTCAAACCTACCTCAAGGTGGTTCAGATGATGGCACGTACTGGCTAGACCTACCGGTTGATGAGAGCGAAAAGGAAAAAGTCAAGAAAGGAGACCTACAAAGTTGTGAGGTTTATATACACGTTAAACCAATGCTAGGAGCAACATTCACCGATATAGTTATATGGACTTTTTACCCATTTAATGGGCCCGCAACCGCCAAAATAGGGCTCATTGATGTTCCTCTGGGTAGGATAGGAGAACATATAGGTGATTGGGAACATGTAACTATGAGAATAAGCAACTTTGATGGTGTTTTATATTGTGTTTATTTTGCACAACATAGTGGAGGGGAGTGGGTTGATACCCCATCCCTGGAGTTCCATGATGAAACCAATAACTTTATAGGTTATTCATCGTTGCATGGCCATGCAACGTATTCTAGTTCTGGAGTTGCGCTACAGGGGACTAATGTGATTGGAATAAGAAACGATACTGCAAAAAGTTACATGTTTTTGGATGTAGAATCCAAATATTCGATTGTGTCAGCTGAGTATATTACTTCTGTCATTGAGCCACCATGGTTGAACTATGCCCGAAAATGGGGTCCAAAAATAACGTACGAAATTGGAGTTGAGCTTGAGGAATTAGAGGCTTCGTCAACCGGGATTGTTGAATCAATCGCTGCGGGCTTGTTGGCAATTATACCAAGTGAAGTTTATGAAGAGGATGGACCAACCGGACCCAAAATGAAAGATTATTGGGACGGAGATGAACGATAAATGTTGTTAATACTCCCTATAATTTAATTGTTGTAATTAATATGTCTTTTGGATTGAAATCGATGTAATCATGTATATATCGCCATTTGATTAATTGTTTATATCTTTATTTACATCTTCTATGGAAGAGATTTCTGTTTGTAAAATTTGAAACATGATTTTTATAAAGTGATGATGAAAGAACGAATCAACTTAGTTAAAAATTGAGTACACAAAAATATCATTTTCCCTTTCAACTGATAAGTGGCACCTGACACAGTCAACAACCGATCATCTATTTATTATATATTTTTTACCCTTTAACCTTCTTAAATATATATAAAAAAATCTTTTTAAAATCTCATAAACTAATAATGTTTTAGGAACGGGTTCATGTAATGTAATGGAATCAGTAAGTAAAATAAAAAAATTTGAACCGTAGGGTAAATCGATTAATGGTTAAGATTTAGGCGTTGAATTTTACAAATAAGTAAACATTTTGTGACATTTAGCAAAACAAGTAAACAGATCTAAAAAATCTGAAATTTTCCTCAAATTACACATTTTTCCTCCTCACCTTCTTCGTCCACCTTCTTCCCTAAATCTCCGACGATCGGAGAAAGTTTACAGGGTAACTTTTTCACCATTATCACAAGCGTACACACCTTCAAATCATGGTTGTCATCATCACTTATTAAATGCCACAAAGATCAAGTAAAATCGAAATTGAAAAACACACAAAAATCAGGTTTTGTTATATATTTGAAACACTTTTTAAAATTTTATTTGATGTTTCCTTTCCAACTCCATCTCCTCTTCTGATTGTTGCAACTTATTATATAAATATCTTCAAGAATGAATGTTTCTAATATTGCAAACAAGGTGCTTGATGAAATGTCTCATTGAGATTTTGTTTGTAAAATATGAGTTTGATATATCTATTAGACTTTAATAGATTCATATTTATCATATTTTCCGATTTTGACCACTTTACATCACAAATCTTCAAACAAAATACGTATTTATGAAATGCACACAAAGTGTTTGATAAAATTTATAAAATAGATTTAGTTTGTAGAAGTAAACTATGATACACTATTTTTGTAATAATAATGTACTTGAGAAATTATTTTAATCTAAAATAGTTAAAAAATAGTATATATGTATTGTGTTAGTTTCATTTTTTTACATATCATTTTATAATTTTAATGTACCATTTTATACACCTGAATTCATACTATAAGCCGATTTTTAACGCCATGAATTTAATACTATAAGCAAAGTAATCTCCGCTCGATGGGAATGATATGATGTGGATATGAGACATGACTCTAGCATGTGCTCGTCCCTGAAATGGAACATACATTTTCTTGTTAGAATACAATAACGACCATAACTAGTTATTTTGGCTTACACAAATTAATCTTTAGATTAATATTAGGTAGGTATGGAAGCAAATGTATTTATTAATATTAATAATTCTTAATCTATAGAAGACGTTGACCCATATGGAAGCAAATGTATCTAAAAGGTATTTTGGCATATACCTAATAGTATAAAATAGACCTTTAATACACGGCGAGAAGTAACGTGAGGCGTTGGTCTAATTACATATATTCATCTGAAAAATATTTTGACTTCAAACCTAGTTGAAATATAGGATGATATGTTGATATATCAAAAATGGATCAAATAATTTAGCGTTACTCATGCATGTCCTTAGAAATATGCTAAAATATTTTTAAAACTTTGATCGGTTATATTATTTGAGCCATCGAGTAATATGATGGTCAAATTCTATAAGTAAACTGCAAACTTGATGACATAGAGGTAAGAAGATGATGTGTTATTTTCATGTTAAAGTTCATTTGATAGTTAATCATAGTTCAAGTTACTGTTCTTTGAATATTTACGCATTCTTGATTTTTATCTATCATACTGCTTTATTATTCATCACGATTGCTACTTAATAATGCATTTAAGTAAAATTTCTTAGGATATTTTACAAGTAAGAGGTAATAAATGACTACTTTACCCTTCACTTATTTAACATCTTAATACAATTAATTATAAAATATAATATATCATGATTGCTTTCAATTAAAAATGTAGACCTACATTTATTAAATATTTTTATAGTTTATGTAACTCTCATAACATATTAATGTATATTAAAATATCGGTTATAATTGTTTTGACATAAATATTGATATAAGAATAAATATTTTTTACAAATTATAATTAACATTTCTTATTGTCTATCCAATATATTGAGTTTTTTTTTAAAAAAAGAAAAGAAAAAGAGTTAAACTCTTAAGAAAGAGATACTTGAATTTGTGTTACAACCACTTTACGTATGTTATTCAATATTTTAATATTTCAATCATTTTAAGTAATTTTGAAATTAATCTTTTACTACTTTATAAAGAATATTCAGTTAATAATTTTAAAGAAATAATACTATGTAGAAATTACTATTTTATCATTTTAGTTAATACAACAACTAATGCAAATAGTAAAATCATTTAAAACAATAAATTTTATTATTATTGTTGTTGTTGTTCCAAAAAAAGTTAGAGATTTTTTAACGTGTGCCTTTAAAGCATACAATAAGGTGCATTTGATGAAATCAAAATTTACTTGCATTTAGAATTGCATATTTGATATGTATTAAAAAGATAAATATTAGATTGAATTAATAAATAATAAATGTAAATTCTAATATTTAAGGAAATTTCAAGTTCATTAAATGCATCTTATCATGTGACTCAGAGGCACACATTAGTGAAACCCACACAAAATTATTATTATTATTATTATTATTATTATTATTATTATTATTTTGTAACCATTGTTTATTTAAATATCTCAATTAATAGCTAGATTAAAATTAAATATTTGTAACTTATTTTTTTTTAAAAACATTTAGTTTTTATGATTAAGGATTGCAATTCGATCGAGTGAGCTTAGTAGGTTTGAATTTGCAAGTCAAAAGTTGACAACTTAAACCCGAACTAATTTGATAAACGGGTTAACTATGTCAAAATTAACCAATCCGAACATGACCCGCATAACCTGTTTAGGATATCGGCTCAATCAAGCTGATAGATTGGCGCAATATAATTTTGTTTTTTTTAAATTAAATAAAAATTCAAATTGGCCAATCAACCTATTGACTCGAGACTTAAAATGGTTGACAGGTTTTAGGTTAGCAAACTAATTAGTTGAAAATTCAACTCTAACCGGCCCATTTAGTTTAGTGTCGTTCTGTGTCGTTTCGAGTGTGTCGAAAATTGTAACCGTTAATTCTAGTCATTTAAAAATATATTATTATTTTTAGAAGACTGGTTTATTATTATTTTATTAATAATTCTCATTAAAGGATAACAAACACAGTTATACGAAAACAATATTGCAATAAAAAGATTTTGTGGATAACAAATCACTATCTTGAAATAAAATATCACAATCATGCCTGGTCATAATTACATTACACATACACTTTCTCGTGTTTAAGCTAATTCTTGCGTTAAATGTTAACATCTAATCAAAAGAAGAAAAAAAAAGAGTTCATGCACTCACAAATCGAAATACCTCGATCTACAAACCAAGTTCAAAGAGCAAAATCATGATCAAGTAAAAAAAACCTAACCCCACTAATCTATTTCTCATATTCTAGACAAATACATAGTTTCTACACGCTACTATGTCTACCGAATCTCATTGCTTACTTCTACGATTCAAACTCATTATTGCACGTCGATATTCTATATGTTTACTCATAGTATTAGCTTATACAATTTATATTCGCTTTTCTATATTTAAACCAAGCGAGTTAAGAAATTATCACTTGTAAATAGACGTGATAAAATGAGAAGCCTATAATAAGTAAGACAACAAGTCAAACGGACTTCCATCAAAAACTGATTTACGTATCATGAAAAAACTTCATACAAATAGAAGTTCATGAAGATTTTAGTGACATACAAATAAGCTTATTAAATAATTAAATAATGAAGCAAATTCTATAATATGCATATATACCTTTTTCTTTTGTCTCATATTATTTTTATTAAAAAAAAAAAAAAGGTTTTAAGTAGGCTATTAAAAGTTTGTTTCGGTTTGGTATTATCATTTTCTTAAGATTATATTCACTTATTAAACTTATAAATTTATTAATAAATCCGTATATTATGATTCGTGCCAAACTTCACGTACTGACGTACACGTACATTACTGTTAATCATATGCTATTCTGGGAGAAAGATATTGCTTTATCTATATGCTACATTTGTACAAACCAGACTAATGTTTGATTAATCAACTAACTGGTAAAATTAAATTAAATTAAATATAAAATTAAATATAATTCACTAAAAGAAAATTCTATAGAGTTGTTTATTATAGACCTCAACACAATCAGTTATGTATATATTCTTTTAAGTAAACAATAGATAGATTGGAAGCGAGGCAGCGAGCACCTATAATGAGAAAAACTATTAAAACGTTTTTTCCAAACCACATCACCTTCTTTAAAAATAAAAAAGAAAAAGAATTTAATGAAAGTTGTGTACTCCAATAAAAGAAAATTCAAAAGTTTTTATTTTTTAAAACTACATACGCCGCATTTAAGAAAAGTCTTTCATCAAAACCCTTGATATTTTTCAAACTATTGCTTTTAAAAAACTATACACTTCCAATGATAACGTTATTATTGATTTTGTTAAATTAGCAAAGGGCAACTAATGTTAAGGTGGCCCTCTAACTATAAGTTTGTAAGTTGAAGTTCAAGGGTGGACATATGTATATATTCGTAGAAAAATATATATATTAATAGTGAAGTGTGTCAGTTCATTGTCTTTTTAAAAGGATATAAAAAATTTATCAAGCATCTCTACAATGTTCCACACAAATAATACTTGTTTTGACTTAAATAAGTTAACCAACCGGTTCAATAGTACCAAAACAACACCCCCATTAGATGCATGTAGATTCTTTGATGAAAATGTGTACCTAGTGCTGATAGTTTGTTAACACTTAGAGGTAGATTTACTTAAAAATACATGGATTGGCGTAATTTTTTCACCGTCCTGGCTCTAGAATGCCGTCCGACGGCTACCACACCCCGACAAAGACTGTTGACACTACGATTTAATGGTTTTTCTGTTTTTATTTATTCCACCGGCTACTTTAGTTAAAAAAATTTAAATTATATCTGTCATGTGACCTTTTATAGCCGTTTTTTAACTACTTTTTCGTACTCTATAAATATCATTCTTCAAATACAATTCAAAACACATTAAAACACTTATTTTCATCTTCAAACACGTCAAAAACTCAAAAACTATTATTATTCACTATAATTTACCACGTCGAACAACCTAAACTCTCTTGGTTCGAAAGTCTCTTGTTATTTATCGTGCTTCTTGGTTTAATTGATCGGTTAGTAATTATGGATCCGTTTATTGTTTGTGGTTGTAGCCTCGATTACACTGAGTGTTGTTTGCTAACAATTGATTGTTGTTAGATGGATGTTTCCGCTGCAATTCCTAACATATGCAACATAGTACTTCGACTTCTTGATGAAACTGTGATCTCCCTTGAGCTGTATCAGGTCAAAGAACTTTAACAGCAACAGGTGTGTGGTCTAAATGACACTTCTAAACCAGGCCATACCCTCCTTCACCGATCCTACGGGAGACTGAGAAACATTCTGTTGCTTCTTTGATTTCTTCAAGGGAGTACCTTCTATATCTGGAATCATATTGGGAAAAAAAGAAGACTCGGCTTTAACTCTTTTTTGGGATTCAAGCTCTGCAATCCTCTTAGCGGCTTCCAACTTTGCATGTTCCTTTTCAGCTGATTCTTTGGTTACATGTGACTCTTCTAACTTCCGTTGTTCCTCCAGTTTCTTTTTCTGGAGCTCCATAGCCTACAACAGCCATTCAGTGTCTTAAGAAACAAGTAGAGATGATAAATTAGGCGGGTCACACGCCACACGGGTTGACCTAGAACACTTTTTGTCTGGTTTTATGCTTTAAAGTACACTTTGGGAGAATTTTAACCTGTTAGGCCCATATGATCCCTATTCTTTTTAGCTAACTTTGTAGTCCCCCCGTATGACCGTTAGAGGTTAAACATAGACCAAATCGTCCTATTCGTAAGTAAATGGGCTGAAATTGCCGCCTCTAATAATTTGCGGCCTAAATATGAGTACAAAAAATGATCTTATTACAATAGTAGTCCAATTTTTTGAAAAAAAATAATTTACTAGGTTGTATGCACTAAAAATACTATTTGGGAGACTCTCAACCCTTTGACCCATTTGACATATTACCTTTTTGGCTAATTTTGTTATATTACTATTACCAATACCAATTTCACCCATTAATATTAAAAAATAACCCGAACCAACCTGTAAAGGATCGAAACTGCCACGTGTAGAAAAATGTACAATTTTACTGTTGGGGTCAAACAAATGGGAAGTCAAAGAAGAAGCAAGTTAGCAGACCTTTTGTTTTGCTGTAAGGGATTCTTGGCATGCTGTAGTGTACATTTCCATGGTTTTTGTGAGTTTAACCTTTAGCCTTCTCATCTCTGCCTCAACATCTTCCTGAAAGCTCAAACACATTCAGGACTCTCCAATGAGGAATACACCACATCGTGTTCATTTCAACCAACCTGTGAGGTCCCGACTGATACGAATTAAAACCTTGGTAATTCAGTTCTGAGAAGCTAGTCCTTGAGTTTATTGATGATATGTCATCGCCAAAAGAAGGAATATAATGTCGATGCTCTGTCTACCATTGGTGGGAGTAATTTTCCATAAGGTTTACAGTTTGGGCCTCTCCTATTGGTGAAAGGCAGCGTGTCTCAAAAGAATAACAGTTGGTTTTTCCATCAAAACTTCGGCAACTCAAACGGACTCTTAATCTTTCTATTAATATGTGTAATCACATACTTCATTGTATTTATGTCACTGGGCCAGCTATTGAAAGATGAGTCAGTGGAAGGCCGAGAAAAAGATGAGGCCACAGACCTCCGAGGCATCACTGATAAAAGAACAATTATAATCATTTTTTAAGTATGGAAAACAAACAAACAGCAAGAAATTACAGTGCACTATCCATTTTACTGATATATACATGCCAAAGAGAATGGTAAGCCTGCTGCATTGGATAGGTAAGAAAAGGGTACATATGTTGCATTAAGTGGTTACAAATTGCATATTTTGGTAACCTATGGTAAACATGTGGCATTGAACAGTTAAAAAGGTGCGTTAAGTATGTCGGTAAAGAGTAAACAGGCTTTGCACTTTTTTTGCAGTTTGCCCTATGGAGACTATAAGGTCAAACAAGATTGGAAAGACTAAAAAGAAACCTTTAAGAATTCATCGGTAGTATTTTATCAGATGAAGCATCGTAATATATGGTGTTTGGTGCAGGCAGCGCTTGGGTAAGAAGTGGAGGAGGACGTGATGCAGCTTTCGTAGCTGAAATCTTTCCCTTAGAAATGATGTATGCCGTGCAGAAATCCCGCATCGTTGTCCCCACTTAATATAGCTCCTGGAATATCTCTTGTTTCTGCACAAAATATTATAATTATGCTTAGACTTTAGATTAATTCGCATCATAGTTGTCAAAAGCATATGATTAATGAAGAAGAATGAGAATTCGATGACTAAATCGGAATTATTTATGGATTACCAATATATTCATTATGGGATATTATCCCTGATAGTGGAGTACTTTTGTAGCCTCGGTACTTTGTATCTAAACAACCATCATTGTCATAAAATTACTAGAAAAAAAAACCATGTACAGTTAACACCAACAAATATAGGCAGAATTGATCAAACAATCAAATTGGAAATATGTTTCATAGTCCCCTGCGAGTCAACCAATTCAAGCAATCTATCCTTAAACTTAAGTTCACCCTCTAATCCTTATCCAATAGCTAAGCTTTCTAACTCTACAAATCCCCAATCACCCTAAACAGAGGAGGCCTCATAAACTGAAATTTGTGGAAACCAATTGTTTAACATAATTATAAATAAACCAATACAAATTAGAAGAGGGAAAAAAAGAAAGCATCGGTATATCAGTAAGTTTGGAATTGGATAAAAAAAGTGTCCCAAACAAAAAGTCATTATACTAAGTAAAAGGAGCAATAAATGCACTTCTATTAACTGTGTTTTTGTGTGATGAACAATAGCTTTGGGACAGAGGGAATATATAACATTTTTTACCCGAGCACATATTCAGCCAACCGGCCCATTTTGCCACCAGTACAGCCTACCAATAATCTTTGCAAGAACAGAAACCATCATTAAAACAATGAAATCTATTGTTATCCCTCACAATGATCTCTCTTCCCTCCAACTTTGAGATGATCTTCATAGCCTCATGACAATCCCAACAGACCCTTAAGTTTTTCACAATTCTAATAACGGTCCCTGATTTGCTAACAAGAAGAGCAAAAGAAACTGCTAGCTTCTCACTATGCGTTCCCACCATCTCTTCCATCTCCTCCTCTTCAACATCTCTAAGACCACTCTCCTTATCAACTACATATCCAGCTATCCTCATTTTCTTTCTTAGTTCCATCAACAAATTGTATATATCATTTGTTCTTTCATGTGACTTATCACCTACAATAAACTTATGTAATTTTCCATTAAACTCCACCCAACTCCATCCGGTAGTTTTCTTTACTCCCCCTACTTTCATTTCACCTCTAATCCTCTCAACATCGCCCCATCTTCCCATTGACGCGTACATATTTGAAAGCAAAACATAATTTCCCGAATTTTCTGGTTCAATTCTGAAAAGCTCGTCTGCTGCAAACTCCCCAATATCAATCCTTTTACGAATTCGACTAGCATTTAGGAGTGAACCATAGACTCCTGCATGTGGAGCCATGGGCATGTTTGCAATTAAATTCTTAGCTTCATCAAGCTGACCTACTCGACCTAACAAATCGATCATGCATGCATAGTGATCCACATCCGGGTCACTGATAGATTCAAATACTTTTTTACCTTGTTCTAATAGTCCTGCATGGCTGCAGGCTGTTAAAACACTAATATAAGTTATCCTATCAGGTTGAAATCCATGTTCTTTCATCTTCCACATTAAATCAACGGCCGCAAAGCCATCACCGTGAGCTGCAAATCCTGTAATTAAGGTGTTGAAGGAAATAACATCTTTCGTCTCCATATTTTGAAAAACCCTTTCGGAGTCTCGTATGCTTCCGCATTTGGAATACATATAGATTACAGCGTTGTAACCTGAAACGCTTAAAGTGATTTCATTTTCTTTTATGAACTTCAAAGCCCAGTTTCCCAACTCCAAAGCCCCTAAATGGCCACACGCAGATATCACACTCACCATAGTAACTTCATCTGGTTTAACATCTTTCGACTTTATCATCTCTCTGAAAAACTCAATCACCATCATTGATTCACCATTCTGTGCACATCCAGAGATCAAAGAATTCCACGAGACCACATTTTTTGTAGGCATCTTATCAAAGAGTATTCTAGCAGAATTCAAATCACCAACACGTGCATACGCAGAAATCATTGCATTCCAAGCAACAACATTTCTAAATGTACCCAAGTCCTCAAAAATCTTTCTAGCAGCAGCAAGATTCCCACACTTCGCATACATGTCAAGTAACGCAGTCTTAACAAACCTGTTCAATCTAACATTCCCCTCCTCACTGATCATATTCACAAGAGAATTCGCAAGCTTAGGATCAGCTCGGACTGAACACGATGAAATAACAGCAACCCATGTCGTTTCATTAGGCTGAACACCAACACTACTCATCTTTCTAAACAATTCAATGGCTTCTTCTGCATACCCATTCTGTGAATACCCAGATAACATTGCATTCCAAGAAACAATATTTCTCTCCGGCATTTGATCAAAAAACCTGCGTGCAGTAACCAAATCTCGAGCTTTAGAATAACCCGTAACCATTGCAGTCCAAGTAATCACATTTCTCTCAGGCATCAAATTAAACAACTTTTTAGCTTCAACATCATTCCCATATCTCCAATACCCAGAAATCATCGAATTCCAATCAGCTACCTTCCTCTCAGACATTTCATCAAACACTTTACGTGCAAACTCAAAAAACCCATACTTGGCATACATATCCATAACAGCATTACGTACATAACAATCACACTCATGTCCCATTTTCAATACATGACAATGCAACTCAACCGCTATCCGACCGCAAGATTTTATCAAAATCGGATAAACAAATGCGTCAGGGATGATACCTGAAACCCGCATTGAATGAAATAGGGTGATGACGTCATTATCAGCTCCCAGTTGGGAGTAGAACTTGAGCATGTTGGTGTATACATATACATTGGGTTGGTATACGGAATCGAAAATGAGACTTGCGTACAAAGGTGGTGCTCGGAGGCGCGTGCAGTGACTAATGAGCAGTGATACCCAGTAGTTTTGGTGGTGGAGTGAATAGTGAATGATTTGTGCATGGAGTTGTGTTAAGTGTTTGAAATTGGATATTGTTGTTAGTGCAATTGCGTTCAAATGTGACATTAAAAGCTATTGTTTGTGACATGTGATCGCATTTGGTATCAAACTCATAAGAGCGAGTCAGAATAACTTTAAAAGAGCTAACTCGGTGGCGAATAAAGTAGTAGCTAGTAGAGTTATATTTTCAAAGTTGACATTTTAGTGAATTTTATATTGGGTTCTTTTAAGTTATGATTTGAAACTATTATTGGTTACAGTTCGCCCAGCGATAAAACGCACTGTTGTCTTACAAGAGACGCCGACCTTATGTAAGTAAATGTCGAAAACATTCGCGATATAAACCGGTTAGATCGCGTATCCAAGTCAAAAAATACCCGTTCTCCCCTAAATTCTATTTAAGAAGAGTGTAAATATACTATTTATTTCTCTCTTTGATACACATTTTATTCCAGAATGATGTGCTTATTGTAGATGTGCAAGTATACAAAATGATAAATCATGCCATTTGCCAACAAAAAAGTATCATAGTAGCCTTTCAGCTTACGAACTACAATATTCTTACATGACGGTTTTTCTTACTTCATAAATGGAGAAGAACAATGTAGTGGATAACAAGTGTGAAAATGTGTAATAAATATATTTGTATATATAATACATGCTGAAACTGAAAACAGCATTAGTAAAACACATCTCAAAGTATTACTGAAGTACAACTTTTAGGATGAACGCACATACTTGAGAAGACAACCTTTTGAAGGGGTTCCAATAACTAGAACATCTACTGTGACAGACTCGACTAGTCCTTTGACAACATCCGAATCTTGTAGCACCACTTCTTGTGATTGTATACGTTTCATGATCAGCGAAAGTTCTGATATGTTAAATGAAAGTGCCACATTTTTCTAAATAAATTTTAATGAAAAAGGTCATGGAGACTAACTTGCTTTCTAGTACAAAAACATCAAAAAGGAAGGAGCATTTCTCTGAGTTGTGCATCAGTGTCTATTCAAAATGAGTCTTCATTGAAATCATAAATTCTATTCGATTCTGCACATTAATAAGAAACATTTACCATCCAAAGAGGAGTATATGCTGTTAGTTTTACATAGTACAAAAGGTGAGGTAACACACATAGAAAATGTATAGCCATTTGAAACAATAACTTTAATACTATTTATTTCCAAAATGGCCTACAAATCGTCATTCACATATCTGCTCAAAAACCATATATATCTGTACTCAATTAAAAGCAAACATTAACATAGAACAAGAAGCCTCATACCCTGTAAAATGAAACTAATTCAAAGCCCCATAATCATAGTGAAACAAAACTCTGACTGTAAAAACCTTGCATTATGAATAAACTTCAAGCTACCCTTCCAACAAAAGAGCACCATTTTGACTTCAAACAGATAACTTATCTTTAGCAATAATAAGATGAATTTTTAACATTTCATGAGAAAGTTCCTTCCTACAATGAAATTTACAAACAAAAAGCTGCAAATGAATCATTGGTGTTGTATATAGAGCATAAGTTCACACCAAATTTACATCTTTTAACTTGCTACATTTGACATCCAAATTCAAATTTGAACTTTTCATTGCAATTGATAAAATCAATAAAAAAAATGACATAACCTGGCAACCTTAATGATATAAATATTAAATATGACTGATTAAAGGAAAAAAAATCATAACCAAATCAGCCTAAAGTATAATAACAAGACAGTATTATAAAACACAAATCTAGACCGAACACCTACTAAACATCAAAATTCCAAATAACTTTTTGCAAAGTGATAATAAATTAACACCTCTCAAATTAAAAAAAAAATCAATATTCTTCCTAATGACAATCTAAGCCCATATTGCCATCACGGACATCCCGCCAGCTCCAAGCAAGACAGTGGCAAAAGATTTAATTTGAAGCTTAATGCTTCCTTGAAGCTTTGAACCCAAAAAATCTGCTGCTAGAAGATCAACCAACGCCATGTAGATAAGTAGTCCAGCTGACGAAGCATTGAGTAATCCTACAGTGATTAATGAGATCGGGCTGTTCTCTTTGTATGTCTTTGATAATACAATCCCAAGAGCAATACCGAAAGGAGTAGTTGTCGAGAAGAAAAACACCATTACTGTTTTCTTCAGGGTCTTGTATTCAGCCTGTTAATTACAACTTTCTTTATTTATTGTAAAATATCATCTCACTTAAAAAAATAAAGTTATTAACTTTATATATATACCTGAAGAATGCAGCCACCAAGACCCATTCCTTCAAACATTTGATGGAAACAAAGAGCTAAAACCAATGGCTTAATTGAGCATACATCATTTGATGCACCAAGTCCAAGTCCAATTACTACCGAGTGAACCACTATTCCAAGTTCTAGCACCTGAAACATACATATATATCCAATTTTCATGTTAAAATCATTGAATATAGTTTCTATTTGTGTAGTCTGGGTGTTTTGGATTGCTTATCTAAGCGCTTATATTAGAGCCTATAAGCAAATCCAAACATCCTTCTTAAGCTTATTTTTAAAGGAATTTTAAAGGAATAAGCACCTTATAAACAACCATGTTTGCACCAGCTTACTTTTAAGTAGATAATGCTTTAAAGTAATCACAAACACCTCCTCTTTAATTGAAATGAATTGGTATTTCTGTTAGAAATGTACTAAAATATTTGTTTTCGGTCTGATAACGAACCTCTTAATTAAGGTTGTTAATGATGTTTTTTCATCTTAAGATTGATTATAATAATTTGAGAATTGATAGTGACAGCCTTAAAGCTGTAATTAAAAAACACCGAATAAAAATTATGTGTATTTATTAATGTTAATCTTTCATTTTAATTCAAAATTATATTAAATGCACTTGTGATATACATTTAATACACTGAAACTTTTTTAAGATGCATTAATGATATTTTTGATTATAAATGAAATTTTTAGTTTAATAAATGCATAAAAATTTCTTATTGAGAGCCCTTAGAGCTGTTATTATCAATTTCCTGATAGTTTTCACTAAATATTTTTTGAGATTTTGATAGTTGATTGCTAAAATGCCGACATTTAAAATAGGATGAGAATCATTCACAATGTCACATTTTAAATGAATTTTGATTGTAACGTAAGATAATAATAAATCCTTATCGGATACTAACCATGGCTACAACACGATAACGCAGAAGTTGTCGTCCAATTGAGCCCTTTTGACTCATCTCTTGGTCACCCGGCACCTCACCGCCTTGATCTGATATAGGTTTTTTATTCTTGGTATACATGCTTGTAGCCAATGAGTCCACCATGAGTGTAAAAATAGCAGATAACATAGCAACAAAGCCCGTAAATGGGAACTTATGCCATGGGTTATCAGGCAAACAACTAGACCTCAACATGTCAAAAGAATCAGGCAACACATGCATAAATCCAGTAGCCAAAATTATACCCGAAGCAAAAGCTTTAACGATAACAAAAAGACTACGGTCTGGAGCAAGGGCAGGGACGGAACGAGTGATCAAAGGTAGACAAACCCCAACAATACTCGTCAACAGGATAGCCGCGATACCGATGATTTTTAAGGTTAAAGCCTTGGATTTGTTATAACATGGATGATTAATGTTGGGTTGATCTTCATCACATTGTGATAAGGCTTTGGTGCATAAAAACACCATAAAAAAGATGAAAAATGAAAACATTTTTGAATTGGGAGCCATGGTTGTGCTTCAATATTTCCTGAAAGATATGATCGATGTTTCAAAAACGGCGTTAATGGAGTGTTCCATTTTATACACGCACTTTTAATTGTTTTTATACATTAAAAGTGTGTAAATTGCGGACTCACGTGTGGAGAAAATGGGTGTGACATAATTGCTTTAGATGTCCACACTTATACCCGTTAGTAACTAAATCTCCACATTTGAAGCATGGACTAATTTTGCTAAACCTCCACTAATTTATTTAATCTCACAGTTTTAACCGTGGACTATTTTCATCTCCCACAACTAAACTATATGTAACTATTTTTTCGTGGGATATTAATCTAACATTTTAATAGTCACAATATAACTGTTAGCGTATTATATTACTTAGTCATTAATTTAAGCTTATTATTGGGTGAAGCCCATTTATCATGTATTAATATTCTTGCATGTTACCATATTTCATTAAGCAATACAATACTCTAATTAATAATAACAAGGTAATAAAGTCAGGCTTTGCTGCGAGCTATATGTTCCGTTTATGGTATCAAATTACAAAAACCATACACGGGGTCTATTATATTGTCGTACGAATTTATCTATATATTAGTTGTGTGTAATGATTATTATTATTATTAATATTCATTTTATCATAATATTTTAGGTTTTACTATTAACTTTGAGTACATAATATATATCTTTATTTTTAAAGAGTTATCATTTCAAAGTATATCAAGTTATTTTATTGATGTATAAAATTAAACTGTATCGTAAGTAACAATTGTTAATTAACAAAACTCTTTAAGATATCAAGTTAACGTATAGTAAATTAGTTTACTTTCACGTCTAGTTTTAAAAGTATATTTTGATTAATTTTAATATCTCATTACAGTAACATCACATTATTATATGACTCACTTAGTCTATTAACCATACATATATAAATACTTATAGCATTAGTTCTCGCGTACAGTAACAAGTAAAAATTTCGCATGTTGATAATGAGAAACAATTATTTAATAGTACATAAATGCGAGAATCATTGCTAATTCTTTAATGAGTGATTATTTATAATAGTCTGAATTATTGTAATTATAAATTCAAAAATATAATACAAAGAAGAAAGAAGATATTTAAAGGTATTATGTAAGATATGGTATTAATTAAATCATTTGTATATTTAATAAGTAGAAGGATAATATGGTAATTTTTGATATCTATATTTAAGGATGAACGAAGGGAGTAGAAACCTTTTATAAGTATTTTAGATTACAATGTTTAAGTTGATTTATATAACTTTTTAGTTCGAAAGATATTTTTGGAAGAATAAAAGATAGGATGCAAAATAATAGGTTAAAAGGAGTGAAATATAAGAGTGTGTTTTGCAAATTTTAACATATTCTAGATTTAACTAAGGAAAAAAATTTAAAGATCAAGCTGTAATTTGTAAATTATACTATAAATATTAACAACTTAAAAATAGTTTATATACAGTTTTTGATGATCAAAATTTCTGATTTTTAGTTAATTATAAGCGTAATACGAAGATATTCAAGAGTTAAATTTTTATATTAAAAGAACTTATATTATAGGTGAGTTCATGGAAGTATGAGTTTTTTTGAAAGTATGGGAGTACCAATAGGAATGCGCCACGTGGCAAAAACCCAATTTCCCCCACTTTTTTAAAAATTAAATATTTCAAAAATTGTTAGTCAAAAAATTATAAAAATTGCACCATAAAAATCACTGTTTTCTCCTCTTCGATTTAAGATCCCACAAGGCACACTTTCGACGAATTTTTTTTTTTTTCATTTTTTGTGGGTTAACACATGTGTTATGATGGATTAACAAAAGTGTTACCCGCGGTTATCACATGTGTTATCGACGACTATCACATGTGTTACAATCGATAGTCGGCGCTAACACATGTGTTAGTCGCCCGTAACACATGTGTTATAAGTTTATAACACATGTGTTACAAATTTTCAAAACCCACCAAAAAGTGAAATTAACAAAAGTGTTACCCGCGGTTATCACATGTGTTATCAACGACTATCATATGTGTTACAATCGATAGTCCGTGCTAACACATGTGTTAGTCGCCCGTAACACGTGTGTTAGTCGCCCGTAACACATGTGTTAAAAATTTTCAAAACCCACCAAAAAATGAAAAAAAAAAAAATTCGTCGAAAGTATACTTTGTGGGATCTTAAATCGAAGAGGAGAAAACGCTGATTTTTATGGTGTAATTTTTATAATTTTTTGACTAACGGTTTTTGAGATATTTAAATTTAAAAAAAGTGGGGGAAAGTGGGAAAAGCTGGGGCCTTTGCCAAATGGCACAATTCTATTGGTACTTCTATACTTTCAATAAATTCCATACTTTAATGATCTTTTGTCACTTATATTATATAGCAAAAAAGGGAAATTTGCGTTTTTTGAAATGGTCAAAAATTGAAATATTACATACAATTGAAAAGTTTATAAGGTTTATCTCATACAATAGAAATTTTCAAAATTAACCTCATATAATAGAAAAACATAAAAATTTACCGCATAGAATCAATAAACCCTAAGATAAATTGCATCCAAATTAAACATAATCCAAGTCTTTTAACGGGTAAAAGTAAAAATTGTATGGTGTTTCATGTAAATCGGTGAATATCAGACGGACATGTGCTTAAACAATCCAATTACTAGAGGACACCCAATGCAACCCTTTTCTATGATCATGGAATTCACCTCGGCGGATAGAATCTTGCGGTGAAATATTAACAATTTCTTATATTTATTTTTTGATTTTTGGAATTGCATGATCAAAATTATTATATATCCACACTTACTGCATGTCACCACAGGTTAGAACAATCAATAAAAATAATATTTCCCTTTGTAAAATAAGTGGGTTTAGATATCCCACAAAAGTGATATTTGAAGAGAAAGAAGAGCAAAGGGTATTTTATCATTCATCAAAATTTAACGTAGCAAACTAACTTGGATAGAGCAAGTAGAGTGGTATATGATTTGAATTATAAATCTTGGATGGAGCAAGTGATATTCTTGTATAATCTGCAGGAACTGCCTACACAAGGGATGAAAGAGAAAGAGGTTAAGGAGAAGAAAAAGGCCAAACTGGTTGCAGACATTGAAAATCTTATGAAGGAATTACAAGCATCACTAGAGAAGGACAATATTCTTATTGAGAGAACCAGGCTATCGAAAAGACAAAAGTAGTCATTGAGAACCTTGTGGATGAATCACAAGTATTTACCAAGCAAAAAATGATACATATTGAATCCGAGAGGGGTCAAATAGAGGAGACAATGGCTAGATTGGTGGCACAGATGAGGGCATGTCTGGGAGAGATGAAGGATCTGTTTATGCATGTTTTGAAAGAAGAAGCAGGTCAGATTTTTATTCGATAGCTTGCCTAAACAACAGAGGAAACAGATGGAAGCACACTACTCTCGCCAGCTTGAACAAACAGAAGCACTGATAGCTCGTCAGGCCTCACATAATAATTTCCTAGACAAAATAATTGATGCGTTTAGTAAAGATTTCAACATCTAAAGATGTATCCGGTAGCAAACATCCTCTG
Source organism: Logfia minima (assembly GCA_963921325.1). NCBI lineage: Eukaryota > Viridiplantae > Streptophyta > Magnoliopsida > Asterales > Asteraceae > Logfia > Logfia minima. The sequence goes on from OY992769.1 coordinate 31,362,120, forward strand.
GCATCACAAACATCAGCTTCTTCAACAATTGTAAGTTTCAGATTCCATATTTGACTCTGCTTATCCACAGTTGTTACAGGTGTCTAGATGAGCGGTTTATGTGGGGTTTGGGTTGAAACGGGTCATTTTTAGTAGGGGCTTAAACAGGCAGAGTCGGGTTTGGTTTATCTACAGACTTTCCTTTTTGTCCTTTTAATGTTATTTTAGAAATCAACATTGAGTTATAAGATGATTAACAAAACAATAGTATTACAATAATAAGTATTTTATTTTTAATTTTGATAACCATTTTTTTTTCTTCTTTGGGAATAAAACAACTAAGAAAACTGTGTTTGTGTTCAATAAAAAGTAAACTTCGGATGCTTTCAACCAGCTTGATTCTTTCTCCTTTTATCTATATCATTCTATCTTATATGCCTGAGATAAAACTCAAGAAAGGTCGACCGATTCATAAGCAAATGGGACCTCAATTTCCACCTCTAATAGTTGCAATCCGAAATCTAATTAATTGTGGCTTTTCAACATGTTCAATGTCAGATCCTAAACCCTCCACCTCAAGTATCAACCCAACGCCATGAGGTGTGAACCACCTGCCCAGTTAACTATTCTTCTATACTACGGCTTGCCTGCATATTCATAAATCTAACTATCAAGCATTGTGCTGTTTTAGAACGTAGCCCAATTACATATCTGTCTCATTCTTTCTATTCAAATTGTATTTTCTAATGTCAATTGATGTGCATAGAAGTTGCATTTTCTAATGTATGCAAAACATTAACAATAATTTGGGGAGTATCTTCAACTCAAATGTGATGACCTTCAAATTTTATAAAATAAAAAAAAACAGTAGTACACAATTAAAGTGCTAACAAAAAAATTGTGTGCTTACAGTCATGGTGTCTTTGAACTTGTTGCTTGTGTGGTTAAACGCTGCACAAACCTAGCTGCTTTTTGTGTAATTCAATCTTTTTGTTACAATCAAATTCTATGTAGATTGTGCCAACTTGAAGATGTTTATCCTAGTTGGATTAATGAAAATTTTTCATTAAGAGGTCAAGAGTTACATTGTCAGAACTTGACTTTATTGGAGCTGTACTCGTGGATCTTACTTGTTTTGGTATCTTATAACTTTTGCTATGCCTTTACTTCTAATGGTTGTATTATGATTATCATTAGCACTTTTTTTTAGTTCAAGGTATTTTATAACTATCTTTGTGAAATCACACGTATCTCAATATCCTTTATTTACACATCAAAATACTGCATCCTTGCTCTAACTCCAAGATCACATACAAATTCAAAAGTTAGATTCTATTTTACTAATTATCATAAATCATAATAATGTATTCAATGATTCATAAAGTTTTATAAAGGAATTAAAAGTTACACAACCCGATCACTCGATTAGACGTGCCTTAATTATTCTGCCTGCTTTGACTCGAACAAATTAGATATTCAGAAGCATAGAGGGCTTTGCTTGAAATTGTTAATCCCCTGCACTTGGTAATGGCATATTGCTATATATCTTAGCAAGTTAAACATAAACAAAGTTTGATTAAAATGTGACCTCTTTAGTCTTGCTTCTCAATATAACCAGCCAAAAAGCAATACTTGCTTGCTTAGACAATGATCATATGGCAGTCATAAGCATGGAAACAATGTATCAATAGGTTGACCAGTTGGCCAAAACGTAGCCCCTTCAATCCATGCAAAATAATGTTCTATATCAACTCGAAAACATTGACAATTAAAGATATAATATATTATTGACAAGTTTTGAATTTCGAGGACTTCTCGGACGATTATAAAGGTTATAAACGGGTAAACTTGAGGTTTTTTATGTTCACAGTATTCGGGGAGGGCGAATCTATTTTTTGACTCAGATTTACAAAGCCTAACCGAGATATCCTATGAGCATTTCTGCCCATTTCCCTAGCCATACCCAAGATGTTTACCTTTGGAGATTCGAACTAGACATCTCTCGTAAGGGCGTCAGGGTGCTTTACAACTAGTTCACATTGTTGATGATTGTTTCTAAATTTGGTTATGTCCATGCATATTTTTTAAGCTATGGTTTATGTTTCAAGTTTCAAAAGTCAAATATATTTGTGTATTTGATTGTTTGTAAAATGTTTCTCTTATTAAATCACGAGCAATAAAAGACAGTTTCGGTTTTTTGGGGGTTGTGTTTGGAAATTGTTAATATTAGAAGGTGGTCATTGCAGTAGTGGTATAAACTTGATAATAATTGCTAAATGTAATAGCTCTGTGATTGTAGAAATTTGTAAGTGTTGAATTAATCAAACTCTGTCGCCTTAAGATTTTGTTGGAAAAACAAAGAAAATTCAATAACAACTACGTTTATGGTCTACAACCTTCCTGGTTAACACGTGTAACTCTATTTATCAACACCCTTTGACCAAACAGTTCAATTCATTCTACTTATATTATTTTGATCAACTAGTTGTTGACTAGTGGTTGTTCATGTGAAGTACGTATACTGTGATCATATATCCAGTGATCATTCATGTCTACTTTCTTTAGAGTCTGTTTTTTATTTATGTGGTTGCAAAGTATATCATCCACAGTTAGTTTTCTAGATTATTCCAGTTATTCACCACTTGAAATCCACAATCGATTTCATGATTATTCTTGCTTTGAGAACGGTTATTGGACCTCAAAACCTTCGAAATCAGTATTATCTTTTGGAAGGGTACAAGAAGTTGTGACTGGTGTGATAATCGTTATGGTTGTGATTAACGTCATCGTTTATAAGTTGAGAAAACTTCATGAAACAAGCCTCGAGGAGGATAGCAACAACAATAAGAAGAAGAAACGGCTATCTTTATCAACGGAACATTTATGCCGTCAGTTTTCGCTGGTGGAGATGCAAATGGCTACCAACGATTTCCATGAATCGATGATCATAGGAAAAGGTGGATTTGGTAAGGTTTATAAAGGTGTCATTGAAAATAATGGTGTTACAACGACAGTTGCAATCAAACGGTTGGATTCAATATCTAAACAAGGAGCAAATGAATTTTGGACAGAAATTAGTATGCTTTCCAAGTTTCGTCACAGCCATCTTGTTTCGCTCATTGGATACTGTAACGAATCCGATGAGATGATGATTGTGTACGAGTATATCTCTGGTGGAAACCTCGCAGAACGCCTGCATAAAAAATCAAGTAAATATGATCAATCGCAGCCTCTTTCTTGGGTTGAACGTCTCAAAATATGTGTTGGGGCTGCACGTGCGTTAGATTATCTTCACACCGGGACAGGAATACGTCATCGTACTATACATAGAGATGTTAAAAGTTCGAATATACTTTTGGATAATGATAAGGCAGCTAAGTTATCTGATCTTGGGGTGTCAAAAATCGCTCAAGTAGATCAGGCATGTACACATGTTAGCACAGATGTTAAAGGTTCGTTTGGGTATTTTGATCCTAATTATTTCTTGACGCGTAGATTAACTAGGAAGTCTGATGTTTACTCGTTTGGGGTAGTTTTATTGGAAGTTTTGTGTGGGAGGCCTGCTGTCGATCCAACTCTTGGAGATAATGAACTTGGTTTAGTTGGTTGGGCTCAACGGTGCATCAAGGAAGGAAATTTGAACGAAATAATCGACCCGAGTTTGATGGGACTAACTCCTTGTTTTAGGGTGAAGGGTCAAATCATGCCTAATTGCTTAAAAGCGTTTGTGGAAATTACTGTTAAATGCTTACAGGCTTGTCCTAAAGAACGCCCGACTATGGCTGAGTTAGTAGTCGAACTTGAGGCTGCATTGGCACTGCAACAAAGAGGAGAATATTTTGTTATTAATAAAGAACTAGTGAATTCAAATTCGTATATGAAGTCGGGAAAGTTGATAACGTTATCAAGAATGCTGCAGAATATGTTGCCAGCCAAAACCCCTGTCAGACCTGGTAACCTCAAGTTGTTCATATATTTCATATCATATGCAATATTAGAGGCAGTAAAACTATGATTGGTTGCGTAAATTATTATATAACGCGCAACTGTTTCTAAGTTTGAAACATAGGTTGACAGAAAAGATATTTTGTAATATAAAAACAAAATTTTATTGACGTGCATATCTGTTTATTGCTTATTGTTATACGTAGCAAATCCAAGCACTATATTGAAAACTGTTATCTACTTGCAATCTGCTTATTTTTTAACCGGATAAACATTTTAGTATAAGCAATCCCAAACACCCCCATAAACATTATATCTCCTAAAGAACAAAAATTTAGGTGGTTTCTATTCCTTTAAAATACACTTTCGGCTTCTTTCCACACATTTAGCTCGTCTCATTTGTAGATAAAGCATATACCGACCTATGCATTAGTAAGTCAATGTTACTAGGTTATACTATATTTACAAAATATTTTTCTTTGATCATATTAAGTGTGGTGGGTGATGTAGAGCCATTGGAAAAGAATGAAGGGCAAAATAAATGGGTTCTCTCTGACACATTTTCCAACAGAGAAAGAAAAAGTGGAGACACTTTCCAACAAGTTAAAGTTGCAGATTCTGATTTGAAAGTATTCACTTTAGATGGACTTAGAAATGCAACTAGGAACTTTAGTGACGATATGGTGTTGGGTGAGGGAGCCTTTGGAAAAGTTTTCGAAGGTTGGGTTGAACAAGAAACATACGTTCCTTCAAAGATTGATTCTGGGATACCTATTGCTGTTAAAAAGCTCGATACAGATAGTTATCAAGGAATTGAAGAATGGCAGGTAATCCATCTGCCTCATTTATTATATGCAATTTTTTTAGTTGCATCAGTAACTCCACTTATAAGATGGTATCACGAATGCAGACAGAGGTGAATATTTTAGGTAAATTGAGTCATCCAAATATAGTCAAATTGTTGGGATACTGCTCACAAGATAAGGACTTACTCCTGGTATATGAGTTTATGCCAAAGGTTAGCCTAAAAAATTACATATTGAAAGGTAAACATACTTCTTGTTGATGATCAAAATAAATATAAGATATATCAAGTACATAATGAAATGGACATTTATTCGAAAGATTGTCAAAAATGCAGAAGGATTAGGAAGAACACTTTCATGGTCAATGCGGGTCAAAATCATGATTGGAACAGCTCAAGCCATTGCCTTTCTGCACAATACAGAGAACCAAATCATATTCCGTGATTTAAAGACTTCTAACATATTGCTTGATAAGGTATATCATGCTTCTAGTTACAATCATAGAAGATCTGTTTTTTCACATCCCATTTATGTTTACTTTTTAACAGGATTTCAATGCAAAAATTGCTGATTTTGGGTTGGCAAGGCGTGGTCCAATAAATAGTGAGTCACATCTTTTTACACGGGTTATGGGCACATGTGGGTATGTAGCTCCAGAGTATGTGGCAACAGGTTAGTTTCCTTTTAAATTCACAAGTCCCTTAATTTAAGGTGGCAATATTGACCCATTTACTTGTTAATTGGTTGATTTGGGTTATGCTTTATCTCTAACAATTAATTAACTTAAAAGTCGTCAGAAAGTCTATTCGAATGCTTAAAAGTCTCCTAAGTCACTTTATCAGGAAAGGTTACATTATTTTTTTTCAATAATAAAGTTTTGTAACAACCTTATATTCAGTTATTACAACCAACCATACATGGCCAATTTGATGTCCTACACTTGGCATTTCCACATAACTATCATATTCAGTTAGTGGAGGCAATTTCGACCCATTCACCTAGATATGGATCAATTCAGGTTGTATTGATATCTCCAATGAGTGAAACATGTAAATTAATACTCCATTATTAGCTAAAATGGAAATAGTTCAAAGTGTATTTATCATGCATAAACCTCCCAACTTTTTTATAAAAAAGTTATTATTAATATTAATATTAATATTATTACTATTATTATTACTATTATTATTACTATTATTGAAATACTATCATTTTTGTAGTTGTGTTTGACATTATGGTTTTCTATAAAAAAAAAATTAAAAAAATCGTCTGGGTAACCACACACACACTCATTTGCCACCTATATATATACAGTGAATATACGTCCTTCAACAATTAAACCTTATCATGTGTGGTCAATAGTAGCATATGCCATGTACAGGTTATTTGAATGGGACGAATGACATATATGCATTTGGAGTGGTATTATTGGAAACTCTTACAGGCCTACGTGTTATCGACCAGACACGTCCCAACAACGAGCAAAATCTGGTAGAATGGACGAGGCCAATGCTACCCAACAAAAAAAAACTCAAGACTATAGTAGACCCGAGTCTTGGTCATGACTACCCGCTGCAAGCTGCCTACCTATATGCTCAGCTTATTTTAAAATGCACTAAACCCGAACCGAAAGATAGACCATCGATTCAACAAGTGTTGCAGAGCTTAGAACGAATTGGTGGCATCAAAACAAAAATGTTCAAAGGGAGGGTTTAGAGATCATATGACCTGATCTATGCTTACTAGAGTAGTAGTGAAACTTGATGTTTTGTACTTGACCGTTGTGGTTTAGTTTTAACCAGCATAGTACCCTACTACCCACGCAATGCGGCGATAAATGTGATGGTGGTAAGTGGCGTGTGGTACGGTGGTAAAATTTGTTGTATGTGTTTTTGTGGAGTACTATTTTATTTACTGGGAAATGATCCGTAATATTAACATTACGCAAGTCTAAATTTGTTGTGTGTTTTTGTTGAGTACTATTTTATTTACTGGAAAATTATCCGTGATATTAACATTATGTAAGTTTACGTAATGTTAATGTAAATGAAGTGAAGTGTCATTTATGTGCATGCAAGAAAATTTGTGCTCAAACTATAAATAGTTTTATTCCTTTTAGCGTTAAACATTGTAAGTAGTTAGTAACTTAGCTGACGTTAACATTACGAATGTTATCCATTTTTTTTGTTTGATACTATTATATAATAAACAGTTGTTGGATTTATATATAGTAAATTAGAAATAGATGTAGATTATTAATATTAAATATGTTTTTATTAATGGAGATATTTTAGTTGAGTAAAGAGTAATTTAAACATTTTTCAGTTGTTGAGTATAATTTTGTAATAATAAAAAAATGTTTTATAGATACTAGAGATAAAGAGTCTTAGATATTTTTATTTTTAAGATAAGAAAGGAATATTTTCATAGAAAGTAAAAATAGATATCTTTTATAATATCTATACTATTTAATAAAGCATTTGTTACATTAGTATATTTTATAAAAAAGTAGTAGTAAAAGACTATTTTACCCTTCTAACCATTTTTATTAGTTTTTAATAATTGAAGTTAATGCAATTAAACATCCTTATAACCATCTTTATTAAATTTTTACCAATTAAAGTTAATGCAATTAAATGCCCTTCTAACTATCTTTATTAGTTTTTTAGTTATTAAAGTTAATGCAATTGATAATTGTTTATTCTTTATAATTGATGTAACTGAAGTATTAATGGACATATACATAAAAAATCTTACAAAAGAGATACTGAATTTTTTTTATCTATACTATTATATAAACTGGTTACATCAAAAGTCTGAAATCACTTAAAATGGGACACATCATTTAATGAACAAAGTATAATCACTTAAACAATTAAATATTATTTCTTTGTAACCGTCATTTATTCAATTTTCTCATTCAATGTCTTTATGAAATATTTGTAACTTAATTTGTACAACTTTCAATTCTTATAAAATTATGGGACACCATTTTACTTAATTTAGCAAAGGTATTATTTAGTGGGTCAAAATTTAATTCTCAACGCGAAATCAAACTATATATTTTTATAAATGAATTGGTAGTGCGAAAGTAATCAGTTCAGACAGGACCCGCATAACCCACTTATGTAAACGGGTTGACCCGTTTGACATTGATTTTAAGTTAGCCAGTAGATTTTGTGTCAAGTGGGTTGAAATGTGCGAGTTAACAAGTTGATTTTGGATTGAAATTTTCTTTCAAAATACATATTTTTTTAAAACCCAAACCTTGACTAGATCATTTATTTAATTTTCTCATTTAGTATCTATATTAAATATATGTAACCTAATTTTAAAACTTTCAATTCTTAAAATTAGGGGACACCATTCGAGTCAAATCAGTAAGTAAGTTATGGTTAGCGGTTCAAAAGTTAATTCTCAATTCTTATAAATGAGTTGGCAGACCAAAAATAATCAATCTAAACACGACCCACGTAACCCACTTATATATAGAAGTTGACGGGTTTGGGTTAATTTCAAGTTAGTCGGTTTATTTCGGGTCAAGTGGATTAAAATTCAACATTTGAACCTTGACCTGATCTTAACTTGAAATTAAAAGCATTGCAGGATTTCAGCTTAAAATTTGATGGGTAAAAAATCCTAACCTTAACCATACCCAGTTTTAGGGATGGACATTCGGTTTGGGTTGAGTCGATGGTGTACTTGGCGAGATGGTGGGTTAGAAATGGTCAACCCAAACTCAACCTGATTCATAAATCGTGTTGAGAATTTCAACCCAACTCAAAACCCATTAACCTAGACTCGACCCAGGTAACTCAAGTTTTATTCTACTCAAAAGGCTTTCGGGTCATTTTCAGGTAAATAGGTCAGTTTCGGTCAAATGGGTCACGTCGGTCAATATTTTCAAACATAATACGCAATAATTAATAAGCATAAAAATCCTTTTTAAATTCTAAAAATAACCATAAAAATATTATTTATTAAATTAATAAAAACTTTCAAATTAAATTACTTTTATTTTTATTTTTATTTTTGGGTCATCGGATCAACCCGATGACCTAACAGGTGACCCCAACCTGACTTAAAAAAATATCAAGTTGTCGAGTTTCGGGTTGGCGGGTCAAAAACTTCTATCCAACATGCTAATCTTCGAGTCGGTCTCAGGTCGTGTAGAAAATTGCCAACCCTACCTATTTTCTTTTCGTGTAAGTTTAGGATAAAGTTTTAGATCGTATTGAGAATTGCCACTTCTAATTATATTGATTTGAGACATGATGTACCACTATTTTCTCATTTTCCTTTAAGATGCAACATGTTATTGTACGAACAAATTAATACATATAAAATTTTTAGTTGCATCGCGCGGATAAAACGCTAGTTTTTTAAAAGCTTTGCTACACAAACTATCGAGGCTCAAAAAACTTTAAACCCATTTTTACAGTCTCGATAATAATCCCCGTAACCGTTCTATATAATTATTTCGCGTTATCGCTCGTCCCGCCCGTTTTTCCAGTCGCGCCAGTTCTAAATCTAATTGCAAAGAAATCAAATTTGTTCTAATTGACAATCAAAGAATATTCGCCTTTTAATTGCTTCTCAGATTATAAGGTTCTCTTTCAAACCCTAGTTTTCCGTTAGCTATGTATTCATTATCAATTTTCATTTAGAAATGCTAATTCATTGCTTATAGATTGTTAAGTTCACTGATCTTTGTTTCCGTTTATATGTTTATATAATATATTTTATTTATTAAATACTGTAGTGAAATAAAATTGCTTTTGTATTATGTTAAAGTATAAATAACTCGTTTTAGGTATTTAGTCACTCGTATGATGGTTGCAATTTTCAAAAATAGCATCACATTGTTGTAGGATGTAGATTATGTCAAATTCTGGATTCTTAATTTATTTAGCAGAACAAGGAAAAGATACGGTCTCCTTTTAACGGAAAACTTAATAAGAATAATAATCGTAAATTTTGGGGATTTTGGGATTTTGGGAATGCATGATCTAAAATGCTTGTGGCTTAAAATGCGTGTTAATATAAGCACCATTCCACCAGCTTAAAAAAGTGTGTTTTTTTTTTAGAGTAAGTTAAAACATAACATTATTCAAGCACTATAAAAGTCCTTATTGCGTTTATAATATGATGTAATCTATTAGCACTTGAAGTATGCAATCCCAATACCCTCTTATTACCTTGCTAAAAGAATAATCAAGTAACATTATGAGCTATATAACTCCTGATTTGTGACTGACCAACCTTTAGGCGATTACACCAACCTCTTAAGCAACACTATGGAGTTGTATAGCTGATGCTTTGTGCTGACCTCTGTTTGCCTTTTGAATCTACATGTATAACTATTATTTATGTAACTGATTCAAAATTTACATTATCGATTGCAGATTATCATTTGCTATGGGATTGTAAGTTGTAGAGCCAAAAGCGAAGGTATAGCAAAGAAAATGGACTTTGATCACAATAATGTAAGACTAGTGGTAACTGAAGACAGATTGAGCAGCTAGCCGGATGAGCTCATTCTACGAATCCTCTCTCGCAGTGACACCAAATTTGCTGTTCAAACGTGTTTGTTGTCTTCGAGATGGAAGCTTATCTGAACATCAGTGCCATGTCTCAATTTTTCAAGTCAGGAATTTGATTCTTTAACTTAATTTGCCAAAATCGTGAACCATGTTTTGTCTAATCGCAACCATCAAATAAAAGTGTCCTCAGTAAACCTAAATTACGAAGGAGCAGCTAGTCAATGTCCTGTTTCTAATTTGAAACTGTTTTTTCTCACTTTGCAGGAACCACCTACAAAAGCAGTGATTGCATAATTGGCTAGGGATAAGAAAAGGGCCAAACTCGTTTTGGACATTGAGAGTCATATGAAGGACTTGCAAGCATCATTAGAGCAGGAAAATAGGCTGTTTGTTGAGAGGGAACAGACAAAGGAAAAGGCCAAAGCTGTCCTTGAGAATCTTATGCCAGAACTACAACAGCTATTGAGATCAGGAATAAAAATGATACAAAGTGACCCTGGGCAAGCAAAGGAATCTGTTGTGGATCAGGAAGGTAGTCGTTAGAATGAAGGATCAGTTTCTGGCCTGTGTGGATGAAATGATTGTTCTGATTGAGCAAGTGGCAGCCGATGTAAGGCCATCAGTTCGAAGAAGGTGCAGGTCAGATCATGGTTAGATGCCCTACCTAAGCGACAAAAGGCATACATCGAAACACGCTACTCTCGCCTATTCGAAGAAATCGAAACAGTTTTTGATTGTCTATCGTCTACTATTTGGGATACATCTTCCTGTATAAGAGAAGCCAGTGATTCTTTTAAGAAAAGTGTGTGATGAAACCTCAACATTTCAACATGTTTCGAGTAGCGAACTTCCTCTATCCTCTCAACCACCATCTTCTTCAGGAAATGTAAGTTTCTGATTCCATATTTTACTCTGTATATTCATAGTTTGTGTATGTTAATCTAATAATTGTCGCTTTTTTACTTGCTTAATGTCAGATACCTACTCCTCCACTTCAAGTATCACCCCAATGCAGTGAACCACCCACGGAGGTAAACCGCTCTTCGGCTATCATCTAATGTCAGTTGAACTCTTACATGACAAATCCCATAATCTAACATATGCATAACATTAACAATTTTTTCCCAAAATATTTCAAGACTCAAATCCAACGACCTTTAACTTTTTGATATCAAACAATGGTGGAGAAATCAAGTGTTGATAAATGGGTGTGCATATGGTCATGGGGTTCTTGAATTTGTCGCTTCTGTGATTGGACCATTTGTGCTAAACTAGCTAATTTCCATTATCTCAACCTATTGGGTTCTGGCTGTTTTCTTTCTTTGGCCTGTGCTTTTCCTTGTAACTTTTTCGTTTTTTTTTTTTTCATTTCTTTATTGAGGTTTGAATGTTCCATCTTTGAACTCTTTTCCTTGTGTGCTTGTAAATTGGTTCTTATATAAAGTTTACCTTTTCAGAAAAAGAACTTGTTTTTGTCAGTTCATCTTTATCAATTCCATACATTTGATGTGAATGTATTCATATTCCTCTTTTAGAACCAAATCCTTATCATGACTTTTCAGGGCTGCTGAAGATTGTCCCAACGTGAAGATGTTCGCCTCATCCAGATTTAAACAAGTTTTCATGGGTTTAAAAGGTTAAAGTACTCATTGTCGAAATTTGACTTTATTGATGCTGTTCTGGAATTTTACCTTTCCATGGGTTTTATTTAGAACTTAATATTACTATATGGTTATGTATTGGACTTTGATGGTTATATATGAATACTAATTTGTAAGCATTTTTGGTCTAAGGTACCCCTTGACTATCTTGATCGAATTGCTAAGGTCATGTTTGGTTCGTCGAATTCATAGAAATTTGATGGAATTGGAATATGATGGAATTGAAATATGAATTATATTCCATATAATGTTCTGTTAGCATAATGAAACTCAAATTTCAGTGCTTTGTGTTTGTTTGCAGAATTGTAAGGAATTGAAATCCTTCGAATCCCATCCATTTTGTTAATTTTTTATATATTTATATTATTATTAATTCGAATTCTATTTCTTGTCAACCAAACTTGACAGATTTAAGTTCATTTGGATTTCAATTCTTATCATATTTTAAAATTTTCACATTTCAAATTATTCGACTTAGAATGCAATGAAGTCTAAGTATTTCGATGTTCAATGTTCACCTCATTTTATACATATTAGAATCGAAAAAGAGTATTACTATATGTGCCTATTAGTCTAAAAATGTATCTAGCTCATACAATGAATCACACATGTATCCGCACTTATACTCTCTTTTTATTCACTGGTTTTTTCCTATCTTTAGTTATATTTTTTGGCACACCTCATACCAATTAGGCATATGTTACATCCTTACTTTGTATTAAAAACAGGATTCTTTGTTATTAATGGTTTTTATAATGTAAAAACTCATAAACTCTTCAAGATTAATAACAAACCAACAATTAAAAACATAAACGAAGTTTGACTAAAATTTGTCCTCTTTTACTCTTGCTTCTCAATATAGACAGTCAAAAATCAAACTTGCTTACTTGGACATTGATCATATAACAAATTCATAAGCATTCAAATAATGTATTAACAGGTTGACCTGCTAGCCCAAAGTTAGCCCACTTAATCCATGCAAAATAATGTTCATGCTATACGTTTATGCTATGGTTTATTTCACAGGTATTTAAATCTGATCAAATACACATATATATATTTTTGTGAATTTGATTGTTTGTCAAATGTTTCTTTCAAGTCTTGAACAAAAAAGACAGTATCCCTTTTTTGTGGTGTTGTTTTTAAGAGTCGAGAGTTAGTGTGATGGACCGATTGTTCAAACTTGATATTAGAAGGGGGTCAAATCAGTAGTGGTGTAAACTTGATAATAATTTTGCTAAATAAAATAATATTGTGGCCTTACAAATTTGTATGTGTTTGGATATTCAAACTTTATCTCCTTGAAATATTCAAACTATTACGTCTAACCCTATCTTATATTTGACCAATTCAATTTATTCTTCTTTGATCAACTAGGTGTTGACTTCTTGTTGTTCATGTGAAAATCTTATATCCAGCTCTGATCATTTATGGCTGCTTTTGTTAGAGTCTGTTTTTCATTTATGTTGTTGCAAAGTATATCATCCACAGTTAGTTTAATAGATTATTCCAGTTATTCACCACTCCAAATCAACAATCCATATCATGATTGTTGTTGCTTTGAGAACGATTCTTGGACTCCAAAGCGATCAAAATCGATATTATCTTTTGGAAGAGTACAAGAAGTAGTGACAGGTGTGATAATCGTTATGGTTCTGATCAACGTTATCGTTTATAAGTTAAGAAAACTTCATGAAACAAGCCTGGAGGACGACAATATTAACAATAATAAGAAGGATAAGAAACAGATATATTTATCAACGGAACATTTATGCCGTCAGTTTTCGCTTGTTGAGATGCAAATAGCTACCAACAATTTTGATGAATCGATGATCATAGGAAAAGGTGGATTCGGTAAGGTTTATAAAGGTATAATTGACAATAATGGTGTTACAATGACAGTTGCAATCAAACGGTTGGATTCAATATCTAAACAAGGAGCCAATGAATTCTGGACAGAAATTAGTATGCTTTCCAAGTTTCGTCACAGCAACCTTGTTTCGCTCATTGGATACTGTAACGAATCCGATGAGATGATGATTGTGTACGAGTATATCTCTGGTGGAGACCTCGCAGAACGCCTGCATAAAAAATCAAGTAAATATGATCAGTCGCAGCCTCTTTCTTGGGTTGAACGTCTCAAAATATGTGTTGGGGCTGCACGTGCGTTAGATTATCTTCACACCGGGACAGGAATACGTCATCGTACTATACATAGAGATGTTAAAAGTTCGAATATACTTTTGGATAATGATAAGGCAGCTAAGTTATCTGATCTTGGGGTGTCAAAAATCGCTCAAGTAGATCAGGCATGTACACATGTTAGCACAGATGTTAAAGGTTCGTTTGGGTATTTTGATCCTAATTATTTCTTGACACGTAGATTAACTAGGAAGTCTGATGTTTACTCGTTTGGGGTGGTTTTATTGGAAGTTTTGTGTGGGAGGCCTGCTGTTGATCCAACTCTTGGAGACAACGAACTTGGTTTAGTTGGTTGGGCTCAACGGTGCATTAAGGAAGGAGGTTTGAACAATATAATCGACCCGAGTTTGATGGGACTAACTCCTTGTTTAAGGGTGAAGGGTCAAATGATGCCTAATTGCCTAAAGACATTTGTGGAAATTTCTGTTAAATGCTTACAGGCTCGTCCTAAAGAACGCCCGACTATGGCTGAGGTAGTAGTGGCACTTGAAGCTGCATTGGCACTACAACAGAGAGGTGAACATTTGGTTGTGGATAAAGAACGTGTGAATTCAAATTCGTACGTGAAGTCTGGAAAGTTATTAACATTATCAAGAATGCTGAGAAATATGTTGCCAGTCAAAACCCCTGTTAGATCACCTGGTAACTTTAACTTCGTATTTTTCTTTTTCATATGTAATACTAGATGGTTAGTTTGGTAACAAATTGAAACGAATAACTGGTTTTACGTTTGAAAAGGATTGGGGTAGGTTGGGTTGAAAATCATATCTAATAATATCTTTGGTTTCAATATTCTTTTTAATGTGAATTATTTGTTTGGGTTTAATGAAACATATAGAATTATACAAGACTGCAGTGGGTGGTGTTTGTATTTATGAGTATGTCTACATGTTGGATGTTGGCATTACTTCATACCAAAATTTATTCTTTCCATAAATGAGGATAGTGATAGATATTTTCATACAATTTCAACTTGGAAAATTTATTACTGTACTATGTTCAACACTTGCTAGGAATTTAAGAATTTCGATTTATTTATTTGCTTTCAATTTTCCAAACCTTACAATACGCCCCTTAATGTTCTCTTTATGTTACAATAATGTCCCTTTATTTATTATTACTTAAGCATACTCAGAAGTGATGCAGGTCCAAGTGTGGAAGAATGAGTCTTGATGTTTCTAGAGGTCCAATGGTTACGCGATCTTGAGCCTCCAGAAATATCAAGGCCCGTTCTCCCACAGTTGGACCTACACTTGGGCCTGCATCGCGAAGACTAATCTTTCTCTCAAAATCCAATATAATACTCAACTAATTAGTTCAAAGTTCATTCTAGAACACATAATAACAAATATAAGAAATTGTTATTATATGTTGGTTTTTTATGATGCCATGATCCCTCAAACTTATGTTTACATAGTTTATAAGAGAATAAGTAATGCATTCATATTAAACATGTTAATCACCAGATGAAAAATCGGCTTGGTTGACTGTCTTGGTTATAATTTTTAGCAATCATTCTACATTAACAATCCTTATTGCTAGAAAATTGAATGGGTATATATGCTTTTTAAGTTTACATTAGGATATTTTTATATTAAGACTAAAATTTACACTTTTTCGTATGTAATACTAGATGATTGGTTTGGTAACGAATTGACACGAATAACTTGTTTTACGTTCAAAAAGGTTGGGTTAAGCTGGGTTGAAACAGACTGGATTGGGTTGGGTTGACCCAAAAACACTTTGTGTAACATAAAAATAATAATTTTATATATAAATAACTAGTGTGTGAATTATGATTACAAATATTACATTACATTACCTCACAAACAATTTAGTTTGTTGGATAAAATGATCTAAGAGGTTTAATTCCTTTAAAATACTTTTGGGCTGCTTTCCACACATTTGGCTCTTTTGATTTTTAGATAACTTCTTATATTTACTGCTTTGATGTGCTAGAGATAAAACATAGATCAACTTATGCATAAGTACATAAGTTAAGTTGACTACCGTGCTACTATATTTACAAATATGTGTCATTGATCATATTTTGCGTGGTGGGTGATGTAGAGCCATTGGAAATGAAGGAAGGGCGAAATAAATGGGTTCTTTCCGACACACATTCTAACAGAGAGAGAAAAAGTGAGGATCCTTCCAAAGAAGTTTTTGTTGCAGATTCTGCGTTAAAAGTATTCACTTTCGATGGACTTAAAATTGCAACTAGGAATTTTAGTGACGATATGGTGTTGGGAGAGGGAGCCTTTGGAAAAGTTTTTAAAGGGTGGGTTGAACAAGAAACATACTTTCCTTCAAAGGTTGGTTCCGGGATACCAATTGCTGTTAAAAAGCTGGATACAGATGGTTATCAAGGACTTGAAGAATGGCAGGTAACCTATATGCCCTCATTTGTCACACCAAAATTGTAACAAGTTTATTCAAACAAAAATATACAGTTCTGTCAGTTATACATTGGTATTATGGATGCAGACAGAGGTGGAAATGATGGGAAAATTGAGTCATCCAAATCTAGTCAAATTGTTGGGATACTGCTCACAAGATAATGACCTACTCCTCGTCTACGAGTTTATGACCAAAGGGAGCTTAGAAAATTACATACTGAGACGTAAACATATCTCTCGTTTTTTACCATAAGAATACTCCATAAGATATATAAGATATGCAACTAAGTAGACATCTAATTGAAAGATTGTCACATATGCAGAAGGATTAGGAAGAACACTTTCATGGTCAATGCGGGTCAAAATCATGATTGGGACAGCTCAAGGCATTGCCTTTCTGCACAATAAAGAGAACCAAATCATATTCCGTGATTTGAAGACTTCCAACATATTGCTTGATCAGGTATATCATGCTTTTAGTTGCAATTATTTATGGTTTCTTACAATGTCATTTCATACAAGATTGGCATCTCATTTGTGTTTACATTTCACAGGAGTTCAATGCAAAAATTGCTGATTTTGGGTTGGCAAGGCGTGGTCCAATAAATGGTGACACACATCTTTCTACACAGATTTTGGGCACATATGGGTATGCAGCGCCAGAGTATGTTGCAACAGGTTAGTTGCCTTGTAAATTCACTAGTTCCCTTGATTTATACCCATTTACTTTTTAGTACCTTGATTTGGGTTATGTTTTTAACTTCAAGGGTCAAAGAACTTGAAAGTCATCCGAAAGTCTGTTCAAATGCATAAACGTCTCCCAAGTCGCTTTATTAGAAAAACCTATACTACTATTCTTTTAATAATATAGTTTTGTAATAACCTTATATTCTGTTGTTACAACCAAGCATACATCAATCAATTTGATGTCCTACACTTGACTTTTCTACATAACTATGATATTCGGTTAGGGGAGGTAATTTCGACCCATTCACCCCGATATGGGTCAAGTCAGGTTGTATTGTTATCTCCAATGAGTCAAACATCTAAATTCATAATTAATAGTTAAAAGGGAAATACTTCTCGGGTTGAGCAGGCCAAACTTGTAGCAATTCGCCCAAAGTGTACTTATCATGCATGAATCTCCTATATCTTTTTATTTAAAAATATTTTTTATTTCCTAATATACATATATATATTCAAATGCTATATTTTGTAACAATATTTCTGGTTTTCTATAAGCAACATTAATTCTGGGTAGAAAGTGTTTCGTGTCAACCCGAACCTCTGTGAATATACGTTCTTCAACAATGAAGCCTTATCAGGTGTGATCGATTGATGCACATTGGCATGTACAGGTTATTTGAATGGGAAGAATGACATATATGCATTTGGAGTGGTGTTATTGGAAACTCTTACAGGCCTACGTGTTTTCGATAAGACACGTCCCACCAACGAGCAAAATCTGGTAGAATGGGTGAGGCCAATGCTACCCAACAAAAATAAGCTCAAGAATATAGTAGACCCGAGTCTTGGTCATGACTACCCCCCACAAGCTGCCTACCAATGTGCTCAGCTAATTTTAAAGTGTACTCAACCCGAACCACGAGAAAGGCCATCCATTGAACAAGTGTTGCGGAGCTTAGAACGAACTGGTGGCGTCAAAACAAAAATGTTCAAAGGGAGGTTTAGAGAGCAGATGACCTGATTTATGTTTACTAGATTAGTAGGGAAACTGATGTGTTGTACTTGACCAATGTGGTTTAGTTATAATAGGTACATAAAGTCAGCTAATTAAAATAAAGTTACCATGGGATGGTAAAATAAATGGGCTCACATGGAATGTATTTATAGGAGAAAGTGAATAGGGTGTTGTTATACATCTAGGTTTAGGTGATAAAGTTCTTGAAATTATGTCATTTTAGTGTAAGTTTTGTAAAATAAAATTCACGTCAGCGATAGAATTGAGATTGATCCTTATGCTACGTAAGTTTTCCTTCAACATTTTTAAACAAGTACCATATGGCTTTGAATTTTTATTTTTTTATTATATTCATATATAGTAGAAATAGTAAAGAAAACATGTAGAAAAGTACTTGATTGGAGCATTTTCAATATTACCGCTAAATGTATATTTTATCACTAAAATAGTACAAAAGTATAAAAACTACGCTCCAATATTAGCACTAAAAATTCCACTATTTCAGTGCAGTGACAAATAATGTTTAATGACACACTAAATTTAGTGCAACACTAAATACTACACTAAAGATATTAAATAATATATATATATATAATAATAATAATTAAAATGTATTAATACGGTGTTTATGTTGGTGATTTATCACCAATATAATTTAAGTGTAATGGGATTAAATTTATTGACCAATTTGATCTTAATGAATATTAAACAAGTTTGGTTGGTGCGGGGTGCACGCTTGTTTTAATTCATTTTGATCTCACGGGGGTCCAGGGACAGGGCCCCCGGTAGCGGGGTCCAAGGGGCAGAGCCCCTCGTGTTAATGTTCCTTTAAATAAAATGCATTGAAAATCCGAATTTTGGAAATAAACCCGTTTTTGACCAGCCCGTTTGAATTGTGGTAAAACCGTTTGAAAAACGGTTATGATAACTGTTTTGGTCAATTTTTCATCATTCGAATTTTGGTACAGGTTTCATAACACACACACATATTCTGTTCTTGATAACTTTGAGTTTTATCTAATTGAACTTTCGATTGTACCATCGAAATACTTCAATCTGAAAGTGTTTCACGACTCTCATTGCATCCAAGTAATCGATAACCCTAATTTGTAATAGTTTACTTAGGACTTAGTTGTTGCATTTGAGACACTATCATATACTCCTTTGTTTATGATTTAGGATATCCCTATTATGAGCAACAAACTATACCTATTTTGTGTGTAGAAAGTATTTTTTTTTTTTTAATTATTTTTTTGAAAAGGATGGTTTATGTTTGGGTTAATAGACAAATTAGGTATCATACTTTGCGTGAATGTTCAATTTCATGAACCAACTTTTTTTCGTAACAATTGGATGAACGTACTATACGGGTTGTTCATTCAGGTAAACATTCTAATAAAAGTTGTTCAATTACATGAATTCGGTGACTGAATACCGAAAATCAACAAGTTACTGGGATTATTCAAGGTCCATGAAGTTCTTAAGCGTGCTAATTCACCACACCTACACGGAATTCTTGTGTATCCAGCCATTAATCGGGAAAAATAGTGAAATTGAACATTCATGCTCACCTAAAATTTCACTATTTTTCCCGATTAATGGCTGGATACACAAGAATTCCATGTATGTGTGGTGAATTAGCACGCTTAAGAACTTCATGGACCTTGAATAATCCCAATAACTTGTTGATTTTCAGTATTCAGTCATAGAATTCATGTAATTGAACAACTTTCATTAGAATGTTTACCTGAATGAACAACCCGTATAGTACGTTCATCCAATTATTACAAAAAAAAAAAAAAAAGTTTGTTCATGAAATTGAACGTTCATGCAAAGTATGATACCTAATCTGTCTATTAACCCTTTATGTTTATACTAGAAATGATTTAGGCTATGCGAAATGCACAGCCCAAGCCCATGCTCAGGCTCAAAGAGATCCATTTTGATTCAGGTAGTTTATAATAGATACACAATAGGTCGTCACATGTTACATCGCTACAAGTAATGTTGAGTTGACTTCTTTTAGAGGCTCGCATAAGATCCACTCCATATTTGTAATTCATGATCTTTGCTTTGTACCAAATCTGCTTTGATAATTTCATTATGCCTACAACACAGTTTGGCATAGTTAGCTCGTTAGAGTCATCAATCTCAAATGACAAAATAAATGAAGCCAAGAGAAGTAAACAGATTTCACCTAAAGGAAAACATACTAACTTAGAATTTGGGGTCTGTGAGGTGACATGCACTACGAATATGCATTTACTTTACCTGAAGAAAGATCCTCATTATCCTCATGATGATACTCTATCCTGAAGAAATAATAACATTCAACAAATACACCATACATACTCTATTATTTTTTAACGTAACTGACTTCTACAGTTACATTAATGTAACTGAATTCTACAGTTCTTAATATGACTGATCGAATTCTCCAGTTCTACAAAACTCTGACCTTTATCCATTACCATAGTTGCTTGTCGAACGTTGTTTGGAATGTGAGACATATAATAGTTATACTAAAGCATAATAAGCATGGAATTATGCTATTAGAGATGTATATATTACATCCACTCTTATCACAAACCCAAAGCAAAATCAATAAAAGAACTATTTCCCATCAAGATCTAATCAAAATCTCAATAAAAGCTAAGTTACAAATACAAATATTTGACACACAAATGTACCAAAAGCAAGCATCCAGCCATAATCAAAGTATATAAGAACCTAATATTAAGCTTTTGTAAAAAGGTATATTGCCCATTATGGTCGTAAAACTTAATCAATCAATTACAGTTTGATGTGAAGTTAATGATATAACTCACCAAAAAAGATCCAAAAAAAAAAAAGAAAAAAAAAAGAAAAGAAAACAAAACAACATGTAAAGAACTTGCAGTCTTTGAGGGAGTATATATAAGGACTGAACATAGTCTAGTGTTAATTTCTATGCCTACCAACTTGTAGCACTCAAAAAAATTCAAGTATTGCTGAAAGATTTGATGTAGTAACATGAGACCTAGCAAAACGACTAATGGCATACTTACACAATGTTGAGCCTATATTCAAAATGGAAATATGCATCATATAAACAAATATAAATATTAAAAGTAACAAGTTGCTGGCATGATGTTCTATATTTGTTTACAGGGTGGATCCAAGTTGTTTCTAGACTTAAATGATAAATATATAACTTTCTAACTATGATGATGAAACAAGATATTCAACAAAATGCACTTATAACAATAAGATAATGTTCTATAGTAGGCTTAAGTTAACAGGTTGGCCAACACAATAAGCAATAACCAACCTTTATTGATGGACAACCACTTATGTAGTATTGGTTTTAATACTGATGTAAGCAAGTCCGATGACACAAAAAAGGTGGAAGCTATAGTTTTACATAGGTTTACTCCAACATAATCTTTAGCTCCATAGACAGCAGACTCAGCAAGCATATAGTTCTAGTTGGATGCCAAGTGTTAACTATGACAATAAGCTAATATACCACATATTTGAAAAATCCTTATAAAGATGTTCAATAATCACTGACTGTGCGGTTAAATAAACGTTATTGTCCCATGGTCTCTACCAGGGAAAAATGTGATGACACGTTCACAATATATAGCATCTAATAACTCTGAATGACAAAGTAAAAACTACTGAATTTCCTACTCTTGAATTTTCTTGTCTTCACTTTTACGTGAATATTATAAGTTGCTGATTTTCATGTTCAATTCACTTATAATCTACTTACACAATTAGCATATGAAACTGACAAAGTTGAATTCATCTTTGGACTTGAACAAACTTCAACTTTAGAGATAATGATATGCCTCACAAAGAACTTAATGAATAAAAACATATCAACTTAAAAAAGTTCCATAGTAAAAAAGTTATTATTTTATAATGTCATTTTTTGTTAAATATATATGTAGTATAAAAGTATATATTTTTAAATACATTTAATGATTCATTTTAGTATTTTTAGTAAAACTAAATCATCAATTTTAATTTTCAAAATCAAAACTATGAATTATGGTAACTAAGATATAAATATCTAATCAATATACTCGTTACAGAAAGATAATAAAAATTTTAAAGGAAAAATTCAATAACAAAGAACCCAAAACAAAATTATTGTATAAAGAGATAACAGGAAGTGAGATTCGAGCTCTCGACCGTTAGATTAAAAACATAAAGACCAACCATCCGAACTCTAGGTTGCATTATATTTATGTCTCTGATACTAAAAACCTATAGAGACTTTTCAAAATCAAGGTCCCTTCAAAATTGAAAGACCTATGCAGTCTGCATAGCCTATTCACCGGGCATGCCTAAGTATCTTCTCTACCAGCAAATATATGACAACATAACAAACATATGATAACATAACTCAAATCAAGATAGAAGTTCAAGGGAATCGAAATTGGAACCCCAATATCTTCTGTTTGATGTTCTAAATTGAGAAACATAAGGAGCATAAAGGAGTGGTAATGGTGAAAGCATGCTGTTGCTTGATCATGAATGAGAGGATGGAAAAGAAATTGGGGATTACTAAAAATAAAAATGGAAAATTATAGAAGAATTAGTGAGTCAACACTTTATTTGTCTGATTCGTCCAAATTTTAAGCTAAGTTGTTTTGTGTTTGCCTTATATATTAATTAATATTTTAATATTAATATTAATATTAATAATATTAAAGATTTCACACTCGAAGGAATATAGAATGAAAGTTTTAAGTCTTATAAACTTTTCACTGCACTAATGAACTCTCTTATTTGCAGTTGAACAGTTCTTAATTTCTTATCCACGTTCTATATATTCCATGTACGAGTAATTATTCCGTGTTCCCGCCAGCTCAGCCCCGCCCAAATTTTTTACAGTCGCGCTAATTTCCAAATAAATCAAATACGTTGCAAGTAATTGATTGATTCCGGTACGATTGCAGATGATCAAGGAGTATTCGCCTTTCAATTTCTTCTCAGATTAAAAGGTTCTCTTTCAAACCCTAGTTTTACGTTATCTGTGCATTCAATTATCAATTTTCCATTTAGAATTGCTTATCATTTTTTAATTGATTATAGAATGTTAATTTCACTCATATGTGGATCCGTTTATATAGCTATCGATAGTTTATATATTTTATTGAATACTGTAGTGAAATACAATTCCGTTTTATGTTTTTAAGCCTATATATCATAATCTTGTGTTTAAAGTATAATAACTGGTTTTAGGTATTTATTGAATACAGTTAGTTACGGAGTATAAAGGCTTTGTTGTAGGATGTAGAATCATGTCAAACTCTGGATTCTTAATTTAGTTAGCAGAACACGGAAGAAGATACTGCATCAGTATAAATATAAACTTTAAAAAAAAGTGTGTTTTACGTAAGTTAAAATGCTACATTAACCAAATACTTTAAAAGCACATATTGCCATCAAAAAAGCAACTATGCAATAATCTATTAGCACTTGAAACATGCAATCCCAAAAACCCTATTATTAAGATGACTACAGCTACACAACTTAGAAGTTGCAATAATATGTAGGCGTGACTCGTGAGTACATGACTTGATGAACCTGTGTTAGAAAATATAATTTTGTTCATGAGAATGTTGTCAGATGCCATTAGGCAACTAGACCAACTTTTTAAGCAACATTACAAATTGTATAGCTGTTGGTTTGTGCTGACCTGTGTTTCATATTTCTAATTTGGTCTGTTTGCCTTTCAAATCGACATGGATAGATTTTTCTCTCTCTATATGGAATTGATTTAAGTTTCATATTATGAAATGTGATTATCATTTGATATTAGATTTATTATTTGCAGAGCTGAAAGGAAGTTATAGTAGAGAAAATGGAGTTTGATCACGATGATGTTAGACTAGCAGTAACTGACGATAGATTGAGCAGCTTGCCGGATGAGCTTATTCATCAAATCCTCTCTCGTATTGACACCAAACTTGCTGTTCAAACATGTTTGTTGTCTTCGAGGTGGAAGCTTATCTGGAAATCAGTGCCATGTCTCGATTTCTCAAGTCGGGAATTTGATTCTTTACCTAAATTTGCCAAATTCGTGAACCATGTTCTGTCACATCGCAACCATCAAATAGAAGTTTCCTCCGTAAACCTAGGTTTTAGTGGAGCAGCTAGTCAAGTTTTTGTGAGAAAGATTGCAAAATACGCATTTTCTCACAATATCCAAGAACTAACTATCAGGAGTTGTCCCAAAAGACACCATGAATTCCCTTCTTGCCTCTTTACCTCTCAGACTCTCAAGCATCTCACATTTAGCGCCTTTCGTGAGTGACCTTGCTATACACCCAAAACACCTTGGGATTTTCCAGCTTTAACAACTTTGTATCTCCATGATATCTCATTGTGTGACGATAACCGTGAATCTATTGATCTTTTCTCAAAGTGTGTGAACTTAAAGAACCTCACTTTAAAACGTTTCATTGTCGTGGCTGAGGTATTTGACATTATTACCCCTCAACTTTGTAATCTCGTACTTATTGATGGCAGACGTTTTAAGGTTATAACTGTGATTGCTCCTCAACTTGAGAATCTCACTGTAATGCATTGCTGGATCAAAATGTTGAATGCACCACCATCACTTTCTTCTCTGTACTACAGAGGTCCTCCTCTGCAATTGTCTAAAGATTGTTTCCATTCACTGAACAAAGCGACTCTACATTTTGACCTTTGTTGTCGAAGCATGCCGTATAAGGAGAAAGATGCTCATGAGACTATTAACATGCTTCAAGAGCTCCACAGTGCCAGATATCTTACACTTAACTTAGACATCGTGGAGGTACGTTGATATTTTTATCAGTCAATTATGAAATGTTTTTGGGAGAGTGTTGAATGGACTATTAAAGTTATTGCCAGTTAGTCAATCTAGTGCTTCTTTTAAATAGTTTTTGGCTGACATTGGATTGTTAGCAGTTAGGAAGTAACATAAAAGAATTAATCATTTTCATTTTATCTAAATGTGTATGTATCCTTCCAGTCACTCACAGCAGCTCTGATGATCATCAAACCTTAATTATGAGGTGACTAAGATTATACTGAAACCTGGTAAGGTGATGAAATAAATTAGTTTCAAGGGCTCACAAGGATATAATGCTATAAGGGCCCGTAGTGTCTTTGACCTACTGGAGAATGCTCAAATCTTAACTACACATCATAGGTGTCGATAGAACTTGTCGATTGTATGATCAATCAATCTAACATCCCTTCCGTAGCAATTTAGCACAAAAAATAGAATTCCTATTACTATTTAGTAGAAAAGATTCCCGTCAGTATGCTACAAAATTGTTTGTATACTCTTTACCAATTATATTTGGTGGTTTAATTGTGTATTCATCACATAAAATGCTTTCGGGCAATTTTGAATTTATACCTATATGCCATAATTTCACAAACTCCCTACTGGCCCTGTTACACACATGCATCATGCGTAATAAACTAACAACAGATTCAAATAATCATAAGATACGACAGCCGTATCCCAATACGATGGAGATAATATAGGAACTATATAGTATCCATAGTAATTCTATACATAGGGATTATGAGATATGGTTTAGTATGTTTGATTTAATACATATTCTAGGTTTCGATTAAGCATCTTTTGATATAAAAAGTCAGATACATTGTTTCTCAAAAGAAGGTTGATTTGTAGTCTAGCTCTTCTTATAAGTATTTAATAAAGCTCCGTTGGTTGTGATCGTTCTTGTTAGGTTCATTGTATATATTTTGTGGAACATTATTAGGTATCACCTTCTTGAGTTATTTAGACCATGAAGGACAAGTGCACACTAGAATCACAAACATGTCTTTGGACTTCTTAGAACCATGATGTGGCACCACCAAGTTGGATAGGATACAACTCAAGTTCAATATGAATATCAATACATATATCCTATATTAAAGAGTGTTTATACAATGTATGTATTATATGAACGTTTAATGTATTTATTTCTTGTCATTTCTGTGCAGTGTCTTTCCTCATTTCCAGATTTACTATCCCACCTACCTTCACCTTTTAGCAACTTAATTTGCGTAAATATAGACTCTGGCAGGGAGGAACCTTACAAAGTAAAAATTTCTACTGAAACTAGAAACTTCTTTCTCGAGAACTCTCCAAACGCCAAATTCATCACAGATTTACCCAAGGTACTTTCATCAGGAGGGTATACTTTCTTGTAATACTATCCATCTAATTTCTTTATTGCTGCTTGTACTTTTTAGCAGTGGGTTTCAATTATAAATCTATTAATAATTTTGGTAACTATGGTCATTTAGGCAGTTCTTAGCATCTTAAAGTTGATTTTCATGGTTTTCCAATGGCAATTTGAAGCTTCCTTGTTGGCTCTTTGTTTGTCACAGATGAAGTCAATGTTCTGTTTCTAATTTGAAACTTCGTTTCTCACTTTGCAGGAACCACC
Organism: Logfia minima; assembly: GCA_963921325.1. NCBI lineage: Eukaryota > Viridiplantae > Streptophyta > Magnoliopsida > Asterales > Asteraceae > Logfia > Logfia minima. The sequence continues at coordinate 31,388,813 of OY992769.1, forward strand.
TACAAAAGCAATGATTGCAAAACAAGCTAGGGAGAAGAAAAGGGCCAAGCTCATTTCTGACGTTGAGAGTCATATGAAAGACTTGCAAGCATTATTAGAGCAGGAAAATAGGGTGTTTTCTGTCAGGGAACAGGCAAAGGGAAAGACCAAAACAGTCCTTGAGAATCTTATGCCAGAAATACAACAGCTGTTGACCAGGAAAAAAATGTTACAAAGTGATCCTGGGCAAGCAAAGGAATCTGTTAAGATCGAGAAGGTAGTGGGTACCATGATGGATCTGATGCTTGTCTGTATGAAAGAGATGCAGGGTCTGAATCAGCAAGTGTTAGACGATTTTATAGCCATCGATTCAAAGAAGGTGTGGGTCAAATCATGGTTAGAAGCCCTGCCTAAGCGACAAAGGGCAGACATTGAAGCACGCTACTCTCGCCAATTTGAAGAAATAGAAACAGTTTTTGGTCGTCTATCCTTAACTATTCGAGATACATCTTCCTGTATAAGCAAAGCCATTGATTCGTTTAAGAAATTTGTGTCTGATAAAACTTCAACATTTCAAGACGTTTCCAGTAGTAAACTTCCTCCATCCTCTCAACCACCATCTCCTTCAGCAGTTGTAAGTTTCTGATTCCATATTTGACTCCACAGTCATAGTTGTGTTTGAAAATATAATATTTTTCGCTCTTATACTTGCTTAATGTCAGATACCTGCGTCTCTGCTTCAAGTATCAACCCCATGCGGTGAACCACCCGCCCAGGTAACCCACTCTTCGGCTATCATCTAATGTCAGTCAAACTCTTACGTAAGGAATTCCATTTTCTAACATATGCAAAACTTTCATTCTTTTCGATATATCTCAAGACTGAAATGCAATGACCTTCAACTTTTTATATTAAACAATGGTGAAGAAATCAAATGTTGATAAATGGGTGTGCATATGGTTATTGTGTTCTTGAATTTGTCGCTTGTGTTATTGGACCATGTGTGTTAAACTAACTGATTTCCATTAATCTCAAACTATTTGGTTTCTGGGGAAAAGGCCTGTGCTGGTCCTTGTAACTTCTTCATTTTCTTATGTTTCTTCATGCAGGCTTGATGTTACATCTTAGAACTCATTTCTCCCGTGCTTGTAAATTTGTATCTTATATAAAGTCTAACCTTTTGGAAAGAAAAGAAAACTTGTTTTTGTCTATTCACGTTTATCGATCTCATGTGAATTTATTTACTTTGGCATATCCCTCTCGAGACCTTTTCAGAACCACATCCTTATCATGAATTTTCAGGGTTGCTAAAGATTGTGCCAAAATGAAGATGTTCGCCCTCATGGGATTTATACAAGTTTTGAAGAAAAGGTCAAAATACTCATTGTCGAAATTTGACTTTATTGCAGCAGTTCTTGAACTTTACTTATCTGCGGGTCGTATTTAGAATATAATACTACTATATGGTTATGTTTTGAACTTTGATGGTTAGATATGGATACTAATTTGTAAGCACTTTCGGTCTAAGGTACCCCTTAACTATCTTTGATGGAATTGCCAAGTATTCTGATTTTTGGTGTTCGCCTCATTTTATTCGTATTATCAAATATTCCATCCCTACTCTCTAATTTCTACTCCAACTTTACATGTGATATAAGTTTAAAAACTGGATTCTTATGTTATAAATAGTTTTTATAAGAATACTTAATATTTTAATTTATACATAATCTTGTTTGAAAAAAAATAAAACATGAGCGTAGTGTTGGACTTTTAGCGAACCGGTTTAATCTTGCCTGTTTCAACTAATGTTAGATATTTGCTTATTTTGGTATTTCACTTTTAGGTTTTATGTTACCAATCCAAGTCACGGTAGATATTCAAAAGCATACAAGGCCTTGCACAAGGGTTTGAATATGTTAATCTCATCGTCACTAATTCGGTGTCAAGAAAACAAGTTATCAAAAAGTAAGACTACCCACCCACCTGAATTATACAAAGAGACATGTTACATGTACACAAAATTTACAAAATAAATTTCACAAAATGACATGGCACATGATATTAACCAATTAAGTTTGTTTATCTTTTCTCTCATAATTCTTTTCCTTCAATTCATTAGGCTACATCATTTTGTGGACAAATTTTTGTAAAAGTTATGTAAATGTATCATTTCTCTTATACAAAACCTCGTTCCATTTGAAATCATAGATTAATATTTATCGACACTTAATGCTTAAAAGTTTAAAAATGAAAAATTACTTTTACATCCCTCACACAAGCATAAATATAAAAACTAATAAATTACATCCACTTGCTTTTTTAATTTTTACATTACATAGTCATATATCTCAATATATATACTAAAGGAGAATAAAAGGTTGCTTCATATTTTATCACATAGGCAAAATGACACGTGACGGTCTCTCATAATTTAAAAATAAATAATTATTTAAATTTAAAAGATAAACTAAAAAAAATTTAGATAGAATTAAATAATATTTGAATGTAATATCTTAAATCTAATAAAAGAAGCGGATGATGATATCATTTAAAATTCAATTGGCCAATCAAATTGCTCAATTTTATTCAATTGAAAATCAGATGAGATCACTCTAACAAATCATTATATTTAAATATTAATTAATTAATTAATTAATCTTAAATATAATATAAGAATCGGATGATAATGTCATCAAAAATCTAATTGTCTGATAAGATTGGTTAATTTTGTTAAATTGACTAAAATTAAGAATACGATGACAACATAAATAATAATTTTTTTTTTTTTTAAATATATTAAATATTACGAAAGAAACTTGTTTGTGATGTCATTCATGTTTTGAAGACATTCACGTTTTGAAATCAATTTCAATTAGCCAATCATGTCCCTTATTTCACTCAATATAAATTAAGTTAGAAATAAAAATAAATAAAATTTTTTACGGTATGAATCGTATAATAGAGTTGTACTACCCGTAATTAATTATGAAATAATAGGTTTTATTAATGTTACATATATGTTCCACTATTATCACAATATTACATAAAAGTATCATTAGAGAAACTATACACGCATTATATAATACCTACAGATTAAGGGAAAATATATCTCCATTCATTCAATTAAGTCAAATAATATAATATACTTTTATTATACTAAATTATTATTTTAAATACATTTAGATAAATAAAATTACTTCAAATACTTCCACGTACATCTCAAATCCCACAGGTAATTTTATTCAACCTTTTCAATTTACAAGTTATAGGTTTAGGATAAGATTTGAGGTGTCAAAGAATCTCCAACGTTTCAACGAACATATAATCTTAAATATTTAAATTAGTAATAAGGATAAATATAAGTTATTACTCTATCATCTAAAAGTTGAATTCTTAATTAAAACTGTCAATTTCAATGTGATTACATTTATCATCTTAAATTCTTAATTAATCGATGTCCTAAGATGACTACCAAAATTCCTACTCAAGAAGTGGTGATTACACATCCCATTCGTGAGAACAACATCTCCGGCCACTGATTTCTAGTCTTGTTCGTTCTGTTATGAAGGTGCAGCAGTGGATGAAACCGATCTACCACCACCATCGTCTAATTCTAGCGACAACAATGACAAGGTATGATTTTTTATTTTAATATCATTATCCTTATTTTAGTGAACTTCATCATATTAGTCTTAAATGGTATTATAAAACGCGCTATACCGGTAGAAACTTGATAGTTGCCAAAAGTATTTTTCAGAATTTTCAATCTTCCAAATCGAATTTTTCAAACAGATTATTACAATAAATTAAAATAATTTAATTTAATTAAATAGTAGGATAAACTATAAAACAAATATTAAACTTAAATTTATCTAAATGTTTTACTAAAATTACTCGTAGATAATATCAAATATATCTATCGGTAATAGTTCGTGTAGAATTAAAATCCTTAACATATACAAATACCACTACCTCACCTTTATATAGTCAACTAATTAAAAGCCTTATTTACTTCAAAAAAAACTTCTAATAACAATTACCACCTTAATTTCATCAAGAGAATTTTGATAACATCATAATTATCATTAAATTATGATTATTGTACGAGACTTTCTTTAATATCAACACTTTTCTTCCCAGATTTTCATAATGAAAGAGTAATGATCATCGCACTTTTAATATCCAAAGATACTTTAATCAATATTTTTGCCCGTTGTCTAAGCTTAGTAAATTGAGTAATATTTATTAATATATATTTTTCCAGTAAATTATTATTGAATGATAATTTACTAATAAATTATAGTTACATTAGCTATATTTCAAGTTTAGATAATTCAATTGCATATATAATAATTAAAATTTCAAATTTAATGTTTGTTTTATTTGTTAACAAATGTTCACTCAACATTACCATACATCAGTGTTTTTGTTTATGAATAACAAAACGTAATTATTTTTTTCAATTAGTCATTAAATTTTTTGTTAGTTGATTATCTATTAATTAATGGTTAGCCAACAAAATTGTAGTAACTCCGAAAGCTATTTTTATAAACAAAGGTTATAGTAAAGCTAATACTAATTAAAAAGATAACGGTTACGTTTTCTTTTTTTTGTCCTTCGAAAGGCAACTAAGCACGCACACACAGCACACTACCACAACTATATACATTTCTCCACGAACATGTATATTTGTCCTATCTCCATGACGTGAAATCACAACCTCATGATTGTAATGTAACATCGATACGCCAGCTCAATAGCCCTTTGGTTATAACTGTTATGTACATTACAACTATTTATCATACGTTGGTACTTTCGGATTTTCATACTTTTAAGTTGGTTATGTTTATTTAAATTTCTGTTAACTTTTTATGTTGTTTATGTTGACTTTTTTGCAACAATTTTCGTATATGACTACTAATCAATGCTTAGTATACAAATTGAAGGTACCTTCTTGTCGATGAACCTTTACAATATAACAAAATTAAATTTCATTAATCCAATTTCTATTAAATGATCAGGCATGTGTGTATACACGGGTTTAAAAGCTAGTTAATTAATAAAAGAATCGTACGATGCCCGGAAATTTAAATTATACAATTTTTATATTCGCAATTTTTATAGGTTTAATAGTTCAATATTATTTTTTAATTAGTATTTGAGTGAGATTCGTAGATTCTTTTATTAATTAATATTACATTCAAATATTATCTAAATCTATTTTTTAGTTTATTTTTTAAATTTAAATAATTGTTCATTTTTAAATTATGAGAGGCCGTCACGTGTCATTTTAATTATATGACAAAATATAAAGCAATCTTTTATTTTCCTTTAATATATATATATATAATATATATTTATTTAAAACAAATAATAATCCAAACCAAATCATTTTGTTAGAATTCTTAATCGACAATATGTATCTTCTTTTATTTTAACATGTTGAATAAGAAATACTAAATATCTTTTATTTTAACATGTTGAATAAGGAATTTTAAATGTCCAAATCAAATCTACTTTATTCGTCATAATTACTAAACAACGGATTATACATCAATTTTTGTTCTCATTAATTAATCTTTGTTGACTTTCTTTATCCTCACACCCAACATGCTACATGAATATACGATTATAACCGACCTCCTTTAAAATAATATATTTTAGTTGCATAGTTCGAGTATGCAGCTAGTAATTAATAAATATATAGGTTAAATTCTTGAAATATCTTTAAAAGAAGAAATAAAATTACTATTTTACCCTCCACTTGTAAATATATTTATAATCAATGCACATTTAAGCATTTAAATGAAGATAAATAATTATAAAAGTTAATATGTAATGATTAATTTCGATTTAAAAAATATATAACCTATAATTTATTTGATTTTTATAAGTGATGTAATTAACGTAACAAATTAATGTATTTTAACATGTTGGCTACAACTGTTATGATAAAAATATAATATTTTTTACAAATTATAACCTTCTTCATACTATTATACAAGAAGTGAAAATTTTATATTAAACTTCTAATAAAAGATATTCTAAATTTCTTTACTACCATTTTAAGTATAATATTTAACCTTTAAATACTTAAAATCAATTACATTCAAGTAATTATAAAAGTTAATCTATTACTATTATGCATATAGTTTGGCCATATGATAGTCTTTTTAAAAATAAGATAAGTTACTATTTTAGCGTATTAGTTAGCATAACATTTAATGCCAATAAATTTAAGCATTTGAAGCAGTTTTTTTTAAAAATATTTATTTATTTAATAATAAAAGTTATTTAATTATCAAAATTAAAAGCTAAACGAACTAATAACAACTTAAATGATGGCAATATTTGAAAAAATAGCCACTTGGATAGAGAGAAGGAGAGAGAATATCTAATAGATTTTGAGAGAAACGTCGGGATCTCATTCTTCATACTTATGTCTGCTTCTTAGATCTTATCCCTCTTCTTGTTGAGATAGATTTTGCATCCTCATCTTCATTCCTTACAAGAATCGGGTATTCTTTTCGAATATTCACATACTTTTTTCTTCGTTCTCAAATTAACTTAGACAGACTATCAAAATGATAACATCTATCAATAAAACATTTCATGTAAACTCTTGTTGTAAGACTAAATATGACGCCGACTGATTATACTAACAAAATCAAATAAGAAAATAACTAGTAAATTTCTTTTTATGAATTGAAACAAGTAAGTAACACATTTAGTACAATGGATAAACAACTTCACTAATATAAAGTGTTGGGTCGAAAAGATAAAACTTATGACATGATAATATATTAAAATTACTTGAAACTTAAGAAATTTGATATATACATATAATATTTTTTATATTATAAAATGTATACAATTTATTATATATAATAGTCATCTAAATATATAATTTGGGTATGAATTCGAGAACCTGATAAAATCATCATCGGGTGCGGGCTTGGGGACCTGAAAGATATTCTCATCCCCAACTTTTAATTTTGGAGATTTCCTTGTCCCCATTCACATCCCCAATCAACTCGAGAACCCCCATTCAAATTGAGTTTGGATATCGAATTTCCCATCAGGTACCGATGTTTTTGCCATCTCTACATGACCTCTTGTTTCTATACTTTTTATGTAGAATCTAAAACTGGAAAAGGGAATGCCAAAGCAACCCCTTATTTCCATTCCCTGTTGCAAACAAACAAAAAAATATTTCCGTTTCTTTTCCATCCTAACAAACACACATTTAAATCATTAATCAAACATTTTCAATAGAAATAAGTTATTGTTTTTTTCATACACTACTAACTATACTTTATAGTGGTGTACTGTACATCACTATAAAGCATAACTAGTAATGTATGGGAAAAAAATGGTGTATAAATCATTAGCCAAATTAAAAACAACCCTAGTTCTTGCTGATTCAACTGTTTCATAATTCATTTATGTTATTCCTGTCAAAATTCTAATGGTGTATTTGGTTTATGGGTATGAGAATGAAAGAATAGGCTTCATTCTCATTGCAAGTATTTGGATTTGGTTAAGGTCTAGATTTTGGAAAAAGATAAAATCGTACCCACAAATATAGGTATACTCTATACCGAAGTAAGTTGCTGGGCTTAAAAGTTAGTTCTCATACCCCTTTCAAAAATAGTAATTTCAAGTTTTAAACCAAAAGCACAAGTTAAAATGTGATTATTTCATGTTCCCGCCATCCCGCCCAAAATTTTTCAATCGTTCACAACTCCAGTTTAACTGCAAATAAATCAAAATTTGTTCGTAACTAGTTTGTCTCGGTACGATCGACATTCAAGGAGTATTCACCCCCAAATCATCTGCAGATCTAAAGGTTCTTTTCCAAACCCTAGTTTTTCGTTAGCTATGCACTATTTAATCAATTTTTTCATTTAGAACTGCTTACGTGTTACTATCGTGTATCAGCTGGATTTTAGAAGTTTAATTTCACTGATCAGTTTATATCTCTATCGATAGTTTGTGTTCTTTGTATATGAAATACTGTAGACAAATACGATTTCTGTTTTCTTTTTATTGTTTTCTAAAATATAGTAATTTGGGCGTTTCATTCAATAACATTATCACACTTAGTTACAAAATACAGTCTCCTTATAATCGTAAACTTAAATACAATACGCTCATAAACTTATTACCTTAGTAATAAAGTATAAATAAATAAAAAATAAAAGAACTTAACTTATAAGTGGCAATGGTATGTAGGTGTGCATACCGTTGTATAGTTGCTGCTGTGTCCTGACCTGTTTTCCATCTTTAGTTTGCTCTATTTTCATTAACATGCATAGAAATAGTAATCTTCTATATCATCATGTAACTGATTGAGATTTTATTATCATTTGGTATGGGATTCGTGATTGCAGAGCTGAAAGAGAAGGTATATCAGAGAAAATGGAGTTTGATCACGATAATGTTAGACTAGCTTTAGCTGAAGATAGATTGAGCAGCTTGCCAGATGAGCTTATTCATCAAATCCTTTCTCTAATTGACACCAAATTTGCTGTTCAGACATGTTTGTTGTCTTCGAGATGGAGGCTTATCTGGACATCAATGCCTTGTCTCAACTTTTCAAGCCGGAAGTTTGATTCTTTACCTAAATTTTCCAAATTTGTAAACCATGTCCTGTCTCATCGCAACCATCAAATTGAGGTTTCCTTTGTAAACCTAGATTTCACTGGAGCAGTTACTCAAGTTTTTGTGAGAAAAATTGCAAATTATGCGTTTGGTCACAATGTGCAAGAACTAACTGTCAGTTGTTGTCCCAAAAATAACCATGAATTCCCTCCTTGCCTCTTTAGCTCTGGGACTCTGAAGCATCTCACTTTTAGTACCTTATTTTTAACACCATGTCTTACACCCAAAACACCTTGGGATTTTCCAGCTTTAACATCTTTGTATCTCCTTGACATCTCATTGTGTGACGATGAGTGTGAATCTATTGATCTTTTCTCAAAGTGTGTGAACTTAAAGAACCTCACTTTAAAATCTTTCACCGTTGAGGCTAAGGTATTTGACATTATTACCCCTCGACTTTCTAGTCTCGTGCTTATTGATGGGAGCTCAAATGGTATCAATGTGATTGCACCTCATCTTGAAAATCTCACTATATTTGATTGCTCAATGGAGGACTTGAATGCACCACCATCAGTTTTATCTCTGTGTTACAGAGGTCTTCATCCTCCACTCTTGTCTAAAGATTTTTTTCATTCACTAAATAAAGTGACTCTACATTTTTACTTTTGTCGTCAAAACAAGCCGTATAAGGAGAAAGATGCTCGCAAGACTATTAACATGCTTCAAGAGCTCCACAGTACCAGATATCTTACACTTAACTTAGATATTGTTGAGGTATGTTGATATCTTATCAGTCATTTATGACTTGTAGTTGAGAAACTGTTGATATAAACTATTTAAGATTTTAAGTTGTCAAATAATCAATCTATTGGCATTTATGATATTATATAAAGAATAAAATCATTTTTGTCTTATCTAACTGTATATGCATATCCAGTCATAGACAGCAATTCTGATTATTCTTGAACCATAATCATGAGGTGAACGTGGTAATACTGAAATCTTGTAAGTTGGGGAAAAAACTTGTGCAGGTTTTCTTGAGGATATAATGCTATATAATAGAAGTCTAGAGACACTACTTTTAAGAGACGCTAGTGTTTTTAACTTTTTTTGCTTAGTGTGAATGCCCAAATCATAAAGTAGAGAAGTTTTTGCATAAAGAAATAGAATTGGTAGTTACAATTAAGCAGAAAAGATGCCCATCAGTATGCTACAGAAGTATTTGTATAATTTTTTCCAACTGTGATTGCTGGTTTGATCATGTAATCTTGACATAAATGCTTTCAGTAAATTTTGAATAATACCTATCTGCCAGAATTTCATATGCTCTACTTTTAGACTCACGCATCATGCTTGATAACAGATATAAATAGCCAGAAGATATGACAACAGTATAATGGAAAGAAAGCTAGCTAGAATTCATGGCAATAGTATTGAGATAATATAAGAACTATAGAATATCCATGTAACTCTAAAAATGGGAATAGTGACATAGTTTAGCATGTTTGATTGTTTGGTTTGATACATATTCTGGGGTTCAGCTAAGATACACAGTCAGTCAGATGCTTCTTAAAAGCTGGCTGATTTTTTAGTTAAGCCCTTCTTATTAGTATTCGATAACTTCCATTGATTGTGATCCTTCTCATTATGCTCATAATTTATGTTGTATTAGGTATCACTTTCTTGAGTTATTAGACAATGAAGAACCCTACTAGTAATTTGCCTGTAAGTGCAAGCTAGAATCACAATCATGTCTTTAGACTTCTTGGAACCATGCTGTAGTACCACCAAGAAATACGACTGACATTCAACTATTCAAGATGAATATTAGTGTATAAAAATCATATATCAGAGTTCTTATACCATTTTGTGGATCATATGAACAATCAATGTATAGATTTATTGTTGTTTCTGTGCAGTGTCTTTCCTCATTTCCAGATTTACTATCCCATCTACCTTCACCTTTTTGCGACTTAATTTGCTTAAATATAGACTCGAGCAGGGAGGACCCGTACAAAGTAAAAATATCTACTGAAACTAGAAACTTCTTTCTTGAGAACTCTCCAAACGCCACATTCATCACGGATTTACCCGAGGTACTTTCATCAGTATTGCATATATTTTGTAATACTTTCCATGTAATTATGTTCTTGTTGCTTGTGATTTTTAGTAGTGGGTTTCAAGCATAACCTGTTTATAATTCTGGTAACTATATTTATTTAAGGCAGTTCTAACACGATAAAGTTAGTTTTCATGTCTGTAAGTATAATTTCTTGGTTATGTGATAGAATATAATGATATAATAACCGAAATGGTATGTGATTCATGTCCCAATCTAATTTGAAACCTTTTTCTCTCAATTTGAAGGAACCACCTACAAAAGCAATGATCGCAAAACTGGCTAGGGAGAAGAAAAGGGCCAAACTTGTTTCCAACATTGAGTGGCATATGAAGGACTTGCAAGCATCACTAGAGCAGGAAAATAGGCTGTTCGTTGAGAGGAAACAGGCAAAGGAAAAGACCAAAGCAGTCCTCGAGAACCTTATGCCAGAACTTCAACAAGCGTTGACCATGAAAAAAGTGATACAAAGTGACCCTGGGCAAGCAAAAGAATCTGTTGAGATCCAGAAGGAAGTGGGTAGAATGAAGGATCAGATGCTGGCCTGTGCAAAAGAGTTGCTTCATCTGAATCACCAGGAGTTAGACGATGCTATAGCAATCGATTCAAAGAAGGTGCAGGTCAGATCATGGTTAGAAGCCTTGCCTAAGCGGCAGAGGGCAGAGATGGAAGGACACTATTCTCATCAATTTGAAGAAATAGAAACAGTGCATAATCGTACATTTTCATCATACAAGGAGGCATCTTCCTATATAACAAAAGTCACGGATCTTTGTGAGAAAATTGTTTCTGATAACACTTCAACATTTCAAGACATTTCTAGTAGTAATCTTCCTCTAGCATCACAACCATCATCTTCTTCTTCAGCAATTATATGCTTCTGATTCCATATTGGACTTTGCATATTCATTGCTGTATTTCAGGATCTAACATTTTTGCATTTTTCTATTTGCTTACTGCCAGATGCCTATGCCTCCACTACAAGTATCAACACCATGCAATGAACCACCCATGCAGGTAAACCACTCTTCTGCTATCATCTAATGTCAGTTGAAGCGTTACATAACAAATTGTATTTTCTAACATAGGCAAAACGTTAACATATATTTGTGGAAATGTTTTAAAAGACTCAAATCCAATGACCTTCAACTTGTGGAGAATTCAATTCCTAGGTCGATAAATGTGAGTGGTGGTCAGTCTTATCGAATTTGTTGCTTGTGTGATTGAAGTATGGAACCATATGTGTTAATCTAGCTGCTTTAGAATCATATTGTAAACAAGAGTCATGAATTTTCAGGATTGCTAAAGATTCTCCCGACATGAAGATGTTCACCCGCACTGGATTCATACCGAGCTTAAAGTCATCATTGTTGGAATTTTAGTTTATTACAGTTCTTGAATCTTAGTCTTTTGTGGGTTCTTTTTAGAACTCTAGATTACTAGATTGCTTTACTTTTTTTTATTACATGATTTGTAAGCACTTTTTCAGTTTAAGTTTACTTTGATTTTCAGTATCACCTCATGTTATCAAATCAAAGTATTCCATCCTTGCACTCAACTCCAGGCTTACATACAATTTGTTAAACAGGATATCTATTTTAACCTCTCTTTTTAAGGTGGCCTATTTTGACTCTTTGAATTTTGTTAATCTTAACAATATTCAAGGCCTTGCATCAAGATATGCATATGCTACTCATACATACGGTATCTTTAAAGGTATGGTATAAAGAGAATATGAGCACTACGCAATTTTTCTTGTAAGGACATTTGCATGCGTTCAGGATGATTATTATACGGCGATTACATTTATAGAGACTTGCAAATAAGTTATCAAAAGGATAGTAAATTTTCCAAATGTTTTATTACGGTTTTACCTACTTAATCCATATATAAAGTCAAATTGAAGTCTAAATTATTACTCTCAGTATTTTTATAGACTTTTACTGTTTTACATGGAAAACATGACAGGCAAAAGGAGTTGATATCACATGTTTTATAAAATACAAATTCGAATGATAAAAAATCTTTAAATTTGATTTTGAATCTTTAATGTTATGTAATTTCGTTTCCCAAAGCAATATTATTATTATTATTATTATTATTATTATTATTATTATTATTATTATTAGTATTGCTACTCGTATTATTATTGAATATTCTTTTTTTTTTTAAATGCATACAAACTAACTTTTTTATGGAACAATAAATACTATCTCATCATAAACCTTTTTTTCCTCTACAAACACAATCATATTTAGATCAATCAAAATATCAAATTGTAACAATGATCCTATCAAATCGTAAGATTTATTTGAAAGAATTGATAGATTGAAAGTATTTATTATTAATTATTAATTAATAATAATAATAACAAAATTAATAATAATAATGTTAATATATAATTAAGATAAGTAGAATCTTTAAGAATATACAAAAATTGATTTGGTTAATAAGAGGTGTATGGGTGTTCATCCGTTCGGTTTACGATTTAACTGGTTCGGATTATTTGGTTTTGAAGTTTTTGGGAGTAAAATCGAAAACCGAATTCAAATAAACCAAAACCAAATTTGAATTCACTTCGGTTTTCAATTAAAATAGAAAACCAAAAAAATCATAATTTAACCAAAAAGATCATTCAACATACAAAGATACAAAGCTATAAAATATGCACGATACGAGACAAACTTATACAAATCTAACCATTAATAAATAGTACTTTTAAACCAAATTCGCGTTCACAAATATGAAACTATCAATATACGTTGAAATGATCATTATATATTTTAAAATTTTAAATTTTAAATTGCAAAAATATGTTTTAGAATATTGCATTTTTTATTATATTTTATTTGCAGGGCATATTTTGAAGGTATAAAAGGTTTGTAGTTAACTTGTATATAATGTTTTGTTACAAGGGGTTTGGTTGTTTAAAGTTTATTCTGTAGGGTGCAGGTGCGACATTGGAAAAAGAGATAGAATAATATTTGTTTTTTTTTTCATTTCATTATCTTTCTCTCTCGTTTGTTTTCTCCAAAAACCCTAATTCATCATCTTGTATATTATGTGTTCATATTAGGAAATGAGTACATATTTCTATTATATTTGAGGTTTTCAGCTGTAGTGAGGAGAATTTGTAATTCACATATTTTACTTCTTTGTTGTTTCTTTATCTACATGCAAGATAGTTATGGTAATCTCTTGTTCTTGTGTGTTCTTTAATTCGTTTTACCATCCGTTACATTATTTTACCATTCTACCATTCTTTGAATTTACGAATATTGAATTCGGTTCCTGTTCAAATTGGATCCGAAAATCATTTTTCAAATTCGATTTGGTTTCAAACTAGTTTTAATTCGTGAATTAAATGGTTTCAAACCGAATATTGAACACCGATGAGGTGAAGTAAAATCAGTTTCACAAATAATAAGATAAATTAAGAAAGTTGGTGGTGGTGTAACGGTTTTATTTGGAATTCAAAGCTTAAATTGATCATCTAAACTCAACTAAGAAGGTATAAGTTTATCATTTTGTTTAATTTTGAATTAGGGGTTTTTATGATAAATCCTAAGTTATAGAAATGAAGTAAAGATTTTAAAATTAATATAAGAGTGTCATATTAAGCTATTTTGATTAACTTATATGTAAAAAAAAAGTGGATATATGCTAGTGGATGTTTGATGGTTATGAGTATGTAGATATTTTTATGAAATGGTGCATTTATGATGTTTATGGTGAAAAGAGTCAATACCCCAATGACACACATATTTTTACAGAAAATAATGGAATAAATGGTGAAATAGTTGGTGTTAGAATATATAACACCAAGTTTATGTGCAAAGAAGTATGATGTAGAAATGGTAAGACCAAGTAATTGGTTAAAGAAAAGAAAGAGTTATGTAAAGTTGTTAGAGTCAAGATTATATTGCCTTATGTGTAATATATGTGTGTGTGTACTATTATGTGTAATAGGTAATCAAAGACTTGGCATTGCATATAGCTTCCCTAACTAAAGGTGAGTAACGGATGAATAGAGCAAGGTAATTCCATTTGAGATACAAGAGTGTTCAAAAGTGCATTATCTTGATGGGTAGAGTCAAGTAATGTCATTTGAGATACAAGAGTGTTCAAATGTACATTAGCTTGATGAATACCCCACGTGTACAAAATAAATTTTGTGGCTGAGTAGAGACATTTTCTTTCCTCCCCAGACACTTATTGCACATTTTTTTCCATGGAGTTGATTGAGTTTGAAAAGTCCTCCTCCGTAGGCATGAGCAAATTTCCTGGAAAACCGAAACCGAACCGGTACCGGTACCTAATACCAGTACCGATGGGGATTCGGTATCGGTTTCGGTTCTTGATTTGGGATGTGTTCGGTTTCGATACTATTCGGGTCAGTTTCGGTTCAGTATAGAGAAACCGAATGATGTTGTGGCTAGGATGGAAGGGTTGTTTAGAACGTATGAGGAAAAGTTTGACAAAACCGGCCGCAAATTGGGTTCTCAAGAAACACAAACTCGAGAAGATGTCTTTAGGGGTCAATAGAAAAATAGTTTTGTTTCTAAGTGTTTAATTGTCGAAGAAGATGGTTCATTTGAAAGTGAAACGGAACTAAAAAGGAAATGCGGTTCCATTCGGTACCATACCGAAAAAACCGGTACCGGTATCGCCATCCCATTTCGGTACGGTATTCGGTTCATAGATTTGGCTTTTTCCGGTTTCAGTATTTTCGATATTGGTACGGTTCGGTACAGTAATGGTACCGAGCTCATCCCTACTCCTCCATGCTCTTGTTGCTGGTATTAGGGAGGCACATCTTCTTACTTAACGAGTTTGTGTCACATAATGTGCCCTTCTTCTTTCTTTATGCCAAGTAATGGCATTTGTAATACAAGTGTATTGAAATGTGTTTTAGCTTGATTGATAGGGGTTGATTCCTTGTGAACTGACATGGTAGAAAATTAAGGATCTTTAACATTGCATATGTTATGTATGTTGGTAGAACACATTATTCACTAAGCTATTTATATGCTTAATGTTATGTTTTAAATGTTGTAGGTGAAACAAGCGAGGAAATGTGCGATTTAGGAAAGAAACCTACCGGAAAAGTACAAGTGGTACTTGTACATATGACATGTTAAACAAACCCAAGTAATGTGTTATGTAACTTTTGGTCAAAATGATAGGTTGTATATGTATATATGTCAATCGGTTATCATATTAGAATTGAAGCTTAGTATATTTATGATCAAGTTATAATGGTGCCTTATGTTTTGATGAAGCTAGTAGATGTATTAGACATATCAAGTTGTGGTATATGTGATGATCTTGTTTTAAAGGTAAAGTAAAGTTAAAGAAATTTTGTTTTATATGAAAAATGATTTTTGGTTATTGTTGTTGGATATTGATTTGTGAAGTGTTTATAATTTGCAAATGCAATCGTCGTTTTTAGGTAATGTAATGGCAAGTTGACATTTTGGGTCAAATTTACTACTTGTATATATCACGGGTCAAAATGATTCTTTAAATACAAGTTTGAGTTTTAAACCAAATGTATGGTTCAAGTTAATGTTTTGAGTTGCAAATATACGATGGAAGTTGTAAATGGTAAAGTAATAGTTTTGGTTGAAAGGTTGGGTTTGGAACATTTAGAAATTGGTCAAATGATGTTTTTCAGTTAGTTGTGGTGCAACAGGTTGGGTTGTGAGGCAACTGGACGTTAGTAAGTTCAGGATCATTTTTAAACTCAGGTTGCGCCACAACTCTTGAACTTTGTGCTGCAATCCAACAAACAACAATCGGGTTTTACAATATGGTTTTTCACTTTCTCAGAGATCATCCTTGAACTTCAATAATAAAAGTAATTGTTCTTATGGTTGACAATTTTGTCCAAGTTCGTCCATTTGCCACCCAAAAATTGACTGAAATACCCTTTTCTTTATTTCTATTATTTACAATTCATTTTTAAAATATTTTCAATCTTTTTAATTCCTTTATTCTTCCTTCTCTATCCTTTAATAATTATATTTAACTACTATTTAAAACCCTTTTAAACGGTTTGTAACTCTCTTCCTTAATCCTTAAATAGGGATATCAGAAATACTATTTAATCCCTCCACTTATTAAATATATAAATAAACAATTCAATTAATACTATATCTCGCATAACAATTTTAAAAACTTTTTCTTCTTTTATATCACATTTTTGAATTGACAATTATAATAAATTATTATAGAAAAATCACTTTAATTAAAGAGTTGACAATGATTTTTTGTATTTAGGTACCATTAAACATTTATATACGATAAATAAATTAAATCTCCAACACACACCAAATATAAGAAAACGAGTAATTCAAAATTTGTCTCCAAAAACCTGTCAGTAGTTGTCCCCAAAAAAACCGTGAATTCCCTCCTTGCCTCTTTAGCTCTCGGGCTCTGAAGCATCTCACTTTAGCACCTGTTTTTTTGGACCTTCCTTTACACCCAAAACACCTTGGGATTTTCCAGCTTTAACATCTTTGTATCTCCTTCACTTCTCAAATGAGCGTGAATCAATTGATCTTTTCTCAAAGTGTGTACACTTAAAGAACCTCACTTTAAAATCTTTCATTATTAAAGCTAAGGTATTCGACATTATTATCCCTCGACTTTCTAGTCTCGTGCTTATTGATGGGAACTCAAATGGTATCAATGTGATTGCCCATCATCTTGAAAATCTCACTATATTTGATTGCTCAATGGAGCACTTGAATGCGCCACCATCAGTTTTATCTCTGTGTTACAGAGGTCGTCATCCTCCACAGTTGTCTAAAGAATTTTTTCATTCACTAACTAAAGTGACTCTAAATTTTTATTTTTGTCGTCAAAACAAGCTGTATGAGGAGAAACATGCTCTTGAGACTATTAAGATGCTTCAAAAGCTCCACAGTGCCAGATATCTTACACTTAACTTAGACATCATGGAGGTATGTTGATATCTTTATCAGTCTTTTATGATGATTATGGAGATGTAATTATGAGGTGACTATGGTTATACTGAAATCTGGTAAGCTGGGGAAAGAACTTAGGCACAAGGGTTTGTGGATATAATGCTATAGTATAGAAGTCTAGAGGACACCAGTTATATGAGCCAGTAGTGTTTTATTTTACCTAATGGAGGATGCTCAAATCTTAACGTTCACATTCAAGATGTCCTTGCTCAATGGAACTTGTCGATTGCCTGATTAATTTATGCCTTGCATCCTTCGTTTGCATGAACAATTAGAATTGTTAGTTACTGTTAAAGCAAGAAGGATGCCCATCAGTATGCTACAAAGTTCTTTGTATTGTTTTTTACCAACTATGCTTGGTGGTTTGATCGTGTACTACTGACATAAATTCAGTAAATTTTGAATTTATACCTATTTCCCGTAGTTTCATAAACTCTCCATTGTGTCTGTAAGATTCACGCATCATGCATAATAACAGATTCAAATAGCCAGATCTGACAACAGTATAATGTACAGATAACTAGCTAGAATTAATAGCAAATAGTATTGAAATAATATAAGAATTATATAATATTCACATTAACTCTATAAATAAGGATTATGACATATGGTTTAGTATGTTTGATTTTATAAAATTATGGGGTTCGGTAAAGCATATTTTGGATGAGACAGTCAGACTGATGTTTCTTAAAAGCAGGCCGATTTTGTTGTTTTACTCTCCTGATTATTATTCAAGAAAATTGCTATTTGTTGTGATTGTTCTAATTGGGTAAATAGAGGAGGTTTTCCCTGTTCAGGTTTCCCGGAGAGGGCGAAGATTTTTACTCAGATGTATGCGGCCTAACCTGGGTTGTGAAATATTCCTAAAAATGTATAACAATCCTATATTAAAGTGTGCTAGCTTATACGATCTATCTATTTATACGCGTTTAATTTATATTAAATGTCATTTTTGTGCAGTGTCTTTCCTCATTTCCAGATTTACTATCCCACCTACCTTCACCTTTTAGCAACTTGATTTGCATAGATATAGACTCCAGTAGGGAGGAACAATACAAAGTAAAAATATCTACTGAAGCTAGAAACTTCTTGCTTGCGAACTCTCCAAGCGCTACATTCATCACAGATTTACCTGAGGTAACTTTTTCAGGATGATATCTTTTTTGTAATACTTTCCATGTAATTATGTTCTTGTTGCTTGTGATTTTTAGTAGTGGGTTTCAATCATAAACTGTTTGATAATTTGTGTAACGGCTCATTCAAGGTAGTTCTTAGCATCTTAAGGTGGATTTCATGGTTTCCCTATGTCAATTTGAAACTTACGTGTTGGCTCTTGGTTTGCAACAGATGATGCAAATATGATTGTACAATTCATGTCAACTAGCAGGACTTTTCTGTACTATTATACACTAATCCAATCCGTGTGAATCGATGACCTGCCCCTAATTTGAAACCATCTCTTCTCACTTTGCAGGAGCCACCTACAAAAGCAATGATCACGAAACGGGCTAGGGAGAAGAAAAGGGCCAAACTCTTATCCGACATTGAGAGTCATATGAAGGACTTACAAGCATTACTAGAGCAGGAAAATAGACAGTTTGCTCAGAGGAAACTGGCGAAGGAAAATCTTAAAGCAGTCCTTGAGAACCTTATGCCAGAACTACAACAGCTATTGACCAGGGAAAAGTTGATTTGTATCCCTGGGCAAGAAAAGGAATTCATTGAGATCTTGAAGGTAGTGGGTAGAATGAAGAAACAGATGCTGGCCTGTGCGCAAGAGTTGCTGGGTCCGATTAGGCAAGCGTTAGACGATTTTATGCTGGAAGTTCGCAAGAGTTGGTGGAAGCAGACTACCCTTGTCTTAAATTTGAAGCAACACAAACAGTGTGCAATCGTCTATTCTCATCATAAGAGGAGGTGCGTTCTTATGTAGCAGAAGTCCAAGATTCTATCAAGGAAAATGTGTCTAATAGCACCTCAACATTTCAAGACGTTTCTAGTAGCAATCCTCCTGTAGCAGCACAGCCATCATCATCATCTTCTTGAGCAAGTGTATGCTTCTGATTCCATATTGAACTTTGCATATTCATTGACTTATTTCAGGATCTAATAATTGTGGATTTTTTTTTGTTAAATGCCAGATACCTACGCCTCCACTTCAAGTATCAACCTCATGCAGGGACCCACCCACCCGGGTAACCCACTCTTCGGCTATCATCTAATGTCAGTTGAATTTTTATATAACAAATTCCCGTTTATAACATAGGCAAAAGTGCAAAACTCTCACATATTCTTATGGAAATATCTTAAAAGACTCAAATGCAATGACCTTCACCTGGTGGAGAATGTAAATGCTAGGTCGACAGTGTTCTTGATTTTATTGCTCTTGTTATTGAACCGTCTGTTCTAATCTAACTAGCTTTTGCCAATTCGAATTTATCAGTTTTATGCATTTGTTGTCTATTCATTCTCTTCCTCATATCCCTTTAGGGACCTTGTTAAAACCAAATTGTAAACAAGTATCATGAAGTTTCAGGATTGCTAAAGATTCTCACGACATGAAGATGTTCTCCCGCGCTGGATTCATACTAAGATTAGAGTCATCAATGTCGAAACTTTGAGTTTATTGCTGCTGGTCTTGAATCTTATTCTTTGTGGCTTCTTTTTAGAACAGTCTTTTACTACAGGGCTTTACTTTCGATTGTTGCATATTTGCATGATTGTTAATTTGTGAGTACTTTTTGGTCTGACACATGTTCTTTAAATTACAATATTTTTACTGACACAAATCCTTATATTTATCAAAAACTTGAGTTTAAAGTTTGAACTCTTCCGGGTTATGTAATTGAGTTTCCCGTACCAATATTTATTATCACACCATCAACCATTAATGATTCAGGTAGAGGTATGACTCTTTACATCTTACCTCGCTCTTAGTAGGATTGGATAACGTTATTGTTAATAAGAGGTCATATTTCTTTAGAAATTAATCTGAATAATTTATTTTTATGTTAAATTAGGAGATTATAATTTTTTGATACGAGAGAACATTATCTATTTATTGTATAATATTCAACATGAGAGGATCTCTAATACGAGTCGCATTCGATCAAGGCCAATTTCTTATTTCTTTTTTACTAAATAAAAGTGGTTCCGTATATTGTAAGTCCAAACTAAATGTTATGAGGCAAAAACAAAACTGTAAGGCCCATTTCCCCATTTTTAAGGCCCAGTTTTAATTGCAAAAAAAATTGTCAATTGGAAAATTAATTTTTGACGTAACGAACGCGGGAAACAATGAACTGATGAAGCGTCAACCGTATTTGGTTTCTACAATCAACTTTTGAGGTCCGATTTTTAGATCTTTAACTTTTGTTCGTGAAGTTAAAATCTTCGGCTCACATGCAAATCATACGCATGGGAGATTTGGTCTGTCTTCCGAATTCTATTAATATTTTCCTTAGAATTCACATTAGCTGAGTGTTTCTTGTTTCTCACAAATTAAAAAAAATAAATATTGATTGATTGTCAACATCAATAATTTATAAAATTATCCTCTATGTACTCTAGTTAATTTGTTTGCTTTTACAGAAGTGTTTGTCCACCAATATACGATTGATATTGCGCTATTATAGAAATTCTACAGAAAAGTAGGCTAATTCAACAAATTTTACTTGTATAATGGAAAGTGTCATCGGTTTATCTCTCCAACGAATCAAATTGGTCAAAGGTGTACGTTCATGAGCCCATGCTAAAGTTTCAATCGATTCCTGCCAATATCCATGCCAGGAAATTAAAAACATAAATCTAGTAGCCCAAACAAGATGTCAATCAAGATGCCTTAACTGGATAAGTTCACTTTGAAATTTATGTCGGAGGGTTTTTCCTCTGTTCGGGATGGCTGTATTTATCGGACGTTTTCATACTAAAATGTTTTGGAACTTAGTTTAAGGATAAATCTTTGACGGAAAGATATGAAGTAATTTTAGTAAAACTTAGTTGAAAATTTTATAAGAAACTTCTTAAGTCCTAGATGGTCTACTAGTGTGCTGATATGCAGTAATTCTTTTAGTTGAGTGCAAGTTTCTATGCCCGTAAATTATTGTTTGATTCATCATGCGTTAACTGTGACAACTGAAAATTTGTGGTATGGAAGGTTGTTTAAAAATAATTCTAAATTGATAATTGTAATAGTTGAAGTACTTCTGTACGTATAATAGTTCGAAACATGTATGGTGATTCTTTGAGCCGTAACATGAAACTGCTGGATATTAGATAAAGTAACTTTCGATCTTAAATATGTAATTTGAAACCTATTTATTTACTAATCATATTATCTGTTGCTATCGATTTTAAAATCAGTCCGAATATTGTTAATTAAGTACACTGATTGTATACATGCAATGCAACTGAAGATTGAATTTATAGAAGTGAAATAAATTATGAAAAAAATGGGTTGAAACTTTGATGATTTTATATATTAATCTTTATTGATGTTTCCTTTTTATGCCTTTTATGATAAGCATAAACATACAATCTTTGTGCATCTTTCGTATATGTAAATTGTAGAAGATATTTTTGTATGTTCATAGACTACATGATTATCATAATATATATCTAATCATGATTAGTACGTACCAAAAGGAAACGAAATCAATGTAAATTGTGTTTATCGATGCTATAAGACCTTTGCATCCATGTACTTATTAATATCCCCGAAAGTGAGTCTAGATACGTATTACTAAGTTTATTTGGTGAGAAGAAGATGACATTAAGATGTTATACGGGAGGATTTTATTTACCCTTTCAAAATATAAGTTCTAAGATTCTACACTTTCTAGTGTAGTGTACTTTTTATTGTCAGTCTTATTGTGATGTGATGTTATTTACTAGAAGAGTAAGCCATACTTTAAACAATATATTATTTACCTTATAGTTCTAGGTTGTCTATAGTATGATGATCGCACATAATGTAACCTTGTGATTTTATTATGTTACACGATTGACCACAAAAGTGATAAGATGATAAGTGAACGAGGATAAAAATTTGGAAAATATTTAAGTGTTATATGCATATAGACTATTATTATGGGTGTGAAAAAAGTTTAATTAAAATACCTAATTTAAGTTGAGTTTTCTTGATGCATATAGTTTGCGATATTTGTTATGATATTGAGCTTGACCATTCGGGCTTCTTTCTTTAAATGCTTCTTTATAATTCTAAGGTGGAAGATTTAGTATTATTATTATGGTATTACAACGATAACTAGGTCATACATTCACGATAATGCATGACGAATTTAATTTTTATAAATGAATAAAATATTATGGTCGATTAATCGTAGATTTTATTTTATAGTTTATAAACCCGCGATAACGCGCGCCGAATTTAAAATTTATAAATGAATAAAATTTTTAGTCGATTTTTTTATATTGTGACCGATTTCTTTAATTTAACCAGAGACATCAAATATTTAAGGGCCAAAAATGTAATTATACGAAACAAATGTTGATCTTTATAGACCTGCAATAATGCCATACGAATTTAAAATTTATAAATTAATTAAATATTGTGGCCAATTTTTATATAGTTTATAGACCCACTCTAACGAAGGACTAATTTAATTTTAATAAAATGAATAAAATATCGTAGCCAATATTTTTATATAGTTTATAGACACTTTAATTTTTATAAATGAATAAAATATTTGGTATATTTTTTTTAATTTAAATAAATACAACAAATATTTAAGGGGTCAAAAGTGTAATTATATGGAAAAAAAATTAAGATCGTTGGATCGTAAAGAATAGAAATAATGAAGAACTCATATTTCTTTATTGTATTCTCTTTTAGTTATATATAAAAACTAGGTATAACCCCGCGATAACGCGGGACGAATTTAATTTATATAATGAATAAAATCTTATGGTCAATTTTTTATATAGTTTATAGACCCGCGATAAGGCGTGACGAATTTAAATTTTATGAATAAATAAAATATTTAGTCGATTTTTTATATTGTGACCGAATTACGTAATTTAAACATTTATTTGGTCGATTTTTTTATATAGTCTATAAACCCGCTATAACGCGAGACAAATTTAATTTTAATAAAATGAGAAAAATATTGTAGCCATACAAAAGAGATGTTGATCATTTAATTTTTATAAATTAATAAAATATTGTAGCAATTTTTTTATATAGTTTATAGATGCTTTAATTTTTATAAATAAATAAGATATTTGGTTTATTTTATAATTTAAATAAATACATCAAATATTTAAGGGGTTAAAAGTGTAATTATATGAAGAAAAAAAATTACGATCGCTAGATAAAAATGATAAAAAACAATGAAGAGATCAAATTCTTTCATCCTATCATCTATCTATATATATAAAACAAGGTTTTGGATTGCTTATGTGTCAATCTCCTATTAATTTGAGTTTATGTGTCAATTTCTTAGGAACTAAGCTTATTTGTCATTTAATCCTCATGCCACCTCACCTTACCCATTTTCACTTTTTTCTTTAAATTTAAATATCTTATAAATTGTACATCAATAAATTATAAAAATACTTTCGACGAATTTTTTTTCTTCCTATTTTTAACGCTGATTCCAAATATGTAATTTTTATAATTTATTCGCATACGATTCATGAGATTTTTTGTCATTCTTATTTGAACTCACCCATTATGGGTTAACCCAAACTGATGATGAAGAGTTTTGAATAATTTTGGTTATTTGGTTTTTTAAATGTTGATAGCCATTGTCTACATGTGGCTTTTGAACTCTTGCAACCTATGTTAATTTACTACGTAATAATTTCAAAGCATGGGTTTTACTATCAGTAGCTATGCAATCCCATCATATTTTTATGTTGATGTTGGATACGGTCTATTGGTAATATGATTAACCTTTTGATTATCTTTCTTGGCATTGTCACAAACACCTACTTTTATTGACATACCTGTTGTATACCGTTGAGAACGAGTAATCGTTTTTATTGAAAATGAGAAAATCAGTTTTGAGATGAAATTTTATATATTTTGATTTAGGCAAAATTTTTGTTAATCGTAAAGTATAAGTTCCACATTTTTGAACTATTTCAATACTAAGTGATTCTTCTTTTTCACAATTTCTTTAAGAAACGTAAATTACTAGTTTTAATAGTAACAGTACCAATGTTGCATTATCTTAGCATGTTAGATTAATTGTGATTTTTGAAGTTTAAAGGTTGTAAATGTATAAAGTTTGTATGTTTACATGATATTATAATGCTTAAAACCACATAAATCATTATCAACCTTAATATGTTGAAACTATATTTGACACATTAGTTATTTATTAAACTGTTTGAAACCGTATTTTTTAAACAGCCGTGCATCGCAAGGGCTCAATGCCTAGTATCTATATATATACTAAAGGAGAATAAGAGGTTGCTCCACAATTTGCCACATAGGCAAAATGCAACGTGGCAACCTCTCATAATTTTAAAATAAATAATTAATTACATATTAGAATTAAATAATATTTAAATATAATATTATTTAATTAAAGATTCTATGAATCTTACTCAAATACTAATTTAAAAAATAATATTAGATTATTAAATCTATTAATATTAATAATATTAATTTTATTATTTAATTACTTAAAAATAATCATTGGATTTTCACGAATCAAACTCTAAAATTTTAAAAATAATTAATTATATTAAATTTTATAATATTAATATTATATGAATAAACATTATATTATAAATATTCTATTGTCAGATGACAATATCTCAAAAAATTTAACTAATTAATTAATAGATTGAAGCTAATTATAAATTTTAAAATAAATTCTTTAAATAATATCACAATGTTTTACGGACTACGAAGTACTAATTTATCTCTTTTTAATTTTTTTGGTTTTCAGTGAAAAAATAACCACACAAAATTATGGTGGATACATATGTTTAAATTTAAATCAAGATAAACCATTATTGATATTGTTTGGATATATAACATAAATTAAAAAAATTGAAAAGTTGATAAAATCCTAGAAAGATATTTAACCATGAAACTTCGGTCTATACCTTATGCAATATAATTCTACATATGAGTCAATCTTCATCTAAAAGTAAAAATTAGATATCTGTACCTTATGCAATCACCAACTTGGTGGAACAAAATTACATTGTTTTCTGATTTATTGTTACAAAAGTTATGTATGTAGTTAGAACATTTTAGCTATCATTGTTATTTAAGTTTCTTTTATCAATTGTAAACATATTGATTTGATACTATATAGTTTGATATAATAGTAAATAACTTTCATGTTTGCTATCATAATGTTTTCCCATTTTTATAGAAGTTCGAGAATACAGAAAGTTGTAACGATATATAAGAATTATCTTAACATTACGTGAACTAAGAGGTACTTTCTACATCTACCTATTCAAACTTACGGGTTTTTGTTTCATTGAATATTTCGTGCTTCTTTGTCAGACTTATGTTGTCTATCGTTCAACTTGTCATGTGCAATGGAATTTATACTTTTAGAACGTTTTATGTTATCCGATAATTGATGTTAGTTTAGCTTTATTAATGTTATTCACTTATAACTCAATTGGCCGGTTTCGTTAACTTATTTATTTTATCTAAATGATTTGACGTAGATAATAATGGTAATTTGAATTGATGCTTGCATCTAAAGGTGTGTTGTTCGATCCGACATGATCTTTACATTGAGTTCTAAATGGATTGGAACCGTAAGACTACTAAATTATAATTGTATGTTTATGTTTATTATAAATAAATAAAAAAGGTAAATAAAATATAGGTATCTCCTATCATTCTATTCACAATTAACTATCTTTTATTTTGATGGGTGAGATTATTAGTATAGTTTTATATTGTTTGTGTTCTCCTAATCTTCTACAAGTTGTATATAAACTCTTTAATGTTGCTTTATGTAACATGTTCATTGTATGTTAATAAACTCACGTTTTTTGTTGTAGTTTTTGTTACAAGCATCTAATGTTTGTGGTGGGTGATTTTTTTTGTCAGAGTAATGTTTCTCATATTTTAGAGTTTTGCATAAATATGTTAATTAGTTATTTACCAATAGATTATATTTGTAGATAGTTATGGAATGTAAGATTTTCTCTATAAAAAACTTTAGAAATCTTTTTATTTATTATATAAGAATTGCATAATCTAAATTACCGTGTATAGTACGGGTTTAAATCTAGTTTTAATTATATATAAAGATATTCGATGCGAGAAGATACGTTGAAGCACCTGGTTACGTGTACTTCTACGGGCATACGTAATTAGTCCTAAAATATGAGTCAGCCGCCTCTTTTCTAATGTTAAGTCCAGTGACCTTTTTTGCAGTTTTAGAAACTGGTTTGGGTCCGATTTAAATGGGCCAGGCCTTCTTGTTTATCAAAATATGGTAATTATTAATTTATTGATTACAGTAATAAAAAGGAAAATCAATATTCTGGGAGAAGCATATACGTAATTCTTTTCAAGCAAGTTTCGTTTTCGGTGTTAGGGTTTTCGTTTGCTATATTCCTCTCAGATCAAAAGGTACATATATGACATGCATATAGTGAAATGTTATGTATATACACTTCTCTCTAAAACCCTAGTTTAAAGCATGATTACTTTATCTGTAATCACTACGATCTTTTAAAGTTTAGATGCATAAAGTTGGCAAGAAACGGAACATATTATTCCAATTTTAATGATTTAGATGCACAAAGTTGCAATTTATATTTCGTGTTTGCTAAATGTGAGCAATTGAATGAAGTTCTTGATTCTTTTAGAACAAGAAAATTTTAGATACCCTAAGTTGTCACATTTTTTTACTTATTGTTACATTTCTTACCTGTCTTAAAGTATGTTCGTATGTTCTTAAAGAATACTAACTTGTTTCCATCATTTATTCACTTGCATGATAAGTACATAGTAGGATCGTTAGGAAAAAAAACTTGGTATAGAATCTGGAATTATCTCTAGTTTAGAGTTTAGACTCTTAATCCGATTAGCATAATAGGGATGAGAGTACGGTCTCGTTATGAGCAATATCTTGGTTGAATAGCCATCGATCAAGTTTACAGCTAGCCTTAAATAGTTGATTACATGTACAGAGTTGGGGTAAATATATAGATGTAATTTGATGAACCGATGTTACAAATGAATTTCAATTTGTTCATGCACCTGAGGATGCTAAAAAAAAGACCATTAGCATTCTTATTTGCATGATGGATCAACCAGTACAATCTCTTAGATATTTCTATTGGGGATAACATCTATAATGGCTAAAAGGTAGAATCTATTTACAGTTTGAGCACTATGCATCATTTCCCCATTTATATTATAAGGTGCTGATTATCATTTGATGTGGGATTGTAATTTTCAGAACTGAAAGAGTAGGTATCACAGAGAAAATGAACTTTGGTCAAGATCATGTTAGACCATTGGTAAATGAAGATCGATTGAGCAGCTTGCCAGATAAAATTCTTCATCAAATTCTTTCTTTTCTGGACACCAAATTTACTGTTCAAACATGTTTGTTGTCTTCAAGATGGATGCTTCTATGGACGTCAATGCCGTATCTTAATTTTAGTAGTCAAGGTTTTGATTATCAGCTAAAATTTCATAATTTCGTTACCCACGTTCTGTCTCATCGCAACCATCAAACCCAAGTGTCCTCTCTAACGCTATATTTCCATTGTGATGCTAGTGATGATTTTGTGAACCACATTGTAAATTATGCTTTCTCTCACAATATCCAAACCCTAACCATCATGCATAACAACTGTAACAACTACCATGCATTCCCTACTCGTCTCTTTAGCTCTCAAACTCTTACAGATTTCACCTTAAGTACTATTAAGAACCAAACTAACTATTTTTATAGACCTAGCCGTACATCCATAACACCTTGGGACTTTCCATCTTTAACTACTTTGCATCTCAATAGTATTGCATTGTATGAAGAGCCCATTAATTATTTCTCCAAGTGCGTCAACTTAAAGAACCTCACTTTGAAAAACTTCATCGTTCCTCGTGGGGAGGTATTTGACATCATTACCCCTCAACTTTCTAATCTAACACTCATCAATGGAAAGCATACTAACGTCGTCAATGTGATTGCACCTCAACTTGAGAATCTCATCATAACCAATTGCTCAATCAAGTATTTGAGTGCACCATCTGGACTTTCGTCTTTGTCTTACAGTGATGATCATCCTCCACAGTTGTCTAAAGATTGTTTTCATTCTTTAAACAAAGTGACCCTGAGTTTTAACTTAATTATTCATAAATCAAGGTCTTATAAGAAGAAAGATGCTCGTGAGACTATTACCATGCTTCAAGAGCTCCATAGTGCCAGATTCCTTAGAGTTAACTTAGACATTGTTGAGGTATATTATGTTGCTAAAAGAGTGGGTGTAAAGGTATGTGTTAACATGTATGTTTAACGTATATAGTTTCTTGTCATATCTGTGCAGTGTCTTTCCTCATTTCCACGTTTGCTCTCACAACATTTGTCACCTTTTAGCAACTTGATTCGATTTAATATAGACTCCAGCAGGAAGGAACCATACAGAGTAAAAGTGTCTACTGAAACTCGAAACTTCTTTCTTGCAAACTCCCCAGACGCCGCATTCATCACAGATTTACCCGAGGTACCTGTATATTGTATTTAAAAATGTTTCATTTGCCTAAAAGTGTATGCCTAAAAGTGCGCCTAAAGATTTGGTTGGTGAATATGGTAGAATGATCGGTAGAAAAAAGGAAAGAGAATAAGTGGGATCCATGTGTCATGCGGTGTATGGATTAGGCATACATTTTGGGTGCATTCAACATTACTCGTATACAAAGGGTATGGACGTATGGTGTGGGCATATTATTTCTAATTTGAAACCATTTCCTCTTAATGTGCAGGAACCACCTACAAAAGCAATGCTTGCGAAACTCGAAGCAATGCGTGCGAAACTCGCTAAGGAGAGGAAGGAGACCGAACTGATTGCAGACATTAAGACTTGTATGGTGGAAGTGCAAGCATTGCTAGATCGGATAAATGCACTTGCTGAGAGAAAAGAGGTGAAGGAAAACAAAGTAGCTGTTGAGAAACTTGTGGCAAAGCTACTAGTATGGAGAAAAAAAAGAATAATGCAAAGTGAATCCGAGAGGACTCAAATCGATGAGGTAGCGGCTGGATTGATGGTGGAGATCAACGCAAGTTTGGGAGTGATGCAGGATCCAATTAAGAACGAAAAGGATGATGTTGTAGCTGTTGATAAAATGAAGTCGCAGGTCATGTCATTGTTGCGAGAGTTGCCTAAGCGACAGAGGGCGAAGATGGAAGCATTCTACTCTCATCAGTTTCAACAAGCTGAAAGGCTTCGTTTTCATCTGTTTGCAGGGACTTTGATTTCAGACGAAGTTTATGCTTTTATAAAAAAGGTGTCTGATAATCTCTTAATATTTCAAGGCGATTTCAGTAGCAAACTTCTTCTGGCATCACAACCATCTTTTTCTTCAGAAAATGTAAGTTCCGATTTAATATTTGACTTGATTACACATAGATATTAGAGTTGGCAAGATGGTTGGTTTGGGTAGAGTCAAACCAAGGTCAGGGCAGCTTGGGTTGTCCCACAAAAACATTTTGTCCTTTTCGTTTTCTTTCTTTTTTCTGGTATAACTAGTTTATTCATAATTTATTATTAAAAAACCAATATGATTACAATATTAATTTAAATATTCAAGTAAAGGATTTTGAAGGTAGTATGCAGATACGCATTAAAAAGTATATATATACCTTGGGCGTATTTCAGCCC
Source organism: Logfia minima (assembly GCA_963921325.1). Lineage (NCBI taxonomy): Eukaryota > Viridiplantae > Streptophyta > Magnoliopsida > Asterales > Asteraceae > Logfia > Logfia minima. Next base: position 31,419,350 of record OY992769.1, read on the forward strand.
TTTTGACCATTGAATCCATTTTTTTGCTAAGTTTTCTATTTGACCCGTTTGATCAGTTTGAGTTAAAACATAGCCGTAAGATAATGGGTTGAAATTGCCACCTCTAATACCTGTACTCCAAAGTATAATCGTATAACATGTTTAATGTTAGATTCCTGCATCCTCCACCTAGAGTATCAACGCTATGCCATGAATCAGAACCACCCAGGTAACCCCTCTTTTGTACAACACTAAATTTCACTTTCAGCTTTCATATTGCTATATTTTCGTTAATCTAATCATCAAGCGTCTCACTGTCTCATTCATTTCCTGCAAATTGCATCTTTTTAATGTATCCAAAACATTAAGAAAGAATTGTAGAAAGATACAAGTTATAATCACTGCATAATTCCAATCCGAGTTATAAAACTTTGTGTGCTTAGTCCATTTGTCTCATGTGATTGAACAGTTTGTGCATCTGATATATGGCAATTCATTTTCTTTGTTTTATCCATCTCTTGCATTATCTGTAAATATATTATCTTTGATGTAAGCATATCCTCTATAGAAAGACTTTATGAGGATCAATATTGTGAGAAGTACCATGAATTTTTCACAGATGTCAAAGATTTTGCAAACATGAAGATGTCCTCATCGAGTTCATTCAGTTTCTACTTTCTCATTAAAAGGTCCAAGTTATCAGTATCGGAATTGGACTTTATTGGAGTTGTTCTGGAATCTTACTTTCGCTGCAATTCTTCATATGAACATTAGTTTACTATATGCCTTTACTTTTAATTTTCTTACGAATTTATGATGACTATTTCGTAAGCACTGCACTTTTTTAGTCCAAGATACTCCGTTCCAGTTCCTGATCTAGGAAAAACAATCATGACACCGTTTGTACTATAACACAAATGGAACTAAAACATATGTTGGTAAATTTATATCTTCTATTTAACTAATGTTTAGACCATTTTCTTTCACTAGCTAGCTGCATGATAACCCTTTCCTACATGTAACTTCATATCTTCTATATAACCAAGTATTTATCAAATTCTAAGAAAAGTAGCGAAGTGTTGTCCATCACCTCTAACATGTTTCAACTCGATCCAATTATTTTTGCTTTTGACACTCAATGTTACTAGGTACTCGATTTGCATTTTTACAAATTATAATCCATTATTAGATTTTTTCTTGAACTCGTACATTTTTGGTGTATTAACATGTGAAAGGTGATGTATTAATTAAAATACAGCAATAGTACACTTTTTGATCCATACGTACGCCATAAAATCACTTCATCAATGCGTTGAGTACAAAGAATTTATTCATAAATTGTGTGTTGTACTAAACAAAAAGTGTGAAAAGATCACAACCTGTTACCTTGTAGTTTTCAATTTTCACCTCATGAACATTTATCATTTGATGACACCCCTTTTTAACTTATTTTCTGCTGGTTGTATTATTAACATATTTTTAAGCTGTGTATGAATGTTTTGACAATGACAAGGTATCCTAGCTAGTCACTAGTCTTAACATGAAAAGATCACAATGAATGTTTTTAAGCTGAGTCTGAATGTATTATTAACATGTTTTGTCTGGATTGATAACTTACAATTTAATGCGAAAAAAGGTGTTGATTGATGCGATTGTCTGTACTACTATATGGTACATTTGGCGGTTCAGGAACGAGACGTTGTTTGCGACAAAGGCTCCAAGGAGAGGTGAAATTCTTGACTCAATTAAAGAGTTTCCTTTATTTGGTTCACTAATAGAAATAGTAAAAGTAATTATTCTTTTATTTCTTGATTGCAAAAACCTCTAAACTCTTTGTAATTGGTTTCTTGCTCTAGCTATTACTAGGCTTTTTATTTTTACTATATAATTGGTTGTTTCAAAAAAAAAAAAAAAAAAAAAAAAAACTAGTCTATGTGCGAGGTGTATGCGGTGAGAGTTGCTAAGTAAGGTAACGAGGGGTTGCTTGTTGGACGCAATCCCTAAAAAACAACACTTACCCGTCAATCACAGACCCATGTTTCTCAACCAACATTTCATGAGTTACATTGACTTTTCTATTTCACTATCATACTACGTCATTTCGGTTTTAATTATCTTTTACATTGCGAGTAATTTTAACAAACAGTAATTTTTAAAGTTGTCTGTTCATGATAATATTATTTAAATAAAACAAAATTTTAATAAAATTTTTAAACTCTATAACATTTACGCTTATAAAACAAACTAGTTTATGCATTCGCAGCTACGTGGGATACACCAATTGATTTTATAAAATAACCATTTAAATTAATAACAATCATAACTTGAAGAGTTACACGTTTAATGGAAGAAAAAAAAATGTTTTGGTTGATATTATAATTGTGTATATCTAAGGCATATAACATAAACTGTAGCTTATAAAAAGGGTGGTGATATATCTATCATTGTTTTTGATAGATCCACCAAATTTATGCATTAAAAACTTGTACCATACACATCAATGATGCACAATGATGGTGGATTATCAAAAACAATGGTGAATATATCAACACCCTTATAAAAACGTATCATATGAAATCAAACATGTATATAATAATGAGATACATTTTATTACCACTTTAAATAAAATAAATAAAATCTAGAATTGAAGTACAATCAATAAGCATTTCCAAACGAAAAGAGTATCAAGTTTTCCTAATTACGCAACGCAACACAACTCTTGGGATTTCTGGATTGTCCAAGACGTATACATGTAATACAGAATGGTTATGACAATTGCGGAACACATTATGGAGATCATCATTATTTGTTATGCGTGCTAGAGAGAATTCCTCATTCAATTTCCTTCATAAATATTGTCTCCAAAGCAAAAGTACCTTAACCCTCAGGTTCCAGCCATCTTTCTCACTGTCGATCAAAATGTTCAACAGCCACCATGAGGAAGCTGAAAGAGTATTTAGAGCATACAATTGAATAATGTACTCCTTTTATAATGGAATGAAGTCAATGAACAATTAAATGTACATGGATATGATCGGTTTGGAAATATACATGGATATGATCAAATATTTTCTTCAATTAAATGTTCCAAATTGTCGACGAGATAGTAAAGATTTTTTAATACTGTATTACACGCGATAAACTTAAACTGAATGTATTTACATACAATTTTTTATCTACTAAATTTCCTTAAAATAAATATATTAGATTTTAGGAATTAATTTTAGGAAATTATCATGAGGGGCCAGCTTAAAATTCGAATGTACATTGTATCTAAAATTTAAATGCAATCAAATATGAAGGGGTTAAATGTATATTAAGGGGGAAATATGATATCTTTAGTTATCACGGTGGGAGTAATTAGATACATTTTTGAGGGATTAGTTTTGATTTTCGGGATATAACTAAAGGATTAAAGAGCAACGAAAAAGATTTGTTTAGGTAAACACTTGTATCTTTAACCATTGGATGATAAAAGGAGGAACCAAATGGAAGACCAGATCTCTTTCAAGTAGTCATTCATATTTTATATATGTTTAGAAATTATGGTTAACTGGTAATCTGGTATCATATAAATTAATGCCTATGTAAATACCTTTGGTCTAAGTATTTTGTTTGATTTGTAAATGATAATTTAGTGATGAGGCCAGTCATCCACATCAAAGTCAAAGCAAGAAGAAAGAAATTGGGCGGAGCTCCCGTCTGATATAACGATGAATATTATACTCAACAGAATTGATATGGTTGACATACTTGAGAATGTCCAAAAAGTGTGTACTGCTTGGCGTAAAGTCTGCAAGGAATCTGCTCTGTGGAAGGGCATCAATATGAACGACTTCTTGAACTCAGATGCAGATATCTCAACTGAGGACATATTTAAGCATGCTGTCAATAGATTCCAAGGCCAATTGGTTGATGTCACCCTTGTGAGTTACCACAGCTACGGTGGTGGGCTTCTTCAATATGTTACTGATGGGGACGGGAGCTACCTATAATCTTGTATATATTGTATGTGATGTAATGTATGTATATGTATATAAGAACAGAAGGTTATGTTTTGAACATTTACTTTTAGTTCTTTATCCATCACTCTGTTTTGAAGTTTGAAACTGATTTACGTACGAGCTATAAATCATGAACCACAAATCAACAAATGTATTAATTAGTCACATTTTATATTCATTCTCGTTATCTGTGCTTATCTTGGAAGAAATAATTGAAACATGGAAGCGAGAGTTTGGTACATAAATCTAAAGTTCCCATATTGAACATCTTTTATTGTATACTGATTATTATGATTATTTATTTTTGTGATTCAATTCACCTTTCGTTGGGCTTATTTTCTTATTGATACTAATGGTAATTTTTTTCGTTATTCAAATAATATTTTTGCTGTATGCAACTATGTTTGCACTTCGACATTGTAAGACATTTTATGTGGTTGGATAATTATGGTTGCCACTGTGTTCTTATTAAGTCAGAATTTACAACCTAAAGTTGCGACGTTGCTTATTAATTGTTTATACTTTTTGAACATGGAAATGGTATCTGGTTCCTGTGGTGTCACTGGGAGGAGGACTGATGCCTGGTCGAAACTCCCTATGTTGGAGGAACTCGGCCTATATTCAATACAACTCTCAGAAGGGACTGAAGAGGTTCGTTTTTATTGTCCCATGCTAAAAACACTCAAAATGAATCGAGTTGCATGCAGATCTAGGATCAGATATACTGGTGAGAGGTACTTTATGAAGTATAATGAAGTAGCCATAGCTATTGAGAAAAACTTAAAAGAGTTAAGGCACCTTGAACTTAACTCATTGGAAACAACATGACAAATGTTGGGTTGCACTATTCTGGATGGTTGTCGTCAAATTGAACACAGTGCTTTTACATTGATCTTATAGTCTAATAGATCATCATCACCGTGATTGTAAATTCCAAAATAATGAAGGGCATTGAAATCGTTGACTAATGTATCCGTCATATTATACAAGAGAATCCAGAAAATAGTCGAAGAAGTCCTGATCATAAATATAAGGACAGCCTTCAATAGAATCTTCACGCAGTTTTAGATACTTAATATGCTCGGAGCATCTTTTTCCCAAATCTCCCTTAAGATCAATGTAAAAGCACTGACACAAAAGAATACCAGGAACAATTCTTCTAACAATCGTTGATTCAAACAAATACCGAAAATTAGGTTAAACTGAGAGAAAAATTGAAATTTCACCAGATCATTCCACAATGTTCTCCAAACCCTAAACAAGAACTAGAAATTTGAACAGGCCAAAAGAGATAAACAAGCCGGACTCTAACCAAAAAACAAAGTCCTTAAAAATAGGAAAAAAAACATAAAAAAGCTCATCACTCCTAAAATAAAGTGAATTTGGGCCTGAAAGTTGAGGAAACTGCCTTTGGCCATTTACCATGACGTTGGGCTCGGCCCAAGCTTCAATTCGCCAGCTCGTGAGCTTAAAACGAACACTCCTAACCCAAGTTATGACCTTTTTCGTGAAACCCCTTTTGTTACACGATCTTGAACCTCAAGAAACATAAGGGCCCGATTCTTCACACTTGAGTCCGCCTCAAAAATCTAGAGAAGAAAGTTAAAGGAAGATAGAAGTACAAAAGGAGGTGAGTATACAATGTGGCTATAAAGTTTATGGCTTTGAACCTTTTGATCATCATGATGGGCATCTATCATCAAATTGTTTTAAATCACCTTAACTTTTTTTTTTTATTATTAATTAATTTACTTTTAGTTTCTCTTCCATAGCCTCAGTTTCTTGAATTTTTGGGTAGTATTTTTTATGAGAGAAGTAGGTTTCATATAACTTTTTGTCCTTTTTACTGTTACACCTCAAAGATGACTACCCATAAGGCAACAGTTGCATACTTAGACAATGATCATATTACAGTTTACACTTGTATAATTGCAAACATGGTGTTAATATTACACTCGTAGACTTGCAAACACGGCATCAAAAGCGTGACCAACTAGCGCGTTTGACCCATGCAAAAAGTCGTTACATACAAATCGATAAAAATACAGGTTTCTTAACTACTAATAAATATAAAGAGAAAACCATGAACTCAATGAAAACTTCAGTAAGTAGGAACATGGGTTTACTTATGAATAATACAAAATGATCATATTGATCTCACCTTTTATCTCATATATATATATATATATTAATACGACATGGAGAAGTAGATCTACTTGTTAATGACATGGCAATTTCTTCTTATTTCGCCTTGGTTTCCTGTCAGAACCTTGAGTCCACCCATTCGACTCATTGAGTAAGCAAATCCACCCTTGAAGTCTTCAAGGCCTTTAGCATATTCATCGGTTAGATCATGGGTGTCATCACCATAAAGCAATTGTTGGTCGACCCCTAAAACGGCTTTGTTGGCCAACACTCTTTTGTAGTAAGAGTTGCTAAACTTATTATTTGGGTTTTCAGGGTTCAGGTTAATAAGAGGGTTGGGCTGTCCCAACTTCACCTTCTTAGGACATTGCTTTTGTAAGGAAGTTAATGTTGTTGGTTCCATGGTGGGGTCCGGTTTACCAGTGTTATTGAAATTGTATAGCCGGTCTAAAATGTTGCTGCAACGAGTCCTGCCCATCATATGTCCTCCTAAAGTTGCCCAAATGTAAATAAAGAGGTGAAAAACGATACCATTGTGAGACTTAAAACAAATGGTCATGACCTAAATGTTTGTTTTCGCGACTTAAACTGCTAATAAATGTTGAACTTGCAACATACCTAGAAGTGTACCCATGTCTTGCAAATTTAAACCTTTGGATGTGAAGTATGCGAGAGCTGCTTCCCATGAGATGGAGGGCGAGGGAAGGTCGACCCATGAAGCTTCTGATTTCAACCCGTCTCTTCTTCCCAAAAAGACCGGATACGATGGTCCGCCTGACTATAAATTTCACATAAAATAATTGAAAGTAGCGTTAGGGCCCATAAAAAACGTCATCCCTAGGTGTCAATTTTGACGCATTTATTTATAAATGGTCATTTCAAATGAGAGGATGTAAAAAATTTAGGTAAAGGGGTATTAGGATGTAAAAAATATAGGTAAAGGGGGATTGTACCATATGAGTTGGTTAGTGTTGTAATAATATTATTTCCATAATTATATATAATTCGATGATTATTTTCTTAAATAAAGGATAAAAATGTTTTAGAGTCGAAAATTTAATCTAACCTGTTTACCAGCTATCTAATTAAGTATTAACTTGCGTGACTTACTCATCTTGCCACCTATAATGGTTATGATATTACAAAAATGAAGGAATGGTTAGAAGGCCTTACGAAGAAAATGGCATCTCTAGTTGCAAGATTAAGAATATCGGAACATGAGACTGCCCCAGGACACCTTGCTTCAATAACTTTCTTCACTTTGTCGATAACAAGGAATGCCCCCAACCCCCGGTTCTTTGGCGATTCTTTCTCCGTGTTTGTACCATCCAACAAAATTGATGCATCGCAACCCTGTAATTTCACACATAATGTTTTTCAATTAGTGTATCAACAATTAGTTTTGAAGGAGTTTTTCTAACATGTCTCGTGAACTTTGTGTATCGTTTAAATATCATAACATATATAGATATCTCCATCACTAACAAAAAATAACAAAATGTATAATATTAAGTGTATAACAAAGAGAAATAAAAGAACGTACATTAACCATGCAATCGGAATATAACAACTTAATGAGCTTTGGCGTTATTGTCTTGTCCTTGTCAAATAAAAGTTTCATTTGATATCGAACAAATGGTTCGACATTAGCACATGTATTATGAACCTTGTAGTAATGACGGATCAACGGTGATGACTCTGGTGGCAATAATCCACTTGCCATCACCTTAACACAGTTGACCGCCAATATTACTACAAAGGCAAGAAACAAACACCCTGATCTCTTCATTTCCTTATTGCGAAGTTAATTTCACCACAGTTGTATGTTTTTATGGTATCTTTGGTGAATGTGCATGGATGATAGTTAACATGAAGGTATGTGTATATATAGGCTCCAATTGTAGTCTTCCACGTGGGTTTGCAGCCAATGTCCACATGGAAATTAGATTTTTAATTTTTTAATTCAATTGCCAGTGGGGCTTTCTTAGAAACTTCACCAATATAATTAGTTTCAGTTTAGGTTTGCGTGTCAAAGGTTTAAGAATTAATAACATACACAATGTTACCTTTTCTAAAATCTTTTGAAAGTAACATAATTTTTTATCATATCAATAAATCACATATCATTTTCATATAAAAAAGTCCGTGTAATACAATTTTTTATTTTTCTAAGTAGAATACTCTTTTAGCAATAGCTTTAAAAATTATAGTTATAAAAAACCTTATAATAAAAATTTAACTAGAAATATGGAAATGAAAACTGTAAAAAGTACACCACTCTCGTACTCATATCATAACAAATTCAATGTCTCTTCACATATTGGTTGATCATTCCAAAGTGTTTGAAATACAATCATTTTAAGCTTGTTCAATTTGTTAAAGACGACTCTAAAGCTAAATCTTGTGATTTTTTTCTAGCATCTAACTAGTTTTTATATATATTTCAGCTGTTTAAGAAAAAACCTCTAAAAATTAAAAGAACCTTTAAACATATTATATTTTCTTGAATATGTTTGCTTTTCCTTGAATTGTTGAGGACACATACGCACGTGTGATATGCCAACAGTTTGACTAACTCCATCATTAATTAACATTCCCCGAGCATTCTATGAGTACGTAATCGTCTATAATAAGTTACGCGTTATAAATGGTGTAAAAGAAATTACAAAAGTACAAAACAAAGGAGTTGTGTGGCATATCATAGAGGTCATGTTCCATTGAATTAATTAGCTGTCGACTTATATTAATTTCGTAAATAACTGGTAACTTAACATTCTAATCTTTGAGTGATTGTAAAAATTTGAATAGATCTTGTAATTTTTTTTCTTTTCTGAATGATAAAAGTGATAAAAATATGTTGATCAGGTGTTATATCATTAGATGCCTGACATATAAAAGTATATCACTGAAAATATATATAAAAGAAAATAAAAGATCCTACATATTTTCAAGTAATATGCGATTAAATGCATGTACTATTTTTATGATCGATAAAGCCTCTAAACTATTATATTAATATATGATTAAGTCCTATACCATTCTTTTGTTAGATTGAGATTCTTTTATGTTGACTTTAACATAAGAGGTCATGTTCTCTCTAAAAAAATTATGATTATTGCAGTTTTATGTAAAAGTGAATTATTTATATTAATTGAGTTTGTTTTGTGACGAAACATGATCTCTTATGTTTAAACCAACATAAAAAGGTCCAGACCTTTTTTTTGTTAAAGTCCCTAAATTTTTTTTGTGTTATTCAAACATATATATTTTTATAGATGAAACTACTTTTGTTCTCCAACATTTCTTCCTTTGGTCTCTTCGTCCGAAAGATCCACTGGTCTTTTTGGTTCCCGTTTACTTTTATGATCGGAGACTTCTAATAAATTGCCGTTAAAAAAATTCATGTAAAATAAAGAATTCAACAAACCTAACAAATTATGTGATAAAATCGATAATCAATAATCAATATTCATTTTTATTCAAGAATTTTCCACATTTTTCAAATAAAAAAATCGAAGAGGACATGAAAATAATGTGGCTCTATTACAATTTCTTAAACTCTTACACCACATATTTGCAACGTAAAAATTGTATAACTCATTATTTTTACACGAGTTACTACCTCGTATAATGTGGTTCATGGATGTGTGCGATTGGTCGGCCATGTATGCATATAGGCCCTAGGGATGCACCCGTGCATTGGATCCTAGATCTCGATCCTTTACTTCTTATGAAACACCTATAATTTATCCACCTATAGTGATACGGCATCCTTCTATTTTTGTTCGTTTTAAAGTGCTGAATGTATATCCATTTATTGATTATGTCTAGCATGTGAACGTTAATACAGCTGAAACACAAATACCTAGAAACATAGAGTTATGAATTTGCCTGGATCAATAACAAGTGTTCAACGAACTTCAATTTAATGTGTTTGACCAAAGAAAATGTAAAAAATGTAAACTTTCAACTCAATCATATTGTGTACTACATTTTTAAATTTTCAATAGTGATACGAAGTTCATTAAATATTTATTGACAAATGCTTTTAAGACATATGTTAGATAACCCTTAGAGTCTGTTTGGCATGAAACTTTTATGAGTTTTTCGGAGCTTTAGTTTTTAGTTTTTGAACAAAAAGCTTCTATGAAAATAAAAATCTTGTTTGTCATGTACAAGCTGTAGCTTTAGAGTCCAACGAAAATCTTAAATTCTCAAAGCTACTAGAAGTAGCTTTTCGTGAAAAGCTTCAAACCTAAAGTTACAGCTACAACCTACAACTACAGCTACAGCCTACAGCTAATTCACCAAACATACCCTAAGCTTCTACTGTTGATGATTCTAACGACTATAACTAAAAGAAATCGTGTTGGCAAAAAAAAATAGAGGGAAAAGCATCTCTTGTAATACTTTAAAAAAGAAAAGTCTTCAAGCTTCAATTACAATTCTTAGTCAGGAGTTTCAGTTTATTCACCATCTTCGACTCCAACTACTATCAAAAATACCTTAAGTGCTTAAATTAAACAATTATCTGTTTTCGTCAAATAACACTTAAGATTTTTTCTCTCTATTTGAGAAATATATACTATCTAAGAAGGTAGGTATAACACAGCTAACTTTGATACTTTGAAAAATTAAAATAATATCCTACATTTTCTAAATGACAACTTGAATCCAAATAGTTTAGTTATAGTCAAATGTTAGAGTTTAATAACCCATGTTCGCTAATCATTAATTTTAATTAGCGGGTTTCATTCAAGTTGTAATTATAATAGCTATAAGCTCATTTTATAGTGGTTATTAGCAAGTCTTTAAGCCTAAACTCGATTACTAGATATTTGCAATATCAATGTAGTCGCGAAGCGCTATATCGTTAGTTACACAGTTTTGTTTGTTTTGGATCCTGTGTGAATGCGAAGTTTCTAGTTGTTAAATGAAAGTAAATAGTTTATGGTTGCTTAGAGCATGGAAATAGCTATCGAGGTTTGAATGTTTCGATGCTCCAAGTAGTTGAAAAGCATGTTAACGTACAAAAATAATAAATGATACCTAAATATTAAAACAACCTTTGTGCTAAAAGGAATAAATCTTAGATGTAATACATAAACATTCTCCTATGACAAGTAAATTACGTTTCCAAAAATACTAAATACATACAGATTTTGAATTGTTGGGATTGATCACCATAACAAGAAATCAACAACTATGTATAAACCAATAAATAAATTCACAAAATAGAAAAAGTATAGCACACACACTTTTTATGTGAAAAACCTCTCAAGGAGAGTAAAAACCACGAGCCTTATAAACCATTTAACATTCACTATAAGTTAAAGATATTACAAGTTGAAGACACTCAACTCTCAACACTCTTGAATAGCATCTCACATGCCTCACGTACGATAGATTACTATAATGGAATCCTGGACCTTATTGAATCACCATAAACTTACTACACTGGACTGAAAGAGACTCTCATATATTTTCAATTTTCTCAAACTCCTCACTAAAACTCTAACACGACTCCTATATTTATATAAACAAACATCATACCTAGTTTAACTTGATTCCAAGTCACTCTATTTTAGAAATTAGAATGATTCCCAAACACAAATTGACTCACTTATAACAAATTAGTCAATTTGCATTATATTTGTTTCAAATGAGTTGAATTAGTAAAAGTATAGCACAAATTTATTAGTGAAACAAGTCAAAAGTTAAAGTCATAAAAACACTGTATATTTCAAATTGTACAAACATACGCAACACACTTTTTAATTACTCAAGTTGCACAAAATAATTTCCAACTTTATTTCAAAAATGCAACATAGTTGTAAAACATAGAATATAAGCATTTCTGTTTTTCATATGTTTTATGTTGTTTGTACTTGCTTTACCGCTGTACGTTGCACCCGTCAATACATTTTAAAAAGGACGTTGTGTTTTTTGAATTTAACTAGTAAATTAAAGTCGACCAAAAGTAATTTAATTTAATTATAGATAAAAACAAAACAAAAAAGTTATTGTATTTTAAAATATATACATGTGTGAAATATACTTTGTAAATATTCAAACTGTTTATTGTTGGTACTTTATATTTTATTGGTCGTACGTTATACACTTTGAAACAAGAATTAAGAGTCTGTTATGTCCCTTGAAACAAAATTTGAAAATTTGATGTGCACATTAAGTATTTACAAAATAAATCATGCGCATGATACTTTTTAAATAGTACAATTTGTTTTTCTACCTTTACCCTTTAAGTATTTACAAAACTATAATTAGTTTTACTCAAGAAAAGACTATAGCTTAAGACCATATTCATGGAGAAAAAACACTGGGAAGTCAAGATATTGATTCTCGACTGGTGTTCAACTCCGATGTTAAAAGGTCCGAGTTAATTGAGTTGTCAACGCTGCGTTGAAATGTTATTTTTTTTGTTTTTCTATTTTGTTTTTCTTTTCCTTTAATATGATTTGTTCAACAATATTTTTTTGGACCTCTTTTAACTCTGAATGTTACATTGAACTCCATTCAAAATCGTATTTGGTGTTTGACTTCGGTATTAAACTTAATATTAACACTGAACTTAATATTAAACCACTCATCGTGCTCTAATAGATTTTGTACTCACATCCCTTTTTCGTACTCGCATCCCTTTTGCCCTTGTCTTTTTCTAGCTCGTAAAAACTTGTTTGATAGGATATATTTATATAAATATAAATCAAGAAGGGATTAAAAAAATTTATTCATACATTAAACACATTTTCTGATATACTCGTAAAGTGAGCTCTGAAGTGTTGTATAGTGTATGTATCAGTTGTTAGGTTAAAAATATAAATCGGAGTAGCTAACATACAAATATTGGCATCTTAAGACAACACGACCCAACTCTATAGGCTAAAACATCTAGCTAGCTGATATTAAAATATATTATGATATCGCCAATAGTGCGTAGTTCAGTTGGTAATTTGTGGGAGCATCTTAGCCATCAAATAAGCAGAAGGTCAAGGGTTCAAGTATTGACACTCCCATAGTCACAACCGTTTAATGAGTCAGGTGTGCTTCTCACATTACGGAGAGGCAGCCAATTGTAAACCGGTTAGAGTTGGCGGTTATCAACTTTTTTTTTTTTTTTCCATCAAAAATATATTATGTTATCTTTATGTAAAAACAAATATAAGAGTGTCAAAAAAGAGTGTTCCACTTGAACATTGGTGATATCAGATAGTAATGGTCATGAGTATCAGAGCATGTGCAAGTTTGTGTGTGAAGTAGTAAAACCATCTTGAACGCAAAATAGTCAACTACGTACTTTTCGTCACACCCCTTTGTGCTACCAAAGGTTCTTCTAATAAGAAATAAATGTACAGTTTCTAATAAGTAATAAATGTACAGTTTTTGATGTGTGTCCAGCCTCATTTGTGCTCACGGTCTAATAAGTCCAATGGGTTTTATTACATTTTAGGGCTTGGTAAGAAGCCTTGTATGGTATATATTAAGAGGAGGAATAATACACCGATATATATTGTTTGGAGGAGGTGACCGACGAATTTTTTCTGATCAATTCTTCAGAGTGAAAAAAAGACCGACTGCTTTTATATACTTTGACTTTTAGTCGTTTTTCTTACTTCCGCTGCAAGGTGTGTGTGAATCCTAATCTTTGTGGTTTTTTAATAGAAGGTATTTTAGGCTTTGATCACTAGAGTTGATTGAGTAGTATTGGTGTTTGGATCAATTTGTATCCGTATCTCTAGTAGTCCGTTTGTTTATTTTCTATTGATTCTGTTGGTGTTTTCAAGCGATGATCATGTGTTTGAAACTGTGAACTCTTGTAAATTTACTACTTTCTCTTTAGTGAATTTATTGTGGATTTGACCCGTGGTTTTTTTCCTCTACACTAGAGGGTTTTCCACATTAATTATGGTGTTGGTATCTTCTTTTATTTGCTATTTATAACTTTGGTTAGAATTAGTTTCGTTGAGTGTTTTGACATTGATTTTTTACTTTGGAAGCTTTTGGCTGATAGTTTGTCCAGGAGCTCAATAACTTGTATAAGAGCATAAGATTAAGGTTGTCATGGAGTCCAGTAACAACTTCATGGTTAAACTGACATCAACCAATTATTACATATGGAGATCCTGTTGGATTTTTAGATCAAAATCAAGGTTTAAAACAAAGATAAATTGCAAAGGAAGCTTAAAAGTGAGTTGATCATATAATAAAACACTTTTATAAAACCCACCAAGATCCATTTACATGTATATTAAGATTAACAATTGTAGGATGTTTAAAGAATTACAACATTTGATGTCTTTGAACTCTTTTGGAAGTAGGGTGTTGATGAAGATGAAGATGACAAGAACTCAAGACAAGAGTTCCTTTATAGCTAGTTCACCAAGTAGCTTTTTGAATCAACACTAGACGCTAGTCTATATATCCTTGTATGAACAAGCTCTAAAGCTCTTAAGAACAAATTCAATTTGTCTAAGAGAGTCAATGTATCACACACTTCTTGCACTAACTTTTGCAAGAGATGAAAAAGAAATGTAGAGAGCACAAGTAGAAGTAATGAATAATGCTTGTAGTCTTATGCTTGCACACTTAAATAAGCACTTTAAGTCCCATACTTGAAGATCATGCAAGTATGGACCAAAAGCATGGCATAAAGACAAACTAGTAAGTTTCGACTCATCAAAGGAGAAGGAAGCAAGGAGGGGGGGGGGGGGGGACCCCCTTTTTGAACTTTTCACACTTCCATGTTGTGTACAAGTTATAATGCCCAAACTCTCGAGGTCCAATAAGTTGTACATGACATTTATATTCATATCAAATGACTTCTAACGTGTTATATGCCTTGGAACATTTTTATTATAACAAAATATTAATTTCCAATTAATACAAGGATTATTGATAATTAGCAAGAATCAAATTCTTACAATTAATCAATTAGTGTTTATTTGTTATTGGTGTGACCATATATGATCATATATTATTAGAAATATCATTCTTATAATGATCATTGAGCATAAAGATCCAACAAACCCATGATGGAAGATTTATTGTATTGCATAGATTAGTATGACCCACTTGAGGTAAAATGGACCAAACCAGAAAAATTGTCAAATAATGAGTGGGATAAGATGAAAAGAAAAACTCTTGAACAATTAGGCAATGGGTTGATATTAACATATTCAACCACGTGTCACAAGAAACATATCCATTTAAGTTGTAGATTAAACTTGAAGGTCTTTACGAGAGGAAAACGGCTCACAACAAAGCTTCTCAAAGAGGCTGGTAAACCTTAAGTTGAAATATGGAAAATCAGTGTCTAAGCATCTGAGTAATTTTCAAGATATCATCAATAAATTGATTGTCATGAAAATCATTCTTGAAGATGAGTTGCAAGCATTGTTCATATTAAGCTCATTACATGATACTATGGAAACATTAGTTATCTTGATCAGCATTCAGCACCCAACGGAGTAATTTCTTTAGATGTAATTAAAGAAACATGTTTAATGAAGAAAAAAGAAGAAAAGAAATGGGTGGTGATAATTCACACACTCTCATTGTTGAGACAGAGGTAGAATCAAGAGTAGATGTCCAGAAGGGTGTGGGAAATCAAAGTACATGTCAAAGTCGAAAGATCGTAAAGAATGACTTGTGATTATTGCAACAAAACTAGACACACACAAAAGTTTTGCTACCATTATAAAAGAGATCAAAATAACAAGCAAGATTATAAAAAGGACAGAGATGACAAAAATACAGTAGCGACAACTTCAATTTTGATGATGAAGTTACGTTGGTATGTGCAGCCAGTGAATGTCATCATATTGATAATGATGATTCTAAGTGGCTTGTTGATTCAGGGGCTTCGTATCATTGTGTACAACACAAAGAGTATTTTAGTAATTACCAAATGGGCAATTTTGGTAGAGTTAAAATGCAAATTAAGATTTTAGTTGATGTTGTTGGAACGGGTGACATTCACATTCAAACCATGGTAGGTGCAATTTGATCTTGAATAATGTTCGACATGTTCCAGATTTACGATTCAATTTGTTAGTTTCAAATGTTCGTGATCGACAAGGTTATCGACAAGTTACAGAGAATGGTATGTGGAAGTTGTCTAAAGGATCAATGATCATGGCGCATGGTAAGCTATGTTGCACTATTTATAAATGAAAGTGTGTGTTGGTGAACTCAACTCAGTTAAAGATAATGAACCTATCAAATTATGGCATCAAAGGTTAGGACACGTTAGCGAGAAAGGGATCAAACTTCTTGCCAACAAGTCGTTTATTCATGTGATGCATCTGATTCTATAGACCAATGTGATCATTGTTTAGCAGGAAAACAATATAGAGTGTCATTTCAAAAGCAGTCCACCAAGAAGGAACTTGTTACTTTTATCGATGATACCACTCGAAAAACATGGATCTATAATACAAAATGTCAAGTGTTTGAGATTTTTCAAAAATTTCATGCCATGGTAGAAAGGGAGACAACTATGAAATTGAAATGTCTTCGCACTCAAAATGGAGGTGAGTACATCTTTAGTGATTTTAGAAGTTACTGTTTGAGTCATGGAATCAAACACGAGAAGACGGAACCTAGTACACCACAGCACAATGGTGTTTTTTGAGAGAATGAATAAACCATAGTTGAAAATGTTAGACGTTTGCTATAAATGTCTAATCTTCCGAAACCATTTTGGGGTGAAGCTATTCGAACATCAGTATATCTAATAAATAGAGCCCCATTGGTACCCTTGGGTTTTGATATTCCTGAAAGAGCATGGAAAGGTAAACTTCCTTCTTACTCTCATCTAAAGGTTTTTGGATGCAAGGAGTTTATGCATGTTCTAAAGCAACACAAGTTGAAACTTGATTGACAAAGTACTCCTTGTATATTTGTTGGATATGGGGATGAAGAGTATGGCTACCGGTTAAATGACCCTCAAAAATAGAAGGTTGTTAGAAGCAGGGATGTGATTTTTCAAGAATATAAGACGGCATATGATTTGTTAATTTCAGGTAAATTCAATACACCTAATTTATCAATTAATGCTTCTAATGTTTCTCTTACTTCTGTATCTATTGATCAGCATACTACTGAAGAGCATGAAGGATCACAAATAATTTATGATACGTAAGAGGTACAATCTGATGAAGAAATGCAACATGGAGACGATGTACCATCTGAACATTCTCGCATCACATGATTCATATGAAGAAAACGATGTTCATGAGCACAAGGAGATGTCCACTCCACATGTTGAAGATGTTCAACTTAGAAGATCAACTAACAGGATGTCCTAGTTCAGAATTTATTCTTGTTACTGATGAGGGGGAGCCAGAGAAATATCAAGAAGCATTGTCAAGCCTGGACAAGGAACTTTGGATAAAAGTTATGCAAGAGGAGATGGATTCTTTGAAAAAGAATAATACTTATGATATTGTAAACCGTCCAAAGGGGAAGAAGATCCTAAAGATAGGTGGGTGTTCAAGTATAAAAAGGATGGGAACAAGCTTGTGAAACGCAAAGCTAAAATAGTGGTAAAAGGGTATAGGCAGAAAAATAGTGTCGACTTTGATGAGATTTTTTCCCCTGTAGTAAAGATGGCATCTATTGTACTGTGTTAGGCATAGCTACTAGTATGGACCTAGAACTTGAATAACTTGGTGTAAAAACTAACTTTCTACAGGGCTATTTTAATCGGGAAATTTACATGGAGTAGCCGGAAGGGTTTGAAGTCAAGGGAAAAGAAGATCTTGTTTGCAAGTTGAAGAAGAGTCTATATGGGCCTAAACAAACACCAAGGCAATTGTTTAAAGAATTTGACTTATTCATGACACAAACGGGTTATATAAGAACTTTAGCTGATCCTTGTGTATACTTCTGAAAGATTCAGGGAGGTAACTTTGTTATTCTTCTCTATATCTAATGATTCACATATTTATTATATATAGTATCTTTTCTATTAATCTTGTCATGTGTTAATGTCATATAATTAAGTTTAATTTTAAACATACGACATTAGGCATATCAATCATTTCTTCTAAGATTAAATGTGTTAGTAACCAGAAAAGGCTTTAACTTTTTATGATTAAGTTTTTTTTAAAAACACAGTATCGATATATGTATACTAATAGAAACAATTACCTCTTAAAAAATCAATAAAACCACTCCCTGCGAGGGAGTTTTTCTCAAGTTCTTGCCAAGAAGAACAAAGGAACTGTGGGCCTAGCGTTCTTTGTTCTTTTGAGGCTTTCGTCTCGTTGTAAATGGAGAGGAACGAAGAAGGGGGGAGGGGTCGGCTAACTTTTTTCTTTTCTTTCTTTTTTGTTTTGTTTTGGATATATATTAAGGTTTTATTAGTAAATGTGAGATATAAAAAAGTTCAGTTTTTCAGTTTTTATATGCATTGTTTAGTTCTTTTTAAATTCTTTTGATATGATGTTGAGATGACGTTCAGTTCTTAAGTTCTTCAAATCATCATCGTGGTCTAACTAGTTGTTAATTAGTATTTGACCATCTGACGAACTAACATTCTCCAATGCTCAAGAAAGGACATCTAAGTCACATTTACTCGGTAAATTATAAGTATACGTTAATTAACATATGACAAAGTCTCCCCAATTTCAAATAAGAGTTTTCGAGTTCTTTTAGGCAAATAAAATGGTACTTTAATGAGAGAGTATCGAATGTCTTCGTTGCCCGTTAAATAGTATGCAAAGAGCTATTAAAAAAAGGAATTTGTTCATTGTTTGCAATATTTTAAGCACCATGTGGGAACGCTTTTTGTTCAAATAGTAAACATATTTAATGTGTAGTTTCTTAGAAAATTATAAACTTGAAACTTTAAGAGTTATAAAGATGCATAAATACCGTCGTAAAATAGTAGCAAGTAGTCGAACATGTGAAAAAAAGCATCTAAAAATAAGCAAAAAGGGTTGCTTGTGGGAAATATGGTTGCTTGTTATAGCAGTATTTAGAAGGCTACAGAGACAACACAAAGCAACCTGGTTGGCAACCGACCACTTCAATTCTTTCTTCTACTATTAAACTTATGTTTAATATGTATATGTATATGTATATGTATGTATATTAAATATTTGATGACTTAAATATTGTAGTTAAAACCAGTTTAGGAGTAAATATTGATGTTCACACTGTATTAAAACAAATTTTGAATAACATTTGAGGCACGTTTACCGTTAGTTTATTCGTAGTATTGTTAAGAATAAATAAATAAATAAAATAAATAAATGTATTAAAAGAATCATTACAAGTTTTAAAATATTAAATTCTTAAGAATATAAAATAAATAAACCATAAAATGTAGATCAATTAAAATATGACATAATTTTAAAAGTAAAATAAAAATTAGCCCATTTGATAAAAGAAAAGACATTAGCTCATTTAAAATTGACTTGACCCAAATAAAAAAGAAAAGACATTAGCTCATTTAAAATTGACTTGACCCAAATAAAAAGAGACTAGTTTAAAAAAAAAAAAACCATGTACGACTACTTCATTCTTGATACTTCATCTTCTTTACCTTCTTTATTTTTATTATTGATTTTTTCAAAAAAAACAAATAAAAGAAAAAGAGAAACAAAAAGAAATCAACCAAAAAGTAAAAATAAAAAGAAATATTTGAGCAGTGTCCCGGGCGGAATGCCGTTTGAAATGTTGTTCCAATGGCATTCCTAACGGGGAACGATCACACGTTCCTCACCGCTCTATGTCCACTTAAGTGTAATGTGTTATTTATTTAGTATCCAATGAATTGGTGGCATATGTTTACATGAAAAGGTAAAAACAGAAAAAGATTTGTATGTTGAAAACCTCAAAGTGAAAGTAAAAGTGGGTCATGAGTTCATTTATCCCCTTTTAATTCATTAAAAAGAAATATCATAGAAAAAATATTAAATACGGTAAATTTTAAAAACATTGTATTATAGTTGAGATGTACCATAGTTAAAAATAATGCACTATAATTTAAAAAAAATAAAAAAATAAGCCTGCATCATAATTGAAAAAAATTGTTTTTAATTGAAAAAAATACTACATCTAATTATTTACAGGAAAAAAGTTCATCATAGTTGAATAAACACTACATTAAGATTAAAAGAACACTACATGATAGTTGAAAAAACACTACATTATAATTAAAACATAGTAGAAAAAATTATTGCATCATAATTGAAAATAACACATCATCTTTATTCAATAACTCACACTACATCATCGGTTGATAAGAAATATATTTTAAAATTAGTAATAGAATTATGCGCAAAGTTTCCTCCTGTAATATGAGTTACTACTCCTTGATCACTTATACTTCCCCAAACATCCTATTGTATTTTCCAACTGACTACTTAAAATACATTGTGCATCCATAATAATTCTAAGAATGCATGGTCCCAAGCAAATACTTGACATGTTTCCCCTCCCCCTTCGAGGCCCATCACAAGAAAATGAAAACCCAAGATTTTCTTTATCCGATATTCAAACGGGAGCTACGAGTAAATAAAACACCTTTTAGAAGTATCAAGACCGTCAATACGTCACGTGAATCGTAAATACATTCAATCACTATATCATTCTTTTAAATGAAGATGTTATTGTGAGTCATTAAGAGTAATAAATAAGGATAAATTTAAAATTTAATAAATTTTCAGAGTTCTTATTGAGTAATCAATTAGGATAAATGTAAACATTTAAATTGCGACCGAAGGAGTAAAATAGATAAAAATTATGTTAAGACCACAAAAAAATATTAAACATGTTTCTTTTCTTAAAAAATTACTCCTAAGCTAATAGGAAAATTTCTTACATGATATACGTTCAAGTTTTGCTTTAAATTTGTAAATATAAATAAATTTAATAACTCTACCAGACTACTTTTGCTCTTTCCGTTCTCCTTTTCATTTCCCGACCAATTTTGATTGGCTTTCCCATATTCTATGTTCAAACGTATCATTCAACTCCCATTTTCCAAATTTTAATTGCCTCTTTTTTTCTCGCAAACTCCCCGAATTCTACGTATTAGTTGAATTAGAACAAAAAAAAGAAACACATATCTAACCACTTAAGAGATAACAAACAAATTAAAAAGAAGTGTCAAATTTTTTGTGTGTGGTTGATGGTTCCTACACGATGGCGGAAGTACCAACATTTGGCAGGAAAATTGTTAGTTGAGAAATGTCGAAAAGGGGTTGCGGCAGCGAAAGTTGGTCGAAGATGTGGTCTACATCTTGCTGTAGAAGTTGGTCGGAAATGGCGTTATATGGTGGCAAAAATGGAAGGTCCGGTATTTCATCGATAATTTTGTCCGGCGATCAGATTTCGGACGGAGGTGATCGGCTACGGTAATTGGTGTCTGATAACGCGTAAATAGTCAAGTTTTTACAAATGTTATTAATCTCATTTTAAATAAATATTTAACATTATTCCGCGATATTACATTTATTTGTTATATTTTGTTAAATGCATAAAAACAAAGATGATGCCGAAAGCATCACAATAAAAAAAATTAGAGCGGAAACAAAAAAATATTGATTTACGATCCCGTACGCGAAGATGTACAACCCAGTGCACGACCCAAATCATGGTTGAGTAATGGCCCAAACATGGCCAGCCTGCATGACCAAGAACTATCAAGACCATAGCCAAGATTTCCGAGTCACATGACCAAGGAAATCCTAAGCCATGGCCGATAAATTTATTGGTTATGATCAGGCGATCACTGAGAATTTTTAAATCACATGATTGATATTAAACTAATATTTTAGTGTTTAAATCATAAGAAATTCATTAAGTTTGTCACGTATTTAATCTTATATATGTATATTATAATATATAGTATCAAGATCTAAAAAGAAGGAAATTTTGAGCGAGAAGGTGGAAAAATATATATTTAAAACTTTGATTCAGCAAAAAACAAGTATGTTTCAATAAAAAACAAATATGATTTCAAACTGAATTTAAGGGTTATTTTGTTGAATCAAAGTGTTCAAAAACTCTTATCCGCCTTCTCCACTAAATTTTCTTTTCTCTTAAATCCACTCCATAATATATATTATATTATATATATATAGGGTGAGGATAAATAGGGAAGCAAAAAAATTAGAGAAGGGGGAAGTAAATCTCAACCCTTGATTTCATCATAAATGAATTTTTAAAAATCACAAAAAATTTTAAAATTTAACATTTATCACAAATGAATATTAAAAATATTTTTTTTAAAAAAATCAAGGATTAAGATTTATTTTTCTTATTTCCTAAAATTTAAAGCTTCTCTACAGATCATTTCCGTATATATATATATATATAACCCTACCGTCTCGATTTTACACACAAAAACAATGCGATCAAAAACTCATCCTTAACAATCTTCCGATAAACTTGTCCAAACACCCCTCGGCCCAAAATAACAAAGGTTAAAACTTAGAAGTACTCCGTACTAATAAAGAATATTAAGGTACAAGTAACTAATGCATGTCCTATATCTGATCAGAAAATAAAATTATATATGCCGTATATCTATCGGTGCCCGTAAAGATCGGAGGGAAGGTTAATTAATCTACTGCCATAATTAGTTCTTCAATTGAATGGTTCGATCATCGCCATGGCGTCCTCTCTTAATCATCTGACCAATATTACCCTTCCTTCTGACCCAGGTCTGCATATACGTACACATCTATATCTATATCTATATCCTATATCTATATCTATATATATATACTCCCACTTCTTTTATACTCTTTTGTTATTTTTTATTTATTAATCTGTTCGGTGTTTATTTTACTTTGTTTTATCAATTTCTTGTGTTATTGTGACCTTCCGTACTTAGGGTTTAAGTTTGATCGTGGTAAATCGTTGCTTGTATTAACTTTGATCAACGTAATTAGGGTTTCACAGAGTTTGACTGATGGTCAAACAACTTCTGAAATGGAGTAATTGAAATTGATTTTGTAATTCAAAATGTCGTGATGCTTTCTTTATCTAGCAAAAGAATTTAGCTATTTGGGGCATTGGTTTTGAATTATTGATGTAATTAGGGTTTTTGTAAGCATTTGACTAATAGTCAAACAAATGCTTCTGAAATGACTAATTGATTTGTTTTTTTCTTTTTAAGCTAAACTGCTGCAATGTTTTCGGTTTTTTTTTGGCAAAAGAATTTAGCTATTTGGGGCATTGGTTTCGGATTATTGATGTAATTAGGGTTTTTAAGCATTTGAGTAATACTCAAATAACTACTTTGAAACTCCGTTGTTGCAGTTTCAACACTTAAGTCGGAGTAATTGATATATATTTTGTTAAACATTTGTCACCTTAACGTTTAATTTGCATTGCTTCTTGTGTGCTGTAATAGTGTAATGTAGTTATTGATTCTTTTTACCAGTTATTTATTTTTCTCTTGAAAAGGTCTGCATTTCCCTTCACTTTTAATACAATTTTCATAATCGGTGGACTTTGTATGTACAACAATCTTGGGCTTTAGAAAGTGTGGTGTTTTGCATTTTTCAGGTGGGGACGCAGTTCCTATACATGTTGTAACTCATGCAAGCCAACTTCCGCCTGAGTTCTTGCAGCCATCACCTGATAAGAAGTTAGTTATCGGGTTTGACTGTGAGGGTGTTGACCTTTGTCGCAACGGAACTTTGTGTATCATGCAGGTAAGTTGGCGTAAACTAATGAATATTGTAGTTATCTTATATCGATAGTACACATTTGACTTTGATCAAGTTTATTGATTCACATTTTCACTATGAACACAACTACATAAGTTGGTTTTGACCTACTTGTGGTTTGTTTTGTAACACCTGCATTTTTGTGTTATGAAACTGTGGCTAATTGGTAGATTGTTTATTTGGTTTTGGCAGCTAGCATTTCCAGATGCTATATATTTGGTTGATGCAATTGAGGGTGGAAGGACACTTGTGGAAGCCTGTAAGCCTGCACTTGAATCTAGTTACATCACTAAAGTAATTCATGATTGCAAACGGGATAGTGAGGTCTCTAATTGATTCAATCCCACTTTTAGCATTTTTCACTATTTAAAGAATGGTTTTGCATAACGCTCGCCGTTCAATTTTGTTTTGAAGGCATTGTATTTCCAATTCAACATCAAGTTACACAACGTCTTTGATACCCAGGTGAGTGTAAGGATATGGATCTTTGGTGTTTCTTTGTCTTTGGGATCACCAAATTCATGATTTTGTATCATTTACTTTTAATGGTTTGTTCGTATCATCGTCCAGCTGTTTGTGCTGACCAATTTATCTGTGAAACAGATTGCTTACAGTTTAATTGAGGAACAAGAAGGCGCGACAAAAGTGCCAGATGATTACATATCATTTGTTGGTCTCCTTGCTGATCCACGTTACTGTGGTATTTAGCCTATTCTTTTGCAAAAAACAAGTATTCAGTGATTTATTTGCGTTGTGCAATATTTTAAACCCTTAACTCAGTTATATTCCCATCTTGCATGTTTTGAGAACAGGCATGTCTTATCTTGAGAAGGAAGAAGTTAGAGTTCTTCTCAGGCAGGTTCGTCATACACTGATATATATGCATCTTAGGATAGTTTTTTTGGCTACAGTATAGGCATCTGAAATATTATCATAATAGTATTTCAAAGCTATGTTATGTGGAATGTACCAGGACCCAAATTTCTGGAAATATAGACCGTTATCTGAACTGATGGTGCGTGCAGCTACAGACGATGTCCGTTTTCTTCTGTATATATATAACAAAATGGTGGTGAAGATGAACCAAAAATCCTTGTGGTATCTTGCTGTTCGTGGTGAACTTTATTGTCGTTGTTTCTGCATTACTGAAAACAGTTATGCAGATTGGCCACCTCTCCCTCCAATTCCAGGTTTGTTCCTTTTTACTTGTTGCTTCTTGTTCCTTGTTTCATCTTTTATGTTCATATATTATCCCAAGACGATAATAGTTTGCGTTTTATTAATCAAATTTTTTTATTGCAGAGAATATTGTCACAGATAACAATGCTTTCGAGCAAGAGATCCTCTCAGTTGTTGATGTTCCACCTGGAAAGATGGGACTAGTTATTGGACGAAAAGGAGCTTCCATTTTGGCTATTAAGGAGTCTTGCAAGTAAATTTATTTCCTTCATTATCTTTTTATATTTGTCTTTTGGTTAATTTTTTCTCCATTGATGATTTTGTTGTACTGACAGTGCTGAAATATTCATCGGAGGCTCCAAGGGACCACCGGATAAGGTTTGTCGATACATCTTTTATTTTTTTTTATTCGCCGGTTAACGGGTCAAAATTGGTACCGGTCAACAATGGTGTTTTTTGTACAGGTTTGGTCTGGTTGGATTGAACCATTATGTCCAAAGTTCTTGGATATCTTTATAAATTGTTAATGTTTAAATTATGTTCCAAATCGTCATTTGTAAATAACTGGGCTAATGGTGGCATCTTTAATTACAATTGTACTGCACTGCATCCTTGGTGTAAATTCGTGTTCCAGTTCTCCCTAAAGAAATTTATTAGAATCTTTCACGTTGTCTTGTTTTCTACTCTGCCTTCTGTTACGAAGTTAAAAGAAGTAGAAGTATACTATTTCTTTTGCTTCCCCTCGAATGGTAAATTGCATAAAGCCTATATCTATGATCAATCCATGTTTTATACTACGATCAATTTGGGTGATTGTAGTAATCACCTGATGATAGTTCACATTTGCCTTTTCATATATTTTCTACATATATATTTAACTGAACGTAAACTATGATGGCCCTGGTGGTCTGGGAATGCGGATGCTAATTATGATATTCGTACGATATTGTGTAGGTTTTTGTAATTGGACCTGTGAAGCAAGTGAGGAAAGCTGAAGCCATATTAAGGGGAAGGATGCTGGAAGTCTATTACTAAATGCTGCTTATGTTCTGTATTACTTCTTGTCCTTCCTGCTCCCATATTGTGTAATAAACCAAATGAAAAAAATGCTTACTTAATTTTCGTAATTGGGTAAGTTGGATATTTACCATATATCATTGTGCTCCTTCTTGTACAGAGCACACCTGTCGGTCAATTGTGGCTTAGCTCTAACGTTTAAATCTTTTGACCACTCTATAGTTTATCGATAGAGATGGAATGAGCTATGATGCTGTGAACTGTTAGTAGTTCCAAACTTGAATTTCTTCAGTCACAAAAAAGCTTCTGTTTTGGGCCTTTTGTTTAGTGTATTATTTTTCTTTTCTTTTTCTGCATTCTCCAATTTTGATTATTTTCAACATTAATTATAGTCCGATGCATATTATCTATATTCTCTTGTGGTGTGACATGCACAATCAGACATTACAGTTAAAGTCACGATTTGAACATAAAAAGTTAACAGTTTGACTGCATGTTACTATTGCCTTCAACTCTCTGACTTATATATAAAGCACTCAAACCCACAACTACATATGATATAAGCGTAACAGTTATATAATCTATAACTAGTATGATACCGATAGTTCAAATACTAAGAATTATTGTAAAACACATTTAAAAACTGCAGTTGTATACAAACCAGTTTTTAGTATCTGATATCTAATATCTTACTTGTAGTACTCCAGATCAAACTTCCCGTTCAAAATTCCATAGTCGTCGTAGATAAATAAAAACTCTAACTTTCTGGTATCGAATACTATCAACTATCTCACTCAAAATAACAGGAACACAACTTAAGAAGATCACAATGTTTCATACTCACACATTTAATGATGATAATGTGAATTGCCACACTATATCTAAATCATCCACATCAATAAAATGAACCAAAGGTGCTGAAGAGCAAGATGAGATAAAGTTTGACCCAAATGAATCACACCCACATAGCATATACCTCTGTACTATGTACTCTACTCATTACAGCCTTTACCCAAATGAAAGTCGACACTGCAAGAGCAAACAAAATCTCATCAGATGATTACACTCCACCATTATTTTATCATTCTATGGGTCTATTAACAACCTACGAAAACCATCAAAAAGTAAAAAGTTGTCTTCTATCACTCACGACATCACGTGATGACATTAATATTACCAGACAGAACTGTTTGTTATAAAAATGAAGATGTTGAAGTGTAACTAACAAGAGAAAACTAAACTCTTCACAAATCAAACGAGCCGAACTTACAAATGCCAACAATTTAAAAAATATTGAAGGGACGAGTTTTTGTAACTTCAACTTCCATTGGATGATAATCAACTTCTGTCTAAACACATAGTTCATAATTAAAATAAGCATAGATCATGTTCCCACTGACCTGTTTATAGTGCCATTTCTGCCTGTAACGCAGCAAGTTCATCTTCCTCATCTGCATTCAGCTGTGGAGCTGGACGTGTTAATTGCTTGCCAGCTGGCGCATATACGAGGGCAGCAATGGCAGTTGTGGCAGGCTTCAGCAGTTCTTGTTCCAGCTCAGCGCCTTCTAAATCTTCAAGTTCAGCCTCCAGTTCATCCTGCATTTATTCACTTATACGACTAGGGGATCCTCTTAAAAGCATAAATGAAACAGCTCTTTACCATGAAACATCAAATTTATCACTTAATGAATTGAATACAGTGTAGGATATATACAAAGTAGGTTTTTATTATATACAAACAAAAAACGTCCCATCAATTTGAAGTTAAAAATTAGTATCCTTGACTTTCTAAGTCAAGTGAATCTCATTCATCATTAGGTGTTAAAGGAATTGGAGACAATACCTCGTCAAAATCAGCAGCCGCGCCAATAGGTGCCGATAATGCTTCTTGAATCTGTTTCATGTTCTCGGTTTGCTCATTTATTTCATCCACTGTTCGATCAACATAACCAATATTCCTGTATCACAGGTAAATGCAACCCATTGATATTTCATACTTTAGTTCAAATTTCATAAATTTATTTGTTCACATACCATATAAACACTACTCATAAAACAAAAATGTTAAATGGCCATTTTTGGCTGATAATAAGCAAAACAGATTAGTGCATTTGGTCCATATCAGATGTAGAATTCAGAACTTACAGCGCCTTCTGCATTGCCTTCATCGTTTGAGCTCCTTCTTGTAAAGCATGAACCGTGGCTGCAGTAGCATTTGTACTTTCTAGCAAAATCATCTGGTGTCCAATGATACACTTTAATCAATTAGATCTGTTCACTAAAAGTTAGAAGCAAAATGCAAAAGTTGAAGTCCATGAGACATCATCAAAAAGACACCTGATCATGAATTCGCAGTTGAAAATTGCCAAGTTGTTCCACTTGCTGTTCATAAAGTCTCTTTCTTTTCAGACATTGTAAGGCCGCTGAACGATCACCACAAAGACAATAAAACGTAAATAATATAATGCGAACTTTAAAAAAAGACTATAGCCTGTGGGTCAACAATCAACATCAACATACATCACATAAGTACTTCAAAAATCTACATTTAATAATTTACAATAGGAAAAATAAAAGTTGTAAAATTTTCAATCATACCCCTTTTATTTTTTTGTTTAGTGAATTCCTTTGCCTTTAAAACCTCTGCCGCAGCTTTCTTTAAAAGTATATTCTCCTTCTTCTCTAGTACCCCAAGTGTCTGCATGACTTTTAAAAATTATTATATAGGTACAAAAAATATGTCGCGCCATACCACAAATATGTCATTCAACAGCAAGAAATAAAATATTTCTTTTTCGGCACATGTAAGATGAGTCATAAATTTTCAACAGTACGAGATATAAGACCACTTGCAACGGTTGATACGTAGTCTTGGTATCACTACAAGTCACATCAATCACGACTACATATTGTGGGATAACTGCTCGTAGTGGTAATCATTACGACTGTTCAGAGACTTACTATTTTTTTTAATTTCTATTTTTTTAAAAAAATAATTCATCTAATAAAATAAAACTAATAAATATATATAAATAAGAAACATATTAAATTATATAAATAATTTCAAAAATTACGTTTTTAATATAAAGTCCATTTCAGAAAGTCTGACATAAATGAGAGACTTTTTATTAATTACATTTTAGAATTTTTTGACCCAAGTAAAAAAACTCAATATATAAAGCCCAGAAGATTTAGATATTAAAAATTAAAAAAGAAAACGTTTTTGGCCATCTTCTTCCCTGCGTATTCCCTCCCTGCACATCTTCTTCCGTTAGTATTTTCAAAAAAAGTTTTTCTTTTTCTGTTTTAAGCGAAGGATAAATGGAAAAGATATAAAAGCGTGTGGGCCACTTTTTCTTCGTGCTAGCTTCGTGGCTCCCTCGAGGACGATATCCAAGCACGGGTAGCACTCCGTCCGTGATGAACCTGTGCTCGCTCCACAGATGCGGACCACGACCCATTGCAAGTGGTCTAAGATATATTTGTATGTAATTCTTTTTCAAATCTATAAACCATAAGAGTAGCAAATTTATATAAATCGAAAAAAGTGGCAACTATTGTTAATTGTTCAGCCTACTTACTAAAACTATATGACCACCTACAACATCAAAATAGTCGAACAAGATGAACTGACCACCTAACTATTAAACATTCCACCGTAGGGTCCAGCCAATTCGACCTACTTATGTCTATGGCATGACGAAACGATAAAAATATAAAGTTGGCAACACCAAATATGTTGGTCATAATTTGATGTATAGTTAGCACATACACAGTAACTCTGTATGATAACAAGAATCTGATCACAGCTCAAAGCTATACAAACACTCAAAATTCAAGAACACGTTATCAAAATAGTATTCAAAGTCCATTAAAAAACCACACAAGCTAATTGAACACATTTAGCCAACGATAAACAATACAAAGTTACCAACAATAGGAAAAAAAAACAAATCCAATACTCCAAAATAATATAATGTACGATTTAACTACACCTACAAAAAGTAAGTTACTTTCACTTTTTTGTTATTATATGTAACAAACTTTCAACTTTTTACCACTGTATAAGTGGTGACGTGACACCAATTTTTGCATAACGTGTGTCACGTAACTATTGTACATGCTACATGAAGTGAAGTGACGATAAAAATTTCAAATTTAGAATTGCAGCAATATAAACAAGTACCTCATTTAATTTTTCTAACGTAGCAACGGTGTCGGGTTCTTGTTTTCGTTTGCCAAATAATCGAGTAAACATTCTCAATTCTTTCGTTTACGTGTTCTTGATACCTGATCACAATCACATAAATAAACTTTCAATAACATAAACAAATACCGTATAAAGATATATACATGGATAATGAATGTACCTGGTAATCAATGTTAACGTGTGATTTAATTGCGAAAGAAATTGAAAGACGATTTTATTAATTAAATATTATGTGAAATAAAAAGGGAGGGTTTTATATTGGGGTTTAGAGAGGGAAGAAGAAGGATGATCGGTACCTATAGATGATCTCTAACCGGTATTTACGCGGTTTAATTTGTTTTTATTTTATTTTATTTTATTTCCGAAATTTCCGATTAATTTACGAAATTTTTATATAAATTCCAGATTAATTTGATGTTTAGAAAGTAAAGAGAAGATTTATGGATTATTTTATTTGTAAATGCGTATCAATCAAATATGATAATTAATTATAATTATACTTCTTGATACAATGATAAGTTGTTTTATTAATCCTTTTATTTCAATTTAGTTTAATTAAATGGGTTAAGATTCTCTATTCATTAAGGATTATTTTTTTGTCTTTTTAATTAATTTAATTAAACTGTAACTCTTAGAATGTGCTTACCCAAGTACAGTATTTTATTTAGCAAAATTATGCACGTGTCTAATTAAATATAACTAAAATCATGTGTAAAGATACGATTTAGTGTATATGTAAAAATAAGTGTCAAACAATATACATTATAATACATAATACATGTAGTTAGATCTATTTAATGATACGAGGAAAGTTCAAATGAGAATGAAAAATCTGATGATAATAGAGAAATTAATCTCAATCATTCATTTTTATCAAGATAACAAAACTTCTGACGATTTTTTTTCTTCATTTTTTGTAGGTTTTTAAAATGACCATCACATGCGATATCAACTGTTTTTCAATTAATTTTATGTTTTTAAAATGACTATCACATATTATGATAGGCTTAACTATAATCTTTAATTTTGTAATTAGCATTCTCTTTTTTTCTTTTAAGGTGGTAATTAAATTTCCAGATGTTTTAATAAACGGGTATGACCAGGTAATTAATTTTGACAATTGACATTAATAATCACGTATTCTATTTCTATTGTCATTTGTCTCACAATAAAGTCGTAATTTTTTTTCCTTATCATTATAAATTTTCTTTATTTAAAGTAGAAAAATACATTTTTCTGAACGTGCCATTGAACATTTTTATACTTGATTCAACAACACCTATAAATAGATTGAGGTTCCACAAATTTTAGTGAGGACAAATGACAACCATGAAATTATGTTTCCAATAATAACAATAACAATAACAATACTAATAATAAAAATTACTCCTTATAAAGCTAATGATGGAAAAAATAGGATATATAACCTAAAAAACAATACAACTCACTAAAGGTAACTTTAATATGGAGTACATTATACATTATACATATACATATATATACAATAATGATAAAAATCCTGTGGACTATAAATATTCTTATTTTCTGACATTTATCAACAGCAAAAAATTTCTAGTTTTCTTATTTAATTTAGTGGATTTTAAATATATGTAAATGTAAAATGTAATTGGTCATAAATAGGCAATAAATGAAGGGCTGTGTGTGGAAAGACAGTTTAAAACGTTAATAAACTGAAATTCCCGCGTTTACAAAAACTCAGAACTGCCTACCTACGTCCACCACCACCGGCAATCGCAGGTAAATTTGAAAATGACGATGTCCATCAAATTCTCTCTAATTATCCGCTTCATCTTCCATCTCTTCACACCAAGTGTCATGGCAGATATCAAATCATTAAAATTAAAGAAGACAATCGCCCGATGATCCTTTCCGAACTGTTCGGATTCACACACAAAGGATTCGTCTCCGTGGCCATATGACTTGTGACCCCTGTGTTTAACATTTTCCCTTTCCCCTATCCACATTTAGATTTGATACACCACAATCTACTTAATAAGAGGGTGTTTGAGATTGCTTACTTAAGTGATTATTTGCTTAGTTGTTTATTTTAAAAGCGAATAAGCAAATATAAACACCTTCACAGAAACGGCTTATCTAATTATTTTTTAAGAATACATGCTTATATTTTAAGAAGATAATCACTTATATATAGGCAATCCCAAACACCCTCTAAGCATATTTGTAGACATACATTTTAGGTCTTGTTGTCAATTACTTGAGACGCTTCATGTATAGAGATCAAAATCAATATATTGGATTCACTTGCAATTGCTATCGAATAAGCTCGTCTCCACTGCCAAGAATAAGGTGATTACAATTATGCACCAGTACACCTCACATGCATAAAGTAACAGTTAGCTTCTATAACCAGCTCTGAAACAAGGCCTATATATCGAAAAACAATGAAACCATATGCCACAGGTGTGGCGATTTTGCTCAGAGGAGAAAAGATCAATCACCAAGAAAAGCCTGGAAAATGTCAACATATTAGGCAAACTCTAGACGAAAATGTGCTTAGATAACCTATATAAGAATTTAACTTCATTTTCGCAGACATTTACACAAAAGGCGTTAACTTAAGTATGTATAATATAATTAGTATCAGTATTGGTATTATTATACATAACTAGTTCCAATATTCCAATGATCTTTTTCAAACCAACTAAAAAGATTAATCCTAGTCAAGAAAAGTCATTGATAATAGAAAAGTCAAGGGCGGTTCATTAATCTGGAATTTCTTAATTTAACCATTAGTTTCTAATCAACGACTGAAAATTAAGAGACAATAAATAAATAAATAAAATTTCTTTTAAATGCACCACTAACCTTATTGTATTACTCCTTGTTCAAGACTTTCGGGACTTTAATGTATGGCTCCTCATAACTAGGAACAGCAGCTATTATGGCCTCCCTGTTACCAACCGAATATACATTGTTTTTAGATTGTATATGAATAATAAACCATTTTGCGTGTTACAAACAAGCAAAAAAAAGGTAAAAATAAATAACAAATAATACCTATTGGCAAATGTTTCAGGACTATCCTCACGAAAGCCTCCTGCTTCAGTATCTATAAAACAATAGAGAGAGATTAGTACACTAACATGAAAATGGGGCTTCAACATTATCGAAGTAATAAAATGGGATTTAATTTTATCAAACAAATAGGCAAAGTTGAACGTAGAGTCCATGCACCTGCACGTATTGCTGGTTCGATACTTTGAAGATCCACTTCTTGAAGTTGGCCAAACCTGTTAAAAATGGTAAGTCACATCATCTAAACTCATTATCTTCGATCCACCTTGAAAACTGTAAAATTATCAGATCTATGGATCCTACACTGCTACATGCATAACAGGGATACGACATTTAACAACGAAATGCTCTTACACAATTCGTCAGAAATTTTTTATTTTGAATGTTACCAATCATACAATTTACTTCCAAGGCATTGAGCAGACAATCATATTAGTCTCTTTATCAATATGATAAATTGATAATTACTAAATATATGGTTAAGAGTCCAAACAATCTAATAGTGTGTGGATAATAAAATAAACTTCTAACTTATTGAGCCTCTGCCATTGTGGAATACATCTAACTTAGAAAAAAGATATGATATGGTGGTGGATAATCAAATAACATAAACACAACAATTCGAGATAAGTTTAACCAGCCCATTTAAGCAACATTCAAGATTCAAATCATATGCAGAAGAAGAGAGGAATACCAGTCTACCACTTGCTGAATCTTGGGAGCAAAGTCTTCAGCCTACATTCACCAAATATCTCATCAGATTTCACTAAACAGATGAAACATTGTTTATATTGTTGTTTCATCGCGATACAAGCAACTTACATTACAAAATTTGATAAAACCCATGAATATGCGATATTATTGATAAAAACGAGTACACACATACATACATATATGTACGCATAGTAATTAAGCTGATAAACATATGAACACGACCCTTAGCTCATCCATTTTGTGTAGTAAGCTCAATGGGGGCACATATATGTTTAGCATTACAAACACGTTTGTCTCTTACTGCATAAATAAATCTAGTGGGTACCTCCTGTGGAGTGAGAGAGATGCGAGCTGTTTCTGCTAAACGAGTTACATTAGGTCGCTCCAAGCTGGAACGAACCGAGTAGTCACGAACTCCGACCCTAAACTTATACTCCTTCTGTCTAAGGGATTGATGAAATCGACATTTCGATAATTGAGTAATCAGAATACGATCGGATAAAAACGCTGGTGCTAGTACAACTAATGCTCTGCTTCCCATTCTTTTTCTATACAATCTGAAACTGAAATTCACAGTATACATACATTAACACATACACCGATGTTTCACACTATCAAATTGAAGAGCTGCAAATATTTAAACTGTATTAATAAAATGAAATTGAACCATTTTGTAAGCGGAATATGAAATTTACATGATTATAACAGGAGTATAATCTCTATTAGTTATGGAATTAACTACAATTAGCGGCAATCAGTGTAGGAAGAAGTAATCATAATCAGTATTTCATCGAAATAATAGAAGTGTTAGAACCCTAGTTGTAGATAGAACGACCGTATCAAGTAAATGAGTAAACTTTACCTGTAATTGCGATATTGAATATTACAACGAGCAAATGCCGAAGTGATGAAGATGATGTTAGGAACAACTCAACGCATATGTTTACGGGTTTTTTAGTTGGGTGATTTTCGACCCGAGACCCGGGTTTCTATTTCTCTTTTGAGTCACGTATGGATGGATGGATTGGAGGGTCTATGATGTGTGTAATATAGTGTAGAGGGGAAGTTATTGTAAACAATGATTTAAAGTAAGGGAAATTCTATTTGTAACGTCTTATAATTTTTTGGCTGCACATTTTATGTGTCTATATATATGTATATATGTCTTATTTATCATTATTTATGTACCCCGTATATTTCATTCTAACATAAATATATCACAATTAGGTTTCAAACTAAAAATAAATATATCAAATTAATCAACATTTTAACATCTTTAATATGAAACTAATTTTGATGAATAATTTAAGTATTTATTTTTTACACCCTCATAAAAATATCCCCAAAATCCTATTTATTAACCCTAAACTATATACATTTTAGTTGAAAAATATATCTAAAACCCTATCAATCAATCATTGGTGTATTGTTCAAATTTTGTTGTCAGAGAAGCAATTGTTTGATCAACGATGTACAAAAAATAACTAATCTTGAATGACTCTCCAACAGAAAGTAAAACATCTTGGTCACCACCTTCATTACCATTGATATTTTCATTCAAAGAAAAAACTTGTGTCTTTCTTTGAACAAATTTAACTAAAGTCTCAAGTTGAGATTTAGCAAGTTCTTCACGTCTTTGTTTCTTTTTACGTTTTTCATGTCCGGAATCAAAGTCTTATTTGTGTTAGGAGGCATGATTTCTAAAAATTTTGTAACAATAATCAAAGAATGTCTATTAGCGATCAAACGTAAAAATAATTCAACACATATAAAATTTATAATAAAACATAATGTCAAACTTGAATGATTAAATAAAATTCATTAAATAATACAAATTCTAGAAAGTGAAAACATAAATTTTTATCAAAATAAAAAAAACATAGAATAACATTTTAAAAGTGTGAGAGACTTAGAGCGTCATGTTAAAAACTTGAAATCAATTCGGCAGTTTTAAGCTCCAACAAGACACGAGTCAGTGGTATTATTTTTTCACAGTATAATATGCAGTTAATTAACTTATGTTAATTGGAATGGAAAAATAAATACTATAGCCGTAATTCGGTGAATATGCATTCGAAAAGGTCACAGGCTCACATTGTTGGCATATTAGGCTTCTTTTAAGATAGATTTAAGTTGAAAAAAGTTGCGCCTAAATATTTTATGGGCCTTAATGTTAACATGCAAATACAATAGACTGAAAAATTGGAGGCCTTAAGAAAATGGGGGCCCAATGAGACTGGGCTGCTTGCACGGGCCAATCACCGGGCCTGGTTAGCTCATTCACAATGGATACATGAATTTAATGGGTTTTTATTGGTCCCTCAAGATCATCCCATTGTGGTGTGGATGGTCACGATTCACAAATAGTTACTCCTGAAAAATAATTTATGTTGATCTCATTAAATATAATTATAAAAATTCTGGTTAACTAACTTTCATGGGATTGTTAGTTAATATTATTTAAAAAAATAATTTAAGCAGTTAATGTTTATTATTCAACCATAATTAGTTAGATATTTCATGACGTTTGGGGATATGTTTTTTTGTTTTATAAAAGGTAGATTTTTCACAGCCCTCAAGGCTACATTTTTACTAACGATAATAATTGTAATCCTATGAACAAGTCTTTGCATAAGCAATAATATACATAAATAATTAACAATTTTTACTTTGAGATTTTATATGTGTGAAAATTCGTGTTACATTTTAAATATCACAAGTGATAAATAACTCATTCTAAAAGGTAGTCACTATATCATATTATATCATATCGTATACAATATAACCCCATAACTAAATTTAAATAATCCATATTAAGTTATATAAAATCTAATATAATAAACAAATATATTACAAAATTGTTAATTGTTAATCCTGAATTATAATAAAGGAAATAATAACGACAATTTTTAAGACTGTCATT
This sequence comes from Logfia minima, assembly GCA_963921325.1. Classification (NCBI taxonomy): domain Eukaryota; kingdom Viridiplantae; phylum Streptophyta; class Magnoliopsida; order Asterales; family Asteraceae; genus Logfia; species Logfia minima. The sequence continues at coordinate 31,456,289 of OY992769.1, forward strand.
AAGACATTGCATATGTAGTTTTGTTTGCTTTTTCAAGATCACAAACTTACAATTTAACGCACATACTAATTATTATAAATTCACGACCTCTTAATTTATAATTCTATTTCATATAACTAAACCGAATAAATATTTGTACATAAAGATACCAACCTTGAAATCACTAGAATAAATGGTCAATATATAATCTTTCGGCAAGAGGGCTGTGATTAACAAAACTATTAGTTATAAATTTTAGTAAATAGAATCTTAGGAAGAAGGTAAGTTTGTTTTATGGGGATAACTTCTCTACATGTTCTTGTAGCCAATTGGCTACAATTATAATCAAGAACTTTAAAATTTTCACTCTGATGATATTGAATTCATTTTTTTTAATTAGTGGATAATTATCAATTAAAATTTCTATTTGTTTTGTATAAAAATCATCCGGTAAATAGTTTGATACTTCTTATTACAGTAAACTTACATACTCCTATAACTTTGTGGAATTACTTGTATCCAGTTAATCACCTTGTTAAATTGGTTTAACAAGATATTACATGCACAATTATTATTATTATTATTATTATTATTATTATTATTTTTATTATTATTTTTATTATTATTACTATTATTATTATTATTTCATATCAAAGAAATAAGCACAAATAATTGTTAAAAACTATTGTTATAACAAATAATGGTCTAACAAGATATTGCATGGATTTGTTGGGAAGGCATCCCCTTCTTTTATTTTGTTTTTGATTAAATATTGTTTTGTTTTTGAAAAATAAGAAGAAAAAAAAAAAAACAAATTTTAAAGTGTTAGTAATGTAAGGGTACACAAGACCATACGAAGTGGATATCGCTTTGTGTAATTTTTTAGACGAGAAGGTTGTGGAGCATATATTATGTCACTTTTAAGTAGCGTTTCAGATGTCGTTTTTAAAAGGCATTCGGCGTAAGACGCTATATTTTATGTTTATCTTTTTAATGTTTTTATGACCGTTTGAAAAAAATTAAGAAACATTTCAACGGTTATGTGATCATCTTTGTATTTTCTTTTCTTTTTATTATTTTTTAAAATCTTATTTTTAATCTATAAATACTATAATTCAAACACATTAAAACATTTATTCTCATCTTCAAACACACTTCAAAAACTCAAAAAATCTATGATTCACGATGTCGAACAATTCAAACAACCCTTACAACCTACACTCCTAATGGAACCCGTTTACACAACAATCATCATCTTCAAACCCCTCAACCGACATGCCCGATTTTGATACTCCATACCATATGTTGCAAACCCAACTCCCTCAAAGGCAATACTATCAAACGTCACACCATCAAACACCTAACTTATCGCTCGAACATAATAACGCTTTTCTAATATGGCAAGTGTCACAAAACACCTAACCCCTCACCCAGCAACCCGTCACTCAACAACCCCTCATCAACAACTAGACATGCAATCGGTCAAACACGAGGTACTGACACCAACCTCTCGTAGAAGTAGGTCAAAAAAGAAAGGCAAACAACTCGAGATTGGACCATCACAACCTAAACCAAAAAATGTTTATGCCAACAACAACCTTTGGGAATTGGAGGACGAACTCCGATTGGCCCAAAGTTGGATTGCCGTTTTCGAATATTCCAACCGAGAAAATGCACAAACCAACGACTCTTTTTGGTATTTTATCATGGAAGAGTATCATAGCCGCAACCCTCTATTTCCTTGGACCAAAGACGAGTTGTCTTCAAATTGGTCAAAACTTAATGTCACTTGCTAAAAGTGGGGAGACATTTGGAGGCGGCTTCAAGGACAACAAAGAAGATGGGAAGATGTAACTGACTTTCGGTTTTGGGTGAAGGGTCAATATTAGTTGAAATGCCTAAAAACTTTCACTAGTTTTCAAACGTGGAACTTTTTGAAGGACCGCCAAACGTGATTAACTCCCGATCCCGTTGTCGTCAGAAAAGGCAGAACGTCGAACTGGATTTGGACGAGGAATCGGAAGCTAACAAAGAAAACTCGAATGTCGTGCTATTCGGTGATGATCAGTTCAAATGTCCACAGGGAAAAATAAGGAAAGAAAAATCCCATAAGACGTCATCCGGTTCCACTGCTTCGCCTCGCACTTCGTTTGACGAGTCTATTACTAATACCTTTCAAGGTATCCGTTCTGACAAGCAACGCTACTATCAAACAAAAGACATTGAAGTCGTGCTAAGAGTTTTGTATATGCCGATGAACTACTTGTTAGGATGAGACAAAGTCATAATAGAAAGTTAAAAGGAGAAGATTCGTGAGAAAATGAGGTGGGGATCGGGATCGGGTCCAGAAGATACTTGATTATATTTTTTTATTCTTTATGAATTTATTTTTCTTGGACTTGCGATTTTTATATGTATTTTTAATTAAAAAAATTTATTGGATTTATTTTATTATTTGTTTAAATTTATTAAACTATTTAAATTTGTAAATAAAAAATTAAAGTTTACGACAATATTCAAGAATTATTTTCATTAATTTACTTTTTCAACAACAGCATTTCCAAAAATATTATTCAAAATACTGAAAAACAATTTTACCGTGATCATCCTCTAAATACAAGATCATAAAACCCGATGGGTTAAAGCAAGTATTTTGCGTAACATATTTGCGTAACATAATAAAGAAAAATTCAAATAAAATGACGCTCCTCCCATAATGTGACCGTTGTATAATCAAAGAGAGAGAAAACAGATCCTTCTTCTTCTTTGTCATTCTCTTTCTTGATTATTCAAATAAATTTGCATTTCATTCTCCTTCCGTTGCCCCCATTCTCTCTCTATAATCCTTTTCTTCTTTCTCATGGCAATCGCAGCCGAAAACCAGGTCACACAAAAGGTAACATTACTCATTTTTTAATTTTTAAATCAATTAATTTATTTGTTCGTTTGATTGATTTGTTGCCGTATGCTTTATATTCATATATACGTTAATTCTAGGGTTTATATTTTTCGTTGTTGTTACACCTGTTATCTCTTCAACGTATTATTTCAGATTTTTCGAAATTACATTTGATTGATTTATTTATTTACTAGTATTTTTGCTTTTTCGAATTTGGTGGATAGAGATATAATGTGTGTTGACATGTAGTATATTAAAAAACATGAATTACGTGTTTAAAAAAAAATTGTTACATATTATACATACTAAAAGTTGTATGTATCTGCTGTATGTATATGTTGATTAAAAGAGGTATAAAATTAGGTCAAAAAAGGAACAATTAGGAGTAATACTAATAGTGTAACTGTACCCTCGGAACTATTTGATTCGATCAGCATATTATAAGAATTATTAATTATTAATTGTTAGCAGCAACAGTAAGTGTAGTTGCATTGACATAATTTTGTATCACCGAAAATCACCATAAACATACAATTTACATTTGTAAATGTGTAATAAGTGAATGTGTTGATGATTTGGTTGTTGTGTGTGATATTTATACACACACACACACACACACATATATATATATTGATTTGTTATGTTTTATACAGGATCAAGCAGAGGCAGGTGCAGCAGGTGAAAAGAAGAGGTGGACGCTAAATGATTTCGATATTGGGAAGCCACTTGGAAGGGGAAAGTTCGGTCATGTGTATATTGCTAGAGAAAAGAGGGTTAGTTTTGTATCATATCTAGTTGTTATTATCATGCTTAATTTATATGACTGTAGATTGTTATTTGTTTAATACAATTATGATTATTATTTGATGTTAAAGTTGGTCTATTTAGCTTCTTAATGAGTTGTGTGTGTTCAATAACAGAGCAACCACATTGTTGCACTAAAGGTCCTGTTCAAGAGCCAGCTTAAACAGTCCCAAGTGGAGCACCAGCTTCGTCGGGAGGTTGAAATACAAAGCCATCTTCGACACCCTAATATCCTGCGACTTTATGGTTACTTCTATGATCAGGTATGAGTCTTTCTACCTTCCTATTGTTTAAAAGGACTGTAAAAGTTTCTCAAACATAGATTTTTTTCTAACAGAAAAGAGTCTACCTGATTTTGGAATATGCTGCCAAAGGAGAACTCTACAAGGAGCTACAAAGGTGCAAACACTTTAGTGAACGACGTGCTGCTACCGTAAGTCTTTCATATTGCTACTTCCAATGGATAACTGCTGCAATTCTTGATTCTATTGCCTTTGTCAGTGTATATATTGAATAGAACCACGGGATGTTTGCATTTGCGTTTTGGAAATGATTTGCATTTGATTATCAATTGAGTAATTAATTTCATACACGCTGCAATAGAAGTGATCATCTACCAGTAAACTTAATATACTTATAGAACTTATTATTTAACCTACTTTGAGAAAATAAGATATCCATTTCACAAACCATCTCTAATTTTTTCATTAAAAAATGTCATTTTTTGGATATTTTATCTATTAATTTATTGAATGAACAATTTGTTAAACATTGAAACATCTGATATTGCAACCCAACTAGCATATGTTCCATGGCTGTTGTATTAAGTTGACTATCTGATATGACTATTCGATAGTTCATTAAACGTGATCATTTCCAAAACGCACATCCAAACATCCCTGAATGTTGGTTATGAATTAAGAAACCACAAATAGAGGATGGAACCCTTTTGGAGAAAATGTTATCATTGTCAATGCTAAACTGACAGTCTATTTCTTTTTCTTTCTTTTTGGATAGTATGTTGCTTCGTTAGCGCGGGCTCTCATATATTGTCATGGGAAGCATGTTATTCATAGAGATATTAAACCAGAGAATCTCTTGATTGGAGCACAGGTAACATTGAATACAACATGTGGAATATATTCAGTTTTACATGATGACAATTGATTTGGTCAGGTCTACAGGCGTCTATCCATGTGGAGTACTCCTGTACAATCACGAATTACTCTTGTGTTCCTTTGGATCAATGCCTGTAGACCTGGCTGCATCGATTTCTATCAAAACATAACATTTCTTGTTATCTCTTTCAGGGTGAATTGAAGATTGCTGATTTTGGCTGGTCGGTGCACACATTTAATCGCCGACAAACCATGTGTGGTACTCTTGATTATCTACCACCTGAGATGGGTAAAGCATACACAACTAAATACCTTACAGTTTTAAATTCTTTGTTTTTAAATGTAATCTAATTAACTAGTTAAATCACAGTGGAGAGTGCTGAACATGATGCAAGTGTAGACATATGGAGTCTTGGTATTCTATGCTATGAATTCCTCTACGGTGTTCCTCCCTTTGAAGCCAAAGAACACTCTGATACATATAGAAGGTAATGTGGTTTACAAAACAACAGAGAACTAAAATGTTTATGATATAGGCGTTCAAGTTCTTAGTTATCTTATAGCGTGGTTGCTGATGGTGTTGTGCAGAATTTTGCTAGTAGATTTGAAGTTTCCTTCAAAACCGGTAGTTTCCCCAGCTGCCAAGGATCTAATCAGCCAGGTTTTTCACCTCACACTCTTGCTAGCGTTTATTTCAGTTATCAATTTAATTGATCTACTTATAGGTGAGCCTGTCCAAGATATGTTTATGTTATAAAACTTCCAACGGGGACTATCATTTTTTAGGCTAAACGCTAACAAACAAGTCAAGTGGGTGAAATGCCTAGATAAGTTTTCTCCAAATGCATGTAACCTCCTAAATTGCTTTAAAAGAAATGGACTATTATGTTATGAAAGATACAACTTTGACTGAAAAATATATGGTGTATGCAAGTTACACGTTTCAACCAATTACTTCGTTTTGACCCGTCCATTTTGCCACCTTTCGTGCTATACTTACAGTGTCAATGTTAGTGACTAGTTTTCTCAAACACAGATGCTTGTTAGAGAAACTTCAAAGCGAATGCCGTTACACAAACTCCTTGAGCATCCATGGATAGTTCAGAATGCTGATCCTTCTGGAGTCTACAAGAATTGATCCATCCTCAACCAATTTAACAATAATCATTACAGCGGAATGGGGTGCAAATGATATATTTGTTAACAAGAATTCTTTGTTGTATCTTTCTTAACATAATAAGAAACTACTTAACTTGTAAGATATGCCTTCTTTACGTCGGAATGGGTGGCGATGGTGGAAGCTGTAAAAGATGCATTCACTTCTCAGTTTGCTACAATCAATTCTGAGTGTTTACATGTTTAATAGTTATATAAGCTTTTGTTTGGTCCATTTGACGGGACAGATTCAAACAGATATTCCATGATAAAATGATTTTGGAGGTTGTACAAAATAAAACACTCTTGAGACCTTATACTGGATCGCGATTTATCGAAACATGTTTGGGCTGTAATATGACTATCGATCACGGTTAATTGATTTATAGTCTCAATGACACAGATTTGTAACGGCTAAAACCATCTGTCTCTTTTTTCTTTTGAAATGCAGTTGAACATCAAAACCTTAGCCTTTTAAATATGAGTTGAAATGAGAAATAATTTTTATTTGAAAATAATATATTTTTTTGCGTATATGGAAGATTTATGACGATCTTGATAAGAAAAAAATTGATTTAAAAGCAGCTGTTGAAAAACGTTTCTCCATAACTTTTTATTTTTTCAAACTTTAAAATATAAAGTAATTATCACTTTTAGAACTTATATTGGAAATGACTTCTAACATAAATTAAATAAAAAGTAAGCAACTTAGTTCTAACATATATTTAATTTTAAACATCATTTTTCTGATTATTTATTACTTGGATTTGACATTCATCTAAGATTTTACTGTTAAATTTAAAAAACTACTAAACATACTGAATTAATAAGAAAATATTGTATTGAAAATCGTAATACTACATTAAAATTTGTGATAATGTGAATGTATACTAGTAAAATTAATAAAAATTACTAGTACATTGAACTTAACCCTAAATTTATCATCGATATTAATTTATTGTAAAAATAATATAAAATGTATCACTTCACATAGTAAATAGATGTTTAATTTGTACATTAATAACAAAGTATATCACCTTTTTCACTGGTAATACTTTTGATATGTATATTAATAAAATTATTAAATGTATCCTTAAATCTATATTCTGCTAATTTAACATATTAGATGTGACGTATAAAAACATGCGACTCCGTATCAACTTAATGGATGGTATCAAATGACCAGTATCCAATCCCAAAAGAACAGAGAAAAGGTACCTATATAGCTAGCTGTAGCACGTTGGAACGTACAAAGCAGCCCATCGCGTAGAGTGGTATTATGGACTCTATATAAACACACAGACTAGCCTATTAACCATCAAATAATACGTCATCTAACCAGCCCGGTCCCCAAATATCAGTAACCCTTTTACGTTTTTCTCACTACACTTACTTTAGGGGTATATCGATCAATATCAGAGTATTATTAACAGATAATGATATTTGACTTATTTTTTTAATAAATATATTAAAATAATTGTACATCATTATGCGGTGTAATTTTGTATGAACATTTTAAAATTAATAATAAAAATATCATTGTCTATTACTCTGTCTTAAATATGTTTTACTCATCATTTGATATATGTCCAATCAAATTTTAGTCTACTTTTATACTTTTAGATATATATATATATATATAAATAAATTAGATAATATATATATATATAAATAAATTAGATGTGTTAAGTATGAGTAATGTTATATCCGCCTAATAAAGTATATGACTAATTATGTTTAATCATATAGTATTTGACATATGTACTCTACTTATTTTCTCTTCTAATCTCATCCAATCATTTTTTCATCTACCAATCACATTTTTAAACATATATGCCTAATTAGACATATATATCATTTTTCGTTAAGCATTAAACATGTTTTTAGAGGATTAAATATGAACCCGCACTCACTTAATATTCAACATGTATATTCGATTTCTTCTCACTTCCCATATTTGCAACAAGGTGTTTGTGTTTTATAAGCTTGAATTCGTATCTTAATACTCCTCAAAAGTCGGTCCAAATTCGATTACTATGCTCCCTGTTTTTTTTCTTCCTCATTTGCATATTTATTGAAATATATAGAACACAAAATATGCTCGGATGCGATGTACGAGATTTGAATTATACAAGTTTGTTTTAAACACAATTTGAAATGAAACTATTCTTTTTCTCGTTTATTATAATACTAACAATAATAATAATTATCATTAACATTGTTATTTTCTTTTTTATATATGTATTTTGATTGTTACTTGACTTCCATATATAACATAATCTATATTTATGTTTTTTTCTAAGAGAAAAGAATAAGACATAGCACTTATCACATAACGTACCTTAAGAATTTTAATAAAAAGAATATTTAAGTCATGCTAATATTTTTATGCTACTTATTTTTATTTAATGCATCATTTTTCTCATTTTATTTTTAAAATTATTTCATGTTATATTAAAAAATTTATTTATCTGTTAAATCCATTTAAAGTACAGGATATCTTAACTTAACTCAAAGAAAACTGAAATCATGATTTTTCTTTTACTTGATATTGAAAACCTTATCAACTATGTGGATATCAAAACCTTATCAGCTATGTGTTTCTATGTTTACTTAAGTTGCTCAACATTTTTTTTGCAAAAGGTTTATTTAATTTATTATGGTTCAATATATATAAAGTGTCATTATTCATGTAGAAAATATGTTATTTTTTGAACTTTAAATTATTTTAAATGAGTTTGACCGCTTAAAGTGACCAAGTTAGATATGTTCTCGTCATTTCTTATTAATGTTTTACGACGATGGCCCTAGTTGCAAAAGTTGTTTCATGTTTAAGTTCAAGTAGGAGAATTAGTAAATTTTACGTTTAGCGAATTTAAGTAGTAGAATAACCTTTACACAATAAATGATAACGAGTGTCTTTGTATTAAAATAATGTATTTTCTAGACGTTTTATATTTCAATTCTTTTATTCTATAACTTTTGTAATTGTCAAGAATAAGTGTATGCAAAGAATTTGGTAGACATAGCTTTTTTTGATTGAACAACGAGAACAAACCAAATAGTTGTATAGTAATATACTATCTAGAAAAATACATGCATATTTAATATTAGTTTAGTAGAGCTTATGTTTTATTGTAACGATGCTTGACACTCTTTCAAGTCAATTAGATAGCATAAATATTAGTTTAGGAGAGAGGTTGAATGTTTCTTTTCAAATGGGCAACAATATATGTTGTTGACGAACCATAAAAAATAAATGACTTTTAATCTATAAAAGTAAATACCGAAAACATGCAAAAGAAATGTCTATAACTAACGTAAAAGAAACATTAAAAATACCATAATAATGACTTAACAATAAAATAAAATGCACGCGAACGAAGTTTACATCTATATATGAACTCTAAACTACTATCAAAGATGATAATAATTTACAAAAAATAGGAAAATTTTATATGCACATCCATAATATCTTAATGAAGTGATCATGTAACATATCTTTAACGTCTATGTGATAGATGAAAATTCGACATAAATAGAGCAAAACATCTTATAAATATGATGATGATGATGATAAAAATGAATACCTATAGAATTCTATCAATTATTTCATATTTAATGTTGGCTCATGTGAAAATAAAAAATGAGTATTTATCTATACTATAATATATTGCATTTGTGATATATATTTTTTTTAAGATAGAAATGAGTATCTTACCCATACAAATACTAAAAGTGTTTTTTTTTTTTTTTAATCCATAGAAATTACGAGCATACCCATGATTATTAAATTGTCATTAATACAAACACTATTAAACCATAAACTAATTAATATATGACATTTAATTTTAAGTTAAACTTCTATGTATCTATATAATGATTATATGATGCATTTGAGATTTAGAAAAATAAAATAGAAATGACTAATTTATCCATACAATTACTAAGAGATTTTTTAAAAGTCAATAGAAATGACTAACAAACTCCTAATTATTAAATTCTCATTAATATAAACATTATTAAACCATAAAGTAATTAATATATGACATTTAATTTTAACTTAAACTACAATATGCTTATGAGTTTCGTAGGGGACGTGCCTATTATGGATGGAAGTGTTTGTCTGAGACGAAAACGTTAACAAACTGTTCAAGGCGATTTGTCCATCTTTCATAGTTAAATTCCGTCTCTAAATACTTTAAAAATTAACTTTTCAACAATTTTATACGTATTGTAATTTTTTCTAAAAAAAAACCAACTCTTAAATGTGTTTCTGAATGAAATTTTATGTTTACACATTTATTTACATGTTTATCATTGTTATGTTATCAATTTCTATATGCGAGGAAGTCACATTTTTCATCAACTTTTAGGATTGCCAATTAATATAGATAATGCTAAATATATATATATATGTATATATAAAAACAGTGAAATATAAACTTTTGGACTCAACAAACGACTCCACAACTCGCAACCTGACAATTAAGAACTCGAAAACCCACACTCGCAACTCATGATCCGACCATCGAGTTTGCAATGACATATAATAATATATTTAACTTTACGTTATTTTGTTACAATTTCTTTTTTTTTTTGAAAATTTGTCAAAAGTGATTTTCTAACCTACAAAACAGTATTCTCCACGTATTGTCATATAATTTTTTATTTTAAAATATTTTATAAAACATAATAATATATATCGGATTAATATGAAACTAATAATTTTTTTTTGCTATATTACGCGGGTATTCTGTTATATATAATATAATAATGACCCTTAATTAATTAGCTATTTAATATAAAAGAAAATGAAAGGATTAAAGTTATTGTTATTATTTATGACATACTTAATTTAATTATTATAGATGTTAATGACAAAAATTATGATAGAACCTAAATAGTGATTACGAAATTTAAGAAATTATATACACAATATCTTATTCGGAAGAATTCAACAAAATAGTTAATCATAATTAATCATATGATTAATTAATCAACCATTTCTACTTATTTGTTAAATGTTAAGTAATATATTTTGTCTTTAAACTTTTGTTTGTTATTAGTTATTATTATTATTATTATAATGAAGAGTCAAAGTTACAGATATCGTAGATTAATTGAAATGTAAAAGTAAACTTAAAAGTTAAAAGTAAAACGTTAATGAAAGAAGTACAAGTGTAGAAAAAGTTGGGGGACAAGTAAAATAAAACCATATATATATGTAATAGGTGCAGAGACTGCAGAGGAAGGCGGCGCGTTGTCGTGGTTCGGTAGTTGAAAATAATTCATCCATCATCAATGATCTCATCAACACCCTTTCCTATTTCACCTTTTTACCACCTCTTCAGTGTTTCTCACAATTTCACTCCAAATTCAACAACAAAATGAAGTTCATGAAATTAGGTTCAAGACCTGATAATGCATTTCATACAGATCATCAATCCAACTCCGTCAGGTTTACACATTACATTATGCAAATCTACTTAGTTAACACTTGTTTTATTTAGTTATTAATTTTTTAATAAATTTATATTATATTTTAATTTTCGGTTTCAGGTGCGTTTCATCTGACCTGGCAACCGATTTCACCGTCATTGTTGATCAACTAACATTTTATTTACACAAGGTAATTCTTCGTAAGATCCTTGCTATTTATTTGTTTATATAATAAAAAATGTTTAATCATGAAATGTAAATTGAATCGCACTTTCGTGAATTCGATTAAAATATTAAACTCTGTATTGAATTATAAAATTAGTAATTACTTGTATGATTGTGTCTCAGTTTCCGTTATTGTCAAAGAGCAATCGCTTACAGAAACTAGCGTTAAACGCAAACGGAAACAATTCCGACGTTGTTCATCTAACCGATTTCCCCGGCGGACCGAAAGCTTTCGAGATTTGCGCCAAATTCTGTTACGGAATAACGGTTTCCGTTAGTCCGTACAATCTGGTTGCCGTCCGTTGCGCGGCTGAGTATCTTGAAATGACGGAAGATATCGATAAAGGAAACTTAATTTTCAAAATGGACGTGTTTTTCAAGTCCAGCATTCTCCGTAGCTGGAAGGATACTATTATTGTACTACAAACAACCACAGCTCTTCAGCAATGGTGCGAAGATATCGAAATTACGCCGAGGTGTATCGAGGCGATTGCGTCAAAAACTGCTACTGATTTATCAAGTGTTAACTGGTCGTATACGTATAATCGTAAATCAGATGCGATTGTTAAGGTTCCGGAGAATCGATCTGTTCCGAAGGATTGGTGGACGGAAGATTTGTGTGAATTGGAGATCGATGTGTATAAACACGTAATGTGTGCTGTGATTGCGAAGAAACGAGTGGAAGGCGATGTGATTGGTGAGGCACTGAAGACTTATTGTTTGCGGTGGTTACCGGATTGTAGTGATGGATTTGAATCTGATGAATTAGGTCATGTTGAGAGGTATAAAGTGTTAGTTAAATCGATAATTTGGTTACTTACACCGGATAAAGGAGTGAGTTGTTCGTGTAGTTTTTTGTTGAAACTGTTGAAAGTGGCAATTCTTGTCGGAGTTGATAAATTGTTACGTGACGATTTGATTAGAGATGTTAGTTTGAAGCTCGATGAAGCGTCGGTTCGCGATTTGTTAATTCCGGCCGAATTTCCGCAAGCAACTGTTTATGATGTCGAGCTTGTCCGGTATCTTGTGGATCGGTTTTTTGATCGAAAGAGTGGTGGTGACCATGATGATGATGAGAAGAACGATTTGGCATTGATAAACGACCGAAGATACATGATCATTGGTCGTTTAATTGATGGATATTTAACAGAAGTTGCATGTGATCGAAACCTTTCGATTGATAGTTTCATGATGTTATCGCGATCAGTTCCGGAGGTTGGGAGACCGGTTCACGACGGAATATACAGTGCGATTGATGTTTACTTGAAAGAACACACGATGTTAACCAAAAGCGAAAAGAAGAAACTTTGTGAGTTGATTGATGTGAAAAAGTTATCTCCAAATGCATGCGCACACGCAGTGCAGAATGACCGTCTGCCGCTGCGTATGGTGGTGCAAATCCTGTTCCATGAGCACGCACGCGCCACTGCTGCAGTTAAAGTTGCGGCACGTTCCAGCAAGGTTCAGGAACAGGATTGGGAAATCAAATTGCCGTTACGTTCGAAATCACTTAGAACACCTTCACGGTTGAAGCTGAATGACGGTGATGTGGAGAAACAGGTGGTGGGGGGTGGCAGTATACAGTTGATGCCGTCACGTTCGCGGCGTATTTTGGACAAGTTTTGGGTGGTGGGAACGGGGCAAAGGAATGGGGAGAGCAAAAGTACTGGGACATCTGGGAGTTCACAATCAAAGTCTTCAAGTGGTTCATCAAGGAAACACAGGTATTCTATTTCTTGACTGTGTAGAAATTTAGCTTTACTATATGATTTTAGATGCTGAAAGTCTTTAGCCTAAAGTTTGGTTGTGTAAGTGAAGTGTGTTATTTATTTTCTTAGAGACTGTAATATGTTTGTAAGAAATTTTAGTTAAAAGTGGCAGGGTAATAAGTTGTAATCTTCATATCTTTTGCTTTAGTGTAATTTCTTTATTTTGTTTAGTCCTTTTATGCAGAAGTGTTATGTTAAGGATGGAGAGGTGTAAATGTTTTACCCTTTTATGTACCCTTTTGGGATTTCATCCATTTAAGCTTAATATATCTGTTCAAGTCATTTAAAATGAATTTTCAAAGCATATAGCGTACACGATGTCAACATGTTTTTATTATACCAATTAATGTGCCAAAAATGGTTATAAAGGTTAGATGAAGCAATGCTCTTTAAAAGGATCAATGTTGTATATGCAAAATAGTTAAGTGAACAAAAATGTAAACTTCTTGATTTTAAATTATCTTATTGCGCGTCTACTTGTGTGTAGCTAACAACTTACGTACTAAACCCAATAAAAGGTTTACAAATTTGAGCAAAAAGTCTGATATTTGACTCGTTACAAACCCGCCAGACTTTTCCATGTTGCAACCTCTGTCACTTTGCATTCGTGTTTATATTCTTGGAAGGGTATACTGAAGATGGAAGTGAACAACCGTGGATGCAAGTTTTCTTGACACTAGTAACTTCTACTGTGGTCTAAAAAGTTTTTTTTATAGGTAGTTTAATTTTAAACGGTAAAACAGATGAGATTTACTATTTAGATTATTGGAGAAGACGAATATTTGTAATTAGATGTTCGCGGCATAATCGCAATATTCAAATAAAAATACTTGAATTTTTTTTATTCGTTGACCATTTAAAATTAAATTATTTATAGAAAACTTTTTGAAGTACAGTAGAAGTTACCAGTCTGAAAATATAGTTTAAGTTTACTACAGTATTACTTATTAATTTGTTTTATTAATAGAAAAGTGGAATAAGGAAGCAACAATTAGTGGGTTGGCTCAACCCGATCTAACCCAATTTTGACCCAACTTAACAAATGATCCAATTCTTCCCGTAACATGTCTTGACATGGACTCAATTTGACCCGTGACCTATCCCTGTCCAATCCAATCCATTCGTCAGGCGTAAGTTCAACTATAACAAAATGCATATAAGTTTACATGCAACTGTTTTCTAGCAATTATATATATATATATATATATGCTTACAAACTATCTAAACTCTCATATTTATTCATCCTTTAACTAAATAAATAAATAGTCATTTGGTTAATGAAATTTAGACCATCCATTGTTCAAAATGGACTCTCAAACCCTTGAACACCACTGAAAAACAATTTTAGCTGTTATTGACATGAACATCATTATATATTAAAACTTCCATCTTCATGTCCATTATCCTCAGTATACATGTGGTCCTACATGTTTCTTTAACATAAACAAAATTTCTCAAAAATTTTCAATTATGTAATTTGCAACACCAAATCGAGCCGTTTGATTCAACACCAACAAATGCATAGACCGTAGACATCCAAAGCTAGCTACACAGATCTTATTAAACTCAAAAAACAGAGACGTGTAACTACTAAAAGTAGCTACATATCCATTATTATACCCAAATGACATCAACAAATTTGTAATTCTATAGCTAAAACAAGCTCACCAAAATCGATCCGTTTGATCCAACATCAAAATAAAAAAATAACACAAACCCGTAATTACTAATAGTAGCTAGAAATACCTTATTATACCCAAATGACATCAACACAATTGTAATTCTATAGTTAAAAAAGCTCGCCAAGATCGACCCGTTTGATCCAACATAAAAAAAACACAGACCCCTACTAAAAGTAGTTATAGATACCTTATTATATCCCAAAATAACGTCAACCATGTTTGTAATTTTATAACTAAAAATGCTCACCAAAATTAACCCGTTTGATCCAACACCGAAAAAATACAGACCCGTTACTATGAGCAATAGCTACTGGTACATTTATTGTACCATAAGTGACATCAACACGTTTGTAACTCTATAACTATAAAATACCAAACAGTTCCATAGCTCACTAAAATTGAACTGTTTGACCCACCACCAAATAAATGCAGTCCCGTAAACTACTAAAACTAGCTATTCAAACATTAGTATATCCAAAGTGACATGAACACATTTGTAGTTCTATAACTAAAAAAACCTAACATTCTATAGTTCACCGAATAAACCCTTTTGATCCAACACCAAAAAATTTGCGGACCCGTAAATACTAAAGTGTCATTAAAACGTTTGCAATAAAATAACTAAAAAACACCAAAGAACTCTATAGCTCACCAAAAACTAACAAAACTAATTGAACATGCTGCATTTAGTCCACCTTCATCCACTCTCCAACTATGCGATATTGAGATTTCTCAACTAAAGTTCACACCTTTTCACTGGTGGGAATAAAAACCGTTCAAAGTGTTGTTTCTTCTTCACTAAAAACACAACACTTTTTTTACTAAAAGAAGATAACCTTCTACAATAAGAAGTCTAAATACCAATTATACAATGCTTTCACTTTCAATATGGAAAACTTTAAACCCAACAATATATTCTCTTAACAAATAGAAGATAACTACTTTTCAGATGATCTTCTAATTCAATTTGAGGAGATCACGACACTAAACTCTTCTTCTTCTAACTCTAGGCTTCAACTTTGAGTGGACAGTGGACCTGTTGTCCACAATTCCACTTCTTTCTCTTGTCGGTTTGGCCTGCATCTTTCACACAATATTAATGTAAGTATATAATTTGTAATAATTAACATAAACACTATGTTATTTACCTTCCAATTATCAAAACAAAAGGAGTGTGCTAACATATTATGAAGTTTGATCAGGTATATATGTAATTCTTAGAGTTTTTAGGCACATAAATGAAATTCTTTCAAGATGAAAATGTAAAAGTTTAAGACATACCCCACGGCATATACCAGTTTTATTAGAATTTTCTGAATCCTATTCTCCTTGTTTTCGGTGTCATACGTTCCTTATCACCACACTTGCAACATCTAGAATCCATGGCATATCGTACATCTACCTGCAATAACTTTATGTATAATGTGTGAAAGGAGATTACCACGAGCTTTTTATGTATACTCAAGTTAAGACGATATAACTACAATAAGAACCGACGATGGAAAACAAAACCTACATGTTGACTAAAAACCAACAAAACAATGCTGAAGAAACCAAAGCCTAGCCGGAACACGGCTAGATAAGATACATGTCTTTATTACGTAAAACCACAAATAAAAATTGGTTTTAAGCAATCATAATAAATACCACAATTACACACAAAACAAGAACAAAGGAAATATATCCCACAACTTGATTATTTCGCAAAGAAAAACTCGACTTGGTTCAAGTAATTTCAAGAACGAGCATAGTGTACACATATACGCCTCTGGATGGGTCCTCTACAAGAAGGACAGTCCTTCATTCCTTGCTTTTCATGAAGCTCATTGCATGTTTTACAAACAACTTGATGGGCACACGGAAGAAAAACAACCGACATTTCTTCGGACAAACACATTACACACTCTCGTTCCCGCTTCACTCCTCCATGGAAGTCGTTGACCATTTTTGATATTAAAGGTGCCCGAGATTCGTGTTGGGAATGTGAGGTTTTGATGTCGGCTAATTTACTAGCATAGCTTCCATTTACGTCTCCTCTTAAAGCAGCTATTTTCAAAGAGTCAGTTTTTAAACTTAACAAGGAAATTTCCTTTTCAAGCTTTTCAATATCTTGTTTGTATCTTTGCAGACTTTTATCTGTTTTTAATCTCGTTAAATCCTCCCTTAACTTACCTGAAGATTCGGCCTCTAGCCTTCCTATCCTATATGAATTGGCCTGACTAACCAATTCTTCTTTTGCTTTCTCTTCTTGTTTCCATCGGGTCTGCAATTGAAGACTTTTTGGTCAGAAAATAGGATAATCAATCCCTTAATTTTGCCCCTTTGGGAATTCAACACGTAACAGATTCGATGTAGCATACTTGAATGTTTATACACTTACAATCCTATCAATTACATCATCTTCATCCAACTACGATAAAATCCAGATGAGGATAACAAAATCTCAATGCAGAAAATGTCAACATACAACTGTTACTAATGATTTGTGTTTGAGTTGATTAAAATTTGGACATAAATGATGTAATAAACAAGTTTATAAAAGTTTAAGAATGTGTCTGATAAAAGTTTTGTTAGTCGATTATTATAGCTATTAACACTATATAAGTTGTGTATATTAAATATCTGACAGAAACAGTGTGAATCCCTCCATAATTCTTCAATAAAAATGCCTTGTAACATGGCTTTCTCTTCTCGCATATGTTCATTTTTACATTGCTGATTACTGGTCGCATTCTAGAATCAATTATATCACACTCCCACTACCTACACCTACTTGATTCTGCACTGCACCTAATGCATAAGAGTTAGCAAAAACTATACAAGCATTCTGGTCAAAGTTGGACAATTAGAACTTGAAGCCCACAACATCCATAAAATGGTGCTTCTATTTGAGACATTCTTCAGTCTGAGCCCACAATATTAACAAAGTAATATGCGGCTATTTTGTATAATCTACATGTGTACAAATTAAATAGACATCAAATATGGCTGAACTAAGGTAGAATAAAACTCATAAAGCATAATCAAATCTCTGACCTTGTTCATTGAAGAAAACTGATTTTAGTATAGATATCTCATCTGAAACTTAAGTGCATCATTTAAACCTAGCATCAAGGCCTTGCTGCAACAGTCAGTAATATCTGTTATGTATCTCACACTCTAAAGTACACACCATTCTTTTTTATTTTTCCTTTAGACTATGTAAATTCAGGAAATGGTAACCAAATGTTTACATTCTCTGTATTAATCGGATTCCAATCCCTAATCTATGGGACTGCATATCATGTGCAGGCACTAATTTCATCAACCATTCTCAAGTCTAAAAATAAACATCTACCATCACGTAACATTTCATATAAATAATCAAACCACAAATGTGTATTAAATCAACGTACCTCGAGTTGATCTTGCTGTTCTCTAGCTACTTCCAGGTCTTGTTGTAGCTGCGTCAACTTGCGTTTTTCAGCTATAAGCTCCTCCTGAAACAAGGTTTTTAGCTTCTCCCATGACTGAAATTGCATCAGTGTTTTTTTCTCTCTTTTTGATACCTCTTCACAGCTGGCAGCTGACTCAGCAGCCCTTATATTTGCAGCCTCCATCTCATGCCTTAGATTAGAATTCTCTACCTTCAGCCTACGAACAGCAGAATTAGCTCGTTCAACTTGCCCACTGGCTTTGCACAAAGCATTCTCCATTTCAGAAAGCTTCTTCATGGTGTTATCCTCTAATGTTTGCTTCTCTTTTTTAAGCCTCTCGACTTCTTCTTTTTCTAATCTAAGTGTCTTCAGTTCGGCCTTGTCTTTACCCAACCTACGAGCCGCTTGCATAACCTTCTGGTTAGCCCATTCGGTCCACTCCTGCATCTGGTTCTCCAACTCATGCACCCTTGGAACCAGCTTCATAATTGTTTCATCCTTTTTGGCATGCGACATCCACTGCCCAAAGGACTTGTCATAAGATACAGCTGAAAAACTAGCATTAGGAACACTGGGAACCGGAGCAACTTTCTGTTTTGACTGGTGGGAAAGAGATAATTCAGTTTCAGCAGCTAATAAAGCGGGAGGATTATCTATAGACGGCAACTTAAGTGGGATCATGGTTTTTGTTTCCGTATTAAATACTGAAGAAGACGGGAGTCCCATTTGTGGGAGCCCTTTATCAGTTATATTCTCCTGAGACAAACCGACCCCCGCTCCCTTACTCACTTTTAAAGAGATATTTTTAAGATTGATACCTGTGGATTCTGACACGGACTTTAGTTTCTTATCCAAAAGTAAACCACCAAAGTTTGTGAATTTTCCTGACCTGGAAACCCCTTTAGAACCATACGTACGGTAGCTTTTCTCCAAATGGACCGACTTTTGTCTGAGTATAGATTCTCTCTTATTAATCCCAGTAATCTTTCGACTACCTACAACCTTTTCTTCATGGTTTTGGGACGACGGACTGAAGGGTTTACTAGCCATTCGATGCATAGAATTATGGTTCTCTTTCTCTGATGCAAATTTATTTAAAACAAACGGAGCCTTTGGTTTCAGCTGAGAAACTTCTGTCTTAGTTGGCGTTATAGAAGCCGTTACAGGTGCTTCTAAAGGCGAAGAATGATTTGGTTTATTATTGGGATTTTGAGGACTTGAAGTACTACAAGCTTCCTTCTTTAGTTGCATTTCTGATGAATCGGATATACAACCATTTGAAGAACCAGCACCTTCACCAACTAAACTACTTAACGTCTCACTATCCATTGTGCAAGCATTTGATACATTCATGTCAGATATCAGCAAGCACCACATTGCATCCCCGGTGCTGAAAAAAGGTCTGACTTCCCGAACCACACAGACCAGTTCGGCTAATATGTACTTTTCCATCTGTTGCAGATCTTCAAAGTGATGTTCCCTTAATGAATCGACCTCTTGGCCACTTCTAAGGAAAACCAAAGTGTTGTTAACAATATTCGAGGCAGCATCTTTACAACCATAACAAAGACCCGACTTCAAAACAGCTTTAGTAGCAACTTCTTTGCTGTAACCAAACGAAACTATTTTCTTAATAGCACTCTTAAAAATCGTATCCAAGTTTGCTAACACAAGTTCTTCTAGCTGAGATTCTGTAAGATCACTCCAATCAGCATCATGAAACTCATCACTCACTTCTATCTCCGCTCTATTATGACTCGACCGTACTCCTACTGAACACGAGAGCCCTAGGTCAAGTTCAACATGATCCGTATTCTCACAACCGAAACTACACATGTCACAACCATTTGACTGTTCATGATTCACAAAACTTTCAGCAGAGAACTCGTAACTCAAACATTCATTATGAGACAAAGAACTTATTTTCGGATCCGTTAGAGGGGGCGGATCGGCCCTGAATTTTCTCTTATTCCTACTCCCCTTTTCTTGCACCGTCATAACCAGCGACACATAACTCGAATTACTAATATTACTAGTACTACACGCTTTCGCAACAACCGATGCCATTTTTCACAGCTGCACAATAGAAATCCACAATAAACTTCAGAACTGATAATAGATTAATAAAAAAACTTCAAATCAAATTATGTGTATTAGTGATGTAATGCATGTTGAGTTAGCCTACAAAAGTTACACTTCAATTTCTGCATCATAACAAAACTATATCCAAAAGCTTAATAAAGCATAAAAAGACACAAAATTGCACAAGAACTTACAAAATGAACTGTAAATCATACCTATAGGTTATCAGAAATCGGAATCAACGATAAAAAAAAAAAGCTTTTAATTTCTGCATCAGAACAACAATAGATTAAAAGGAGAATACGAATCGTTAATTACAATTGTTAAATCGATTAACCGACACATAAATAAGGTATGTAAAGATCGAATAATAACTAAATCAGAGAAATCGATGTCCGTAAGAGATCCCTAACTAGTGTATAAAGATAGATACGTAGATTTAATAGCAAAATCATGACGATAGAATGTTAATCGGTACCTTTATTATCGATCGAGATTAAACCGATTTCAGCTAATCAAGGTTCGAGCAAAACAAATTAACTTTTTGTTTATTATTTTCTTTGTATTTTCTCTCTGTGTGTCTTTCTCCCTTTGTATGCTTTATTTTACCTGAAAAAACTCTCTTTGCACTTTGGTTTTCCTTTTCTTTATTGGAAATGTTTACTTATTTAATCTACACTTGACGCTTTATTATTACCAACTTTATTTACTATAGAGTTTCTATAAAAACCGTAATTTGAATACGGAAGAATTATATTGTACACAAAACATGTGATGAGTTTACTTTATGTGATCTTTTAATATATACATATAACCTTTTAATTAAATTATACAAACCATTAAAAGCCTACACTCACTTCAACAATATCACAAATGACTAACGACTACGGTTGTCAGAGAACTTAGCTATGTTCGAGCTTGAGCTCAACGTGGTGACATTAGGTTGAACTCGAAATATGGACATTGGGTTTAAGATCAAATGTACGTCCACCTCGAGAAGATTTGAATTTTACGCACACATATGATACATTGAATTATGTGATTTAGGAGCATAAATATATTATCGGGAGAGGGCAAAAGCAAGCCTATATTTTGAATTGGATACTTCGCGAATTGGTCAACCGCATTCATAGGATCAAGATTTTGTGCATCTTACGCTCTCAAATAACTTGAGAATATTTATAAACGCACATATACATATATCTAAAAGAGAATTCACCTTCTTCAGATCTAAACGCAGTGTTTTACAATGATCATCGGCAAGGTAAATCACAATTATCACCGATAAGGCATAAACACACCTCTTCATGTTCCCAATTCCTAAACCAGAATACTGAATCACAAGTTTGAGCATTTCTAAAATCCTACTTACGCTAAAAGATGCAAACTACTAGTGAATTATGTGAGTTCAATTCGCTAAAAGCTCAATTTGAGGCGAGATTGAACATATTTTGAAGTTCATATAGTAAACAAGTTTGAGATTAAGCTTTTTATATCGAGCTTGAACATGCTCACGAGTCTAATCAAGCCTACTATTTTTATACACTAATATATCATATATAATAATAAAATATATAATTACATGATAAGAAAATTTATAGATGTGGTATTTAAAGATGATTGTAATAAATGTTATGCTTATATACATTTAAAATTACATAAATATAAAATTTATACCTATATATCAATGCATAATAATAAATTAATATGAAAATAAATAGTTCGACATGAGTTTGAGTTTGTAAAATGTCTCACGATTTGAGCACGGGCTATATATAATATGCTCGATCATAGCACAATTTGAGCTCGCAGAATTTAAACGAGTCAAGCTCAAACTTAAACGAATTCAGACTCAACTCAAACTTACACAAGTTCGAGCTCATATCGACCCGTTTACATTCCTACTCAATGCCACCAGCCCACCACCCACCTTGACGGTATATCATCTTTATCCATTTTCTACAAATAACTAATTTTTGATAAATATGTTTACAAAAGGTATGATATTGCAGTAATAATTTCCTTCATGTTTTAAAATAATATAGAAGCTTTATTGAACCGGGTGGAGGCCTCTCAACGAATTTCCCTTGGGTATACTTTTCAATGATCTTAGAAAACTAGGAAATCCAAAATCAAATTACAAAACTGAATTTTAACAAATGTACCAATCATATTTCACGTGTTAATCGTATTCTTAAGTTTGAGAGGTCTATGTTTACAAAACATTGATCAACTATCCTGGAGCTATCCTTTAGCAATCCATACAGGCCTTTCAGTGCCATCGAAAGAGCCTAACGCCTATATCCTACCAACCTCAAAAGATTATTTCCTTCGCAAAGCTTTCAACTTTAACAATAAGAAAATAGTTCTCATAATCACACTCAGGTGCAACACAAGCCAGAAAGTGCAGGCGGCGTGGTATGTATCTTGCTCACTAACATAAGCAAAGCGAATCAAATCAACAGAGCATCGATATTCCTTTTACCATTTGGACCTTTTGTGTACCATGAGGAAACATACTCACCATATATAACTTCATCATACCGAGGAGGTTTAAATGCTGGTGCTACTGACATCGTTTTTGCAGGGTCATGGAATGTAGCAACCGAAAGCCTTGGTCTATCAGCATTTGTTATGGCCCGATGTTGACTACTCTTATATATTCAATTTGTTACAATCTGCATGCATTTAGGAGCCAAGTTAAACATTATGACCAAAAATGACCGTAAAAGTAGACAATTACAACTATTCAAACATCACCCCTCTTAACATTTACAAATGGTTTCAGAAATGAGACCGTAATCAGTTAAATCTAAGGAGTTATATCTCTGTTTGGTCACCCAAAATCACTAAAATGGCATGAGAAACAGGATCCACAGTAACCCATTCAGCATCTTTAATTACTTGAAGACCTGCAACATTGTCTTGAATAAGAAGGGTAATGAAACCCATGTCAGAGTGAGATTGCAGGCCAAGAGTAAGATCAAGCTGCGGGCATTTCGGATAGTAACTGATAGTAATATTTTGATACAATTCCCCCATAGCCTCATCTCAAAACGATGATGTCAACCCTAAGCTCGAAGAAATTATTCCCAGAACCTTCTGAGCAAGAAGCTTCATTTGATTACTGTACTCCCCAACAACTTCCCTGTTAAGACACTTTGTCATCAGTAATAACAGATACACATAGCAAACCGTTACATGTTAAATACCAAAATATCATGATGGTTACACAATCGACAAAATAACTATAACGAGACTCATAAGGTTAACAAAACACGAATTATGTTGTCATGCTAATTTGACAGTGCGCCCTACTTTTAACAGAGATTACACTGTTAATCTGCAATTAGAATTCTCAAAACAATACACAGAGAAATTAATATTCCAACATTTCGTACACAATCGATAATATAGCTAAGATCATATTCATAACCTTAAAATTAAGCAAAATTATGCACTTATTATATTTGGATGGTTAATTTTAACAGCAAGCCCTAATCTTTAAGGGATTTGATACGGAGACTATATACTTAACCAATGAGGGATAAAAAAAAAATACGACGGTTAGACGGTTAGGGCAAATTCGATAAACTAACCATGATCGTATTCATAAGTTTAACATAAAACAAAATTATGTACTACTCCGTATAATGTTACTTCTAAATGTAAATCAACAGAAAAACCTAATTATTAAATTAACCTGTAATTAGAAGGATTTTCGGGCCATCGAGACGGATTTCGTCGAGAAATAGGAAAAGTATGATGATCAAAGTAATCTCTCCAATACAAAACGACGTCGTCAGATGCAACTAACATTCGACATCCATATCCTTCAGAAGCAGGTGAAGTTGTATCACATGCGTACCGTAACTTTTCCGTCATCGGTAAGCCTTCAAAAAACGATGATCATGATTTCCTAATTTCATCAAGTAAATTGATCGGAACGCCGTGGTTAATCACGTGAAATGCGCCCCAATCTGTACAGGCTTCACCGATTTCTGATTGTATAAGGTTTATACCGTTAGCGGTGTTGAGGTGACGGTTTTGTGACCTAATTTGTTCGGTCGGTTTTCTGGTGGTTGGATGTATTGTGGCGGTACTCTTTGTGCAATTGATTGGACTCTGATCGGTGCTCCAGCGACTTCCATTGTGGATTATTGCGGTGTATCGGAGGTTTTCCGGTTAGTGTATCATAAGGCGTGATTTCAAAATTGTTGACAAGTGAAATAACTAACAATAGTATGATTAATGACCAAAGAAAAAAATAAGCACAGGCCAAATACACCAACACTACCTATTTGACATATCAACATACATTATTAAATCAGTCTTTTCAAAGTAAAAAATTATTAAAAAGGCAAAAAAATAAAAAGGACCAAAAAGAAATTTCTCTTAAAAAAGGCAAAAAAGATAAAAAAAAAAAAAGACAAAAAGAATTTTATATTAAAAAATATAACGTCAGTATATTTTAGTACAATCCAAAAAAATATTATCCTAAAAATAGATTTAATTAATTTAGTATTTGAAATATCATGCATATATTATTTATTATTTATTTTTATCTATTTATTATATTAACGAAATAAAATTTTACAACTATTTTACATCTATAAGTTTAGATCTACATATCATTTTTTAATGATTATATTAAATTAAAAAGATAATTTAATTTAAAAGTTAGGTATTTTACTTTTATTTATCACGGAATGCTTTATTTATTTATTTTTTATGAAAAAACTATCAACTATCAACTATTAAAATTGATTAAGGAACATTACAAGAGGTCATCATAAGCCACTTTGATCTACAAGAAATAGAAGAAGATTTGAATATATGACTTCACAAACCATCACTTAAATCAACATTTTCTGAATCCATCTACCAATTACCCCTCATGTGCATAGAAAAGAAGCAGTCACCAAATCCACATAATGATAATGACCGTTACATAAACTCTTGCATGCTTAAATCCAGTTGGTATTCCATTCTTCCCATGAAGCTATTGATCTTTTCGCTCGATGAGTTATCCAAAAACACGACCTTACTTGAACTTTGTCGGCTTTTTATTGACGATTACACGAGGACATATTGAACCCTATGTTGTTCATTGTTTCCCAAATTGAGTAATATACATAATACACCATAACACTGCTTGCCAAACCAATCTTTGATGTGTGGTAAAATACACATGTCTATTTTGGTTAATTAAATCATTCAATTTGACAATGTTGAAATGTCTCATATTTCACCACTTGAAAATGGGTTTCCAATTTTCTTGCGTCCATTTGCAACAAAAAGACGATGAATAATAGTTTGTTGTTTGTACGTAATAAAGAAGACGGTGATTAATGTTTACTATGATTTAAAATTTAAAACTCTACATTCAATGTTATTGATTTTGTTTTAGTTTGATGGAGTACTAGATGTTTCAAATTGGCAATTCGCTAATGCAATGCAATATGTTTTATAAAAATGTGAGTACGTAAACAATAAAGTATATAAATTAATAATTATTTGTTATCATCGCTATACGCAGACACAAATAATAATATAATACGGGTGATTGTAGATATAGATTTGATAAGAAGCAGGTTTGTCTTACTAAGATAACTAATGACGAATTTTGTTATCTTCACACATTTATTTAGAGTCATGAGGGTGTATTTTGAGGATGTAACTATATAGTTATACATAGTTTTTTGACTTTTCCCTAAACCAAAAAAAAGTTATTTAAGTAATATGTTTGGAAATGCGATTAAATCTATTTAGAAATCCTATTACAATATTCAATGAAATCGCTGGGAAATAAAGAATCCAAAAATGTTTGTTTTGGTACTTACACATCGAGACAGAGACACTTGTCTTTTGTCAATTTTTTATATCGGATATACTAGTTTTATATTTTATGTGAGTTCAAATAAAAATCATAAAAATGAAAATGAAAGAACTAATAGTATCGTTTTATTTTATTATAAAATTCATTTTCACTTTAATTTTTACAATTAAATATCACACAAATTGTATGTCAATAAATTATAAAAGTTACATATTAGGAATCAACATTTTTGTATCCTTAATTAGAGATCTCACAAGCTATTATTCCGACGAATTCTTTTTTTCCGGGTCTTAAAAATATAATCACATTTGATTTATGATAAAAAAAATAAAATTGGTACACGATTATTTATTGATGGTATATTTTAATTAACACGCAATTACGACTTAATATTTATTCACATGTGATTGCTAGTTTGATATTTATATGATTTGACATATAATCACATATGATTTAGTATATAATCACATGTGATTTTTAATCAAAAATTGATCTTTGATAGTTAACTTACCGATATATGATAATTCATATATGATTATTATTTAGTGTTTAAATCATATATGATTTAACATTATAAACTTTTAAAGCCCATTAAAAAGTAGGAAAAAAGATTCTTCGAAAGTATATCATGTAATATCTCTAATTAAAGATAAAATGACGATGATTATAATGGTGTAATTTTTATAATTTATTGATGTACGATTTGTGATATATTTAATTTTAAAGAAAAAAGTAAAAATAAATATTTGAAATAAAGCAATGCTATTATTTTTCTTTTTAGCATTCTTATTTGACCTATTCTTTTTATATTTAAGCTTAAGTGACTTTAATAATAAAGAGTAAATCCGTAATTCTACTTACATTTTGTCAATTTAACCAAAATGACTTGCTTTAACATTATGAACAGTCTTACATACCTTAAAGGTTAAAACAATTACAAAATTTAAATTCTAGATGGAAACTGAGTTGTGATTGGGCAAAAAAAAATTCGATTCTTACCAACACCAGATGCGCTCGGCATCAGTATCTAGCTGTTCTCCATCCTCCTGAAGAAGGTTTTCTCGATTGTCATGAGCCCAGAATCCACAAACATCTATAAGCATACTCGTAATCGTGCCACCTTGTCTACATGACAACATATCAGACAGTGTGATTCTTAGAGGATTAACCGGTCTTACCATATCCCATATTTCATCTCGAACGTCTTTTGTGCATGGTTCATAATTTCCTATTTGGACCCAGTTTTCACGCACGTCCTTGATTCATCAAAAATACTAGTTAAAAATCAAGCGTTTTGCCAATAGATAATAATGCACAATGTTTTTCAGTTAAATACTTGAACAAAAAGTTTATGGATCCTCGTTCAATGACCATCTTAGAGGTGGAAAAACAGACAGGTTGAGTAACAAATAAAAATAGACTTGGGTTGAAACTGGTTAGATTAATAAAGTAAATAGTACAATAATGATTCACATTGATAATAGGGCGATTTAGAAGTATTAAATACACTTTTTGGGACTTTCGAACCATTTCCGTGTTATCTAAATGTTTTGCTTTGACCATTTTCAAATAATATAACCCAAATCCACCAACTCATAAGTAAACATGTAAAAAGAACCCCTAATGATCAATTAATCATATATAATATGATGTACACTGTCTTGAACCATTTAAGTTCAGTTATAGAAACGCCTACCTAAATAGAATATGAATATCAGCTGCTGTGAGGTATCCCTTTCCATGCAGATCTAGACACCAGAATAAATATGTTAAGCCTCAGGAGAGTCTTTGTTCTCGAGGGCAAGAACGAAATCAAGAAAACTCTTAAAGTCCATCTCCCAAGGAAGTCCGATAACAGTTTTGCCATGGCGAACATGCTCATCAAAAGCTATAAGACAAAAGCCGTGAAGAATAAGATAAGTAAAAATTATTCAAAGAGATAATTGTTATGGTTGATACTTCTCCAAGATCACTATCTTTTTGTGAAGTATATTGTTGCATCACTAATATTACAACAATTACCTCTCTCGATAAAAATATTTGTCAACGTCGCATCAGCATATCCATGAAGTTCTTCTTTGCTTAACGTGCCATTCGCATCTTTATCGAGGTCAAGAAACATATCTATCCATAACTTAAAGTAGCTTAAGCGAAAGAAAACAACCGGATTTCTACATATTGTTCATTTAATACAAGTTCTAAATAACAAATTATAGCCTACTAAAACGAGTACTAATGTGGCAAAAGAATTTGAACCATGTTTTGAAATTAGATATAAGATGAGCTCACCGCATATACGCTGTGCAGATGCTAGTAAAAACCAGTTCTCAGTCTGTTCAGTCTCGGTGTACCTTCTCCATCAAATTCCTATAATAACAACAGTTGAATATTTCAGCAAGCAAAATTTAAGATCAAACATGAAAAGTGCCACTAAAATTGATATTATAGAAGCACATTAAGCAATTACATGGATTTAAGGTAACCTAAAATATGAACAACTAAAATGTGGTATTTACTCCTTCATCCCAAATTATGTTCACGCGCTATTATAGTTATACTATTACTAGTACTTGTCTATTATATCAAAAACAGAGGTTCAAATGAAAATACCTGGTGCAGTTCCATTAGTTCTTGAAGACAGTTACTGAGCAAGATCTTCTTTATGCATGCCTTCCCTATAAATTTGATTATACTTCAAATATAACTACCTAAAATCTTTCGAGAGAAATAAATAACCAAAAAGAAAAAGGAAAATAGAGTAGAACGCAACGACTATGTGACCTATTTCGATTTTTTGCAAACAGACAACATATTATTCTAACATCTCTAAAGTGAATGTTACAAAGTAGTATGGAGATAACAAATCAGATATATAGAAAGAAAAAAAAAGACTTGCAATCGATAAAATGAAAAAAAATACAAGATTGACAAACCTTTCCTAGTGGGATCACAAAAAAAAGAAGAATTTGTGTGCA
Source organism: Logfia minima (assembly GCA_963921325.1). Taxonomy (NCBI): domain Eukaryota; kingdom Viridiplantae; phylum Streptophyta; class Magnoliopsida; order Asterales; family Asteraceae; genus Logfia; species Logfia minima. The sequence goes on from OY992769.1 coordinate 31,485,674, forward strand.
GCTATGTGGCAATACATGTGAACAAACTCGGCTGGCATATCACGAAGTTGAGCCAAATTAGGAATAAGTCCTCTGATATAAGCCTCCATCTCCTATCGAGGATAAAAAAAAATGTAAGGTTTAAAATCTTATTGTTTTCATCAAATGTAATGTGTATAAATTCAATAAGAAGGAACAAATGTGGCAGGGTACATACATAAGGTTAAAGGTATCCATCATAATCTTCATCAAGCTCACTCATGTCAATCTTGCTTGAGTAAGAGAAACCTCTATCATTTTACATTGTATATTAGCATTTTGCAAAAGGTTCACATTATAACTTCACACTTAAATGATGCAATTAAAAAAAATATGTTGAAGAAGAACAAAACCTACCGTACGCATTACATACAGATAAAAAGGCAGGATGGCAATTCTTCCGGATTCATCCTTTTCAAACTTCTTGAAACTTGAAGGGCTGAATAAACCACGACACTTTGACCCAATCTGATCTGTGCATAAAGAGGCAATTTGGCAAAAGTCTTCATAATTCACCTAAATTAAAGTGAGAAATCAGTATATTATGAATAGGTAAACCAAGTGAGGCCACTATACTACAAATGTCATTGATTTTATATAAACATGAAATAACTGAAAGACCAGGAACCATAAAATTAAAGTTTGTGTCATGGATTCATCAATCCCATAATTTTCTCTTAAGCAAAGCCACATGCATTGCATCAATTTTTTCATAAAAATTAAAAATGAGAAATGAAACAAACACATTTGACATTTACCTTTTCAGAACATAACAACCACACAATTTTCTCGTAAGCAAAGCCACATAGCATCAAGGTCATCGGAGTTTAGCAAAATATCCGATTGTTTCTGCATCAACAACCATAAAATGTTAAAATATCTAAAAACCTTGATACGTGAAGAAACAAGCAATAAACCAGCAATCTTGAATTGACATGAAAAGACAAAAGTCAACAAGTATTAAGAAGACAACTTTCAAATCAGTAACACTCAAGATAATACTATTGCAACCTTTAGAAAATGATATTTTGCCAACCTCTGAACCGTATGGCTGATGGAACCATCTTCAGATTTCTGAACAGATAAGAATCACAAGTTTAACGAAAATGATCAAAGATCGATCAAGACAAAATAAGTAACGACATTTTTAATTTTTCACATCTGTTCACAAGTACAAATTCACACACTTGTAAATGTACACAAACATATATATATATAGGGGAAAGATCCAAATTAAAGCTCCAAATCTTGAGGAAGGAGGAAGCAAATTTCAGCCCTTGATTTCATCACAGATAAATGTTAACGTTTTAGAAATGGAAGGCTGAGATTAACTTCCATACTTCTCTCATTTTTTTGCTTCTCTCTTGACCCCACCTTATATATCTATCTATTATAAGAAAGGGACCATTTTTACTGTAGCAGTCCCTTTGGCTGACATGTGGACTTTTTAGAAAAGCGGTTCACACTTGATAAAGACAAAGAAAATGAGATGGTTATTAGATGTGATGCGTAAATGAAGTGGTAATGTCATTTCATGTTATTTTGGGCGTCCAGAGTCCGATCCCAGGCATACCAATGTGTTATTTTCTTTTTTTCCCCTTTTCACTTTTTTTTTTCTTTTTTCATCTTTTTCACTTTCCTAAGAATTTTGAATTTTAATTTTTTTCATGTTTCCTACAATAAAATAATTCATTTTTTTTAAATCTTTTTCACTTTCCTAAGAACTTTGAATTTTTTTTTTCATGCTTCCTACAACATAATAATTCATATTTTATGAATTTTTTATAATTTGTTTTGCAAAAAAAATTTTGATTGCAAAATATGCATAAACGATGTATATTTTTAACAACATTTGCAGCTTGAGTGGTAAATGGTATTTATATTTTTAACAATTTTTGATAGCGTTTTCTTTTTCGTTCCAAAATATGTCTATCGGACTTATTATTTCTATGAAGTTATTCAATCATTGTGTTTATTTATGCAATTTTCTTCTTGGACTTTCGTTATATGAAATTTGATACTCTGTTCGTCACAAATGAATGTTAACAATATTCATTTATGATGAAATCAAGGGTTGAGATTTGCTTCCCTCCTTCCCTATATATAGGGGAGGGATCAAGAGGGAAGCAAAAAAATTAGGGAAGGAGGAAAGCAAATCTCAACCCTTGATTTCATCATAAATGAATATTAAAAATTACAAAAAATTTCAAAATTTAACATTCATCACCAATGAATGTTAAAAACGTTTTTTAATAAAAAAATCAAGGGCTAAGATTTGCTTCCCTCCTTCTCCAAATTTTAAAACTTCCCTATAGATCCTTCCCATATATATATATATATATATATATCAATGACATTACTGTCTAAAACTAAAAACTAGGCGTTTAACATGAAATCAAACAATGATATATCGAGACCTTCTTATAGAAACTTGGGATAATGCCAGCTTCAGCACTCTTAAGATGCTTCTCTTTGTAAATATTAGCAAATTCCTCCTTGTTTTATGCTCTGCAAACAACTAAAAGAATTACTACACTTTTTTGTCTATCTTTTGGAATTAATTCAATCAAGGTGATCATTACAAACATTAATACTAATGAAAAATAAGTGATGACATGAACAATACGCACACATATCAATATAATATAGGCTTAAGTATATGAAAATGTAATTATTTTATGCTTTGACATTCACAATGTGTATTCAACTATTTCGGTTTTCATTGTGTGTATTGAACATGTTAGTCATGCTATTATATGTAATTTTTGGTGCATTTACTTGTGTGTTAGCTGTATGAGATGACATGTCACATTCATCTCATGTCACATCGTTGTAAGTTGTCACGTTATCAAAATACATACAATATAAATAAATTGAAAGTTCATCACATTCAATGTAACCCTGAATTTTTTAGTGCATACTATAAATGTCAGAGCATATATAATTATATTTCCGTATACTTAAGCCCAAATATATCCTGCAAACATGCAACATTGTTGAATTATGGATAAGAATTTATGTATTTTATACGTATCCAACATGTCTTCAGAGTCAAGGTCAAAGTCGGATCTGATGTAGTGTCGAAGGTTACGAACCCATAACATGGAAGACACGACTGATGATGACAATGATTCATCGTAGGCTTCATCCTCAACGACACTGCTAGACATTTTGAGATTAGTGTAAAACGTCTAATATAATTATGATCTTAAAGAGATTGAATACACCAAGAGAAACTAGATACAAAATGAAACATTAAGATAATAACAGGGAAATGGTAAGCTAGTGAAGCGGTTGATCTTGATGGCCAAAATTAAAGAAAATATGTAATGCATTAATTAATTAAGGCCATTGATCTCTTGTAACAAAATCAGTTTTTGTAGCAGCGATATTGTTGTTTTTTTATGCTACTAGAGAACTCAGGTGGCTCCACACTGAGTTATTTTAACGAACATACATGTAAAAAAAATGTTAATAGTGTTACAAATTATTTACATAAATGTAATGATCAAAGAGTAAAAATAATTAATACAAAGAAGGAAGGTGTATTAATTACGTTTAGGAAATGTAAAGAAAAAAGAATTAAAAATTGGTAATTGATGATGAATGGTACATTGGTTATTTAACATGATTTGCCAGAGGAAATTGACGAGTTAAAAGATAAAATTAGTAAAAATCAAACGCTATAGAAATAAAAATTATGAAAAAAATATTATAAAATTACGCATACACTATAGGAACAAAATTTACAAATTTCCCTAATTTATAAATATATATTTATAAAAATATCCTATCAGCACACGAAAAAAATATATGCAATTTGTGTGTGTTTGCATGTGTTTGTTTGCAGTTTGCATGTCTGAGACATGCGAGCCCCATAACTGGGTACCAGAGCTGGTACCCGAATGTAAACCTTGCACTTTGCGTGTGCCTGTTTACGGTTTGCGTGTTCGAGACACACAAGCCCAATGGTCGGGTACGAGAGTTGAGCAAGCGTTCTTGCGATGTCCTCAGACACGCAAACGGCACACTCAAATTGAAAATTGCAGTTTAGAGTATATTTTTATATATCTTTTTCTTTGTACAAATATTTATATACTTGTTTGGAAAATAGGACAAAATTTTCTCTTTAATTTTTTCATATCGTTGATTACCTTTAAAAGATGTTCATTTGATTGGATTGATTAAGACCTACTTTAATAAGGTGAAATGAATTTATTTTCCATTCATAGATGTAAAATGAAACAGCATAAACAACTTTAAATTCAACTACACAAGCTTAATATACATGTTCATTTCTGGTTCATTTTAAAAAAATTCAACTATTCAAATAAATAAAACATGCATAACCATCAATAACTGTATGCTTGAGTTGATAATTTAAATTTCACATCATAGCTGGTGAATCTATAATAAACAAACTTGATCCATTATATCTCTTAACTATACAAAAATATACCATACGGTCATATATGTTGGACTTGATGAGATGGACTGATCTTTTCAAAGCACGGCCTAGCCTAGTGTTGATGCATTCTTCGTCAGCCACCCATATATGTCGTTTCAATTCCAAATGTCGTGTGGAGTTGGTTACAGACTATAGTTGAAGGGGAGGCCATGCTTGAGACTTGAATTTGATGGGAGGATTATTGACTATATATAGACACAAGTTTTAAATGAAAATTTAATATGAGATCCCACTGTACTAATGGATATTTCTCCTATCAGCAATTGCTTTTAGAAAGGTACCCCAACGGGAACTTATATGTTGGACTTGATAAGATTTGCCAACTAGTCACTGTTTGGATTTGACAACTAGTCACGGTCCAAACGCTTACAAAAGATATATGACTCAATATCTGGCTATAAAACCATCCTAGCTTCATTAATTTGGATATTTCCAAAAGGCTTCATAAAGTCCCTTGGACCACAACATCAAAGCATATATGACCCTCTTTTGGGATGAAGGTGGTGTCCAAGCCATCCATGATGTCTTTACTCTTCAACTTTCCACCATTTAGTAATTAATCTACATGGATTGTCGGCAAATCTACATTTTGAAAATAGATGTAACTTTGTTTCTTGATCGTCATCACAAATGAGATTTCTTCTCGAGTTCAACTCAATGTTTCTTTTGTGTAGTTCGAAGGTCTTCGCGTTGACGATTCTTATAAATATCGAGTAATTTAAAGAGGCTATCTATTCCATCGACGCACTGACCTTATTGCAAATAAACACTAAAATTTGAATTTTATTTGTTCATTTGAAATGATACTTGTCATACCTCTTTTCATCTATTTATCCCCATTTAATAATAGTAGTCCGCTTGACGCACTTCATCTTATTCCATCGTTCACTTCATCAGCACCATCACACACACACACACACACACACAAAAAAAACTTTGTTGTTGTGTGGTTGAGGGACATCATTTTTCAATCACTTGGCCCATTAATTAAGCCCAATAATAGTGTGTGATCGAGTCTGGATTGATCGTTCGGCGAATAGAGTACGTTGTAAAGTCACATTTTTGCTTATATCTCCATATTAGAAATTAGAATGGCTTAGAGTATGAGGGGTCGATGATATTTTTCTCAATGTTATGTAAAATACTGAGACTGATACCTGTGATATCGTAGATATTAAACTTTCAGTGTTTTTTTTTTTTTATTGCAATTAAGTTAATAAATTTAAACTAATAACATAATAAATTAATTAAAATGAAATGCATTCCTTAAATAAAAAAATACATAATAAAATTTTCCAAAACAAATACATTATAGAAAGACAAATACTTAAATACAACACGATCTTAAAAATGATCAATTAAAAGTGCAAAATAGCATAATTTAAAAATGATCAATAAAATAACGTATATAATAACATAATTCTAAAATTATCAATTAAAAGAAAGTGTAAAATATAACATTAGTTTATTTAGCTGTGCAAAAAGAAAAAAATCGTAGTACATTTTTATTGGGTTAGCTCATTAGAAAGAAAAGAAAGAAAACCCCGAGAATGCATCATCGTCTTCATCTCTTCATCTCTTCATCATGTGTGGTTCTTCATCACGATCTATATAAAGTTTTTCTTCTAACACAAGCACATCAACAACAGAAAAGACTTCAAAACATGTTTGGTTTTTTGCTCATTTAAACAATAAGAAATTAACAAAACAAAAAAACCGAGAACACATGTCCTTCACCGAACGCCGACTAATTAAAAACGCCGGGAAAGAACGGCAGACCGAATCACGGACGTCGACTTCTCGGCATTCTTGGTGGTAAAAGGTGGTGGGAATCGGTCAACTTCGTATGCTCTTATTCCTACATATTACCAAAAAACCCTACCATTCACATTTTCGCTTTTCTGTAAAACAAAACATTAATAATTGACGAAAAGTTATCCAAATAATTGACTAGTCTAGTGCATAAACCAATGGATTTCATGATGGCATGACTTTATAAATTACATTCAAGAAAACCTAATGAAATTAATCTATATCGTTAATTAAATGGTCTCGTTGGATCGCGCTTGGGAAAATAATGGAGAACATAAAGGATGTCAAGAATGAAGATGACGCTACACTCTCGAAATCCGATTCTTATAGAAACAAATACAAACGGCTATTAGGTAATCTTTTTTAGTTTTCAATAAGCCGTCTTTAGGGAATTGTTAGTCGTGCAGAGTTTGCTAGTTAGGTGTCTTTCTAAGAGCAATATTTGGTTTTAAAGGTGAGAGGTGTTTGATGTGTCATTTGTGTTATTGATTTGTGCTTTCTAACTTTCTCTAATCTTTTAATAAAATTTATGCCGTTTTAAAAAAATAAGACTATGTATAGTACCCGATAATTATAAATCGTATGGAATCACTAAATGATAAATCATAATCTAAATATATGTATTTACGTGTGCCTTTGTATCTTGGACATATTATGTTATCTATTTGGAATGTTGCGATCGAGTACGTACCATACGTATATTTCCGATCTCTAACACTTTTGCTTTAATTTCCAAGATGTCTATATTCTCTTCAATTGATCGACATGCGGTGTTAGGAATTGTTAACTATAATTGATGCGGGCTCAAGTGTGGAGGATCGGGCCTTGTGTTTCTTGAGGCCTAGGATCGCGTATTAAAAGGGGCTCACGAAAAAGGCCGTAACTTGGGCTAGGAGTGTTCGTTTGAGGCCCATGACCAGGCGAAAGAAAGCTTGGGACGAGCCCAACGTCATGAGTTATAGACATTTTTATGTTTTTTTCCTATTTTGGTGGACTTTGTTTTTGGGCTAGAATCCGACCCGTTTATCTGTTTTGGCCCATTCGAATTTCTGGTTGTTGTTTAGGGTTTGGAAAACATTCTGGAGGATCTACTTTTGATTTTTATGAAATTTCAATTTTCTCTCAATTTTGAGTTGAATTTACCAGAATCAACGAATATTGGAAGAATTGTTCCTGATATTCATTTGAATCAACATGTCCAATTTGTGTTATCTCAATTTCAGTCTACATCAATAATACTCTATAATAAGTTGCTATGTATAACTACAATAAAATAGAATAATAGATACACAATTATAAAATGTTACATAGTGGTAATTATAAAACGTTATGATGTCATAATAAAACATGTTTTATCCTTTTTAGGTCTATATCTTGAGGTGATGCAAGTTCTGACATCACCACAACCAACCTTTTTTTTTGCTCTTTGCTTGTTGAGCGACATACCAAAAAACAGATAGGCCGGATTTGAATTGATGACTTAAACCCTTGCGCTATTTCTTTTGATCGCATCATACATAATCATGAAAAGACTCAAAAACGATCACAAAATACTTCAACTAAACCATGTATATTTAAGTCAAAAAAATTTTACTCTTCTTGAATAACTTAAAAAAAAAAAAAAAAAAAAAAACCTTCTCACCATTTTATGAATTGCATGCGTCTTTTCAGTACCGATGGAAAGTGTTTGTGAATGAAATGAAGAATAACGTGCACGCACTCATGAATTTAATGAAAGATTTTGGATAAAGCTTGTACAACAGGATTTTTGAATTGAATACTTTATTCTCGAAATACTTATAATAAGTTTCTTAAATTATCGTTTAATAAAAAAAAATGATATGATTTATATGATTTATATTTATATATAGTTATTAAGATTAGATTAGAAGTACATATAGTTTATTTTGTTGGACTACAAGTCCAAACTATTGTCTAAAGCTAAAGATGTGTTATAACATAATTTGTAGTTCAATCAAAACAAGTGACCATTTAATCTGATTGCAAAGATCGATAAATACAAAAATCCTTTTAAAAGGTACAAGAAATTAATACCACATCGTTATATTGGGATATAATTATAATTATCTAAAATAGTGTAGATTAGTTTGGTAAGTTTCTACATTGATTTGAGTCTTATGCTGCAATCTAACTCGAAGAACAAGTTGATAGTTTGCCCATAAATATGAGTTAAGTGCTAGGGTTATGTGAAAAGGTTGAGAAAAAGAGAGTCGAATTGAAAGTCTCCCTTAATTCAACGTCAATGGCAGCCTCGTTATTGTAATTCACCGTTGAAAGTGGTATGAGAACATGTGATTGTATTCAAGAATGTTGAAATGAGCATCCATTCTTGTAATATTGTTCCTGATCATGTGGTTTTTACTCTCACTTGAGAGGTTTTTCAAGTAAAAACGTTTGTGTGTCTATCTTTTTCTTTTTCTTGTGTTGATGATAGGATTTTATACATATATGATTGTGTAATTATTTGTTGTGATAGTGATTGATCTCGACACTTTAAACTCATTCGAAATTTTCCACAACGCATAGATTTTTTAAACGTATTCGATATCTCTCATATTTGATTTGAACTTCAATTGCAAGTTATGATCAAACACTTAATTTACACGTTTGAAACGGTTCATAATATCAAACTCGATCTGTTACCGTGTATACGTAGAAAACTATACGTGCGTATAGTATACCCGTATACAACTGAGATTGTGGCAGTAATACATCAACATCAAACGATGCTGATCGATAAATCTATACAGTTGTTCCCCAACGTATGGTTGTTCTAGAAACCAGTCGACCAATGTAATAAACTTTAAGATTCTTTTTGTTATTTGTGGGGATTTATAGTGACTTAGAAAAAGATTTTGGATTCTACTTGATCCAAATAATTTGCCATCCCCCACACATTAACACGTGGGCAAGTGATGCCCTAAACCCAAATAGTCCTTTTCTTCACACCCTTCATGGGTCCACAATCACAACACACTTTTTTAGCAATAAATATTTCAAAAAATAAAAATAAAAAATCTATATGTTCATATTCTATTATTCTCCTCCACCTAGGTGGCTAAAAACCCTTATATAAACCTCCACCCCCTTCTTCAAACATTCATATTTCATATTCTTGTTCTCTAAAGTACCAAAATATGTCTGGTGTTTGGGTGTTCAAGAACGGTGTGGTTCGACTAGTGGAGAACCCAGGAAGTGATTCTTTCCAGGGTTCTGCTAGACGCAAAGTTCTTGTTCATTGTTCGACGAATGAAGTTGTGACTTCATACGATGCGCTTGAAAGAATCTTGTCTTCATATGGTTGGGAGAGGTACTATGATGATCCTGATTTGTTTCAGTTTCATAAAAGATCAACTGTTCATCTCATTTCTCTCCCAAAAGAGTTCAACAAGCTCAAGTCCATGCATATGTATGATATTGTTGTCAAGAATCGAAATGTGTTTGAAGTAAGAGATATGTAGTATTAATTAACCTAAACGGTTAATTAATTGGGTTCATAATTAATTAGCATGTATTGTTGTTGTGGTTTTTCTGGTCATTGATCTGGTGAACGACTTCTCCATATGATCTCTCGTCACGAAGTTTGTTGGTTTGTTTGTTTGTTTTATGTGATGGTACTATTGAAAGCTCGTACCTTTGCTGATAAAGTCCAAGTTTGATTATGGGTTTCTTCAGAATGTTTGATGCAGTTAAAGTTCGAACTTCTATTTTTAGGGTTTAAGTAGCTAATTAATGCCATTTAGTTCAAGGATTGTTTGGTCTTCATGTATCTGTAAATCTTATATGGTGTTTTCTTTTTTAATGAAAATGAAGTTTCTGTGTGACTACAAGCTAAGTGTTTATATATGGATATATTTACATAATTAATTTGTTATAGTGATTTAATTCAACCCATTAATCAATCATCTTTCTTTCATGAAAATAAACCACATTTGTGGGGCAATCTTATGCTTAGATGATAAGCGTTCATTTCTATTTATTATAGCTTATAGATTGTGTGTTCAAATTTGATAAATAGGCCGGGTTATATAGTAGTTATGGCAAATGGTTTAATCGAACGAAAATATAATTATTTATGCTTTGACACTCATAGTACGCAACAAAGTACTTGGGGTTATATTGTATATAATGAATTTTTAGTTTAGTATTATTGTATGTATAATAGTGACATGTCAATTGTAAAGATGACACATGTCATTTCATACGACTGACACGCAAGTAAAAGTATTAAAAATTTCACACAATAACAATGAATAACTAGTTTAATACACACAATAAAAGGCTGAATAGTTCGATACACACTACGAATATCATAAATAATTACACTTACTTTCCCCTATTAATTAAATTACAGGTAAAGTGATTTATTGTCTTTTGTCCAACTTAATTAACCAATTAAAGTCTAATTTGATATTATATATAATGATTATACATTCAGGACTCGATGTCAAACGCATGATACATCGCCATCTCAATTTGTAGGCTGAGCACCATTGTTGCAACAGTAGGCATGCAAAATAATAAACTGATTGAACCAGCTGGTATATAAATATAAGTAATAAATATATAAAAAAGGCTTAGAATATGTGCTTATCCTTTATTTTATTGGCAATCTTTAATGGGTGAGGTATAATAAATGGTATCTGATGTTGTCTTATTATGTTATGTACTTATTTCTGTATGGCTGCTTTACTACAGGCATTTCCCGTTTTCAGTTTTTGCTTTATATGATGATATATATCATTGTCATATCTCACATTACATAAGAAATTATGGTAGCTAGCAGTGTGACTTTATGTCACTTTAAGTTTTAAAATAATAGATTTAAAGAATAAAGATATGAATACGTGAGCTGGTCTTATAAAGGGAAAGAATTATGCAAATGATGGCAAGGAAATTAAATTGAATTGGAAAGTTGTTTTTCAGATGCATTTGTATAAATGGTTCCCTTCTTTTTACTGCTAACTTAAAGATTTTGAACTTGTACTCTGTGAAAATTACAGGTGCACATTGGTAGGTGAACACGGGAAACACATACTACCCGATTGAAGTCATCTGTCATGAATTGGAAGTAATCAAAATGTTACAAGAGGGCCGACATATAAAAACGACAAGCTAAAGTCCTCGAAATATTGGATTCGATTTTCGGGTTACATAGTACATGGTTAAAAGGGGAAAATTAAACTTGAAAGTACAATGAGACGTTGGACATAAAAAAGTACACTGTCTAAAAAGAGACAAAATTAAAAGTTTGTAATTTTAGACAATTAAGCCTACATTATTATTTTGTAATTTTCAGAATTCCAATATTCACATATATCCCCTACACATCCTAGCTTGCACAGCTTAGTCCAAAAGACATGTGGTTGATAGAATGGAGGCCATAGCTATTCCCATTCACACTTAACTCTGCAAAACTTCATTTTCAAAATTGACGCTTGCAGATATGCCAGATAAGAAAAACAATAATTCATAAAAGTGTATAAGGTTCTTTCATTTTCATTGCAGTGCAACCCATTCCTATAGTTATGGGCTGCATGCTGCTCATATCATATGAGTACACAAAGGAATTGAACTCAAATCATTCATGGAAGCTAGCCATATCTTATCATTAATTGATCCTCTTTCTATCCATATAGGATGGGAGAAAAAAGAGATTATATATGAGTTTAATTTGATTCTGATGTATGTTAGTCACATGTGAATGGCCCTTTATATCTCAATTTTTGATTATTCCATACTTTCAAGATTCATCTCCATCGGGCATCAAAGACTAAAAGCCATTCACCTTTTCAGGACGATATGTATTCTTACATAGCATGTTTCACAAGCCTTATAAATTAAATTTGTATCCAGCTGTCAATTCCAAGTTATATTGATCAATTTTGAGGTGAAGGACTTAGGTATATAAAGTTTGCTCTATATATGTCCTTTAACTTTGGATGGAAAATTACTCAGTATGAGTATTTTGAACAAAAGGAATTACAGGTAAGTTCGGGATATTAATGAGATTAATATTTATTGTATGGCTTAGATAAAAATTATGATTCATGAGCAACATTGGCACAAAATGAAACAATTGAGCATTGTAATTGCCTGTACACTTGCATGCACTCTAAATTGCGTCTTGAGCCACATTCATGACACTTGAAGCAATTGTATAGAATATATATATATATATATATATGAGTTTGACAGGCCAAAATACTAAAATAAGATGCTTGTTCACGTGCCAATAGTAAGATGGAGATGTTTGAAACGCAGAATGACCATTTAAGAAAGATGCAAAGTTTTAAGTTTGATATCAGAGCCATCTTGTGTGAAATCTAAGTTTTTCGTTATATATTTGACTTCACTTCATACATAGATGATAATGAAATAAATCTGGTCATTTCTGTTTCAACCGAATATCAAGAGATATTCCTAATATATTTGGTCAAAGTTTTTGCATTTTTGGTTTCCGAATGAAAGTGGACGCCATCAAGAATTGTTACTTTTGTCTATATCAATTTAGATTATTAATTTTGGTAAAGAAAATTTGTGTTTTGGTATGGCAGATTAGTATTATATCCATGTTCTGAATCATAGAATTCATGAAATCATGCAAATGCTTTCTGTGAATTGTAGACATGAAATCCTCGTTTTATTTGTCATTAATTTAATGCTTATCACATGGCAAATAAGTGGCAATTTTGATAGTGTAGGCAAAATAACACATCGTAAGGCTTAAATGAATTTGATAGATGTATTTTACCCGTACTTTTTCAACATATATGGGTCAATCTACGTCTTCTTCGGTCTGTTTAATTGTTTGGTGATCCTGCGTTTAATAAGTGTTCAATTCTGAGCATACTTTGGCTGTCCAAGTTGATTAATTAACACAAAATTTACCAAAGTAGCCTCTATTGTTTGGTGGGGTAAAAATAACTTTGATGCCGAGCAAACCCAAAGAGTTAATCAGCAAGCTCATTGGTACTCTGTTGACTCTTTTCCAATTTGAGGATGAGCTGGAGGTGGGAGATGATGTGTTTATGTTAATAGGGAAGAAGGTGGTTGAAAGTAGTAGAAGTTTCGAAAGTATGATTCCTTTACTTGAGGAATTATCTGATGTTTTCCCTGATGAGTTACCTGATGGATTGCCACCTTTGCGTGACATCCAACATCATATTGACTTAGAGCCTGGTTCACAATTGCCTAACAGGCCGCATTACAGAATGAGCCCGATAGAGCATGAGGAGTTACGCATGCAGGTTGAAGAGTTGATTTCTAAGGGCCACGTTCGAGAAAGCATCAGTCCTTGTGTTGTTCCTGCCCTACTGACTCCAAAGAAGGATGACACATGGCGTATGTGTGCTGACAGTCAAGGCATAACAAGATTATTGTGAGGTATAGGTTTCCTATTCCTCGGCTTGATGACTTGCTTGACTAGATTAGTGGTGCCACTATTTTTACAAAGTTGGATCTGAAGAGTGGGTATTACCAAATTCGTCTTAGACCTGGTGATGAATGGAAAACTGCCTTTAAGACCCGTGAAGGGTTGTATGAATGGTTGGTGATGCCATTTGGTTTATCAAACGCACCTAGTACCTTTATGCGTGTGATGAATCAATTGTTCAAGCCTTTTATTGGGAAATTTGTGGTTGTCTATTTCAGTGAACATATCGTCCATGTAAGGCAGGTTTTGGCCTTACTTCGCAGTGATAATTTTTATGCAGCCACAAAGAAATGTGTGTTCATGACCCCTAAAGTTATGTTTTTGGGGTATGTTATTTCTGGTGAGGGGATACAGGTAGATGAGTCGAAGACAGCAGCCGTTCAGGAGTGGCCAACTCCTACTACTATTACTGAAGTTCGTAGTTTTCATGGGCTTGATTCTTTTTATAGGAGGTTCATCCCACACTTTAGTACTATCATGGCCCCAGTGACAGATTGCATGAAGGGGAAGGTATTTTCATGGACTGAGGAGGTAGAATCAGCTTTTCAGGTGATAAAAGAAAAGTTCACTACAGCCCCAATTCTAGTATCACCTAACTTTTCCCAAGTTTTCGAGCTGCACACAGATGCCTCAAAGGTGGGAATTGGTAGAGTTCTTGATGCGGGCCCAAGTGTGGAGGATCGGGCCCTTGTGTTTCTTGAGGCCCAAGATCGCGTATCAAAAGGGGGCTCACGAAAAAGGCCATAACTTGTGCTAGGAGTGTCCGTTTGAGACCCATGACCAGGCGAATCGAAGCTTGGGCCGAGCCCAACATCATTTCAAATTGCCATAGGCGGTTAGCCCAACTTTCGGGCCCAATTTCGCTGTCTTTTATGATTTATGGGCATTTTTATGTTTTTTTCATACTTTTTTGGACTTTGTTTTTGGGCTAGAGTCCGGCCCGTTTATCCGTTTAGGCCCATTTGAATTTCTGGTTCCTTTTTAGGGTTTCATGAACATTATCAAGCAGTTAGTTTTTGATTGAATGAAATTTCATTTTTCTCTCATTTTTGAGGCAAATTTTACCTAATTATTGGCATTCTTTTGAATCAACAATAGTTGGAAGGATCGTTCCTGGTATTCGTGTGAATCAACAGGCTCGATTTGTGTTATCTTAATTTTAGTCTACATTAGTTCTCAGCCAAGGTGGCTGACCTGTCGCCTATTTTAGTGAAAAGTTGACCGGTCCAAAGTTGAGGTATATCACTTATGATTTGGAGTTTTATGCGGTTGTCCAAGCTGTAAAGCATTGGCGCCACTATTTGTTTCATAAGGAGTTTGTTTTATTTATTGACCATGATTCTCTAAGACATATTCGAACTCAAGATAAGGTATCACATAAGCATGGGCGATGGTTGGCATTTCTTGAGAAGTTCACTTTTGTGGTCAAACACAAAACGGGTGTTTCGAATCGAGTTGTTGATGCCTTAAGCAGGAGGAGTAATCTGCTTGTATCTATGCGAGTTGATGTGTCGGGGTTAGATGTCATTCGTGATCATTTAACGATTGACCATACTTCTCTGTTGTTCTGCAAGGGGTACAATCTAGGCAGGTATCTGATTTTCTGTTACACGATGGTTTTCTCTTTAAGGGAAATCAACTATGTATTCCTGATTCTAGTCTTCGTCCACAAATTATTAAGGAATTACATGGTGAAGGGCATGTGGGTCGAGATCGCACCTTACAGTTGGTGCTATCCTTTTACTTCTGGCCCACTATGAGGAAAGAAGTGGATCGTTATGTCAAGCGGTGTCGTATTTGCCAGGTTTCTAAGGGCACAGCTACTAACGCGGGACTTTATATGCCATTGCTTGTTCATGTACATCCTTGGGTGGACATAAGCATGGATTTCGTGTTGGGGTTACCTCGTACTCAGAGAGGTAATGACTCAATCTTTGTTGTTGTTGATCGTTTTTCTAAGATGATTCACTTTATTCCTTGTAAGAAGACGACAGATGTAGTTAATGTGGCCTAACTTTTCTTTCAGGACGTATATCGTTTGCATGGCTTACCTTCTTATATTGTTTCTAATTGGGATACACGGTTTCTGAGTCATTTTTGGAGGAGTTTGTGGAGGATGGTGAATACCCAACTCAGTTTTAGTAGTCCTTATCATCCTCAAACTGATGGGCAGACTGAAGTTGTTAACCGGTCCCTTGGTAACCTATTAAGGTGTTTAGTGGGTGATCATGTAAAAGTGTGGGATCAGAAGTTGTATCAAGCTGAGTTTGCTCATAATCATGTCGTCAATCGAAGCACAGGGTTTAGCCCATTCCATGTGGTTTATTCTACTCAACCACGTGGACCACTTGACTTAATTTCTCTTCCTATTTCTGTTTCTGGTTCCTTTCCCAAGAAAGTGCAGGATTTTGTTAATGGGTTACATGAAGTTCATAAAGTTGTTCGTGAGAATTTGATTCAAGCCAACTCTAAATACAAGCAAGCTGCAGATCAAAAGCATAGGCAGGTGGATTTTGAAGTGGGTGATTTTGTTTGGTGAGTACAACAAATTGTCAGCTAAAAAGATTGGTCCAGTGGAAATTGTGGAGAAGATCAATTCTAATGCTTATCGTTTGAAGCTGTCAAGTCATATTCGATGTTCTGATGTGTTTAATGTGAAGCACTTGCTGCCTTTTCATGAATATTCTTTGGATGATGAGCTAACTGCAAATTCGAGGTCGAATTTTGTCTATCCAGGAGGGAATGATGCGGGCCCAAGTGTGGAGGATCGGGTCAAGTGTGGAGGATCGGGCCAAGATCGTGTATCAAAAGGGGCTTCACGAAAAAGGCCGTAACTTGGGCTAGGAGTGTCCGTTTGAGACCCATGACCAGGCGAATCGAAGCTTGGGCCGAGCCCAACATCATACCAAATTGCCGTAGGCGGTTAGCCCAACTTTCGGGCCCAAATTCGCTGTATTTTATGAGTTATGGGCTGATTTATGTTTTTTTCCTATTTTTGTGGACTTTGTTTTTGGGCTAGAGTCCGGTCCGTTTATCCTTTTTGGCCCATTCAAATTTCTGATCCTTGTTTAGGGTTTGGAAAACGTTGTTGGATATATAGTTTTTGATTTAGTGAAATTTCAATTTTCCTCAATTTGAGGTGAATTTTACCCTAATTTCGGTATTCTTTTGAATCAACGAATATTGAAAGAATTGTTTCTGGTATTCATTTGAATCAACAGGTTCAATTTGTGTTATCTCAATTTCAATCTACATCACATGTTATATATATATATATATGAAGTTTGTATTGAAGCTAATTTATACTCAAACGTACAAGAAGTTTGTGAAACTACTCAAAATTTGACATACATTACTTATTCAGTACATGCGTACAACTCACTAAACCAAAATCACTTGTACAACCTCACAAAAATATGTGTAATAAATTTTTAACGGTATACAAATTATCCGGTAAATGATGTGACATCAATGACCTAATTAATGATTTAATAGTATCCAATAAATTAGAATAAGAAAAGCCTAATTTCCATATATAATTATGGCTATTCTGAGTCAAACCTGTCTTAAAACGTCTACTACCTTAAAGCTAGTCAATGGTCCCTAATGAGCTCCTAAGATGCTTTAATTTTATAAAGGGACTATCTGATTGCACTTCTTATATGTATGTATGAAAAAACGTACATAAAAGAGGGATGAAGTTATTTGCTCTAACACTTTTTACAAAACAAAAAATTATAGATAATGTATGCCAACATTTTTCTTAGATTAAATTGGTTAATTAATATTAGGTCTGATTAGGAAAAAAAAAAACTGCTACATCTTGGTACAAGTTATTCCAAACATAAAAGATGTCATTGCTTTCTTGTTAGTCTTTAGGGTACACAAAATTATCTTTCAGCCAACATGATGGTTCTTTGGCTAACCATTTAGTGAATTCTGCTCGTGAATAATGGTCCCTCTTGGATTGAGACCTTAGGTTTTCTCCTATCCACATTGCAATTCACGTGACTAACACTTGGGGGGCTATAGTATGGACCATGAGCCGTTTTCAACCATTTTTCAAGTTGCAAAAACCCTTAATATAATTTCTGCATGCACTAATATGTCCCAATCGATCATTCGTATAGCTACGGTTGTATGGATCATGAGCCGTTTTCAACCATTTTTTAAGTTGCTTAACTCTTGATAAATTTGTGCATGCACCAATATGTCCCAATCCATCATTCATAGTTATTTAATTTGTTAGATATATTTCCATACATACCGACAACACCCAATTTGCAACGTATAAATATAGACTACGTAATTCATAAGTTATTCGAGCTTTTGCATGTGTTGCAATTCAAATGCATCTGAATGAGTTTTCGACTTGATTCAATTTGGTTCATTAGAACTAGTCAATGTTTTCGGTTTCCTACGTAGGTTCCATTGAATGGAATCAACTTTTCCTATTTAATCAATCCATAGTGATAACATGTACGCTTTTCTTTAAGGAATGGGATTGATTTTGAATATGAATATATAGTTAATTAATAAGACGAAAGAACAATGACAATGATGGTAGAAAGCCTTTATTCTTTCGACCTTTAAATATTCTGTATTTCACTCAAAACACATATTGTATATGAAAAGAATATTAAAATAAAATAAATTCCTTTTATCCTTTTGTATGAATATGTGTGTATATATCTCCACATATCGGAAATGAGTGATGTTTGAATGCACGTTTTGAAAATGATTAAAAGGGCGATTTTAAAATAAAGAGTTTTGTGTATTAACAACGCTGATGACTATTTAAGATATTAAGAGTCAAAGGTGTTATCTGGCCTAAACAACTAACCATCAATTCATCGAAGTCTCTAAATATAAAATGGGTCCTGATAATTCCACATCTATATTTACTTCTTTCACATGAATTGTTTGTGAACTGACCGTTATACCCTTAAAATAATATACCCATCTTCTTTTATTGTTCGCCTGAAAGCTTAAAACTCAATTCAGCCGAACACCCAAAATATTCAAAACCCTTCACCATCCCATCCCTCGTTTCCGGCGACCCCAATTCTGATGATGTCGACACCGAGTATTTTGCAAGACTTAAAAGAGACAGTCACAAGTGAATTATAGCCATTAATGGCTAGTTATACGAAAGCAATTTGGATATCCTAGCCTTTGACTTATACAATCATAAATTGGTTCTCACGGAGTATTATGAAAATAAAGAAAGCTCTTGATTTATTTTTGTTAATGTGGCTCACATCATCATGAAACAAAATAAAGTTCAAATTTTGTGAATATGTTTAACAAATAAAAAAAAAAGGCAGGATTTAATGGTTGACATGTAAAATTTGTGACAGACCCACAACTAGGCTCAAATTTAGTCATGAGAGGAGCTGGCGTCGGCACTGGAAATTTTGAGGCTGCCGGAAGTGGAGGAGATGGTAGCGAACGACTCGGGGAAGGGGTTCAATACTTGGGCTGAGTTGAGTTTTGATTTTACAGGATAAACTCTAGAAAAAGTGCAAATTATTTTTTGAAGGGTATTAAGGTCAATTTATTGAAAGTGCCTGTGAAAAATTAGAACTGCCTGTGTATTTATCATGACCCTTATAAAATACGATAATATTTAAATATAGAAACCACTCTTAAAAAAAGCCCTTAATAACAGCCGTTCGTTATCATTTTCCTAAAATAAAAGATCAACGTATAAAAAATGTTCCAGAATTAAAGATATCTAAGGGTTGACCCACATATAGAACAGAGTTGTAAACATATATCTTTTTAATTTTGATATATATATAGTGTTGGAATAATAAATGAGGTTGGCAAGTTTTATGATGTACAAACAGTTGATGCATAAACTATTTGTAGATGTAGCATATCATTATCCATTTGTTATTGACTTGGTAAAAGGGTATTGGTGTAACTTGGATGGCAACCAACAGGTTGCAACCATTAGCTCCATGATCCCTCATATTTTGGCTAATATGGTGATCATGGGTGATCACCATGATCTGCCCATTGAATCCATGTTGATAGATGAGACATATACACACATGGTATAGTAATTCAAGCATAAACATGTTGGGGTTTTTCTTTACAAAATGCTTTGCATATATGTTTTGCCATCTTGAGGTTTTGTGCTTCCGCCAACAAGATTGTGTTGCATTCGTTTGCTGACAAAACGCAATATTGTCTGCATTAATCCTGGGGTTGTTATGTACGACGCTTGCAGCGAATTGAGCACGTAAACATCTTTAGGGACAGGGAACCTCTTCCTGTGTGCTAGACTCATTACGTGTTTGGGATTCATCCGCTGCTACTCGGTGTTCTATTGAAGATGTATATTAAATAGAGAAGAGAAGATCAGGACTATTGATTAAAGGTTTTGTCCTATCTAATTTATATGTTCATATATTATTAATTATTAATTATTAATTATTAATTATTAATTATTAAATATTGTCTCAATTTCTTTTGACTCCGCTTTATAACACACATAGGTGTTACAAAACTTTCTTAATCATGTACACCCATATACAACATTTAGTAGCTATGAAGCTGTCATTTTTGTTTTACAAATTTTTCTATCTCTCCCATGTTATTTATGTACGTACGCATGTCATTAATGACGTGTGACGTGGGATCAAATGTCCCATCGGTGGTGGTCATATATGGTTGATTCTTGAGCATAAGGTTCAATCCATCTCAGCATGACTACTCAACTTTCAGCATGCTTCATGCTTAATTTGCCACAAGAAAAGAAGATAAAGATTTCGAACAATCGGCTGACACCCAATTATTTTCCAATCTTTTTGAACGACTTTTAAGAATATTAAACGTATATGATCGAATGCATGCACCCATGTGATCACATCATTCCCTTGGTACAATGTAACCAAGATTTGATTGGGGTACTGGTGATTGCACAAGGTTCAGGTCCTAGACTCCTAGTTGCCCAAATGCCATCACCCTTTCACTTTCAAACTTGCCCTTTATTTTGTTAAATAAGAAAACGACAAGGTTGTCCATCCATCTTAATCAAAACATATGCTTTAGACACCGTGCTAGGTTTATAACTCATACATTTGAAAGAAACAGAAAGACAAGGCAAATTGTTTGAAACATAAAAGAACTATGGTCTAATTCTTGGTTTTAGAAAATTAACTATCAAAATTATCAAACTCTCAATTCTTCATATTTCTAATAATATTTTATCTAGAAATTAAAAGAACGTATAACGTGTTGGAAGTACTAGAAATATGAAGTAATTGAGAGTTGGTTTCTATTACTCATAAAATTTGTAGTTGATTTTTTTAATTGATAATCAGATAATAGTTCATTTTTATTACAAGTAATTTATTAAAAAAAAAACTAAAACCATTTGTAGTCATGACAAATTGTTGTACATGAATGCTCGCCACGTCAACGAGACTAACTACAACTCAGAAACTGCGTGCAGTCATAACAGACCACGACCAGTGTTTTCAAAGTCGGGTTGACCCGGCCGGCCGGTCAGACTAGGACCTGGACCCAAGGCTGGGCCACCCTTCTCGGGCTAACCTTGATTTTCGACTCGCAATGAATCGACTGGTTCTCCAGTCTGACCGGGTCGACCCAGACCGGTCATTGACCCGGTTTTTGCTTCTTCATTTTTTCGACCGAAACCTCATAAGTCAACATTCTAAATTAGTAGGTCAACCATTATCAAGTTGGAATTAATAATGTTCTTGGCTTAGAATATATAAGAGGTCATGGTAGGTTGTGGTTTGTAATACCATAGATGTGGGACAACTTCAACATTAAAGGAAATTAAATTATGTTTGTTGGATGGTTTTGTTGCCAATTAATCTAGCAATAATTTTGTGATAATGTTGTATTTATAAACATTTATTACTAGTTTGTAGATGATTATTTTAATGATTATTTTAACAATTTTATAATAAGTTCATAGCTATTACATATTTCATTTCAAATATCATAATTTATAATTGTAGTTTTAAAAGTGAAAAGACTCGAAAAAAATCAAAAAGTTATAGAACAATTGGACTGAAGAGTCCAACCGGTTGAAACCGAAAACTTAGCCGGACCAATCATTAATCTAGGTTTTAAAACATCCATAATGACAGAAATATGGAATTCACTATCTTTTTCAATTTTCATTTTCTAAAAAATAATTACATTGATTAAATAAAAATACTACATTTATTAAACAAAAACAAATTATGTTCATTTTAATGTTACATTAATAAAATTGTATATTTGTTTAAAAAGTACATTTTACATAATTTGACGAAGTTATCATCGTTCTTATATTATTTACTTATTGGAGTTAACCCAAATTTTTAAGAATATTAAAGAAATCTAAACTCACATCTTTTTTAACATACAAAATTAAGGTTTCTTATTTTTTTCATCTGCTCTCGACTTCTTCTTCTCGATTTTTATTCATCTACCACAATAACAAAAAAAAAATAAATAAAAAAAAAAAAATAATGAAAGCAAAAAATAGGAAAAATAAGAAAAAATTGCAGTAAATCAACTTCGATCATATATGATCGAATTACTTTTTTTTTCTTCATTCCGATCATGCAAGATCGTTCGATCTAGATGCCATGTGTCACAAATTAAATGGTGATCGAGTTAGGGTCCACATGCGATCTTGTTTTTTTTTTTTTCTTTTCAGTTGACTAAAAGGATTAATTAGTAATTAAATGAATTAATTAGTATTTGACTTTGTAATTTAACGGTTTGATTTCGAATTTCATTTCATGATCGAACAGATCGAACATTATTCAATCATGGATGGATTAGTTTGACAAATGTGTTGGTCAAAGGATTAATATGTTAATTTAAGTTAGTCAATGAATTAGATTTGTGATTATTAAATAAGTATGAAAGGACATTTTGTTTACTTTAATTAATGATACAAAAACAAGGTTTATAAAGCGAATATACTAAGCATACTACAATAGGATATAAAATTACCTAAAATATTAAAATTCCGTACCTAAAATGATAAAATTTCCTTACATGAAGTGACTCTTGATCGATGGGAATATATCACTTCACTCCATATCAACTTTTAAAAAAATGAATTTTAAAGATATCGATAATGTTAGTGTTAGTTAAGAATATTCTCAATGTTAATATTAAAATTTTATTTATACATTCAAAAGGCGTAAAAGTACAAAAAAAGAAAAAAGTACTGGGATATTATCGATAAATATTACATTATCTTTATGTAATGATAAATAGTGTTTAGTGTTGCATTAAATTCGATACAATATTAAACATTGAATTAGACACTATTCACATTTAAATAATATATATAACAATTAAAATGTATTAATATGATGTTTTGATTCAATTAATATATTTAAGTTATTATATATAATGTTTTGTCATCATATTAACTAAGAAAACTCTATATTTTATAAAATATTCATTTATATTATTGAAATTATTAAATATAATGATTGTTATTACATTTATTCTGATAATTTAATAATTTTATAAAAATTATAATACTAAACCGTTAAGTTGTTTACTGCAAATCAATTAGGAAAAAATTAATTTAAGTTTGTACAACGTACTGAGGTAATATTTTTTAATACAAGTATATTTTTAAAGGATTTTTTTTTATATTAGATTAATTTAATTTGTTGCATTAAAATAGTATGCAAATTAGAGATGCCCTAAACCACCTACATCGGGTAAATCGTCAAGTGTATAAATCGTCAAGTGTATAAAAGTATAAAAGAATTTATAAAATTGTTACTTTCACCCACTTTAAGTATTCGCTCAAATATCGTCATCCTCTTTAAACTTCAAAATTTAGTTAGTTGTAGTAACAGATAACATTTTTCTTTCTAAAATTAGTATAAAAGGAGTTAACGCAAATTTCCTCAAAATTTTCGTTTCACTTATTTAACTTATTTTGTCAAATTTAACGTACTAAAGAAAAGTTATATGAGAATAAAATATTTTGTACAAATGCAGGAATCAATTTCAATTATCCATTTTCATCAAGATAACAAAACTCCTGCATTTTTGAAAATTAAATATCTCAAAAACGGCTGGTTAAAAGATTATAAAAAATGCAATACAAAAATCAACGTTTTTTTCTCTTCAAGTACACATCTCACATGAAATATTTTTGACAAACTTTTTATTTAATTTTTTATAATTTTGAAAACGACTATGATAGTCATTGGTGTCTATTAATAACTAAAAGTATGCTTATGTGACTCTAATCATAGCTTGCCACGTATGTAAAAATATGAGGTGTCAAACATACAAATTTTTTGAGTTTTTTTTCCATATATACACTCATAAAAGGTGGATTAATTGCAAACATTGACTTCATTAATTAGTAGAATTAATGACCATTATTAAATAAATTAATGACTATCATTACTTGATATTGTTTTTCATTCTTAAAATTAATAAAATAAATAAAATAAATTAATGATCATGATTAATCGTTATTGTTTTTTTTTATTCTTTGAATGAATTGTATTAATACCTTTAGTATATTGATTAATTGTTCAATCAATTTTTTCATATGTTATAGTAAGTTAACTGTTAATTAGTTAACTGCATGATCAAATTGTAATTTGATTAACGCATAAATTTTAATAACTGCATATATTTCACTCAATAAATAAACAACATCACACTGTCATGCATATTACGGATTTTAACACTAGTTAACTGCTTTAACGATTATCACATGTGATAGGCGTTAGTGTTTTTATATATAAATGCTATTTTGTACTATTTACTTATCACTAGCAGCGTCATTTTTGCGCAGGATTAGAATTGAATCAACTAAGATGGTGACCTTGTCATTACTTCAATAAAGGATGATGGCTTATGCTTTGGTGGTAATGGTCTATTACTGATAATACAAACTATGAATTATCATATTAACTGAAACAGCATTGTAACATATTGAAATTTGATCAAATCTATCGATAATTGTTTAATATCTTAGGTGGGCAATCGATCGATCGAGTTGGCTGAACGTCCATATAATAAAACATTTATTTAGTTCAAGTATTACACTAATCTATAGTAATATATAAAATATCTAGTTAAGACTCAAATTTCTAAATATAATTTATGTAATTTTTATTTAATATTAATTTTATCATACTTATAAGACTCATCACCGTATCATGGACTCTACATACCAGTAAACTACTGTTATCGAGTTACAATTATAGATAATCCGTAAAGAACAAACATAATATACGATTATCGTTGAGTCAGTTTATAATAAAACATTATATTCTGGTGTATAGCGCATATATTACGCTGATTATAATTGATCTTTTAATATAAACTTGTTGCAATTACACACAATTTAATATATGAAAAAAGTACCGCTAAAAATATGAGAATATATTTGGGAATTGAAAATATCTTTTTTTTTTTGCCAAAAAAGAATTGAAAATATCTTTTTATTTATTTACATGAGATTGATAGATCTTACTGCAAATGAGTTGTCAATTTGAAGTCTAACTGAAAACTTAGAGCATTTCGGCCCCTAAACGAGCTTATGAGTCCAAACAATTGAAATACGGTTCTTAAAGCCATTGGTAATGCATAAAACTCTAATAAGTTATATAGAATGCCACATCACTATTGTATAATTTTATACAACTTTGAATTTATTTCGTGTAGTAATTACGTACACTGTACGAAGCTTAATAAATTCGGCTCATTTTCTATTCTTCTACTTCTATATTTATATATCAACTAAACATTTTTGTATATATTTGTATAGTATTCAATAATAAAATAAATATAAATAAATATTTCTATTAAAACAACTTTTAAAACATATATGAAAAAGGAACGCTAAAAATACATGAATATATCTGATCTAAAATGTTCATCTATATAAAGTACCTTGGAACTACCGAACTAGGAACCTGCAGTTTAATTATTGTTAATGCAATATGTGAAGTAATTAAAATAAATAAAATTTAAACATAATATTTCAATTTCAAAATATAAAATAAAATTTGTTCCAACTTTAATGAGCTTATATCACAGTCAATAAAAAGCCACAATTACTCTCTTTTGTTTATTTAGAAAAGTAAATAAGGCCTACCAGATATCTATACCACCAGTCCATGAGATGAACCCACATCATAGAAAACATGTCAGCTCACAGTTTTGTAGTGGAAGATTGTATAGATACAGCCCATGTCATTGACTTTTTCCCCATAAGACTTTGCCATGTAGAAATACTGCCAATGCTCTTATGAATCATGGAAGCTTTGTTGAATGAAGCTGAATAAGGTGATCTTCAACCAATAGTGACTTTTCATTCGTGGATAACTAATTAACGAAGAGGCTTTAGATGCAGCAGGAATATTAACGGATGTTAGATGTGTGAAAATAATTGCATGTCTCTTGGACTTTGAATTGAAAAACACATTTGAATTTTGTCGTTTTCTTCCCTTGACTACGTTAGCCCTATGGGTGTTGATCATTCATATCTTTGATGAAGTTGGCTCAAGTATTGTTTTCGTTTGGTTTATCTTCAAGTAACATTATCCCTATTGAGACTCCTAAATTTGTCATGTCGTAACGAAGATTTTTATCATAATCATCTTCCATCATTCAATATTGGATCGAAATGCCTTTCATTTTTTTCTTATTGCCCTTATATTTAGCTTTACTGTTTTTATACCCAAACTAGCTTTGAGACCTTCTAAACTTCTGTTTTTAATCTCCTTTCCTTTTGATCGAAATGTTCTTTTTTGCCTTGCAACAAATTGCATGCTCTTCTGATTCCGGCCTACATCCGAGGTTAATTTCTTGCAATGTTGAGATATCAATCTCATCTTGTATTGTTGGACATTTTCGAGTGGGTTTGACTTTTGGTTATGGGTAACTTCAGACATTTCAAGGGAGTTAGGGTGCAAAGACTGATTTTGTGACATTGGTTGTGGGGAATAAACGTAATGCAAAGACTGATATGGTTATCTCTTAACAAGTTCTACTCAACGTGAAAATGGCCAATAAACGTAATGTAATGTAATAATTTTGAAATGTGTTAAGGTTGCAACTTTTTACTTATGTTTCATTAAATATGATGATTGGTTTTCGTACTTATATTAATTAAATAAAATAGTATATAGTATTGATAACTATAGTCATTTAAATATACACTTCATTAAAAAGGTGTGTTAATGCAATAAATATTTATTGAAGAGTCTCTTTAACATATATATATATATATATATTTTTAAAACTCGTTTACAACTGCTTACTATAAAAATACATCTCTATAAACTTTTTTCCCATTTATCTTATAAAATATGTATAAGAGCTACAAGTGTAATTACTTCCTATGATTCTATTGTAATTGTACTTTGTGATAATCACATATATCTAATATCCAATACTATTTATAAAGCATCTTGACATATTGAATCTTAAATTTTTACAAAATAATAAAAATTATTCATTTATCCTTATTAACTAAAAGGAAACTAATATTTGCAATAAGTAAATCATTATTTACTTGATACTTTTCAAATATTGATACTTAATACCTATATCTTGCTAAAAAAATAAATAAATAAATTGAAAGCAATGATATTATAATATTTATATGTATTTGATAAAGTATGGATTTACTTTGAGTTAATGATGATTTTGGCAAAAGGTAATTTAATTTGTATTTCTTTATTTCACAATTTTTTTAGTTTGCATAACAAATTCAATCAACTTGAAATTTTATCAAATAATATTAATGACTAAAAAATGTACAAATGATTTATTTGTAAAGTATTCGGCATGTTTATTTTAACCGATTGAACCACGAATAATGAGATATTCAACGATGACATGCTATTTAACGATTGTACATAATACAAATAGACGAATTAGCTACTACCGCATTGTGCGGACAACATGCTAGTTTTTAAGTATTAATTACTAAGAATATTTGAGACTTTGAACACAATTCATACTTTGCATTATGTATACATAATAAATAAGTAGAAACTAAAAAAATATATTTAACTTTTCAGTTATGTAATATCTTGATTGATTTGAATTAAAGAATTACCAAGTATAGTGTAGAATAGATTAACACATGTTAATCTATCTTTACCTATCGAAATGACAAATTGAATATTTTCAGTAATTGTAATGATCAACATCTTGCCTAAGACAAAGAGATTAATTGTAAACACCAGACCCTTTATCGGTCATTGATGTTTACTACAGTTTACTCTCTGTATGTCTATAAATATAGAATATTTGAGAGAAGAGAGGGAAAAGACAAACTTTTACTTCAAACGAATGTTTGTTTATATAAGGAGGAAATGTTAGCTATAATACAAGATGTTTTAGACGTGTAGAGTATTTCTTGATGAAGTACAATGTTCATTAAATGCACGACATCTATATGCTAGAAGGATGAAAGTATGAACATTGTTGTCAGATGTATATACCTTTTGTAGGTTTCTTTATGCAAACTCTTGTACTTTGTTGCATAGAAGTTTTGCCACTCTTTTGCTTTTGGCAAAGATCACGCTCAAATTTAACTTATATATCATTCAGAGATATGCTAAGTGGTCCGAGAGTAAATGACAGGGATCAAAGACATATTTGTCAAATGTCTTTAGTCGCTGGTTTCTGAGCATTGGATCTTGTATCTTGGGCGTTGTTCCACTCAATGAGGTCAAGATGTATCTTCGAGTTCATCTCAGACTTTTTTGAAGTGTTCCATTCTTGCAGCCAATATCAAGGAGTGCTACTCACTGATTATGATTGATTGTTATTAACTAGAGAGTAGACATTTAAGAATGAAATATTTCTTCATCATTCTGATTCGCTGAAGTAACATAGGTTATTCAAAGAGCGAGTTTATTCTTAGACAATTCTTAACAAATATCATATCAAAGGATCTAAGCCCAACATTTTATTTTAGTGTAAAAATTAAAGTTTATTACTGCAATATATTCATTTTGAGTTTATCATTATCACATTAGTTTTATTCATATTATTAAATTTTAATTTTGATTATTAAAGTAAAATACTTATCAATAACAATATTATTAACAATAAGACAATATATAAATAGGATCATACTAGGGATGGCAATCCACATTCGATCAATTAATGGTAGATGCAGATGATTATTGAATCGAATGTAAATAAAACTTGTCATTCATGAATCCACTCATTACTATCAAAGATACATATATATGTGTATAAATTTAAATCTACTTGTGCTATGTATTTGTGTAAAGTTAATGAATTGTTAGAAATTCTAGTTATTTCACATGTTACAAGTTCCTTTATATCATGTTCCTATTAGATATTAGTTCCTTTATATTATGTTCCTATTAGATATTTTATTTTCTCTCTTTATTTTCCATTATATATTTCTAATAAATTAAGTTCCTACATTTTTATATATAATAACCAAACACTATTGAGCTTAATTTTGATTCCTACTATAAAACGAAAATCATTGACATGTAAGAACCACTAATCAAAACGTATCTATCTAAGCAAGAAATCAATGATAAGTGTTTTATTAAAAACTATATTATTTCTATTTGTAACAATCAATGTCACAGTTACTATAAAGTTAACATGTTTTTAATAAAAATAAATTTATTTTCAATGGGTATTCATTAATCTGCTTCATCCACTGGATATGGATACAGATGGATGATTGCGAAAATAGATGGATATAGATGTAGATGAAGAAAAATAAATCGATATGGATATAGCGTCACCTGATCCACATCCGACCCATTGCAATATATAATCAATAA
Organism: Logfia minima; assembly: GCA_963921325.1. Taxonomy (NCBI): domain Eukaryota; kingdom Viridiplantae; phylum Streptophyta; class Magnoliopsida; order Asterales; family Asteraceae; genus Logfia; species Logfia minima. The sequence goes on from OY992769.1 coordinate 31,515,249, forward strand.
TCGTAATAACATTAAAAAGTCTTGTTTAATTAAAGCTTTTAGCTAAGAAATAATCAATACTCGTAATAACATTAAAAAGTCGTATTTAATTAAAGCTTTTAACTAACAAATAAAGAAGTTATTGGAGTGCAATTTTTCTGCTCTATTTCTAAATATATATATATATACATATAAATAGAAAATGCTAGATGCCTTTGCCTATGTAACACACCATTCATTCCCTTCTTCAAACACATACATTTCGTTTCACTAAGAGTTTAAAAAAATCTCTAAGTTATACTATTGGTGTATAAAACACGTGTTTCAAGGACACCGTTATTGTTACAATCTCGCTAAGAAAAAGAAGAGTACGTTTCGTATAATATGTTAATATTAATGGATGGAGATTAAGTAAAGTAATTAGCAAGAGAATAAAGGGCAAGCTAGCACTTGCGAAGAAGGATCAATCCCTTCTAAAAAGCCAAAAAGAAAATGATAACCCTGTGATTCTAATCAGACAAAAAGATAAAGAATTAAATATACAAGTAACCTAGCGTGTAACAATGTTCCATTCTTTATGCCCAAAGAATGTGTCAAATGTTCCCATTATTTCAAAGATTCACCATACCTAATCACTTTGAACAAAAAATACAATATTCGATGCATAAAGTACAACTGTTAAAGGGTGACGGTTAAATTTCCATGCAAGTAACATAAAAATCCATAGTATAGACTATAGAGTAAGCGATAATTGAGAATTAACAAAACACCATAAGATGGCTAAAACAGTGGCAATGAAAATTAAAAACCATAAAGGCTTTTTCTGAGAAGAGCTAAAGACATTTTCTGAGACTAAACACGCCCTAATAGTTTTAAATTACAAAGAATAGAATAGACTTCCTGCATTTTCTTCACCGACGCAGATATTATGTCCTAATGTAAACTTTATCTAATTAAAACTATTTATATGGGATACACACACCATTTTCTAATTCGAATAAATATCGTGTAGCCTTGTAAAATAAGTCAGAATACTAACAATAGAATGTCCTAAATAAATTATCAGCTGACCATCTCTAGTAGTGATGGATTTTGGACTGCGGTATGTGCTATCATCATTAATTTTAGGGTTTCAAAAGACACACTAAAATGACAAATTTGATAAACATATATAGGTAATAAAGAATGTAGGTTCACTCCTGATCCCCACCCATGAACCTAGCACAAGTTGTCTTAAGCCTTGGAACGGTGATGATGTCACTATATACGATCTATAGTCCATATCCACAAAACCATCGGGATTGGGTATTTGTGTTGTAGTTTTATGGGGTTGCGATCTTATGTTAAGGGTGAGTCTCTACTCAATTCCTTCAGAATTTGCATACTCAAAAGAGACTTCTTTTGGTATGTCGCAGCATCAACTAATAATACGAATCCACAAGGAATGAAGATAGAACAAAAAACATACTTGAAGGTAAGCATCTATAAAAAACAAGCCTTAACCAAAGGGAATGCTACCATAGAGAATGCTACCTATGTGAACTACAAAATGGAGGGAGAACCCTTGCATATAACCTTACCTTAACCAAATATGGTTAAAATTTTGGGCAATGGACTAACACCCCCAGACCCCTATTTGGCCCCTTTTAAAAGTCGCAAATGATTTTAGGTCAAAACAAGTCACTTGCATTGGGTTGAAGTGACATCCATCAAGTCGAAAACATATTTAACATGGTAGTTTAATAGCAGAATTCTAAGTATGGTGCTTACCAATTTACCATAGTTATGAAAAAGGCCCAATTAAGCTGTGAATGACACCAACAATTTTCTCAAAAATAATAAAAAAAAATCCAACTGAGATTCAGCATCAAGCCACATTGTACCAAAAAGAAAACATGTCTGAGTTTTAACAAAAACTTCCAAACTTACCTACAAATGGCTCCAGTTCCTTGACAATCCGGCTGCATTCATTTAACAAATATAACATCTTCTCAGAGATGTCTACACTGCCTTTGTTATTAAGCACCTGGATTTGATCCATCTGCTCCTGGTACTTGGCATACATTTCTTGATGCCCGCATTCTATTTGATACACAGAAGCATTACAGGAACGTACAGGAGCATTAGGAGGTGTTTTGCAAGTTTTCTCCTGTTGAGTATTGCAGCCTACATGAAAGTCAGATGTAGAAATTTCAGGATGCAACTCATGCAAGCTGCAGCTAACCACTTTATTTCCAAACAACTTGTTATTGACAGCATGCGTGTAGGCTGTCACAGCATCTAATTTGGCTTTAAAAACCATTCGGCAACTTAATTTGTCCCAACTAACACGAATACTTGATGTGTCAAGCGATACAAACCGAGCTAATTTAGCTTTGAGTTCCGAAGCCGAAGGTGAGGCTGCACCTTGAGAAAACTCCAGTATTAGGATCATTTTTGGCCCCTCATCACGTGTCTTAATTGTTATGCCGTTCTCCCTTTTCTTTTTCTTAATTTGGGGAGGTGAGGATAAAGGCTTTTCCCGACCCTCTACAATGCTTAATGATATGTACCTCTTCTTTGGCGGTAATAACACTGATGGGAAGTCTTGGTACTTGTGGCGGGTTTTGAAAGGTGCGGAAGTCTCGGAAGATTGGACTTCTTCAGCCAAATGGACATCATGAAACTTTGTGATCTTGCCTGACGATTTGACTTCCTTATCATCCTCCTGCAGGTAGTAATTGCAGTTAAACAATATTGAACTCATAAATGTCTATAATAAGGCATGCATTTTCTTTCGAAACTGGACCAGGAGAGCTTACTGTTGACTTTGATCGTCCTTTAAAAGGACTTGGAGAACGTTCTCTTTTAACCAGCTTTTTATTTATCTCAGTCTTGGCCTGTTTCTTCTTCTTAGAGACATGATCTGGGGAACTTTTGACGTTAGTATCATGACGCCTATTTCTTTTCACTGAGCCTTCCGTTTTAGATGCATACAATTTACCTTCCCGGGGTCCAAGACCTCTTTTGTGTTTATTTTGGCGGTTAACTTTGACCTTTTTCCGACCATGGCTTTCAGCCTCAGAAAGTTGATCAGTTGGACCTGCAATAGATACCGATGACACCAGTGAGAAAAGGGGAGAGGTCCCCCAAAAGGCGGAAGAACGGGCACTATACCGAAAAACATTTGTATATGACTAAATCCTCATAACAATGAAGACATGTAATATATCCAAAATGATAATTAACCATCAAGATGTTTTGCATCAGAAATATTTTTGAAAAAAGGGTATGCTTGGAAGCGATGTAACTAGAATACTATCTGGTGTTTATACAACATTATACAACATTTCATTAACAGACAATAAAATCACACATCCATTGTGTTACAGCACAGGACACGGAGAAGACATTCTGAAAAATTATGATGCATATAGACGCGTTTCTATTGTTACAATGCAAGAGGTGAAACAGTACAAGAAAGGGTGTGAAAACAATACGAACGTCGTATGATAAAAATACTTGGAAGATAAATACAACTAGAAAGCATCTACTATTTTATTTAAATATAAACAAACTATACCAGATATAAGTTTGCGAATCAAAAGACAGTATCAACAAAGTTATCCGAGATAAAGCTTCTTCATTCCCTTCTTTTGAGATTATACATAACTTATAAGCCAATGCTAAAACAACATAGCAAGAATATGAAGTTATAGTTCAAATCACTTCTTTAGTACAGATTCTAATGCATCTACTTAATTAACAGGGAAATGTCAAAGTTTTTAATTAACCGAAGCTCACATAGATAACTAAATAAGATAGCAATCAAGTAGTAAAAGGAAAATGATGAAAGTAGGAATATACAATTATTTAGCTACACCGTAACTATGTTACAGTATGAATACATGCATTTATCTACATTTATTAAAGCTAAAGACCTTAATAATGATCTTACAAGAAAATTTTAAATAGAAATCCAATCCGAATATGTAATAAAATGTTACAAACTGGGAAACTTTAAACCAAAGGGCATGGATAGTTTTGTTATTTTGTATATAAAACAAACTTAACAATGACATTCAGCCTCAAGATCATCAAATAACTAAATATACAAAAAATAGAATATGACTGAACATATTGTTAACTAGTAAAAGTACCTTCGATTAAAGAGGTCTCCTGTTCATTCGAGGCGACTATTGGATTTCTATTCCTTCTGGGATCCACTTGAGTACTTGCTACGGCTTCATTGTAAAGGATGCCCGGCCACCAAGGGTGTGAATGAACGTTTGCCCACACCAAATCTCCTGTATTAGATTGGTTTTCCATAATTCTTTCTCCGATTCTCAAAAATCCAGGTGTTTAGATCAATCTTTCATAATACGAGGGTCGACAGATTTTAACCTTTTTTTTCTCTCGACACAAAATGCTCTTCAATCGAAGAAGAGATCAGTTTTGGTATATCGGTCTCTACACTCAACATATCAATAATGCAGCCTCATTTCACGCCTTTTTGTACCTGATACTACTCACGTTTTTCATATGGAGTCTTTATCAAAGCAAACTCCCATCAAGTCAATCGCGTCTACCCTCTACACACCCTATCATAGACTGACACGTTGCTATTGTCCCGTCTCTACACTCAACCTTTCTATATTGAGAATGCACCCGCATTTCATGCCTTTTATACCCGATAGTACTCACGTTTTTCACCGTCATATTATGATCGCCATACACTACCAAACATCCATTCCATATCAATCCATAATTAAAACTCCTACAATGCATATCTACTGAAACCATGTTGACTAGGAAACAATCAACACATTCAATAAGTATCACACCTTCAATCAAAATCATTGTGATTGTGATGATTAATAAACTCAAATTTTCAACCACAACCACGACGTTCAATGATGTGCATTTTGTTGATAAACTGCCATCTTCTAACACTTACGTCCTTTAAACCCGTTATACGCACTAACATTCTCCACAAGCATCAACCCATTGATAGAGAGGCATATACCAGTAAGCACTACGGGGGGTCAGAAAATGCATTTTGCCTAATCTTCCTCAGAAAAGGAGGATGTGAACTGCATTAGTAACAGCACGCAGGACCAAAATGATCCAATCAATGAAGTAACCGGTACTGCCCTGCCATTGTATTCATGTTAACTTGATCAAATCAATATAACAGATGGTCATTATGTAAGCAATTAAAAGCTTTTTGATTTTACAAACTTTAAAGTGAAAAAACATTTCTATAAAGATGAAGCTCATCACAATAATTTAAGTAGATTAATACCTCAAATAACAGCTAAACATGAAAAAACCTAAATTGATGTGTTACATTTATTATGGAATACCTAAGGAATCATCAAATTGTTGGTGCCAAATTTTACCCAAATTTCAATTCATAATGAAACCCTAACGATTATTTTCTTAATTAAGTAAGCTAATGAATCAAAATAGATACGGAGACTCACATTATTTCGACATCGAATCGCGCCGATGCAATTCTGATGGAGACATCAATTCCGTCATCATATCACGGAGCTCCACGACTTACCCGCTGCGGAAGGTGACTCGCCGGAACCGGAATTCCATTAATGAATCCAATTGTGAATGAGAGCCAGTGAAAAAGGAGCCCAACCAGAGGCCCGTATAAGGATGCAATTTGAAATCATATCTTAAATGGGCCAAAAGGTAGGCCCGTAAGCAAGTAAAGCCCACGACAAACTCGATAAGACTATCTAGTAGACTAGTACAGGCTCGAGAACGCTCAAAACTCGGAAATCGGCTAAATTTTACAAGAGAAATGCCAGAGACACGTGCATTTTACAAAATAAAATTTACAAAATATTGTAAAAAGTTAGATGAATCAATCATAATTTAAGTTTGTTTTTCTCTTTTGTTTCTCTCTCTTTATACTATTGGTCCATATCATTGTGTGGATTTTTTTGTAAAAGTTTTGTGGTTATAGTATTTCCCTTTTTACAAATCTTTATTATATCTAAAAGTGAAGTTCATTATGCCTAATCATACTTATGTGGCACCAATAAAATTTTAATAAATACACAAAAATTGTATGTGTAATTTTCTCACATATAATATGCCATATCATTAAATCTTATGTAGAATAATTTAAAATTTTAAAATTACTCAATTAATTTAATTTAATTAATTACCATTATTGAAACATTTAATTTAATTGTATAAATCAATCAGTTGAAATACGTCTCACATTTATTTCATTCCAAATGTTACTTTCAAGATATTGGACGTTAAAGCACTAATATCTCACTATAACTTATGAATAGAAAATTTAAAATTTAAAATTTTATTGGTACCAATAAAATTTACGTCAATGATCATTTACTGAGGGAAAAGTTGCTATAAAGTTACGTCTCACATTTATGAATAGAAAATTTAAAATTTAATATTCTAAAAATAAATCTCAATCTATATTACTATAAATTCATAAGTTCCACTCACCAAACATAATTCAACTTGATTTATACAAACACATCCATCTATATACAAATACACTTTCATGGTATGTGTATGAAATTATATTATATAAATATTAAAACAAAATGTAATTTGATTAGCGTATAAACTTTAATAACTGCATACAATTTACCCAATATATAAACATTTTCATACTGACGTGTATCGCACGGGTTTTAGCACTAGTAAAAATATATAAGATAATATAAATTTCATGGACCAATAATGTTAATTTTTATTTTCTCTCTCGTACACCTCATTTTATAAATCTTTTGTAATCATACCACCCCTCTAAAAACAATTTTCAGTAACCGAAATTCCCGATATATATGTAAATGTAACATTCCAAAACAGAAAGGAGGAAAAACAGGAATAAAATGACTGTAAATTAAAAACCAGAAAATCCAACAATAATCTCATTTGTGAACTTCGGATTACATACATATAGTTTTAAAGGTTTTAAAACTCAATAATAGCTTGAGTCGAGCCTTATAAATGCATTAATAGTACAGGTGTTAAGCTCGAGATCGAGTTTGAACTCGAGAAAAGGATAAATTGCTCGATGCAGGCTTCCACTAGTTTGCAGCCCTGATTGAATGAATATTCCAAATATAGAAACGTTACTTATACTATCACTTTCGTCGAATACTCAAGTAACTGAATTCTACCTATACATTGACAAAGGCAAGTGAACTGGCCACTGTTGACACCAAATCTAGACCGTCCAAAGTCCGTTGACTTTCAATCTGATCCATCTTGAGGCAGTTTTGGTGAAGTTGATGAAGCAGTGCATCCTTCTCAATGAAAACCGCCTTCAATCCCTAAACCGTTCGGTAACTGGTACTAACTTTCACACAGATTGTCTTTCTATCGTCAAATTTTAAATGTTACAGTCATTATGGAGACACTCCTTGTCTAATTTCGATTAATAGTCACTCCAATTTTTATTGTTTTCATATATTTGTTTCCTGGAATCAAATTTTTATTTGCAAACGATGAAATCAAAACTTATTTGGAGAAGATGGAATCAATAAGTTATTATTATTAATTAGTTGTAAGCTTCTGTTTTTTTCTAAATACATGAGGCTTGAACTAAAGTTTTCTTTGGTTGTAGAGACATTATATACTAACTCATTTCTTCTACATAGGATATGCTCACGGCTCAACAAAATGGTCGATTTTGCAGATTGTGGTATTTTAATGATGTGCTTATTAATTATTTAAATATCATATTGTTCTTGCTATCATGTTGTTGTTGTTGTATTGTTCTTGCTATCTCTGTTGTATGTGATACTTGATGTTCATATTAAGTGTATCTCATCTTTCTGATTAATTAAGGGAGCAGAAAAAGAGTCAAAGACCAACTTGATAAACTCGTCAAGTTTCCCATCACAATCTTTGGTAAATAGCTCTTATATGTGTGCTTTATGTCATGCACTTGATTAGGTTCTTTCTTACATATCACATTGATGTTGAATCAAATTAAATGCATTATCTTCTTTCTTACATATCCACTTGATTTGGTGTCTATCTACTATTCTTAACTTTGTTAGGCTTATGAGCTATTACTGTTAAGTAACATGCAAGATATCTCCATTTCACCATTTGCTAAGGAAGATGGAAATGATGCCAAATCAAGATCCCCATTGGAATGTCTATGTTGAAAGCAGGTCATCAAAATAACATAACACTTAGAGGTAAATATGCAACTAACACTTTATTTTTCCTCTTAATCTTGATGTTTATGTTTATCCAATATTGTTGCTAGGTATTGATATGTATCTGATGAAACATGGGTTTCAACATAGTTGTTTTATTCTTCTAAAAAGCTTCTACTGAGATTATATAGTTATCTAATTGTAGATGTAAACAATATATGTATTTAGGTAAGATTTTGGGAGGTTGTATTATGTGTCTACTTAGAATTGAAAGCATCATAGTACCTTACGACTAAAGATGTTGGAACTACGGATATCACAAAAAGGCAACCAGTTGCTTCATTTATCATTTTAAAATTAAATGGCACTCATTAAACTTTGCATCCTTTCTCACATATCTTTAATGAGTCCGATCCACTTTACTTGTGAATGTGTCAACTTGGGCTATGCTTCAAGTTAATGAATAAAAAAGATATAATAAAAATTTATCTATGAAATAACAAGTTCAAAACGTCAAATGGATTGAAAGTTGGATTAATTTAATTATATTTAATGCATAATACCTGGTATCAGAATAGCTTTGGATGAGCTACATAATAGAGATCATCCCGATACGTAATCATCCATTATGCACCCCAACTTGACGTTATCCCCTGAGATGCCAAGTCACAAGAAGCATATTCAAGCACTAAGTCGGTGGTAAGCTCCTTCTGCAATAACCGTGTTCTTGTGAAAATGCTTGAAAGAACACTATATAGAGTTTGCAATAATTAGCAATTATGAAAATGCTTAGTTCCAGTATACATGACTGTAATTGTGTTTTGTTGTGTAGGTGTTCCGTTCAATTGATTCTAACTCTTTAACGGTTTAGATTTCTCCAAAGACCTAATACATGCTAAAAGCGTTTTCACAATTGCAAGTTTCTGAATTCCCGTTCTGTTGCAAGCTAACTTGATGTTTCACGCTTGATTTCTTTAACAAGCAGGCTCTTCCTTTTCTACACGTTATTTCCCAGGTACTTGATATTCATGGAATATCTATGGCATTCGAAAAACCCCAATGATTGTCTCTACAAGAAAGATGGAATGATGGATCACTAAACAGTCCAACTTAGAAACTGTAAGTTAACATGCTTTCTGATTCATATTTGCCTATTTCTACTTACATTCTTTGATTTATGCCTTTCAGACTTTTAATTCCCCTATGTCAATAATCTACACTTGAAAATCCAATTCACCTTAAGTTTTAAGAAATTATACTATAATAATTATCAAGACTGCCGCACCAACCATAATTTTTAATTGGTTATCATACTTTGTGGTGGATTCTTATCTATTTCTGTATATTAAAATTGAGCTCGATCAACATAGAACTACGACCTCGAAAATAATTAATTATCATATTGGATAGAGGCATGCTAAAGCCCACCATTTTGTGTGGCTTTTGTTGCTGATGACTATGTAGTTACATACCAGAGAACAACTAGCTCTACATGGTTGTATGCCATTATAAGTCCACATGATTAAGTTATTTTGACCGATGCATGGTACCCAAGTGGTCGAGTATTTTAGAATACAAAAATAAACTTTAGTTGTTGTGTTCGATTAATTTAATTAATTAAATTTCTTATGTCACTACATCTCTTGTCGACTTTCTATTTCCATCTTTTTTACATTTTACTTTGACTTTAGGCGGTGACACTATTAACGGTATCAACTTCTTCACGTAGGTTAAGCAAATTTGCTTCACACAAGAAGTTTATGGTGGAACAAAGGCTCAGACTATAATACATGTTCGATGCACATTGCTTTCCTCAGAAGTATGTTATGTCTCGGTCTATAGAGCAGATTATTTGTTTATGCATGTAAAAATGACAAATCATGATGTTAAATGTATCCTTGAATTATGCATATGCAATATGCATCAAATTCATATAATCTTGAATACATTACTTACAAGTTAGAACAATAAATTTAAGGAAACTAATTGGTGCAGTTAACAATTGTAAGTAAAAATGATTTTTTACGATGTTAAAAATTGTTTGCCTAGGCCACTGTCCGAGTATTACACTAGTTTATAATTGTTACGACTTCAGATAGTAAAAACACATCGCTTTCCACTCATTTTGTCAACTTTGCAATAATGACTCTGAACGGAGAGAACCATGAATAATCAAGAGCAGTAGTTACCATCTCCTTGAGTACGAAGAATAACCTCGCCTTTCTAAAGAGGCACTTTATGAAACTGCACAAGAGGTCAAAAACCAAGTAATATATTCACCAGGTACTTCTTGCAGTTTCTGCGAACATTGTTACAACTATACTTTGATAGAATTTGCATTCGTTTAACCCATGAAATTTGCAATACCGTGTGTCACAAAATTGGACACAAACACAGACAACTATGGTTTGATAGAACTTGCTTTCGTTTAACCCATGAAATTTTCAACACCGTGGGTCACAAAATTGGACACAAACACGGATGATAAAAACATTGACCACAAAGTATGCACATAATAATGTTTCTATGGGTACACAACCAGAAAATATGTCATAAAACTTCAAAAACTGCAACACTACAACAGCTTATGAAAAAGGATTCATGGATCAATGGAACAAGGATTAAAACCATGAAAGCCAACAAACTTACGGCACAAATACAACACTAATTCTAGATACGGTGACAATATAATATATGCACATGCGACGCTTTATTTTTAATTTTTTTACAAAGCCATCTATAAAACAAACGACCTGTCTCAATACCGCTTCGCAAGCGGTGAAACCTGTGTGTTAAACCAACTCCCAGTTAGCGATTACCCCATCCCATGATGAACTCCCAAGCATAGGGTTAAAAGGATGCCAACTGCAATCTCTTACGATTTGGTCATGGTATTTTAGCCTTGCAACTTGAGCTCCAGTCACCTGATTAGAAGGGAAAGAAAAAAAAAAAAACAAGATGAATATCTGAAAAGTAATATGAAATGATTCAAAGACGGAAGCTGAAAATTACCAAATCAAATATATAAATGTGACCATCAGCAGAACCAGTGTATATGTACTTTTGCCCAGTGCTGCAATGATAAGATCACAAAATTAAGAAATACTACTTTAATCGTAAAACGACAATAAGTTTATCATATGATATACCTGTATGATGGGGAGAAGTAACATCGTATGAGTGTTCGCAAGACTCTATGACCTCTATATGTCATGACTGATAGATCATTACTATGATTTCGGTGTCTTAAATGTGATGGATATTCCATCCATCTATAATCCCACGCAACATATCTAGGAGTTGCAACGCTGCATAAAAGAAAACAACAATCGCAACTTTATATATACAATATATGGAGTATATAAATAATGTCATCAAATTTAAAGATCAACAACACTAGTTTGATATGAGAAGCGATTAAAAATGGAATACCAAGGATAGAGAGAGGGAAGAAAAGCATAGAAGCATACCCGCGATTATTTGAGGACATTTTTCTGATATCCCACAGTTTAATAGTCTGGTCTTTTCCATTTGAGATTAAATAATGACCATCTCCATGACTATCGATGAATGTAATGCCTTCGAGGTGTCCAGTGAGGACCCCAGATACTGTTCCTCTTGGACCTAAACATCGCCTATCCCATACCTGAAGAAAATCATAAGGTAACTAGATAGTAATTAAAATACAATAAGTACGACTTATAAAGCATATAAAGCATCTGTCGCAGTCTACGTCCAAAACTGATCAAAAACTAGATACAAATTTAATCTATTTAACTGATCAAAAAGTAAGCGCGAGTCTCAGGGACTCTAGCCTTACATCCAGAAAAGGTCCAAAACTAGAAGAGGTTGCATCATGTCAATAATTGTTAGAGATGGCAATTTCCATTTACTTATGAATGGGTTAATTCGGGTTATGCCCTATTTGTAATGGGTCAAATGAGTAACATAAGTAACTTAATAGGGAATGGGTCAAACAAGTTGAAAATTGCCCGAGGTATATTTTTAATGAATCAAACCTCCTAAACCATTTTAGTCCAAATAATCAGAATATTATGAGAACACCATAATTGTTGTAATCATATTTGGCACACTAAAAAGAAAAGTTGAATAAATAAATAAATAATGTTGGACATAAAGTGTTTCAGCTTAACCTAACCCAACCTCCCTGACCCACATATCTACTAATTGTAAGTGCTACTGAAGAACTTGCATTTGCATAGACAACTGAATGAGAATAAAGAAAGACAGACAGATATAAAAACATCATCAAGAGTTTACCTTACAAAGATGATCATCACTCCCAGAATATAAGACATGACCAGCTTCATCAGCAAAGCAAACAGCATTAACATCAGACTGCAAACATAAACCAAGTTACGTAGATTCGGTTAGGAAGCGATATATATCGACAGCTTTAGACAGCTTCAAAAATATATAACAGCTACAAATGAATCACAGCCATATTAAAGATGATTCACTCTAACTTGACTTGTGTACTGATATGCATATATCATACCCTGTGAGCTGGTATGCGAACATTTAACTTGTTGGCTACAAGATCATAAACATATATTGAATCATCACTACTTGCAGCTACAACCTCTCGCCCATCAGTTGAAAATTTCACAGAGAATATCCCAAAAGAGTAATCATCATCGTCGTCACCAAGACCAGAAAAATCCAGCCCCTCGTGTATCTCCTGAATATAAAATAACACACCAAAACTTAACCTACAGTGATTATTATGACCCTAAATAATCAGAACATCAAAATCTGTCAAACAAGTCACAATGATCATTTTAGACGCAAACACAAAACTCCCTAACAAACATAAATCAAAAGTCACCATGAAATGTGCAGATATATATATATATATATATATTTCCATTAGGTTTCCTCTACTACGGTTATTGGACTACAAATACGTACCGTAACATTTGCAACAGAGTCAGTCATAGCTGATCCAATGTTCACAATATGGACAATAGGGGACATACTCGAATAAACCTGCAAGTATATTTCAAAGTAAACAACTGTTTATCTGATCTTAGAAAAACTAAATGTTTGTTATAGCTTACAAGCGAACGCTGGTCAGGTGAAAGAGATGTATCGGTTATTGTCCACCGCAAACTTCTAGCACGAATGTTCTTTTTAACTTTCCAACCATTATCGACATCATATATCTTAATATCACTGTCCTGTGTACAAATTCATTGTCATCGTTATTATAAGATACACAGAATAAAAACACATGTTAAGTGTCTAAAAATGTATAAAATTTGCCCAAAATTTCATTGTTTCTATCCAACTTCAACAATTTCTATTGTAAGTATCAAAATTTCAATTACTATATGTAACAAATGCCTTCTTCATCAGGTAACCAGTTTTGTTTTTTGCGCTGACGCGACGACCATATAAGTTGTCACGTCACCAGTTTACAAGTAATAAGAGGTCAGATGCATACAATATCAATAACCGAAAGTTTGATAAATATAATGGAATTTTAACCCTAATAACATATGTGTACCTGAAATCCGGCAACAAAAAGAGTGCCATCCGCTGAAAACTGTGAAACATACGCACAACTATTCATCGAATCTATCACAGTAGGACCATTAACTGGCAAATATCTACTCGAGAGATGACAACGATCTGAAGATGTGAACTTACTTCTCCCACTATAATTACCTTCTCGTCCCGCCAACATTTTAACCGGAGAAATAGGTACTCCTTCTGACTTCCCAGGCAACACTCGGCTAAAATACTGATGAGGTTTTGACCTAAGTTTCGTAACTACCGCAATCTCCGATGACCCCTCATCAGAGACCGCCCTACCGCCTACCTCACCACGACCACCGTCCCGCCCGCATTGATTAACTGACTTTCTTGACTTGCTCATTCTTTACACAACTTCCCTAAATTCCAAACTCAAGTTACACTATAAAATATATATCTATATCAATATGTCAATATCTATATATGCAGCACTATTACTACGATCATTCAGCACCTGTCAAAAGTAAGAGGTTCCCAAATCAAGAACAGTAGTTTAAAATGAAATAATAGACCAAAAAGATCAAGAAACAAGAAATGAATATATATTTTCCATTAAAGATTAAAGATTTCACTTAAAGATTAGAAATTTACCAGCAATTGTAACAAGGGTTCAAGAAGTGTATGAACTGATGGCACAGTAAGGATGACGTGGAAGAAGCACTAACGCAAGTGTTTATTTTTTATCAACGGAGAAGTTGTAGTGAAGTCTGTAAATCTTTATTTGGGTTGAATCAAATATATAGGGGTTTACTATTATTGACTGTAGATACAAAATCTTGGGGAGAAATTGGGTGGTAATTCACTTCATTTTGTCCTCCTTTTCTTTCTATTCGGGCTAAAAATAGATAATGTTTTCAGCTCTGGCCTTATTTAGTCAATGTGTTCCTTGTTTAACCCGTAAATAAAGCTCTTTGTTTAATTACTGGTACTCAGATTGAGATGTGGCACTAAAAGACTGTTTGCATCAAGAGCATTTTCAATAAATACAATAAACAACAATCCTCTTTGAATGCAATGTTAGAGCAGAGGGATCTCGCAACCAATAAAAATACAACAAATGACACATTGATCCCTATGGTCAACTCACATCCCGGGTCAACATAATCCTCAAATGCCACTAGACCACTCTGGTCCTCCGATGTATTCAAGAGGGGTTTCCGTCGACCGGAGAGATGTGAGTAGGTATTGGTGCTGAAATTTAATTGGTTGCGAGATGTCTCTTGTCTTCTGGTGCATTTAAGGGGATCGATGTCTATCATGTTGGAAAAAACTTGACACATACCATATAATGAAGAGGAGGCGTTAACTGACCATATCAAAGAAATTTCTCAAAATGCGTGTTCAAGTTCCACTATATCGAATATGGGTTAACATGTGGCACGTGCCCTTGAAGCCCGTTTGCGCAATGCGTAAGTGGTAATGAACTAAAATAAATGTGTCTTCCGAAAATATGTCATCTTCGATGTCTAAGTTATGGTCAACACGTCATGCTCAATACTTAATCATGTTGGTCCACGGCGATTGATTACTAGTTGATTATCTATCAATTCTTATAATCTTATCTCTTTCGCCTCAAAACCGTAGAGAAGATGTATTAGTAAATTCTTTGTTTTTATTAAAGATGCTATTTTATTTATATTTGAAATGTTAAATTGTTATTGCAGTAAGTAGAATGTTGATTGAAAGTCACTGACTCAAATTTATAGAGATTATATCATTTCATATTGACCTCGAGTAACCTGAACATAAAACCTCTTCCGTTTACCCGATATCATAACAGATTGGACAAATCACTTATTGCTTATCAAAAAGGCCTGAAAATCGAAAAAGTAGAATTTTGTACAATTAGCCCGTTTGATACACTTTTACTTTGTTAGACGTGTCAAGAATGACACAGTACTTATTATCGTGAAATGGCGAGCAGTTAAGGTATGTCTAGAGAAATAACAAACACCAACACCATGATGCATTCCCAATTATTAAAAATAACAAAGAAAATATATTTCAGTCGCTACATTGCACACAATATCCGATTCCTTGATGAAATTCATTCATCACAGGCTAATGACCTTTTTTCTATTAATGTGCTTTTGGCTGTTTCAAAAGATAAACGACACATATAAGAACGAACGAAATTATACACTAGTTAATTGTTTCTAGCACAACTATCACAATCAAACTCACACTTAGAGGAAAGGAGTACATCGAATTAAACCCATTAAGCAGAATGTCAATCTTCAAATGCAAATCCGAGGAATAATTTTGAGATTGGTACTTATAAGTGGAACAATCGATTTGAATTAACTTTCATTTTTTGGATAGTTTCCCAGTTGCTCCATTTGCCAACTCTCGTGAGGTGCAATTTGATCATGCTCAGGCGTGTATTGCTGTACCCCAAAAATAAATATAAATAGACAAAATATGAAATACAAAAGCCTTAACCAAGACCCTCTCAAAACAAGGGTGTCTGACGCAAAGTCAGATTATTGCAAATTAGTAAACTAATTAGTTTTAGCAGGGGGGTGATTTAGTCTTGGTACATAATAAAGGCCATACTATCGACCCATATACTTATTAATGGGTCGATTTGAGTTCAAATAAGTCAAGATAAAAAACTTATGTATGAGGGGAACAAGTCGAACATATTGAAAGTCGCCTACTTTTAATGGATACAATACAACCTCCTACTTTATTTTTATTTAAAAATTTAGATTCCTATAGTAACAATATTGTTCTTGTAATCATAATTAACGAATTAATTATTTTAAAAGTGGACAGAAGAAGGATTGGTGGTAAATCCCACCTGACCCGCTTTGACCCATACTAGTAATGATCATTTAAACCCGATTCATATTGTCCCCTCTAGTACATGAATTTCTCAAGATGAGAACATTCTATAAAAGGCTGGGAATAGAAGATCTATTTACCTCCATCTTTGTCAACAAATCTACTGCATTTGAGGCAGATAAAACAATGTCCCGAGCACCTTGCTTGATGAAACCTTCCTTGACTCCAGTGTCAAATAATGCAAGCAAACTATTGTAATACCCATCAACATTTAGGAGACCAACCTGGACGAAGACGAATAAAATTAAGATTATTGAAGCCATCCTGTGCTCAAAGAAATTAAACATTAAGGAACAACAACTTACGGGTTTTTTATGAATCCCCAGCTGCGACCATGTGATCATCTCTAATACTTCCTCCATAGTTCCATAACCTCCTGAAAGTACAGACACCATGAATACAACTTTTCATGTATAAAACCAAGAAGATCAAACACGAATTACAATATACCGGGAAGTGCAATAAAGGCGTCAGCTTGTCGAGCCATTTCAGCTTTCCTTTCGTGCATATCTGAAACGATTCGTACCTCTCCAACAGATTCGCCAGAGATCTATCAAATTTAACTAGCATTCACTAAAAAAATATTTTAAATCATTCCATATACAATGCTTAGTTTGATATCTACACGATCAAGATTAAACACTAAACACTTGATGTAATGTTATGCTCTGTTATCTTTTAACTGCATTTGCAATAAATTTCTTATTAGAAATTGTATATTTTGACCGGGAAAATTTGTCAACTTGATCTCACCAAATTTATATCAGATACTGATACTACAGTACTACACGTTTCAAGGGATTTGCAGTGTTTGTCTCTCCACCATTAATTTCCTTCAACAGTTATAGTATTTAATTGATACAGTAGTCATAACTCATAGACATTACTTAGCTAAATTAATATATAAATTTCCCTGAGAGATTCTCTTCTACTAGTACTATATTTACTAGTACATACTCATAAGGACTTATAAATCCATTCAATTAATAAAACCACAAGAACATCTACCTACTGAAATTCTTCTTATGATTCGACGCAAACTGTAGTCTAACTAACGAACTGAACCATTTGGCCAGGATTGTAATAGTCGGGATTAATACCCGGTTGATCGGATTTAAGGCTACTCCGACTTGACTTGACTCGCCTCGCCTGAATCCAACTTAAAAGTCGGTC
Organism: Logfia minima; assembly: GCA_963921325.1. NCBI lineage: Eukaryota > Viridiplantae > Streptophyta > Magnoliopsida > Asterales > Asteraceae > Logfia > Logfia minima. The sequence continues at coordinate 31,532,954 of OY992769.1, forward strand.
AACGGGTCAAAGTCAGGATTAATCGGTCAAAAAGGGTCAAAGTCAAACTTGGTCAAACTTGAAGTTTCTGAACAATTGAACGATTATGTTTATGTTTCTAGACAATTATATTTATGTTTATGGTTCTATTCTATAATTACGCATATAATTTTGAAATTTATTAATTAAATGTGAAAAAAAGTCCAATCTGATTAGTCCCCGAATAGTCCCTACAAGGTCTCTGCCGATTAGTCCCTGCCTAGCGATTTTTACAACCTTAAGTTTGGCTCGAAAAGGATACTAAGGTAACTAAAACAAACTTAAAAAAATTCAAATTTAATGGGGAAATACCTCAAGAGGTACAAGAGCTTTGGGAATAACCCTGCAAGTGAATCAGCAACAATATTGTTAAAACCAGCATACATTGACTAACAAACTCGAGTTGATCAAAATTACACAAAGAACAAGATTAATGTCTGTGTCTATTACCCAAGAACATGGCAACCTCCATCAAACACTCTCTGAGATATCATACCCATTAAACCAACACTTCCACCACCATACACCAAGTCTATCTTCCTCTTAACCTGTAATTAACAAACACAACCATAAAAACAATCTCCAATTCATGACAAAAAACAAAACACTAATTTCATGACAATAACCACTTGTAATCACAATACCTGCGGGGATGTTTGAGCGAGCATATTTTCAAAATTTGAAAAAGTCTCCGTTTTAACTGCTTAATAACTTGAGCTTATGAGTTTCAAAAAGTTAGATTATTGGTTTTTTGACATTTCGATCTTATGAAAAGCTGATCCTAACACCCCCTTAAGGCCTTAATAATATAAACTTCGAAATCCAGTTTCGACAACCAAACACACAAACCCTTTCAAAGAACCAATGTTCTCAGAAGCATTTCATCAAACAGATGGTGTGCAACCATAAACAAAACGAATATAAACTAAAGAAACTAACCATTTCATCTCCTAATTCAGTAGCAGCATCACTGAATACTTCACGATGACCAGGATTACTTCCACAAAAGACACAAACCCTTTTGAATTTGCTGCTTGAAACACCCCTTTCCATAGCAACAACCGGTCCGAGGATTTATGAACAAAAAAGGATATTCAAAGTTTCCACATTTATCTTTAAAAATACAAGGAGAAAGAGAAACAAGATTACAATATTTGTATGTAAATTTAATATTGAGGTTAGAAATGTAATTATCATCGTCATCTATGACGATAAAGGAAACTATAATAAAAAAGGAAGCCCACATGCTTTTATTTCAACACCTGTTTGTCGCCGGTTAAAAGTTTATTTAATTATGGAAACAATAAAAAGATATACTCCATATAGTTAAGAAAATAATATCATATTGTATTCCATAAATGCACGTTATCTTGAATGGAGTTGGGCCTTGAGGCCCGCTCTTTTAAACAGAAAGGTTTATTTAAGGGTGAAAAGCCGAAAGGTGAAATTTTGTTTAGGATTTGTGCGGTAAAATTAGCTCCTAGTTAAAGATGAAAGTTTGTAGTTAACTAATGATTAGAGTTTCGGATCAAACTTAGCTAAAGTTAGAATTTAAAGATGGAAATTGATGTAAAAGGACAAAATAACATGTTATAATTAATTACATAATAAATACACCGCTCGTCACACTCTGAGAGTAGATTTCGCCCGAAGCATCGGACCAATGATCACCTATATAATTTCTCATTTCATAAGCTTGTAGCTTATTTTTAAAAGCTTATTCAAATAGTTTTTTTTCGTACAACTTATTTTTTTATAATAAACTCTTAAAATTATGTCTACTAAATAATAGTGAGATGTTTGAGCTTATACAGAAAAAATATTACACTTATAAAAGTTATTATAAGTTCGTTTGTCAAATATACTCTTAAAATGAATATTAAATTTACATGTATAATTGTGTTTTCCTTTTATAATGTTTATCAAATATTCATTTTAACACGTGCTAATTAAATTTCTCATTCCCTATAAGTTTTGAAGGTTTGTTACTTATAATAGCATTTTTTTGTAAAGTACATGTAATGAAATATTGAATAAGTTTGCAACTTCTCAGAAGAAAAAAACAAAAAACAAAAAGAAATGCATTTTACCTGAAACTTTGTATTTAAATCGCTTAAATTAACTTTACAAAAAGATTTACGGGTCATTAAAACTTTCAAAAAATAATAAATCGATTCAATTATTTTAAAAGAAATGGTGACAAATAAAAATGAAAACGATTCAGAAGCTTTATGATAAAGTTTAGTCAACTCAATGAGTCAAAGCTGCTACAACAACTAACTCTTAAATCCCCAGTCAAATTAGTACTACCTTATTTATGTTGTATATTATATTCATTTACATTCATTTAACATCTTAATTAATAAAGGAACAAGAACAAACAAACTTTATTAAAATATATATATGAACAAGTCGTTATGTTCTTATCTTCGTTAAAACCTCACCTAATGAATATGAACAACTACTGGTGACCTCTTCCGGCTCTTTGGAGGCTTAGGTCATAGAATTTAACCATCATCTTCAAGATGGTTTAGTAATAAGGCTCCTATTTTTTTGCAGTAAATCTAAGGTTCTAACTACACTGGATTGGTAATGGTGAAGAAAAAGATTATAAACGGTTACGAAAATGCTCTGATTAAGTTGCATATAATTGAGTAAAAAATCCGTCCTCTTCAGATAAATTGAATATGAAAACCTCAACCATTTACTCGTTTGTATTATACTAACTTCTTTACTATTTATCTTGTTATTGATACATGTAAATTCCTAATCCATTGATATATTTATCTTGCTATTGATATATGCTCTTTACGGAGATTTAGCTTAATTTTGTAAAGGCGTCAAGCATGCTCCAAATGTGATTAGTCTAATGATGATATACTACTTAAGAAAATATTTAATTAATAAAAATAGTACTTTTCTCCGTATCAAAGTTATTGTTTATAGATATAAAAAAAAAAAAAATACTTAGTTTATGAAAAAATTTCATTATTACACTCCTTACTTTTTATCCATCTTGTATATGACATACATATAAAATAAAACTAATTTATAAATTTAATTAATTATATCTATCTACCTATGAAATGAAAGTTAAATAATCAATTTAAAACAGAAAAGAAATTATGAATATAAATATGGGACTGAAATATTACAAAGTGAGTCCACAAAACGAAACCTATGAATATAAAATAAATTCACAAAGTGAGCCCATGACTGGCTAGACGAGATTGTGAGCCCAGCCTTTTCTTTATCACATTAAGTCTTAAATATTACGGTACTAGTACCTTTTAGTTTTATAAATTGTGATGATTTAAAATAAGGTTTGATATGGCTACTACAAGTTTATGTAACTTTATTGACAACAAAAATATTAAAAAATTTAACAAATTTACATCATAATTTTTTTTTCAAAATGAGTTAATTACACTGAATTAAGAAAAATTATATTCTTTTATTTTCAAATTTCACTCAAAAATTATAGTATTCACGGAAATTTAAGGAAACCATTTTCTTCTATAAAAGTCAACATGCATTCAAAACTAATTTTACAAGGAAAAAATGTAGGGAGTGAGCTACAATTACATGTAGCTAATATATTCCCTTTAAAATAATAGTAATAATAATATAAATATGAGCTCAAATGTAAAGAATTTTATTTGATAAAATTTTATATTTTCCTTATATTTTTTAAAATTGAATATTTTAAGATGACTAGTCAAAAAATTATAAGAATTACATCATAAAAATTAACATTTTTTTTCTCTTTATTGGACATTTCACATGATATACTTTTTGACGAACTTTTTCTTTTTATTTCTACTGGGTTTGAAATATCACATGTGATACTAACGACTATCACTTGTAATAGTAACTTTCAAAACCCACCAAAAAAAAGTTCGTCAAAAGTACACCATGTGAGATGTTTAATTGAAAAGAAAAAATACTGATTTTTATTGTCTAATTTTATAACTTTTGACTAATTGTTATAAGATATTAAATTTTTAAAAATGTGAGGAAAAATGAGAATCTTGTTATGTTGATGAAAATGACGATTAAGACTTATTCTTTCATTTTCACAAAAATTTTCATTTTCATTTAAATTTTTCTTTGATACTATAATACTTAAAAGAAAATAAAAGTCGGTCTCATTAGTTACATTAACCAACAAAACTTTAAGACTTCATTTTTTGTCATAAAACCTCATCCAATCAGATTAAAAATGCATCAGTTTTATAAGTTAGAGTATGATATTTAGAAGACTTTGAGGCATCATGTGTACAATTTGGAAGTTTTGTCAAGACATCAAATCGTTTTCACAATGCATTAAGCTTGTGGTAATATTATGATAATGTAGATCCATTTTGACTCAAAGAATTAATTTGTTGATGTAAATTGCAAGTAATAGATCCATCAACTTTGTCATAAGTTTCTTTTAGTTCTTGCCAAACAACAAAAGCACTTTCAGACAAAATTTGACCACCATAGGTTTCCTCGGTTAAAGAATCAAGAATCCAGGAGACCACAGAGTTACATTAATGTGTTAATACCGATTCTAAAAAAAAATAGAAAAGTATCAAAGATAGATTATTACACAAGTAGACAATTGTACATAATCGAATAGTAATATGGATATGATAAGATTCCGAATTATCATATCGTAGGAACATATAATGTATTTTAAAGTTGTTTTAAGAGTTTATAATTAACTAGAATAAAGCAAGTAACAATGAGAATTTTTGCCTCTTAACAACAGACAATCAAATAGTTTTAATTTAACAAATAAAATAGACTAAAGCAATCAAAGATAGTTTAATCTCATATTAAAGAAAAGAAAATGAGGATGGACTTCGGCGATTACCACTCCATCCGTCGTGGTGAAGTGGGCCCACAATTCCACCGTGCTCACTCCATGCTCTGCGCGACGATATTGTCCCATGACGGGATCCACTATATTCGTCGTGGTCAATGTTCCCACCACAGGCACCCATCACGGTTGCACTGCAGGTGGTATAAGTATATACCAATTTTATTTTTATTTTTGCTTTTTAATAGATACTACTCCTCATGTCCCATTTTTATTATCCACCATACTATTTTTGTTTGTCCCGAAAAGTTATCTACTTGTAAAAAATAACTAATCAAAATAATTATACCTTCATTTATTTCTCTCAATAATTTATTACATAAAAATTTTCAGTCAAAATTAACTTGAACATAAAGACAAAATTAACATTCATCCGATCTATCTTAAATTCAATAAAATTTGTATGGGACAATAAAAATGAGACATGTGAAATATTTATAAACTAGAATATAACTAAATTGTTTTCATGGAAAATTTATATTTTTAAAACAAACTAAAAAAATAAAACTAAACTTGCACATGTACCTAAAAAACATGCTTAAATGCTTAAAATTATATCAAAAGTTATGACTATTAAAATCCTCAGTGGAGATAAGAAAGCCGAAAGTTAGTATAACATAAGTGTCAAAGATATAAGAAAAAGGTCGAGTGAAAGCAAGATGATGCCTTCAGAAGATGAAGGACAAGACCTCCATTCCAGTTCTGATGATCTCGGTGACTCTTCTGACAATGAAGACACCGCCAAACTACAAAATGATCTTCATCTTTTAGGAGCATCATTGGACATCACTTTGGATGGCAATCCTGCTTGTTCAAAAGATGACGTCTTCAACGACTTTCTGAATGAGCTTGTCTGAAATGGAAATTAAATCTCATGAGGCATGAATTAATATGCAAGTGCCCAAGTGTCAAAATTCAAAAGCATTGGTTCAAACTCAAGTAAGCACCCAAGTTCTGCTATGCAATGGCTAAGTCAATTGTCCAAAGTTGCATTTTACTGCTCAAGTTCGAGCTTTTAATTTTTGAGGCATCAAGTTCTTGGTTTAGATTTAGTGCTAAAAAAAAAATTAGTTACGTCCATCCTCCACTTTAATTTTTATCACTGTTAAATCCTTCTTGATTATGTTTTTTCATTTAATAATACTTAAGTAGAATAATTGTCTATAAATAATCTTTTAAGAATTAAGATATTGAAATCAAATTGATCTATGGTCTAAAGTACCTAATATGAAAATCAAAATCTTCATTAAAGAGTAAAGTTTTTTTTTCTTTTATCATTATAACACTATAATTTTTTAAACCGAGCATTATTAAAGGTAAAAGACTAAAAGTAATGATAACGTTCACTTCATTCCTCAGTGTTTTCTTTATCATTCTCATGCTTGGAGCGACCCCTCAAATTAAAAAATCATCTCGAATGAAGGTTTTATTGCAGAAAAAAAAAACATTTGAAAAGATTTTCATTGGAGAGCATAATTTCTTCTTTTTCTTTTGACAAAACGATTTTTCAAAATTAAGTTACTACTCAATAATTTTTTTATAAATTTTTGTATGTATCTTTTCACTATAAAAACTTTTGAAGAAGTTTTTGCATTAGACTAAATGGGTTTTGTTTTAACAAAGCTAATAAGTATATTGGTGGAGGCTTGAAAATTTTCAAAAGAGACCTAAGTTTATTCCCTAACTGCAATTTTGGTATTAGCCTTTAAGCGCGTAATTTAGTTGATTCTAGAGGAAGTACTTTGCAAGAAAATGATCATGTTTTTCAAAATGGGTGGACATTATCCTCAGTGGGCCAGTAGTCGATCTGTGACATACATTCAACATTGCCTTTCACATATTATTCATGAGACAGGACTTGCAAGCCAGTTAATGTTGTCGATTATCAACATTTGCAAGAAAATGATTGAAAAATCATAAAAGAAAAAAACTACCAAAGAGGATTATACCTTGGGGTGCTCTAATATTGTACTATATTTTTTTTAATATTAAGAAAAAGTAGTCTGAAATTTAGACAAAATTTCGAGAAAATTATCGAAATTGTCCATGTGTTTGGCTCAAAAATCCCATCTCGTCCTTTAATTACAATAATGTCACCAATCATCCTTATAATCCTTGTTTTCCATCACCGATAGTCCACTTAACAAATTTCACTATTTCTCTTCATTAAATCGTGATAAAATGACTAAAATACAATATATTTTTTTCTACTTCTTCCTCGAAAACACACCACTACTTTATCTTCAAACCCTAATTTTATACCCAATAACTAAAAACCCTAACTCCATCAATTTTGATGGTTACTTCAAGTCCATATCAAAATCAATTTACTTCCAAATTAAAATTAAAATGACATGCAAAACAATGTCAAACCCAAACACATAAATTCAATATCATTGTCAAAGACACATATACAGGAAACCATGAAACCTTCACCGATTATGCCGGCCTGCCTAACCCCTACCCAGAAAAAACCTGCAACTTCTGGCCAGCCGACACTCCCCTCCGCCGCACACCACCACCATATTTGACTCCCTTCTTCCTCTTGGTACTACGACTTCCGGCAGCCGACACTTGTCCTGTTTTAGATTTTTCGTTGATCTATAGATCTACGGTTTCCGAGATATTTGGGTTCCAATCGATGGTGTGACTAAGCTTAGATATGGTAATTAGCGATTTCGCAATCAATGGTGCTGTTATGGCGGAGAGCTGATGTCATCGGCGTCTAACATTTGTAACGGGAAGAAGATGAAAAGGATAATGAAGATGAAATTGACTTATTTATACACCTCCACCACCAACCATTTTGTAACTAGGATTATTATTATTCGCCATTTTTATAACTGTGTAACAAAATTCATAATAATAAGTATGACTGATACGATCTCTGCAACGGATACACAACTCAAATTGCATTATCGCCCCATGAGAAAATAGGATGTGCAACCTGTGATGATTAAAAGATCCGAGGCGGAATCAGTTACAAAAGTGGATACCTACTTAGTTTCATTTTATTTGGAAGACCAATTCATTTTAGTTTCTTTTGCATGCATGTTTACCATTACACCCACATAATCTTTTTCTTTCTGCATGATCTCAAGTTGTAGTTAGTTTTGTTTCCTATATATAATGTATGTACTTCATTTCAAGGTTTAATATGAGAAGAAAGTTGAGGTCAAGTGAAGTCTAATCTCTGTCTTGAAATTAACCATCTCGAATTAGTTTACTATCAATGACAACCTGTTTTTGGTTTTTACATACATCAAAACACACACACACTGAAGGTGTAGAGGATTTATGGGGGTTGAATTTTGAAGCAGGCAGATTCGGGTAAAGAGTGGGGCGGGAGGCAGTGGGTCATGGTTTCATTTCTTGCACTTTTTTTTTCGTTAAATCTTGAATCTTAAAATTATTGCCTTTGGTGAAACTAACCTAATTATTGGATTTGAAAAATTAGAGTCTGATATGAAGAACAAGTTGGGTAAAAATTACGGTTTGAGGATACGGAGGAAGAAGAAAAGGAGTATTTTATTCATTTCATTATGATTTAACAGAGAAAATTAATGAAATTTGTTAAGTGGTTTACCGGTAATACAAGAATTACATATTTACATGAATATTTGGTATTATTTTATTATTAAAATTAAAAGGTAAGAGGTGATTTTCGAAATAAACACGTAGAATAATTTCGGCAATCTCTTTCAAAAATTTCAATAGCTGTCAGATAAATAGATAAATAATTAAAACTGATACACTAATGATGAGGATATTATATACAATGTTCTGTCAACCATGAGCGATCACCAACTTGCCGTGTATAAATTTCCACATGTATTTTCATAATCAATGAAATGTAATTTGATCGACTAAACTTTAGTATATTCGACAAAATCATGGTTTAGTCGATCTCAACTGAATCTTCTTCAGTGATTAATTAAGTCCTCAAAATTATACCGACATGATTTCATATTTTTTATAATATAAAATATATGATCTGTTATAACCAATACTTTTTTTAATAGCTCTTTTGTGGTAACATTTTTTACTAACTGAAGCCAAGCCAAATGGTCTTATATATGGTCTTATATGTTTTACTCCTTTAATAAAATAAAAGATCAAGACGTTAATTAATTCTTTGTCCCGTTATAAGTGAAAGATCTTTGAGTTTAATTGTCACGTAACATCGTAAGAACTAAGAACTATAAAGTACGATTTATTTTTACTCTATATTTAACGACACGCAAAATGTTCATAAATATGTATTTTTTGTAATTTCGTCATCTGGTAAAAAGTTTTTATCTCCATTAGTTCCTAGTTTAACTTCTGTGGGAAACAAATTCTTTAACATGATATTGTTCATCCGACGTTGACATCTTAATATTATACAAATGGCACCGGATCGCTAGTGGACCGAATTTTTTAAATGTATAGGTGATCCATATTCATGCATATGGAAATACTATATTATAATCAACAGTATAGCTCCGTACAGTGTTTCTCCTCTTAAACAGACACAAATTTCATAACAAGTTGTCAAATTATTTAATAAGTTTAGTATTTATACAAAAGAATCAATAATTGCTCATATCTATTAGAAATGTGCAATCAGATTGATGATAATCTGAACTTATTTCTTGAATCATCTAAAATCACTTTTATAATAAAATATTTCAATCCAACACTGTTTAGGTATCAAGAAATTTTTACTGAAATAATTCAAGAAATCATTCAATATCTCGGCAGAGAATTTTAAACGTAACAAAGAGATTATATTGTGTTTTCATTTGTCCAAGAGAACCAAATAATTATGTGTTAATTATGTAATATTATTTACGTAATCATTTTGGCTAGTGACAATCCAAGTTAGTTTAAAAAAATGTGTATTTTAAACTTATCAACTCATTTTATAACTTAACTTGAGATACCCTTTAGTTTTGAATAAATCCTAATTATACTAAAATTACTACCAATAAATGCGTCACTTTTAAGTTAAACAATAACATGTTAAAAATCAATATATATATATATATATATAAATGTTAAAATCTTCAAGCTTACAAAAATCATTATAAAAATTTAACTTTAAGCACTTTATTGTTGAATAAACTCGAATAACGGGAATTTACTTGGTTAAGGTCCACGAGTATCAAACACCATGGTTTAGAAAGAAAAAAAATCCTTAAATATACTGTAATATAAAGATAAACACTTTCAGTCCCTTATTGTACTGTATTTATATTTTCTTTGTTAATTTGCTAACACTTTATATTTGGGTTTTAGTTAGCCGATAACACATCCTTTTTTGCTGTTTTACCTAATTATGAGGTTTATTATGATTATTATTATGTTTCATAAATATTAATTACAAAAGTAATTGTGATTAATGGTTTAAACAAGAGGCTATGGTTCGCTTTATGGCTATCTTCAAAGAACAAATACCTATGCAAGCTTGTTTAACGTTTTCAATGGTTAAACAAACAGGTGATGTTATGTACGAAACTGTGTGTGTTTATGTTTGAAAACATGACGTATTCTATTATTGCAAGATGATATTTTTATAATGCTAAATGATTCAGGTCTCTATGGATTCGTAAGTGCCGATGATTATCATTTATATGGAAACCTAACACAAGTAATTCCATCTCTTTTAGTTATTCGACATTTATGGATGTTTGCATAACTGTTCCAGGCACTATAGTTATGGATGCTTACGTTGACATAAGTAAAAACACTTACGAATATAATTTAACCAAAGTTGTATCGTGAGAGTTGCTTTTCATATTTTTTGCAGGACTTCGATTGAGCTGCTGATGAACATGGATGTGTTGGAGCATATAGTTTGGAACATGTGTTTGTAGCTTGTTCATACATTCAGGTTGTTTTAAGCTTAGGATTCTTAGTAAAGATACTTGTAACATTTTGGGAACATGGAATACTTTTGAAGAATGTATATCTAGATATGAGAAATGAAATTCCTTTTAGAATGCATTGTCTGTGATTTTCATATATGTTTTAATCATTATTAAATTTTGAAAATAAATATATTTGAAAAACCAGTTAATATAGCGCAACTTTTAGTGACTGAATATCCAGTACTACATACTGTTTGACCCTGTTTCTAAAAATTCTTGAACAACCTATTCTACTTAATAATTCAGTCAGCAGTATTTTCGACTTTTTCTGACTGAACCATTGTGTAAGAATAGACCTTTAGTGATGGTTTTTTTAGTGACTGTTTTATTTTCCGTAGGAGAATATTTTAGCAGCTTTACTGACGGAATTTAGCTCTTAGTGACTTTCTATTCGGTCAGTAATGGGTTTGTGTCTTGTAGTGCTGAAAGAATTAGATTAAAATAAGTATAAATTTAAACTCATCGTTGATCTTATGTTTACCGAATGATTTGTAGACTCATAACATTGCATAAAAGTGACTGCTTTCTTTCTTAGAAAACGAATTTAGAGAAGTAATGAATGGCCTTTTTGGTTTTTTGTTTAAAATAATAAATTATAGAAAAAAATTTAATAATGAATACTGTCAATGTGGACTAAAAACTATTATTATAATTGTTAAACTATTGAAATAAGTAATTTATAGGTGATGAACTTTTGTTTATATTTATCAACCATTTCCATATACATCTTTATAATTGATACCAATCTTTAGTGAAAGCAACCCTTTAACAATTAAATCACAACATGAACTGTCAAGGTTTTCGATAATCCAACTTTGAGTTCTCAATTTCAAAGGTAGCTTAGTGGTGGAGTGCTAAGAATTTATAGTGAACACCCAAGTTCGATTCCTACGGGTTATAATTTTGAAACCAGTTCTTATGCGCGTAGCTTAATTAATTGGTTTTGGAGGAAAGGACTCTATGAAAAAAATATTGTTTTTTTTCGTTATGAGTAGACACTCTCCTAGTAGGCAACTAAGTCAGTATGAACATTGTCTTCCACATGAAAGTCCTTAGAGTGAAACATGTGGACTGGTCAAACGTTGCTGATTATGAACGGCTTTTGCAAAAATCCAACCTTGAATTCTCGAATAAGAAATTAGTTTCGTAATCATGTCACAATGGACACTTTGCATAAGTCGTCAAAGAATGAACACCGGAATTGCTTCAAATAGAGGCTTATCAGAAAAACATGAAAAGTGGGATCGCGATTCAACAAAAAGTTATGAAAAAGCATGGATAAATGGGATCCCGATTTAATGGAAATGTTATGGGAAAAGATGTCAAATGAGATCCTGATTTACGAATACAAAGAGTATTAGAGATGTTAAGGGAAAAGATGAAAAATGGGATCATGATTTACGAATACAATGAGAATCGAGATAGTAGAGAACATTGAGTGACTCAAAGGAAATGATTGAACATCCGATGAAATACGTACTTGCTCATTTTCATTTAGGAAGATGTAACGTTACTTGTTTGGCGATATATATACGTTAAAATGAATATCTTTTACCTCCGTCTAGCGACGGGAGGTAAAAATATCTATTTTTTCATGAATAAAATTTATACACGTATTAATATATATTATATGCACATAAAAAAAATTTTAATTTTTAATTATTTAAAGAAATTTTTTTAAGAGCTAGAAAATTCAAAGAAATACAGGTACATATGCGTGTGAATGCGATAATTATAATATTTAAAGTTTGTCGACTAATTACTTTAGACCCGATCTCTTTATTTTTTCATGAACACTTACTTATCTTGGCGTAACATTATATTCTATTTAATATATCATGTAACCATACATTTTGATGTTACTTCACAGTGAATGTTTTCTGAAGTTACGTTAACAGACAATGATATATATTTTATACATAGGTTAATCTGGAACACCTACGTAGAAATAGTATAAACTATTAACAGTTCTATTTATGGAGTAATAATTGTTTGAAGAATATAAGAATATATTAAGTACATTTTAATTTAAAGTTTAAATCGATTCTATTAAAATATATTTAAGTTTATATAATCAACATAAATAGATAGTCACCCTAGACTCTTAGACTATACTCACCATATCCATCATCAATAATGTATGGAAATACTAATTTGTTATTTGGAATTGTTTACGTAAAAAGACAATTTAACATGTTTACTGTGAGTAATATGTGTAAGTTTATGATAGGGGTGAATTATTATTATTTATTAATTTTATTGATTTAAATTATTTGTTTGAAATTCAGATGATTACTTAACTAATAATTATTAATCAAGTAAATATGTAAGTAAGTAAAGAGTTAAGAGTTAAAAAGATATTATCAAGAGACATTACAATTTATAGTGGTTGGGGTGTCCGTTAACTAATGCATCTTATTCCACTCCCCTATTACGCAACCTCGGAATTTCTACACTATGATTCAATCTTTTTTACCGGTAGAATAAAAACCGTTGAAAGTGTTATTTCTTCTTCAATAAGAACACAATACTAATTTTCTTTAACTAAAGAAGGTTACATAACCACACCCTCTAACTTCTGCAATAACAATCCTAGATACCAATTATGAATACTTTCACCTTTAACAAGGAAGTCACCAACACCAAATGTTGCTTACTGTATCACAACATGGAAATGGGTATCAGCTAACAAGTGTTACTTGAGAGATTGTGACCCTCCTAGGATGTATAAGGAATTCTTATGATGATCTATGATCAAATATAATAAAATCATTTTAGTGAGCAACTTATATCAAAGATTGTATTCTTATTTGATCTTTTGTATATTTCATGAATAAAATACATGAAAGTAAATAGTAATGAAAGAATCAATGGAATTTCGTATTTCTCTTTTTAATTAAATTTGATTCAAGACTTCCATTTATTTATTCAATCACGAAGAGTCTCTAAAATTCATTTGTATGCTTACATATTATTTTTAAGATTTATGATTTTTTAATCGAAACCAATGGAGATATGAGTTTTAGATTATTTTTCTTATTATTATTTATATTCATATGATCAAATGTTCTAATTCGACATGAACACTTATAAATATGTACACATAGAGTTATGCTTATGTATCTACTTAACCGTACATTTTAATTTTTTATCACAGTACGTCATTTATTACATATATCGACATAACAAATCATTATTTTAGAACAAATTATTGTTCTTAACTAATATTATGTCACCGATGATTTAAATATAACTATTTATATTTATATTAATAAAAAATTATTTATAACAAATAAACATTTAGGTGTCATTATATGAATAATTTCATTACCAAAAAACTTACGTGTGATCTCGCATAACGAGTAAATTAACTTGTTATGAATTAAAAATAGAAGTTTGATTATAAATCAAGTTTAGACGGGATAACAACAAAAATACATTTTTTTAATCGAAATATTAAATGCAGTTGTTTTAATTTTATGGTACATATATAAAAAGAATTTCAACACACACAAACAACACCTCCCTAATATCTTAAAAGTAATATATATATATATATATATTATATTATATATCATGAAAAGTAAAAGAAACAAAAAAAGAAAAACGTTGTACTAGTACTAGTATTCTTTTTTAAGATAACCTAAAACATCAAAATTAATAATAAAAAAATTGTAATTATTTGAAAGTTGATAGAGATTGAAAAAAAGATGTCAACAAAAATCCAAGTTTTAGTTTGAAACTGAAGTATCAATTATCAAGTGTCAATGGGCAAACAACAATAGCATGCTGTTTATTGGTGAGAGAAGCGGGCAGACACGTAAATCCACGTCAGATACAGCTTCATCTCACATGGCATATTATGGCGTCTTCATCTTCTTCAATTTATTTATTTTATAAATCATATAAATAAATATCCAAACCCTAATCATTACCTTTACCTCTTCCTTATAAATATCTTCTACTTACTTATATCTCCCACATTCACCCCAAAAATAAAATAATACCTCTCCTATTCTTTGTCCTACTCCTCTGTTTTCTTTTTTACTAATGGCAATTACAGAGCATAAGGACATTGAGAAAGGAGATAACAAAGGACTCGAAGATTTATTCGAGCCACTTCTCGATGAAAAATCCAAAGATGAGGATTCGAAAAAAGATGATAACGAATTCGTTCAACATGATTCCATTGCAATGGTTCTTTTATCAACTGCTGTTGCTGTTTGTGGTTCTCTCGAATTCGGCTCCTGTGTAAGTCATCATATATAATTGGTCTTAATTTGTTACATTTTCTTTTTATGTTTTGTAAATTTATAAACTTTTTTTGTTCAGGTTGGGTATTCTGCACCTGTTCAATCTGACATCAGCATTGATCTGAATTTATCTGTTGCTGAGGTTAATTATTGGAATTTTATTAAAAGAATTTAATTTTAATATTTTAATGTTTAAATTGATTGTTGAATTTTAGTAAATGATTTTGCAGTACTCGTTGTTTGGATCGATTGTAACAATCGGAGCGATGATTGGAGCAATTACGAGCGGTAGAATTGCTGATACAATCGGTCGAAAAGGGGTATGAGATTTTGTGAATTTCTGTAATAATGCATATCAATTTTTTTGGCTAGTTTGTCTAATTTGGGTTATGTTTTTAACATGTTTTATTTTATGAGTTTTTGCTATATTTGCTTTGTATTACATAACAAAAGGATGAAAAGGAAAACATGGAGAATAGTAGTTTGGTATGTCAAGTATATAAAACACGTGTCAACTATAAGAATTTGAGACGTCTGTTTGACCAAATTTACTTAGTAATTGCTAATTGCATTGAAATTACTTATAAGTTTATTAAGGTTATTGTGTAATATAAAAAAGAACCTATATATTTGTAAATAAAAAAGTGCTGCTTGTTTAAGGTTGTTGACCTAAATGTTTGTGGGGTTGACAATTTGAGTTGCATATAATTTATGTTTTTCCCATTTCTTCATATATTCTTTTATTTAAATGTTACAAGATGAAAATCACAAGGTAAAAATTGGAAGTTGCATACTTATGTTAAAGAATTCTTAGTTTTTTTTTCTTTTTTCTTTTTTTTTATATTAATAATAAAAACCTTATAACTGGTAACGCTAATCAAATCTGCTTAATTTGAAATTAATATGTGGAAGACGATGCTAAACACTTTTTATCCCTCTTAAGTATATTGTTCTATATCCTGAGAGTCGTATGTATGTATCATTGTGGGGTTTTGTTAACATATTATACAATGATACATTATATTAGTTATGTCTAGATCAGTATGTTAACAGGCCCCATAACTAGTGACACATTGAAACTATACATATCTCAACAGATATAAAATATTGACTGAAACAGCCTTTAAACAATTGAGCATGTGCATATGACCGTACTAAACATGCATGTAAATATAATATAATAAAAATGCAACACAGACAAAAACTGCCTTTTAATGTCTAATAATGTACATACATAATATGACTCTCATAACATGTGCTTCTGTTTTACTACAATATTTACATGAAGTACAGCTTGTAACATGAAGATTCATGTTACCAAATCTTTATGTCATTGACTGTCTGTTACCTGAAATATATGTTTTATGTTTTGTCGTTGAAAAACAGGCCATGGCACTATCAGCCGTTTTCTGTATAGCAGGGTGGCTTGCAATCTTTTTCACCATGGTAATTTAAAAAATCATGATATATTTTGTAACATTGCAGCGGCATATATTTTGTTGTTTTATTACTTAAATTTTGTTTGTATGGTGTTTATTTCAGGGATCACTTTTACTTGATATGGGGCGGTTCTTCACAGGATATGGCATAGGAATTTTCTCTTTTGTGGTAAATGGCTAAATCAAATCGGATAAGTTATTTACTTCACAATTTGCACAAATGTTTATATTGGGCATTTATAAATAGGTGCCAATATATATTGCGGAAATAGCACCCAAAAACCTACGCGGAGGACTCACCACTCTCAATCAGGTTAGAACAACGGCTAGAATGCTTATATTTTTCGGGTTTTCTAACCGAAAAACCATGAAAATGGAGTTTGGTGACTAATATTCTTTAACTTTTATGCAGCTCATGATTGTTACTGGTTCATCAATATCATTCTTGTTGGGAACAGTTGTTTCATGGAGAACGTTAGCTTTAACTGGTATGTGAAAATATCTATAAATTTGACAAAAAAGTAAAGGAATAATAAAAAAACTTACATGTTGAATTATTTGCAGGACTTGTTCCCTGCATTCTTCTGCTTGTCGGCCTAACGTTTATTCCAGAGTCTCCTAGATGGCTGGTACGTTCTGTCAACCTAGGAAAGGTGAACTTTTATATATAGGGTAACATGCTGATAACACTATATGGATTTCTTGATTATAGGCAAAGGTAGGACGCGAAGCAGAATTTGAATATTCTTTACGCAAGCTTCGTGGTGCAAAAGCAAACATTTTGGCTGAAGCTGATGAGATACATGTATAGTACTATACTTACTGTGCTGACAGTTTTTGTTATTTTTGACATACGAAAGTGGCTAATATTGTTATGTTTTTTTTATAGGAGACTATACTTACTGTCAAAAGTCTTCCTAAAGCACGCTTTTTGGATTTGTTTGATGCCAAGTACATAAAAGCAGTTATTGTAAGCAACAGCCACTTTTCGATCTTCTCTTGTTTAATGAATATGTCAGATTTTGCAGTTCAGTTAGTAATTGTTTTTCGTATATGTTGTAGATTGCTGCTGGATTAATGGTCTGTCAACAATCTGGAGGAATCAATGGAATAGGCTTTTATGTAAGCGAAACCTTTCAAACTGCCGGTACGTTGTCTAGTGCTTTTTAATGCTATGTGAATTGCTCAGTATAACAACTTATGCATTCAAAAACCATTTCATGCATCAAAATCCACAAATGTTTTTTTATTAAAGTGAAACTTGTTCTGCATAGGACTTTCATCGGGCAAAGCTGGAACCGTTGCTTATGCCTTGATTCAGGTTTGTCTATTTGAACCATAATATATTGGTGAAGCCAATTCAGTTGTCGTCTGTTTGTTTATTTTATGTCATATTAATAATGCCATTGTTAAAATCAGATTCCTGTAACAATCCTCGGTGTGGTTTTAATGGACAAATCAGGAAGAAGGGCTCTCCTTCTGGTAAGCGCTTGACTATTTCACCAAATCATTACTCTTTTGAACAAAATTTCACCAAACGATTACTCACAGAGTCAAACTTGAGCTTGTTTTCACGACTACTATTCCAACTTAATTTATTTTCTTCCCCTCTCAATTATCAGGTATCTTCATCTGGGACGTTTCTTGGTTGTTTTCTTGTTGGAACTTCCTTCTTTCTTAAGGGCCAAGCCATTATCCTCGCATGGGTCCCACTTCTTGCGGTTTCTGGTGTTCTGATATTCATAGCATCCTTTTCAATTGGAATGGGGGCTGTACCTTGGCTAATCATGTCTGAGGTAACCATTTAAAAACATACACCATTATACCCTTTCATTTTACCTCACAACATTCTAGTTATAACTTAATAATTTATAACGAATTACGGGTTTGTTTGGTTCACAGATATTTCCATTGCACATAAAAGGCACTGCAGGAAGTGTAGCCGTGTTAGTGAACTGGTTTGGTGCATGGGTGGTTTCGTACAGTTTTAACTTTCTCATTAACTGGAGTCCTGCTGGTAAGTATTTTCTTTATACTAATGTTTTAGTCTTAGTTTTTACCCTTTTGAACTAAAGAGATTTACCTGTTCTATTTGTTTTTGTAGGTACATTTTGGTTGTTTTCAGGATTTTGTATCCTCACTGTTATATTTGTAGCAAAATTAGTGCCTGAAACGAAAGGAAAAAGCTTGGAAGAAATACAAGCGTCTATCAATAAGTAGTACTTGTACTCGCGCTTTAAACAGAATCGTTGTAGTCGTAGGTAGATATTGATAAGAAAAAAAGGTGACGTGGAATAGACAATTACAGTTACTGTAGTTATATTCAGTTTTGTCTAGTTAAGTTAGTAATCCAGTTCATTATTCATTTTTTTTTTATAGATTAGTTACATATATTTTTGTTGTCCATGGTACAATTACATTGCTCCTAATTTGGAAAGACATATGCAGGAAAAAAGTATCTTCTGTTAAAAACTCATGGGTAAACATTGTATGATTTGTTGACTTTAATTTTAGCTTTGACTTTTGTTTCCAAGTTATTCCAGTCCAAGTTAAACTTTAAATAAATAGAAATTAAAGCAAACCCGTTAAAAAGTTATGTATGCTTGCATGCATTACAGATTTACAATTAATAGGAACATTAAAGTTGTTATAACTTAAATTTGAACATTAAGGTTAATCCATAGTATGAGTAACTAAGATTTAATACATGCATCATGAATCATGATATACAGACGTATATAATAAATGATGTTTGTTAAATGGTCATGTTCAAAGTGACGATTTGGATAGGTTCTTTTTTGTCGATTTGTTACACAAGTCTGTACGTCAATTAATGTTTTTCGTTTTTTGTTTATTATTTTTATATTTTTTTGCTAGAAAACGGTAAGATATTTGAAATAGAAAAGCACACGACTTTGTATGTTTTTGTTTTTTATTAAATCTCAAACACAGAGAGAAATAGTAACATATATGGATGTACTAGATATATTAATATCATATCCAACTAATAGCATGTATCCTTTCATGCTGTTATGTTATTTTTATATTCCTGAGTGCTGTTTACCGCACATATTATACTTACTGGTACATTTTTTATATGCTTGTTGGTATTGAGATTAATTTTCAATATATTTGAAACGAGTTAGATTATCAAAAGTTGATTTTTTATAAATATTCGAAATCGAGCCATCTTAAATTCTACTCGAGTCAAACTCGAACATGCATTATGATGCTCATCGAGCTTCTTAGCATAAAATAACTGAACCAAACCCAACACACGAGCTCAAACTGTTTACAACCACAACTGTTTATTTTTTTACTTTGGTAGTTCATTGTTATGTATGTTTTGACCACGATATACCTTGTAGAGTTGTAGTCAGTTGTTTTTTTTTTTATCACTTCAACAAGTTTTGGATAATTCCAAATAGAAAGTTCTGTAAGTTTGTTTTTCTTCCGTTTTTTTAGATAGAAAAATAAATAATCATACTTAGGTGATTATACAGTGTCTCTATTATTACTTATAGACTTCAAATTTGAACGTTTGTGGTCAGAAATATTATTGACATGGAAGAGACTGAGAATTTGAAAATAGATGTTTGGTGTAGACAGTTGGATCAACACCAACAAAACTTAGTAATTGCATAATTTGCGTTACATTATTTTGCATGTTTTTTGTGCCATTTTTGGTTAAATACATTGTATGGTTGAGGCAATGTTGGTGGTGTTTATGGACTCTTTATCTTCCTCCTTCCAACATGCACATCCTATAAATTACATATATTTGTATACCAACCTTCTAATCATCACCTATTTCCCATTATGACATAATTCATACAAATATCTTCCATCTTTTTACCCTGTTTTGTTTTATTCTAGCAATGCCGATTAGGCGAGACATTGAGAAAGGGGCTAATAAATCCCCAAAAGATTTGGAAAAACCATTTATTGATGAGAGCTCGAGAAATAGCGATGAAGACGATCAAAATGGCTCAATCAAGATGGCTCTTCTAAGCACCAGTGTTGCCATTTGTGGTTCCTATGAATTTGGAAATTGTGTAAGTTGTAGGAATGTTTTGAAAACCAGATTAGGCATCGTTTCTACAACTTTACAGGGTTTCAATGGTTCAATCGGTCCGACCATTTTATCCATTCTGACGACATAATAATTGTATCATAGAAAAAAAGAAAAATTTACAAAAAGAAAAATATAAAAGATGCTAAAACGAAATAAATAAGTAGTACATCCTCATATAATAACATTTAAAAGTGATACGTACTATAAGTTCAAACATGGTACATTACGTTAAAAGGTAACAAAATGGTTCACCTTTTATGCCTCTTTTTGACCAAAACAAAATCGACCATTTTAGCCATCCAAAGTTAACCAATGGCTCTCCTGGTTCCTGGTTTAACCGGTTGGTTGCGTCTGGTTTTAAAAACATGGATTGGAAGCTGTTTGTTGAAATAGGAGTTTGAAAACTGATTATGAAAAATGATTGTGAAATTGTTTTGTAGGTGGGATTTACTGCACCTGCTCAATCTGCTATTTGCGATGATTTGAATTTATCAGTTGCCCAGGTTGGTTATTGTTATTTATTGCTGATCGTATTGTACATTGTATTTGTTTTTTGTATCATTATATGTTATATGAGTTGTTAAATGTTATATTTGTTTTTGCAGTTTTCTCTTTTTGGTTCGATTATAACAGTTGGTGCAATGATTGGAGCAGTTACTAGCGGAAGAATTGCAGATGCAATTGGTAGAAAAAGGGTATGGAACTTTGTAAATTTTGTACATATATACTCTGGGAAAATTAAGAATCAACCTATCTTACATGTAACAAGAAATTAAAATATAAGGGATGGGTATTGTTTTGTTCATTTCAGAAATTTAAGGGACTATTAATGAATTTTTATATATATGGCTAATGGTGGGCACAAAAAAAAAATACATGTTTGTTATCTAAACTTGTCCCTCAATAGTAAAAATCTCTAGCTCCGCCCCTAATGTTACATATATGTAACATTTATATACTCATATATTTGATCGTGTGCATATGACTGTCATCAACATGTGATAGTATTGTACATGGATATCTGCTTGAAATACAGCCGTTGCTTACTGTTGCCTAAAACTTTTGTCTATCATTTGCTGTTGAAAAACAGTCCATGGCGTTAGGAGCAGTTTTCTGCATAGTTGGATGGCTTGCAATCTTTTACGCCATGGTAAGTTACATATTTTGATGTTTTTTTTACTTATATAACTTTTCATTGTGTTGTTTATAAGTACTTAACTAGTGTTGCTACTATGTTAAATTCAGGGATCTATTTTACTTGATACAGGCCGATTCTTCACTGGATATGGCATAGGGATTTTCACTTTTGTGGTAATTGTCAAAATTGTATAGAAATTTACTGTTTAATTGACTTCAAAATGAGCACAAATGTTTAAAGTACACATTGTTACACAGGTTCCAATATATATAGCGGAAATAGCACCAAAAGAGCTTCGTGGAGGACTCACCACTCTCAATCAGGTTAAAACGATATCTAACAAATGCTTAAATTTCCTTACTATTTTGCATTTTAATCATGAAAATGGAGTTGGGTAAATAACAGTATTTCATTTTTATGTTCATTTGTACAGTTCATGATTGTTACTGGTTCATCAGTTTCGTTCTTGTTGGGAACAGTTGTTTCCTGGAGAACTTTAGCTTTAACTGGTATGTACAATTATTGAGTTTTAACAAGTGTTTGTCAAAAAAAGAAAAAAAAACATAAAGCAAACAACTAACAGGTTGGTTTGCTAGCAGGACTTGCTCCTTGCATTCTTCTTATTGCCGGACTAATGTTTATTCCAGAATCCCCTAGATGGCTGGTACATTCTGAAAACTTCAGAGATTATCGATGTTTTATAGTATTGGACCGGAAAATGATATACAGTTATCGTTATTTTAGGCTAAGGTAGGACGTGAAGCAGAGTTCAAAAATTCTCTACGCAGGCTTCGTGGTGCAAAAGCAAACATTTCTTATGAAGCCAATGAAATACATGTATAATACTAACTTTGTTATATATTTACAAGTTTTGTTAAGCATCAGCATTAGTTAACAATAAATTTGGTCAATAATCGTCACTCATGTCTAAATTTCATTTTAGAAGTGCAATTTGGGTGACTTGTGAATATGTGCAAGAACTGTTGATATATTGTCTACTTATCTGCTTGTTTGTTTTGGTAGGAGACTATACTTACTCTTCAAAGTCTACCTCAAGCAAGACTTGTGGACTTGCTCGACTCCAAATACATAAAACCGGTTATTGTAAGCAACAAATGTCGTTATTTTCTTAGTGAATTATAATTTCAGATTCGAAACACAGATTAGCTGCAACTTGTTTTTTGTTTTGGCGCTAGATTTCTGTTGGATTAATGGTGTGTCAACAATCTGGAGGAATCAACGGAATAGGATTCTATCTAAGTGAAACCTTTCAAACTGCTGGTACACCTTCTCTTCATGTAATTATCTTTTCGAATTCTAGATCCATATATTTCAGTTAACGATGTGAAAAATCTCGCGTGCAGGACTTAAATCAGGACAAACTGGAACCGTTGCGTATGCTTTAATTCAGGTTTGTTGAATTTCTGACCATTTTTTCTTCTTTTTATCTATTTTATGTTTTGTTAACAATATTATGGTTAAATCCAGGTTCCTGTAACGATGGTTGGCGTGGTCTTAATGGACAAAGCAGGAAGAAGGGTTCTCCTTTTGATATCTTCATGTGGGACATGTCTCGGCTGTTTTCTTACTGGCACTGGATTTTTCTTCAAGGTCTTTTTTAGTTACTTCAATCCTTATATAAATGGCTAAAGTGTCTGAAAATGTCTTAAACGTTATCCAAATATATAACGTATGTATCAAACTTTAAAAGTTTCTGCTATATGCATCACACTTTCAAATATTGCTAATTTATGCATCAGATGACTTCGGTCATTTGGTAACCAGTATTTTCTGCTGACGTGGCAGCCATATAAGTAGCCACATCTTCAAAACCTTTGCCCATAGAGTTCAGATACATCGAATAGCATATAATCCAAAGTTTGATACCTGCAATAGAAACTTTTACAATTGGATACATACAATAGAATTTTGGATTAAAATTTTATCCATTTCGACACATCTAGGCCACTAAATGGGCCATTAACCCTATATAAACACTTTCACTCATCTATGCTACAAATTTCAAGACTGATTTTAGTTTCATGTCGTTGTCAAAGCAGAGCCAAGCCGTTTTCCTTGACTGGGTCCCATTTTTTGCTGTCTCGGGTGTTCTAGTATTCATAGCGTCGTTTTCAGTTGGAATGGGAGCAATACCATGGCTGATCATGTCTGAGGTAGCTATTGAGAACCAACAGCATATGAACATACCTTTTTAACTATTTACACCACAACAGTCTGATTAAACATTAAGCGGGTTCATTTTGATCTACAGATATTCCCATTACAAATAAAAGGTGCTGCAGGGAGCTTAGCGTGCATAGTGAATTGGTTGGGTGCATGGGTTGTTTCATACAGTTTCAACTTTCTCGTAAACTGGAGTCCTGCTGGTACGTATTCACCATCCTGCTGATTTAGGCTCGTTTTTCTTATCTTAATCTAACATGAGTCGTTATATTTGCTTGTAGGTACATTTTGGTTGTTTTCGGGATTTGGTGTTCTTAACATTATCTTTGTAGCAAAATTAGTGCCTGAAACAAAAGGAAAAAGCTTGGAAGAAATTCAGGCATCTCTCAACTCGTAATGGTCATTACTTGCTGCCAGATGTTCAAAGACTGTAACGTCGAACAAGCAGTTACAGACTTACAGTTACTCTAGTTGTTTTCAGTTTTGTTAGTTTAGGTATTAATCCATTTCATTATTCCTTTTTATGTACAAAAAACTGTTATGTTCATTTATGTTGTTCTAGTATATCTTTATACAATACGAACTCCAGATATCTTAACTATCTTCTATTAATTTCATGTTGATAATTATGAAAAGTAACAAACCTTATAGTCCGGCATATTGGATGTGGTTCTAAAGTTTATTATCAAAACACCTGACTTATTATTATTTTTGTAATTAATGAATGACATAGGATGTAAGCCACATTTTGGATGACTCTTAAACCATATCACTAGTTTTCTTTTTACCTTTTTTGCAATATCAATTTCTATTACACATCGGTCTCACAGAATATATAAAGTATTATAATCTACTTTTACCTAAATATACAAATTATAGATCCCAATAATAATAGCCCATAATAAAATTGATTCATACACAAATACTCAACAACACAGTTATAGTACAAGACTACAAGTCATCATTGACAGCACTTTATATATGTGTATGCATTTACTTTTTCCTTGTACAAACCACCCCATGGGTAGTGTGTAACTGTATAAGAGAAATTGAACAAAAAGAAAAGGAAAAGGGATCAAAATTTGGAATATTATTTGGTTAAAAGATAGAAAGGAATAAAAGGTCATACATTTCTTTGTAAAGTTGATAATTAACTTCTTATTCGTATGCAGAAATATTTTAAAAAGGAATAAAAGAAGTAGGTTAATACAGTTGGAAAGTTTTTGAAAGGTTGAAATCGAAATTCCAACTGGTCACTGTCAGATCATCTCAAGTGTATCACGTGAGAGGTAAATTAATCTCAACAAACGATCTGCACATACAGTAGCCCAATCAACGAACTGATTATTTTTCCTAGTATGTATCATTTTTAGTAGTTAATAGATGTATTACTTTTAAACTTTAAAATAGAAAACAAAAAGTACATACCAGAAAAAAGTAGAGCATTTCATAACAGAAAAAGCAGTCGAGCAACACCAATTGTAAAGGCATATATAGATTTCAAAACACCTTATATTCACCCTACGTTACTAGACTGTAGAATAATAATATTCATAATTCATAATTAAATATACAAAACCAAAGGTTCATGTATGTTGCATATATATCCCAAAGAAACAAATGCAAGTGTAAAACAACACAATATACATCTACCAAAACTGAATGACAATCAACACTCACTATGCTATCTGCTTGCCTCTTGTCTACTACTTCTAAAAGAACCATAATGTCCTTGTTAATTGTTGTTGTTACCTTCTTCAGGGATCAAATTATGAACACTTAGTTCTGTAGGAGTTCCAGGAATATATGGGACAAAGCCACGGCCACCAAAAACTGGACGCATAAATGCATCATCAAACTTTCTCCAGTAGTAGTGGACTGTATGAGAAGGTGTTGAAAGGAGCACACGTAGACTTGATGGGCGAAGTACTGATCCATTTTGGCCGGGTGCAGCTTCTGGGTCACGCCCATTTCCTAAAAGAGGAATGGTGATGGATCTAGGGCTGGTTGGTTCCGAGGATGCCATTCGGTTCACGCCTGTGGATGGAAGCAATAGTCTCACTAGAGGCTTAGTTATCAATCCAAAAACCTGCACACAAAAGAAAAAAAAAACTTTAAATGAGTCGTCTTGGTATGCTTGTGATTTAATGTAGAGGGGGAATTTCAACCAATTAATCATAAATAAAAGTAACTATGGAAATGAGTCAAATGGGTCAAAAGTTGACCAAATAGTATTTTTAATGCACAACACTTTTGAGTCGTTATATCCAAAGAAAAAAGAAAAAGACAATTATTGAATTACTATAAGTTTCAATCATATTTTTGCACACTACTTATTTGAAAATTTTGGGCAAAAAGGTGTTTTGCATCAACCAGACCCATTTCAACCCATTCCAAAAATTACTCGTTGTGATCTGTTGTGATTGGAGAATCAGGGAAAAACATTCTAGGGAGTTAAAGAAAATTGTATGCAGAAGCAATGTATCAGTCATAACATATAATTGAATACTTACCACGGTACTGAAAAGGACAACAGTGATAGTACTTGTTATCATGATCGCGTTCCCACGCAAATGTGTGTGACCTCCCTTTGTGAACTGCACCAGGAATTCAAATCATAAATGGTAACATTAAAAGCATCATGTGAAAAACAAATTGAAGGTGATGAGAAAGAATGTATTTGTATTTTATAGATTAGAAACACAAAGAAGGCTGTGAAAATACTGACCTGGTTATACGCAAGGGCCATAGAAACAGCACCTCTCATAAGACCAGCCCACCAAATCAAAACCTTAAGGAAAAAAATCATAAAAGGTTTGAAGATTTGTATCATAATACATGTGTCAAAATGGAAACATGAGGAACAAGTGTTAGCGAAATCCTACTTGCTGCCTAAAAGTGATTTTCTCGTTTTCATTCCTCTTTGTCAAGTTGGAAAGAATTGATAACGGGAAGACGAAACATCCTCTTCCAACCAAAACCAACCCCAACAAAATTGCGCTCACTCGAATTGACTTTCCAGGGCTGAAAGATCAAATAACACTAATGATGACACTTAAGAAAACTCATATATACAATCATTTTAAATGTATATATATATAAGGAAATATACCTGTCTTGTACAAAGCTCCACTTTTCAAGATCCAAAGCATCCATACCAACATAAAGAAAGATAAATAACTCTGATATAAATGACAACGTCGCGAAAGCATGCCTGAAGAGATGAGTGATTAGATACATAAGAGCTTATCAAATTCTGCAACATGGCCTCAAATAGGTACAGTGTTAAAGGCGTGTTTGGATCAGCATTTTAAAGTGATTATGTGATTTTGAATAATCAGAATCAATAATCGGTTGTAACACAACGTGTGTTAAGATGTGCTTTTGCTGTTTGAAGTTGTAATAATCAGATAAGATACTATCTTGTTTAAGTGCTTCACTTATTCTGATTATTTACGATATTAATACCTAAAACAACCAAAAAGGATATTTGTGTTAAAAGAAAAAAGTTAAAGTCACTTTCATTAAAAACTGAATATTGCGACCACAAGTCATAATAAATGTATATCAGTCTCAAAGAGCAAATCGAAACATACTTGGTAGTGACCCTTGATTTCTCTGTAACATTATGCCACGTGTAATGGGACATCACAATTCCACAGAAGAACACTGTGAGAATGCCACTTAAATAGAATAACTGCAACAAAGATTGATAGTTATCAAATATACAGAGAAATTAGTGTAGCCTGAAAAGCTTTTCTAAAAAATAAATAAATAAAAAATATATTTGAAAAGTTAAAGACTGAAGAAAATCTTACTTCGGCTAACATATATGAAGAGTAAGCCATTAAAATCATAATAGCAACTTCTCGATCCGTTGAATGCCTTGAAATTAGCAAGCCGAATAAAGTATGAGTGTCCTTCATATAAAAATATTTGGCACTTATATAACTTAATCTATATACCTTCCAAAGTATAGCCTTTTTATAACATATGCACTTAGTAGCCCAGCCTGCATGAGTAGAAGTAAAACATCACATGATCATGTATTCCGCATTTAAGCGCTAATTAAATGTGGAAATATGTAAGCATGTAGACTTACACCGGCTCCTAGGGCCGTGCTTGTGACAAATAAATAAAAGAAATTTCCAATTAAAGGAAATGCATCACTTGTTGCGAGCCGTGATAGATCAAAGTTCTGGACTGCATTGAAAATCACGATCGATGTAGCATCGTTTACGACGCCTTCTCCAAAAACCAAACTGTATAATAAAGGGGTCTCGTCCTGATTGAGGACCTGCATTATCAAATGAGACGTATTAGCTTATAAAGAGGTTCGATGTCTGATTATATTAAAGCTAACTGATATTTTCTGTACCTGCAAAGTGCAAACGGAATCTGTTGCAGAAAATATTGCGCCTATTGCTGGAAAAAAAAAGATCGCTCGAAATATTAGCAAAGAAATACATAATCACAAAATGTGATGAAATAAAGAGTTGATAGTGAAGTAAGAAGTAGGTGATACCGAGAAAATCTCCTAGGTCGAGAGAGCCAACATTCATTCTTTTGAAAATATTTATTGCCCCTGTAAATAAGATAAAAAATTGTTCAGATTGGCAAACCATGCAGTGAAAATATCATCACCTGCATAATTATAGTCCAAGGTTTTGCTGCATTAACATGACATTTCATAAAGAAATGGCATTTTGGGAATTTAACTACTCCATTTTACTTTGTTACTTAAATAGTATCTGGGAAAAGATTGAAAATATTTTTTTGGTAAACATTCCTTGCTAGACTGCATTTTGTGAGTACATGTGTTTACAAATGGAAAACTTGAACCAGACGTTATATTATGATTAAAAGAAAAATGAAGCAGAGATGCATTTAAGGGTGTACCAAATGATATGATGGTGAAAGATATTCCAGTACCAACAGCACCAAATAGCACAATAGTCATAAAATTGCGAAAAAACTGTTTCTTCTTTACCTGGAACCTGTTGATTTATCAAAATATTAGAAACATCTTAAGATAATATTTACAAACGTTAGGGAAGAACCATAATGTTATAGTAATTTTCTAATGAATAGGAAAATAGTAAGATATGTTGAAGTCAAGCCTATACGTCTTGAATCGACGTTAACTTTTTATGTGTCTCAAGAGAAAGATAATCGTAGTGATCACACAACCACTTTAAAGTCTTGTCTTGTTTTATTGTGGTTCAGCTTTTTTCAATCATGAATTGAAATTAGTCACGAAGCAAACCATTAAAAGAATAGGTCAAACTACCATAAGTGTAGTCTTGGGTCGAATGACTAATGCATATACAACCCTATTGACACCAACAACGCAGCTCATGCAAATGTCTCCTCTACTGCAGACCACGAAAAGTGTACATCCCACTAAAGTCGAATCGCCTATTCAGCATACATTATATACCATTTCAAGAGACGTCATAACTATTTCCTATAAGATCAATGAAAGCAGGCATTACTAGTTTATAAACAGTATTCTATATACAACCGTTTTAAGCTTTCTAACAAGAATATCTCATTATCTTGTAACTAGTTACATGATTAAATTAGTAAAATCCTTTTTTCCCAATGTACCGAAACCGGATCATAATCAAACCAAAAACGTTAACTTAATCTTACATTCTTCATTTGTCTACATTGCAGCCAACCAACTACCCAATAACAGAACATACTGATTTCTGGTAAAATAACATAATAAGCATTAAAAACCAAATAGATCATGAACACTTATAAAAACTCAAAAAGATTAAAGCTTACCCAGCATTAAAGATGATTGGTGGTAGAAGATAGATGAAGAAAAGGTCTTCACTAAACACAAACAAATGTGAATTTTTTCCTCCACTTCCTAATAAAATAATAGCACCTGTACATAGACCCTGCCATTTCATTTCCAACAAAATGTAGAACGTCAAAAAATTCAGATTTCTCCAATTACATATAATTCCAAACTATACATATGTTATATGTATATGTATAAGTGTATGTATATGTACATGTTATATGTATAAAATTTATAAGTATGTAGAGACTTACAAGAATAAGAGCAGTGATGGATTCATTCATCCACCTGCTTTCTTCCATAAGATGACCAAGAACAATACAAGCACAAAGAAGAGCAACAAATAGATTCATATTCACAACAGCAGCATACTCAGATGTACCCAATGCTGTATTATTCATATTCATCTTTCCGATTAATAACCCTAAATCAACCCCCATTCTATTTACTCACTCCAGTTATGCTTTTGACCTTCCAAAAAATTTATAAAAATACAATTAAAAAATCAGCAAAAAGAAAAAACTTAATGTAGATCACAAGAACCAGTTATTCATACAATTCCACTTCTGTAACAAACAAAACACATTGAATTGAGTACAATAACAACAAAGTAGATACATGCAAGAAAATTGAAAATTACAAAAGATTACCAAAATACAACCAAAGTGGGGCAAGAAATGATTGCTTTCAGTTCAGTTTGGATCTTAAAGTTTGAAACTTTAATGTGAATTTTGAACAAGAGCAACAAAATTAGCCAGAGAGAAAATGGTGTAAGACCATGAATCATGAGTTGATGTAGTCACACTACCCATATATATGGAGGGACAGAGAAAAATGAGGGGCAAGTTTGAATATTTTTTTAAATTTCAAGACCCTGAACTATTAAAGTTTTATCATTTTAGTCCTTTTACTTTAAATGTCACTAATTTTATTACATATATATTTGTCAATTAGCTTATGGAGATTGAGTTCTAACTATCGGTCCAAATGAGAATTCTTCTAAAAAAGTCTTTTCTTCTAGTCTTTATCTTGAATTTTTCTTATTATCTTTTCCTTCATCTTAATATCAACTCTGATATAGTATAAATATGAATATTTATCATTTTGTGAGTTATACTCGTTTTTATCAATTTTATGCAAGGATTGAAGAACTATTAATGTAATTTACATACTTTTTGGAGTGTGATATGATTTATTTTAATGCTAATTGTTGATAGTCATTTTTAGAATAAGTGTGAATAGCATTATTATTCACATGGTTCTTATCTAAACAAGATTCTTGTAAATAAGGTAAGTGTCTATTGAAATCTTAATAGATATGATTTAGTCATATGTTTAGGATGAATAGATTTTTGTTATAAATCGACATTGAAGTGAAAATGAAAAATATGATATAATTGGAAAACAAATTATTTGTTTTGTTAAGTATGTAACATGTAAGTATTCGATGTATACATGGAATATATTATAACAGATAAGATTAACTTTAAATCAATAAATTACTTTCCGTGTTAGAGTTTTAAAATACTCTTAAAATTTGAACACTTTTTTGTTGAATTTTTAATTACTTTTTATTCTGGTTACCTCATCTAATATCCCAATGTATCAAATTTTTATACCAAACTGTTGGACATGAAAAATATATGATTAATTGCATTGGTTAAATTGACTTACGTCTATTGTTATAATTACACATTACCATATCTTCTATATATATTTTGTGTCTTAAACTATAATATTCAATTTCATACTTAAATTCTAGGCAATTATCATTAGATACCATAAATAATCTTCAATGACAACAACAAAAATGACAATTATGAATCCAAAATTCTTTGTAATGATGATGGTGGAAGAATATTTAGTATTAAAGTGTTGACTTTTTAAAAGTTAACCTTTGAGACTTCTTTAAATGGAGAAAAAAAACAAAGTAAAACATTATAGAATGTTATGGTTGGAAAGGTGATAATTGGTTGGAGTGGGAGTGGGAGTCGGCAAAATGTATGAGTCATAAAAATAAAGGGACTGAAAGATAATAAAGTAGAAATTGGAGGACCCACAAATACATTATACTGTCTAAACCAGGTTACACGCACTCATTTCCTTGTTTGTACGGTTCCATGCTAAGTTGCTAACCACTAATTAGTGTCACACTTTTGTACACTTTTTGTGCTTTCATTTAGGCACCATTTTTAGCCTTCCCCACACCTCATTTTACTGAATCCACTCCATCTTTACAAAAATAACTATTTTTAAAAAGAAAATAACAAATAAATAAAAAAGGCATTTTATTTCCTATTAATTCAGGGGAAATTTGCTTCTTCTAAATAGTCAAATTTTGTCTTCACCCGTTTTACATGTTAAAAGATGTA
Organism: Logfia minima; assembly: GCA_963921325.1. Classification (NCBI taxonomy): domain Eukaryota; kingdom Viridiplantae; phylum Streptophyta; class Magnoliopsida; order Asterales; family Asteraceae; genus Logfia; species Logfia minima. The sequence goes on from OY992769.1 coordinate 31,565,027, forward strand.
GAGGTTCACATGCTTGTTGATTGAGTTCTTTAAGGGAAATTGTTCACAAGTATAACCTTTTTTTGAATAAAATGTTCACATGTTTAAGTTTAGTCACCCATTTAATGATGAGATCCATGTGAATTTTCTAACCTTTTCATATTTAACATTAAATTAATTAATTAATATTTATCCAAAGATGTACACGTAAACAATTATCTTATTTTAGTTTTCTAATCTTCAATTTCATAAATAACTAGGTGTTAAGTGTTGTGGCATTGCGACAGTGAGCGGAGGTGATAAATATATTAAAGTATTTTGGAAAATTATGAATCTCTTCGTGTTTTTGCATAAATCAACAAATGTCTCTTTTAGTTGGTTCTTTCATGTAAATGTTTGCATATAAGTCAATTATGCACCTTGTAAAATTTTGTAATGTTTTACGTGACGTTATTTCTTACATTTGCAAATATTCATCAAATGCATCCGGTTTTGTGTCGTATGCCAATTGATGTATGGTGGATATCACTTTTTGAATAGTGCTAAAACCAGGAACACCACGTGCATTAGGTGGTTGTGGAAAATATAAAAAATAATCGGGATAGGTTCGATAGAGTAAATAGTTATACCTTCAACAATTCAAAGGAATAGTCGTTCTTTCATACAAAAGCGATGTTTGAAATATTCCTTTGGGGTATTTCAAGTTTTCACCAAAGTAAATGTTCATTAACGTTTGGTGTACACCAACCCGATCACGATGTGCCGATGTGTACGTGATCGATTGGAACTTTCAGCTTCTTCTCGATGAATTAAAACTTCATTACGATAATTACGAGCTTAAATGAGGAGTTGCAATGTTGTTTCGTCGTCGGAAGAAAAGTCATATAATTGTTGTTGAAATTTCCATTGGTAGTATAGGTTGTATGAGTTGTTTGACATTGTGAATTATAGAGTTTTTGAAGTGTGTTTATAGATGAGAATGAATGTTTTGATGTGTTTAAAATCGTGTTTGAAGTGTGGTATTTATAGATAGAAAATAAAGGTTTGAAATTTTTTTTAAAAAGAAGACGGTCAAAAATTTGACCGTTAGTTTTTTATTTCTTTTTATTTTTTTTTTATTCATCGGTAAAAAAACCATTTGAAAAAAATAACTAAAATAAGCTTGAGCAATGTTCTGAAATGACGAAACAACATCTAATAGCGTTCCCAATGAAATTACAAATAAATTCAATCATCTTTTGACATAAAACTTATTCATTTTATCAAATTAATGGATCAAACTTTTACCTCTCCTTTTAAAGTTACAAATCAGGTCTATGCATCGTTTTTCTTTCCATAAATATTATCTTTTGGTAAGGAAGTATTAAGAACAAAATAATATGTTTGTATATAAATAAAAATAAATAAAATATATTTATTAAAACTTCACCTTTTTGTGTTGAGGTTAATTGAGAAAATTAGTCCATGTTTGACCTTCTAAGAAAACGAAAACGGGCTGAAAAGAGGCTCGGCTCAACCCAATTTATTCGGGCTTCAAATCTGGCCCGATGAATACCCTAATTATATAAATCTGTATCTCGATGTAATTTCTTCGTCAGAGGCAGCACAGTGAACAGCGATTGTGGTCAGTAAACTCTTTTTTCTTTGTATTGTTATCTATTCCATTTTTATGCTACGATCTAGGGTTTCTTATAACCTCTTTCTAATAACTAATTGTTGTAACTGATGAAATATAGTTGATAGTAATCAATTGAACAACACATAAATATTGAATGTAATTCTATGCATCACTTGTGTATGCATATATTCATCATTAGTATATCAATGAATATATGATTCTTTACTTGAAAGTAGAATTAGTTTAGGTATGTTGTCATTGAGTTTGACTTTGAAAATTTATCAGTTAAATATTACAGTAAAATAATGTGCATTCTCTGATACGATTTGGCTATTGCATTAACAGCTAAGTAGCAGCTGCTGTGAGTGGTTTATATACACTATACGCAATTGACGAAAATGGCGACTCAATTGAGCAAGAAACGAAAGGTTAAACGTCATTAAATACTGTTAATAATGGATGTTATATGTACTTTTACATAGGTGTTGATGTCATTTGTTTTAATGAATCAGTTTGTAGCCGATGGAGTGTTCTTCGCTGAATTGAATGAGGTTCTTACTAGAGAGCTTGCGGAGGATGGTTACTCCGGTGTAGAAGTAAGGGTTACGCCTATGCGTACCGAGATCATCATCAGGGCCACCCGTACCCAAAACGTTTTAGGTAGAGTTCTAATGATGGTATATTTTATGTGAGTAGTTCGTAGTATAAGTTTCATTAACATAGTTAAATTCTTAATTTATTGATGGGATAAACATGAAGTGAACACAAATGTTATGTTGATGTTGAGCTAATTATGCTATGATTTCAGTCATGTATTTATATGCTCAATTGAAGAATTTATCTATCAAGATGATGACTTTAACGATTGAACTTGATAACCATAAGTTTCTGTTTGTTTGTTTTGTTGATCTGTTTTACTGATTGTTATCTTGGATAAGATGGTCATTGGAAATCCTAACGTTAAGGTTATTTGCTCATTGAACCGATTTACCAGGTGAGAAGGGAAGAAGAATTAGGGAGCTGACATCTCTAGTTCAGAAGCGTTTTAAGTTCCCTGAAAACAGTGTCGAGCTTTACGCTGAACGTGTTAACAACAGAGGGCTTTGTGCCATTGCCCAAGCTGAGTCTCTGCGTTACAAGCTTCTTGGAGGGCTTGCTGTCCGCAGGTTTTTACACATAAAGCGGTTAAAGTGAACAGATTCAGTTTTATGTGATTTAACGAACTCAAATCTTATTCGACTGTTTTTAGGGCTTGCTATGGTGTTCTAAGATTTGTCATGGAAAATGGTGCCAAAGGGTGTGAGGTATGTGAATATATGATCATTCGTATGTTGTTATATTTGACAGATTTATATTTTACTCAACGCCGTGGATTGTTTTCAGGTGATTGTCAGTGGTAAGCTCAGGGCTCAGCGTGCAAAGTCAATGAAATTCAAAGATGGGTACATGGTCTCATCTGGTCAACCCGTGAAGGAGTACATTGACTCTGCTGTAAGACATGTACTTTTAAGACAGGTAAGACTATTGCTTGGATCCACATATTTTGCTTCTGGTCATCTGATAGGCATAAAAAATCAGATTGATACTGGTTGTAACAAAACTGATTTATATTTTTTCTATCATAACTCTCTGGTTCTGATTATTTAATATCACATAATCATTTTCAAGGGTGTTCTTGGTATCAAAGTGAAGATCATGCTCGACTGGGACCCTACCGGAAAGCTTGGCCCAAAAACGCCTTTGCCTGATAATGTGGTGATCCATATGCCCAAGGACGATGTTATTGCCCTACCACCTAAAGAGGTTGAAGAGTATAGACCACCACTTGCTGACGAGCCTGTTCCAATGCCTGTCGCTGTTTAAACCACGGTCAGAGGATCAGAGTTGCTCTATGTTTTGAGCGGATTATGTATCTGAAACTTTTGTCAAGATTAATTTTCTTTCTAGTCTACCTTGGAAACTTCCATTCTTTTAAGACTTGTTTTCTCGCCTATTGTAAGTTTTAATCTATTAAAATTTTGTTCTGCTCTTCATTTATGAATATGTTTTTTAGTTCATGTTTGTACCTTAATGATCCATGCAATTACTACATAATTTGTCATGTCAATGTAGATTGGAAAACAGCGGTCTTCGTACACGTGTTATTATCAAATTTACCAATGTAGATTCATAATTGTTCTTTTAACATACAAAACAAAACAACGATTTAGTCACTCATCATTTTCAGCAATAGACGTTGGTAATTTTCCAAAACAAAACAATAAGTTGTCATATTGCTGAAGGATAGGAGGAACATCTTTTAACATACAAAACAGAACAACAATTTGTCCTAGCAATGGTAAAAACGACCATTTCCTATCATTCATCATCTTCAGCATACAAAACAAATGACAATATTCATCAATCTTTTACTTCAGACGCCTGCAAATCCTGATTCCTGAAAGACCTTGAGAGAAGTACTAACAAAAGACGATATACAAGTGAACCTTGGATTCGATTTGACTAAAATACCTACAAAGGATTCAGGCGGATACATGAAAACAGAAAAAGCAACAAAACAGTTAAACTCAAATCCATGATATAATTACGAAGTTTCCATAAACAGTCAAAGCAAATCTCAATTTTTTTACAAAAGTCAACACCCCTCAACTGCACTTCCCTCTTTTATCTGCCACAATACTGCTAAACCAACATACCAGAACAATCAGCAAATAGAGCTTAAAGTTGAAAAGAACTCACTCTTATTTGCTCATGAAAAACAACAACAAACACATGTACCCAACCAACCTTCGATCCAGTCACTCGTTTGTAGCATCATCGGAACTGCCACCCATTGCGTTTGTTCTCTTTCTGTCTCTCCAATTTTCACCCCAAACCTTAGCCTCTGCCACAGCCCGTTCTCTATCAAGATCCCGATTCCTAGCTGTCTCTCTAGCCCGGCTCGTATTTGCGGGGCTGTTCCTTTGAGAATCCGGGTCATCCACCGGATTCCATTTCCGACCTGACCCGCCACCTCCGTTACTGCTTTCACCATCCACGACATCAGAACGAGTGTTGATTTCTCTCAAAGATTCTCTTTTTCTGTAATCAGGGGAGTTTTTGTAAGTAGAAGGTGAACCGAGGGGGCGTTGCTCACGCATGGAGTCATCAAGGCTGTCTAGATCACCATCACTGGGGTTCCTACGGTCTGTTCTGCTCCGGGGAGTGCCTGAGCCACTGCCTCTGCTAGCTCTCTCGGCTCGAGCTGCTTCAGGATCGTAGGTTTGAGAGGCTAAATAGCTTAAAGCAGTCACAACGTCACCGATGAGAGGTCGTGTGGCAGCTTGTTCTTGCAAACACATGGCTGCAACAGCAAGTGCTTGGTAAAGTCCTCTCACGGGATAACGCCCTTGCAACAATGGATCAGCCATTTTCGGGAACTTCCTCCTATCCTTAAAAAGCGGCCGTGCCTAAATTGCACACAAAAGAAAATTAAAATATAATAATGAAATAGGCAGTATCAACCAAAAATGTTTAGTGCAGGTCTAGATTGAAATGGGCTTGTATCTTTTAGGAGTCGAAAGATGTTGGATCGGGTTCCCTGCAACATATTTTTTTATAGTTTATTTAAAATTTACATTAATTTATTAATTTAATTACAAAAGGTATTCTTTTTTACGACATTATATTACAAAAAGTACTACTAAACAACAATCTAATATTGTTGAGATCGAAGAATGTAGGAGATTGTAAAGCAATTTTCAGTCCATTTCAGTTTTAGCCAAGTTTTCAAAATTTAACCGTTCGTGCAGTTGAGATAAAGCACAACTCACATTGACCCCTTTTAGGTGAATGGGTCAAAATTGCCACCTCTAACGGAAAATATAAAAAAGGAGTATTTTGGGATCATTTTTCTAATTTTTTTTGAAAAGGAAGGTTGATCAATGAAACGATTGGAAACCATTGCAGCAATTAAGTCTTAGAAAGTTAATTGCATTAAGACTTACCCAAGCAACAAGGTTATGTTCTCCAGGAGCACGGGTGTTGTCAATGGCCTTCCGTCCAGTGATAAGTTCAAGAAAAACGACCCCAAAACTATAAACATCAGATTTTAATGTGAGTTGACCAGTCATGGCATATTCAGGAGCACAATAACCATATGTGCCCATCACCCTGGTGGACACGTGTGTTTTATCACCTACTGGACCCAATTTTGCAAGCCCAAAATCTGACAGTTTAGGGTGGAACCCTTCATCAAGAAGAATGTTGGATGATTTTAAGTCTCGGTAAATGACTGGAGGGTTGGCTTTGTCGTGCAAATACTCCAAACCCTTGGCTGCACCAGCAGCAATCTTCATCCTTGTGTTCCAGTCCAGAGGTTCTTTATCTGGTTGAAGATCTGAGAAAAAAAAAACATAATTGTAAGAAACGCCACGACCAATCAACATAGTTTGGATACCTCTGAAAAATATTTACTCAAGTTATAACATGGGTACCCGATTGGTGTTTTAAAAATGCACACGTATTAGGAGCAAGGTTGTAAAATTCGCTAGGCGGAGAGTACTCGGTCTAGGCGGGGAGTATTTGGGAGTACTCAGATTAACTTTTTTACATTTAAATAATAAATTTCAAAATTATATGTTTAAATATCGACTAGAGAGTGAAGAACGTTGTTGAACGGCATTAAAGGGTGAGACTGAAGGAAAAGAAAGGGGCCCAAACAATTAATTGGGCTAAATAAGATAATTTTAAAACATATTAAAATGTTGATCGAGTAATCCCGAGTTTGACCGAGTTTTTCTCATTGACCGAAGTTGACCGAGTTTTTAGTCTGCGTCACACACTGAATCGCCTCAGACCACCTCCGGGTCACAAGTACACCCCGAGTACTCAGCCGAGTTTTACAACCATGATTAGGAGAAGTGATGTACGCGTTTAACATGAACTTTTCACAAGTAATTCCATCTGTAATACCAAAAGCTATAAGGTATTGAAATACGTAAGTTTGCCAATAGAAGTGACAGCTTCAGAAACACCCTTGGAACTAGACACGTCAGATACCTCGTCATTTAGCTTTAGTTTCTTAGAAACTTGTAGAAAAAAAAAGATTCGGTCTTGTATGTTCACACCACTAGAAATTGTGCAACGTATTATGTTCGGTAATTACTGTAAGAGAAGCAACTTTTACAGAATATTGGAACTCTCAGCTAAATCAACTAGAGGTTTGGTAACAGAATTTGTAGCTTTATATGTAAATGATGCAACGCAGCAAAGATGAATAAAAATGTAATAAGATTACGTGAATGTGCAACAAAAACCAAGAAAAGCAGATGGTTCCCTGGAGGATACCTTTATGTTCGGTAATTACTGTAAGAGAAGCAACTTTTACAGAATATTGGAACTCTCAGCTAAATCAACTAGAGGTTTGGTAACAGAATTTGTAGCTTTATATGTAAATGATGCAACGCAGCAAAGATGAATAAAAATGTAATAAGATTACGTGAATGTGCAACAAAAACCAAGAAAAGCAGATGGTTCCCTGGAGGATTGGAGGTATCCAACTTGAATTCCTCTTACTAAGACGAAATCCAATATTGACACAAGAGTATGTACCTTACTAAATATAGACTAATAAGACGAGAAATCGACCATAAACTGAAGGAGATCCCAAACATGAGTCAAACTCAAAGATAATAAACTGCAGGGCTAACTAAACAATTCTAATGTTTCAAATAGAAGCATAGTTTCAACCTGACGGAATCAGAATTCCAAATTTAGTTTCTTTGATAGCTTTACTATCCAAGTAAACAAAACCAAACAATATATCAGAGAAAATAGTTGAAAATGAAATCACCATCAACTTGAGGAAATCCGATAATTTCAGATTCTAAATTCTACATAAAGCTATAAAGGGAAGAAAATTACAATATTACCAACATCAAATAGCCAATCAGAATCATAGATGAGGTAGCCTAACACAAATTACTCACAAAAATACTATATCATCTATGAGGTAGCCTAACACTATCTACAAGCAAAAACAAATCCATATTGTATTGACAAACTCAGAAGTATGGTCAATAAATCATATAAACAGTCAACAACAATAACTCATGGATGGCTATTTTTGCCAAATATGATACTTGTAGCAGAAGTGTATGGTAGATTTAGTATATAGTTATAAGTTACAGGTAACAATTGAGAAGGGTGTGATTGTGGTGTGACTAAGGGTCTCTCTTTCTACTCTCAAAGCTTTAGGCTTTAATACAATGTAAATAATGTTTCTTAAAAAGCTTGAGTATATCATGAATCAAAGTGAAACATCTGGAGTACCAATTGCCTAAGGGATCCAAATTATAAAACAAATAAAAGATAATATTAAGCACAACCAGACTGAGGGTTTAAGACTGTAAACTTGTAGTTGGCACTTTGTTTTTGAACAATCGACATACTTGAAAAAGTGCAAACAGAAACACGAGCATTGGTAACAAGATGGTGAACACTGATCAGTTTTGAATGGTGTTCAATTCACTCGTGGACTTAAGGTTATGCATAACAAAATGACATCAATCAACAACACTACAAATGTTAGAAAATAATGTAAATGCATAAAGATAAAGCTCTCCAGTTGTTCATCCCCGAATCTGTCCACTTTACCCAGATTAGACTATAGTCCTATACATCAGGGATGTTCCCCGTCCGGTTTGATTCGGTTATTGGCTAAAATCGAACCATAACCGAACATTTTGGTTTTTCAATAATCAAAACCATTCAGTTTCGGTACCATTATGGTTTGGTTTTCCAGTTTTATATATCGGTTGGATTTCTTATCGGTTTATAACCGAATTTTAAGCATTTACCTAACTATAATTTCTGGGCTACAACACTAAGCAAAACTTTATAACTTTCAACAAAGGATAAGACACACTAAATTAATCACAAGTGTACCATCCACATTGAATTATGTCGAAAATAACAAATGAAAGATTTAAAAGATCGAAAACTTACTTAATCAAGCATAATGTAACACCAATAAAAAATTTACCTTTATAATCAGTTAGATATGTAGTATTCTTCAGAAAAAGAAGATTGAAAATCTACTCTTAAACGTTGTAGTCAAATAAAATCATAATAAGTATAATTAATTATATACATTTGTATAACAAAAGTATACATAGAAAATATATAACTAATTATTAACTAGATGTCGGGTTCGGTTATTAACGATTTCGGGTTTTATGTCTACCCCGAAGGTAGAACCGAAATATTTCGGTTATTGCATAATCAGAAATCAAACCATAGGTTTGGTCTTCGATTCGGTTATTTCAGTTTGATTATTTCGACTTTTTGGTTACGATTTGGTTTTTCTGCACACCCCTACTGATACATGGTTTAATCTTTGGGACTAGCCTATTAGAGACTAACTTTAATTTAACACTACATGTTATAACGACTCCTTCTCGACGTACATACTATAGGTTTTGGGGAATGAAGGCAATAGTAGGGCAGGGAAAACTTGATCTGAAAGAGTGGAATAAGTTGACGGTGATGTGAGGCATTCTTGTTTATTCACAATGTCAAAATAAACTATCCAGTCAATCAAACCATTTTTGGATGCCATGCTTGCAAAACCAGTTAATGAAGTTAACAACATTGAAGATCAATCCATTTTCAATGTATTTATTGCCTAGTATGATGGTCATTCAAAGAAAGAATTTTATCGAGTAAAATGATGTAAAATGCTAATCTCTCCAAATGTGCTCCATTATAGACCAACTGTACTCCAATCCTACATATTGTTAGGTGTTCTTTAATTCACATATCCAAATTGGTTCTGATTTTTATGTGGTAGATTTTGGGAGTTTTGGAACTATTTTGTATATGAATACTAAGATGAGGATGGAACATAATGAAAAGGTTGGATTAACAGTAAGACAAGGATGTGGAGATTTAAGGTCCCAGTTTTATATTTACTAACTTCAATTTGGACAGCAATGTCATTTCACCTTCTTTGCATGTCACTTCTATTAAATCCAGTAATGAACTTAATCACATAATTCCAACGAATTGTAGGGAGTATAATTGATCGACAGAAACAGTCAAACAAATGTGCAGGAAATTCTCTAAAATCGGAAACGAGCCAGAAACAACTACTGAGATAAAATTGATATTGCCTACTTAAGGGGCCGTAAGCCAGTGGAACTGGCTCACTAGTGAGTAGACTCTGTAAAAGTCTCCAACTACTAATTACAAAAGTGAAAGGGAAAAACTATCCTTCTAAGCTCTAACTAGCAGTCAAGTCTCTAACACGAATAACGATGTTTAGAACGTTAGATAGGAGGAGGGAGAAATCTGACCGTGTAAGTGATCTTCAAGTGATCCCAAAGGCATAAACTCATAAACAAGGAGGCGTTGGTCTCCATCTGCACAATAACCTATCAAATTGACAAGATTTGGATGATGTAAAAGGCTAAGCATGAGAACCTCCACTAAAAACTCTCTATTCCCTTGAAGACCGTTTCGATCAAGCTGCTTCACAGCAACTACCTGCAAAGAACGTCATTTCAGTATACCAAAAAGAAGCCAATTTGGTTTTGCATTTTGAAATTGATTTATCTGATTATTGTGACTGGCAGCAGCCGTAGTTATCAGTATTTAGTGTTTGCCCAAACGAATTCTACTTCTGACTATCTGCTTTAATAACAGGTTTGTATAATCCATCTCATACAACAAATTTAACTTTGAAGGGTAAAATTATATATCCCTTTTATTTACCCTAATTTGATAGACTTGTACTCATGTTCCACAAAATGTCTCCTTTCTTCACCAAAAATGTTTGTTTACTTATTAATCCCTTAAGTAATCCAAAATTGTAAGACTCAATCATCTGGATTATTATAAATTCAAACAGTTGAAGCACACAACACTATTTTCTACAACCAGTTTAATTGAAGCTAAGTTTTCTTATTCTTGTTATTCAATATCACGTCACTGCCAAACTCAATGAGAAGATGTTATTACCAAGTTGACTGATAATGTAGCATTATCAATTATCAACATTTAGGCATGAAAAAATGCATGAATGATCAAATGTAATCACCTGTCCTGTGCTTTCCAGTCGACCTTTATAAACACGACCAAAACCACCTTCTCCTAACAAACTCTCAGGCCGAAAATTCTTGGTTGCTGCAGCAAGCTCACGAAACGTAAACGTCTGAGCTGCAATGTTTGCCGTTTGTCCATCTTTTGCAACCATCTGTTCTTTCTTAGGATCCAAACTAACACGAGATTTCGATTTTCCTATAACAATTATCAAAATTAAACCACACAAAAACCAACACAATGTCGTAGCAAATGGAAAATTCTCATCTCAAAACTTCAAAGCAGATCTTCAAAATACATTCTTGACCCACCACATTATTTTAAATAAATTCACAATCTTGCACACACCCACTTCATCAAATCAAGAATATCTTTCTTAACAGATCAGACTAGAAATTGAAGTAACTAACATACCTGAATAAAATTCATAAAGAAAATAAAAAATTAAGATGTAAAAAGTGTTAAACTACCTGAACTAACCCTACTGACATGATGAGATTGATGAGTAGCTGAACCATCTTTCCCAATATCTTTCTTGGACACTTCTTTTACACCATTTCCATCTCTGTTTGATGAACCAAAGCATGGAAAACACCCACCCATGCCAAAAATAACACCAACCCACAAATTATATCTAATGGGTTTATATACCCTTTTGCTATCTTATTCTGTACATACAAAATTATACAAAAAAAATTGAATCTTTTTCCTAAATTTTATCAAGAAATGAAAATTTGAAACCGATGAGCTAACACATCAGTGACCGATGATCAACACTGGCTTGTTGTTTCTCACCAAAAACAAAAAGCAGATCAACAAATTGAAGAAACTGATGGTCGAAGAAGAAAAAGGGAAAAAATAAAATTAAGGAAATAAATAAATATAATAATAATATCTTTCTTGCGATATGGGGGTAGAAAGAAATATAATTAAAAAGGATAAATTGGGTACTGATTGGATTTTTATTACTATTTGGGTAATAATTAAAAAAATTGAGCGGTTAATAAGAACGATAATAAAGAAAATTAGGTGAAGTAGATTTCGGTGTAATAAGTGGGTTAAGTGTATGATGTGGTTTTTGGACTTTTGGTGTTTTGGGCTGATTTTGTATCTCGTCTTTTATCATTTGTAATACCGAGTAAATTACGGGTTCGGGCCATCATTGACGGCTCCGGTTGTTTTTGTGTTGGGTGGTGGGATCACTCGTTATATGTGATTTCACACTTTGTAAAAAGGAATTTGGAAGGTAAAGCTAGAATAATGTATCAAACTATCAATGTGTAAGAAATATGGATCATTACACGTATTAGAATGTTTAGATTAACCAAAAAGATGGTGCATTAATTTAAAAACATAACAAGGTGTAACAAACATAGATCATAATTCGTAGAACGTATTAGAATCGTACTATTTTTAGCTCAATGAACCTTACCCCTTAAACTCATTCTTCCTCACCATTGGTCATACTATTATTTCATTTTATACACTATAATAATATAAGAAAAGTAAGATTAAAATTTGAATTTTAAAGACAATAACTTTTTTTTGAACAATAACCCTGTAATATAATCTCACATACTATACAATGACACATATGTATATATAGTCTTCCACTATTTTGGTGCCATGGTTGTAAGAGAATTACATCAAATTTGTATACAATTTTGGTCCAATTAAATAGTTGATACATACAGCGAAAATGATCTAAATTACAGTATTTTTCTCTAGTATGAAACAACATTTTATTACAAATATAATTTTTTTTCTTTTCTCATATTTCACATTGCGAAATACCCCACCCTCACCTTATGTCAAACACATATAATTTATTTTTTTATATTTTCTCATATGAGTGAATATTGATTTTGAGAATTAGAAAGTAATGTAATGTTGATTAAGCTTAAAGACAATAAATCATTTAAAGTACACTAGAGTTGAAAAATTCATCAAATGAAGAAACATATGAAAAGCTAAAAAATAACATATTGCGCAAACGTTATATATGCACTACTATGAAACTTTGAAATTACAATTAAATCAATAATTTTAACATATCTATATTTTATCTCTATTCGTCCCTCATTTTACCTCCTATTTCATAATTCGCGTTTTTTCCATATTTACCATCCGTGTTTCCTCTTACCTCCACCATAAAAAGAGTTATAATCGTCGAATGGGCAAATCCCTACTTTGAGTTTTTCTTGTTGCGTTCTTTTCCTCCATATTTTCTTTTATTCACTTTGAAAATAGTTGTGTGTCATTTTGGGTATGTTTGGTAAAATTGATTGTAGCTACAAGCTGAAGCTTTATTTGTAAACTGTGTTTGATAAAGTAGCTATAGGTGTAATATCAAATTGTAAAATGATCAAAAAGCTCCTAAAAGCTAGTTGGAGTAACTTTTAAATTATGAGCTTAATCTTCAAACTAAAAGTTTAAGCTTGTATATACAAAGCTTTATTTTTTAAAAGAGCTTAATTTTCGAAACAATAAGCTTTAAGCTCCTAAAAGCTATGTGTCAAACATGCCCTTTATCTACAGTAGCAATATGTAAATTTCAAAAAATTGAATATTAAACTTGTAATATCCTTCACAGGTTTCCTAAAAAATTAGAGAATGAGGGTATCAAATCTCAACTCTTGATTTTATCGTAAATAAATGTTGTTAACATTCATATGTGATGAATGTTACTCAAAATTTGACATTCATCACAAATGATTTTAAAAAATATTTTTTATGAAAAAATTAAGGACTAAGATTTGATTCCCTCATTCCCCAAGATTTGAAGTTTCTCTGTGAATCTTTTTCACATATATATATATATATATATATATATTTACTATTATTGATCTACTAGTTTTTAAACTCATATATGCATTACAAAATAGTTTAAATAAAGAAGTGACAATTCATTAACATGTACATCTATTAACTAGTGAAAAATAGTTACTGTGCATAGGCACACCTTCGGATCGTAAAACCTGTTAACATAGGTCATTATCTTTAAGGAAAAAAGTTTATAACTTATAAGTCTCAAACATTGATCAAATACATCACATTTTGTGTTGTGTAATACATTTGTTGTAGTATTTGTAAGGTGATCATGTTCGTAAAAATTAGCAGCTGATTTACAATTCATGATTCAATTGTTCCAAGACTTTTTATTGCGTTTTTAAAGTTAGAAATGCAATCTCAAAAGTGAATAATTATTAGTTATCTATAACCATTATAAAACATTTAACATTTTCTTTCTAAATCCTTAAAAAGGGATATCGGAAATTATCATTTTATCCCTCCACTTATCCCTCCATTTATTTAATATATAAATAATTCAATTAATACTATAGTTCACATAATACATTTTTTAATTTACAATTACAATAATTTAAAATATTATAAAAAAATATTTTCATTTAGAAAATAACAATTATTTTTGCATCCATGTACCATTAAACATATGTCTGTCAACATCAACATGCGAAATCTTCATCCGCTGCTGTGCGCGAGGTCTGACGCTAGTAGATAGAAATTGTCTATTATACGAACTGAATGTTTATCATGAATAACAAATTATATTGACATTTTTGTGCTTATTTAAATATTTATTGTTAGGAAATGCATTTGTAATAGGATTTATCCGATAGTCTTGTATAGTATGTATATTGAACTTGGAGTATAAATACCTAAGGTATACCACTTGTGTATTGACCTTCGTTTATATTGAATTTTCAATATTTTTAGGGTTTTGATAATCATTGCTCTTAGGACATTAATTAAGTTTATCATGAATAATTTATTAATCTTTAATGAACATCTAACATTCCATGTTTATAAATAATCAAAAATTTACTTTACATATATTATTTATAGATTGATGATTAATTTAAAAATAATGTAATTTATTTAATGTTTAAAATTATTTTTGATAATCTTAACCAATACCTTAAGGGCAACGATTATTAAAACTCATGTCTTTATTATCCATCAAAATTTATCATTATAATATAAACGTACTTGTGGAGTCTTGGTATCAGGCATGTCATTGGAATCCTCAGGCGTAATATTTTTTTATATATAGATTAAGATCAAGCGATTACAAGATTTACCCAATCATGAATTATATATAGATAAGGACTAAAAGAAAAGTAAAAAATGAAGAAAATAGAAAAATTAATTTTAACTCTTCATTTTAAAACGTTAGCATTCATTTGTGATGAATGTTATTCACAATTACAACTTAACATTCATTTATAATTAAATTAAAAGCTGATATTTGTTTCCCTCACTCTTCAAGATTTGAAGTTTCCCATTAGATTCTTCCCTAATTATATATTTCATTACATTTTTAGTTTGATTGAATAAATGATAAATAATTAAACTTACTTCAAATATGGTTTTTTTTTACTTATTTATTTAAGTATACTTTTATTTAATTAGAATCATTAATTGAACAATAGAGTTCGATTGTTAATAAAAGGTTGAATGAAATAAACGGATATGATTAATTAATAACTTAAGATAAAAATATATGTTTTAATACAATAAATAGACTTATAAAAAACTAATTCTTTTAGGTTAAAATTATAGTAATTTTTAGGTTGAATTAATACGTACATTGCAACTTTATTGACATCTTTTTGTTTCATCCATTAAGATCATGTTGATGCCGTAATTTAAAATAAATGGTTTACCAGATAATGAAAGTATTTCGATTTGTATATGTCAAATATGTGAGCATTATGGAAATTCGGTAACTACAGTTATCACAATAAAAGTGCATTGATAGTTGTCCATATTTTCTACCGTACTAATATGTTAATTACAAAAATTGAATATTAAAGTTGTAATATTCTTTGTAAATTTCTTAATTAATCATCATTGTAAAATGCTTACTATAATTTTCTTTTTAATGGTAAAGAAAATGTATATATATATATATATATAAAAGTTACTACTAACAAGGCGCTAAAAGCAAAAACAATTACAAACTAGAAAGACTCGAATTATAAATTGTAGAATTTATCCGAGGCTTTAACTGTGAGGACTACAAAAGGGATGAAAAAACTCTTGCCAATTACGGTAAACCCGAGACAAGAGAAAAATTCCCACTCATGGAGACCGAGCCACCAGTTTTCCACTCCGGAGTGTTTTTGATATAGACCCAAACAAGCCCCGAGGAAAGCAAATAAATGAAAAACCATGAAACTAAAGAACCAGACATACCTAATGAGATCGAAACACCTGGCAGCAAACGTCAAGAACCCGCGATCAACAAAAGATTTTTCAGCCATTCAACCCAATTACAATTCATGTGACCCCTATGTGAAAGCCACGAAAAGGAATAAGAACGGATATTATCAAACATATCGCTTTTCCTCATCGGGTGCGCGCAAAAATTGATGTTGTTGCGATATCTCCACGTCCACCAAAAGGAAGCCGCAAAGATAACATATAAACGACGGGTCTTCTCTTTAGGAGCATGCCACGTACACAACTAGTTTTTCCAATCATCATGAGACGCAAATAGAGGAAAAGGAATATCACACCACTTACGAACAAGCGACCAAACTTCCTTAACTAAATCACATTCAAAGAAAATATGATCCGCGGATTCAACATTACCATTGCAAGAAGAACATGAAATCGTAGGGATATCAATACCACGAGCCGAAAGATTTAACCGATGAGGCAACCAGTCCAAAGACATCCTCCATAAAAAAATATTCACTTTGTGCGGGAGCGTTTGCTCCCAATTAGTCTGCAGGATCATAGAGGGAAGAAGAGTAGAGTCAATGAGACGTCGAGTACTAGGAACCGAAAATACACCATCTTCATTCAACGTCTAAACACAAGTATCTTCTTCCGTATCAACATCAACCTAACTTATTTCCTGTAATAAGTCTCTCAAGTAAGCCATGTTACGAGTGCCAATATCCGACCTCAACCACTTCCATTGCCATTGCCATTGACCATTAACAATACGATCAATGATGAAACAATCATTGTCTTGCTCTAATCTATAAAGTATGTTATATCGATCATGAAGAGGGGAATCACCAATCCAAATATCTTTCCGGAACCGAATGCGAGAGCCACAACCCACCTTGTATGCTTACTATTATTATGGTAGTATATGTACGTGTGAGTACAAAAATTTTAAATAAATTCATGATTTTGATAAATACATAATTGATTGTTAAAGTAAACAATCATAAAAAAGTTTAGGGACAATATTAAAAAAAAAAGTGGTGTAGAAATTAGGTGCAAATTCTAAAGATTTTTTTTTGTACGAGCAAATATTAAAAGATACTCCTATTACACCAAATGGTGCAAAGTTTTGATGATACACTCGATATGACCTAATTAAAATATCCGTGATTTGGGTAGAGTTTGTTATCTTAATGGTAAGTTTCATAAAAAGGAACGTAAGATACAAAAAAAGTTAATAAAAAAACAGGAACATAGTCTTGCAAAATAATAGAATTACATGTTATATTTTTGTTAAGAAAACATAAGTTTAATTTTGTAAAATATTATAATAGGATTACACAATCTTTTATTTGGTGCGTTACGATATGTTTAGATTCCTATTATCGTGCAAATTAAACAACTTCCACTGTATTTTGATCTTTCTTCGGCCGTTGGCTTTGACAGACAACCCACATGACTTCCCTCCCTCCCAACTCTCTCCTCTGTATATACATCATTTCTACTTGTGAAGTTTTTTGTTTTTCTAATGGCAAGCTTTGTCAAGTGTTGTTTAGGTCGTAGTTGTACGAGTGATTCCACTAGCTGGTATGGTGTTTTCATCAAGTAGTTCGAGTGTTGGTTGCACGTAGGTATGGTAGGTGGTTGGTGGTTTCTTGTCAAATGTTTTAGGCGATACAAGTGGTTTAGATGGATGATTTTAGACGATTTCAGGTCGTTTAGATGGGTTATTGCAGGCGATTTTAGGTCGTTTAGATGGATTATTGCAAGCAGTTTCAGGTCATTTCGATGGGTTTTATCAGGCAGTTTTGGGGGGTTGTAGTTTGTGATGTCAGGTGGTTTCGGGTTTATTTTCAGGTGGTTTCAAAGGGTGATTGCCCTTAGGTGGTCATGTGTGGTGTTGGTTTGGATTGTTGGGCGGTCCTTCGATTGTTGGATTGTAGCCATAATCGTTCTATTTTGTAGGGGGTGGTGTAGTTTGAATTAAGTTGTAAGGTGGTGTTTGTTGGAATTGAGGGTTTGAACCGCGATTGTTATTTCAAATTTTTTTATCAAAATTATTTTTAGGGTCGTTGTAGTTTGTGGTGTCGTAGAGTTGTGTTGGTTGGAATTGAGTTTTTGAACCACAATAGTTGTTTAGGGTCTTTAGTCGAAGTTATCTTTTAGGATCGTTGTAATTCCTAGTATCTTACGAGTTTTATTATTATTATATATATATATAACAATTTCCTTCAACACAGATTATCATGTAAGTTAAACTTTTTTTTTACAATAAAAATAAAACATTTAATTCTATTATTATGCAAAATTATCTTATGTTCTTTAATCAATTCTTTTAACATTTAATGTTAAACTTTTATGAATTTTACCCTATATCACAATATAAAAACCATGTTTCCCATCACAATCTATAATAAGTTATCTTATCTTATAATAACATTATAACACAGTTTTAATATATTCATTAAATTAATATTTATGTTGTAAATAAATATCCACGGAAGGATGTTTCGTATATCTGAATCTGAAAGTAATACTATATGGATACACCATCTAAACTTAGATGCTCAAGAATATGCTTCTGTGAGATATCCAAATAATATTATTGTACTTAATCATACGATACGATGGATAGGTTCATTAGAAAATAATTTTATTTGAAACTTGATTACTAATTATTAAAATATAGAGAAAGATATGTAATATAATGTAATCTGATGTAATTAAAAACATACGTTAAATCTAACAAATTTAAATTCTCTTAAATAAAACACATAATATTGATAAGCATTTGCATTAAGGTCGACTCCATATTAATCAGTAAAAAGTCAGAACTATAAATAAAAAATAAATAAAAAAAAAATTAAATTTTTTTATTAATAAAATATAATATATATTGAGTTTATATATAATAAACAATTTTTTCATTTTTATTTAAAGTTTGAGCTTAAGAATATTTCTTTCAGTTATTTTATAGTTTTCTATCATACCAATTATACATATCTCATAAATTTTAGTAATATTAACATTACTATAATAATGAATATATTCCATAATAGACGATTAAACTCACCACTATAATGAACGTATTTTACGAGAGATGATTATAATGTTTTATGTTAAGACTCGTATAATGAGATATTTGTATAATAATACGTAGAGTTAAAAGTGATAATATTAACCATATACATTTACGGTGATAGTAAGAAAATTGTGTAATGTTTATGTACTTTTGCACATAATTGTAAAAAATATTTATTGATTAAAGACATATTAGAAAATTTACAAATTTTTAAATTTGTATGTACATACGAGTCGTTTCAATGATATGATATAACATTAAGAGCATATACTAAATCACTAAATGTTAAATAAATAATTTTATTTATGAGTAATAAATGATAAAAAGATTATCCTAATTGGCTAGTTAAAGTATTAAATAATGTTAACATAATCAACAAGATTCTTATGTTATACGATTCTTTTGTTGTATTTCATATCTTAACCGATTCCTTTCAATAGAGAAGCTCACTTCTAGCTTATAGCTTTTAATTCTTATTATTATTATTATTATTATTATTATTATTTTATTTTTTTCGCATAAAAATAAAAAGCATAATATACTCCATTAATTAATAAGTGCTGTATACGATTTGATTTTCTTATTCAGTTTTTAAATATTATTAATTATAAAATATAGATATAAATTATGGAGGCATACAAATACAATTCACCGTTCATCTGTCGGATGAACATCAAGAACACGCCATTAATTATCCATCCTTATCACTCCAAATTTTGCCTACGTTTTATATATATATATATATATATAGACAATTCAACTAACACAAATAATTCTTTAAGAAAGACTACCAAATTTCAATCAACAAAATTTCAATTATCATAATATAATTGCAATTCATCCCCCCAATATCTTGACGTTTGCCATAGTGATTTGGGAATTAGGGTTTATAGGATCACCTTGAAACAGTATGTTAATTACGTATCTGATTATAATTTCGTAATTTTATGAATTATTGTTACTGTTTTGCTTCTGTTTTTTATTTGTTTGTTTGTGTATTTAATGAGGGTTTTGGATTTTAACTCAATTTTAATAATTTATTTTGGCGGTTTTCGAACTTGTTTGCATTTGCAGTTAATATATATATGGAACGAAGATGGTGGATGACGTTGCTGATCATGATGTGTTTATTTGTTAGTTCTACTGGCAGAGGTAATATCTGATCAATGGGCTTTATGTATTGATTTTTTGATGCCCTAATCAGCTTGTGTGTCTGATTTATTCATTGATTATTTATCCAAAAAGGAAACCTAAATGATTACGGTGTTTGCCTGAATGATTGCTGAATTTTGGTGACTTCAATTTTGTTCCATGTTTGACGCCTTTTCGAGCACGTTAGGTTTGTAATTTTGTGTAATTGGATATTAGGATATGGGGAATGGATATATTGCATATTGTAGCTGATAGTCGGATAGTCTATCATACCTTGAAAAAATGGGTAGATGATATATAGAGAAAATATTGTAGTTGACCTCACAATATATACCCTAGTACATTATACAAACATGATATGTATACGTTATTCTCCTGTTGGTTGTTGGTTTAGCACAGCTGAATCTGTTTCTTAGATTTCAAAGACTATGTTTGATGATAAATGAGTTAGTTGGTTAACCATCAAAATAAGAAGTCTGAAGTTTCTGTAAGGTCCTATATGTATCGACTAAAATTAGCGTACGAATTGTTTTATGTTAATTTCCCAATTCTTAGATTACTTACTTTCCAACTTTTACGTGAACACAGGACTTAAAATCAAAAGCAATGTTTCCTCACCGCTTTACAATCACACGCTTGCCGTGACTATGGTGCAATATGCTTCTGCTGTAAGTTCACTCAGATTATATTTTGCTCTATGAACTGGCATGTGGTCAACATATTTGACAAGATAAGATATTGTGGATTTATTACGTTAATTACAACAAATGCTAATAATAGAAGTTGCCTTCATCCATGCAGGTTTATATGTCAGATTTGATAGATCTTTTTACATGGACTTGTTCTAGATGTGATGGCCTGACCGAGGTACTTATTGGTGTGCTAACTTATTTTTCAGGAACTATATGTTTTTGAAGAAAATATATTGAAAGTACTACTATAATATATGCGCTAAAAGAGTTCCGAATTTTGGTTGTACTTGTTTGCTACGTAAGGAGAGATGTTATATTATCTACATTTTCATTAATAATCGTTTGGCGTAATCTTGATACAGGGTTTTGAAGTTATAGAGCTCATTGTTGATGTTCAGAATTGCCTACAGGTACATTCATTTTGTAGTGTTTTAGTAGCAATTACTCATTTACTTGAGAAGGTTTCTTTGTTATGTCATACTCTTTCCGGGGTCCCTTAATTGTATGTACTGACTGAATACCGATTGCAGGCCTATGTTGGGGTTGCAGATGATCCTGATGCTATTGTTATTGCATTCAGAGGCACCCAAGAAACCAGGTATTATTGTCGTTGCACTCCAGTTATTAATGTAACTAACTGTTGCAGGATATATATCATTTCTCATGAAGAGGTATGTGATTACAGTATACAGAATTGGATTGAGGATCTATTCTGGAAGCAGCTTGACTTTGATTATCCTGGGTGCACAGATGGCAAGGTGCGTGCATGTTACAATAATTATGCTTATTGTGCTTGTTTCCTCGATGATTGTTTAATATTGGCTCCATATTTTCAGGTGCATCATGGATTTTTTAATGCTTACAATAATACAATTGTAAGGCCGGGAATTCTGGATGGTGTTAGTAGAGCAAGAGAGGTATACGGAGACCTAAAAATTATGGTGACGGGGCATTCAATGGGAGGTGCTATGGCTGCATTTTGTGGACTGGACCTTGCGGTAAGCATGATCAACTCCTCTTGTCACCTTACAATATGCGGCTTTTGTATATGTTTTTTTGTAATATAGTTTAAAGGATTGTTTATGGTATTACAGCTCATGTATGGATCGGAGAACGTTCAGGTTATGACATTTGGAATGCCTCGAATTGGTAATGCTGCTTTTGCATCATATTATAGTGAAGTTGTGCCAAATACATTTAGAGTAACACATGCACACGATCTGGTGCCACATCTGCCTCCGTATTATCAGTACTTCCCACAGAAGACATATCATCACTTCCCAAGAGAGGTAACATTTTAACTTTTCTTATTACTACTAGCATTTGTTTGTTGCTTCTGTTCCGGCCAATGTCTAAATATTAGTGAAATTTCAATTCCCAGAACTTTGTGTAAAGCTGCCAATAACGGACCCTCATTCATCATTCGACTAATGCTCTCTTTAATTTTTATATAGTGTTCCTTTTTATCTGTGTGTGTGTGTATATATATATTTAAACAAAGAAAGACTGTTTTTTATTAATCAAACTAAGTTATTTTCAAATGTATTATTTTCTTCTTGTTCTCACTTTAACTTTATGATGCAAACGTTTCTGCTTCCAAAATGCAGGTGTGGCTCTATAATATTGGATTTGGATTTCTTATTTATCCAGTTGAAATGATATGCGATGATTCTGGTGAAGACCCTGATTGTAGCAGGTAAGCCTTTGGTTCATGTAATATGCTTCCTCTTTTGGGAGGACTGCTTGGTAGAGGTGTGGGGTAATTAATGAGTGTTTGTCCCTTTTTGATATGTTTATACGAGTTAATTTTGATGATAAAGGACAATTTTGCGACGATGATAGCTAAATGATTTTAGGTAACATTCAAGCTGTTTAGCTAATATCGTTGTATGACTCTTTTGAGATAAAACACAACTCAAATAGACCCGTTCATAAGTAAATGAGTCAAAATTGCCGTCCCTTGCGCCAGGTGAACCATGAATGACAGTTTATAAACTGCAATGTTTTCCTTTGAAAATGCTCTGATGAAGAAATCTGATATCTCAATACTTTGCTGAATATTTCAGATCAGTCTCGGGAAACAGTATATCAGATCATTTGTCATACTTTGGAGTTGAAATGGGGTGTGAGACATCAAGCAAATGCAAGATTGTGATGGCTCCTAGTCTTGCTTCCTACGGCAAGGTAGATGACAATGGAAATTTTGCCTTGTCGAGAACTCCTTCTAAGTTTATCTTGAAAAGGAAAACAAACCCCGTAGTAAGCGACGAGTGATCTCTCGATCAGCATTCATTTGTCTGTTGCCTTGCATTTTAACAAGTCGATTGCAGTGTATGTATTGTTTTCGGTTGGATATGTGTATATATTGTATGTACAGTTCTTGTTGCTCTGAATATTTGTGTGAACCACATATTCAAATATTTGTTTTACTATCATATTCTAAAAGAGAAACCAATTATTACAAGTTAGATATGTTACTTGCAGCGTGTGAATTTGTTCTTCAACGGAAACAAGGAAAAAAGAGAACAAAAAGAGACTTGTTAAGCAGTACTTTTATTGTTGTCGCAATAATTTGGAAGGTTTTATCGACTTCTAGACTTATCTAATCATGAGTTAACATTCTGCATTGCCTTCGGCATACGAGGGCACATTTCTAATCAGCGATTAGACCATTGAATTAAATGGCATGTGAACGGGTCAGACGCTTTGAGTCATGTTTTTCAAGAGATCACATTGTAAATAGAGACGATAAATTCAACTGCAGCAATTTAAAGGGACGAGAGTTCTTGGAACCAAACAAAGCAATCAATTGTAGCTATCATTCATCCAAAAATATAACAATTCTAGCAACTAAAAAGACTCAGAGCTGTATAAAGTTATGTACTCAATCCTCTGGTTAAATATTCATTTTGCTTTCTACAACTTTTTTGGTTAAATCAAAGTAAAAGCAAAAGTGACTACACGTCGTTTAAACATTCCCATATCGCACCAATTTATTATGTTGAACTTGGAAGTGTACTGAACTATCCCAATAATTGACCATTTGAATGGTAATTTTCCCCCATCCTGTTGAATTTAGCGCAAAATGCTGTCAACTCTCAATAGCAGGCTGTTGTAGGATAATTCTCCCATTAGTCATTGCCCCTCTCATATTTTTACCTGCACGTTGAAAACGATTGAGTAAAGAAACTGCATAACACCTGCAATTGCTTGCTAAGCAGAACTTCTTGCACATTATTAGGTGAAACGTATTCAGTGAAAACAATCGGGACCTGGAAGTAATTGCAGCACGAATCCATGTATCATAGACCCCATACTCTTTCACCCTATACACAAGTGACAACATCTCAATTAGTCATGAACACAAAAGGGGGCTTGGGTGTTAAGAGGGCATATAGCAAATTAGTATATGTATGGACTTAATCAATTTCGGGAACAGGTCATATCATCAATTAATGATAATTGGTTTATAAAATTAAGCTCAAAACAAAGGTGGATAGTCGGTGTTACAATTCCAAAACAGAATTCAAGAGAGTCAACCACAATGTGTTTTAAGATTTAAAGTCAATACAATCCGGAACTACCATTCCATCTTGCATAACCTTTAATTTTTGCATACTCTTTCTGTTAAAACTTATGACAACAGACAGTTCTAAATAAGTTAAATACAGTTTAAATAAAATCTTAAAAGCACCAACGATGTAAGATAACCAAGTGCAGCTATAAAAAATGCAAATCAAGATACTATGAGTTGACATCCTATACGACAGGCATCAACTTTAAAATGATCCAGTCTTGCACAATAACAACCCTTGATAGCTATATCTATATATATTGCCTCCATTTGCTGCCAGATTTATTAGAAGTTCTAGGTGTTGTAATAACTTATCTTTTAAATCAGTTGGTGACTTAGCATGTTGCTGAAGAGCGAGAGCAGCAAGCTCTACAGTTTGTATAATAGGTCAAGCTATGCCTAAGGCAACCTAATGAAACCAACTACGGTAGCGAAGCCTTTATTCTGGGTGTAGCTAATTCGCTTGAGAACACTTCTGTGATAGGAATTCGATCAACGGAAGGTTCTCACCCTGTCCCCGACATTCGGGAGTCACTGACGATGTTGCTGCTTCTGAGGTGAATAGGGACGAGAGGTCATTGCTCAAGATCCTGCAGGAGGCATAGAAGAAACCTCGGAAATATTCAGAGACTCGGCTAATGCATCTAGGCCCACATTCAACGTCACACCAAAATGGAAGGTGTGTGCCGCACTCACGAAGGGGGGGGGGGGGGGGGGAAGCGTTATCACTATACGAAATGAAGCCTACAAAACTTGATATTTCCAGTGTGTCATGGAATATGCCAGATCAAGTAGAACCTGAATAATAATAGATTTTTTCAAAATTGTACAAACTAAGCAAATAATCTCAAAATCTCGTCAATAGATTTTTTCTCCATTAACTGGTCTCTACTTTTTCTTTTTCTTTAAGCTTTAACCCATAAAGAAAAATCTCAAAAGGACTTGTAGAGTTTAAGAGGTCTCTAACCAAATCTGTAGATAACGGAAACCACAAAACTTTCTTTTGTCAGCTTAATTATCACTGATCATTTATTGAACCTAATTCTGCCAAACTGGAATTTCTTAATAAGAGGAACATAAACATGAAGACCAGATTCTGTTACTTACTGTCCACCTTTCGTGCAGCTATCTTCATATATGAATAGCCTTTGGCCTACTATCTCCCTCTCCCTCTCTATATGTCTCTCTCTCTACATATATGAATAGCTATCTTCACACACACTTGCAATAAAGATTGAGCAATTAATCTCTTTGATTTCATCAACTTCGTAGATGACGAGATTAACTGATCCATTAATGTGAAAGTTCTGAGATAAAAATTAGAATTCAATCTACTTTGAACCACAATACTCATTTCCACACAAAAAGAGGGAAAAAGGAGATAGGAGTTGTCTATAGCTAAGGACCCACGGTAAGAACAGCGCTAAGCTCACCCAATTTTAGTTACGTTCAAAATGGATCAAATCGTTATATTCATCCTAGACGTATGGTTGGAGAAGGGTTCAAAATATCACATGTAACCCCTTTAATAAAAAATATAACTTTGTTACAAGTAGGATTCTTTAATGGATGATGATGGAGGAAGTTGATAAGAACTTGTTGTCAATAATTAATTCTGTAGTTTTCTTTAGTGTCAAATTAGCTCATCGGACTTTGTGGATTCTGCAAAATCTCTAATGATTAGTGCATCAAAATCTCTATTTGTTTCCTAATAAAGAATAAAAGATGTATAATATGAGTATATTCTAGATTCAAGATATTCAGTGTAGTAATAAAGTAAGCTGAGAAAGAAGATAGCTCAAGCTCTGTGATAAAAAAGCATGTCGTCATAACTTACAAGTATGCATCACTCGGATCAATGTCTTGAAATATATTGATGTAGAAACGAAAACCATCAGGGCTCACATCTCTGCATAAAAAACCTGACAACAATACTTGCTGTGTTAAATACTATATGTTACATGAGTCCATCAATCTAATGAACTGCAACACTTCTCGAATCTGTACCTTTGCTCTCAGCAGCAAGCAGATGCTCCTTGGCCATAGCTGGAGCAATTCCCAGTGTCCTTGCAGCATCAGTGGCACTGATCCCAGATTGCAGAGCGTCCGGCTTCTGCACTAGTGATCTGATTCTTGAAAACACCTACATTTGCAGAATAACTCGGGTAGATCCTAAGTTTTGCCATTAAAAAGGTACATAAAATTATCACTGATATCCCATGTATAATTTTGTGTACCTCATCATCGCTGTGAGACTTATTCTGGATAACCATAACCCCACTTTCAAACTTCTTAAGCATTACTGGACTGTGATAAAATAAATAAATGAATGAATGGAAATTAGATAAAATACCCAAGATCACTAACTAAGGATTCACAAAGAGCTTAATAAAGTGCATGTTACTATTAGAGTTCTTAGCACAAATAATCTACTATACATACACATTAAACTTCTCCCATATTGAACATGCACGCAGCAAATCATCAGGTGAAATTAATTCTGTTCCAAACAGAAATTAAGGAATCAGACGTGAGTTTTATAATATAAAGATTTTGAAATACAATATGAAGATATATACAGTAAATAACCTGTTCCACGGGCACGGTTGAAGAGACAGTAGATATCTATAAGATTCATTATTCCACCAGCTCTCTCTAATGGAATTTTCACGAAATCAGCCAACTAAGTTCATAATGAAGAACACAAAGCATTGTCAAAATTAAATTCTTTCTATAAAGTTAGCAGTTACTAATTATCTCGGTTGTTTCCACACGCATAATATGCAAAAATGATTAGAAAGAGCACTCTTTACGATAACTATTTAACTACTGAGAGATTCAAGTAAAACCTGACGAGACAACTCTTGATGGTACAGGGCCCCGGCTGATTCTTTCGTGACAGGAGAGACAATACCAACACTTAACAACCAATCTTGCATCTCTTCTTTGGAACCCATCTCTTCATCATTTGTTGCATTGGCTTGAGAGCTTGAGCCCGAAAGAAGCTTTTGCCTCATTTTCTCAGCTAGCATCACCATATCTTTAGCTTTAGTCTGAACAACAAATATTTCCATCAAGAAACAACAACAATTACATGATTAAGCACTCAACTTCCGTTTTTACAAGGTGTTTGGCATCACATTCTAAAAGTGATCATTTCATATAAAGTAACCAAACATTAACACTAATTATCTGCAACTTGAAAGCACTATAATCAGATGATCATTTTCAAAACGCAATGCCGAACACTAATTAATACATATACAAAAATCAGTCATTATTCATACCATCAAAGCATTTAAGTCCTGAAATGCATCCTGCAAACTCTTATCAGTACTCTCCCACATCTCTTGTTCTTTTCTCAATATCCCTGAAACACCAACCACAGGCATTCTCAACGCCAACGTCTCACCACCACTCGACCCACCACCATCACCCAACGTAACCGCGCCCGACACGCCTTCACCGGAGGCCAAAACTTCACCTTCCCAAGCTCTCCCCCTCCACGCTTCCCAAAACTTCCCAACAAAAGAATCCGGATCCGATTTTCCTCGAAAAACTAACGTAATCACCGTCGATCTCGGTCCTCTTTCCTGCACTCTCCCCTCAGATGTAATTGATACCTGAAACCTAATCCTAGGGCTAGCAAACATTCCTTTAATTGATTTCTTGGACTGAAATATATGAGTAACGGCGGCGAGTGGGACTGCCACTGCCGGTGATATGGTTGAATCGGTGTTCGGAAGCCATAAAAGACGGTAGGTTGTAAGAATTAGATTGCCGGATTTTAAAATTGGTAAATTAGGGTTCTCTTCGTTGACTAGGTCAACAGATGGTTGTAGAGATGATTCGACTTCGCCGGGACGAAGAACTGGGCGGCCGCTGGTGGTGGTTTCCGCCGGTAGTAACCAGTTTCCGGCCATCGGTAGGATTACAGTTGGCTCAGGTGTTAGAAGTCAAACCAGTTAACCATGAGACTTTGTGTTGGTTTTCAATTTTAGAGATGTTCGTGTTCGGCCAAAAACCGTTTAAACCGGTTAAATCTAATTGATTTGATCGGGTTCAGTTTTATAGTTAGTTTAGTGGTGTGGGTCTTTCGAGACAGTTATACAGGGTTTGGTTTGCGATTTTAAGATTTTTAAAGTGATCGTTTCAGACTGCATTATATTTTTTATATAAATTGTTTGGTAGTGGTCTACAAGAAATGGGTAACGCGTAATGTTGGAGGAAGTAAATTAACATTTACTACGGTGAATGTCAGAGCATGGTTTAAATTTGTTTCCCCATTCCTCCAAGATTACTCTTTCCATCTGAATCATCCCTCATATCTATATCTATCTATATATATACTAAAGGAGAATAGAAGCTTGCTTCAGAATTTACCACGTAGGCAAAATGCCATGTGGCAACCTCTCATAATTTTAATATAAATTATTATTTAAATTTAAAATATAAACTAAAAAATAGATTTAGATAGAAGTAGATAATATTTGAATATAATATTAATAATTAAAAAATCTATGAATCCTACTCAAACACTAATTGAAAAATAAGATTAAACTATTAAACTTATAATAATTTGGTAACTTATATTGCCGTGCATCGCACGAGTTTAAACCTAGTATATATTATATTTATATATTTAATTTAAAAGATTAGTGTATTTTTTTAACAAATACATTAGGGGCTAATCTACAGTGAATGAGTGTTCTTGAAGGAATGGGGAGATAAATTTGAATCGTCTGTTAATTTTCACCAAATGGGAGTTAACATTCATGAATATTAACTCCCCATTGGTGAATGTTAACGGACTACCCAGATTTACTTCCTCACTTCCCCTAAGATTACTCTTTCCCTCTGGATTATCCCTCCACTACTATATTATATATTTGCTTGTTTTATGGTGTTCATTTGAAAATTTATCAAATTATATAATTAATTAGAACTAAATTAAAGATAATAAAAGAAAACTTTTAGGTGTAACAATGTTACAAACGTCAATTATTGTTGATTGATATTTTTAAACATTTTTTTACTAATATTATATTAGGTATTTATATATTTAAGAAAATTATAAGATATTTATAGTTACATATCTCGTATTATGTAATTTGATTATTAGTTAACATAATTTTACTAAAAATTAAATACAAAAAAGAATTGGTTCAAATCGGTCGAATTATACCGATTTCTGTTTTTTTAGTTGGGTTGGTTTGACACATTAAATTGGACGGTTTGATTGAGGAAATGTAAAACTGTAATTACTAATTTGGTCTAAATTTTATGCTCAAACCGGCCAAACTAGACTATGAACACCCCTAGTTTGAGTGGATATATCTTTAAAACTTATTTATTTATTAAGTTATTTTAACATAATAAGCCTTTGAGTGTTTGCATAAGCTCATTTTATGAAGCTTATTTACAAGAGAGTTCAAAATTCTAACTTATTCACTTATAAGTAATAAACGATAAACTAAGAGAATAAGCCCATCCAATACCCACAAAATTTAACCAGTCTTTCTGGTTGAGTAAATATAGGTTTGCATCCAATTATAGAAACTCATACTATGCGCAATACAAAATTGTAAGATAAGAATAAGTAAAAAATATATAAAATGAATCGAATAAACTGTTAAACCAATGTAAAAGTATTCCTTATTATTTTATCCATCTTATATAAAATAGTGCTAAATAGTTAACCTTTATAATATTTGATGAGCTGGTTGAAATGACTATGTCCAAGTACAGTAAAATGGTTTTGTGGAGAAAGTTAGTTCTTTTTATGTCATGAATTTTATTATTCACTTTCGATTTTAGTATTACGTTACTCCGTATAAAATAATTATCAATTTTAAATTGTAATTGATAAAAAAATTATGTGATAAAAATAAAATAAAAATATTATTAATAAAACAAAGTAACAATATAAATTTGAGAGGTAAGAAGTATAAGAATTTGATACATTAAAAGCCAACTATATTATTTATATTCATATTAGTTTTTAACCTATTTATAGGACATTTCTAGGATATGAAATGAGATTAGAAATGGATAACTGAACTTTAAATAAATGACAAATTAAAATTCTTATCAAGATACATAAATATAACAGATAGTATATCATGTGACAATATTATTGTTGGCTTAGATTTTAGTTTAATAACTTTCAAATAAAATATTATAAATTTAAAAGAAAATAAAGGATTGTGGTTGACTAATAGAACTAATTTTATAAAAAGATGATTATATATACATATATATATATATATATACTGACTATATAAAGATTATTGTTAATATATAAAATTGAAGATAATAGATAATTTAAGTTGGCTATCCAATCATCCTCTTCTAAAATGATTCTTGATCTCAGTTTTGGTTATTACAAGTTGTAGATGCTGGAAATCATCTAAAGCCTAAATCATACGATCATGATAACAACAACATACCGATCCTAATGAGAATTTTTACCATCAACAAAAAAATCACGTTTCCAATAATTTAGTTGACAATACAAAAACCAGTGACCCTCCTATATATAATACTCGACCCTCAAGGCTCCGGGTCTGTGTTTTGTGACTCAAACACTTGACCTCTGCCTAACAAAAAACTAACCGACTGCATGAAATGTATGGTTGCATGAGTCTATCATGAAATCGTGTTAAAAGAATGTGAACAAACCTATCTACTAATTTTCTCTTTCAAATGTAGTACAAGTTCCTCATCTTTTCAAGAATCCCATTGCCTGGTATACATTACCAACAGTCTTATCTGCAATGTCTGAAGCTTTGCTTGCACCCTCTGCTAAAACTTGGTCCAAATAACCTGTATCAGATATGATATCCTCATACTGCGCCTGCAATTGATTGTCAGAATTGTAATATTGTTGATTTGCTAAGGAAGTTTATAGTATGAAAAGGTTGAATCTTTGAAGCGTATGGTAAGTAGAAACCTGGATTGGATGAAGATGATCAATTAAAGCATCAGTAAGAACAACTTTAAAAGTCCCCCAGTTCATATCTTGGCATTCTAGGGCAACTTCCTGCAATAGATGTTAGAGAACATATTTGAGCCAAGTAAAGAATGTGAAAGTATGATTATGCCCCAGCTTTCTTGATGATTTCATTCTAACTCGTTATAAGAGCTCGACCTACATAAAATGGAAACTTAGGAGAAGAACTCGCATTGTTATGCGCAATGCAGCGGTCAGGTGGTGGTGTAAAAGAGTGATGAGAGTGTTTTTTGGGTGTTGGTTTATGTAGTGAGAGAAAAATGCGGTGTTTGGTTATTAGGGATAAGAAGTTTAAGAATGTGACAAAATTTTAAGAGGGTAACCAAAATTTATTTTATATAGAGTAATAGATAATAGATAAGTGATTAATAAAAGTATACGAGAAATAAAAATATTGCTAGATTATTTTAATAAAAGTATACTAATTTTTATATGATTGAGGTTTTAAAACCATAAACCAATCGGCGTTTAACAGGAAAATATATGTAAATTCTACTCGTCACCAAAATTCCACTATATATAGGCTCCAAGTCAAAGTACAGGTGGCAAAATGGCTGGCCAGGTGGGTTGGGTAACATGTTAACATGGTCGGATTGATAAGAAAACACTTTCTTCGATTTTTATTTGGCAATGGCGACGTATATGCAAAACTAAATTATTAGTATAGCAGTAAAAATAATAATATACTTTTCTAAATAAAATGATTTATAAAGTTTATACATTTAAATACAATTTCAGCATATTTCAACTTGTTTGGCCGATTAGAGATAAAGTATAACCCAACTTGACCCATTTCACTATAAATGGGTCCAATTTACCACATCTAAGACAAATATAAGAGTATCGAATCATATGAAAGTTGAAGCAGTTACCTCCTTTGTCTTGTTTGTAATTATTTGATATATGGAAAGAAGATTATTGCATTCAGGCCTCTCAGCATTGTCGAATTCCATGCTACATTACCAAGGAAGAGAAGTCGGAAGAAAAAAGAAATGACGAGGACAAATATAAATTTCATGTCTAAAAAATTCAAGATTCGGACACAAAAGAGAAGGCACAAGAAGAAAAATGTCTGATGGAAGAGAGAGAACTCACCCAGGAAAAGAATCTGTTTTGCAACGCTTAATCTTGTTTGCAATTGCCTAGAAAGAGGGACAAAATTACTCAATTAATTGAGTTCATTTATTCACTTAAAAGTCCAGGCATTCAAAAATTTCGCAAGATAAGAAAACCGTAAGACTGAAGTCTGACCACTCACATCTTTTGAGTCAAGCAAATTAATACGAGACAGGTCCGAAGGAGCAGACTTGGACATCTACAAAAAAACTCCAAAATTAAGAATATATAAGCTAGCGGTACTAGATATTATCAACCTGGCAACACATCGAATATACGATTAAGTGGCACATAGTGGATGATTGCTAACCCCATAAAAGAAGCATTTCATCTACAACAGGAATGAATGCTGGTATTTGCACTTTATAATTGTCATTTGACACTAGTCTTTAATTTTTGCTAAGACATAATTTCAACAAGTTGCTCATGACAGCAATCGTAAAGTTGATTTAAATTTGGAAAACTCTTGTATTAGTAACAGTGAATAAATTCTATATTATGAATTCATTTCTTTTGCTGTTCAATCATTAATTCTAGCCCTGCCGTACATGTTTCCCAGACACCCGCAGAACTGGAACTTCGTACTGGGGAAAGGAGAATAACATCATCCAAGTAAGTTGATTTATAGATAGAAAAGCTGCATGGTTCACAAACAATGATATGCTTAATAAGTGAAAGTCATGTATGTGTAACTCAATATGAAATACCTTAGAAAGGCCATCAGTAAGAGACATCACCCGTGCTCCAGCAGGAGGAATTAAGGCCTCAGGAACCTACAAAATTAAATTTGTCAAGGTTTGTATAAGTGGCAATTTTAACACATTTACCTATGAATGGGTCAAAGTGGGTTGCATTTGATCTCAAACAGGTCAAGTAAAATTTTTTAGCTAACAGGGACACAAATCATATAAACCATATTTACCCAAAGATGCGTAGTTATGCACTATAATTGTAAAAAATTGTTTTGATAGTCATATTTAACGAACTAAATACTTGTATATAAATATTAAATGGGCCAAAAACTGTTTGCTGATTAGCCCAACCTGACGCGTTACATTTCGACCTGTACAAAAAATGACCATTTCAAGCTGAAGCCGGTTAACCCATCACCAAACCCACCAATCTTGCCAACTCAAGTGTGCATCGTTCCAACTAGCTATAAAACATTAAGATATCAATAGATATTTAGATCAAGCCTAGGATTCACCTTAAAGATTGAACCACCTCGCCTGCAAAAAACAGAAAGAACAATCGGTAAGCCATTGCCATAATGATTAACAGTAAGTATCTTAATCAATATGTTCCTTACCCTCCTAACTTCTTCCATTTCCTACCACCATACAGATAATTAACGCGATCAGCCAGCTCCCGGGTCAACTCTAAATGCTGCTTCTGATCTTCACCAACTGGGACTAAATCAGACTGAAAAGGAAAGAACGTAGATTCTAAGAACAAATATCAGGGTCATCTCTTCATATTATTAAAACTTAAATTAGACCACAACCAACTTACTAAAAAAACATATAAACATATCAGTTAAAGAGCTAATCTTTGATATAATTCTGAAATTCCAAATCGAATTAGAGAAGATACAACATAAAAGCTGCTTGCTCATCACATTAAATGATAATTTTGTAATTGTGGAACGTGTCATTATAAATGGAGAACAAAATAGTACCTGGTACAAAAGAATATCCGAAGCCATCAACACTGGATAAGTCAAAAGTCCAACCCCGACATTTTCATCACCCTTTGCGAAACAACAAAAGAACCATGATTAGTTTATTTGCACGGCTCTTATTTTGGTTAATCACCTAAGCCACTAAGCTAAACATTACAGGTGGCAATTTCAACCCATCTACTTATGAATGAGTCAATCAGGTTATTTTATGGGTAAAAATTAATGCATAAAGCCTCTTAAATCATTTTATTCAAAAAAACTAGATTATAATTGTAATTTATCTTTTCTAATCACATTTGACACACTAATTCGACCCAACCCTTTTTCCAGTCTCAGAAAACATATATTCTACCTAAGATCAAGTGGAATGACCAAACAACAAATTCAAAGATTGAGCAGCACACAATTAACACGCACCGCCTTTCGCGATTTTTCTTTGAACTGAATCATTTTGTTCAGCCAACCAACTGGTGTAGCAGAACTCAGCAGCCACATCAATTCTACATGAGCACGAACATGGGATTGCACAAATACAGAAGCCTGTCTGACGAATTGGGATTCAGTTTACGCATATACATATACGACTAAAATAGTATAACAAAACATTATGCAACATTAGATTAGAATACAAAAACAAAGGAAGAACATAAAGACCTTTGAGGTGTCCACGCCACAGGCCAAATAAAGTGCTGCAGTATCTCGAGTTGCTTTAGCCAGTTGTTGGGCATCATAGGGTAGAGTTATCTGTAATATTAACAATACTTTGATGTGTAAATAACAAAAGAAACAAAAAAGTCAAAATTAAATAGACTACGAAACCGGAAAGATAGTGTACATACTGCATGAAGATCCACAATAAAGAATAATGTCTCATACTTATCCTGAAGAGATTAAAAAAATCGAGTTAGTATCTGCTAATTCTTCAAAGTTCAAACCAAAAAAAGAATAAAAAAAGAAACGTGTACCTGCAGTGATACCCAATTTTTTATTGCACCAAGATAATTCCCAAGGTGTATAGACCCCGTTGGCTGGACTCCAGACACAATTCTCTTCCTGTTTTTAGCATTTTAGGTTAAAGAATTGCATACTACTCATGGTCAGGACTTAACATTATGTAAGATTAAATAAGGAACAACGAAAGAAATATAAAAGGTTAACTTATGAAGATAATTAGTTACTTTATAGCGGTGGAGGAACTCTCTGAAATAGTGGGTTCAGGGGATGAAACACTGCAATAGCATCGGTGACTGCTAACACCTCCAACAACTGGAAGGTGATTCTCATGAATCATTCTCAGTTTTCCTTGAAATTTACTTGAGTTGCCATATGACCTGTTTCAAAGCATCAAAACATGTAAGTAGACAGGACCTAAATCAATAATGGTAATCGTGTGATCATATATAATGCAACTTCAAGTCATAAACAATACATAGTAAAAAATATAACTCTCGTTGGCCTAAACATGACTCCACTTGTTGTATTCGGATACAACAGAAAAGTACATATTAATCGGGTAATCAACTAGTCAAATTGACCTTTTATGCTCAATTACTTCAACAAAAATTAAACTTTATCTAGTAACCAACAGTAATTTTGTAGAATCTTGTAGACATTTTAAAGTCATCGTCATCTCTATAATATAAGGGGGTGTTTGGTAGGGAGAAATGGAACCAAAGAAATGGAAATGGTTACATTTCCATCGTTTGGTAACTAGAGACATGGGGGATGGAGAAATGAGATTTCTCGAGAAAAGGTTGCCTTTGTATTTTACTTTCCATCCATTTGAGGAGGAAATGAGATTTATGAACAAAAATTTCTCCACTTTATATACTGAGAAATGGGTTGAGTCCTAAATAAAAGGGGGTATAAATTTCTGATGTGATTCTGTTCTTCTTCTTTGCAAACCTGCTTCCGTTCTTCTGTCTTTTACATCGCCAGAAACTGCTTTTCCATCTTCTCCGTCGCAAGCTGCTGCTTCTTTATCTTCTTCACCGTCAACTGTGGCTTCTCTGTTTTCTTAGCAGTCAATTGCTTTTCCGTCTTCTTCCCTTCTTTTTTATTATGTTTTCGCACATGTGTTTATGTATAACACACCTCATACATTCAATTTTGCTAGATACATATACTTGTAGGACAAAAGCTTTTAATTTTCACAGTTCATTTGGATCAGACTTTCATATTATTTATATATTACATATAGATTCAAAGTTGTATATGTTTCTAGATTAAAGACATTGAATTCATTGGTTGCTAGTAATCTATGTCTAGATTCATTTTTTGATTACAAAGTAATTTCAAATCACAAAACTGTTTTGGTTTCTAATTTGCAGATTACAAAATGTTTGTATCTATTTTCATTTTTGTTTTCCTTTGCCTACCAAATAAGGGAATTAATTTCTTTGGCCATTGTTCAATTCTCAGATAGTACCAACCAATGAAATTCGTTGAATTTCTCAACATTTCATTTATCTACCTTATTTCATTTCTCTTAATTTCTCCCTACCAAACATCCCCTTAGATGATATATCAACCAAAACATAATACTGAATAATTAAGTCACTGTAAACACCCTATTCTGCTCATACAAAAATACTTTGATCACTGTAATTGATGCTTGGAACACGAATTATGTTCATGAATCGAGATAACTATTAGAAAGATAGTGAAAAACACTTCTTAGCATCTACCCTAAATTAATCTCACCCAAAATTATGAAATTCCATATACATTGTCACATACTATAATCAAGAACAATAATCACTACCTATAACGAAGCTAAACAAGAATGCACTGCGACCACAAACCCATTTAAAAAACATTTTTTCCAACTTGAAATTTAGTATGTACCAATCTTTTTCACACCAGCAACAGAATTATAACAGAATCCATTCTTTCTTTTGCAATTCTGAATGCAAGTATATATATGGGAAAACAAAAGATTAAATGAATAAATAAATAAAGAGATAGTGAAATACGTGAAACGTGGACAGACGTTTGAAAGATTGAGAAACTGAGAGATAATTGAACGCCCCATCTTCTTTCTTGTAGTCAAAGGAGTTGTGTTGTGGGTTTTAAAAAGATATGATGGAAGAGGGACAGAGGGTTCTGCTCTGTTTGGTGGTTTTGGATTTGAACATTTTAAACCCTAATGTTTTTTAATCTTATCATCCCAGTCCCTTGTTATTTAGAAGCTTGCAGTTGGACCAATAAAACTTCACATAGGATTTTTTGGATTTTTTGCCTATAGTAACAAATAGGGCGTTACTTAGGTTTAATTAGATCCATTTAAAATTATATCTAATATTACTACTATTATTATTATTTATATTTATTATTATTTTATACTTTAAATGTAACATATGTCGTGATTTTCTTGTTAGATCTAAATTTAGACTTATACAAATAGATCTATTTATTATTGTACATGCTAGTATTTATCATTAAGTGGTTACAAATCAGGGTTTCATACGAACCATAATATAGTACTACAACATAGTTCTTCATAAGTTAGACAATTGATCGTAAACTAGATATTACTTATTTGTGCTTCGCATCGCGATATTAATTCGATCAAGAACAATTCATATTTTTCATTTAAGTTATAATTTTTATAAAAAATAATATGACTAATTTACAATACATATTCATATTGAATTATTTTATTTTTATTGTTTGATTTTGATGATAAAATTTAACAGATGATAATTTTTGTTTAACTTGAGACATCGTAAGGTTAATACTTAGACAATCAAATTGTTATCCAAAGTAAATATAACATGACAGACAACTAATCTTGAAGTATAGTTTATTTTTAAGTTTAGTGTCTGAAAATGCATCAAATTTTGTCAAAAAAATTATTGTGTGTATCGTTCTTTTCGAGGTTCTATTATAACCGGTAATCATCTATTTTAGCCGGTTACCACACTTTTCCAATCATCTTCTCCGGTGAAATTCCGACTAAAACCATATAGCAAACTTCTGGTTTAAGTATAAACATTTTGTGGCTCAATCTGACTCAAAAGTTCATGAATGACCTAACATTTATCCTTTACATGAACCCTAATTTTTTCCCAAAATTACATGAAGCATTATTCATGGAGTTGTGGCTAAAGGAGCAGGTGATTTTTATCAAGACATTCATTTTATCAAGACGCTCCACTGATATTTACAAAAGTAGAGTCCACTGATCTCACACTCATTTGATCAAGACATCTCATATGATTTGGAATCAAGTGTAACAAAGTCTTCTATATACCCATTTTATCACGTCCTTAATTTTTTCCATTACAGAAAAACTTCATTGTATTTTATTACTCTTCTCAATTTCCTCACACAAATAACCTATTATTCACATACTAATTTTCATCTCATAATCACACTGATTGCAACTTTGTTGATAACTTTAATCATATAAACTAACATAAGTAGATTTCGTTTCATGTTGTTATGGGTGAGATGAGATGATAATAGAGCAAAGAAACGGAAAAAATGTAACATTTATTTCATTAGGCCGGAAAAGATGTCAGGTGGTCGGAAAATTGCCGGAGAAGATGACCAGAGATAAAATGACCGGCTAAGGGTTTGATAAGTCACCCAATACACACTATTGCGTTTTTTACGAGTTCGATACATTTAATAGAACCCCGAAAAGAACGATACACACAATAGATTTTTTGACAAAGTTTGATACATTTTCAGACACTAAGCCCTTTATTTTTACACAATAAAACTTGTGAATTTGTAGGTACCACATGATTTTAATGAAAAGTTTATATTATATTTTTATTTTATTACGTGTAACTTTTAAGTTGACATATTTGTAGGATTGACATTGCATAAATATTTTGAACAGAAGGAGATATATATATATTAAGTTTATCAAGTATAATGAAATCAGATTAATCGAAACATGTCTTTTTTTAATTAATAATAGTTCTCTACATATTATAGATGTCAAGGAGAATAAAATAATCGATTAGTGTTATGCATTTTCGCTATTTATATGAAAAATGTCTGCAAATTACATTGAAATAAATGATTGTTTATACATGTTCACATCTACGTTAAAATTAAGAATGATAAAAGTGGTGGTGATAGGTGGTATAAAAGTGATTAAAATATAATAGTCAATGTATGGTTTACTATTGTTATATGTGTCTAAAGTTGCATATATAATTAATTACATATAATAATAAAATAAAATAAAATAAAATAAAAAAAAAAAAAAAAAAAAAAAACTAGATTATATATAGTAACAATCAATTGATATTGAGATACTATTTTAATATTGATAAATTATTGTACAAACAATATAGTCATTTCATTTTGTTGAAGTTATATTTAAGACAACAAGGAAATAATTTATAGATAGTAGATATAGAGATATATTTTTTCAAATGATTTATATCATTAAAAATAGCAATAAAACAATATTACTTCATAAATTAACATATAAAAATATTAACAACAACGAAAGTTCGAATAAGGGAATGGTCTAAATACGGATTAAAAAGGGTAATGCTTTCTATTATGTTTTCGTAATAATGAAACAACCACCACTTACTTTGAAAAGAAAAACGAAATGAAACAGAAGGTGGCTTTCGTACTTATAGTAATTGGAATAAAAAGAAGAGAACAACCACTTGTCAGTTTAAGAAAACAATATAAGATAAAAGCTTTTCCTTTTATTATATACATAAGAACTTATAGTAGTAAATTAGTTTCATATATGTCTAATACGGTAATCATCGACGATCAAACTAAATTAAGTAATCTGATTAAGCAGTAATTGAGACTAATCACATGCTTGTAGACCTAATCACAAGGAGATTCATGAGTAACATAATAAAAAACAACACGGAAAATAAATGATATATAAGTAAAAGGCCTATATATATATGCCAAATAACAACAAAGCATCTAAAAGGAAACCAAAATAAACGAAGTTACTCATAAAGGATATGTATATGTAATATTCGTTATACTATAGGCACACATCTAAGAAAGCAAAGAGATTCATGAGTAGATGTGGCGATATGGGAAAGTTGAAAGGGTAGTGGATCATATTTTGTGTATAGGTTGAAATATGATCAAATTGGCAAAACATGCTAAGTGGTTGTCAAGATGGCAATACATTGTATAAGGAATACTAAGTTAACAAAAAATCAACAAACTTCAATATATAACAAAAAGAGTTTCTAAATCCTTTATAAAGCCAAGCATTGCTACCTCAGCTTCCATTCCTCCAACAAACAAACCAGCAACACCTAATGCGTTAAACATAGTACTGTGGGAATCTTGCTCTCCCAATTAAGGAGGTTTGATTTGCTTGGACGAACCAAGAAAGATACGGGATTTTTTGAGCGTCAGATTCTTCTTCTTCTTTGACTTACGATATTTCGAGGTGGATGACTGAGTTCCCACAACACTATCATGATATAGCACTCAATTAGTGTTGAAAACAACCTGATTCATGTTCAATATCAGTAACACTATTCAAAGCTCGTGTTCTTTTACCTCGAATTCAGTAAAATAAAGGTCGTTATTCTCTTCCTCTTTGTCAAACATGATGTTAACAAAATAGTTCACATCAATTTAAGGAAATGTTTGAGGAGAAATTTGTCCGGAAAGCATGGTGATGCAATTGGAGAAAGAGTTATTGAACTTCAAACAAGGTGGTAAAACAATACAAGAGTATACTGCTCACTTTATGGAATTGGCTAGTGTTGCTAAGTACTTCGTTGCTACAGAAAAGATGAAGATAGACAGGTATTTAAAGGGTTTGAATTATGACATACAACAGTTCATCTCAATAAGAAATTTGACTAAATTTCAGGAGGCAATTAACGGGTTGAGCCTTACAAGAAATCACTCAATGAATCAAACACCAATAGGTGTTGATCATTCACTCAACAACTACAACAAGTATCAAGACGATACATATTACAACAATGAAGCATAACCAAAAATGCACATGAACAAATTACAATAATAATAATAATAATCTTTTAAATAAAAATAATAAACCTTATGTATTTTCCATTTAAAAACAACTTACACTAATGGTCCCTGCACTTTGTTAACCTTCAGAGGCACACTAAACTTTAACGCTTCATATTCCAATAAAACCTTCGCACCAAACTCCTGTTTATTCAACTTTAACCACAAACACAAATTAAGACAAAACAAACACAAATATATATAAACCTTCATAATTAGATTGTTATTTTTTAACACCCCTCGTCAATTTATTTATGAAACAAACTAAACAACTTCAAAATTCTACACAAGTAATCATGTTGAACACTGCCTAAATTTTTAGTTAGAACATATGCAATATTTTCTACATAACTAATCTTAACAGTTTCCAATACAGCACTATTTATTTTTTCTCTGAACAAAATTTAAATCAATTTCAAAATGTTTTTTCCTTTCATGAAAAATAGGGTTTGGTATTATATGGATAGTCGAACTATTATCAATATACACTTTCACAAGAATAACATTTTGAACTTTAAAATCATTTAGTAACTTTAAAACCCATATAATTTCATAAGAAACATGAGCTAGTGCTTTATATTATGCTTCAACAGAGAATCTAGAAACAATAGCTTGTTTCTTGCTTTTCCAAGAAACAAGAGAGCCATTTAAAAAAAACACAATATCATGTAACATATTTCCTAATTAACATGAACTTGCCCAAATCGAAATCAACATATGCATGTAAATCCAAATCAGAACCCTTAGAAATTAGCAAGCCCTTACTAGGATCACCCTTTTTCAAATGTGAATTCATGAAAGAATGCATAAACTGACTCAACACATGTACAACATAGCTAATATCAGGCCTAGTCAGAGTCAAGTATATAAGCTTTCCAAACAATCTTTGATATTCATTTATATTTTTCAAAGTAGAATGCTAATAAATGAGTGTTTGTGATATTCAAATTCCTTCTAGTATAGATATAGATATTAGAGGAAAGTTCAAAAAAGAATGCTAAAAAAATTAGAGAATGGAAGAACTAATAGAATTACTCCATTTCAAATATCCATTTCCACTTTTTTCTTTAAAATTAAATATCTTACAAGTCGTACATCAATTATTATAAAAATTATACCATTAGAATCAACATCATTTTATATTTAATTAGAGATCTCACATGATGTAATTTCGACGAATTTATTTTTCCTATTTTTTAATGAGTTTTAAAAGTTCGTAATGTTGAATCACATGTGATTTTAAATAATAATCATATATAAATTATCATATATCGGTAAGTTAATTATCAAAGATCAATTTATAATTGAAAATAACATGTGATTATATATATCAAATCATATGTGATTATATGTCAGATTATATATGATTAAATATCAAACTAGCAACCACATTTGATTTTTACTGAAAACAAAAACAGTTTTTAAAATTTTTAATTATAATATTCATGTGAATAAATATTAAATTGTAATCGTGTATCAATTTTAATTTTGTATCATAAATCACATGTGATTATGTTTTTAAGAACCGACAAAAATAAAGAAAAAAAATCGTCAGAAATATAGCTTGTGGGATCTCTAATTAAAGATACCAAAACCCTAATTCCGAACATGTAACTTTTATAATTCATCAACATACAATTTGTGAGATATTTAATTTTAGAGGTTAAAATAAAAATAAAATTTATAATAAAATAAAAACATCTTATTAGTTTTCTCATTTTTCACTTTTTTTTTTGTTATTTTTACTTAAACCCATATTAAACAATGGATAAAGCCCGATCAATTTATAATAAACTTGGGCCAAACCCCAATGTATTTCGAGGCCTTGTATTAATCTTTTGAGAAAAGAATCGTCAGTTTCATCTAATTTTCAGTTTGAACTTTGAAGCGGATCAGTCAAGAAATCATCAATTTACGTAAGTATTTGTATTTCGAGACCGGTTATTATTTCATGTCGATCTTTGTTTTTACTTAATTTATTTGGCTGTTGTGTTTTTTTCTTTTCTTGTAAACGGAAATCAAAGTATCAAACATGTTAGAAAAAATTACAGTTGACGGCGCAATGTGTTTTTTATTCGATCTCGGGAGGCGATATCTAGTTCTATACCATATAACTGACGTTTATGGAATAAAGAATTATTTT
Source organism: Logfia minima (assembly GCA_963921325.1). Lineage (NCBI taxonomy): Eukaryota > Viridiplantae > Streptophyta > Magnoliopsida > Asterales > Asteraceae > Logfia > Logfia minima. Next base: position 31,608,361 of record OY992769.1, read on the forward strand.
TTGACGATTTTACCCTCCTGAAAAAAAAAAACAAAGTGAAAATTTTGAGATTTAAAGATCAAGTTTTTTTAGAAAATGGTTGGTTAGTTATCGTATACACATCAATTCTATGGAGTATGAATCACCTTTGAAAAAAATATGCACACTAGTGTACTAGACAAGCAAGTCGTGAAAGATACAAGTTTCTTGCGATTTTTATAGATTGAGATGGATCTGTATTCTTGTAAATTCACTTGAAAAGCGGTGATAAGTTGGTATCAGAGTAGTGTTTTAGCCATTTAGGTAATAAGCTTAGACCGTATAAATGATACTAAGATATGTTATTATAAGACATATGCCTTTACTTACATAAAAGGATAAATATATGATTGAATGTAATCTTTTTGTTCGATCAATAATGATACTTATTATTATCTTAAAATATTTATGTACTAAAAGAATGGCAACGACAAGAAACGGTGGACGAAAATCAAAAGTTGCCCAATCTAGCCCGAACGCTAGAGTAGAAGCTGGTGCAACCCAACACGAGCCCATTACTAGGGAAACTATAGCCGAAGAGGTAAGTAGAGCCATTCAAGCGGTGATGCCTTCTATCTTAGATCAGTTTAAGGAAATCACTCATAAAATGATAGAAGATAAAACTAAGGTTGAAAAAGAGGAGTTATCCAAGTACAAGCTAGCAGAATTCAATCTGCCTGAGTTCAAAGAAGCGTTTAACCCAAATGCAGCGATGAGATGGATTAATGAAATGGAGAACATCTTTGATGCTATTAAGTGTGCTGATGAGAACAAGGTTGTGTATGCAGTCGCTATGTTAAAATCAGAAGCCTTGTATTGGTGGAACGCAGTTAAGGATACAAGTGGGCCCGAGACGACAACTAATATGCCATGGAGTCGATTTAGGGAAATGTTTAAAGAGAAGTTTTGTCCTACTTGCATGGTGATGCAGTTGGAGCAAGAATTACTGAATTTCAAACAAGGTGAGCTAACAGTGAAAGAGTATACTGTTCGCTTTTTGGAGTTAGCGAGCTTTGTTAAGTACTTGGTTGATCACAAAGATATGAGGATAGACTGGTATGTGCGGGGTTTGAATTCTAACATAAGGCAGTACATCTTTGCAAGTCAATTGACTAAATTTGAGGTGGCGGTGAAGCTTGCCTTAGATATGGAGAACTCTCAGAACAGAGAGTTTGAAGAGGAGAATGATCTTAAGAGAAAATGGGAAGAGTCAGAAAGCGAAACGTGTACCAACTGCAGGAAATTTCATAAGGGTGAATGTCGTCTTGGTTCAAGAAAATGTTATCGGTGTGGTGAAGTAGGTCACTTCGTCCAAGATTGTCCTTTGACTTGATATGAAAGGTTTGCATTTTAAGGTTGACCTTTACACTTTTGGACTTATGTTTAGCTAGTATGTAAGATATAAAGCATTTATCAGTAGTCTATGGGCATTTGAAGCTAATTTATCTGTAGGTTTTTGCTGCAATTCTAAAGACGTTTTAAACTGTCTATAAAGTAGTCCTTCTAATAATGCACAGACTGAAATAAGTTATTTATGTTCTCAAATTCGATACAATCCTAGTTGCTAAAAGCGGTTTGCTACTAGTGTGCATTTCTTACAGTCTTAGTATGAAGCGAGTCTGACTTGCTCGTTGATGGATATACCGAGAAGTTACCAGTAATCTCCACAAGAACAAACTCCGTTCTTGAAATGATGAAACCGATGCAAATCACGAACAATAATCTCTCGCTTCTCCACAAGCGATATGAATTTTGTCGCATTATGACAGTCACCACACACGCGAAGGTTTTTTCTGATATGAATAGGTGTACCCGGGCGAGTATTCAGAAGTCCAAAAGCAATAGCAAGTTTCTCACTATGAGTACTCACCGTTTGTTCTTGCAGATCATCTTCTACATCGTGTATTGAATCATTATCAGGTACGTACCCAGCAGCTTTAATCCTATCAATTAATGTTTCAAGAAAACCATAAATTTCCTTAGAACGATAATGCCATGAGCTACCTGAATAGAAAGTATGAACTTCATTATCCAAATCAACAGAACTATATCCAGGTGTCTTTCTTATCCCTCTTTTTTCCATTTCACTCCTGATTTCCTTCACTTTGTCCCACATTGAAGCTGCAGCGTACATATTTGCAAAAAGCACGAAATACCCCCCATCGTTAGGTTTTAACTCAAACAGTCTTTTTGCAGCCAGCTCACCTAATTCGACATTTTTATGAATCTTGCAAGCACCCAACATTGCACCAAAAACGTTGATCTGTGGCTCCACAGGCATGTTTTGAACAAAATCCCATGCCTCGTTAAGCCTACCCGATCTTCCAAGCAAGTCCACCATAGCTCCGAAGTGATCCATTGTAGGCTCGATATTGTATTTTTCCTTCATGATTGAAAAATACCGACGCCCTTCTTCCACAAATCCCGAGTGGCTACACGCTGACATAATACACAAAAACGTTATATTATTTGGCTTTATATCTCCGTTTTCCAATTCGTTAAACAATTTTATAGCTTCCATTCCATACCCATGCGTCCCATACCCATCGATCATAGCATTCCATGTCGTTATGTGTCTTTCATCCATCAAATCGAATAGCTTTCGAGCAGTAGTAATCGCTCCACATTTAGCGTACATGTCCACAAGGGCGGTTTTCACAAATACGTTTCTATCCAAACAAGTTCTTGTGAGAACTCCATGGATCCACTTCGCTTTTCGTAAAATTGACAACTCTGAAACGGCCGAAATGATGCTTACCATCGTGAAAGAGTCGGGTTCGATGTTTTGGAGTTTCATAAGACAAAAATGCTTCAAAGCATCGATCGCACAACCATTTTGTGCGTATCCAAGTATCATGGCGTTCCATGAGACGAGAGTTTTTCCTCTCAAGTTTTTGAATATTTCAACAGCAATATCAACTCGTTTACACTTGCAATACATGGAGATCAAAGAGTTCATAACCGAAACATCAGAGTTAAGTCCTAGTTCATCGACTAACCTGTGAACGAATTCCCCACGTGCAAGATCACCCGAATCAGCACACGCATGAAGTGCAGCCATAATAGTCACACTAGTCGGTTGAAATCCTTTATCCAACATGTTTTCAAATAGCATCAAAGCTTCTGCATAATCACCATTTTGTGCATACCCATCAATCATTATATTCCACGAGACCACATTCTTACCACTCATCTTATCGAATATAACATGTCCGATGCTTAAACATCCACATTTCAAGTACATATTAACTAATGCAGTCAACACATTCCCATTACGTTCGTACCCAGACCTAAAAACATACCCATGAATCAATTTCCCAGCTCTCAAATCTCCAACATTCCCAACAGCAGGCAAAACCGACACAATCGTCACAACGTCCGGCCTTAACCCTTCACTTTGCATCCGCAACATCAACTCCATGGATCTCCCAGCAAAACCATTCTGAGCATAACCCGCAACAATCGTATTCCAACAAACCAAATCTCTGTCAGGCAATCTAACAAACACCTTATATGCATCATCAATCAGCCCACATTTCGCGTACATATTAACAACACACGTCATTGCATAAACATCATTTTCATGCCCATTTAATATCATCTGTCCATGAATCACTTTCCCCATCTTAATATCACCAATCTCCCCACAATTCTTTAACATATACGTATAGTTATACACAACAGGCTGTACACCATCTTCCATCATTCGAACAAAAAACGAAACCCCATTTAAAAAGTTTGAATTTTGAGCAAACCCTTTAAGCATTGTGTGATAAAGAGCATCGTTTTTGTGTTCAATTGGTTCGAAAACACGAGTTGCTTCGGTTAAACTGTTGTATTTGCAAAACAAACTGACTAATTTTGTTTGAAAGTAATGTTCTTCGTAGAGGTTGTTTTTGATAATCAGAGGGATGATTTGGTGTAGTTCTTGAATGGAAGTGCAGAGTTCTAGGAGAATTGCTGCTGGGTGTTTGTAAACATATTCAGGAATATGAACTCTTTGAGTAAGTGTGTGTTGGATTCTAGATGATGATGATGATAATGATGATAAAATTGGAGATTTTGGTGTTGTAGAGATTGAAGTCATTTGGAAATTGAGTAACAGTTTATTGTTATTTCTGCATAGAGAAAGATGATAGAAAGACAAGAATCTTACCCAGAAAGAATCATAAAGGCCCCAAAAATCATTTTCCAGTTTCGGTATTTACATCTAATGGATAACATGATTAACGTCACGTCGTCTCTGAGTTAGGCCCTAAGCAAAATAATGTGGATTGTGGATTCTTGAAATGACGCCGTAAGAAAGCTAAATCGTAGTTACGAAATATAGTATAAAAATTAATTAAATAATATATATGGCTTAATAATCTTAAAAACAATCAAGTTATTTATTTTTGATTTTTTATTTATCAAATAATATACATATTATGTACACATATAACACGATTTAAAGACCCTTATAAATGAAAATTCTGAGCCGTCGATCACCTTCTCGCCCTCAAAGACGACCCTAATGATTAAAAGATGTTCATTGGTTATATTTTTAAAATCGAAAAGATAATAGAGATATAATTAATTCTTATAAAACTTTAATTAATTCTTCAAAATATTACGTATAAATGAAAACTATTGATAAACTTAAAGTTATAGATCTAAATTAGACTGACAACATGGTTAGTTAAAAAATAACGTGTAACATATAGACTGGCAACATGATTAGTTAAAAAATGACGAGTATAGACTAACAGCATGATTAGTTAAAAAATGACGTATAATAGATATTGAAGGGGTAATCACAAATATGATCCATTGACCGACTTAAATTAATATACTAATCCTTGACCATCACATTTGCCAAATTAATCCATCTATGATCGAAAAAAGATCGATCTGTTCGATCATGAGTTAAAATTCGAAAATCAAACCGTTAATCCTTTTAGTCAACTGAAAAGAAAAAAAATAAAATTACAAGATCGAAGTGGACCCTAACTCGATCACCTTTCAATTTGCTAAATATGGCACTTCAGATCAAAATTCGATCTTCTATGATCGAAATGAAGGAAATAAAAAAAATATAATTCGATCACAAATGATCGAAGAGGTCTAAACAAATTTGTTTAAATAACTACTAAGTTTGACTTTCACTCATGAAGGATGAAGGGATCAAGATGCACACGTCTCAATTACACTGTAGCAATTCATTTTATCACATATGCTTTACCAATGATGTAAATTATTCTTAATCAATTTCGATCATTTATGATCGAATTATTTTTTCTTTATTTCCTTTATTTCGATCACAAAAGATCGAATTTCGATCTCGAGTGCCACATATAGCAAATTGAAAGGTGATCGAGCTAGGATCCACTTCGATCTTGTAATTTATTTATTTTTTCTTTTCAGTTGACTAAAAGGATTAACGGTTTGATTTTCGAATTTTAACTCATGATCGAACAGATCGATCTTTTTTCGATCATAGATGGATTAGTTTGGCAACTGTGTTGGTCAAAGGATTAGTATATTAATTTAAGTTAGTCAATGGATCATATTTGTGATTACCCCGGGGGTAATCACAAATCTAATCCATTGACTAACCGTAATTAACATATTAATCCTTTGACCAACACTTTTACGAAAATAATCCACTAATGATCAAAAGAATATTGATCTGTTCGATCATGAACTCAAATTCGAAATCAAACCGTTAATGACCTTATTCAAATACTAATTAATTCAATTAATTATTAATTAATCCCTAAGTCAATTGAAAAGAAAAAAAAACAAGATCGCATATAGGTCAGGGCTTGATCACCTTCAATTTTTGACACGTGGCTTCCATATCGAACATTCGATCCTGTATGATCGAAATAAGGAAAAAAATTAAAAAATTCGATCAATAATGATCGAAGGCCACAATAACTATACGCTTTATAAAATTGAAGGTGCATTACTTTTGTAAAAGTGCTCCATTGTAAGTTATCATTCTATTTGTGCGTGTGTAATTTCGATCATCATTGTGCGTAATTTCGATCATCCTTATAAGGCCACAATAACTATTTTTTTTAATCAACTTTGATTGAATTATTTATTTTATTTTTCCTTATTTTCGATCAAGCAAGATCGAAATTTCGATCTGAGAGCCACGTGTAGAAAATTGAAGGTGATTGAATTTTTTTTTTTCTTATTTTCGATCATGCAGAATCGAAGGTTTGATTTGGAGGCCACATGTCAAAAACCGAACGGTGATCGAGCCCTGGCTCACATGCGATCTTGTTATTTTTTGTTTCTTTTCATTTGACTTAGGGATTAATTAATAATTAATTGAATTAATTGTATTTGACTAAGGTCATTAACGGTTTGATTTTGAATTTGAGTTTATGATCGAACGGATCGATATTCTTTCAATCATTAGTGGATTAGTTTCGTAAACGTGTTGATCAAGGGATTAATATGTTAATTATGGTTGGTCAATGGATCAGATTTGTGATTACCCCTACTAAAAATGTCATACTTTTAAATGCTTTCATAATCTGGTAAATCAAACTCATATCATGACCACTAGTAAATTTTTGTTTTTAAAGAAGGTCAAGATTTTGTTTAGATATGATAACATATAAAATTTAGAAACAGCTATATTGGTCATATAACTATCAAAGTTGTGTATAGCTTGTTATAAAACGTGTAAATCAGAATATGCAAGTAGTACAAAAATAGTTTGTGCCTCGATTTAGAGAAGTCATGTTTTTGTTATGATGTGTTACACACCCACGACACTACAATTCGACCATGAAAAGTTTTCTAGCCATTCGTATGTATAAGGTTTGTTGCTTCTTAATCCTCGAATCTAAACAGTGATGAGCACATCGTAATACTTTGATCCACATCGTTGACTCTCAACAAGTCAAAAGGTACACACATGTCATTACCCATTATCAACTTTTGATCATGTCAAGCTCAGTTGAGAAGGCATAAATTAAACAGGAGCTTTCCTTGGTTGGGGTTCATATTTTCCGACTCAAACTAGCATGTTCTTAATATTGCATGATTGACCAAATAAAAACTACTGTACATTCACAAGCTATTGTACAATTTTCTTGAGTTAAATCTATATGTGTAAATATATATACAAGTACCTGTGTGACTGTGTGAACTAAAGTATATAGTATATACCATGAAATCCTGAACCTTTACGCAGTTGATTAGTTGTCAAATATACAATTGAGATGACTATTATAATTTCAGAATCTGATTAACAAAATCTCTTTCGGATCTGCAATAAGAAACATATAAGTTCTGTGATATTTTGTCCATTCTCATCTAAGAAGTTAAACATCTGAACATAACTCTAATTAGTAAATCAACCTTGTAAAGATAGTAATAGTGATAGTGATTAGGGAAACTATTAAGATACAAGAAAGTATATGCAGCGAATGCATAATGGTGATACCCTCGTCCATGGCAATCTAAAATGAAACAATACGTATTAAGGTAATTTGTAGAGGCCACATATAGATCGGTTGTCAATCAAATGCTTATGATTTACTTGTAAAATTTTACAGTTAAGGTTAATGCTCCTATAAGCAGTTAATTACCCAAGTTGGGTGTATGCAATCTTGCCTCGAACTTGAGGTTGGTGAACATTGAATGATTGAAATAGAAACCATCAAGAAGAAAGAGGCACTGCATATTATAAGAAGCAAACTCAACTTAGTTGGAATAAGAAAGAGCAGTACATTGTGTGCGGAAAATAATTCTTGAAATAATTCTTCCGCAACTGTAATAGAGAGGTAAGTAATTTGATGGCTCCAGGGCTTACTTTCACCCCTCTGTTAGTTAAGGAAATTTAGTAATTGGAGATTAGCATAATTTTGGCAATGTTCTGTTGTTTGATCAGGCTTTCAAAGTATCAAATAAATATCTAAAAGCTTGCTTCATTTGGTTTAAGAACTTGAGCTACCAAGTAAAGTATTAATTTTCAATTATTTTTCAATTTTAATATTGTTTTTTCTCATCGTGTTGTTTGTGTCATTAGCCCAACTACTATTCAGATCTAGCTAGTATCACATCTTCTATGCTGCTATCTTCTTCCTGGGATCCTTATTAGACACAATATACTTTTGTTCGCACACATAAAACATAAATGCATTAAGAAATGATATAGTCAATAACAAACGGTTCTATAACACTCCTTCCAAGTAAATAGTCAAACTTCACAAAATTTCTGACTCAAAAGAAGTCATACCTGCAGATTAAACATTATGATATTCCTAAAATTCCATTGAATAAATGAGTAAGGATCTAACCTTCGATCTAAGTATAAAAAATGAACCGATTTGCGCCTTTTATTTCTTCCCCTTTGTTTCTTTAGTAGAACGATTCTGGAAAGGCAGAAAAGTCTTGCCACCCATGAATCTTTGTAAAACTGTTGGCACTTCAACTCCTTCTTCTGTTTGGTAGTTCTCAAGGATACAACACATTGTCCTCTCTGTTGCTGTGAGCGTGGAATTCAATAAATGGCAATATTTTGGTTCCTCATTATTCTGCAAAATGTGAAGAGACCTCAAAGTCAACATTCTTAATCAAAACTGATTACTATACAAGTATAAAAATAAAACAGAAACTACATAACCAACCTTCTTTTGTCCATATCTAATCTCCAGCTTTCTTGATTGATAATCAGTACAATTTGAACATGACACAAGCTCTCTGTAAGTGCTTGATGCAGGAAACCATGCTTCAAGATCATACTTTTTAGCTGCAGCATCATTTAATGCACCAGAAACTATATTCACCACCTGATAAGGAAGTTTCAACATCTGGTAAAACTCCTCAGAGTTTCTAATCATTTCCTCATGCATGTCCCAAGAATCGTTACCATCCGGGCCTGTTACACAGAACTGTTCCAGTTTCTCAAACTGATGGACACGAAAAATCCCAAGAGTGTCACGACCATGTGAACCAGCTTCTTTACGAAAACAAGACGAATACGCAGCATACTTCAATGGTAACTGTGTAGGATGGATCCAATCATCCATGTGATAAGCACAAAGTGGTTGTTCAGCTGTAGCAATCAGATACTTATCATCTCCCTCACCGGTTACTTTATAAAGTTCTTCATCAAATTGCGCTAATTGAGCACACTTAGCCATTATCTCTTTCCTCATGAAAAACGGTGTCTGCAACAATGTGTAACCCTTTTTCTCCAAGAATTCTAAACCAAAATTCACAAGAGCTTGATTAAGACGAACTCCATCGCCTTTCAAGTAATACCCTCTACCACCAGCAACATTAGCACCTCTTTTCAACTCTGCTATTCCGAGAAGATCAACAAGTTCCACATGATTTCTCAGTTTCGTTTCCTCCCTATTCTCTCCCCAACTCCGAACTATCTCATTGTCTGCCTAAAATTTATACTTGCGTTAATCAAAATAGTTATTCAACTATCAAAGTAGATAATGAGACATGTCGACTCTATTTGTATACATGATGCGGATGACTAAATTTATCGTAACCGTTAAACACATCACTTGGTACGTTCTTAGTGAGTTAAACACATCACTTGGTAGTTATGTCATTGTCAATCACTAAATTCACCTATTTAACAGGTAACCATAACTACATTGGCCTACATTGTGTTTATAATTTAGTAGATCACTTGAATTGGTAAGTAAAAAAGGGTTTACAGTTTATATATCAATCAAATTTTACACAAAAGTCTACAGATCATACTACAAAAAACAAAAAATAAAAATAAATAATAAATAAACAACATTGTATGTCTCAAACTCTCAATTATTGCCATTGAAGTTTAATACATTTTAAGCACTTATTATCGTATAACAAAAGATAAAATTAACTAACTCAAAATGTGCAAAACCTAATATAAAACATCTAGGGTTTAAAATACAAGCATAGTGTACCAATACGCACCTCATCATTGCTAATAGGAACAGAATCGTGAACAATATTTCCAACCAAATCGAGATTCGAATACAATTCGTTTCGAGCTTCATTAACATGTGCTTCTTTATCAGCAGTTAACTGTTTATTTAATTCCGTATCTTTAATCAATGAAGTTGCATCTTCTCCTGCAATTCTGAGTTTAGCGACTTGTTTGTTGATTTTGTTGAAATCTTTACGGAACTGTTCGAGCTCGAATTGATGAGTTTTCCATTGTTCGTAAAGATGGATGATTTTATCAACGAGTTCGACGTTTGCGAAACGACTGCGTTGAGATTTGCGGATGATATCTGGATTGCGTTTGAATAAATTTAGCCCTAACATTATAATTATTAGCAAATAAATTTAGTCCCGAAAAGAAGAAGGGGATAGTTAGTCAGTGATGCGATGCCGGCGGTCAGTCCTTCTTTGTCAATCGTATAACCGGATACTTTATTTTTGTTTTTGTTTCTAGGGCTATTTGTTTTATAAATTTAATTTAAAAATAAATAGTAACATGAAAAAAAATACTATATCTACACAAAATTTATAAAATATTTTTTATAAAATATACATGGTAAAATTAAATTTACATGAAAATAATATTTTTTGTGAGAATAAAGCAATCAATCTCAACCATCCATTTTCATCAAGATAACAAAATCCCTACTTTTATAAAAATTGAATATCTCAAAAATGGCTAACTAAAAAATTATAAAAATTGCACTACTAAATCCAACATTTTTTTTCTTCGATTAAATATATCACTTGACATACTTTCGACAAATAGGCTTTTTCATTTTTTGATAGGTTTTGAAAACTGGTAACACATGTGTAGTTGTCGGCAACACATGTGATAGTTGTTGGCAACACATGTGATAGTTGCTACTAACACGTGTGTTACTTGTTTTCAAAATCCATCAAAGAACAAAAAAAAATCATCAACTGTATATCATGTGAGATGTCTAATCAAATAGCACAATGCTGATTTTTTGGTGTAATTTTTATAATTTTTTGACTAGTCGTTTTTGAGATATTTAACTTGGGGGGAAGTTGGATTTTGCCAAATGGATGGCTAGGATTCATTCATTCATTCTCATTTGAACTCAACTCATACATGATATGTAAAGCATCAATCTAAGTTTATTTGTAATTCCTCTCTTTTAATTCTCTTTTCTCAAATAATTGAACTACATCATTTTATGAATAATTTTTGATAAACTTTTATGAATTATATTATTTTCCAAAAATATCAATCACCAATAACGATCTAACCTCAAAATACATAACTACATAACACTAAGTATGTCATATAAATTTATTTGTAACTTGTTGCTATTGATCACCATCACAATAATCACACAACCTTATATAAGCTAATAATAAATGCATGAAATATAAAAAGCATAACATACAGATGTTTTGCATGGAAATCCTCACAGGGGAGAGTAAAAACCACGGGACCCGTAGACCACTTAACACTCCATTATTAAGAACAATATTACAAGAATTAACACTCCTCTCAGCACTATTGTATATGCTCACAAATCCTCAAACCACTCTCAATATTAGATTACAATAATGGAATATGTGATGTCTTTATTGCATCACCGAGACCGCCACAAGGAACGAAGGGAGACGACTCTCATAAATCTCTATTTTTCTCTCAACCTCCTCACCCAAAATCTCTACATTAAGTCCTATTTATATAGGCAAAGCAAAACTTCTCATCAAGTTAACTTATTCTTAAAGTTATCTTGATATTCAAAATCTCTTAATTTAGGAACTTAGAATAATACTCCAACAAATCCTCTCTTGATTCAAATTCCGTAAATCCTCCGCGAGGATGTAGATCTCATCTTCAACGATAATGAATGTGATCTTCATCTTGTTAGCGCCGACTTTCTCTCTACCGAACACGCCGCCTAACCATCTCATTGTGAGGAAGACTTTCGACACAAGGAACCCTCCATGATCAACAAAATCCACCAAGCCTCATCATCTTTGAACCTCACATCATCCACGTCATTTAATTAACTTAATAAACTCGATAGTTCTTTTCCTAAGAAAGTTTGTGCAAAAAACCTCTTTAAAACAACAACAACTTCGAAAAATCAAATCTCCTTACTAAACACTATGATCCTTCCTAAAATTTCTCAAAAACCTATCTACGTTTCTTGAAGCCTCCGTCCAAGAATCACTACAATCCAACGGTTAACGAACTCGGAGTATGTGATTCTCCATCGATGTGTTTAAACCCGCAAATATTTTTCAACAAACTTCTACAACACATATCTCTCTATTAGCATCTCGAATCAACAATCCCAAAAATCAGATCGTAGAAAAACCTCTCATGAACCTACAGTCAAAGTTTCATAACGACCTGACGCTTAACAAACGCACATCAACAATTATTCCGTCGTTGCGCATAATATGACGAGCCGCACTATGTTTTCTCTCGTATTAGCTTCATATCAGTTATGTGGTTCTTCTCCATGACCCTTGCTCTAATATTAGTAGTGGGAAACGACCCACCACTCCGATACCACTTGTTGGGATCAATCACCAACATAATGAATCACACAACCTTGTATAAACCAATATTAAATGCATGAAACGAAAAAAGCATAACACATAAATGTTTTGTGTGGAAAACCTCTCAGGAGAAAGTAAAAACCACAAACCCGTAAGCCAATTACACTCCAATATTATGAACAATATTATGGTAATGGGCACTCCCCTCAACACACTTGAATATGCTCACAAAATCCTCACACCACTCTCAACGGTAGATTACAATAACGATATATGCGTCGTCGTTATTGAATCACCAAGACCACCACATGAGACAAAGGGAAACGACTCTCATAGGTTCTCTCTTTTTCTCTCAACCTCCTAACCCAAAATCTCATGTCTCTGATTCATCGTTGGCTCTAGGTGTTCCATTGGTTGACCCGACGCTGGAACAATTTCACTTTGTCGGATCAATGTGTGGGTCAACCAATGAAACACTTATGTCTCTATACATCGTTTAAGTCAAGGTTAGTCAAGTCTTATTTGCTAAAATAATATGAGTTTGATCACTATTTTTATAAATGTGTAACACGTTATAAAACCAAACTTATTTTATAAACTTTGTGGAATGTTTTTTAGAAGTATTAAAAGGATTAAAATGTTTATATATATATAAAATGGTTGGAGAGAATCTTTTGTGAACCTCCAAATTTCAAATTAAAGTGAAACAAGAATTTATAAAGACTATTGGGTAAAGAGATTTGTACCGTAATTTCACTTATGTCTTTATCCAATGTTTTAGTCATTTAATCATTTGATAAATTATGATTATAATTTTGTTAAAGTATTGAGAACTGATTTATAGGGTTATACTTTGGCAAAATGTGTTTTAAAATGATTTAAAATGTATTTATTTTTCATATGTTTTTGGACATGTGGTTCACGACTTAATCATTTTTGAATAATAAATAATAGCGATTAAAAATTTAAAAATAATTAATTATATTAGATTAATAATATTAATATTATAATTTAATTTAAAAAAATTAATCGTTGAATTTTTTTTATCGATTTTACTTTTAAGTTATAATTATTTATTTATTTTTTAAATGATGAACGAGTATTATATAATAAATATTATAATATTTAAATTGTCTTGTGATGGACAATTTTATAACCATCGCATATATATATATATATTATATATTATATATTATATGTCTTAAGCTTCTGCCGAGTAGTTGATGAAATGGCACGTGTAGTGGTGTGGGTTGTATTTCGCAGGCTAGCTGTCAGTCCCACCCCATTTTTGATATAAAATATAATACAAATTACCATATTACCATATTACCATATTATTTATAGAGAAGATTATTGGACTATTTAGTTTACTTGACCAAAGAAACAATTTAAAGAGTTGTTAGTAAAAGTTACTTTGATACTTTCATATATTTTCTGCAATGGACACACGTATAAACAAAAACTATTATGCGACTAAAATTGAACCATTGGTATGTTTTATCGTGATATGTTAAACGTGATAATAGTTTAATGTAAAAAAATATTAATGTGCATACAAATATGTTAGTAATAGTACAATTCGAAGTCCACATCACCACCCCTCAAACATTGAATTATTACTTCTGAATGGTATTTAATTATCGATCAATGGAGAAAACAAATATGTAACTCTAACATCAAAGGAAAATGGATGGTTATCGTAGAGCATGTAGAGGGCTAAGAAAGAGTATTACTCCCTCCGTCCCCGTCAAATATGCGTACAGTTTTAGAAATTTCCACTAACTATATTTTTTACCAATCAAATAACATCTCAACCCACTAAAATCAATTTTGATTGATTGAAACATGAAAGTGAACACTTATTTGGAACAACTCAAAATAATAATGTGAACATTTGAAATGGGACGGAAGGAATATTTGGTAGAAGGTGGTAAAAATATAAAAATGAAAACAATTGGTGGGTGGTTTTGATTTTTTCTTTTCTTTTTTTAACAGTTAAGTGAGAAAGCCAACTGAATCGTAAAGTATTACATATTCACCGATACACAATTACATACATATCTGCCTTTATGGATAATTGTAATTGTACTGTGTCTCGCAACTATATTTAAAACCCTTCGCATTGCGAGGCAAAATAACCCTCATTATTATGGAATCACCAAGCAGTTATAGACCCATCAGTAATATTGGTAAAGATCAGGTAAGTAAATTAAGTGAGAGAGTAGTAGTTATGTAAATAGAGTAAGAGACTTTGCTGTTAAATTTTATTATACATTGGTTCATGCGAAGAAATCTGGAAAGGTGTTAGAATAATTGAAGGACTAAACTCGAGAATGTCGGTATGTATCTCTAATATTAAAGAATGGTTAAATATGTTTAAAACTTGTTAAATAAAATATCAAAAATTAATTAGTTGTATGGATATGGAAAAGTGGGCTGGAATTACCACCCATAGTTATGAACGGGTCAAGTTTTAACTAGAAGAATGAAAGTGTGTAATGTAATAATAATAGACTAAGTTGTAGCTTAAAATATTGTATAGTATCTAAATGATTTAGAAAGCTAGGTGAGATTTGAACAGTTGTAGAAATGGGTCAAAAGAACCCAAATGAAAGTTTAAAAGAAAATAAGTTAACCCGAGGATTGATGTCAAAGTTATATGTTATGACACTAGGATGAACGAGACATGACCATGCAACCGGAAACTTGTCAGTTCAAAAGGATCATATAAAATCAACTGTAAGTCAGATTCAGGTGTATTTTGTATCGATGGAAATCATAAAGAGTCTTTTTAATTCGAAAATGGTTTCAAAAGTTAGTTCAAAGTAAAAATTGATCAGATTGATGAAATAACACAAACTTACCGAAATAGGAGTTAAATTGGAATATGTTTGCTATATCGAATGGTTTTCGAGTGACGAGTCTTGGGGTAATAGAGATCATTCTCTAAGATATGCATGAGTAAGTCAAGAGCACCATAAAGTTGATAAATGTAACT
The DNA here is from genome assembly GCA_963921325.1 of Logfia minima. NCBI lineage: Eukaryota > Viridiplantae > Streptophyta > Magnoliopsida > Asterales > Asteraceae > Logfia > Logfia minima. The sequence goes on from OY992769.1 coordinate 31,623,851, forward strand.
CGAGATGGATGTTGAATTCCAAGTTTATTAGATAATGAACATAATTGTAAAAAAAATTCGACTAAAAGCATGATTTAATGAAATATGATAGCATATTCAAATAAGTTTAAGTAAACTATTTTTAGTTGAGGTTAAGAGTTTAAACGTGTGATTACATGAAAATATTACTTAACGGAAATAAAATATTCCTTCCATTTTAAAAAGATAGTCCAATTTTAACTTTCTTAAGTTTTTTTTTTCAACTTTGACCTTTAACATTTTTTATTTGTGTTATATAATAGTTGATGCAAAATATATGAATGGATTGAGTTTAAATGTATTTTCATTGGTATAACTTTTATCAAGTATTATATAATACAAACAAATATACTTAAGGTTAAAGTCAAAACTGAACTATCATTTTGAAACGTAGAAAGTGACATAAATAATAAAATACGAACGAAAAATTTCAACAATGCGAAAAAATGACAGATAAGTAGGCTATATGGTTAAGTTACCAAGAAATTGTGGAAGTCTTATTATTAAGGTACTAAGTATGTCAAGATAGTATGGATAAAAACTAATAACAATGACTATAAGTATGAGCGAGTACTCTCATTATTTATATAACTCTATAATAATAATAAATTTCTTTTTTTTTTATTCTTACTTAATATTATCTTGGTGACTTTGTATATTAGGTATAAAAAATTACTACTATTGAATTATTTTATAAACTAAAGGATAAACTTAAGATTTAAATAGTATTTGTTTTAAAATTTCTTAATATACGTAAAAGAATTATTTCTTACACTAAAAGATTATAAGTTAAATAATGTAAAGAAAATTGTAACAAGATATAAGAATATCAAAAAAGTATAAAAAACTTCTTAATATGAGTAATTTTTTTTTTTTATCTCACATATCTTATAATCCTTTATTGATTAAACTGATTGAACTTCAATTCGTTTTTTATAAAGACAAAAATACTCATACACACAATCACAAATATATATATTAATCCACAAATGTATATATCTGTCTATTCTCAAATTTTGAACTCCAACCTCATGATTGAAATGTTACCTCAATACCGCTAAGTCAATGGTCATTTGATGAACTTCAAGTCTTTTAAAGAAAAAAAACTAAACTTTGTCTATATTTTTTAAGTATACAAAACAACATATCCCTTAGAGCATCCACAATGCATTGAATTTTTGAGAGTTCAATGCACTGTCAAATTAATATCTTATATTTTTATACAATACACTCATAATTCATTAAATTTTATAAAACTTATTAGACTGCCACCTCATTATTATCTTTCAATTTTTAATATCTTATTTTATTTATATGTATTTATTAGAATAATTAAATTAGTATCAATATGAAAATATGGAAAGATGCACTTAAAACAAAGATTATGAAAATCATGTTTTGATTGTACTTTTCAATTTTATTAACGCATTACGGTGTGGGACACCATAGATGCTCTTATATTAGAAGCTTTTAGAATTTAAGTACCATAATTAAATATCATTAACAAATAAATAACATTGTTTTATAACTTACTATTATTGATTATTAAATTATTAATTATTAATTATTAATTATTACTATTTTTTATTTGTACATACTTGTTTGGTTGTCCCCACGAAGTGCAGGTTTTTCACCCTAGTTTTAGTTTATTTGATAAGTTGATGGTTGAATGGTCAATCTGAAATATATTACAGATACCAATGGTGTGATGGTACGTTAAATCATTTTCTATAGTAGTTAAATATTTGTAACATTATTAATTTTAATGACTCTAGTATATTTGTGGTCTCCACGTGACAAAGAAAAACAATTCAGAGTAGTAAATGAGTGGTGACAATATTTTACATTTGTTTTCTCCAGAAGATTTTAGAATTTTGAACTGTACTTCTATCCCGCTCTCACGCTCCTTCTCTCTGTCTATATCTATATCTATATCTATTTTATATACATATACCATCACTATCTCTATATCTCCCTCACACTATACGCACAGTGTCTCTATATCTTCTATATAAACATATACATGATGTTATATATATAATGTATTTCAGTGGAGCCCTAGCTCGGCTTTTCAATCCTCTTGATCTGAATCTCTAACCGAGCTATCGCAATGCAGAGTGAGCTCTCGTACACAAAATTTGCTTTAAAATGAATTGTATATCGTATATGTTTATGAATTGAATAAGCTATTCAATCTGCATTGTCTTGTTTTCATTTTCATATTCACCAGTTGCATAGATCTGATACATTTGATTATTGTTACATTAGTATATTTTATTATATCGTTTTGACTTTTGATTTACGTTACGCTGTTGCCTAAGAGTCTATGACCTAGTTTTTTGACTGCTTAAAGTCAAAATTTGGAAGTTAAAGCCAAAATTGAAAGTTTTGGTTATAGGAATGGCAATATAATAGTGCTGTGAGTTGTGACAATAAGAGTGAGAGTTCTGACGCTCCTTAGAGAATTTTTAAATGTTACGACATTTTTTGGTACTCTTTCTATTTTGTTTTATATACTTGATATATTAATATTATTTAAGTGCTACTATTTGAACAATGGAATTAATTTATTTATTTTATGATATGACTAGTATTTTAGATTTTTGTTGTGACATGTAGATGTAAGTTTTGTTTATTCAGATTCAAGTTTAAAGAAGCTTCTCTAATGATTTATTTATAATAATATTGAAATAGTTCATTCAGAAAATTCTTATTAAACATAAGAGCCTTATTGTTTTATTAGGATTTTAAAATCTATCTTATGTAGATCTGAAATGTTTTGATTTTATATTTTAAGTATTAACAGATATAAAATCTACTAATAGAATTCTGTTTTCTATAATTCGATTGTGTTTGGCTTGTGACAAGCTTAATAAATGTGTTAGGAGTACAAATATGTTTATATACAGATGAAGAGTTTTGTGATGATAAATAATAGAGTTTGCTAACAAATAGAAAATGGAAGGAGCAATTGAATTGCATAAGGTTAAAGGACCATGAGATGGAGGGCTCTCAATTCTTGATGCTTTGACTTTATTAGCAGATTAAGTTTCAAACCAAAAGTAAGGAATTGTATTAGATTTTACTATTTCAAACCCAAATGATGGTTAAACGAAGAAACTTTAGTGTATAGCTTCACGTTGGAGCATAACAATTTGACTATAATTTTATATCATGATTAGGGTCTTAATTAGTGCTAATAAAGATGTGAATGGTTTATCTGCAGAGTTCATGGAAAGCAAGTCTATTTAACATCAGGCATCACTCTTTTTCACGGTAAAGAGACATGAATAAAGAAAATGTACCTGCTGTTAACATCCAAGGGGCCACTGGAAGAGTTACTAGAGCACGTGCACAAGCGCTGGGAGCATCGGTTGGTTTGCCGCCACTACATCCTGTGGTGAAACAAGACCACAAGCAGGCCCTTCGACCAAATACCAAAAGAGCATCATCAGATAACAAGTCCATTACTGATGCTGCTCCCAGTGGCCAAGCCAAGAGAAGGGCTGTTCTCAATGACATCACTAACAAATCATTTGATAATTCCAGCCGAACAGTTGCCGATGGAAATAAAGTACAGGTGTATATTTTGTTGCCAAGAATGAAAAGTATTATTCATTTATACTTATACCATTAAACGATGATTGACAGCAATATAGACGACATAATGTAAGCTTCTTATTCATTTCCTGTTGATGTTGCTTGTTGTCAGACTAGCAAGGTGGTCAAAAGATGTAAGGCCCAGAAGAATGAGAGGGTGGTACCATCTACATGGGTGGAACCCCAGATCCATATGAACAAGGCAAGACTAGCAGATAACATGACGAAACAGAGCACACAGGAATTATGTCAAGTAACTTCAGAACTAAAGTTGGAAACTGATAGCACATCCAACACACACTCTGGACTTGGAAGCTCTTCACAGAAAGGTAAGATTATTTGTTTTGATATGTAGGAAACTAGGTCCCATGATTTGCTACCAATTGCCCTCAATTGCATATTAACCCTCCAGTCTTGCAAAAAGTTTCATATTTTTATAAATCCCATTTGGCCTATCTGACAAAGAAAACTATTTTATAAATCTCATTTGGCAAAAAACTTTGAAGTTCAAATTTTAATCATTAAGTACCAAGTTCAAGGACCATTTCACGTGTTCATCACTTTATAAGTCCGCATTCTCTACTATTAGAACTTCTTCAAGCAATATCTGTTGATAAATTGTTTTCCGTTGGTAACTTCGTTAGACACCTATTTATATGCCATATTCATAAGAAAGTTTCATTGTTGTGTAATGCAGGAGAAAGTGAGATTACCAGTGAAGCAGAAGCCTCAAATGATCAGTCCATTATTGACATTGATTCTAAGCACAAGGGTCCTCAAATGTGCAGCTTATATGTTGCAGAAGTATATGGCAATTTACGTGCCGCAGAGGTCTGAATAGTTGTTGACCTCCCTTCATTGGTTAATACCTCCTTTGTCTATATTCATTTTTAATGTTCTATACAGCCAACCAAACATTCATACCAGTTACAAGATTTATTCTATCAGATCATCTTCTTCCTTTTATTTTATTTTTCTCCTGTTCCTTCTAGTAGGCTACATCTATAGTTTTTGTTTTCACTCATCTATCTGAAACAAGGTGTTACCTTTGATAGAATTTTTATTTTTGACTAATTAGAGGAAATTCATAAGCAAGTTTCAACCATTTAAGATCATATCTAAATACGTTTTCTTGTTTGCATATCATTTTTATGTAAGTTCTATTGCACGTTCTCTTTGTTTACCAAAAGGAATCTTCTCTTTCCTTTCACTTATATTAAAGCACTTCTTTTCCACAGCTTAAGTGGAGGCATTCAGTTGATTATATGAAAACAGTGCAGCTGGAAATCACAAAAGAAATGCGTGGAATTCTTATTGACTGGCTTGTGGAGGTTGGTTATTGACCATAAGTAGTCCACATCCACTATATTGTCACTTTAATTTCAAAATCACAGAAATTATTCTCACCACCAATGTCTTGCATTCAATCTTTTGTTGTGCTTCACTTTTTCCAAGTCGTTGCAAATCTTTTTACCATCGTACTGTCTCAGAGATATACAATTTATTTTAGCAATAGTGTAGTTTGTTTTGTACATATTTAGCTATTATTGTAGGATTTTTTTTAGATTTTCCTGAAAGGAACTCCTGAATATTTTTTTTACTTCACATAATCTTATCTTCTTTCACCAGTTGTCCATAATTAGTGTTCGCTCTCTGAATTCAGGTCTGTGAAGAATATGGGCTAGCTTCTGAAACATTTTACCTTACAGTTGCTCTCATTGATCTTTATCTCTCTAAGAAATGCATTGGAAAACGAAGGCTCCAATTGCTTGGTATTACCTGCATGCTTCTTGCCTCGTAAGTAGTCTTCTTTTTCAAGAAATGGATTGTTAAAGAGTAAATGGCCCACTGATAGTCAACTTTAAGTAGCATACAATTGATCACACAGCTGAATCCATTAGATGTTTGATTACAGGAAGTATGAAGAAATTTTGGCTCCACGTGTTGAAGACTTCTGTTTTATCACTGACAGCACTTACACAAGAGTAGAGGTATGTGTCATTCACTAATGTGTCTTCTCCTTCTCATATTCACTTAGAAAATTTATATGTTAACGACTGAAATTATGCCTATCAGGTTTTGGAAATGGAGGAACAAATACTGGATGTATTGAGCTTTCAGCTTTCTGTTCCAACTACCAAAAAGTTCCTTAGGTTAAAGTCCATATCCATAACATACCAAGTCACTTTGTCTAGCCCATTTCATTTCATTACTTGTTATTTTGTGGGTCCCGCATATATAGTTGGGAGTATGGGACCCACAAAATGTTAAATTAGAAATGAAATGAAACCAACTATGCAAACTGCTTGATCTTTCACGCCAAAATTATGCTGTCCAAGTAAACCCACCAATCTTTCTAATATACAAAGTTATTCAATTTTAATTTTCAGGAGATATCTTTTGGCAGCACAAAGTTCTTACAAGGTAATATTATATATCATTTCCTTGTTCACACTTATGGATTGCAAGAAACATCATCATGAAACTGAACAGTGGAATAACTTTTCTTTATTTGCAGGCTCCAGTTTTAGAACTCGAATTCCTGGCTAACTATTTAGCAGAACTAACTTTAACTGAGTACAGTTTTCTAAAGTTCCTACCATCCCTCGTTGCTGCCTCAGCTGTGTTCTTAGCCAAATGGACACTTGATCAGGATGAAGACCCATGGGTCAGTGTTTCTTATTTTCTATATATCCTGCTTATATAAAATGCTCATGGTACTAAGATAATCAATTGTATGCTCATTGTAAATCTGTCCCTATTTTCGAAATCAGTAAAATTGGTTACTTACTATATTCAATATGTCAGCTGCATACTTGAACAAATAGATTTGATCAACCACATACATATACCCTTATGGCTTATGAAATACCGGTTACATCATTTCTCACCCAACTTTAATCAGATTAAAAGAAGTTACTTTTAGACAAGAGGATGATACTGACAATTTGAAATGTTAGTTATCGTAGATGATTGATTTGATTTAAATTTGATGACAATGACGAAATATTTATAGTTATGATGGGTACTATTTTTTTGAGTATGTAGCTGAAGTATATATGAAAACATAGTAATGTTTTTATTGATTTTTCCTTATGAAATGATGTTACTTTTTAGAGCATTTAGCAATAAAAGTCGCTCTTTTGACAGAAAATAAGATTGCTGGGCAAATAAATAATCATATTGGCAGAGTGATCAAAAGCAATTTTACTCAATAATACAGTGGCCAAAATAGAACTTTTCCAGCTATTCAGGCTTAGTCAAATGACAAAAGCATTGATCTCTAATCTTCTTGCAGAATGCTACATTAGAACATTATACTAGCTACAAGGCATCAGAACTGAAAGTAACAGTTCTAGCCCTCCAAGATCTGCAACTTAACAATGAAGCCCCTCTCCGTGCTATACGCCAAAAGTACAAGCAACAGAAGGTAACATCCTGTTAACTAAAATGATTCACCTATGTTTATCTTGTTATAACTGTGTAAAATTCATCTGATAATGCTTCTTTCATTATGACAGTACAAAAGTGTTGCAACATTAACCTCTCAAAAACCTGTAAAACCACTGTCTTAATATTTGTGTTGGTGATGTTTCAAGATACGATGAGATTAACGATCTACCGGGATTACTGGCCCCACTCGGTTATCAGGAGCATTTATATTTCAAGTATTTGATGATTTATCACCTTAACGTCAATGCAACCTTTTGTCCCTGTTGTTAGTGGTAAGTAACCACATGTTGTAACCAATTTTGGTACCTCTAGAGCTGTTTCTATAATGTCGCGATAGTAAGGTATTGAGCGTTGTATGTGACCTTATTTTTCCTGAAAGATGACAGATTATATTTATTAAGTCGTATGTTTTATGTGTACATGGAACTACTGGTTCCACCAACGTTGAATAGGATGTTTGATTGCGTTTATTTAGCTGTTTCATGAGTTTTTCTCTCTGAAACAATTGAAATAAATATACGTTATTAGCGGTAGGTTCTGGAATTACATAAAAGTACTTTTATATTTCAGTTTCATTCCTTCAAATTATTGATATTAACAAAAATTTTACTCGTGTTGCTTTTGTTTCACCTAAGATAGGTGCAAGGGTATAGACGTTTTCCCTAAAATAAAATAGTTTGATATGTATACTATAGGTGCTACGTGAGTATGATTAGATATTGTCCTACGACTAATTACAATGTAATTTTCATGATATTTCATAACAAACAACAAAGATCTATAATTTTATCAGATAAATTGTATTTGTGCTTTATTTGTTATACCTAAATATTATTTAAAATGAATAAAAATAATATAAAAAATAGTATGAAACCCAATTTATTCATCTGAACCTTTCCTGTAGGTGATGACAAGATTCCACCACAAACACCATTGCGTCTGTTCTCATTTGTCGTGGGAGCATGGGAGCTCACCATGAACGCGTTGCGAGTGGTATGATACGAGTCATTGGACTGTGTATTTATTATCATTTGATTATTTTCATCTTTAATTTATTTATTTATTTTATTTTTCTATTTAAATAAAGAGTAATATTATTTTAACTTGAAAAGGTACTAAAATATTTCAAATTCGTTTCATTGTTAATTTTTGTATTTGCTTTTAAAAAAGATTGTTAATTTTTATATTAAACCTGAGTGACCTAGATTGAACTTTGAGTAGGGTTGTTTTTTTTATATTTGATAAAAGACTTTGAACGATCTTAATCGAACATTATTTATTATTTAATGAGTTTCACCCTCTTTCTTTAATCTTTATTCTGATAAAGTAAATAAATCATACTTGAATCTTGAGTATTTCTTTAATTGTTTCCTTTTGATTTCTTTAATCAATAAATATGTTTAAAAATATTACTATATCCGTCTCATTACAAATATCTATATTATTATTTTTGTTTATTTTAAATAAGTGTCAAATTTTATATTACAATCAGTTAAAAGAGACTTTAACGGATATAAATATTATTTAATTGATGAATAATGTAGTTAACGAGAATTTTTAAAATCGTGTATTAATTAAAGTGTACATTTTATTTTATTTGGAACGAAATAATTAAAGTCCCATGGTTTATTTGCCTCCACTATTAAGATAATAACTTATTTTGCTGCTGTAGGTACACAACTAATAAGTGATTTGGAAAAAAGTGATACACAATTAAGTTTCTTTTTCAGATATTTGTTTTCACAGTACGTCTTCATATAATTTGTATCAAGTGAGAAATTATTGATTAACTTTAACAAATTACATTAAAAAACTCAGAATGTCAGTTTTAAAAGTAAATATATATAATAAAAAATCATAGTTACTAAAATATTTATATAAATAAATGAAATTAGTAGTAACAAAATTTATATAAAAGTAAATAAGTAATCAGTTACCAAAATAAAAATAAAAATCAAAATCAAAATCAAGATACCGTTACGGTTGTTGTGTGCTAATTCTAATAAAGCTCTCTTTCAAAATGATTACATCTTTAATTAGATTAAAAAAAATACTAAAATAATATCATTTCATTTAGATAATGACATAATGTTCTCCGAAATTTAAAAATAGAAAAATGATAACAAGTGGCATTGTTTAAGAATACTATAGTTGGAATTTAACTATAAATTAACACTTAACTTGCTATATATACTTAGATATATCATCATAAATATTAAAAGTGATGATAAGAGCTCTTATATATATAATATGAATGATTTAGAGAGGAGATAATTATAAGGGAAGAGGTGAAGTTAATTTGGATCGTCCGTTAATATTCTTCGTGATGAATGATAAATAACATTCATCGTGACGAATAATAACTAACATTCACCGTGATGAATGTTAACGGACGATCTAGATTAGCTTTCATCCTTTCCTAGGATTACCCCTTCACTGTAAATCAGCCCCATCTATCTTTTAATAACTAAAAGAGGATATCAGTTTGCTTATGTGGCTACAATTATAGCTTGCCATGTATGCAAAAATATGAGATGTCAAACATATTTTTTTGGGGGGTTTTTTTTTTCTTCATATATACACTGCTGATGTGGCTTTGTATATCATAAAAGCTGTATTAATTGCAAGCGTTAACCGCATTAATTAGTAGAATTAATAATCATTATTAAATAAATTAATGACCATCATTAATTGCTATTGTTTTTTCATTCTTAAAATTAATAAAATAAAATAATGACCATGATTAATTGTTATTGTTTTGCTTTTTTCATTCTTTCAACTAATTGTATTAATACTTTTAGTATATTGATTAATTGTTCAATCCATTTTTTCATATATTATACTTACCACATAGTTAACTGTTAATTAGTTAACTGCATGATTAAATTGTTACTTAATTAACGCATAAACTTAATAACGGCATACATTTCATTCAACAAAAATGACATCACACGAATTTTAACACTAGAATATATATATATATATATATATATTATATAAAATAAAAGAAGCTATCAATTATCATATGTTAATTTTAGTATGTTTAGGTGTTACCCTCTAGGGTAATTGTTAGCAAAAGATATTTAGATATATATATGTGAAAATAGAATAAATTATCAATGATCATATGTTAATTTTAGTATGTTTAGGTATTGCCCTCTAGGGTAATTGTTAGCAAAAGATATAGTATAAGCTTTAAGTTGTTGTATTTTGTGCATTTTTATTTGTACGTGAACAATACCCTTACTCGAGGCACAACCTGAAGAATATCCAAAGTCACCGTCATCAAGCAAATATAAAAAAGTCAAAGTTGACACTAAATATACATACATATTATATTATCTGTATCTGTATCCATCCCCAATTCTTTTTAAAGATTTATTACTTTGTCTATAGGTATCTGTAAATCAATTAAACGATTGATCTTCACAACTGCGCCGTTTACTCGCATAAATACTGGTTAGTTCGTTCTCTATTTTTCTTTGGGGAGAAAACCGGCTGATATATACAATAATTCTGATGCTAGGGTTTTTAGATTGTGCGTTTTGATTACAACTGATAGTTTAATCGATTTTCTGCAGTTTTTTGGTGATTATTAGTTGTTAATTTTGAATTACGTATTATTAGAAAGAACAAAATGCTGGTGCTAGGTTTGATTATTTATTAGTTTATGACGTGGCTTTTAAATTTTTGGTGTATTTGTTTTAAATTATTTGTGGATTAGGTTTTAATGTTTTTGTGCATTTATTTGAATTTTTTTTTTCTGTACTGTATGTATTTATTTGTTTAAGGTGTAAACAATTTTTTTGTATCTGTTAATGTTAGAGGATTGGTACTAGTTTGTTATCTAGTTTCTTTGCCAAGATTATCAGTTAGGGATGATTATGGTAAATGGAACATGATTCAAATCAGAATTCTGGTTTTCATTTGCTATTGATTTTATAATTATTATTGGAGTAATCTTCTATGACTGAGCTGGGAATTGGAAGAAATCTGAGGATACTGAAAATGCATGGTTAGTTTGATGCTGTGTTAATGATAATCAGTAGCTTGCACGTTGTAATTTGTTTTACCCGGTTCTGCATCAATAGTTGACTAGTTGTTATTGAACATTAGTTCTCGTTAAATGAAATTTCTCAATGTTTGCCCCTTATTAGCCTGGCATGAGAAGATTTTGGTAGTTACAAACCTCTAAAAGATGGAATAAAATTTAATTCCATGCCGCGATTGAGATTTTCATGACATCCATTTTCCATGTTGGCAGATTGAATTCTACTCAACGTGTGGTGGGATTCTGAAATATTCAAGTTGATTTTGAGTGTATGTCAGCATAAGACAAATCGTGTATCGTTTAGCCTGTTTGAAAGCTTTCTTTACTAATATTTCATGTGTTCATTATTTCACTATTTGCTGGAGGGTGTAAATGGGAGTTTGTGTATTGGGACTAAATTGTAAAATCGAAACAAGCGAGCCACCACTAGTAATGGAGCGAGCACAAACCGGTGAATACAATGGGCACGTGATTGATATAACCCAAGATAGACCGGTGAACGGGTTGAACTCCCAACAAAATGAAGACCTTCCTTCAACTAGTATCAGTGATCCTGTTTTTCAACATTCTTTTGCTACTACCAATGGAACCAATGCAAGAAATATACCATTTGCTGGAAGGGGGAATGGCCATGCAACCCGTAGAAGCCCATTGAATTCTGGTTATTGGATATCTTTAGAATTAGTTATAACCATGAGCCAGATAATAGCAGCAATTATAGTTTTGTCCTTATCAAGGCATGAGCATCCTCATGCTCCATTATTTACATGGGTTATTGGATATGCCTCTGGATGTGTGGCAACTCTCCCGTTGTTATTTTGGCGTTTTCATTTTAGAAATCAAGCATCAGACCAGGATCCAGCTCTTCCTCGTCAGGGTTCAGCTCCTAGCAGTCTTTCAGCTATAGCTACCTCGTTAACTTCATCTTCAAATGCTAGGACTTCAGTCGTGGACACTAGTAACACCATTGGTACAACGAGACTTTTATCGCCGTTACTGAGTACAAGGTACATACTTTTTGTTTAATATGCAATTATTTTGTAACATTTATTTTCTGTTTTCTTTGTCATTTGTGTTTGGTGGTTTATTATTATCTTTGCCTAGGTTGAGTAAAAACACTCGATTATTATTGCGGTTTGAAAGTGATTATGTAATAATGAATAATCAGAATTCGATAATAACTCATAACCAAATGGTCTTTAAAAAGTAGTGTTTGGAAGTCCTTCCGCTGTTTGAAGTTATAATAATAAATAGTAAGTTCGGCTGTTGTCAAATTATGGTTATTTTAGGACTTGATAGATAAAATGACTAACGATGATATTCTTATGGGAAAGATACATATATTTAATGAGATGAGAGTAAGACTCTCTCAAATTAGGTTAAAGAGGGTAATCAGGTAAATTGATGTTACTCTTAGATAAGCAGTTAGATTGTGCTTTACAACCCGAATTGCCTTAGTTATTGGTATGCACGTCTTTTCTGCTATTCTGAGATTTTGTTGGATACGTTATTACTTCTCATGATATGAGACAATTTGGTACTTAGAACAAATACTATTGATCTCTATGGAATAGAATAACAGCTTCCTAAATGAGGTAGAAAAGTAACTCCCTCCTAGATGTTCACATTTATGCAATGATCCAAAAACTGCCGTTGTGTCTCTGAATAATGGCAGTTTAAGATGGAAAGCCACCAGCTGTGCAAAATAGCTTATGGTTGTGTCCGGAATGCTAATTTAGGTCAATTTTTAGGTTAGAGGGTTAATTATAGATTAAGTTGTCAATTGTTTTAGGAAGAAACAATTGCACTTATTATTTTTTGCATTTAGTAAAATATACCAATTATCCAAACATATGAATTTAGAGTTATTAATACTAGATTAACGAACTAGCCCTTGTAGTTGTTTGATGTCTTTTGTTAGGCTTTGAGATCAACTCATTTGTCCAAGTCATTTTTGTTAGGCTAGACTAGAAATAGTGCCTAGAAAGTCTCATCAGTATCCATTATTGACCCGGGTTAGAACAAAAATGTTTGATTTGTACTTAAATATTACCTATCTAGTTGACCCACTTAATATCCAAATTGCTCACTTAAGGACCACTGGATGTAGAATTATTCTTAGAAGACACTTAATTCAATGGTTAAACTAGTTTTTAAAGCCATTAAGGATAAGTAGGCACGTGCTTGTTTTATTAATTTTTTCTTTGAAAGAAGAAATATTATTGATTCTAACCGATGTCAAAAAATTTTGAAACTTGTATTATAGTTCCCGTTGCAATTGTCAGGAGAACTTTCATAATACTACAGATGCATTACATTTGCTTTTTAGAACAGAAGAAATCATTGCAAAAGGTTTCTGTAGCTCTAGAAAAATGAGAAAAACATGTGTATTGAGCCTGCATCAAATCATAGAGAGAGATCTTCAGTTATGACAAACCTTCAATGACTCTTTCTGAACCACAAATCCAAGGGGTTGCCATGTACACCTTAGTAGTTGCATTAGTGAATACATTCTTGATATCGGGATGATGTAACAGACTAAGTTATCAAGTGAGAGTATGAGTGACGTTGTATTTTTAAATAATGCTTTTTAATGGAAGAAGATGAGGTACACGAATAGGCAGAATGATAATACGTTTCCTTGTGTTTTTTGTGAATGATGACCTCAAATGGAAACTGGATCTCGATAATTAGGCTGTAGGATAGAAGTATAGGGCTCCTGTTCTTAAGTTGCTTGATGACCAAAACACTGCTGTTTCTGCTGCAATTGGTTGCATCAGTTTGAGGGGCTTATATCCGATTCGAACTAAATATTATGTACTCTACTTGGAATCCCTGTCAGATGTGAATTTTCTGAGGTGAACCACAGTATTAGAAGTCCCTTTTCACTTGAAGTCAAGTTTTGATATTGATGCCTGTAAAATGATACAGTTACTGATAGAAAAGTTATTTTTTTCTGTTGCAGGCTCAAAGTACTAGTTGAATACTTCAAAATGGGGTTGGATTGCTTTTTTGCAGTGTGGTTTGTTGTTGGGAACGTGTGGATATTTGGAGGCCATTCTTCTGCATCTGACGCTCCCAATTTGTACAGGTAACAGCCAATATGTGTCGTTGAGCTCCTCATCATGTTTGTTTGGCTGATTTGTCATATAATAATTAATGGTTTTGGCAGGCTATGTTTAGTGTTTCTTACCTTTAGCTGTATTGGGTATGCAATGCCATTCATCTTGTGTGCCACAATCTGCTGCTGCCTCCCTTGTATAATTTCGGTCCTGGGCTTCAGGGAGGATCTGTCACAAAATAGGGGAGCCACTACAGAGTCCATAAATTCTCTACCGACATACAAATTTAAGATTAAGAAACATAAACATGGAAACAATAAAGAAAGCCAATTGGGTGCTGGTGAAGGTGGGATTGTGGCTGTAGGAACAGAAAAGGAGCGTGTTCTATCAGGGGAAGATGCGGTAAATCGATCTCTCTTAATTATTTCTGATTACTTTGTTTCTCCCTTTTATTTTGCGTTTTGTTTGTTTTGTTTTTTTTATATTTTATTCTTGTAGTTTTTTGTGTTTTCACCTAAATAATTAGCTTGCAACAAAGAGTGGCAATTTCGACCTATGTGAGTTGATGTGGCTTATGTTTTATCTTGAATTGGTCAAACGGGTAATAAAGTTTTCTTAAAAGAAACGGGTCAAGCGGGTCGAAAGTCTCCCAAAGTGTTTTTGATTTATAGAACCCTTTAAAATTATTATTCAAGAAATAACACTACTTTTGAAATAATATACTTTTTGAAATCACATTTGACGCTAGATATTTGTAATGAGTTTTATAATTTTTGGAGAAAGGTGTTTTGGGTCAACCTAAGTGACACGGTCTGTCCTAACTCATATTTGACCTTAAAAATCTCTTCTAACCCGGCCTATTTTGCTACATTTATGCTTACATGTCTAAACCAAACAAGTCAAAGAAAGGCACTTCACAGTTTATGTGATAATATGTAAGAGGAATGTACACTAAGCGAGTGCATAAAATCTTATTAATTTATGTATTCTATTTACTTGACAGGTGTGCTGCATTTGTTTGGCAAAGTATGCAAACAACGATGAACTTAGAGAGTTGCCATGCACTCACTTCTTTCACAAGGATTGTGTGGATAAGTGGTTGAAGATCAATGCTTCGTGCCCACTCTGTAAGAATGAAGTTGGGGAGAGCGTGTTGAGTTCAATAACGGAACCAACAACAGCTGCTGGTCCGCAATCATAACCTGGCGGTTTAGTTTCAGTCAGGGGTTTTTCTGTCACATACAGTTTGTTAATATGCATATCCTGTTTTAAAGTGTTGTTTCATAATCAAGAGCAGAAGACTTCAATCATTTTATTGGTTCAAGTAGGAAATGTTGTGATTTTGCATTTCAAATTACCCGTGTATGTTGCTTCGTCTAGAATTTTAATAGACATGACAAAGTGGGTGGGTTGGGTAACATATTATAACGGGTTTGGATTGCAAAGTACATAAAGTAAAAACAAAGTTTACTTCTCGCCGGTCTCAGCGATCTGACTTTATAAGTATTTAACATCAATGTCAAACACACCATGCACTACATCTTTTCATTACACTTTTCTTCTCTTAGGTTAGTATTTAATTTCTTAATCGTTATTAGTAGTCAAGCAACCAACTGATGTATGGAGCATTTATCATTCCAATTGAAGTTATTTGCCCTCTGTTTGTCCAGATCATTACATTATCGCGTTTGTTAAGGACAAATAATCAGAAAAAAGTGTTTGAAAAAGTGATCGTTTGTGTTTTCTATAGAAAAAATGTAATTAAAGAAGTTTTGAGACATGCTTTTCAAAATGTGTTGTTGAACGCAAAAGCTGTTTCGAGAACACTATTCCAAACACACTCTAAAAGATAGTAAACATGATATGGAAATGATTTACAAGTAACATGATATACTATTGACGATTAAATAAACGTTAAGCTGATTAAAATGCAATGCAAATCCATAACAATGAAAAATTGTTTGCTTTGGAATTGATTAATCGTATTTGTTTCATTATTTTTTTGTTAAATTGTAATGTGTATAAACATTTAATTTTTCATATCTAATGCTCATATAAAAAGCATACTTATGATAAGTCAAGTTAAATCATCATATAGTATATTTTAGTAAATGACATTCAATATATCTAACTTTGTTCCCAACAAAAAGATAGTCATTGGTTGTGAATTGTTTGACATGCATACACAATTCATTTTACAATGATATAATTTATTTAGGTCTGAACTCAACTCCTTGAACAATAAGCCCAGTAAGGTCCTTATGATAATGATCACAAAGGCTTAATTTAAGTGTTTGGTGTCTAGTTATAGTACTAATAGCAGCATCTGTTGTAAATGCCCATATTTGAACCTCCAACCAACCGTCATTTCTTTGTTTTGGAATGTCTTCTATTCTCGGTCTGTTCAACGAGCTCTTTTCGAATCTCTGATCACCCGTTGTTCGAGTACTTACCGGGATTTTTGGGCTAGTCAAGAAAATAAAATACACTTTGTTTTCGGAACTAAAGTCGGTGGTATCGTTTACTTGTAGAGGACACTCAAACATCCCATGGCTCAATTCTGGTAATTTGTACACAAGGTAAATTGCATATGTTGTGCTTAGTGACAGCATGTGTGGGTTGATATTGTAACTTATACACATCTCATTGCTCGATTGACATTCTACCACCTCTTCAAATCTACAAAAATATAAAATTAGTTGATTACTCATCTCACTTTACAACCTTTACTTTAAAGCTTAAAAGATTGATAAAAGCTTAAGATGTTGGCTTAGTGAAGATGATCATTGTTTAATTGCAAAAGCAAATTAATTAACTCGAGAGAGAGCGAACATGTAAGTACCTTGATTCAAGTACAGAAATCCAACGGAAAGACTCAAGTATCTCCATATATTTTACGACTGTAGTTGCTGCTTGCATAGAACATTTCATCCCATCTTTGTCCAGATAAAAAAACTGTCCAAATAATTTCAACACCATTTTAGTCTTAGATATGTGGAAGGGGATATTTGAAGGAAATAGCCTATTCTTTCGGAGTCACAACCTATGTCCAACTGCAGGACTCCATACGAGGTAGTCATGTGTCCCACAAACTCTTTACAGAAGATTAGAAAGAATCCTTACCCCTTGGCCTTTATTTGTGAGGATCCCATTGGAAAGAAGCAAGTAGAGTTCCATTTTACTACTGTTGTATGGCACCTTATCCTTTGCCACTTTGATAATATGCCGATAGTCACTAGGTAGTCTTTGTTCCCCATTTGTATCAGTCGTATTTACATCCTCTACTTGTGTTGAGTCGTTGTTTATAGTCTGTAAATGAAAATAAAATGGAGAAATTCAAGACTCCATTTAATATGAAGATATAGCATTCCATGTTGAACCTACAATATTGATCGATCATCAACTAACTATAGTGAAAGAAAGATGATTACCTCCTCAACAGGCAAGAACTGGATGCCTTCCAAATAGATATCTTGGTAACCACAAATGCTATACAATGAAACCTCAAGCTTTGTGACTTTATGATAACAAAAGAATTGGCACAGTTCAATTACCATCCATCCATCATTTGAATGGTCTGCAAGATAAGATCTAGTTGACTCACTTGCCTCTTTAAGTTTGTAGTGTAATCCAACAAAGATTGGTTCACTTGATATCTTTGATTCTTCTACATCTGAATAATCATTACAATATCTTAAGACCAGGTATGCTGCATATGTAATCCCTGGTGACAAGAACATTGTTTCTATATCAACGTCTATATTCAAATCATGTGGTCTTTCAATCTTTGCTACTGCCTCTACAAACCTGCACATGTTGATACTTAGATAACCAATGATGTGGGAAGGATCACTTATCCATCCTTTGTATGTATGTACATGTATATATATGAGTATATGTATATGTATGTAAGGCAAACCACAATAAAATAAAAAAATAATATCATTCACTTATTTTACCGATGTATGCTTGGTATTTCTTATAATTAACCACTTAATATATGCAACATACTGACCGTTAATTGTTCTACCATTTAGCAAAACCAATCGCGTTCATAGCCTGTATATAACAAAATTGACCATCACTGTGTGGATGGAACTACTAAAATTTTAAAGTTGTATTTATCAAACCTGCTATAACAGGTCAAGTGCTTATGTGTAACAATTAACTTATTATTTTTTTTGTTTTAATTCCACAAAGCAAGCAAAAATTATAATTTTAACTTTTTAAACATGATTGAATAACGATGTGTCATGAATATAATGACGTGCATGCTCATGTTGATGTCTACGTGGATGTTAATGCTAACAAAATACAAAAAATGAGTGGTTACATGTTCTCCATAGGTTAGTTATCTTCTACGTACAATCTACAAAATTAATAGTCTCGTCCAAACAATGATGGTCAATTATGTTACGTACACGTTATAAAGGTGAATGCTCAGTTATATACACTTTAAACTTATAAAAAGGTATCTACGCTGAATATATGTGTGGTGCAAATATCCTTATAAATATATAGTACATTGCAGTTTCTTGCAGTTTGACGTATATAATAAGACATAGACTTAACCTTGATTTGGGATGAGTAATCCATTCAATAGTTTCAGAACCTTGGAATAAAAACTCTGATGCAGAGATCATCTCACAGTTGAGTTCGTTCTTGTTCAAGGAGAACCACTACACATTGAAATGTCCGAAATTAGTACAAATCAACATGAAACTAACCTTTGTTTATCGTACACCCATGACATATCTAATTATTGGATTAATGGGTGTTCTACTCTTAAATTCTTATTGTTTAGCACTAAGTTGTTTGATTGTTCAACATATCCTTGATTATCCAAAGGTTTACATGTAAAAAGCTCATATATAATTGAATGTCTAACTTTTAGGTAATCAGATGATCAGAACCAGTTTCACTATACACAAACTAATTAACACTAGAAACTGATCGATTATGTATGACTTTAAATGACAATGATCATGTCAAAATTGCCGTTCAAAAAAAAGAAAAAAAAGAAAAAATTTAAACTCAGTACCAAACACCCCATATAATAGAAAGCAGTGAATTACCCTTTTACCCCAATCAACAAGAACTCCTGAAGATAAAAGCAATTTGAGTTCCCTTGTATTTGTGTAGACTAAAGGCTGTTCTCCATCAACCATCTCAATTATGTCTTCATATTCCATGGGTTGTCCACTTTCATAACTTTCCTGTACAACAAAATCACAGTTGTCGTATCTACATATCAAAATTATTATAAATGATTAGGAAAACTGCTTACTTGATATTTAAATGCAAGTTCAAGTTGTGCAAACACATCCGCCATAGTTGGGCGTTCCTTACGATCTCTTTGCAAGCACTTGTATGCAATATTAGAAAAGGTTTCTAAAGACTTTGGTCCCATTTGTTCGCATAAACCATTAAATATAATGTCTTGTAGTGTTCCTTTTTCATAGCAACGTTGTGCTAGTCGTGTTAATAACCGATTATGTTCATCATCATGTTTTCCGATACACAGCCTTCCACACAAGACTTCAAACAATACAACGCCAAATGAATACACATCTGACTCTTTTGTTAAAACACCTGTTTCTGCATAAAGTGGATCACAATACCCTAACGTCCCAACAACAGTGGAGATTAGAAACGTGAACTTTTGATTTGCAGGGCCTATTTTGGACAACCCAAAGTCAGATACCTTAGCTTCCCAGAACTTGTCCAAAAGAAAATTTGAGCTCTTTACGTCGCGGTGCAAGACTCTTTGTTGTGTCCCACGTGGATTGTGAAGGTACTCCAGTCCGCGGGCTGCCCCAACACATATCTTGAGGCGTTGACCCCATGTAAGAGATTTGCTACTAAGATAATTATCGAGACTGCCATTGAATTCATACTCATAAACAAGAATCTTTTCCTTTCCCTCATCACAAAAGCCTATGAGAGAGACAAGGTTTTTGTGACGATAACAGGAGAGCAGCATTATTTCTGTTAGGAACTCGCGTTCACCTTGTCCATGTTTTCGGTCTAACCTCTTTATTGCGACGGTTTTGGTCAGCCCATCAGAGTTGACCATCTCTCCTTTATATACCTTGCCAAACCCGCCAACCCCGATGAAGTTCTCAGCAGCGAAGTCATTGGTGGCTAACTTTATTACATCTAATGAGATTTTAAGGTGCTCCAACTCTTCCACTAACGCCATAAGTTTATTGATAATCGATTTCAGGGAGATTAGAGAAAAGGTCAAGTTTAGAATAAAAGTACGTACACAAATGGATGTGTATTCAACGTGAACTCCTCACCTCTGAAAATTGTGATGAATCAAAGAGAAAACCGTTTACTTTGACTTAAATGGTTGGGATGAAAGAGAAAACCGTTTACTTTAATAGATATGTTGGACAGTAGTACAAATAAATGACAAATATTTACTAGACAGTGGAAGATTATTTTTGACTTTTTGCATGGGAATTATGGAAAATTATTAGTGAATAGTCACCAGATTATTGAAGACTTTTGGCTATCTATAAAGAATGAATAATACGGCTATGTTGTATGTCTGTATTCACATGTAGCTTTTACATAGCTTTTACGTGTGGAAGAAACAAGGTTGTTCAGCCATTAGTCGGGAGAAATCATCACAAAGAAAAAGAAAAGAGAGTGTTGATACGCAGCCACTAGTCAGGAGAAATCATCGCAAAGAAAAAGAAAAGAGAGAGTTATACGTATACCAATCGAAATGTATTTCTTTGAGGTTAAAAGGGTTTATTTTTGTAGGGATTGAAAAAGAGTGTTCAAGAAATGTATATTTTATCTTAAGATCTAAAAGGTTTGGGTTTGATTTTAACTCATAGTGTAATATCATTTTTCTCTTTATAAAATTAAAGGAAACTCTAGGGGTGGATGTAAGTAGGATTTTGTCAAACTACATAAATCGTTGTATTTATCGGTACTTTATATTGTCTTACATTATTTCTTACAAATTTATCTCAAACAATTGTATCATATTTTTGCTCGTGTGGGTTATTTAGGCAAGTTTTAGGTGGTTTCTCAAGTCAATAACATGATGCTAGTTCTTGGTTTTTTAATTAACTTTTTTTATTATTCTTTTTATTTTATGTATAAATATAAATGAAAGTCAATAACGTATTACATTCTTGATCTAAGCTGACACTAATACTCCTTTAAATATTTTCTCTACATTATTGTTGGAAATGTAAATAGATTTGACTTCTACCCCATTAATTAGACTAGCAGAATTCACATTCTCATACAACTTTCGGTTAGCTTAGTATCTCTATTTTTTTATTTTGGCTCTGTCATCGTGAAACCTCCGCGGGTTAAAGTATGATAAAGTTTCTAAACTTGCCGTGAGACTGTGTCCTTCTATATTAGGGATGGGTATTTCTACAGGGTCTAACAGAAATAATAGATTGTGCTACTACCCCCAGAATTAGAATTGGTAGTTGGAACATTGACTTGAAAGTATCTAGATTTGGTTGATTCCTTGATTGTGATTATGAGAAAGGTGAACATTGCATGCTTCTAGAAGATCAAATGGAAGGATCTTGTACCATTGAGGGAAATGAGTACAAGCTATGGTACTCGTGATCAGGGACTACGCGAGCATTATAGTGGTGCGAGTTAAAGACAATGTAATACATGTGAATATGTGCACGGAATTACCAATAGGATCATGTTGGTGACCTGTGAAATTACCGATAGGATACTTTTAATGTCGTCAGAAAGTATGCACCTCAAGGAGAACCTGTGAAAGGCAGAAAATAAGAGCTTTTGGTAATCACTTGGATGAGCTTGTTAGGGAGTGCTCAACGGATCACTGATTGTAGGGGGCGATCAAAATGAGCATATATGAGTAGAACCGGATAGATACTTTGGATTTCATGGTGGCTTCATGGAGCTAGGAATGATGAACGATACACGATACTAGAGTCTCTACCGCACGCGATTTGATGGTCTTAAGCTCAATCTTCAAGAGAGAGATGTTCATCTAATTACCTTCCATAGCAAGGGCCACAACACACATATTGGATATCTCTAGGTGTGCAAAAGAGACGTTGGAGCATGTAAGGACTAGAAGGTCATCCTAGGTGAGGATTTTATAGTGCCAACACATATTATTGATCATGGATACACTTTTAAGGAGGCGAACACACAAAAGTAAGAGGGCGGAAAAATCGTATAAATAAATACTATAATATATATATATATATATACCAACAACAATCTATCGATACAACTATGTATGTTATATTACAAGTAGGAAAAAATATTTTACCTTAATATTTGAGTAGGAGCCGAGCAGGAGCCGGATGAAGTATACTTTTCTTGATGATTAAATTAGATGTATTGAATGAGAAATAATAATCGTAAATAACGACAGGATACTTTAAGTAGGTGAGGTGGTGTGGTTATCTTTTTTAAAAGTTTGTTACTTGAATCCGGTCGATACGTTTAATTTCAAGAAAAACAAGAAAGTTGGAATAAAATTATGATTTAAAAAGGTCTGCATAACGAAAACTGATCTATAGCGTATACGTCAACCGATCTAAATAATATTATGTCCGGTTGTTAAATACGATCTAAAAAATACAATGGGAAAACCGATCTACAAAACCGGTCCAAAAATATAGGACAGGTAGTTTGGATCGGTTGTCAAAAACCGATCTAAAAGCTATTAAATAGAGCGGTTGTGGACCAATACGTTCCAAAAGATAGAAATGTAACTCTATTACGGGGCAACCGATCTAAATGTAGATTAAATAACGGGCCAAGTTTGATCGCTCTAAAAAAGTCGATCTATAAAATCATTTATTTATGTATTAGTGGTTGATGATCAGTGCTTAGTGCCCCCTCTTTAAGAATGAAGTTCGGAAGAGCGTTTTAACTTCAATAACAGAACTAACAACAGCTACTGGTCTACAATTATAACCTGATGGTTTAACCGTATTTTAACTTTTCTAACCTTTTTTTCTTTCTTCTTTTTATTCTTATAAACCTTTGAAAGTAAAATTTTTACTAAGTCTTTTATTTTATTACTTATTTTTTTTGTCATTTTTTGTTTTGGCTATAAATCTCTTTTAAGTTTTTTTTTTTTTTTTTTTTTTTTTTTTTTTTTTTTTTTTTGCTTTTCTTTATCTTTATTCTTTTTTTAACAATTGATAACAAGTTGTTTTATATTTTTGTTTCATTTTTGTTATTTTTCTAACATTAGCAATCAAATTGTTCAACATTGAGGCATCTACTTTTTTAATAAAAGCTAGATGCAATTTGTTTAAGTTTAAAGCATGATGTAGTGTTTATTATTACTGATGATGCAGTGTGTTTAATGTAAAAACATGATACAATATTTTTAATTGACCGATGATGTAGTGCGTTTAATGTAAAAACACGATATAATATTTTTATTCACCGATGATGTAGTGCGTCTAATGTAAAAACATGATGCATTGTGTGTAGTATAAAAATACGATGCAATGTTTATTAACCAATGATGCAGCGTGTTTATATTAAAACATAATATAATATTTTTTATTGACTAATGATGTAGTGTGTTTAATTTAAAGTATGATGCATTGTGTTTAGTTTAAAAACATTATGTAATGTGTTTATTTTAAAAACATGACGCAATTTGTTTAATTTTAAAAGTATGATACAATGTGTTGAATTTTTAGATATCCGAAATTTCGACATCTGAACTTTCATATATCCGAAATTCGGGTATCCGAGCTTTCAGGGTTGGGTAGTTATTTTTAAAATTTAGGGTATTCGGGTATCCGAATATCCGAAAACAAAGTTTATTAGTCAAAAATGGTTATGAGCTTTGTTTAATGTGTTTAGAAACAAAACTAGTGTGTATTAAGGATATTTTCATTCTCGGAGCAAGCAGGTTGATAATTCCATGTTACAATGGTGCCCTCCTACTTCTGGAAACTTAAAGTTCAATGTTCACGGGTCAGCTAGAGGCAAACCAGGCTTGGCAGGAGTAGGGGGTCTGCTTCGCGAAAGTTGTGTGGGTGTTCTTGCCATATTCTCTATTCTCATTGGTGTAACTTGACGTATCTTTAGGCTTACAGGTACTTATGTCATCCTCACCACTACGACTTCTCAATTACTGATCACTTATGCTCTTATCATACCTGAATAAAGAAGTGTCACATGCCTTACAGTAAATTAGGATGTTATCATTGAAATAGTCGTGTTTAACTGACAATCGAAGAACTTAGTACAGTTGTGAAACATTCAAAACTGTTTCTAATGTTTGGGGCACATTGAAACTAATTATGTTCTTCTAATTTATTAAGGGTCAAACAATCACTTTAAAAGTAGTTGCCATAAAACCGATCGTAATTATCCGATTAACATTTAACATATATGTAATGCAAAATTCATCCCAACTAACTTTGTAGGTATCTACTGTCCTATAGTTTAATCTTTGCTACACAAAATAAATAATTGAATCATTCCTATTTTCAAGAACATAACTGTGTACACTAAATTAAAACTACATAACTACATTTTTATTTTGTATGGCATTTATAGATCTTCAAATTAAAACTACGTACACTAAAAGTAATTTGATAAGTAATGACTAGTATAAATATGAACGTAATTGACATCAGTTCGGCCATGTCCCTCTGCGCATCTTTTAATTGTTCATATTGATCAAGGAAACATAATATATTTTTTTTAATTTCGGTTATGTTTCATTATTAACATAGTTATTTTGGTTTCAGACCAGTCGTATTCTTTCCCAGTTGACTCCCTTGTCTCCGGGTGAACCTCAATCAAAAGCGATGTATATGAAATTGATTAAAAGGATATTATGAATCATTAATTACCATTGTTAGTTCGATTATTATTAGGTGTATATAAAGATTGAATCGAATAATAACAAACTATAAACTTATAATAACGAAGAAAATGAAAATTCAACGTAATTGAATGTAATAACGGATTTTAAAAAGAAAATGTTACCTGAATAAATTGATAGAAAACTGAGTAAATTGAAGAATCATATTGAATTAAGATTGATTAGCAAATGAGATTTTTAATTGAAGTGAAGTGGAGGTCGGAGGTTGCTAGGGTAGAGATAAAACGTAAATAAATTATTGTTAGATGATGACATCAAAAGAGTAATTTGTATATTATAATTTAATATTTAAGATATATATATATATATATATAGTATCATGATCTAAAAAGAAGATAATTTTAGGTGAGAAGATGGAGAAATATATATTTAAAACTATGATTAATCAAAAAGCAAATATTATTCAATAAAAAATGAATAGGATTTCAAAAAATGGATTATGTGATTTAACAAACATTCATCTATGATTCAAAAACATTGTTATTAATAAACATTTTCCTGAATCAAAATGATTAATTTGCTAAATCAAAAGGTTAATTTGCTGAATCAAAGGGTTAAAAACTCTCCTCTTCCTTCTCCACCAATTTTTCTTTCTCCCTTGAACCAACTCCTATATGGTGGGGATCAAGAGGGAAGCAAAAAAATTAGGGAAGGAGGGAAGTAAATCTCAACCTTTGATTTCATCATAAATGAATGTTGTTAACATTGTGATGAATGTTACTAAAAATTTTACATTCATCACAAATGAATTTTAAAAACATTTTTTTTATGAAGAAATCAAGGGCTAAGATTTGCTTATCTCCTTCTTCAAGATTTGAAGCTTCCATATGGATCCTTCCTCTATATATATTTATATATATATATATATATATATATGGGGATCTAAAGAGAAGCAAAAAAATGAGGGAAGTAAGAAAGTTAATTCCAACTCTCTATTTCTAGAAAATTAACATTCATATGTGATAAATGTTACTCAAAATTACAACTTAATATTCTTAAACATTCATTTATGATGAAATTAATGACTGAGATTTACTTTCCTCCTTCCGCTATATATATAAATCCACATGAATAGTATGGCAAATTTGCATATAAAGGAAAGGAAACAATAAAATTATATGCATCTCTATTGTTTCTTCTTCTCGATCGCATACAAACGCAAGAAAGAAGGTGAAAGCCATTTTTTTAAACTCTTTTAAAGAAAACTAAAACATACATGTATAAATAACTAGCCTTGTACCCGCGTAAAGTAGCGAGACCGAATGATTTGGTTTGACATCATATTTATTAATGTTTGATGTGTGTGTTTTCTATGGTGTTTATTATGTGTTATATGTTCATATGGTAAGTATGAAAGAAAGATAAATAAAACTATTGTGTGAGATTTTTAGTTAAAAGTGTCCGTTTACTTTTCAGGTTTATTATTATATAAGTAAGTTAAAGTGAAATGAAAGGATAAAATTAAAAATAATATAAATTAAATAATGAATATCTACTTTACTTAATCTTAAGGTAAAAATATAAAAAAAAAATAAATACTTTATATATTAGCATAGATACTTATCAAATGGCATGTTTAAACTTTTAGATTTGGACTCTATTTTTAACACATTTTAATAGCAAAGAAGACTCAAGATGTAATCAATTTTGCTGATCTGTTTCCATAAAAAATCGAAAACCCAATCTCACATGCATATAACTTTCTAAAGTTTCTGTACAAGAATTAAAACAAAAAAAAAAGGCAAAAGTAATATGCATTACTCTACTTTCATTAACTTTTGTTAAAATCGATCATATGCTTAAAATTGGACCAAGATTCCCTATTATGGAGAAACAATGACTGGACCACGTTAACTATAACAAGAAAACAAGCTTTCTACATAAGAAATTCATTGAACAAGGAAGAGAATGTACCCAATTTGAAGCTTATACACGAAGCTATGAACTTGTCACTTTCTCTTCCAAATAGCTTCACTTTCAGTTTAGTTTTTCTAAAATTAATGAGTGCGTTTTGTTCGTTTCAATATGCACTATCATTACTATCATCATTCTTTTTATTTATATTAATATATAATACATTTTAATACTTTTCTTTAAACATAAATTTTACAATATTGTTCATACAATTACTAAGATTTTATTTAAAAATTTATAAAAATGATTAACATACCCCTATTAACTATTAAATTCTTATTCAAACATTATTAAACCATAAACTAATTAATTTATGACATTTAATTAACATATCCCTAATTATTAATTATTAAATTCTCATTAATACAAACATTACTAAACCATAAACTAATTAATATATGACATTTAATTTTAACATAAACTTTTCTATATCTATAGACTATTATATTATATGATGCATTTGAGATGCTTTTTAGAATTACCATTTAATGTAGGTAATGTTTAATTACAAAATACAAAAGAAAAGAAAAACTAAAAATAAATAAATTAGTAGAACTTAAACCTCCAGACTCAACAAACGACTCCACAACTCTCAACATGTCCATTTAGAACTCAAAATCTGGCACTCACAACTTGCAACTCGACCATTGAATTTGCAACTCACAATCCAACCATCGAGTTTGCAATAACATATTATAATATATTTAATCTTCGTCATTTTGTTACAATTTTCTTTTGAAAATTTATTAAAAAGTAATTTTTCCATTTACAAAACAGTATTCTTTATGTACTGTAATATAGTTTTTGATTTGTAAAATAGTTCTAAAAAAATATAATACTACATATTAAATTAATATGAAACTAATATATTTTTCCGCTATATTGTACGAGTATTCTTCTAATCATTATTTATATACAAAAAGAACTAAAGCCTTAAAATGGTGACACAAAAGCTTACTATTGATGCATTTTTATGATATTTCATTTTAATTAGTTTCAATGATTTTTAATTTTTTTTTCTTAAGACATAAATCAGTAAATATAAACCTTTTATTATAATTAGATCGTCTATATAATAACTAATGATATAAAATGAATATATTCCTCCTTATTGTGACACATTATCATCTAAACTTTCAATCTTCTTATTTTATATCTTAGTTACAATCATAATGTATTTACATATGTTATACAAAACACATTAATAACTTAATCACAATCATAATCTTATTATTATATATGTTATATAAAACACATTAATAACTTAAAAATGACATATATACACCTTAAAATGAACCCATCCAATAAATCTCTTTAGTAGAGAAAAAACCCTTATTGTTTAATATCTTAGTTACATCATAATCATATTACATATGTTATACAAAAACATTAATAACTTAATCACAATCATATTCATAATTAAAATCATAATCTTATTACATATGAAAAAACTTTTAAATATAACTTGAAAAAAACATGAAAATACTTGTAAAAATAAAAATATGATATAATTTGAGAAACCATGCATGGACAAAAACTGAAAGTACAATAAAGAATTGAGACATAAAAACCAACGTTAAAAAAAAAGGGACATAATCGAATGTATATTGTATTTTTAGATAAATAACCCTTAAAATAATAATATCTCCTGATTGTTTGAAAAATCAATATTTGTAAGCAAAAATTGTAAAAAATATATCTTTTTAAACAAAAAATTATAGATTAAGTTTCTATAACCTCCTTCAAATTTGTCGTATCTAGTATTTTTCAATACATTCACATCTCTCTTTATATTTTCTCTTCTTTAGTACACTCTTTCTTTTTCAATCTTTATATTTCTTTAACTCTCTAATTATTTCATTTTCTTATTGTATAAAAAAATAGTCATACTACGTATAATTTGTAATGACATGTCATGCATTCTTATAATAACAAGAGTTATACTACTTCTTGTGTAAACTATTTCAAATTTAGTCATTGTCATGTCTACTATTTCAACACGAACACGTCTAAAACTTATGAAGTGTTTTGTAGTTTTATTTTATTAAATGCTTGAACTCTTTTATCAAAACAATTTCACTTTCTCTATATATTTCCTCTACATTTTAAAAAGGTTTTCAATCTCTTACAACAGTTCAAATGTAATGTTTTAAAAGTTTTTTTACAATAAAATCTTTAAAATAGTACTTTGCATAAGATACAATGCCTTTTACAATGAATAATTTTGGAATAATTGAAACCTTTTCCTAAACAAAATTTTAATATGTGTATAACTTTTAAATAAATATAATTTGAAATTTTTAGTTTTCATCTGAGATATCACTTTTTTATAATTCGAAAGTTAGTCATTTAACAAGAAACAAGGTGTTAAATGAAAAAGTGGCTATGATTTCTAAAAAATGCAATGAAAACTTTTTTTATGTCAAAACAAAACTAGGTTCATATGGTTATTTTTTTAAAAAACCTTTTATTTTTTTCACATGCATGATTGGAATTATCATTACATATGTTTATCTTTAGATATTATCGATTTTATCAACTAAAGGTTTCACAAGTTATTGTTTACATAATCTAAACTAATATAATCTATCATTAATAATGTATTCTTCATTAATTACACATTATCATTGTTATGAAATTCTTTTTCCATATTACTTAATTCTTCAAAGGTCTTCCTTCAATTCACTTTTTCATATTACATTATTGAAATGAGTTCTATACACATATTATTTAATTGTGGGAGTTTCATAGTCGATGAATATAACAACAATTATGAAGGCTTAACTAATAGTTAAATTGGCTATATGAAATTATAGATTGTTAAGTATATGAGATTTTATTGCTGTCATTTGATTTCTATACATTTAAAATTTTTCATTGGGTCTTACAAATAATTCTTATCCACATATTCTACTATTGAAGGTGTATCAAATGACACTCTAATCGAAGTGCTGATATTTGACAATAGTCGAAGTTAAAAAAAAAAATAAGCTTATGTTACATCCTTAAAAACAATACATACATAACATCGGAAATACTAAAATCAACCAATTTGAGTGCATACCCTACATCGCACGGCCTAGATACTTACTAGTATATAAATAATTTTGCAAATCCTTCGTGTTTTTATCAAATGAATTTCGACACGTAAGGCTGCTTAACTACAACGTATGTATATTGTGTCAGATTTTTCAAAAGAGGCCTGAACTTTGAGACTTGTTTCCCTAGAAACCCTAGACATATTAGCTTTTAAAGTTTGTCACTTTTAACTCTAAGCATAAGTTCTCTTGCATTTAAATAACATCTATATGAAATAATATATACTTTAAGATACTTTATTTCATTTCTATATGAAATGATACTTTTAAGATACTTTATTAATTTTCTTCAATTTTTTTATTTTTGTGGGAAAAATCGAGGGTATAAATAATAGTTTTCATACAAGACTTTGTGTAAATGTAACGAAAAGATATTTGACTATTGACGCTTTCTGTAAGTTTGCTTGTTCAAAAAAGAAATAAAGAAAAAATGTACATTATGTATACCTCTTATAATTAATCATACAAATATTATCAAAATTGATTACAGGAACTTACCTTGAAGACGATCGCTTCCACAAGGGGCCACTAATAATATTATTAATTTTATGAAGATATTTATAAATTTATTTGGTTATTTAAGCGTTTGATTCCCAGCTTACTTTTTTCCTTTTACTTTTTTTACTAATATAACACTATAAATTTATATGTACAAACATTACTAAGTTTAACAATGAATCCGCTTAACAACTTTTATTTCTATGTATGTGTAATAATACATGCATATGACTAAGGGGGTGTTTGGGTGGGCTTATTTCATAAGCTTATTGGCTTATTACGGAAGCAAATACACTTCAAATCTTTGCTTATGCTTATTAGCTTACTTGTGCCCTGAAACAATAATCTCTGTAAAAATAAGCCCACCCAAACACTAGAAATTAGCTAATAAAATAAGCATAAGTAAATAAGCTGTGTAAATAAGCCCATCCAAACACTCCTAAGATCAAGTTTTTTTATTTTAGGAACTGGTTGGTATGGTACACGCAATCGGGGCATTGGCATCCATTGTTGGAGTTCTCATCTACCACAAGCTCCTCAAAGACCAACCCTTTAGAAAATTGCTGTTTTTCGTTCAACTAGTGTACGGTCTCTCTGGGTTTCTCGACTTCATGTTCATCTTACGGTGGAACGTCGCTCTTGGGCTTCCTGACTACCTATTTGTGGTCTTGGAAGAATGTGTCCCGCATTGTTTCCAGGGTTAGGTGGATGCCTATGATGGTTTTGAGCACGAGTTTGTGCCCAGTAGGCATTGAAGGCACATTTTTTGCACTTCTAATGAGCATCGATGATCTTGGTGTACTTACTTCTAAGTGGGGAGGTGGGTAGTTCTTAGCGTGTTTCACGTCACAAGAACCGACTTCACAAACTTATGGCTTGTGATTCTTATTAGAAACCTTATGAGATTTGTCACATTGGGTTTCATTTTTCTTGTCCCGAATACGGGTCGTTTGGACGTACACAAACTCCACAGGATGTTTTGCAATCAAAAAGCAAAAGTACAGACATAGAAACGAACAATGACAATTTGCAACTATTGCCCTTAAACAAAAGAGAGGAGGCTTGATTGTATATTTTTAAGTCAAGGAAGATTTTTGAACTCTGTAACTTATTTGGTATACAAATAAATTTACTATATCTTACTGATATCGATCAATACTATACTGTGATGTAAACTTATTAGGGATCTTGAAAAGAAGATAGTATGTTCAAGCATGAATGAGTAGCATTAGTTTCACCAACTAATACTCGATATAATATATCAATGCCAAAACTACAGAACATAATACATACTGACCACTGCGCAAGGTCGATTCCAGTTTAAAACCATGCAGAATAAACAGGGGTAATATTCAGAGTTTAGTGATAAGTATAAACTCTGTACCACACGTTCATAACAAGATTGGTGAATAATGGGCCAACTTACTATAGCTTAGTCGGGCTGAATTCTACTCATTCATTTCATGGTGCTGGGTGAGTGCAGAATCACTGGGCCAGTTTCTTCAGGTGATTGAACATTCGGTTTCTAATCCACTGTCGGTCATTCGGGAGATATGCTTGAATAGAATGATCATACCTGGAAGGCAGAGTCGCGTAATCATATTTATTTACCTCTATAAATGAGAACACGGAAAACAAATAAAAAATAATAAATTTGATAATAATAAATAATAATAATAAAAATTGTAAGTTACTCAATGATATAACAGTTTAGCCATGGATGTTCAATGGCGGCGAAGAAACAAGGGACAGCACACGTTTTTGGTAATTATTTAGTGGGAAAAGAAAAAGGAAACTCACACTAACGCACTCAAGTCAGCAAGGCCGTCAATGAAGTTATAGAGATCTTGGATGTCATAAGTGATGTTTCTCATGGTTGGATTCAAATCTTTGAGTTTCCTTTCATATAGCGCACATATACCTGCAAACAGCAAGTAAATGTAACATGGCAAGAATTACTGTACATAAGTACATTAGCACTGAATATAATTTAGTTCATTAAAAAGCCTCTAATAAGTTATGAGCATCATGCTATTCATAACATTAGCTACATAAAAATAAACAATGTAATATATAAAGGCAGCAGAAGAAGATCCAAGGAGAAAGAGTGCTATCATCAATATTAAACAAAAGAAAATAGTATCTTGATATCATAGAAATGAAAGAGTTAATACCTCAGAGTAAGGAATTCATTATTAACTCATATTTTCCACATTAAACATAAGAAAAGATATTGATAATTCGTGACTACCAAGTGCTCTATTATAATTTAAACAATATATCATAGAAAACGTGCAACAAAAAATAAGGTTTTACTTAAAGGTATAAGCGAAAGAGTAAGTATACCATCCATAGCTTTACTTATTGACTCATAATCCATGAAAGTCCGAGTTGCTCGGTTTTGAGAAGGCTGCATGAGTATAATAGTGTGCCTGTTCGACTGTATTCAAAAGAGATCACCCAAATAAGCAACTACCAGAAATGAGAAAAGATATACATTATCTATGGATACAGAAGTATCTACTACACACAAAGCCTACATTTTGACACCACGTGCACTAAATTCTACGATCCACAAAAAGAAGCTAGAGAACATGCATCTTGCAGTTATAGGCAAGCAGCCAACCTAACCACCATGAAGCAACCACCACCACCACCAAAAAGAAAGAAAGAAAGGTACATGTTTCATCAACTTATTTTAGGGGTGTTAGGATCTGCAGTTTAAATTTTGTTATATGATTACAAGCAGGGGCAAGACTCGTTCTACAATGTCTGGATATGCAAATTTGCTTCTAATTATATAGGGGTCAAATATCAGTTTTTATACTAGCAGCAAGAAAAATGCTTATCAAAGGGTAAACTAAAATTACCCAATTAACTTCACTTTTAACTTGATTCAGTAATCTTTTTTTTCCCTATCTCACAAGAATGAATGTCCTATCTTCACAGAAATTTCCGTTTCGTTCATTTTATGAACTAATTACTTAAAAATCATAATTTTGTCTAATACTCCAGGATCAACTGTTTATCTAATATTACTACTTCAAACAGTAAAAATACAACAAAACGCTATCTCCTACTGTCCTTTTGTTTATTAAAAATGGCTATCTAATGATGATTATTCAAAATTACATACTCACTCTCCTAATCACCTCTATTATCTTTTTACAACTTTATTTTCAATTATAGCTTATAAAACAACTCAGAACATAGAAGAACATAGGACTGAAAGCTATTTCAAGTGAGCTAAATTTTACTAACATATATACAGCGCCACAAAACGTTACAAAATTCTACGAAACATAATCAATTTACATATTCCTATACAAGATAATAAGCATCAAAATTTGTAAGTAAACGCCCAAGAAGTTTCTCACCATTT
Source organism: Logfia minima (assembly GCA_963921325.1). Lineage (NCBI taxonomy): Eukaryota > Viridiplantae > Streptophyta > Magnoliopsida > Asterales > Asteraceae > Logfia > Logfia minima. Next base: position 31,657,818 of record OY992769.1, read on the forward strand.
TGAGTTGACCCAAAAGTTGACCTAAAAGTTGACCCAAAAGTTGACCAGGGATTACAATCTTGTTCCGCAAGGCTTGTGTTTGCTTGAACTGGGAATAAACTGTGTGATGATGCTGGGCTTTAAAAGTACTCGTAGTAAATTACTTCTATCTACCCCCTGAGGTTTATAGTTTTTCTAATCTCAGTCCCTGTATTTTTATCAAATATTCTTTCAAACATTTGTCACGAGCAGCAAACTGTAAGGGGCAAAATAGATCATTCATATTTTGATTCGAGTGTGACACCTCAAAAGGACTGGATCACTCAAAGGTGATTTTACATTAGAATGTTACACTATTGATGTATAACATACAACAGTATGATTTATATATCAAAAAGTTTGATATACAAATCACCTCCTAAAAAAGATTAAGAGCTATAAAAGTAAACTAGCATCGGCTTTTATATCGAGCATTGGATGGTGCATACTTATATATTAACTGTACTCACATCTGATATTTGTGAATGAAGTTCGTAAATGTACATATTAAATATAAAATTACACATATTTTAAAAAAATTATCATATGTAATTACTTGATCAATACATTCATATATTTGAAACATGTCATTTATTTTATACATAGTTAGAGTAAACAAGCTTGGAGTCACTCAATATCAATTACAAGAACACAAATCTACAAGAATTGACCATACTGAATTCAAATTAAAAAATAACAAGAATCAAAATTCGTGAACAATTACACAAAATCAACCTCATCGCATCACTCAAAACATCACCAATAATCTATATTGTTCATCAAGATTTATATGAACAATTTACAGCAAAATGAATAAGCTAGGGTTTTAATCCGGAGAGAAATATATTTTGTCAAAACAAAAACTATAAACATAATAAAGGAAAAAGATCAATCAATCTTTAGTTTGACCCCTACAACTTGTATTTGTTATAAACCTGCACAAAACTTACTTACCATGTTTACACTTTAGTCCTCATTCTTCTTAAACTTGCAAATAACACACTAAACAAATACAACATATATCCAAAACAAGATTGACACATTTTACACATTACATTTTTGACATTCCACATCAATATTAATTATGGAACAAGTAAAACATTCTTAACTTTTTATAAAACAAATCATGTTGACCTCTACCGATCCCTTTTGTAAAATATTAAAGTCTGAATCCATCTTTTACAGTTTTAATTGTACTCGCACTGATCTTTTCTCTTACAAAATGAATGTCTATTTCTAAGTGTTTAGTTCTCTCATGAAGCACAGAGTTGGCAACAATTATGAATTGTTGGTATACTATCACAATGAACACTCACATGTAACAAGCTAGTTACACCAAAGTCATTTAGAAGCTTCAAAATCCAAATTACTTCACATTTAACAGATGCATAGCCATGTATTCACCATCAATAGAGGACCTACAGACAGTGCTTTGTTTCTTACTTTTCCATGAAACAAGAGAAGATCTAAGAAATATACAAAACCCAGATACTAGTCTTCTAGAACCTAAACACTTTTCCCAATAAGTATCAACAAATGCAATTAAAGATAAAGAACTATACTTGTCAATTAAAACACCTTTTTCTTGAATTGATTTAAGACACCTTAAGACATGGAAATCAAGTTTCAAATGAGAAATAAGAGGTGCGTGCATATATTGACTTAAACATTGCACAATATAAGCAATGTTTGGTCTTCAGAGTGAGATAATCAATTTACCTACAAGCTTTTGATACTCTGTTATATTTTCAAGCAGTTTGTCACCATAACACTAGCAATTGATAAGTTTTGATCCATGGGAGTGGATAATGGTTTACTTCCTAATATCATGAATTCATGAAGTTATTCCATGCAATATTTTCTTTGTGTCATACAAACACCACTTCCGGTTTCAAAAAATTTAAACCCAAAGAAGTATTTGAGCTTACCTAGGTCTTTAATTAAGAACTTTGAACTTAAGTAAGTCTTAAACTTATTTATTTCATTCAAGTTGTTCCCTGTAATCACAATGCCATCAACGTACACTAGTAACACAAGAAAAACATCACCAATAGATTTAATTTACAAAGAATAATTATTCTTACTTTGGATAAAACCATTTCTTTTTTAAGTGTTCGTTAATTTTTCATTCCATTGTTAGCTACTTGCTTCAAGCCATATAATGACTTAACCAGTTTAAAAACTTTGGTTTCCCCTTTGGAGAAATACCCTAAAGGCAATGACATATTGATGTGTTGAATTTAGTTATAAAATTTATAGCTAGAAATACCGCGCTTAGACTATCAAATAACTAGGCAGTGTACCCCGTCGATATGGTAGTAGAGCTTAGGTAAGTCCAGTCTAACCAACATGACTATATAATCAAGAGTGTATAGCAAATGTAATTAATCTAACAGGTAAGTAAATTGAGGGGGGGGGGGGGTGTTTGGCAACCGAGTTATTTCTTTGCAAAACTTATCTAATTATCTGAAACTACGCAGTTGGATTCTTAAGAATCAGAATATGAAAAGAACATTCACTTAGACTAGCTTACTAATGATTTTGGGGTGTTTATAAAAACCAGAGTACCCGGCGGGTACTTCCAATTCCCACCCGGTTTGGCTTCTTAATTCCAACTTTATTCTCAAATTGGAACAGATGAGTACCTGACGGGTAATAGGAGTACCCGGCGGGTAATATTGACTCCAAAATCTCTGATCACAATTTCTCGGTTAAGCATGAATGTCCCGTTTAGGTTCATAAGTAGCCGACAGGTAATAGCCCTGGCGGGTACTCCTCCTAGAATTCTGCAAAACCCTATTTTTTCTACATTTTTGCTCGTTTCTCCTCATAATCGACTTCTAACTCTTAAAAACATAATTTCATCCTTTTAAGTATCGAAAGTCTACTTAATTAACAAGAATCATCAATATAATGAGGGATATTTCCATAGATAAACATGTATAAATCGTGCAATATCACATATAAACATCTTAAGTTAGATCCCCATATAGAAAAACATTATTAATGTCAAGATGAAACATAGGCCAACCTTTATTCACAAGTATATTAATTAAGCACCTAAGTGTTACCGTATTTTCAAAAGGAGAAAATGTTTCTTCATAATTCAAACCTTCTCTTTGACTATAACCTTTAGCTACAAGTCTTGCTTTATATCTATCTATTTCACCACTTGACTTATATTTATTTTATAAATCCATTTGCAACCTATAGGCTTGGCAAGTCAGTTAACACCAAAATGTTATTCTTATTCAATGCTTTCTTTTCTTGGTTCATAGCCTCAACCCAATGTTTATCTTTACAAGCCTGCCAATATGTGGAAGGCTCAAGACTCTTATTCAAGTTTGTAACAAAGCACATATTTTCCTTACTTAAATTACTATAGTTAACCACTTTTTCAATTCCATACTTAACGTCACCTTCAATTACAAAATCATTTAACCTAGTAGGCATATCAAGTGTGCTTTCTGACCTTTTTAGATTGGTCTCTACAATTGGTATTAGTGTATTTGGAATACTTTCCGTATCAGGAGAATCAGCATAATCATGAAGTGTTGCATATATCAACTTCTTCAGTCTACGATTAGCATCATAAGACCAAAATTTGAAAATAATTACACAAAACCAACCTCGCTACATCACTCAAAACCTCACCTACAATCTATATTGTTCATCGAGATTTATATGAACAATTTACAATTAACCAAATGAATAAGCTAGGGTTTCAAGCTGGAGAAAAAGATATTTTGCCAAATTAAAACTATAAACATAATAAAGGAAAGATATTAATCAATCTTTCAGTTTAACCACTCCAACTTGTATTTGTTATAAATCTGCACAAAACTTAATTACTTACCATACATGATACAACACATATCCTAAACAAGATTGACACATTTTACAGATTGCATTTTTAACACTCAGTACTTATGCCATTAAAGGCCACGCTAGTAAAATTATAATATCAATGATTCATGTGCTTTTTCGATATCTCTCTGGTTCAATCAGCGATACATTTGAGACCTTCTCATCACATTTGCAGTACTAGTCTGTGAAACATCATATTGAAGATTATCGAGTTCATGAAAAAAGAAGAAAAGATAATATGTTGATGGAATTGAACTTGACTGATGTCCAAAGGAATCTGGATCTTTAGTTTTTTATACACGGTGCTCCAACTAAATAACTAACTCGCAAACAGAATTACAGGACCATAAAAAGATACAACTAAGTAACCACTCTAATTGCATAAACTAAAGTTTCACTCAAAAGCTCTTCATGTTCATGCTTCATATAATCATATGCACATTACAAAAAGAATTTGCACTCCTATATAAGTTCTACATATATATATGGAAAAAACACTGCTAATCGTCTAAAATACTTTAAACAAATTGACTTCCGAAATCTTGGAGGTAATTGCAGCCGCGAGTTCTGTAGTGAAATTAGGGTCTTTACTAAGATAAGTAGCCATTTGTTGAACCAAAACCTCATCAATACATGGCGCTCCCATAGTCAAACTGGACCTTCTTTCGTTAGTCGAAATCTCACATTTGTTGGCTAGAGCGTTTATTGCCTCTTGCTTTGCACTTCTATGGTTGTGCTCTCCCTCATAAGTTGCGACTACAACACCAGCATCATCCACACTTCTTTGTACCTGATAACAACTCATTAGTATATATGCTTATTGAATCTTCACTGGTTTTTATTGAATTTCACAAGTCTAAAGTAGGAGCTAAGTTACTCAAAATTAAGAGTTACTGTAATTTTGGGTGCTACCAATGGTGTTAGAGCAATCACACCAAGCTGACACAAACTGGATTGAATATGATTTGAAAGTAATTAAGCGAAATTATAAAATCGAACCAATAACATGTCATCTTATCAATATATAATCGGATCAAACCTCGTCGGGATCGATACTCATGATCCTCGTTATCTTTCAAATTGATTTTATGTCCTTTTTATCTTTTTTTAATGCGTCTTAAAGGAAGATCCGTCGATGCATGTTTTTACCTTCTTCTTGACTGGGCAGCTTGGTGCGTAAGAGCACCGATAGTAAGCTCTGGGAGATGAGTTATCTCTAGTCACTTTTTGACCATATTTTCGCCATTGATATCCGTCCATCACTACCTATAAAATGCAAACAACCCTTTTAATTCAATATATTCATACTTCAATATACAATCACGTACATAAACTAGTGCTTATTTGATAGTTTCATGCTAAAAAAAATGAACAAATTAAGTACCAGGCTTTTATCGGACGGATCTGTTGGTATATTAACTCTTTGAATTCCTGATTTCTGTAGATCCCCTACATATGGCCTCTTCCACAAGCTTTGTTGAACTGTCTCATTATCAAACTTTCTTTTCTTCGGGTTCGACTCTATTAATTCTTCTTTGTCTTGAATTAGTTTCTTGACATGAGTTTGTAGAGAGTTGAAATTGTCCCATACAGTCATAAGCATCTCTTTTAGCCTCTTGTTTTCATTACTTATCCGACTTAAATTCCCAACCGTACGATTATCAACCTGTTCATACATACACCATATATTTATATTATAAGTCTAGATGTGATATTTTAGAAGATAAGATTAAACTTCCTTTATTTAAATGGATTTCGAGTCGAGTAAAAAATGTATAAACATGGACATAAATTAGTTAATTGTCCAAGTTCAAGCCTATATCTGAAACCTTGTAATCGTTTCGTAGCTCTTGCTAGTTTAATTACTAATTGCCTTTCAAAAAAAATATTATATGTTAATTTTGTTTCCAAGAAACCAAAACAAACACAGACCTCTTTATTATTTATTATTCATATGAAAATAGTTTCAAATGTGTGCATATAATGAATCGACCACAAACCTCTTTTTCAAACGAGCGTTCCTCCTCCTCCTTATCTTCATCATATAAATCCGACTGAAGTTCTATAACCTTAACCACAAGTAGTAAAAAACTGAAGTTAGATTGCAAGTTCTTCTTCTTATACTAGTTACCAGTATATTCGTGCCATGCGGTGGAAAAACAAAAGTTAACTGTACATGGTAAACTGATAACGATATGATGGTATATGCCGTTTTTGTTTTTCGATGGATTAGTCACGACGTTTAGAGACTTGGGGAGTAGTAGTGACGAAAGTGAGTAAATGATGGATACAATCTAAAGAGGGCGTTACAAAAATTCACCCATTCCTATAATAGAAATTACAAAAATTTAACATGACTAAAAAACTTTCGAAAGATCTAAATCTAAATGAATTATTATAGACTATAGATATATATATATGTATATATATATGCGTTAGATTACTTACTGAGGTATCATGATGAGTTATGTGGGAAGGATTAAGATTGAGATCTATGGCAAGTGATGTGGCCACCATTATTATGGATTAATTGGTGGTGGTTAATTGAATTGAAGGATTGTAATATTAATTGTTGAAAAGATTGAAGTTGAGATCCTCAAATGTTCACGCTTCTTATAGACATGGCCGTGAGGATATAGTCGTTGAAGTCAAAAGTCTTGGTCTGCCGGTGGTTTTGGTAAGTGGTACGTGCACGTATGCTTACTTCCACAAAAGTAACGATTTTACCTTATAAAATACTATCACTTGTAATTTTTTATATACGCATCTATGTAAATACTAATCATCGTTTATATATATATATATATATTCTTTAACTTTGGGTACACATCTTATGTGCTGCTAGCTACACATATTTCATCACCAATTATATAATAGAATTAGCTTGAATCGGGTAATAAGTTATAAAATTATATTATTCTTTTTGTCCGTATATAGGTACGATTATGCGTGGTAAACTATTTTTATGTAATTAATAATGACTATTCAGATCAAATGGTCATTAATTTAATAGTATCGAAATAATTGACTCTTCAATTATGAGATCGTAGATTCAAATGCAGAATTTAAATAAATGAATATATTTGTAATGATGTGTTTGACTTAGTATTTCAAAATTTATTTTGGGACAAATCAAAAATAAATATGTTGTTATTTGTTACTTGTTTAATATACTATATTTAAGGTTTATGATGACATGAAATACTTAACGATAAATATTAAGGGTTAACGTGTATGTTTATAGCAACATATTTTTTTAGATGCTTCTGAAGCTTATTTTAAAGAAAATACTTACACTCTTACACTCTGTAACCCTTAACTTTCAAAATTACCCTTTTTTACATATAGTTGCATTTAAATTGAGTGCAGCTATAAGCAGATATAATTTCTCGAATATTATATCAATCAGCGTCTATATATAAGTTGCTTATTACTAAGTAGTTATATGTTGAATATGAGTGTTGAATTAAGGGTAGAATGTTCTCGTTGAATATAATTATCATATGGTCTTTCAGAAATCAGGAAAATTGTTTATGAAGAAATCGTAAAGACAAAACCACCTAGCCTTACTTGTGTTTATGTGTATCTATATACATACGTAGTAGTTAACACGTACTAGATATAATGATAGATAGGTACGCACATACACATATTGATCAACATACACCAAATACATGTAACCATATATAGTGGTGGGGTATTTTTGTTTAGTTTAAAGTCTTCAAAGTAATTCAATTTGAAAGATTAGTTCAAACCATCGTATACTTTTTCATCACATTTTTATCTTTATATTATAGTATTTATTTAATTCAGAGAGATTATCTAATTGTAAAAATAACTATATAAAAATTATATCTAGTCACTTATTAGTTTCAATAATTACGTTTTAAAAAATTTTAAATTAAACTTTACTCGAATATAAAGACAAAATCGACGTTTACTTATTAATATATTTTAAAGTGAAAATATTGTGTTTGAAAAAAAGCTAACATAATTCGAACAGAAAAATAATAAATAAATATAATACAGTAATATATACTACTAGTTAAGTTTTTCTATTTCGGAAGTTATAAATCTCCACTTCTTTTTTTGTCAATAATAACCAATAAACCAACGATCTTTTTGAACTAAATATTTTTATCGTCATACAGTGACGTTGTTGTGTCGACCTTTGGAATCAATGAAAAATCAAATCATCACATGACTTAAAAAGAAAACTTCCAAATTTCTTTTCTGCAACTAACTTCAAAGTCGATGGGAAAGCTTTTTGCTTTCAAAATTGCATAAAAAAAATAACGACAACGTATGTGCGGTTAAGCGTGTACAACTATCAAACATTTCTAACATAAACAATGGTTGGTTCTCATAGTTTACACATAGAAACATATCTAGTATTTGTACTCTATCTTGTGTACTAGAAGTTTAAAATCACAAAAGTTGTTGCATAATTGATTTCTCTCTCATTACTTTTTACATCTCAGTTGTTAAATACATTGAAATGATCATTTTAATCATTGTTAAAAATTAACTATTCTTTCAATCATCTTCCACTATTAACATAGACGGTCCCTTACCTCTAAAATCTCCTTAACAATGAGGGCTAAAATGATCATTTTAATGTATGTTATGATTGAAATGTTAAGCTTAATGAGGAAAGGACCATCTATATAATAAGTTTTTTGTCTTGGACATCTAATGCACAACTTAATAAGAAAGGGACCACATGTATAACTTTGTGTAAATCGCAATATCCATTGTGTAAATCACAAGTACCTGCAACTAAGCCTTTCTAACAGACGGTTCACAATTTTTCCAGGTGGGAACTACTTGAGTTGATAAGCTGTCTTTATTAGTGGAGACCAGACCTAATTTTTATCATTTCTAGCATCGTGTTCACCGCAAATGACATCATCTACACGACGTCATTAAAAAAATTGCACCATTAAGTGGGCATGCGTTCACACGATATATTCTTGATATACCTTAATTCACGTGTTGTTATTAATCGGTAGTTTTTGTTCTTTGTAAATCATTTATCGTGCATTGGTATTTTGTATTTTTAAATGGAGAAACGATAAATGGATATAGAAATTGGTCAAATATTGATCTAGTATCACACGTTAATCATTCATGAATTCACAACAAGTAAGAAATACATATTTGTTTTTGCATATTCGAACTAAATAAACCTGAATTTACTTCAAGGATATGATGCAAATTAATGTTAACTGTCTTGAAAGGATACTTATTTTTGGATCTTGTCAATGTTTTGTTTCTTCAATAGTCCTTTAAAAACTCAGCTTAACCTTGTGTAGTTGATAATTATATTTCCACGGTGTCTTTTTTAATAGATCCATCAAAACGGTACAATAAATAATTGTATTTTTTAGTAAATCTATCAAAAATCATAATGAAAATACAACACCCATAGTCTATATAGCAACTACAGTTTAATTATTCTTACCAAATTAGACGCATACTTTATATTTTGTATATAATGGTCAACAACGAAAATACAACGTGTACTTGAATCAAGATATTAAATTCATTGCACTTTTATGGAGTAGGGTCAAGCATGTTGAAATGTATCAAACCATTAACGAATCTTTATAATATGTATTTACTTTTAGTCGTCTTTATTGTATGTATTTAACCTTTTGAAATACATGTATGATGTATTTAATCGTGTATCATGAGTTATGTGGGAAGGATGAAGATTGAGATCTATGGCAAGTGATGTAATCACCACTGTTTTGAAGGATTATTTAACCCGGTTGAAACAGAACCCCATTAGAGTTGTTTATGGTTCTTATTGAAATGAATAAGAGATTCAAAGTCAAAGGTCTTGAATATACGAGGAAATGTACGTTACCTAATAAGACAATTTGATTAGTACTAGTTATTGGCGGTGTCCATACAGGTCCACACTCCGCATGTGCACATAACGATCGAATATATGAAATGAAAATAATTTATAAACGACTTAGACCAAGACACAAATAATGCAATAAAGTAATATCTATTTATTTTAATAATAGTTTATGATCAAGTAACCATTAGATGTTAATGTAAATAGTTGGTAAGATATGTTTGAATAAAAAGCTACTAGCTACTACGTTTAATCTTACACGTAGATCTGAGTTGGCAAAATATATAGATGTGTTTAATTAAGTGATCTATATCTATCTATATCTATATATATATATTATTTAATATGATTATAAATATCTTACTTTTTATAACTTTATGTAATGCTTTGGAAAATACTTTTGAGACAAGTTTCATTTTAAGGACTCTTGAGTCAACTAAATAACAAGGACTTTTGTTTATGTATCCTCTGAATGTTGTCGAGTTGTATGGTTTGTATCCATTCGTTATTATAAAAAGTAAACCGCTCTACTGTATAGTCATTGATAACGTTTCTTTTTCTTCAATACGTCATGCTATCGATAACATGTGACGTTTGCATTAGTGAGTCATTAGAAATTAGTCATGTAGTGGAAAATTAAAAAGTAATAAAGGACATGCACATAACAAAAACCTTATTTATTTCTGACTTTCGAATTCGTTCAAGAATAATACAATATAATAATAATAATCATAATAATAATAATAATATTAAAACAACTATTGGGCTTTGTTTAAATCGAGTAGCTTAATGGGCTAATATCGAACACTTTAAGCCCATTTGATATGCTTTTGTATAGATTGGATCTGGGTCATTTGTCAGACAATGTCAGTCACGTGCACTTCTATCATAACTATGTTTAATTAATGTTGTGAGCATTATGACGATATGAATGTGCATGCTTTAAACAGTATTTTGTATTTTGTATTTTATTTTCACATATCCAATGTTTTATTTCACAGTATTTACTAGTACAAAAGTTTCATTTCAAAATTAGTTTTACCTATTAACATCCTTTTTGACGTGTAATTTAAATAAATAATAAATAAAATGAAACCAAACAAAACGAGAAGATGTCATATTTAAATATATTATAAAATTCGATCGGATTCTATATATATATATATATATATATTATATTTTATTAATTAAAATAACGTGTTATATAAACAAGTGGGTGATTGTTTCGGATTCATAGAAATGCTGTGGTGGATCTTGAATCTTGACCTCCGATTATGCAAGAGGTGAGGCTTAGTTGTAAATATACTAATCCTTCACTAAATTGGAATATAACTTTAACGTTAACCTAATTAATCGTGCTTTTTTGTTTTTTTTTAACGGCAAAATTATATTAACAAAAAGAACTATTAGCAAGAAATTAGAAGCTAAACATATACAATCTATTCTAGAAATGAAACAAACAACACATTCTAGTTAACATAATTAATTGTGCTTAAATGGTGATTATAGATTAATGACTTTAAGACAAAATTATTAAACTTTTGAGAATACGTTGTTATCACATAGATGTAACGTTTATTAAATAACACATTTTTAAGGAGAAAATTGCAACAAACCGTGTTGTTTGAAAGCGATTATACCCTTGAAAATTTCATTGACAACTAACACATTTGAATAGCTAGGTCATCATATAATTATTATTTGAGAAAAATTACACTTTTTGTCTATTTGTGGGTTTAATCCTTTTTAATAGTTTGTCCTTTCATCCAGGTTTAGTTAAATATTTAATCTTAACAATCTACTTTATTATTTGGCATTGTCCTAAATCTAAAATATAAGGTCACAAAAAATAATATTAATTTTCCAACTCAAACATTATTAGTTACAACCATATCATAAAAGTTAAGTATATTCAATAGCAATTTTTTTAATTACTTCGTATTATTATTATTAGAGCGCATCGAAGTATTAGATTGTTATAATTATTTTTAAAGAACAGATTTGGGAGTTTTGAAATATTTTTTAGAAATTGAAGTGTCGCAATCAGTTTCTGATATCTGTTTGTTACAAAGAAAGTACGTTTTAGAGCTATTGTTTAAGTTTGGCATGACTGCTTACAAATAAATAATCATTTCAATAGATATTAATGTCGTGATTACATATATAACTAATTCTAAAAGAATTGATCTTCCTTTAACCAATTTGACTGAGTATAAAGGTTAATTGGAAAATTAATTTATTTAAACGTTTACTAAACCATTAAATTTTGAACTATTTGAAGATACAAAACCAAGGAAGGTAGGATGTGGATTGTGGTGTTCTGGCGTGTGAACCGAGTTCTTTCGCTAAGGGTACTAAAGTTTGTATAGATTGTGTTACCTTCGCCTCATACTTTCACGTTTGACAATAAAAGCCCCTGAAAACTTGTATGTTACGTTTTTTTCATTAAATTTTTTGAAGAACAACTTATAAGGTAGACCCGCGATTTGAAGTTTTTGTGGGTAATGAAATTATCCGTGTTAATTGTTAACTTTAGTAACTTTGAGCATTTATATTTAACACGAACTAAAATATGCATGTTTACAAGTTCTACCATTTTTCATGTTTCACCTCAAAAACTGATCTTTCTCAAGTGATTAAATTTTAATATTTGAGCACACCATCAATGTTAAGAAGCATTGTATTTACCTTCCCTACTCATGTCATCCCTCCAGAATGCTCTCTACAGAGTCTAAACTTTTACCTTTCTTGGCCATCGATTAAATAATGTTTTACCATGTTCAGCTTTACTTCCGTTCTTGAAATTTTCTGATAACTTCCTCTATCTACAAGGTATTCAACCAAATTTATACGATACCGTTTAGGTTGGCGCTCCCGTCCATTTCAAATTTCGTCCCGCACCACTCTGTGTCTGTGACTTCAATGAGTAGTTTCTTTTTTTCTGTGACAAATAGCTTGCATTATGTTTCTGATGAATGTGGATCCTTTATGATGTTGTGATGGTACTCCATATATGGCCCTTTATTTCTCTTGTACGTTGTTTTGACAAGTTTTTTCCGATCCGTAATTATCTGAAAATTCGGATTGAAATAGTCCCTCTACAATCACACGCCAAATGTTTTGACCAGCAAGCGAGCTTGATGCCTTGATGTAAGCAATATGGCGATTCTCCTTACATCACATTAATTTTAGAATTCCAGATGAAGTAAACTTGTAATTCTATTTACTAAGAAAACTGTGTGCAATTTACGAGAACCTGACTTGACCCGTTTCGACACACACAAAAATTACCAATCTGCATGGCCCGAACGTTTTTTCACCTCTAACTATAATTACTACAAATTTGTCTACGTTCACCATAAGAAAGGAACTAATACTATCTGATAACTGACTAAAAAGAAGAAAGAATATAATCGAGATTAGATTTTTTTGTAGAGGATAATGTACCGTCAAAGAAGACATGTAAACTTCTATAGCATATTCCAGTGCTCTTTAGTACTATGCTTCTTCAACACTCTAAAAAGAATGACACAATTAAAAATATCGAATACATATCATTCAGTAGCTACCAATTGATTGCTACAAACCCGTATTCCTATATTATATGAATTAGAGTCAATATGCCTTCTACTAACATTTAGAAATCATGTCGCGTCTTACCTTTCATGCGCAGCTCGAGTTCCTGTCACAATAAAGGCAGTGGTTAGGCTTAGGTAAGGTGACAATATCAATCTTCCAATTAGTTATGTACAAGTGATTGTTTCCTTTTTAATAACTGTATGAAGTTTTCCAAGCACCAAATCTTCGAGTCAACTATTAAAGCTATCAAGAGTGAATGTAGAGGACACAAAATATCCAGGGGACGAAGAGGGACCGGACTCGCTCTCATTCATGGCCATGGGCAAAACCACATATTATAAGCTTAAGATGAACTTACTGTATTATTAACTAAAGTATCTCAACGTTAAATCCAAAGATAATTTGTTGAAAGAGAACTGATTTGCATAGTCGCATGATCACATATCAAAACAACGACTTAGTGCAAGAATAATATTATAAAGATGAAACTGAATTCATCTTCACACCCTTATTCTTCTATTAACTATTAGTAAATCACTATTAAATAATGAAGTCCGAGAAAATTGAAAGAGGGAGCGAAAAAAATACCTTTTAATCGTTCCTATATGTATCTGATAATTGAATGTTCTAGGCCTTCAAATTTGGGCACTCAACTTACATAACTAGACCTTCTTTGGTCGAGAACAGCCCACAAATTAGACTTTTACTAAGCCCAACAGAAATTGTCAGCCCAATTAAACACCGTCGTAACTCTTGATCACAAAATACACATGTTGAAAACTCGCATCGAGTTGTTACGTTCGTGCATTAAACCTGTAAATAAAATGAAACCTTAAGAACCTTTATACAACAATGGCGTCTGAGGTACCACCAAAAATCATCACCGAGATCCTTTATCGTCTTCCGTTGAAAGCTGTTGGTCGTTTCAGGTGCGCTTCAAAGGAATGGCTATCTCAACTTTCATCACCACAATTCATCAAACCCAACAAAATACACTCAACAGAACTCACATCATATATGTCTCCTACTGAGACTTCTCACTCTGTTCACTCCCACTAATTGATCACCATGAAAAAACAGTTCTAAGACCAACAAAACTTTATTTAAATTCGTCTAATGTCAAGCTCCTCAATCTCCATGGTTCTTGTAATGGCCTTGTTTTGGTGTCATCTCAGGACTTTCAACAAAACTATTTGCTCATTGTTTAAACCCAATGACCAGGGAATTCACTGAGGTCACTAGCGAATCTTGAATATTTTTATTGAGGGGTTAAAATCGTTCTAATATTTTTTTTCTCAATTGGAGGGGCCACATAGAAAATAATATTTTTTTTAACCCTACATAAATAGCACAAAATTTTGAAGGGTGGGACCCCCCTTCTATGACTGACCTACCTGAATACAGTTTTAAAGTGATGGATGATATCACAAAAAGGTTAAATATGATTGGATTTGGTTATGATTCGTTAACTGATGATTACAAGGTTGTTGCAATCTCCTACATTCATTTTAACTACCTGATATCTCCTGATTGTATGTATATTTATGTTTATAGCCTTAAAACTAATACTTGGAAACGGGTGATTGATTCTCCTCACAATCATTCTTATGGAAAGAGTTTTTCTGGTGTTTTTGTCGACAGGTTTCTTCATTGGTTTGCTAAAAGGCGTTCTGATAAATTAGGGGTAATTTTAGCCTTTAGTTTAGCATATGAGAAATTTAATGAAATGCCTTCTCCCGATGTCGATATTGTTGCTAAGTATGGTTGCAAACTTGTTGTTCTTGGTGGAAAGCTTGGTAGAATTTTGTTGGTGAGGTTTGGTTGATGAATGAGTATGGGGTAAAAGAATCTTGGACTAAAATTTTACTTCAAGGACCCCGTGAATATCCTATGTTATTTCAACCAATGATTTTTTTATAAAAATGGCAAATTTTTGGTTGTTGGCTACAACGAAATGTTGATATATGACACCGAAGGAAGACATTTCTCAAAATATATTGAAATTTCTCATAAAATGCAGCTTACAGATCAAGGTGGCTATGTTGAAAGCCTTGTCTCCCCAAAACTCTCCAGAATCAATTAGAAACCGGTACTTCAAGCAAAGGTAATTAAGGCTTTGTTTGTATATGATTCCCATTCAATTTTCACTTGCTGATATGGGTTTGCAATTGTTAATTACATATTACATTACATTTACATATATAGATATATCGCTACATACAACATATCAAATAAAACCATGTAGCTTTTATTACAACTTTGTATTCATAGGGCCAACATCAACTTTCATGAACTTGGTACAAGTTACAACCGATTAGAGTACATGTGGACCACTTGGTTCAGGTGGTCCTGATAACCCATATGGGTTGGGAGGTCTGGGGTGCATTAAGGAACCGTAGCCTGGTGGAGGACCAGGGGGGTGAGAGGGAGGCCCGAATGGACTGTGAGGACCTCCTAAATCCCCAAGACGACCATCCATCGCGCCTGGAGGTGGACCCAATAAAGGAGTAGTTGGTTCTCGTTCTTGTCGACCACCAAAACAATCTCGAAGTAGCCAACAGCAGCATAACAAACTAAGACTGTAACATGAACAAAACAAAGGCATACAACAGCAAAGTATTATAACCACAATCATAAGTTTATAACTACAATCATGCTCACTATTGACATAGTATCTAATTTAATTTATGTTTTTCGCATCACTTTTTCAGTGATATATATAATAATGTTAATTTGGATTTGGAGACCAAAATCACTCTCGCACCCGGAAAAAAACCCCATAGAAAACACACCCTTAGGTATAACGAAAACATGTTAATGAAAGTACGGTTGAGAGAAGCGAACTAACCAAGAAGAAACGACGTTACAGCAACTACCAAGGAAAGTTGTGGGAGCATAAGAGCTGGGTTCATTTCTCGGCCACATCTTCCGACAAATTGCAAAGACAAAAAGTTGGTGGTGTTGTAGTAATTTTAGTATTCCCAAAACCTTTAGCGGCAAGTTTTGTTTCCATACACTGAAAAATCTCAATTGTTCTTATCTTCTATTTTTCGGCCCAATGGCCCTACAGTTGTTATTGGGTCCAAATTTTGGGTCACCCATGTAGGCTATTAGCCAGCAAGCACTACTGTTTTAAGTACCCCATTAGACTATTTGAGTAGGCGTGAACAAAAAAATCGAAACCGAAACTGAAACTGAAAAAAAAACCGAAATCGAAACCGATCAAAACCGGTTTTTTCAAAAACCGGTTCGGTTTTTCCAAAAACCGGCGATTTGGGAACCGGTTTGTATTATAGCCGTTAGGAACCGGTTTGTAACCGGTTTTTCCGGAACCGGGTTGAAAAACCGGTTTTTAAAACCAGTTTGAAACCGGTTTTTTGAGCTGTTACAATACTAGCCGTTTTTTTGAATTTTTGACCGTTTTTTGAGCTTTTTTTTACCATTTTCCCATCCTAAAACTAGTATAAATAGATACCTTGGGTTTGGTTTAGTCACAACACTCAATCTTGCTAATTCTAGTCTTTAAACACTTAAAACGCTTACGATTTACATACGAAAACTCTCAAAAAATTCTCTACTCCTCTCAAAACGTTCTCGAAACGCTATCAAAATGGCAACTCAATCTTCTTCAACTTCCACCGGTGTTGGTTCTTCAAATGCACCAACTATTGTTGAAGTTTTGGTAACCAAACGAAATCCGGAGATTTGGGTTAATTACGACAAAGTGTTATTGTCGGATGGTTCGACTAAGGCATTTTGTAAACGTTGCGGGAAATTTTTGAAAGCCGAATCCAACTCTACTTTGAGATCACATTCTACAAAGTATTGTGATGGAATCAAAAGTAATCCCGAGTCGGGTCAAGCAACTATGTCACGGGATGGGGGTATTTTTGCATATCAAGCGGAGCGGTGTCGAGAAGCATTTGCCGGCTTTGTGATTCAAGAAGCTTTGCCGTTCAACCACTTCGACAACCCTCGGCTTACTAAGGTTATTCAAGATACTCTTCAACCGCAATATAATCATGTAAGTCGTCTTATTCTTAGACGTGATCCTTTAAAATTGTGGAAAAATGCAAAAACTCAACTAATAATCGGTTTTGAAAACTTAAATACAAATGTATCATTAACAACCGATGTTTGGTCGGCTCCTCATGGTTTGCCCGGTTCGTACCTTTGTGTTACCGCACATTGGGTTGATCCCTCAACTTGGCAAATGATGAAACGTACCATTGCTTTTGAAAACTTTGATTATCCTCACACGGGTAAAAACTTATTTTACATGTTACGAGATGTAATGAAAATGTTTAAACTAGAACAAAAGGTTTTTTCAATCTCGTTTGATAATGCAACTAATAATACAAACGCCGTTCAAAGGTTAATACTAAAATACCAACCACCTTTGAAAGGCATTTTCTATCATAGTAGATGTGTTGCACACATCATTAACTTGGTTGTGCAAGACGGACTAGCGGTTCCACAAATAATGGTTGTAAAAAACGCGTATAAAACTATGTTACAAGATATATTTTGTTCGGGTAAGGCTAGATACAAACATTATATGAGATTATGTAAAGAAACGGATAACATTTTTTTAACCCCTAATTGGGATATGCCCGTAAGATGGAATTCGACTTACAACATGTTTATATGTGGTTTACGGCAACGCGACACTTTAACCGTTTTTCATGATCTACTTGTTCAAAAAGGCCTTGCAACATCATTTTCCTCCGAATGTTGGGAGGTTATTCAAAAGATAACCGAATTGCTCAAAGTTTTTAAAACGGCAACTACTTTATTATCGTGTGTTTATTATCCCACAAGTCATTTGGTACTTAAGCAAATATATTTAATGAGTTCAAAACTAAACGAATACGAATTTTGGGGTGATGTATATGCAATAATGGTGGCTCCCATGAAAGAAAAACTAAGAAAATATTTTAGAGAAATACCACCGGTAATTAGTTGTGCCGCCGCGTTAAACCCATGTTTGAACATTTCCGGGGTCGAATTACTTATCGATAACATTTGTTTTAATTTGGATTTGAATGATGAGAATCCACTTTTTGCACAAAATACAAAATCATATTTTAACAAATCTTTTAAAGATTTGTTTGGTCATTATTTTCAACAATTTAGTTCAACAACAATGGTTTCTATAAATCCGGCTTCCACAATGTTTGCTTCATCTTCTTCCCAAGATCCCGAGATTAACTTATATAATAGTTTAAGACAAGAAAACCATAAAAGGGCTAGGGGTGATGGTGACCAAAGTGCCACTAGCGAATATGGGAGATATACCGGAACGGATTTTTTATCCTCAATACCTACCGACGAATTCGCAAATTTTGATATTTTGGCTTGGTGGAAAAGGAGGGAATCTCAATTTCCCATTCTAACAATCATGGCCTGAGATTTACTAACCGTCCAAGCTTCTACGGTAGTTTCGGAATCCGCTTTTTCTCTTAGTGGAAGGGTACTATCTATACGAAGAACAAAACTCACACCGGCCTCATTAGAGATGTGTATATGCTTGAAGGATCACTTAGACGCCGCGGAACGCATACAAAACGTTTCCAATCTTGAAGGTGAATTGGAATACGAAAGAGATATACACGATATCGAGGTGGAAGCGGGTATGGCAATATCACTTTCCGATGAAGAGATTGCTCTTGATGAAGCTTCGCGAGAGTCTTCCTCCGAAGAAGATTTCGACATTTGAAGACTACCCAAATTGAAGATTAATAAAAGTTGAAGATTTTTGAAGATTATGAAGAATATGAAGAATTATGAAGACTTATTGGTTTAAATAATATTTTTATGAAGATTTAGAAGACTTTGCTTTAAGTTATTGTTAAGTTATTTTTCCATACATAATGTACTAACATTCTATCGGAAAAAATTTGAAGAATTTGTTGATTTTCCCTAAAACGCTTAACGCTCGAATAAGATTGAATTATATAGAATTATTGGTTTAAATAATATTTTTATGAAGATGTAGAAGACTTTGCTTTAAGTTATTGTTAAGTTATGTTTCCATACATAATGTACTAACATTCTATCGGAAAAAATTTGAAGAATTCGTTGATTTTCCCTAAAACGCTTAACGCTCGAATAAGATTGAATTATATAGAATTATTGGTTTAAATAATATTTTTATGAAGATTTAGAAGACTTTGCTTTAAGTTATTGTTAAGTTATGTTTCCATACATAATGTACTAACATTCTATCGGAAAAAATTTGAAGAATTCGTTGATTTTCCCTAAAACGCTTAACGCTCGATTAAGATTGAATTATATAGAATTATTGGTTTAAATAATATTTTTATGATGATTTAGAAGACTTTGCTTTAAGTTATTGTTAAGTTATATTTCCATACATAATGTACTAACATTCTATCGGAAAAAATTTGAAGAATTCGTTGATTTTCCCTAAAACGCTTAACGCTCGATTAAGATTGAATTATATAGAATTATTGGTTTAAATAATATTTTTATGATGATTTAGAAGACTTTGCTTTAAGTTATTGTTAAGTTATGTTTCCATACATAATGGACTAACATTTTATCGGAAAAAATTTGAAGAATTCGTTGATTTTCTCTAAAACGCTTAACGCTCGATTAAGATTGAATTATATAGAAAAACCGGTTTCAAACCGGTTTTTCAACCCGAACCGGTTCCAAACCGACCCAAACCGGTTACCATCGGTTAGGGTTTTTCCTCTCCAAAAACCGAACCGGTTACAAACCGGTTTTTGAAAAAACCGGTTTTTGTCTTCAAAAAAAAAATCGGTCCGGTTTGTCAACCCGAACCGGTTTTCCCTAAAACCGGGTTTTGTTCACCCCTATATTTGAGGATGGGTTACAGTTTTTGTTGTTTACAGAAAGACGAGAAAAGAAAAAAGTCTCAAATTAACAATAATTTATGTTTATATAAAGTACGCCGACCTGAGTAACATTTACAATGCTTGAAACTAAGACGAGCTTCTTCTCATCATTCCCAAAATAAAAATACAAATAATGATAACAACAAAATGCTTTACCTCACCTCTCCAATTATAAATATAAAAAACGTTTTCCCGAAATCCCACAAAAAGCATTCGCCCATTTCCGACTCATGTTTCTGGCATTCACTTTTCCCTGGACCGACCCGAAGTCTTATGCTTTGATGATTTGGAAGTAGAATCACTGTGTTTCTTTCTCAATGGCCCTCCTGCAGAGGCAGGGTCCACCAACGGGCCAGACCAGGTCTGTATAGGTGCTTTTCCATATGAAAAATTGGAACTGAATGCCACATCTGGAGGATCAAAGTGTTGTGATGAACCCAGTGGGTACCCAAGTGTCCCATCCTGGTGGGGTGGAGGGAACTTCTCGCTCTTACTCTTTGCATTTGCATGCGTGATTAACCGTCGTCTCTGCCAATAAAACAGGGAAAATGATTGGTGTGAAAAACATGTAGTAATATTAACATAGTAGTTCGACAATATTGTACAAGTAAAAATAATGGTTAAACTGGCTTGAAGAAAAACTTGTACGAAGCAAGTAAAAGTTTATGCTAATCTGAATTGTGCTTTCCGAGCCCTACAAGCTACATAAAGCCAATCACAATATAATAGGTGAAATTTTATCTCATTTACTAATGAATTGGTCTATTTAGGTTGGCTCTTTATCACAAACTCGTCAAAATGCTTCAAATAGTACAATTCAACAAGAAGATGAGTAGGAAACTCGAAAGTCAGCCAAAGTCTACTTTAATGCACACAACCTCCGACATCGTTTGATTCAGAATTTCAGATGGATTGAGATCCTCTCATGTTGTGTTCAACATGAGAGGTCATGTTACCTCACATACAAAAACTGTGGGTCCCATACATAACATTAATAACTATTTTTTCAATGTAATTAATAACAAGACATCTCAAGTTGAACACAAAATGAGAGGTCTTGATCCATTTCAGATAGTTCGGTTTACAATATTATTGTAACCATATTGTTTCAGTAATCATATTTAACGCATTGACTAATTTTAAAAATGGACAAAAGAAAGTGCCAGAGGTCAACCCAGCCCAAGCAGCGATGACACCCTAAAATACCCGTTTCAACCCGAACCTGTTTTGACCCATTATCCAATCCACCCAACCTGTTCATCTAGCAATTTCTACATATAACATTCAATAGAACTTCCTGTCTATCGATTTAGGTTTACCATACGAATAAGGTTAGACGTATAACAAGCTAATACTTGTCAAAAAAATGAAGTTTTTACAACGTACATCAAGGTTTGTTTGCAGCTCAGCATTGGCTTCAGGAGCAGGGATTGCCCTTGCAGATCTTTCACGTGTGCGGGTTTTCTTGGCACCATCAGCGTTGGATTTACCAGCAGCTCTCAATCTACCAAAAAGATTGAAGCTTGAGTTACAATCTTAGTTAATAAGTGACTTAAAATGGTTTAATAAACTCGATATATTTCTTTTTGGGGTTGCTGAAACTTGTCATTTCTATAGTGAAAACCCACACTGCTCACCTTCTAGCTTCTTCATCACGTAGTTTAGCATCCATCTCCTTGCTGGGTGGATATTTTGGAAGACTTGAAGGATCACAAGCATAAGGTTTTGTTGTAAAGAACTGAAAAACAACACATAATATATATTAGTATAAAATATCAAAGTCTACCGTGAATTCTACAGTTAGTATGGAATTAGACATGTAAAGTTATATATATTTCATAATTATGTATTAACGGACGAGGTATACCCTGTTCAGGTTACCCGGGGAGGGCGAGTCTCTGACTCGGTAGTACACAGCCTAACCGGATTATCCCCGTGACCATTTCCTACCCTTTCCCTTGCCAACCCCAAGATGTGCAGCTAGTGAGGTTCTAACCTGAGACCTCTTGTGAGGACATCAGGTCGCCTTACCACTAGGCCACCTTGATGATGGTTTCAGAATTATGTAACTTACTAGTATATCACTCAATGACATGAAGGTACTGCATTATGGTGGAAAACTATGTTGAGAAGAATAGAAGATGCTAGCATGGGGATTAAAAGGCCTGATATGTAATAGAGGGATGAAGATTACGAAAAGCTAAGGAGATTGGGGTGTGTTTATAATGTGTATTGTATAAGTATATATATATAAACATATATAAAATCAAACCAGCAAAAAAGTACTCCGTTAAAAACAGAAAATAAGAATAATAATTCAGGATCTATACATCAAATATGCAAGATAATATACACATTTAAACCTTGGTCCTCTCATGCTTTTACCTTTACCAATTAGACTTGTACTTTCTATTTAATAATGTAAGACTAAAATATAGCTTTTTATGATGTTCTTTGTTTCTTGTTTTCATATTTGAACTTTCATCTCATTCTAGCATACTGCAGCATCACCTAATATACTAGATAGTTGAATAAAACATTCAAATTTAAACTAATAATCTGTTCATAGTTGATAAATATAGGTTGTATACTTGTATTAATAACCAGAACATAGGAAAAGTATATTAGAACCCATTAACAACAGCATCCTTAACGGCTTATCAAAGTTGAGTTCAGATTTGAACTAAGAAACCATGAATAATGTAAAAATTAGTAGAAGAGAGGGAACCTAAAACATACAGAGAATAATGAAGTTAAAAGGAGAGAACAAACAGATGTGAAAGGACTTCCAGTATACCATTTATTCATCTAAAACATAACCAGGGTATATTAATTAAGTATTTAAGTCACCCACCACCACATCTAACTTTGTTGCAATAATATTAATAAAACATCCAACAATTCGCCTATGATGTAAGAAAGAATTATGAAAAGTGATTGAAAGCAATCACGGTAGAACTTGTCTTTCAAGAAAGAGAAACAAAAAGAAAAGTAACAAAGCAAGACTAGATATTATTTTTATAAGGATACTCACTTCACTTCCTAGTGCAGCTGTTGCAGTTAGACGTTCAGCTGGATCAATAGCAAGAAGGGTATTAATTGTTGGAAAAGATGATGGTGGAAAGTCTTTAAATGTCTCTTTTATGCATCGTCTGTATGACTGTTGGGGCTTAAATATTGTTGCATGTGGAAGCTTTGACTTCTTCCAATATTCTTCAGAAGGAGAACCACATAACTTGAAGATCTTGTGAAGCTGCTCCACCTTCGATTAAAAGGAGTAAAAAGTAATTACTAATCAGACATGAAGTTGTAAAAGAAATCACTAGGAGGCAGTCAAAACATTCCAAGTCCAATCAAATAACCAAAACTGCATGAGAAAATGAGTTCAAGTAATGAACACATTTAACTTCCAGCATTCCACAAATTTCAACCTTGCAAATAGACCTAGGAAGATAGGCCGGCCGGGCAACTCACTGAAACAGTCCAGGTCAGGTTGGCCAGCCCACCCTTTTTGTCTTAATTTACATATAACTAATGTGTACAACAGTACAACCTTTTGTATCAACTTTAAACTAAATCTTTAATTAACACAATTTAAAAAGTTGTATACATGAAAATAGACTTTGGGAGACTTTCAACCTGTTTGACCTGTTCCTTACCCCTATAAGCTCAATTTTTTAGTTGATCCATTAGAGATCAACATACCACAAATCAACCCAACAAGTAAATGGGTCAAATTTGACACCTGTAGTTGCAAAAATAAACAAGAGAGATTGTATATTACCTCTGTACGACCAGGCATGATAGGTTTCCCAGCCAATAACTCTGCTAATATGCACCCTGCGCTCCAGAGGTCAACACCTACACCATAATCAGTGGCTCCAAGAAGCAGCTCTGGAGGTCTATACCACAATGTAACCACCCGACTTGTCATTGGTTGCTTATGGTTAGGATCAAAGAAAGATGCTAAACCAAAATCAGCAATCTTCAAAACCCCAGCGTTATCAAGAAGAAGATTCGACCCTTTGATATCCCGATGTAACACATGGCGGTTATGACAATGTTCAAGCCCAGACAATAATTGATGCATGTAACACTTAACCTACAACATTCAAAAATGGTTAACATCAAGAAAGCGGAGATTTTTAAACAACATTATCAGTTAATTCAAAGAAAGTGACAGAATCTAACCTGAGGCTCTGTAAATTTGATTGTAGGACTGGCAGCAAGTCCAGCCAAATCATGCTCCATGTACTCAAAAACAAGGTACAAACTACAAGACATCCTTGATGTCACTAACCCTTCCAATTTCACAACGTTTGGATGATCAAGACGCCTTAATATCAAAATCTCTCTAGCCATAAATTTCACACTCTCAGGCTCCAAATTGTCAAACCGAACCTTCTTCAATGCAACAATTTTTCCTGTCATTGTATCTCTAGCTTTGTACACATTACTGTACGTACCTTGTCCAATCTAACCACAATGTATACCATAATCAACAATCAAAATAACACCTATTTATACATATCAAATATTTTCTTACCATATCGAACAATTGATCAAATAACATTACATACACTTCAATTCCAACACATAATTCATAGTAAACTGCAGCATTACTCATTACCTTGTCGATTTTCTCGAAAGTATCAGCCCTGCGCGGTGTCCAACCATTGATAGCCTCTCCAGCAACTGCAGATAACCAAGCTGGCCAACCAGCAGCAACTTGTTCACCATGAATGTTTTTAGGTGGATTACTTAATCTTGGATTTTGTTTCGACCGCCTTCTTTCACCTCTTTGCCTCACCCTCCCCTCTTTCTCCCCCTTCTGATTCACTCCATTCTGTGCCTCCTCACCACCACCATCATCACCGCCATCGTTACCGGGATTCGCAATCACATCTCCTCTACCAGAATGAACATGTATACCACTATCTCTATTAACCTTTTTCTCTACAACAATCTCAGAACTCACAGGTCTAGAAGACGAATTCTCTTTACCAAAAACACACCCCATCTATACACACATTCAAAACCCTAACACTAACATTCATTCGTCATACACACCTGAATAATTACAACTAACAGCATATTCCAAACAGCAATGAATGAACTGGAATAATGATTTCAATTAAAGATGCGGTAGTTGACGATATAAACCCTAGATTTCCTTTTTTATATATATAAATATAATATATATATATATATATATATATATTGCACAACAAAGCGAAGGCAGCAATGATTCAGATGTATAAAGTCCACAATTAATGGCGGTCAAAATCAAAAAGGTGATATAACTGTAGCTTAAACAAAAATGTAATTGAATTGAAGATCTATATGAAAAATAAAAATAAAAATAAAAATTGTAAAAGTTTTAGAGTTGGTTTTGTTACTTACGGTGACGACTTAGTTGAACAAGGGGAGTGGTTTGGTGGATTTGCAGAGTGACAGACAGACAAGAGGGAGTTGATCTGCTCCCTAAAATAATGGTGTAATTTATTCAACTATTTGTCAAAATCAAAGTCAAAATTATATCATTTTCGTCAATATCTAAATCTAAAGTTATAAACTATTACTTTCTAGTTTTTTTATTTTTCAGCATGTACGATTTAGTAGTATTCGGAGGTCTCTTTCGTGAGAGTTAAGTGATAATATTGTAATAATGTGTTGATCTTAATATTTGTTTATCTAAGTCAATTATTTTTTGTTAGGATAATTGATCGATTAGAAACTGTTTTCGGATCACTCACGATGATATCATGAAAAATTAAAAAATTGACTGGTACTTCAGCATAAAGAATGAAAAATTGAATAAGAATTGAACATTGTTTAAAATGACTGAATAACTGAACTTATCAACATAATGTTAGTGTCACGTCATTTCTTAACTATTAATATAAACACATTTATAGTTTTAAAACACAATAATAATAATACATTACATTATTAATAAAAATTACCTTAATTAAAAAAAATTGTTACATTAATAATAATAAACATACATTAATTATAAAATTTGTGTTACATTAATAATAATAATATAATTAATCTGAATCCGTGTCCTCGTTCGTGGGTTCGTGAGACCTAACAAAATCTCATTTCACTTCTTTCGAATATTGTAAAGAAATACTTGTTCGTTGTGTGGCAAACTTGGATTAATCAGGTTGTTGAAAACCTTAAACGCCTTGAACATTGATTTCTTTTTGGACGTCTTGGTTAATATTCCCTTGTTACTTGTTGCTTATGCGATTCTAAAACCTTGGGGGCAGACCTCGTCGGCAGAACAACCTGAGGAAGTAGCATCTTATGAACGCGAACTTTTTTGGCTTTTGCAACTTTGAGCCCGACCGAGTGGGTGACGGATCGATTTGTCAGTGAATAGATGGTCAAAGTTCAGGTTGTCATTGGTCGGACATATCGGAGCGTCTTCATCTTCAAGATTAATCAGCACTTCTTCCATGGGTCATTTATTGTTCATAACACCTTCTAGAAAAAAAGAACTTTGGAATATCTTTTAAGATAGGCCATGCCAACTTATAATTAAAGTTCCTTTTTGTACGATCTTTGAATACTTCACGAGCTGCCAACATAATGTTTGTGTCGTCCATATCGCTTTCCCACTCATCTTTAAACTTTTGGTTGAGACTTTGAAAAAGATTGACATCTCGCTGGAATTTTGACCATTTACCAGTTATTTGATCAATATTACGTTTCGTACCAACACAACTGTTGTAATTTTCTTGTATGACTCTCCATAAAGAGTCACTTGTTTGTTTAATTCCATATCACTCCATTTTGAAAAGCGTCGACACACTGTTCCGCCAAAATTTTACTTACTTCCGAGGTCCACAACACTTTTGACGTTTTTTTGTTGGCTTTGTTTCGCCACTTTTTTACCTTTTTCCTTTCTTTTTCCTTTCTTTTTCCTTTTGGCCACAACTTCTGCATCGGATTCGAATTCTCCTACCGCTTCAGGTGGTGGTGTGTGGACGTTTTCAAATTGATTTTGATTTAGTAGTATTTGTGGGTAATAACTGGATTGTTGGGAATGTTGATGATACCATTATTGATTTTGGTACCGGGATCATGGGTCTTTGGGTGAGATTGAAAATCGATTGGCTATAAGTGTGAATTGTGCAAATTTCATGTGATTTGGTGAATGATTGCTTGATTGGGGTGCGGAAGATGAATGCGCCGGTAAATATTTCGTATTTGGGGTAGGATTGTTGATTAGGTAGTTTATTAAATTATTTGATTGTGATTGAGAATCGTTGTGGTGTTGTTTAGATATTTTTAAGTGAATTTGTTTGATATAATTTGTATGCAAAATAAGTAGAGATTGTAATAATTGTGTGTGAAAAAGAGTGGTAATTATTTAATATAATTTATGTGTAAAATAAATAGAGATAGTGATGAGTGGTAGTTGTATATATATATATATATATATATTTGAAAAAGTATTAAAAATTAAATTTTTTTATTAGTCATTATAGTCACCTGTTGGAAAAGTAGACCCTGCGTGTACCCGCCCTAGCTCCATCTCATAAAGAACGATCGCCAAAATAGCGACCATGCCTATGGCGTCCTGCCAAAGGCGGCCGTCCTTTGGCCTAAGAACATAGGACAAGATCAACCATAGAAATCGATTTTAGCACAACTAGATTCGTACATAGTAAAAAAAAGTGTCCTTAAGAGAATGTTTAAAAATGTAATACCATAAATTAACAAACAATTACGAACACATGGAGTGAAAGTGTTTGTTCGTAATTGTTTAGATAATTGATATTTTCACCATTGGGAAGGACCACTCGTCTTCGACTTGAAGGCCCACCTGTTAACTAGCCAATGATGAATTTTAATAGAAAAAAAAATTGGACAGTCAAAAATTCAAATGAAAATATATAAATTATTAAAATGTAACTTTTCAGTTTTTCTTTCTTTTTATGTTCTCTTGATAGATATCACAACGTTATAACAATTCTAAACACAATTTGCATCAACTTTCTCACAAATTTTATACCATCTGTTTCATAATGTTATACCTTTTTCACAAAATTTATAACTTGTTTCTCACACTTTTACTAACAACAATCATCGTTCAAGATTTCTAAACCAAATGATTTTCTTGTCACACATGATGCAAAATCATTCAAATGCTCGCACTTCTTCGTGTAGCCCGTAAACTCCAACAACATCAAACACAAATTCACTATTTCTGTCTATTGGAAACATGTACCAAGTACACTAAAACTTCCGACAACCATCCAACATGCATGTTCTCTCAATAGAATACGTTCCAACAATAATCACAACAACTGTCCCACCATCACAAAGCTCAACTTCTTCCCATGAAGGAGAGGCCTAAAAAACATCACAATCCTCTTCCTCTCGTAGAAAATGGAGGAAAGCAAAAGGCCAAGAAATTTGAACCCATTGTAGTCCAGATGACGAGTTACTTTTGGCCGAAAATTGGATCACTATTTATGAGGATGTGCAAACCGAAAACTAAAAAACCGGCGACTCACTTTCGTATCTTGTCATAAAAATGAGATTTTGAGGTGCAACAAAGACATGTTGTCCTCAAAGTAGCGAGATTTGAATTAAGGTTGTAAAAGTTCAATGGCATTTACTCCCGCGTTAGAGCGTAATGTTGCAAGTGGTGAAAAGTGACAACTTTTACAGCACACACACCATCTTTTTTGGTACTCAGCACACTATCATCCGGAAAAGTCATAGTTTTTTTAGGGACAAACAAAAGTACCTATCTCCAAATCTCGTGGTTTTGGAACGGTCCGTCCATGGGTGAATAAGCCGTCAACCACTTTCAGTGACAACTAACAACCGTGACCAGCTGGAAAATAGAGGAAGCCAAAAAGTCGACTGTATTCGTCAACTTCGTACACTATTTCTGAAGATCCTTTTGGTGGGCGATCAAAGAAAACATAAAATGTATGACTGAAAAAAACGCATTTATGTGATGTAAAAAAAGATCGAGTACAAGAAAAAATGACGATAAAACAACTTAAAATGGAAACTGGATGATAAATGCAAACTGTATTACCTGAAAAGGTTGTTACCCATACACTCATACACATATACTATTAATTAACAGATGCCAATTAGAAAGAAAGAAAAATAAAAATAAAAAGGCAACTTTTCGGTTGCTAGTCGGTAACCAACGTACATATTGTTAAGTCTTCTTAAAATGTTTTGTAAACATTAATAACAGCAAACACAACGAGTAGAAGATAGGCTATCGAGCCGATGAAAGATAAGGCCATGGCAGCTACCACTTGATGGCAAAATTTATCAAACACATTACACACTTTTTGCCATTGTACATGTGAGTTGCCTTCGTAGCCGATAAGACCAACACCACCACTAGCACCAATCGCCGAAAAAAGGAGTGCAATCACAACAAGATCTAAAATGGTTACCATTAGTGATACATTCTTCTTTCGACCTTTAGTTACAAAGGTAAGAATTAGTGACACTGCAGTGTAAGAGCATGCTATTGCATTTGCGGTTACAAAATACCTGCAAAAATCAATAGATAATTAATTATTAATGAATTAATTAGTTCTTGTAATGATGTTACTTGAATAAAATTATATAAAAAGAAAAAGAATAAAAGGAAAAAAGGAAAAAATGTTACATCATACATCTTGTTTCTGGTATTTTTAAGAAGCATGTGCCTAGTACGTCGTGTTCGTGGGAAGTTGTACGGGAAAATCTTAAATAAGTCAATGGATATAATGCAAAACAAGATAATATATATTTCGTTATCTTGATATTTAATGTGTCACCTCTTTTCCGGCTAATAATCGAATATTCAGTTTATCTATACTTATTATATGAGCCTTGTTAGTGTTTTATATATAAAAATTTTCAAAATTAAAATTTAATATTTTTAAATATAATTTATATAATTTTTAGTTAATATCAATTTTATCATATTTACAAGACTTATCACCGTATCTTAAATTATTGACTCTACATACAAACAAACTATTGTTATTGAATCACCATTATAGATAATCTATAAACATAACATACGACTATCGCCGAGTTACGATATAACAAAATATTATATTTAACTGTACAACGCGAATATTACGCTAATTATATTTATAGTTTTCATCACAACAATAATAAGTTGGTTATTTATTTATGGAAATGAGAAATGAAGATTAAGTTTCATTTCACTGCAAGTATTCGTTTAATTAAAGAACCAAACGTTTTTCTTATATGAACTTCTATAGTCATCAATTACTTTTTAAATTAATATTAGCCAATAAGTTGATCACTTCATTACATATGTAATTAGAGAACGAAATTTGACATAATCACATATGAACATAACATATAAACGTTTGACATAATAATCCGCAAAATCAATGACTTTACAAATAATAAACATAAGGGAGAAAACAGAACATACACAAAAGCAGACATATGAAGCCACTTAGCAGTAACCGGCAAGTTAACAGGCGGTAACGATGGAACAATTTTCATGGCTACGGTTGTTGTCTGTTTATTCAGTCCAAGAACGATGGCTGCACCCAAAGTTAGCAGCAACGCTAAAAACCGTACCACTAAATCTGTACGTTTAACCCTGCCTTTATTCGCCATTTCGCCGTTGATCCCTTCTTTGTATTGCATCTCCATGTATGTAGATTTTTGGTAATTTTATTGCATAATTAAAAGGTAAAGAGAAATGTGTAACTGAAGGTGCAATTGTACGTGTATATACTCCGTATATCCTCAAGGATAAATACCAAAAAGTATCTTAAATACTAGTATTACACTTACACCATCATGTGCATCAAAATATTAATTTTAATATAAAAATTTCTCCATCTTTAATCGATCGTAGCTTTTTATGTACATTAGATTTTAGAAGATTTTATACCAACATTAAATATTATATCAAATTTTTAGTGTTATCTTTATTTTAAATATTTTTATAATTTAAATACAAAATTTGAAAAACTTACTTACTTATATTATTTGTTTAATAAATTGTGGTTTATGCATATAGTATGATGATTAAGGCTATAAAACATAATTTTCAAACAAAGTACAATTTAAATACTAACTTATAAAAATAAATTATGTAATTGAAACTATACAAATACATAAAATTTATAACTAAGGATGATAAAATCATTCTTGTTTTAATCATCACCAAAATGATCTAATAGTTGGTATTTTGATATTTTTACAATTAAATTTTAAATTCAAATATCACTAGTTATATATTTTGAGATGGTCGGAAAAAAAGTCAAAACAATCATAAAAATACTTCAATTAGATCAAGTATATATGAATAAAAAAACTTACCCTTCTCATATAACTTGAAGGGAAAAATCTTTCACATTTACCTATTTAAAATCATATTTGTTTTCAATTTTTTTATTGTCTTTCACACCGCCTATCTATTCGTGCTATTATTCTAGAAACTAGAGGTATTTTATATTCCACATTTGTCCTTGCCAATTTAACGTTTGGGAAGTCACAACTTATACGTATTTTATAAGTAAAATCCATCTATAATTCTCAGTATTAACTAAAATGATAAATGATACGGAGTATTTCATATATCACAATTCATCTATAATTCTCAGTATTAACTTATTGTATATAGTTAAATTTATAGTATATTTGTTAATTCGCGACTTGACTTGTAATTTAAACTAATAAACTTTGATTTGTTATTCATCTCATGACTCAACTTATAAGAGTCATAACACGTACACATATATAAATTCCAATTATTTAAAGTTATTATACAAATTTACATAATCTAAATCCTATGAAATTAGATTAAATTTATAAAAATGAAGCTAATTATTATAGACTAATAAGAATATGATGTTTATTATATACATTTAAAAATTTGAAATTTGAGATTAAACGTGATAATCGAGTAACAAACACTATTATAAAAACTTGACTACTCAATCAGTCATTAATTCCTAACCATTTCTTTAATGAAAACTTCTTATATTCTCTATAGTGTTTTCTAGACATCAATTAAAGGGACAATCACTTTTTAAGATTATAATTCTCAATAAAAGTAGAGCAGTATGAGGATCAATGGTGAACTTGTCGATTGGCAAAACCACTACTATTTAATTAATTCAAAACAAATTCTAGTAATTTATTTTTTTATATTCTTCTTTTTCGATATTACCCTACAAGTTTGGCCAATTCGGGCTCGTAAGAGTCATGAGTCGGCACGACTTGGAATAGTCGATATATGACTTGTAAGAGTTAAATCCTTTTGAAGGTCGAGGTCCGAGTCACCTCATTTTTTGAATTTTTGACTAGATTCGTAATAGTTGAATGGTTACTCGTAAGAGTCTAACAACTATGGTTAAATCCACTAGAAAATGACTGTCCAACTTTCACAATATTTTGTCATTAAAGGTCAAAAAAATGGGAAATCAATTTTTTTAACTAATTTGTTTGAGCATACATAAAATCTTATCTAGAAAAAAAAACTTTGTCAAAAATTTACCATCCCCGAATGCAAAGCCCAAATTGCACTTTGCGCCTGCCTTGTGATGTTTGCGCCTACCTTGTGTGGCTGAGACCGTGACTTTGTAAAAGGGGCGCAAAGCGCTTTCACCCTTTGCGTTTCGGCATTTGCGCTTTAAATAAGATTTTTGGAAATCTTTTGAATTTTTAAATAACTTTTATTTTCTAGATCAAATGTTGAAGCGTCTCATTCGACTCGGTGTTTTCCAAGTGTACATTTGAGTCACTCTTGAAGTTATTGTAATGACAAAACTTATGTTATGTAATTCTTAACAATGTTCTCTTTGTTTTATTACTTGTGATTTATTTGCTTTAGTAACTTTCCTTGTTGTTCACTTTGTTGTGTTTCACGAACACTAAAACATTACAATATATACAGTTTTAAAAAATTACAAAAACCATACAAACAATTAGTGAAATACATAATTTGTTGATTATCAAATTGATTGAAAGCCAAATGTAAATTATAATAATTGACTACTAATTAATCCAACAACCGTCTTGCACTTGGAGAGCCAGTGATAAGCTTAGAAATGGTCATCAGCATAGTCGTATCAGAATTTGACGAAGCATGATGACAAAAATGTCCACCATGACGAAGCATGATGTAAAACCACTCAGAAACTATTGCGTATAATTCGTCAATTACTTGTTGCTCATTTCGAGATCAAAAATGACAAAAATGGTCATTATGAAACATTTTGGAAAGAGCTTTATTATTTTTTTTTTAGGCAACAAAAAGTTAGTGTTTTTATAAAAATTTATAAAATAAGTTGATGATTATCTTATCTTAGGATTATAGTATTTATAATAATTTTAAAAATTTTGAAAATTTCAAAAAAATTTATTTAAAACGGGTAACTTATAAGTTTTGTAAAAAATATATGCTAAGTATAGATGAATTGACACAAAGCACAAACGTCAAGACACAAAGTGAACAAATAATTTATACGCATGTACATACTCGCTTCCCAGCCACACGAGGCAGACTCTTTAGGGTAAATCATTAGCAAAGTTTGTATTTTAGCTATAACTTTTGTATGGTAAAAAAATGGAAAAAATAATTAATTTCCCAAAAAGGAGTGCTTATTTAAAAACAAAAATTTGATTAGTTTCATTTCAATAACAAACGAAATCTCATACAGGTTGAAAGTATCTTTTTTCTGGGAACATAGTCAACCAGAAATCATCGCATCGACTTAAACAAATAATTCTTGTTCATGCTTTGATGGATTAATCATAATTGATCTTCGCAAAATATTGTGCGATAATTGACTTCAACTCCCCGCTTTTTTGTCCTTTTCCTTTTTTTCATTTGTTTAATTAAAAAAGTTGTATGAACTTCAAATATTTTCGTGCTAAAAGAATTTTATTTATTTATTTTTTTTAACGAAAACTCCACCATTTAACTCACAATAACAATTGTTGTCGTCGTCTAATCATCTACCATCTAACTCACATAGTATACACACTAATATACAATCTACAAATATATACAAATTGTCTCTTATAAGACTAAACCCACAACTTCCTATTTGATCATCTCTCACTTCCACTAGGTCAAGTAAAAGAGAAAAATAATAATAAATAAAAAGCAAGAAAAACATACTTGTGTCAATAAATAAGGATACCAAAATATATATAGCCTTAAAACTTTTAAGGAAAGACAAAAGGAATTGGCTATATTTGTGATGGGAAGTAACAAATTCAAGTAGAATTTTAGTTTAAAAGTTAAAACCAGAGGTCATTTTGGTCTAGTTGTATGAAAGGAATACATTGAACAAAAGGTTGTGAATTCAACCTCCTTTGAGATAATGTTTATATACATGGTTGTACATGGTATATGTATTATGTGACTTAAGTAGTCGGTTTGTCGTTCTTAATAGAAAAAGGAAAAAAGAATTCTAAGTTAAACTAGGAGTCATATACAAGCGTAACATGCAGGGATGACCATTTCACTGGAAATCAATCATGACCTGAAATCTGGTAAATTGAAATTTGTAATTTCTTTCTTGAGTATCTAAATAAACCAAACACCTTTTAAACGACGAACACTCGAAAGACAGGAAAAGCATCTGTTCCCTAATGAGTCCTGCATTCGAACTCGTTTCAGATGATAACATAAGTCATACGTCTTATCAGATAACTGTGAATTACTACATTACAAACAAAACGACTCAAGTAGTAACACAACAATAGGTAAACGAAATACATAGGCAACTAGTAAAAGCAACACAAACTCAGTTACCTGACTGATCACTCGTCTTAGGCATTAACAATCCATGAAAGAACCAAACTTCTACAAAAAAAAAGAGAGTTACTATTTTTTAATTTTCAATTATGGTTCCAATTCTGACCTGATGAACAGCCTTAACAAAAGTGTTCGCATCATTGTCTGGCATGACCAGAATCCACAATAGAGATGCCAAGACTTACAGGATAGTTAATCGCGTCTTTCATGAGGTAGATGTCAAATGCCAATGAAGTATGTGCAACAGGACTACGGAGAAGATATCTTAGATGGAATGTAACTTGTACACCACCACTTTTGATCTATTTTTCTTTCTTTAGGTGCAAAAACATCTTCATAATCTTGTTAGTTCACAATCATAGTTGTCCGTTTAATTTCAATACAAGTTTTATATCTGATATACCAACACAAATTCAACAATTGATCATTTCAATTGGTAATCAGACTCTTTTGGTTACTAATATAACGATTTTAAACCATTTGACCCGTACATATGTTATTCAGTTTTACCTATATGACCAGTTCTAAACAAAATATAAAACACATTATCCAGTATTTCACATTAGTATGTTGAGATTGCTCTCAAAAGCCAATAGCCCAGAACATTAAAACAAAGAATGGAGTTCAAGTTAAGCAAGTGGAATACAATGGCATAAACTAACATCATATATGCAAAAAATGGCATATAATTCACAATATATTTGCAAAATACATATCGTGAACACAATGATAGACTCAACAAATTTCAGAAAATTGTTTGCTCTCCTAGTTCTTGCCCCGCCATCCCTTCTTCAAGCACCCTTTTAAAGAAATCTTCCAACGTATCCTTCCCATAACTCGGGGTATCCTCATCGCTATATTCCTTAGTTTCAGGATCATAAATCAACATACTTTCTGCTGCATAATATCTCCCAATCTTCCCAAATTCCGCAGCATCTTCTAATGAAGGAAATATATTCACAAGAAAATCAAGAACCCCTATAACAAAATCCATGATTTCAATTGGTACTTTAATAAAATTTGGTTTCTTTCCCACAAGTTCAAACAACATTTCTCCTTGTTCCAATGGTGTCAACGCCTTTCCAGGTCCACCAATAGGCAAAATCTGGTTAATCTTATCGGTTTTTAACACGCAATCAGCAATAAATGAAGCTAAATCCGGCTCGCTAATTGGCTTACAAGCACACAATTTCCCATCACCAAACATAACATATGGTTTGCCATCTTTCACAAGCTCAACTTGCCCACCTAAACTTTTGAAAAATGCAGTTGGTCTCACAATGCTATAGCTAAAGTTTTCATCTTTTTCGGCTTCTTCGATCAATTCAGCCTCAAATTTCAATTTCGCTCGCTGGAATTCAAGTAGAGGTTTTTGCACACAAATTGCAGATAACAAAACAAAATGTTTAGCCCCAAAACTTTTACCAGCTAAAAGACTATTTTTTGTGGCTTCATAATCAATCTTCCATGAATCTTTAACACCACCAGATCTACTAGCAAGACAAGATACAACAACATCAATTGAAACCCCTAAATTTTCTACACTTTTTTGTAAAACATCCAATTGGGTCACATCTGAAAAGCAAACATTGGCTCCATTTAGTTTATTTAAGGTCTCTTCTTTACTGTTTTTACCTTTAATTCCACTTTTTTCTCTACAAACTGCAATCACATTAAACCCTCTATTAACCAATTCCTTAACAACAAAATTCCCAATGTACCCAGTTGAACCCACTACTAAAACATTAACATCTTTAGGGTTTTTGTCTCTAAATGATGATTTGGGTGGTGATTCAATAGATGCGGGGGCCGAAGCAGTTACAAGATTGAGTCTTTTTGTATTTAAAACATGGGTTTTGGGTAGATGTAATGGAAGAAATGGAAATGGTGATGAACTTACTTGAAATTTATTTGGGTAATGTGAAGAAAGTAGATTCTTGAATCTTGAAGTTGATGGATTGAGTGTGGTGCTGTAGATTGAAGCCGAAGTGGACATGGTTTAATTTTGAAGATGATGAAGCAAAGATGGGGGAATGATGGGTAGTGGTTTTCTTTGGAGGAAACATTTTTTTATCCCTTTTTCTATCAAAGAATCCGAACGATTGGTTGGTGTTTCATCTTAGTCTTGTAGTATGGGTTTACAAATTACAACCCAGACCCTCTTCTCATAAGCTTTATCTTATATTTGTCATTTTTGATTTAATTCTGATATTTCTGAACCATAATCACTGTTTAATGATTAAAAATTTATTAATAAATTGAAATACAATTTGTTATTATTATAAAAGTAAAGAATGAATAATATAGAAAAGTAAAGTATAAAGAAAATAAAATTAAAAAGTTATATTATTCATCTCATTAAAAAGTATATATTTATTATATAAAGATGGACTAATATTTAAGAAACAATTTTTAATTGTTGTCAAAGATATGTAATCGATATTATAAATGGATATGAACACTCATCCTATATTTATTCATAATACTTCCTCTCGAATGTCGATTATATAAAATATTATGTTTCATTAAAATCTTACTAGATAAAACTCAGTGTGACAAAAATCTAGTGAAGGAAAAAGAATACACAATTCTTCAAATACACTTGGGATGTTGCCTCGTTAAAAACCTTGTCCGGAAAACTCGTTAGGACAAAACCATGGTCAAGAGGAAAATAGTACAATACGTATTCTCTCCCCTTGATGATCTCATCACTTGATCTCCTCGAATCAATACAATCAAATGTCATGAACAACTTCTTTATGTACAAAACGACTTATTAAACAATATATTACATTATTTTATGTACAAACTTGTTCACCAATAATTTCATCAGTATTCACTCTTTTGCAAGTCATGAGCAAAACATAACTTTCGCAATACAAGTCATGGCTATGTCATCGTCGATGTATCATTCCTTAAGTTGATCATTATGTTATGTTTAGGCAAGACGGTAAACATGTCTTCTCAAAGGAAACAAGCTATATATCGTCAACAATTTAAAGAAAATTATATAGTTCGTGTATGATTAGTGAGAAATATCATCTCACAATGATAATTTGAGATTTATTGACAAATAACTTCCTTGTCATCCTTCGGGGTTCGAAAGAAGTCTTTTTTATAGTTTAAAAAAACTTACAACCATTGAGGCGTTTAGTCAATGTCATTTGCCCATAAAATTTTATTACTACTTATTATTTTTTGGTGCACAAAGATTATATCATTAAGATGTATAATCCTTAAGCTA
This sequence comes from Logfia minima, assembly GCA_963921325.1. Classification (NCBI taxonomy): domain Eukaryota; kingdom Viridiplantae; phylum Streptophyta; class Magnoliopsida; order Asterales; family Asteraceae; genus Logfia; species Logfia minima. The sequence goes on from OY992769.1 coordinate 31,696,079, forward strand.
TGACAAAACTTTATCTTTACGAAATCGTTCATTTCAATTTCTTGTGAGTTTTTATCGCATTTAGAAAGTCCTAAATAGTTCCAATATATGAGATTCAAAATGCTTATACTCAATTGATGTATGGGCTAACACAATCATTCCATATAACATATTCTTTTCAAAAAATATTTTCAAAAACAATTTATATCATATGTCCCCAAATGATCTTTAGTCGATATAAGGACTTATTCAACTTAATCAAATAATTTTCTCGAGAACCTTCCTTTCTATCCTAACGCCTTTTAAATCATGACATATGCTTTAAGCATTTCATATCCTTCACCGAATTTCAATAGTAAATGAGCTCTAATAATATCCAATAGGCGTGATGCAAGTTTTTTTATATTGCCAGACAAACTTATAAGATATTAATACGGTAGTTGCATCCACCAAAATAAAATTTCTCCTCATAATCAAATATAGGTCTTCTCAAATAATCTTTGTGTCACCACTCTTGCCATATATCTCTTAATTTCATAGTTATTGCTTTTTTGCATTAAGACCGATTTATATATGATAGCTTTTACACCTCTACGTGTATAGAATTTAAATCTAACCATCTCACATTGAGGGATTTTACTTTTCATAAGTTTCTTGCGTCTTTCTTGTTGGCCAATAATCTCTGCATTTGCATTTCTTGGCAAGAATATTTTTACGATCCTCGTTTACAATATATAGCATTATATAATACAAAAATCTAAACGACATTGATTTCAAGCATTTTGATTCCACACTTTTCTAGCCATGATATAAATTATTGATATATTTTCACTTTTTATTTTACACTTTTCTCTTTGCACTTTTCGGGTACCCGAGGTTCTTCTAGAACCATCATGTTCAGTTTCGTTTTATTAAACTCTCATGGGTTTTTATTACATCAATTTGACCATCTTAATTCCTTGCTCATTTTTTACTTCGAGGATTTTATTTGAAGTTGATTAATCTACTACATTGCACATGCCGTAGATTTATTACAAATCTTAAGCGGAGGGTCAACATCTTATTTAGGTGACTTTGTCACTCTATATTAGTCGATGAATATGCCTGGCATTTGTTAAATATGAATTATCTTGTAAGCTTTGAGTTCTTGCTGTTACTATGAGGATCAATGTCATATAATGATAATTCCAATTTAAGTTGCTTATCCCCTCCCCATACATATCCCCAATATTCTTTCACATCTAGACGTTGTGCATTGTAATGGAGCAACTAAAATATATATTGCACAAACAAATAAAACTCTTAAGATGAGATATATTTTTTTCATGACTGAAAACCAATTATCACGGCGAGCAATAATAATCTTGTTAGCCTGATGCGAATTCATATTATTTCATGTATACTAACATGTCTCGAGAATATAAGTAATAATTTTGCTCTCAATATAGTCATAGTTTTTCGATCAATTACGTACTCTCGGTAAGCATTTCAACAAAAGCAATCTATTTATGAAATGATAGATGTTCAACATTTATTACATCCTACCGAACACGAATAAATTATGTCACATATACCGACATATTTAAAATTGATATGATAATTTGTAATATGTGCTCGCAATCTCATTAGCCGAGTCACCCAATCATGAAAACTCTAGTTGCAATTTTCATGACCATTTAGACGATGCATCAATTTATAACTTTGAATGGTCCATTAGGTGCACATATAGGCTAACATATCTCCTTTTATCATATCCAAAATCTTAAAGAATTCAGTCCCACTATAGTCAATAATGTCTAAGAGCAAACAACAAATGTAAGATCATCACTTTTAAGAATTTCATTGTTCTTATTTATATTTTATATCATTATTGATTCGGGATGGTTTAGCCGGTCATGTCAATCAACTTAGTAATTCAGATCATAAAATATCATGTTTATAACCATACGTACTTCATATGCACTTAAGTGTATCATATAGATCATATCACAATGTAAATAATACATACATCATCACGTTAAACTTTTTATCCCCAATGCATGTAACACTTCTATTACCAAAAATCATATCATTCTGATATCACATTCACTTTTATAAGTAAAACAAAAGTTAATTGGACTAGTTTTAGGATCTTCTTTAAATGCTCACCACATTTGCTTGGCAACTAGCAATTATAAACTTCTAACTTCGATCAGTAACCTTTTATAAAGTGAGAAGTACTCATATGCCAAGGTTAAATCCCATTCACCGATTTGAAATTTTACAACCATAGGCGATTTTTATGAGTAGAAAGGATGTTTCACGACTATTTGTGTCATGTATTTCAAATATCCAAGCATATATATCTTTTATTGTAAACTAATCATGTCTATATTAATGATAGCAAGTGACTAGTACATATACAGTTCTTTCTAGTCAAAGACACAACTCAAACCATGTAAGATCGTATGACAGCATAAAAGTGTAATGCAAGTTCAATATAATAACCGGCTAGATTCAACAATAGTTATCATCAAATAGTATAATAATAAAATGTTTACGTGACCACAAACGTTAATCAAACATTCTAACTGCAGCAACTTTATATTGTATCATAATTATAGTAACCTAACTTCACAAACTTACATAGAATGTAATATATGCAAAACATATTGGTTTTCAGTTGTTGATGTCTAACACATAAAGTAACACATAAATAGCAAACTAGAGTGAGTGAACAGGCATTTTGAAATCCTTGAATTTGATTAACATCTATCCAAACAAGTCTAGTAGGGGCAGTATTTATTTGATCACTGTCTTATAGGTCCCAAGATAAGTATTATAGTCCAGGCACAACGATTTTAACCTTTAATCCACCATTCAAACATTAGATATTAGTCATGTTAACTGAGTACGGAATCGTATCTCACAGCGAGGAATTCTATCTGATGTTGAATATTTCACCGTCTTTTAAAAATCTTTGGACTAATAAAAACCTTGGTATAGATTAAGTATATTCGAAGAATATAATTTAACTTATAGATGATAATAATGAAGCGCAGACATTTTTGTTCTTCACACTACGTTATGCTAGCTAAGATATGGTAATTATCTTTACGAAGAGATCGAAGCTAAAATCAACCAATTATATATCGTGTCACTACAAATCTGCATAAAACATGTACCCAATAATTTACTTTGAAATCATGATCAACTTAATATAGTTCACAACATAAACACATAATTCAACCAAATTGATCGTTTCGTTATTTCCCTAATATATTACTACTAGCTAGCGCACGCGAAACTTTCACAAGTATGAATATACGATTCGAGTAAGATCAAACAAGACGATTATTATGTAAGATTTTAGGGTGGGAATCAGACGTGTTCTAAATACTCTTATATCATATGTATAGATATCAAACTTCAAGCTCTAAACATATAACTGTTCTAATAAGAAAATGTAATATAAGTAGATTTGTTTTATTTAATTCATTATCAATTCTTGATTATATTATATTAAAGCAATAAAAAGCTTTTATGATAGCGAATTAGAGTATCCATTGAACAATAGTAACTTTATTTCATCAAACCTCGAGTAAATTCTTATATATTCATTAAATTTATCGGGTTTTAATTTGAATAATAATATATATAAACCACATGAAGGACCATAATTGATAAAATCCCAAACAAGTCTTGCTGGTCTTGATAAAATTAACTTTGTAAAAATATTAGCATATGTTAATAAAATATAACAAAGATAACATGTTATAAAACATAAGCGAATAAAATAAAGTAATATAATGCTTAATACCCTCTGTGTAAGACCCCAATATTTAAGCTTTATAGCAAACTAATAATATCTAGTAAATCAATTTTAGACATGAAAGATATTTAAAAGTTAACAATTAATTATTAATTATGTATAGATATATATAAAATAAAGAAGCAGGGTCAAATTTAGACTTCTACTCTTTTCAATTTTGGCCATATTTAATTTTCAGTACTATAAGCTACATACAAAATCTTAATTAATTAATTTTGTTGTTGTTGTTGAATATAAGTAACCTAAATGTGGTTAAATACCTAGCTGCTAATAAGGATCCCATGAATTCGTTTCAATAAACAATATCATTATGCTCATTTACTATTAGGGAATTCAACCACATTGTAATCCAAATATTTGAATAAAAATATATTTGAATCGTAAACTTATTGTAGTCTCTCTATAAAAAATTTTTATAAAGATAAACGGTCCAGCTCTCTTCTAAACCTTTAGAGAAGTGATTAATCGTAGACAACTTATTAAAGATCTATGTTTTCTCTTATTAGAAAATATATGTATATGATTGTGAAGATGAAAGAAGTAGACGAAAAGTTAGAGATGAGAGAAGCAAGCCCATAAAGAAAAGGAAAGAAAGGAAACCACGGACAAAGAGCTAAAGTGAAAATTTTACCTAAATGGTGTTCATAGACTCATAGTATAAAAGTATCAAACTTGAAACTGTTTATGCCTTCGTCCAAGATGTTAGCATGGCTCCAACTCCTATTATACCCTAAAGACTCGTGTTAATAACGTATTATAAAAGTAAAGAATAAACAATAGAGAAACAAGATATAAAGAAGAGATAATAGAGAAATTGTATTATTCATCTCATTAAGAGGTATATATTTATAATACAAAGAAGTAACCTTCAAGAAACAATCTCTTAATTATAATCAAATATCTCTATCTCTAATCAATATTATAAAATGAGGGTTGAGCTAAAATGAGAATGGAAGTTTTTGTGAGAATGAAGGAATGAATCATAACCATCCATTTTGCAAAACCCAATTTTCCCCTAAAGTTAAATATCTCAAAAACGGCTAATCAAAAAATTATAAAAATTGCACCATAAAATTAGCGTTCTTTTCTCTACTAGACATCACTCATGATATACTTTCAACGAAATTTTTTTATTTTTTATTTTTGGATTGAAAACCGGTAACACATATGTTACTAGCGACTAACACATGTGTTACCAGCAACTAACACATGTGTTACTAGTTTTCAAAACCCACCAAAAATGAAAAAATAAAAGTTCGTCGAAAGTAGAACTTGTGAGATGTCTAATCGAACAGAAAAAAATGCTGATTTTTATGGTGCAATTTTTATATTTTTTTGACTAGCCATTTGTGAGATATTCAAATTTTAAAGATGTTGGAGGTATTATTATTCTGATAAAATGGATAGTTGAGATTGATTTCTTCATTCTCATTTGAAGTTAATTTCATAAAGGAGTATAAACATTCATTCCATATTTATTCATAACAGTTACTAAAAAAAGTATAATAAAATTCTCTTTTTCACTCATTTTTAATTAACTTGAAAAAAATAAGTGATTTATACACATCTCAAGTCACTTTATTATCTATATATGCATCTAATATGTATCACTTTTGTATACCTTTATTTTCGCCATCTTATTATTCTTATTGAATTGGTTGATAGCGAAGGCAATATAAGCCTAAGCAAAAATAGAGGGCAAATTAATTGTAACTAATTTGATACGTCGATTGTTATTGCAATCTTAAAACTCCATCTTATCTTGTATGTATTGAATTTTCGCGGGTAGTTTCTTAAGAGCATGTTTTTATAAAATCGTCGCCATTCAGAAAAATAAAAAAATAAATGAGAATGGTATCCCCTTAACCAATGTCATGCTCAGTAGTGGGACATGAACGCTATTAATCAAGGGGCCTAAGTATAACTGCATAAGTTAACAAATCTAGATACAATAACCGATGGACGAAAGCGTTGACAAAAGAAGCCCACAAATAAAAGACACGTAAAACATCATGATATAGTGTAAGGAACACACTCCAAAAACGAGAGTAAAAGACATACTCTAAGTACCAGTTTGACAAATTAATACACTTTTGAGGTACATAAAAGAACCACGACATAAGTACTAGCTGGTTTCGTGCTCATTAGGCATAGAACTTAGAGCCATTTCGAGTCCGGTATGAACTAGGGCCCGTTATAAACAAGGATTGGATATGAACCACAATTGATTTCGAACCAGAACCAGCTATTTATTTGGGTACAATACAAGGATCGGACTGAGACTGTATGTTCAACAGTTGTTGGATTTTGTTATAGTCTTAAAAATACACAAAACCATAACAAGAATTTATGGCATCCAAAGTTTCAAACAGAATCAAACCCAATAGCTTTTGCTTCATGAGACAAAAGATGACTATCTGAATGTCACAAGACCAAACCCTTTGGTTATAGTCTATGCATTACATATGAAAAGAAGCCGTACCCGTCTTACCAATACTGATTAGCTTAAGACTGAAAATCTTAGTTAGATAGCATCTATTTGTACAATATAACCCGTCATTTGACTGGGGCGGTTTAACCTTAATCCACATACAAGTGGAGAAAGAATTACATAAAAGAATAACACCAAATTGGTCAATGTGTTTGTGATCTTTAATCGTGCAACATACAAACCTGACAAACAGAGTTTCCATCAGCAAGGGATGTGCTTTCCACTTGTTGTTTCCATAAAAAGCCTGTAGTAATCATTCTTGAGAAAGAACAGGAGGGGAAATGGTTCGAGTGTTATATGATCTGCAGCGGCAACACTTCTGCCCAACTATATGGAAGATAACTTCTGTAGTGTTGTTGCAGTCATTACATAGGATCCAAACCTGCAATTTTCAGACTTATGAAATGAATTCTGTTTTGTTGTGTTCAGTAAAATGTATAAGGTAGTACCTTCTTATGCCTGTAATCTTCTGGCATGACAGTATTTTCAACCTGAAAAATAAAACAAACAAACTTATAGACGTGAAGAGTGATCAAGAAATGCTTTATTAATCTTGCAAAGATATACAACCATAAGAACAACTCTGCCATAAAACTTGCCGGTACTTGATGGTAAGTGTTGATATCTTCTACTGTTTTAATCATCAATTATATAGCGTACTTAAACGAAGAATACAAGTAAATAAATTTATTTGAGTTTTGTACTCAAATAATAATAATATTTTGTGTTGCACAAATTAGGTGCAAAATCTTCAATATTTTGGTGTACACCAAAATATGCACCAAAAGGGTAAGTTCGTTGGAGACTTTTTTTTACACCAAAATACCAAATCTGGTGATTGGTGCATACGTTGGAGATGGTCTAACAGTAAAGCGTTATTATTGGAAATGAAATTGGGGCAAACATCAGAAAACTATTTAACAAATAGTTGATTTAAAACGTACCTCCTCGTCTAGTGTCTTCCAAATCATGGACATATCCATTACTGACTTGGAGCATATAGGACAGGAAAATCTGATAAAGAAAAAATATAGAAGAAATTAGCAAAAAAATGTACAAGTAAATGAACCGAGAGAATCAAAGATATGCTTACTTATCATGTTGAATCATCTCGTGACAACATTCTGAGTGCATCGTGTGCCCACATTTCATGACAGTGGTGTCTTTCAACGAGTCAAATAGGTACTGTAAATGCAATTGTACGAATATCAGCATGTTATTTCAGAAACCAATGAGTGGTCACATATAAAATAGAAGGGCTAATGAAAAGGAATAAAACCTCATAACATATAGGACAGTGATGGCGCATAGAATTTTCAACACATGAATGGTTATTACGTAGACTCTGAGCATAGCAAGATCCTGAAAATGGAACAACATAAACTGATAAGAACTTCAACATAAACTTTTAAGGATAAACAAAAACATGTCTGAGTTATGTAGTTTGAAGTCAAAATGGAACTCAATTGACACCCAAAAGTCAAATATAGACTCTTATTGACCGGGGAGGTAATATGTGACAATTAGTGAGCTATTACAAGTACAACCAATCTCATACTTTAAGGCTCTAACCACCGTAACAAACAAAATTGATCAAACCCGAGTTACATAAGTAGAAGGAGTTGATGCATACCACATTTCTTGCAATGGAAAAATTTATCACGACCGCCAACTCTGTACAAAACAAACCAAAGACTTATCTAATTTGATACAAAATAACAAAATCTTAATTGGATTGATCAAAAAAGTAATAAACTGATAGATTTTGATCTTTTGCACATAGCTCACTAACCTGCAGATTCCACAATCGTCACAGTGGAACTGCTCCTTTTCGGTCTGCAATGTGAAAGTTATGTTTAGTGAAACATAAACAACCTACTTATAGGATTTAGAGTATATATGACAAATGAATCGACTTAGGCTATACATTGTCATCATAGAATTTGCATATTTCACAAAAATAATCGCCCATATTGACACCACAGTTCGTGCAGACACGAGCAACCTGGATATAGTTACAAACACTCATCAACACAGCTAAATAGTGAGAAAGAAAAAAAAAAAAAAAACAAAACAAAAAGGCTCAAGCAATCAGTTATAAGTTTAAGTCACAGAAATATACCGGCTGCTCGGTATCACAAACCAAACAAATAACCTGCAATAAGCATAAACTTCATCACAACAAGAAAGCATACAACACTTCAAAATGTCAATTTCAATTCTATATTGAACGATAAAAATCGAATTCTAAAACGTACTTGATTTACATCATATCGAACAAGATCATGGCGATCAGATGGATTTTTCAAAACGTTCTGAATAGAATAAATCAATGAGTCCATAAATAGATCTATGCTACTAAATCTATATTATACTCCTATCATTAACTATATAACAACTTGATAACAGAAGATTGAGAAATGAGATTAGTACCGTAGCTTCATTATGACAATGTCGACAACCAAAGATCTCATTGCAACATGGAGCTCGAATTTTACATCGTCTTCGATAATGCTTGCATCTAAATATAAAATATAAAATATAAAATAAAATGAGCATTGATTAGAAGCATAAATAGCAGATTATTGTTTAAAGAAGAATTGAATTGAATACGTACCCATAATCCATCTTCCCGAAATCCAGGCGTTCCATTGGGAAGTTTTGCAGGCAAAGATTTGCAGAGATAGGTGATTTATTGCATCTTTACCCTAATTGTCAGTTTGTCCATAAATATAAACCCTTTCTTTGTCAATATTATATATCTAATTTATTTATTATTTAATTTCACTTGAATGTGCCTTTTTTATTAATTTTCTTATAACAAAATATGTATTGTACTTATGACATTTTATTTGATAAATATGAGATCGTTATATTAATCTTTAAAAAATAAATTCGTAGTTTCGGGTTTCGTGATTTATAAAGGAAGATTTAAGTAGTTTAGTGTTTTACGATAGTAATGGTATAATTGAATTTTTTTATTTTTTATTTTAATATTTATTAATGTTTTTCGATAAAAGAATATATTAAAATTATTAAAATCATATATTCTTTAATATGAAATAAAAAAATTTCAACAACAATACATATATGGTACACAAATTAATTTATATCAAAAAATATTTTATAATTTGTGTGTATCACAAATAAAAATTATAAAGGTTGTGATACACAAATTTAATTTGTATATTATATATATATTTTTTTTAAATTTTATTTCATATTGAAGAACATAAAATTCTAATAATTTTGATATAATATTTTAATCAAAAAAAATTAATTAAGGGCTTATTTATTATAAATGTATTGATTTTTTCTCAATTTTCTATTGTATGTATCCACCTTTTAAAGTTTCTATTGTATGTATTTATCTTTAAAGACTTCCTATTATATATATCTATCTTTTAAAACTTCCTATTATATGCATTAAAATGACTTAAAATTTCCTATTGTATGTATCTAAATTACACTATTTTAAAATTTTAATACATACAATAGAAAATTTTAAAAGATAGATACATACAATAAAAACTTTAAAAAATGAGTATATACAATAGAAAATTGAGAATAAATCAATATATTTACAATAATAAGCTCTAAAAAAATTTATTTCTATCGTTATTACTATAAAGAACAAAACTACAAAATCCCTCCGTAGTTTATATTATATCACGTGTGACTTCTTTATAAGGGAAAGGAAATGTTCAATATTAAAAAGGTAACTAGACTTGATATCAGACCCACCACCGCACATATGAACCAATCAGAGCTAAGAGTGAAGTCAATGTACAATAGGCATTCTGTCGTCTCTGTGGTTTGTCCTTTCCATTTTCTACCATTTTATGTTTTCAAATATTTACTTTTTCGTGAAATATGACAATTTGCATCGGGTTCCTTATGGTTGCGAAACTTTGACCCATTTGACTTTTATGCATATGTTGACTTTTCTTTTGCGAGATTGTCTAATTTGTTGGGTTCTTTTGGCCTTTTATTGTGAATTTATGAAATCTCACATAGTAAAAATTTGAAATAGGTGCCATTTTTGTAAGTACAAAGTTAGTTGCAAACGGGTGTGGGATGGATGGGGGGCAGGTTCAATGTTTTATCGGGTGACAATTTAATTAATCATGAGGGTCCTAGTTGGCTCAAGTAAAAACAAAGGTCAATACGGCAAGCGGTGGTTGGTGTGGACTATGTTATATATAATATGGGGAGCTCACGATAAAAATGTGTATTATCACATTTTTAGATCTCACACAGGAAAAAAGGTGCAATCACTTCATGAGTTCATGGTTGGAGTGTTGCTTAAACCCACAACAGGTTTGCAATAATAATTAAACGTAGGGCTTATGACAGAGGAATGCACTCAATATTTACGAGATATTTATTGTATGTACCTAACTTTACATAGGTGTATTTAATGTATCTAACCGGGAAAAATGTTCATTCGATGTGTAATATACCGGCTATCAAGTTCACGTCACCGGTAAAACTCAAATTTTTGCCACGTCATCGTCCACCTGGCGCCACGTGTTTTCCGATCATCTTCTCCGGTGAAATTCCGGTCATCTTCTCCAGCCATCTAACATTCTTGATTTTTTTACCCTTAAATACCCCTTTTTCTTTCCCAAATTAAACCCTAGATTCCTTAATCTATAATAAAACCGGAGAAGATGATCGGAAAACACATGGCGCCAGGTGGACGATGACGTGGCAAAAATTTGAGTTTTACCGGTGACGTGAACTTGATAGCCGGTATATTACACATCGAATGAACATTTTTCCCGGTTAGATACATTAAATACACCTATGTAAAGTTAGGTACATACAATAAATATCTCGTAAATATTGAGTGCATTCCTCTGTCATAAACCCTTAAATGTATATAGATGGGGAGTTACTCTTTGCACAAAGGTCAACATGACCCAGACTTCACCATCCCATCATTATTGTTTTATTATTAAAAATAAAAAATAATAATTTATGTTTAACTAGTAACTTTTTTATCAACTCATTACTTCATTTTATAAATACAAATAAATAATATACACATATTTTTATAACTTATATATTTCAACAAGATAATATTTATTTGATATTACATGTATTCTAGTATTGAACACACAAAACAAAAGTAAATAATAAATATTTTTTATTCAACAATAATAAATTATGGATTAAACTATTCGATTGAACATATTGCGTAGACGTTGGTTATAAGTATTTATCTGACCATTATACGGATTAGCCCATGTAGTTGCACAATCATACTTGAAATGAACTCACTATTGGCTAATAGTTGGAAATGGGTATCCTCATGTCAACGTGACTTTTATGTATAGTTATAATTAATGTGAGGTTCTTGAGTTTGTAGAGATGGATCAATATGAGGTTTTCTAAACGAGGGACTAAAAAAATACAAAAATTAAAATGATAAGCTATCCATATAAGGACTATTAATGAAATTAAATCTAAACTTGAAGGAGAAAAAGTGAAAGTTTATAAGGGACATATTGGTCATTTACAAATAATTAATAGAGGTTGGTTATGTTTAACGGCATAAAGGACTACCAACATGCAAAATTACATCTTAAAAGATGAAAATGAAGAATCTAAAAAGTAAAGGTTCAAAGGTGATTCTTGATGTAAACCATAGGGACAATTCGTGTAATTTACAAATTAGTTAATTTATGCATGACAATTAATAAAACATATTATTTGACAATTGGATGATGAATAATGATACTTCATATTTGAAATATTCTTTTTCTACTTTCAAAATTTCTTCAAATATAGAACATGATTAAAGAAAATCTTTTTCTCTAAATTTTATATTTGAAGAAAATTGTGTTTTTTTAGTATAAAATTGGAGATGCCTAAAACCTCTTCTACATAAACCAACCATATAAAAATTAAACCAAAATATAGTTATAAGTTATAACATTTATGGCTTCAAGATGTAAAAAAACCACCAAATACATCAAAGTATTTATAGGCTTGACATGCCTACCTCAGCTCCAACACAATTATATTTTTACCTAAATCTTACATGTAATATTATAAAATAAAATTGAAATTTTTATACAAGTTCACAAAGTCTGAATCAGTATATAAAATAGTCAAATAAAAGTAAATAGAGAGCAATCATAATACCACCACCACCGACATACATATAATATATAAGATAAATTTCATCATCAAATACACGAGTTAACACTCACTCACCTTGCAGATCTACGTACATATACAAATACATAAATATGTATAAATTTTGGGTATTCTGTTGTTTTATCCTTTATTTCTTTATCCCTATATGATACAAAATATTTTTATATGAACTTGTCTTAATTTCTTTTCTTGTACATTTTATTCTTTGAAGAAACTTGGCCTACTTAATTTCTCTCATTCTTCCTTTAGTTATATTGGCCTCTTTGTAACCTAACCTAAATTAACCAAAACAAACTTACACAGAAGAAAATGTGCTACCACCATGTTTCAAATCCCCGAAAATACGTTGCCGGAAATCTGATACCATCATTGGAAGTCCTTCTTGAAGTGGCACCACGGGTTGCCACCCGAGAAGCTCTTTAGCTCTTGAAATGTCTGGTTTCCTTTTGTGAGGATCGTCTTCTGTATTTGGCCTAAACTCTATCTTAGCATTTGAATCGATTGTATCTTGCACCACCTGCATAAGTATCATTTTAGATTCGTGCTTAACTTCTTGAGTTTACAAAAACGCTTTAAATATATACAGGGTCAAGTGTAGACTATGTATCAAATATAATCAGATTTATATTGTATGTATTCAAATATAGATACTTCTATTGCAAGTATCAAACTTTCAAATATTGCTATTTGTATAAATACTTTTGATATGCTAATTTGTATGGATGTCACGTGGTAGCTTATATAGGTGACACGCCAGCCAAATTACATATAAATAGCAATAAACAAAAGTTGGATACACATAATAGAAGTTTTGAAAGTTCGATACACACAATATATTTTCGATTATAGTTTCTTACATTTTGGTGCAGTTAACCCATTAAAATGGAAAATGTCATATAATATCAACATACTTGTATAAGGGTCACGTTTTACAAGTTCAATAAGTTATGCAATACAAAAAAACTTTGCATAAAACGGATCATTGAAAGTTGGTTGCTATTACATGTCATTTAAAGATTTTCTTTGTATATTAAATGATAGAGATTAACATTACCTTTGCAAGTTCGAGCATCGTGAATTCGCCAGGGTTACCAAGATTAAATGGTCCAACATGTTCTCCTTCCATCAGTTTCATTAATCCTTCCACCTGTTCATCATGTTGCATTTTGTTTCAAAACTCGAAGGGGTAAAAGCTCATCAAATGGGGGTGAGAAGACAAAAAGTAAGGTTTACCAGGTCGGAAACATATTGAAAGCTCCTAGTTTGCTTTCCATCACCATAAACAGTCATTGCTTCCTTCCTCAAGGCCTAGTTGATGCACAAAGTCATCGTGATTAGCAAGAATTTGAAGTACCAAAAGAAAATGAAGTTAGTTAATTAGTAAACACGCACCTGAGCTACAAAATTGCTAACAACACGTCCATCGTCAAGGCACATTCGTGGTCCGTATGTGTTGAAAATCCTAGCAATCCTAACCTGCAAATAAAAACATAAGAAAATGTTATATTTTCTATATGTTTGATTGGACAGTGATATTGAACCAATATAATGATGTATTATCCCTTCAAAAATTAATTTATAACCAAATTTTCAAATTCACCCTATTTTTTTTTGAAGATTTTGTAGATAGGAAGAGAATAAGAACCTCAATGTTAAGTCCTCGGTGGTAGTCCATAGTAAGAGTCTCAGCAACACGCTTTCCTTCATCATAACAACTTCTAACACCTACCCATACATGTACCCGTACCGAGTTAATCCAGGAACAACAATGTATTTCATGATTTCGTATATGAAAATAAAAGACCACACTAGGTCTCGAATTAATCCAGCAACAACAATGAGACTTACCAATGGGGTTAACATTGCCCCAATAGGTCTCGACTTGAGGGTGTTCAAGTGGATCACCATAGACCTCACTAGTACTTGTTAACAAGAATCGTGCATTGATCCTCTTTGCAAGTCCTAGCATGTTCAAAGTTCCCACCACGTTCGTCTTGTGATCGCTATCTCAGTCAAGGAATTATAATGTAACTATACTACCTCAATATTATCTTAACTAATATAAAAGTTAATGAAAGTCTAGTATGCTGTTAACAGCGCGCAATCATGTTAGGCTTAAATGAAGGGTTATTTCACTCCAATTAAAATGTTGAAGGATGGAAAATGTAAAATACTAAACTTTATTTGTTTTTTCATTGGTCAAGAGCACCAAACAAATATGTTGTCAACGTCATGAATTATATCCCTAAAAGCCATTTTAAGAAGTTATTAGTAGTAAAAAGGCTCACTCATGTATGTCATAACTCACGACAAATCCATTTAAGACTTGTGTGATCATCTTGAAGATATTGTTCTTCTGTCATTATTAAAGAGCATATATACATCTAAGTAAGCTTTAAACAATTTCATTGACTCATATATACTGTATGACAAATCACAAAAAGTTTGTGATTCAATTGAGTTTAATTGTATAGCCAAGATATAAAAAGGATATGATCGTCTTGACAGGGTTGTACTTATAATGGACGGGAGAAGCCGGGCAAGCAAGATGATAGATTTGATCAACTTCTAACAAAATGGGTTCAACCACATCGTGTCGAATGAGCTCAAACCTTGGGTTCCTAAGATGGTGGAGTATGTTATCTTTCCGACCCGTAAAGAAGTTATCAACTACAATAACACTATCACCACGAGCCATTAAACGGTCCACAAGATGGCTTCCTACAAACCCCGAGCCACCGGTCACTAACACCCTTAAACTCTTCGACTTCAACCCAAGAGGAATCCTCCGACCTTCATAAAATCAAAAATAATACTTAAACATTTATTTGATAAATCTAAACCATTAGTTTACACATTTCTTTCTATTTCTGGTTTTTTCTTGCTTATGCTACACTTTGATAATCAATTAAATTAAATTATATTACATTTGGTAATATGTTTTGTAAATAATTTCTAATTTTTCTTGCCTATGTATAGACATTAAGTTAAAGAATATACTCGTATATATCTTTTAAATTAAATATATGATAATAGGTTTTGTAAATTAAGTTAAATCATCTTAAATATGTGATATTAAGTTCTGTAAATATTATTTTGTCTCATAATGTAAATCCTACACATAAATAAGATAACATCAAAAAGGAAATGGATCATATGTTACATACCGGCATTAAAAGGATCCGAATGAAGCTCATAGGCAATACGACGTGGTGGTAAGGAAGTCATCGACTCAACATGAAACGAGTTAGCGATCTGCTCTGATTGCAATGTCGACGATGATGATGGAATAACAACGACATTTGATACAAGACCAGCAATGGCGATTCCTACGAACACAAATAGAATTCTTTGTGCTTGAAACACGTAACGAATTGAATTTGTAACGGAGAACCTTTTAGGATTGATCTGGCCTTCATTTTGATTCGTATCCGGTGTCATTTTAAAAATTCTAACGTGATGATTTTTGGAAGAATTGATTGATGATATTGTTAAGAAGATACCCACAAATTTCAAGTGGGTGAAAATGAAATTATGAAGGGGGAGAGAAATTAAGCATGAGGGATTGATTCATACACACGTTGATGTTATTACACTTTATGTGAGAGATAAGGAAGTTCGAAATAGACGGTATTGAATACGTTATAAATTTAGTAAGTTATAATTATATTTACGTTATGCAATTGTTTCTTTTTTATTTTTTAAATTGTGCATGGAGTCTAGGTGTCATTGGTTTTTGCAACAATGGGACTTTACCATCAAAGGATGCAACCTCATTTTACGCAAAAGTCTAATACTTTACTAAAAGTTGTAATAAACAAATGATAACATTTTTATCGAGAAATGTTGTCGAAAAATAAATGACCCGATCCGACTTGAAATTTTTGCTTCAAAAAGTAAAGTCAACTCTACTAGAATAATTATTATTTTTCGTTATACATCCTAGACTCATATAAGGTCGCTACCTCTTATAATGCAATTATCAAGACAAATTTAAGATAAAGGATAACCTTTTTAGTGCAAAATCGCTCCCACTTACAACATAAGGTCAGGTCTCACTTTTAGGTTCATTTAGTTAGACTCATATACTCAGGACTGGTCGCCCTGAGTCTCATCTTAAAAAGGACTTTAAATTTTTTATGTATAATATAGTAGACGATGCCTATTTTTACATAGTTATGATCCTCTTTTACAATTTCTTTCCAGATCTCTAATTGACTTGGACCAGCATTACATATACTATTAATTTAATTTAATTTAATTTTCTACCCACAAGGCCACAATGTAACATATACATGCATAAAATAAATGCCAATCGTCATTTGCTGAGGCCCTGTAATGACCCAAAAAATGATGAGGCCCTGTAATGACCCAAAAACAAACAATAAGCCCATTTAATCAAATACACTGCGCGCAACCATCGTGAACCTTGGTTAGGTTCTGAAAAAACAGATTGAGGTCAAAATTAGAAATCAATGGCGTCGGGGTGGGGGATAACTGGGAACAAGGGAAGATGTTACGATTTCTGGATGGATTTCAGCGAGTGTATGTCTCGTTGCAGAGAACCTAAAGATTGTTCTCTTCTTCGTGAAGACTATCTCGAGTGTCTTCATCACTCTAAAGAGGTACATACAGTTTACCTGAATCTAATTGAATTGAACTTAACTTCTTTTTTAGTATTTTGTATATATTTTATAATTTAATTTGAACATAGATGTTGAACTTTAGTGAGATCTGTATATGATTGACAGGCTGTTATGTTTAGGGCTATTTTAAACCCTAATTGATGTGATGAATTGAGTAATACTGACAGTATTATGACTTACTGTATGATTCTACTATCCGATCATCTTAATTCATCTTCAAAACCTAAACATTTAGAGGTTTTAGTGGTCAAACAAGTATGACTAGATTCTGTTCGCTTTATTGATATTTATATACGTAGCTGATGAATATATAATGTAAATGCTACTTTCAGAAAGGAAATTTGCTCCTGTAATTGAAATTTTAATTGGATTTTGATGCATATTCATTATGTTTGTTGTAGTTTTTTAAGATTCTTCTTGAAGTTGAGTAGTAAAATATTTGAGTTTGAAGGTCAAAATGTATCTCTGTATTGTTAGGGGTTAGGAGGTGTGCTAGTTCGTGTTCACTTATTATATTAGGTTACGAATACTCATCTGGAGATATGGCATTGGAATTATTTTCTCGTTGCAACTGTTGCCAGACTCCAGTTTTATTTCTTGAAATCTTACTTACTAAATGACCGACCAATCTTTGAAATTGGTCCAAATACTGTTTTTGTAAATTACGCATTCCTCAAAATTTTCCCCTAATTTGATGGTTTACTTAATAGGCATAAATAGTGTTGTTGTTGTTGTTGTTGTACTTAATAGGCATAAACTATTGATAGTGCTATAGCTGGAAGGAAGATGGAGTTATGTATGCTATGATGAATACTAGTGTAAAATGATTGTTGTTTGGAGTTCTAAAGTTAAGTATTATAGATTTATGGTGTTAGGGTTATGTAGGTGCCTTCAATTGGTTAGGTTCCCTCATTTCAGGATTATGATTTCCAATCGGTTCCGTCATGAGTAGGTAGTAGGGAGTCTAATGAAAAGGGTAATAGATATTTACACTATGTTCTCGAGTTAGAAACTAAGTGGAAAAGAAGGGAAGAGAAGAATGAAGAAGAGAAAAGAAAAGAAATGAAAATAAGGAAACTTGTAAAGTTGTGTTCTTGAGATGGAAGGAAAAGAAAGGAAAGTATGTGATTTCTTCCCAATCATCCCAAATATGGGAGGAAAGGATGAAGGAAAAAATACATTATAACATTCCCTCCTCTTCCACCCCCTTCTCTTCCCTTCCTTCCAAAAAAAAACTCAAGAACAACATTTTGTTTTTAAATCCTTTCCATTCCTTTACTTTCCATCCAATAAATAACTCGAGAACATAGTGTAACACAATATAGTAGCGTTGACTTCTGGTGTATGTGAATTCATTGGAGTATCACTGTTTTTAGTACAAGTTCTGTACAAATATTTACGTTTACTTTTGGTGTTTTTTTAATTTGTAGGGGCACTAATGATTTTACTACAAGTTCTCTACCAATGTATATAAAAAACAGTAAATTGTAATTTGTTTACTTGATAATCACTTTATGATTATCTACTCTACTAATATAAACAAACTGGATTTGGTTTTACACTGGCAGTTTCAACGAAGAAATCGGATATACAAAGAGGAGCAGCGTCAGATAAGAGCTGCTGCACAGAAGGCAAAAGGTGGAGATGGAGATGGAGTTCCTCATCACTAGTGTAAAATGCTCCTTCTTTCTTGTTGTTTAATAATGATTGAAGTGTGCAATCTATTCTATTTCTGGAAATTTGGTGCAATTTTGTGCGCCTCTTTGTTGTTCCAAGTGGTTGAGTACCTTGTCGTCAGCAACGTGCTTATGATATTGTCGATTTGAACTTTTCAGCACATTATTTCATTATGTTAATCATAGACCCCCTTTTGTTGTGTTTTTGGCAATTATTGGTGCATTTTTTACTGTATGGTTTTGTTCTCATTGAGTATTGCTGCTTCTTAGCAATCACTATTACTTTATCTAACTACGAGCTACCAAGAGAATGAAGATAAAAGCTTTGTAGTTTGAGTATGGGAAATACAACATAAGTATATGTGTAAATCTCCAAATTATGCATACAGTTTTTTCTGGGTAAAGAATTATACGTACAGTTGCAATGCCCATACAGTACACATACCCATACATGAATCTGTATTCATACACGTGCATTCCTACACAGACGCGCGCCCACACACACATATTCATGCACAAATGTAAATGTATAGTCTAGCAACTTGTACATCTATATTTTTACATGTGTAATATGCGTCTATACAGGCACGTGCATGGTCATACACAGATGCGTCTTGTGATCATATGCGTCTGTACAGGCACATGCATGGCCATACACAGATGCATCTTGTGATCATATATGGTTTGATTTTAAGCCTCAAAATCTGAACCTAGCTATATTATTATAAATTCTTTCCTCTCATACTTCTTTTTGAAATTTCTGACCCTACTAATCCCATTAGTTTTAAATGATATAATAATCTCATGCCTTAGCTACTGCAGGTATAGAAAAATGAGCAGTTAGTAGATGCTCATTGACTTATGAAGATTAAAGTGACATAGCCCAGCATGTTTCATTGAATACATTTGTTTATATTTCTTGTCACATGTTAGGTCGAGCATTGCGTAATCAAAATTTTCTAAATTTCTTTTATACTTACTAGCTCTCTCCATTTAAGTGTGTCTTACAATATACTTGCATTTAGTAAACCACATTAGGTTTCATCAATACACACCCATGTCAGTTTCTCTCTGCAGAACTGCATGCTTTGTTCATACCTTTCTAGAACTCTTCTTAGTTATGTTAAATCATCTTTCAAATCCCATAGGTTTGTGTTCTTCTTTCTCTTATTAGGCACCATTCATGTGATATCTGGAACCCGAACACAAAAAGGTTCTGTTTCTAGCATTACAACACACTCAAACTTCTTTCGAGCTGTATCTAGGGGGAGGCAGAGTGTTTTATGGTGTCAAAACGACCCATACTTCTGCACCAATCCTGAGAAAAATCCGTGGGGCGGTTCAGTGTGTTGTTTTGGGAAGTTCTGTAAAGATGTCACGAGTGACCGCAACCATTGTGGGGGTTGTGGACATGTTTGTGGATATGAGCTTGTTTGTTGTGATGGAAAATGTGTAGACATTAGAAATGATTATCGGCATTGTGGAGCTTGCTTTGAGAAGTGTCCTAGCCAAGGTAGATGCTCGTATGCGATGTGTGATTATGGTTAATAATTGACTCCTTTCAATAAAGTTCCACATATTTTGATTTTCTTTGATTGTATTCATGCCTTGTTATAAAGATCTGGCAAAGTTGTTCATGTAAAAGGATCTTTACGATCTTGGTAATAAAACTTCTCAAATTGGTTAGATAAAAGGATCTTTATACTAACCCAAACTAAATTCTATGTCTGACATGATATGTAGTTCAAAAAAATATTTTAGCAATGTTGTATTCTGTTGTTCTCATAAAATCATAGCAAACACTTTTTATTGCAACATTTCAAATAAAAGAAAAAACGCATCATTCAATAATTGGGACAGTATTATATGTAACCCTAGGATATAAGAGCATCAGTAATGGATGGAGTCCATAGACACAAGTTTATGGTGACTTGGTGTGTCTTTAATGGACTTCGACTATTATTTCATGAAGTTTATAAGAACATAGTTAATTAAAATCCACACCTATGGACTTAGGAGAGAGAAGTTTTGTGGGCCTCAATCATTCGTTCAATGAATTTATAAATTAGAAAATGACATCATCAGATATCAGATATATTTGTAGAACTATTTTATTATCGGTTGGTTGATAAAATTAGTCATTGTTGTATTAAAAACAAATATAATTCTAAGTTTTTATATTCATTGTCTGCGTTATTTTTGCTTCACGAAATAAGGTGATAATCAACTATGTTATAATTTATGTTTTTATGGTATTTAATATTTTACATAGAATATATGTTTACACATATTTGAGGATAGTATAAAATAAAATATTATTTTAATAGCAAAAATATGAGTGGCATCAAGCTATGGACTTATTTAGGTTTACAAGAGTAGAATGGTAAGTTTATAGAAAGTAAGAATTTATAAAAAACTGATGTTGCATGATGCGACAGTAATATGGACTTACTTTTAGGTCCATGATCACTGATGCTCTAAAAGCCAAAAACTGTAGATTTGGTGTTTTGGTAACTTGTATTTCATGAGACCCAATAGGTCTAATGATGTTTAGTATTTTTGGTCGCAAACCAAAAAATGAACTCAGATTAGACTCGGCTGTCACTTATAAGTTTAAGTTGAAAAAAATCTTAGCTGGGAAAGTAGGGGCTAGGTCTAACTGATAAATCACTATGAAGATAGAACTTAAATCAAGTACCAGTCGCGGTCCAAAAATGACACTAAACATTTAAGCAAGTAAACTTGCAGATCCATATTTAATAGAAGAACAAAATCAAACTTAGAAAGCAACACCTACAGCTACTCTTAGCTGCCTCATTCGGATGACGTTTCTTAACATTTAACCTCCTTCAACCCCACGCCGAAGTACAAAAATGTTGGATCAGCAGCTCCCTCTTTGTAGTAAGCAAACACTATTGTACTGTCATCGTGCATGCTCTCCCCAACAAAACTGCAAATCAAAAAAACAATGTCTCCACCCAATTAGCATTTGAAAAATGTGTTTCATACACTGAAACCATTAAAGTTGCCATAAAATTTAACAGATGATCACGAGACTTACTACTGGAGGTCACTGAGCTTTGAGATTAGGTACTTTGTTGCTGCTTCAATGTTTTTCTTGAAGAACTCTTGCTTCTCTGCATCAAGCTGGGGTGTGATTAGTTTGATGTACTTCTTAATGTAACCAACAAACTGCTTCTTATCGAATGGGGGTTGCTCCTGCACGTACAATAATTTCAAATTATTATAAATCTATGAGCTTTTATAAACTTAATGACATCACTATATCAGAATCAGATTATATATTCTTTTTACCTGGAGTCTGAAGGTGTCAACAATGTCAACAACCTTCACTGCTTGATCATCAACACCTTCATCTTCCCCACCTCCTTCAGCAGAAGGGTTGGCACCAATGTTAACATCCACAGCTCCTTGTACCACCCACTGCAGACACGAGCATTCGTATTATATATTATTATCATGCTTGTGATTTGATGAACGGTTTACGCACAACACATAAAAAAAGATTTACATAATGAAGGACGGTATAAACTATAAAGATGTACCTTTCCTTCAACTTCCCATAGGATCCCATTCAGGATCTCGTTGTAAGGAAACGAGTCTGAGAGAAGCTCGTCACCTACAAATAGAGATACAAATTCAAATTAGATATGCAAGTTAAATACTTAAAAATCATGGAAGGATGATAAATCTCCACTTATGCAGCCTAACTAGCCATTAGTGAAAGGTGCTCTACTATGATTAGTAACTAACCTTTGACCCAACTATTTTAAAAACTTAAGCAGGATTACTATCTTTTTAAACAGTCCACATAGTAATTTAGAACACTGAATACAATAATTCAGCACCAATAGTTTGGCCTATTTGTTTGCATACAAGTATATAACTAACTAAAGTATTATATGAAAGAACACAACTATCTAAGTCTGCCTAACAATGTTAACAAGAAGTACACTATATATGTTTCAAAATCCATAAATGACCTTAAATAACAAAGAACATATATTAAAACCCCACAATAATAGCAACGTCACTATAAAGCTATCTTTTCTTTTGTGATGAGATACATCAATCCAAAAAGATGGGATCTATAACACACCAAAAAATAAAATAAAATAATTAACAGTTCTTGAAAAGAAACTACAAACAAGATAACCCACTAAGAAAAGGAAAAAATAAAAATCTCAAAGAAAACTAAAATCTACTACAGAAATAATAAAAGTGTATGTGTATACAGATAAATATACAGATCTAATAAAACTATAAATCTGGGCGTCAAACTGGTAGTCTATGGAATTATGAATCTAAACATATAAATAATCACGCCCAGATCTACACAGTTACTCAGCTCATAAGAAACAAATAGATATGATATATAATGTAAAAAGAAAGGGATTATTACCAGAAATCAAATCTTGATAGACCAACATATTTGTTTTGGTGGGTTTGTCGCAAGATGCTTTCTAGAATCGGTGGCAGCAAAAAGGAAAGCAACTTGCGAGGGAGGAAGAGGGTTTGGGAGCGGATATGCAGCGACTTTATATAGGGTCAGGGTTTTGAGAAGGATGATGTACAACAGGACTTTTATGTCAATTTACAGAATTAGGTTTTCACTTTTTGTTATTTTCATATGTGCCCTTTTCTTTGTAACGTATGTGATGAGGGTTTAACCTTTTTAAGAACGTAAATAATATTTTACCCGTTTTAAAATAATAGTTCAATTTTAACTTTTTAAAGTTTTTTTTTCTATTTTAACTTTAAGTATATTTGTTTGTGTTATATAATACTTGACGAAAAATAAATCAATGAAAATACATTTAAAACTCAATCCATTCATATATTTTGCATCAAGTTTTATATAACACAAACAAAAATATTTAAGGTCAAAGTTGAAAAAAAAGACTTCAGAAAGTCAAAACTGGACTATTATTTTGGGACAAAGAAAATAGTAAATTGTCTATTCATTGTTATTCAAAAAGAATGTTGTTATTGAAAAGGTCGTAGAATAGAGAATAGTATTTTTGACAGTTAATTTTTTAACTTTTTAAAAATTTAAATAATTAAATAGATTAAATAAAAAATATTAATTACAAGTTCTAAAAAATACGTAATTAAAAGAAATTCATTCATTAAAATAAAAAAGTGCATTCACGTGTCTTCTGATCCCGATTCCGAATCAAAGTTTCACCTCATCCTTTCACGAACGTTACCTTTTTCCATTTCTATTGTGAATTTGTCCTATTTCGACAAGTGGTCCTCGACATAGACAAAAATCTGAACGCACCTTCAATTTCCTTGGTCCGTGACTCTGTTTGTCGTGACGGATGCCTTTAAAGGTTGATGTGGTCGAGTCATCAAATGAAACGCAAGAAGAAGCGGCGGAACTAGATGACCTTACTCTACGGTTCCTCGTTCAAATCTAAGTCGTCCAAGTGCACTGTTTCACGATGTTTTGGAACGTTCCGCCTTTCCCACGACAATGAGATCGGGAGTTAACCACATTTGGCGATCTTTCAAAAACCTTCACGCTTGAAAATGTAGGAAAAGGTTTTAGGCATTCCAACCTATGTTGAGCACCGTCCACAACCAAAAGTTATCGGTATATTCCCCACTTCTTTGTTGTCCTTGAAGCAGCTTTCAAATACCTCCCCACTTTTGGCATGTCGTATTGAGTTTCGACCACTTTGAAGACAACATGTTCTAAATGGCGGGTTGCGGCTATGGTAGTCATTCATCACAAGATACCAAAATGACTCATTGGATTAGGTACTTCCTCAATTGGAATATACGGAAACGATAATCCAACTTTGCGTCAATCGGAGTTCGTCTTCCAGTTCCCAATTGTTGCGGTTGTGAACAACCTTTTTTTTTTGTTTAGGTTGTGATAATCTCACCTCTGGTTGTTTTCCTTTCTCTTTGGATCTATTTCTACGAGATGATGTTGGTGTCGGTACCTCGTCTTCGTGTGATTTCATGTTAGGTTATTGCATGTTAGGTTGTTGCATGTCGAATTTTTGGGTATATTGTGATTGTTGTCACATTAAAAAAGTGTTATATTAATCGGGCTATATGTTAGGTGTTTAATAGTATGGTGTTTGATGGTACTGTGTTTTAGGGACTTGGGTTTTCGGCATATGGTATGGATGACCAAAACCGGGCATGTCCGGTGTTGATGGGTTTGAAGATGATGATACGTTTGGAAACGAGTTCTATTGGAAGTGTAGGTTGTTTGGTTGTTCGACATTGTGAATTATAGAGTTTTTGAGTTTTGAAATGTTTGAATATAAGGATGAGTGTATTGATGTGTTTTGAATTATGTTTAGAGTGTGATATATATAGATATGAAAATGCATTTTTTTAAAATGGTAAAAAACCGGCCAAATTCTTATATTTTTTTAATTGTTTCTTTTTAAAAAACTAAAATACAACATATCTTCGCGTGACGGACGGTGTCCAAAACGTTGTTCTGAAATGGCAGAACGCCGTCGGATGATGCTCGGAACGTTGAACGACAGAAGAAACCTTCCCTCTCCTTATGCCCTAAAGCAGCCGGTTCTCGGAATTTGTCCATTTTGGGGGTCTCAAAGCAACGTGGAAATACATAAGAAGCATAGGGGTACATGAAAGCGGAGTAAAAGGGATTGAATGAGGGATGAATCTTCTTAACTGTTTGAGAGTTGGAAGATTAGGATATCCCGACTTCCAATTCTTATACCAGCTTTAAAGGGAAGATATCGACCTTTGATGGGGGGCTCTCACTGGTCTACTCGCCAGTGTATTCCTTCTTTCTTTCAACTTCTAACCTGTGACATTTAATTTTATACTCTAACATCTTCAGAGATATTCATTTACCACTTGAAAAATATATTTTTTGTTTGGAGACTAATCTACAAAAATTACTCTAGCATCTTACTTCTTCATCTTCATGCTTCATTGTCATTGTCTTTACACGATTGATTAAAAGTTAAAGTTTCATTGAAAAAAAAATATAAAAGATTTACGGGGTAAAACCTCCTCAACTTAGGTTCTCATGAGACTCATTTTGAGTTATCATCTAAGTAGTACTTTCACTAAAAAGAATTTGACTTGTGTTGTATGTGCTAGCTCACAGGGCCATCAAATTTTCAAGGCCTCCAAATTTTATGAACACTTATTATAGTTAATATGGATTCAATGTGAAAAAAAAAATTATTATTCTTATATTTATAGAATAAAAATAAAATGAACCATTTTATTGTTATAAATATAAAATCTTATAACTCCCTAGCGCAAATCATACATGACTTAATCCCTACTAAAAGTCGACTAACTCCACAACGTCACGAAAGAGAGGCTTGAAGGATTGGAATTGAGAATAATAAAAAATAATCTATTAGAGAGTATTCTTATAAATATTTAATCAATAATTTTGCTTCGAATAATGCTCGAGGAATAGCACTTTTTTTAATAAAAAATGAAAATGGTTAGTTTTTTGAAATTGTTAAATGATAACTTTGTTTTTTTTTTATCTTGATATAATTCTCGTAACATTAATTCATTTTTTTCTATATCTATGTTTGAGTTATCTTTTATTTTATCTATTACATGTCTATTTTTTTTTAATATAATACAGATCTTTCTAAATTTATTTGTCGGACCAAAACAACTACTCATTTATTTTGTAGAGGGAAAGAATTCTAGTAGCTCATATGATTTAACCAGCAATACCCGAAATGACTGAATGAAGGTATATGTACGGGTAATCCTTGGTTTTGAAAAATCACTTAACGGCATAAAACGATATTATTTTGGATAATTTGATTGGTAGAATAAAACTTAACAAAATTAATCAATTGTAAAAGTAACCATATTAGATTTGTAGGTGAATGAAAAAGTATATACGTACATATATATTAACCATATCCAAATGAGTCTTTCCGATGTGTCATATGAGTTTTTCTATCGATTACGTACATATATAATCTTTCACAAATCATATCACACCGAAGTGGAAGCAAAGTTACACACTTGTAAATTGCTTATTTTTAGGTCACAACGAAAACATGTGTCAGTTACTACTTATACTATTACAACACCAAACGTACCATATTTGTTTAATCTAATCATAGTTCATTTACACGATGTTTATAACTTATGGTTAACTTTTTTGTAATTTAACAATATTAAACAAAAAGATTGATATCAACGATAGCTTTATTTGTGTGACGAGCATCCTACTACATACGTGATCTTTGAATGACATAATTCTAACGAAGATGATAATTATGCAATATCCATACAATCCAATGGTTGATTAATAGGTTTTCAAGTCGTTTTCTAATAAGTATTTGGTTGATTATAGTCTTCCGCCTTCAAACGTACTATAGTTCAAACACTTTCAGTATACTTATTAGGATGAAAAAGTAGTTATTGCAAAATAAGACCAATTAACAAATCTTACATATATATATTATATTTATATATATGGGAATGATCCATAGAAAAACTTCAAATCTCAAGGAAGGATGAAAGTAAATCTTAGCCTTTGATTTTTTCATAAAAGAACGTTTTTAAAATTCATTTGTGATGAATGTTAAATTTTGAGTAACATTCATTACATACGAATGTTAACAGCATTCATTTATGATGAAATCAAAGGTTGAAATTTGTTTATCTCATTCCCTAACTTTTTTGCTTCCCTCTTGATCCTTACTATATATATACATATATATACGTACATGTTACTATATATATTATATTATATTATATAAGGGAAGGATCAAGAGGGAAGCAAAAAAATTAGGGAAGGAGAAAAGTAAATCTCAACCATTAATTTCATCATAAATTAATGTGGCTAACATTCATTTGTGATGAATGTAACATTCCCTAATTTTTTTGCTTCCCTCTTGATCCTTCCCCATATTATATATATATATAAGGATGAAAATTCCTTTATTTTGTTGGTTGTATCCGGATGTTCATATAAAATTATACAAGCAAAACTACTAATGATTTTATTGTAAAATAAACCTACCCATATATGATATCTATGGTTTAACAAAAAGTATAGGATCGATGACTATATACAATTATCTTGACAAGCACTACCACTAGCATAACATTTTTTATCCTTCAAACAACACCAACATCTCGTAAACCAACATCTCGGCATACAAAATCCAACATTTATCTTTTCGTCTTCAAACGTGTTATTAACTGAACTCCATTTCCCACCTTCAAATCCCGAGCTGTAACACCGATCACAACAACCTTCACAACTTGCATCAACACCTGCAACATAGCACACATGCCGTTTACAAAACGTACATAATTTAAATACGACACATACTATAAAAGATAGAGTAAGAGTATATCCTAACATTTAAAGATCATAACTTCTGAAAAGATTAAAACGAGGAAGAGAACATGATGTGAATAATTAGATTTAGCCATTGATCAAAACTAATTTGGGTTTGAGTGAATTCGGATGTACGATTTTGTTTTTCCAGCATGTACATAAGCTTCTTTCTATATATATATGAGTCCAAGTGAAATGGTCTCTACCATCAAATTCAAATTAAATGAATACGTCTCTTTATAATTCAAAAGATACACGCATGTGATTACAAATGTCCATAAAAGTACTTTGCATATCGTCTTGAATTTATATCCAACAATTTTAGGGATGTTTGGGATTGCATATTTGCTTTGAAATGAAACATTATCCAAGTGTTATTCATTCGAGTTTAATTAACCTAATATGAAGTTACCAGTTACGACCAAACACTCAAAAGTGCATTTTAGTTCAAGGAAACACGAAAAACTTTATTTAAGATAAAATGGTGTTAGTGAAGAAACGTATGGAGTAATTATGTTAGGTTTATAAAATTAGTTTGCAAAATGACGTTTAGTAAGTTTTAACACAAGAAAGAGAACAATGAGACAAAAGATAGACTTGGAGTATTTGAATTAGCTTATTTTCATTATTTATAGGTTTAAGTTAAGAGCAAATGCAGTTGTTAATGACTGGTCATCACGTCAGCATGACTGTTCTACGACTGCATATGAGTTCATAGTCATGCCTGACCATGATTGTAGTCTAAGTTCCACTATTATCTTTAATTTTCATCATTTTTAAAAAAAATTAAACTAAATCAAATAAAAACATTTTGATTTACATGAATAATTGTATAAATTACATTTTCAATATAAAAAGCCAATTTAAAAAGCTCAAATAAATAAAAGCTTTTTATAAATTACATTTAAAATAACTTTTTGAATTACAAAAAACACAAATGATAATAATGAAAACTTCCAATTTAATAAGCTCATCAAAATTTAGGGTTGAAAAGAGGCTTTTTTTCTTCACATTCTCCAACTGCTTCTTCTACTTCTTCTTTTTTACTTAAACTAAAAAGCCATTAAAGGTTGTAAGGAAAAAGAATAACGTGTGGGCTCCACTCCCCTTCCTGTTCTCGCCGTCAGCTACTCCACAACGGCACACCACGACGTGTTCCTTTAAATGAAACCGAACCATTGTCAAGGTACCACGGGCCCAACGATGGTTCTACTTCGATTGGTCTTATAAGCCTTAAACATGGAGATTAAGCTTATTGGCTTATTCCTCTGGAGAGGGGAAAAAACCCCTTAAACTCGTTAGAATAAGTTTAAGTCATAAACATTCAACATAAGCTCTTTCAAACACCGTCTTAAATTTATTGGTCCGCTTACTTGGGAAAAGGGTGGTGATACTGATCTTTACTCCAAAAAGTTATCCATACACAAAAAATTGTGCTTCGGAGGTATCGTACATTTGCTATAACAATGTTGTATATTTGGTGTGTAAAGTAAGAAGTAACTTTTTGATCTAGATATTACTTTCCTTATAAAAATTGGTGAAACGGGCTTAAAAAACTTTAGAAAGGTAGATATAAACATATATCTCATATTATATGTACAATCAATCAATATATTTACAAAATCAACCCCTAAATATAAGGGTGTCAAAATTCTATAACCCTGTTCTAACGTAAGAGAATCAAAATTCTATAACCATACCAAACTATATCAAACGTTCATTCAGCATAGTCATACCAAAACATAACATAAAAGTAAGTATTATTGATTTGCAGAATATAGCTTTACCTATAAGTTTAATAGTTTACAGAAAGATTAACATCTTACTGTAAAACAAAGTATAAAATCTAAATCTACTAGTGACAATTGTTGTCACAAACTTTCTGATCATAATAACATTTATTATCTTTGATACAGCAGTAACATGTTACTGAAAAGCTTCCTGGCGGTGGGCAATACCTTCTAAAGCAATATCCAATATTGATCTTCTTATTTTCGATGACAAAATTCCGTTTCTTATCTTGAGATCTCGTTTTGTGATCATTAGAATGAGTTCCAACACCTGAAATACATCATTCCAATGAACGTTGTTTAGAACAAATAATTGCAATCAAACACAACAAACATGTAAGTATATGAAGTTATCGATGAAAGAATTAAGATATGTATAGATACGAACATTCGTGCATCAGAACAGTTGAAAGGATCAAAACTAAGAAGATAAACTTATGTGTGTAACTAAAAAGCGCCATTGAAACAGAGTGTTATGTTGTGTATGTATCGATCGGTAAGTAAGAAAGAAAGAACTTGAATATATAGCTATAGATTTTATATTTTTAACCCCTCGTCATTTTTGTATCAACTTCAGTGAGTAGAGTTCAGTAGTTAATTAAACGTAATTGGAAACAATGTTAAATTTGTACTTAATCTCAACCAATTTTTTCTGTCGATAATCAGTTGGATTTTAATTATAAAAGCTGCATTTCGTATATAACATGCTATTATATACTTCTTAATTAGGCATATACTAACGGCTCAAACACATTTAATAATAGTAATAATACAAATAATAGAATCAGTTTTATTAGATAAAATTGTAAAAAAACCTAAGTCACATATGCCTAAATCACACTGAGATGTTACTTATTTCAGAAAGACTTCATAGACTTATATAATGTTTGGGGCTATTAGAAAGATGCTGGAATGGGAATGGGTATGATTGCTTCAAAAAAGTTGTTTGGCTTGTTTTTTCTTGAATGAGAATGCAGTAAATTCGTGTTATCACTATCCTACAAGTTATTACATGTTTGTACTATATAAAGAAATATATGTCTGAAATCAACAATCTTTTGTTAATTGATATCAAGAATTATTGTTACTAACGCATTGCTTTTGAATATATCAATATGAATAATTTGAATCAGAAGTTGAAAGGTAAGAAGAGAAGTAGATCGATTGTAGCCAAACAGCAGCATTTCGTTTCATAACACCAAATTCTTTGTCCATTTTTGCGCCTTGCTCACACTTGGATAACTCATTATTATGCTTTAAATCAGATACCATTTAGTGTATTATCTAAGTATGTACAGCTTTTACAGGAGTGATTAAAATGAAGAAAAAGGAAACCCATTGGGAATTCCACCGCTAACCTCGAGTTTTACATTTTGCAATTTGCTTTTGGGCTACACAACTTAATTGTGAATATTTGTCTTTCGTGGTTGCCTAATCCTACAAGGAAACTAACACTTAAATATGCAAGATGAATTTGTGAAAGTGTTGGTCAAACATTCTTTACATGTGTTATATTTTTAACTTCCGTGAAATAGTGGGTTGTTTATGGTGTTGTAAGAGAGGACTATTAAACATCTCCTACAACACTTTATGTTGAATATGAGATATCCTTGTGCTTCTTAAAAGAAAAAGACTAAACATGTTCACATATTATATCTTTTGCAAAAAAAATAAAAAAAATTTGTTTTATTTATTTATTTGGTTAGAAGGCATGGAATGCATGAACACTCTTTTGCATATGATTTCGTATGTTCAAATTTAAGGCACGCGTAAAAGATTGTGTGTCCCTGTTCTTTGATATAATACACAAAGACTAGAGCAGTGAGCTAAGATTTAGGCGTGTAATAGATAGAGAAGCTAAGTGAATGCGTTGCCCTAATATTGCTAAACTGACTAGACAGACAACTTCAATTAATGCACTAATTAATTGACTAGCTAACTACTGCAAGCTTGAACTGAAGATATGTTTCTTGATCTTGGTTGAAAATGTATAATAGGCTGTCCTATATCACTATAGATGTCCCAAAAGCCCTTAGTTTATTAACATGTTTCTTTAGGTGTAGGTAAATTAAATTGTCGAACAATGGTTCCTTAATTTGATGTGCCTCAGTATAGTTTCTTTTCCAGAAGTCAAAGTATTTACTAGGGGCTGTTTGGGATTTGCATATTATCAGCTCATGCTTATGAGCTTATAAGCATTTTGAAAGTAAGCACCAACCAATGTGCTTATTAAAATGTTCTCATATCAGCAAGAAATAAGTTGGTAAGCGATTCAGCACATAGCAGTTCAAACACTTAATAAGTTTTAAATTCATAAGTTACATCATGCTTAGAGTCCAAGGTTCAAATCCCACTTAGTTAAAACAATTTCTAGGGGCCACGCCAGTCTCCCTAGGGAGAGCTTTACCTAC
The DNA here is from genome assembly GCA_963921325.1 of Logfia minima. NCBI lineage: Eukaryota > Viridiplantae > Streptophyta > Magnoliopsida > Asterales > Asteraceae > Logfia > Logfia minima. The sequence goes on from OY992769.1 coordinate 31,728,409, forward strand.
ACCAAGTTTGCGTGACGGTGGGTTTGGTAGTGGCCCTCCAAAGGTGGTGTCGGAAAAACAAAATCATTCCGAGAGTCCGAGACAGTATGATTTAGTGAAAAATTCTTAATGACTCGATATCTTGGTATTTTGTGTACTAGCCTTGGCTTGCAATGACTAGAGCGAGGAAGCAGCAACAAAGATCTGGATCGAGGCATCATAAGGCAAATCCATATTTATTAGGATCATTCCATTAAAAGATAATGAAGGGTTCCTGTCACCAGAAAAAAAAAAAAAGGCATTGGAGAAGAAGGAATGGCTAGATGCAAAATGTTCTGTTTGTATGGAGTACCCTCACAATGCTGTTTTTCTACTTTGTTCTTCACATCACAAGGGTTGCCGCCCATACATGTGTGCAACCAGTCATCGATATTCCAATTGTTTAGACCAGTACAAGAAAGCCTACACCAAAGCAAATCCATCTGAAAATGCACGACCACAGACTGGGTCAATTGATGATCCAAACTTTAGCTTGGGCTCAGATGAGCTTTTATTCCTGCTTTGTTGTGGTCAGGTGAAAGGATGGACCATGGTTAAGCGAGCTCGCAAATTTCTCAATTCCAAGAAGAGGAGTTTGCATGCAAGACAATTGCTCGTTTGTTGGATCTTATAAAAATTTTAGGAAGCATGTGCGGGAGAATCACCTTTTGGCTCGTCCCCGAGAAGTTGAGCCGTCACTTGCAGAGAAATGGAAGAAGCTTGAAAATGATCAAGAATTAAATGAGGTGATGAGTACAATTAACTCAACAATGCCTGGGTCAATTATAATGGGAGATTATGTAGTAGAAGGGAATTTTTGAGGATATTCTAGAGACCGTGAGATGGATGGTTACCTCGACACTCTTTTTCGGGTAGGATCTAGGAATGACATCCGTAATGGCTTTTCAATTTATGACGACAATGAATATGAAGATAATGTTGGGATTGAGGGGAGTGTTCGTAACTACGTTCCCCACATCGCGCTGCCATGCCAGGTTCTTTCTTGGTGCCCCAAGAAGGCGACGTTATGGTTAGCATAGATAGGGCTCATATTATAGTCGGGTTTCTTCAGTCAGGACTTGGATTAGATCGCTTTAAAACCAATAGTTGTTGGATGCTATGGTTTTAATCTATTCATCAGTTATGGCTTTCAGGTATCATTTTTCTTATGGGCTTGTTTATCATTTTATGATTTAGACTTTAAAATGTAAAACCCACAATAATTGAGCTCTGTGGCTCTCTGCACACTAATTTAGATTTTCTCTTTGTTATACTTAGAGATGTAGGTGGTTCATTTTATTTCAATACTAAACTTTTCGGGGGCTGTTAAAGCCACATCTAGAAGGCATTTACTTGGTTTCTTATACTGGTAAATATTGGTTTGAAATATGTTGTTGATTAGCTTCTTATACTATACTTCATGGTTATTTCGTAGAACACCATGTCATGTTTTTTCTGAGTTCGGACAGGGAAATAGATGCCAAATTTGAAACTAATTATACCTCCAATTCATTTTGGGATGTATATTTATGAGTCGGCCAGAAAAAAAAATCAAGCTATAAAGAAAACTGCTTCCAATGTTGAAGAAAATGTGTCCAACTGATTAATGCCTGTTAAGTTGTCTTTATAAAAAAGATAAGTTTATTTTTTCAGTGGTACAGTTTTCGTATTTGTTATTCAATACATCACTTCTCATGTAATAGTATGACCTATCCATATTTTTGCTACTTATTGAATGTGATCTTGTGGTTGGCTGGTTGCTACTAGCATGATTTGTTCTTGAATCTTGAAAAACAAGTGTGATGCTAACTTTTATACGAGAAGATGTTTTCATCTAGAGTAATATGTAACACCTTCTTAATGTTTTTGTACAATTGTTACTAAAAGATCTTTTCAGAAGAACTTCCATAGAAACTTGTAGACAATTTGACCATGTGCTAAAAAAATAGAAAATGGACAGACAACCCTTGTGTGACCACTTTCGAAGAGCTTTACTTGCTTCAAGTTTATGTTACAGTGGATTCAGGACCTCTGTGAGACCGAAAGTCAGAACCACAATTACCAAAAAAAAAAAAATGATATTTTAGTGTTTTTTTAGCATAATCTTGAGATTTAATAGAAGGTTACAGGACCAATTTGGGTTACTAGAATTACAGTTGCGTCAAATAGTTTTCGTAAGTGTCGAATTTCCTAACCTGGTTAGTCATCTTCATCATTGATTTTCAGAAAAAAAGCAATTCTTAAAAAGGAAATTGGTCAGGCATTCTTGACTACCAACGAGTAACATAACATATACACAGCTCAAAATTGTTTAATTTTGGAACAAAAGATAAGAATAGTAAATGTCTAAATATAACAATTTACACGCAATCGATCCTGGGGTACCATGCTTATGAACTATTTCCCTGCAAAACAGATTCATATAGAACAAGGGATGGAAGGAGTAATAATATAACAATCAGTTTTCCGTTCAGTTTCTTTTTTACTAAATGGGTCAAACTACCACAAGAATAACTTCCAAGTCTTTCCAATATGAACAACAACAAAATAAAATACATAAAAGTAGCTTCTAAAATTCTATCCAAACATAGACATGACTGCAAAAAGGACTCTTGCAACTTTTGAAAAAGGTTTCCATGATTAAAGAAAACCTTTTTTCCTAAAAAACAAAGCAAAGATGTAACATATAAGCTATAAATTAGGGTGGCCAAAATGTCGTATGGGGCCTTAACCTAGTGCTATGCCAGCAAGATAGAACAAGATAAGGGGAAAATAGCGCCCTATATAAGGATTCCTACCAATGGCTTGAACCTCTTTGGGGTCTGGGCCTACTGCTACAAAGTTGATTGGTAGAAAGCAGGGAAATAGGCCACCCGATGCTTTGCCTATTGAAGAATGTACATCAAATGCTTACAGCACGACATATATTCAATCGGCTCTCAATCTCAGTAACTCCTTGGCAGTCCTCAACCTGAAATATGGCATGTTTTCCTACAAAAAAGCATAATCACTGAAAAGATTTAGATCATGTTCAAATCATCTGGAGATTACCACGAATGAGACGATTCATTATGTGTGAATACCTACTCGGTATTTGAGATTATAGACAACCCATTTAGAAAAAGCTTAGACATCTAGATTACGGAAAAAAAGAAGGGCTAAACTGTTATATAACTCACCTGCTTGAAGCAGAGGCCAATGCCCCTGCTATAAAAGTCCGCATATTTGATCATGAACACACCACAGTCGAACCTGGCAAGAAACAATATTGTGATCAGTGGAGATACACATAACAGTAGACTAGCAGAATTACATGTCTTGCCTCTCAGTATTCAAGTTCGAAGAAAAACACAGCAAAAAGAGGTGGCATATGCACTTCACAAAAGCTTGTCCTTTTTTTTAAGCAACAAAGAGAAAACTCATCAAATGGTTGATGAGACTCAGTTGCATCAACAATTCACCCTTTATAATGAAACCAAAAACAAATAAAAAATGCCTAGATTTAGACATTTATATTACAATGAAGGTCAAGACTTGCATGTATTCAGCTTCAAATTATTTTATCATTTTTAAGTTATAAAGAAAGTTGGCAGGCTGAATGACTGAGTTTTCATAAATAATCCTATAATTTTTTTATTTTTTATTTTTATAAAGGAGGTCGGTAACTCCAGCAATGTACATATCTTATTTTTAGAAAAGCTTTAAATCATACGCTTACGCACCCATTCTCCTGATTAGGTAGGTCTGTGACATATTCTTGCTTCCAAGAAGTAACATCAATGTCTTCCCCATTCTTATCTTTCACCTCATCCACGATGTACTTGGCCTGGAGAACATGAGCCATAAATTAAGAAGTCAAATTTAATCCCAGTTAACTCAAACCCAACAAAAAGTAGGTAATGGAAGACATATCTACTTCCAATTAAAACATTAAAGGTTTCATATTTGCATGTAATAAGAAGTCATAGAAGCTAGACATACCAAAACCCTCATTACTTGTTTATCAATGCCTCCAAGGGAGTCGAGATACTGAAACTTTTCTTCTTTTTTGTTGATAACAGCCAAGCACCAATGTATTTCTTTGTGGACAGGGACAAATATCTGCTTAACAGCTATGGTCAGAATACTGAAATTTGGATAAGAATATATTTGATATTTTTAGGAGAAGATAATGAAAGTATTGAACTTTACTTTGTCACACTCGAGGAGACTGTATCCTAACTTCCTCTGAGTAGTCCATCTTCTAACTGACTTGTAATCATAGCCAGCCCTTCCACTTATCAACTAGGTAGAGCAAAAACGATAATGCAAAAATCATGATAGATGTTGTCATGTTATCAGAATAAAGTCCCATAAACCATAAAACTAACATGTACATACAGGGAAGATCATCCATCATTCATCACGCCAAAACCATTAGAGCAAAGCTAGGGTTACAAAATTGGTTTATGTAAGATGAAAAGTTTCCAATAACTATGTCCCCCTTTCGAACTTTAAATATGTAAATAACTGTGTACACTACATAGAAAAAACAAAATAGAACTCTATTATTCCTATAAAGCAGACTTATTTACACTTGTAGAGTGAAAACACGCAAACATAAGAATCCAGATAAGTGATCCATTAGATTGCTGAAAGTGGAATACCTACTATGTTCGTTGGTAGAGAAAATGATTGATCCTTAAAATTTATATTGAACAGATTGTTAACGTAATACTCTTCTACTTATATAATGTAACATTTCTTGTGAAATGCATTTAATGTACTCACTATCCCTATTCTTAATACACATATATGAAAAGCCATATTGATTCAATTTGATACATCCATATAGGCCAAAGACACATAAACCAAGCTATTTTTACACAGTGAACAGTGTACTTTAGAAAAAGCCTTTTATTTGAGATCAACAGATATTGAGTTATTGAATAGTGACCTATGCATGGATGGCTTCATTTCAAATAGCGCTCAATCTCATTGCTGAACTCTTCAGCAAGATACTGACACTGGGAAGCTGACTAGGGTAATGTCTTGGAAGATATACTTTGTAGTGGATATTCATTAATTAAGAATAGATGGACAAAAGAGACGGTTCAATTGGATGCAGACATTGAATACTTCACAGTAAAATAATATGGACCAATTCGTAAAGTATAAAAGCAAATTACGATATCAATCCTACATACCAATTCCTTCTAAAAACAGTTTTTACCCGTGCTTAGCATTTTATACACCCCTACTTTTTAATATACCATTTATTGCCAGTGCTTTTAAAAAAGGAGGATCACTCCTAGCCTGCTAGCTTTTGTTGGCTTATAATATAACAGACACTTATGACAGACATATATTAAAAGGAGTCACTTGCTTTTATCTCTGCTCTATAAAAAGTGAACCCTGTGAACCAAAATAAATCACGATACTTTTTTCAACGCTTGTTATCAGGGTCAGTTATAAGTTTAACTTTCAAGAATTCCCCAGAGAAGAAAGTACATCCTAAATACGAGAATGTTTCTAAGTTTATGGGACATAAGGAGTATGTAGATAAAGCCAACAAGATGGCAAGTGATGAAATTAACTAACCTTCTTGTAGAAAAACGTGTTAAAGAAATGACATTTCAGAAACTTTTGGGGTTCCTTCTTTTCCCTCTCTTTCAGCAACTCCAGGTAAAGGTTAATAACCTAGAATATGAGAAAACATTTGAGCACTACAGATCTTGCTTAACAAGTTATGCTGCACCCAAATATCACATGCAAAATCAAAAGTTACCTCATCATTTAACCACGCCCCAGGTCTTAAACAACGTAGAACTTCTCCGGTAATTGTAATATTTGAATTCTCATGAGTGACCAAAACCTTCCGTCTACAGATAAAGTATCATTTAGGAAAACCGCATAAGGAATATATTCATATATGGGTGTACTAAGCATATACACATAAACAGATACATACATACAGAATATAGACAAGTATATCCAGAAAAATCATACCGACTAGGATTAGAGAATGCATTATCAACCATTTCCACGTCATCCTCAGTAAGTGGGCGGAAAGGCTCAATCAATACATCCTGAAAAGACGTCAATTTAACATGAGACACCAATCAATAATAAAAAGCTTCAAGTTTCCAATAAAAACCACACATAAAACACTTCACCTCTTCTTTCTCTGCAGGGCGCAATTTATCAAATGAAGCTCTTTTTTCTTCATATAGTTTAATATCAAAATCCAATCTCCTCAACGCTGGGTCATGCTTTTTAGCTGATTCATTTAGCAACTTTTGATGATACAACAAACCTTCACCTAAACCTACATCCGTTCTTCTATTCAACGACAAGTTTTCCAAAGTATTCCCTTCCACCAAATCTGAAACCACTCCCGAAGAAGTTGATGTCTGAAACCCTAATTTTCCTTCAGCCTTCCCATCTAATTCCCTATATTTCGCTCTAATCGTCTGCACCTCCCCCGCCTTATTAATAACATCCTCTTTCTCACCTTCCACAATCGCAACTTCCTCAACACCTGAATCACCCGAAGCATCATTATCATTAACGTTAACAACCTCAACTACCTCATCTTCCATTTCAAAATCAACATGCCTTAACGTCCTCACCGCAGCTCTTTTCTCGGAATTATTATTCGAAAACAAATTCCCCATTCTATCACCTGAATAATTCGATTCTTTCGGAAACTTTGAAATAAAACTAGAACTAGTATCTAACTGTTTAGAATTTGAAGTAAATGTTGTAACAACTGTAATAGGAGCATGAATTTGTCTAACAATAGGAATCACCTGTTTCGGATATAAACTGAGCCTTGAAACTAAACTTGAGATTTTTTTTGATTCCGTAAAATTTGATGATTTGAGCTTTTTTGAAATGTGTAGATGATTATAACCGTAGCCATACGATGATGATGACTGAAATTCAGCTTCACGTTTTTTGCGATTAATCGTTAATGCGCCCATGTTTGATTGAAATTATAGTTTAGGGTTTCGAAAAAACCCTTACGGCATGCGAATTGGGGAATTTTTTTGAGCATTTAAAACCCTAATTTGAAAGGGGGATCGTGTATGGTGTTTTTGGTTGATTGAATTACTACGATTTGATGTTATTGGGGAATTTGGAGAGAGGATTTTGAGCAAACAGATCTGTTTTGGGGGTTTTGAGTTTTGATATAAAAGTTTAGCTTTGTGTAAGATCAATATCAAAGAATATTATGTAACTTCACGTTGAAATATTAAATTGGTTACTAGAGCATCACAAATGAAAAATCTCTTTAGATTTATTAATTCGTGACTATAAAACTATTTGATAAATTTTTTAATTATAATAATAAATAAATGTAAATTATGTATTAAATTTTATATTAATATATTTGATAGGCAATTAAAATAATATACGGGTTTAACGAATAATAGTTAAGATTATTGATAGATTTTAATATAGATATAACTTATGTATTCAATTTTATATTAATATTTTTTGTAGGTAATCTTAATCTTAAATAATGTATAAATATTATACTTGTGACATCATCATCTTAAATTTAAATTTAATTAACCAATTAGAAGTCATAATTAATTTAAATAATTTTTTTTTAAATTGAGTAAAATTAGGGATTTTATGACATTATAAATTATGATTTAAAAAAAATAAAACAAATAACTATTTTAAGGATAAACATAGTAAACAAGATAATTTGTAAATAATACTACTAATATTATCTAAATTATATACTATTAATTAATTAATGAATTAATATTTTTTATATTTATTAAAAACGTATATTTAAGAACAAAAAGAATTAAATAAAAAATTAACGTCTTATTTTTTAAAATGACCTGTATATATATACGAGTGTAAAAACTAGTTTAATGATATAGTTTATGTAGTCATCAAATAAAGATAAAGGTAAGTTTTCAATCTACTATTAGAACATCGAATATTGAATATCATCATCATCATTATGTAAGATGAGACTCGTATATGAACAAGGGTAAATGTTGTAAATAGACTATCTACTCTCACTTTTAATTTGTCCCATGAGATGCAAGCTCTCTATTTTATACCATTTTATTAATTAATCGGGTAATCAAATCATATTATGAAAAGAATTAGTAAAAAAGTTTATTCAAGTTGAACCAAATGCATAATTCAAACAAAAGAGTGATCGTTTTTGTAAAACATGGCACAAATGTTAGTTTGAAAAAACGCGGTCTCATATACTTAACATCAATTAACCGCTTATATTATATATATATATAATATATATAATAGGTTCAGGTTTAAATGAGAACTAAATAAAATGTGAGAACCGCGAGAACTACTATATTACACATTTTTTCTTATGTGATTGACTTCATTCATATGTGAACATTCATGTATATTTGATTGATAAAGAAAGAAGCTAAAAACCCAAAAATTACGTATTAAAACACATTTTACCGATTTGTTCACATTATAGTTCACCTGTGAACATGTATTTCTTATTTTGTGTTTTGAGATATAATTTTAGAGGTTTTTAGCTTTTTTTCTTTGTAAATCAAATATATATGAATATTCACATATGAATGAAGTCAATCACATGTGAAAAAATATGTAATTTAGTGGTTCTCACGATTCTCACTTTTTATTTGGTTCTCATTTGAACCTAACTCTATAATATATGATATGAAGAGGTACAACCAAGTAACCAGTGAACCAAAGGTACCTACTTATCTGTTCATGTCTTAAAATTACTATAGCCTTGAATAAAAATCGTCGGTAGTTTTCTAAGATATGTACTGTATGAACTTCTTGTCATACGGTGGGGAAGTGGCTTGGGAAGTGGCTTTCAATAGCCATCAAGCACAACAATAACTAAAGCCGATGTATAGAAACTTGTTTTACAAATAATGGCAAAAAAATGTTGATTTAAAGCCGCTCCATGTTTACAAAAAAAATATTACAGTTGTATCATCATGTATGTTTAGTTATATGAGACACATACATAAAGAAAATAAATTTAGAAAAAAATATTTAGTACATCACTCTTTTTCAATTAAAAAGAGTAATATTCTTCTATTATAACTAAACAGATCTTAGACCACTCCTATTGGTATGCGTCAGTTAGCCACTCACGCACGTTACTTTTGTGACACTAATGGCACCATTGTGTCAATCAATGGCAGAGTCAATAGGGGAGTTGGAGGGTGTCCAGCATCCCCTAATTGGCCCAATGACATTGTTGGTTTTCAGCCCATTAATTTCAACTCAAAGATTTTGTTACATTTTGGCCCCTCTCAGTTTTTATATACGTTAAAAAGAATCACAATAACAATTGAAATATCTGCCTACTATGAATAAGTAATCTTTCCAAGTGCATTTGTTTTTGTTTTCTTCTTTTTATTAGTAAATCTCTTTATTTTTTCTTTATATATTTTCTTTCTAAATCTTTTTGTCTGTTATGGTATCTTGTATCTAATCATCTTTTGATAATTATAGTGATTGAAAATTATAATGGGACTTATTTATTTTATTTTTGTACGATTTTGTGTTCACGTCTATTTTTTTATGATGTTCTAAAAATTTTAAACTCTAGATTAGTAATATGTTAACAATTATTCGCTTTTAATTTCTTAATTTTTGGTGATTAGAAGTTAATTATCAGTTACATATATAACTTAGTTCTTGTATGTTTTTACTACATGCGACAACGGGTTAATACATTATAAATAATAGGATACTTTTAGGGATCGATTTCGACAAAAGTTATTAGTTTGAGAGGTGAAATCTTAATTACATTACCGAGTATTAATATATAGCGTTGTTATCTTGCAACAACTTACAGTACCCCCTAACTTAAAATCCTGACTCCGCCTCTAGTGTCAATTGGGTGTGTCCCTTGCTTTTCATTGGTTTGGCGATGCAAAAATCGACGCGTCGGTATTTTTTTTGGTTTTGTTTAGTGTATATAAATAAATGTATATTGGTAAATGTGGAGTCCAAAAATTAAAGTGACACAATCACTGTAAACATCGTTGTATCAATTTTGTGTTAGTTTAGGAAGTGCTGATGTGATGCTGAAGTTGCTCAAGTGACACAAAACTAATAGAGTAACCGTTGGAAAGTATAGATGATGGAAATAAATCGAGTCAAATAATACTACCTCAGAGTTAGAGATTTACATAAAGCACTTCCAGCATAACTTAATCTGCCTCAAAATTGAAGAAGACGAATGGTTGTCAATATTAGCCCGTGAAAGTTATCCAAAACAAACAGTTAACATATGAACCAGTCAAATTTAATGTCTGTTTTATACTATCTTAATTTGATGCAATTCCAGAAAGGAAAACTTAAAATAAAGATTATATCAAGTTTTGACCCGATAACCCAATTGATCTGGCATCCCTAATTAAACCAACCTGTCAATTCACTAATTCCTTTGACCCATTTTAGTAAATGCGGAGTCATGTCTTTGTTAGCACGTTTAGGGTCACGGTTGACATTACCAGATAATTAGGTTATGTTGAGGTTAGGTAATGTCAACCCGCCAACGACCCGAATGGGCACCCTATGTAGTACCATTTGTTGATATCTAAGAAGATGAAATTGAAGATGATAAAAATGATGGAGGAGACAGAAGAAGTAGAAATTGAAATTTTATATCATTCAAGGAAGACATGGAACACGATATTTTTAATAAGTCAAATTGAATTTGGTAGTGGTGGTTAATTGAAGTTAGTTATGCTGGAAAGCCTTGTCTCTCTAAAACTCATCAGGATCAATTAACAATCGCTAAACTCAAGCGAAGGTCGTACATGCATATGTAGAAGTAACGTTCCGTTTACATTTATCTCCTACCGTGTTTATTATCCTCCACGTTTGAAGTGTTGTACAATTTATTCCAATAGAATTCGCTATGAGCTAGTTGTCTGCTTTCGTCAGTATTGCAGTTTTCGGATCATTTTTGAAGTTGTGTTGGTACTTCAAATATGATCCTTGATCGCATATTATACGTTGTTTTGACAAGAATTCTCTAATAGTAATAACCTTTCATAAGAATTGTCCTCTGACATGGTGCAAATACAATGCATATATATGTAATTGTTATCTATAGTAACGAAACAAGTTAGATGGTAGAAGATGCTTTACATCAAGATTTTAGTCCATCGATTCAATGATATTCCGATTGTTGAGCCAATGATTTTGTATGACAATGGCAAGATATTCCTGGTTATGAGTATGATGTTGAAGAAAGAGTATTATGTAAAAGTGTTGATATTCAGGGTCTGAAAGACTTGAAGGTTACTGGTACGTACTTATGTCGAAAGCCTTATCTGAACGAAATTCAGTTGAATCGGTTAGAAATTGAAAAATTTAAGAAAAGTTACGTCTTAGTTTATATACATCCTAAATTATTATTGTATTATTAGCTTGAGTTGAAGTCAGTATGAGATGACTAATGTAACTCTTTATTATTTCATGCACTCTGTATGTATCTCTGCTGCATATGCTACTGTGGGCCACTTATTTAGTGGATTACTGATATTTGGAAACGAATATCAACAGCCTGTTTGGGCTCAACTCAATGAAAAAGCCCACTATATAAATGTAAAACATTGGTTTTATCAGTTAGCCCAATACTAAAGAATGAATTTGCCAGCCCAATATAATTTTATCTATATATTGAATTTTGGTGCAAAATAAAAAAAGAAATTTTATTACTCATGTGAAAAAAATTAATGATAAATAAACCATTGCTTTTAATAAATGCACCAAAAAACATACGTTAACAAGTTATACCGTACATGTTAACAATGCATAGCTTCATCTTAATAGACTCGAATCGCTTTCGTTTTTTAATGAAACAACCCACAAGTAACACAACTTGAATCTCACTTTGATGAAAGAAAAATGAGGTGCTACGTTCGTGCAATAAACCCTCATTTTTTTAAAAAGGTATCTTATAATTTCCTTAATTATTATTATTATTATTATTATTATTATTATTATTATTATTATTATGTAATAAGAAATTATTATTTTGTGACTTTGGTATTCTAAGTCAGATATTTACTTATAGTATAAATAAATAAAATAAAATAAAAAATATACTCCCTACAACAATATAAAAATGAAGTCAAATACATAAGTCTTATATCAAACTAAGTCAAAACAAAAACGTAATACTCCCACGATCTTAAAGTGCTAATTTGCATTAAGTTTAAGAAACTAATTATTTAGTATAGTCATAATAATGATAATTATATCCTTATTCTTTTATATAATCTTAAAGTGCTAATTTGCATTAAGATTCTTATGTTTCATTGGTTCTCCAAGGTCTGAAAATTACATTAAACCAGAAATATTAAACTGCATTAATATGCAATACTACATAACGGAAACAATCAAATGAAACATCATAGATCAAAGAAGAACCTTTGAATGTTAACATGAGAACTCGTGAATATAAAGCCTCCACATTATTAGTACCATATTCTGTACTAATACGGAATATAAAAATCTTGGACTAAGATTTTACTCCATGGACTTTATGAAATTCGAATGGTTCAGCCATTGATTTTTTATTACAATGGAAAACTTCAGGTGGCTGACACCAACCGAACTTTGATATATGATATTGAAGAAAGACGTTTCTCTAAAAATATTGAGATTCTTCTTCCTCAGGATATGGCAGTTACAAGTACTTATGTTGAAAGTCTTGTCTCCCCAAAACTCACCAGCTTCAATTTGAAATCAGTAAATTCATGCAAAGAAAACAAAAAAAAAAGAAGGGTAACCGACCCGGCGGCCGCCATTGTCCAGTCCCACGGCTAACATGAGAGAGGTAACCCGCGTAACCCGTAGTTAAAGGAACATGGGACGGGAATTAAACCCGTGACCTCCGTCTTTATGCTGCACGACTCCCACCACTAGGCTATCATCGCGTGGACTAAATTCAAGCAAAGTTACATGATAAAAGTAGGTCTTTGTTTATATCTATTTCCTAGCATGTTCATTATACTCCACGTTTGAAGCGCTGTACAATTTGTTCTCATTAAGTTGATCATGACAATTTCCTGTCTTTTTCAGTATTTCTCCAGATAAATAGTTTATGTTGAATGTAGATCCTGATGTTGTGTTGGTACTTTATATATGATTATTTTTATAGGAGTTTTCCGGTAATTCTCCAGAAGAACTACTGCTATAACCATCCGTTTTGGTATATATTAGTAGAAATATAATGCATATAAATGTGATAATTTATGCTAAAAACACAAGTAATAAGACCATGTTTATATGGATGCATGACAAACTCTCGGGTAGAAACTGGTTGTATGCGGTCAGCAATAGTTTGTAAAATGTATTTGCCTTTCTAATTTTGACAGTTGATACTTGATAACTGTATAACAAATTGATGTTCATGCACTCTGGAGCTCTGTATATGCTACTGTCACCCATCTTGTTTAGCAGCAAATTGATGTTGCATCGTACTTAAGGAGTGACAAGAAATAACATTTTTTGAAAAAGAAAAGGCAAAGAAAAACTACAAATTGATGTTCATAATGATATGTAGCATACACTTCAAAAAATAAAATAAAAAATTTAAAAAGAAAAGAAAAGAAGAGTTCATGCATTTACACCAAACAACTGGTCATCTAAAAATAGTGACGGATCTAAAATTTTCGATCATTGGCGATACAAATATAATAATTAAAATCATTACACTACTCAAGCCAACTAATTGATGTCACTTAATTAATTCAATAGTTTCACTAATAAAAAACCCTAAAAAATTACACTACTCAATCCAAGTCACTGGTATCATGTAACACTGATATTCATCAAGTAGATCCGCCCTGATCTCAAAGAAACAATCTCACTTCATATTGGTACAGGGGATCAAATTATAATTGTGAAAATAAAAATGTAAAGAGAAAGATTCTGAATTGATTTGTTGGAAAGTATAGATGATGGAAATAAATCGAGTCAAATAATACTACCTCAGAGTTAGATTTACATAAAGCAATTCTAGCATAATTTAATCTACCTCAGAATTCAAGAAGACAGACAGATGGTTGTCAATATTAGCCCGTGAAAGTTATCCAAAACAAACAGTAAACATATGAACCAGTCAAATCCAATGTATGTTTTATCCTATCTTAATTTGATGCAATTCCAGAAAGGAAAACTAAAAATAAAGATTAGTTTTGACCCGATAACCCAATTGATCAGTCATACCTAATTCAACCAACCTGTCAATTCTCTAATTTCTTTGACCCGTTTTGGTAAATACAGAGTCATGTCTTTGTTACTTGTTAGCACGTTTAGCGTAAGGGTTGACATTACTGTATATCTCATTTTTTTAAAAAGTATCTTATAATTTCCTTAATTATTATTATTATTATTATTATTATTATGTAATAAGAAATTATTATTTTGTGACTTTGGTATTCTGTGGGAAACATTGATAGAACCCTACAACAATATAATAGTTTATTTAATTGAATATCTAAAGTCAGTTATTTACTTTTACTATAAATAAATAAAATAAAATAACAAAATATACTCCCTACAACAATATAACAGTTTATTTAATTGAATATCTAACGTCAGTTATTTACTATAAATAAATAAAATAAAATAACAAAATATACTCCCTACAACAACATAAAAATGAAATCAAACTAAGTCAAAACAAAAAAAATACTCCCATGATCTTAAAGTGCTAATTTGCATTAAGTTTAAGAAATTAATTATTCTTTTTTATAATTTTTTGTGTAAAAGTAATAAAATACTAAGATTAAGGGTTTATTGTTTCGTGATGCGTTTAACTTTAACTTTTTTATTTTGTATGGTTGAAACTTTATAAATTTTTAGTGTAAGATGTAAACTTTTAAAAACTCTCTATTGGATGTTGACTTGACTTTTTGGCATCGACCAAAATGAAAATTTTTCTTTTTTGAAATTGACTAAAAAGAAAATATTATATACAATAGAGAGGTTCAAAAGGTTTACATCATAAAATAGAAAATTTTAAAAATAACTTTATACGATATAAGAAAATGTTAAAGTTAAACACATTATAAAATAATAACTTTTAAGTTTATGGACAAATTAAAATGAGAAATGACACTTATTTTGATGGAGGGGGAGTATTACAAGATGTGCACAAACGGTTGAACCGAC
The DNA here is from genome assembly GCA_963921325.1 of Logfia minima. Taxonomy (NCBI): domain Eukaryota; kingdom Viridiplantae; phylum Streptophyta; class Magnoliopsida; order Asterales; family Asteraceae; genus Logfia; species Logfia minima. The sequence continues at coordinate 31,743,598 of OY992769.1, forward strand.
ACCACCACACCTTTTTCTCAAACAAAACTCCATGGCATCCGAAGACACCGTCACAATTCCATCGGAGATCATCATCGAGATCCTATATCGTCTTCCAGCCAAATCTGTTGGCCGTTTCAAGTGCGTTTCAAAAGACTGGCTATCTCTACTTTCATCACCAGAATTCATCAAAACCCATCGAAACACCCTCTATTTTCACCACCTTATATTCATCTCCATTGATCTTTCACTCTATTCACTCCCTTTTAATCACCATGAAAAGCAATTTTCAAGATCACCAGCAAACCTTCGTTTAAAATTGCCTCATCTTAATTTATTCACCTTCCAGGGTTCTTGCAATGGCCTCGTATTAGGGTCTTTTGATGACCTGAATTGTGATCATACACTTGTTGTTTTCAACCCGACAACTAGGGAACTTCTAGCACTGCCGGTATCCGGTTATGAGATGGTAGACAATTTGTTAGAAATTGATATAACGTATGGATTTGGTTATGATTCAGTTAGTGACGATTACAAGGTTGTTACAGTCTCCTACTTTCATTTTAACTACCTGATATCTCCTGATTGTATGACGGTGCACGTTTATAGCCTTAGAACTAATACTTGGAAACCAGTGACCGATTCTCCTTATGATCATTCTTATGGTAAGAGTTTGCCGGGTGTTTTTGTTAACGGGTTTCTTCACTGGTTTGCTAATAAGGACGATGTACAAGTAATCGTTGCGTTTAGTTTAGCATATGAGAAGTTTAGTGAAGTGGCATCACCTGATGTTGATATCAGGTATAAGGATAAATGTAGACTTGTTGATCTTGGTGGAAAGCTTGCGATATTCTTTGAAGTGAAAGGTGAGATCTGGTCGATGAACGAGTATGGGGTTAAAGAATCCTGGACTAAGATTTTACTCCATGGATTCAATGATATTCTGATTGTTGAGCCTATGATTTTGTATGACAATGGAAAGATGTTGCTTGTCACGCGCGATCAAATGTGGACATATGATGTTGATGAAAGAATTATGTGTGAAAGTGTTGATATTCAGAACCTGAAAGATTTCAAGGTTGGTGGTACTTATGTAGAAAGTCTCGTCTCGCCAAAATTCAACTGAATCGGTTAGAAATCAGTACATTTAAGTGAAGAAGGAACACGTGTAGAAGTAACCACTTAGTTTATGCATCCAAGCATCATTGTTATACTTTGAGTTTGCATTGTATAATTGGTTTGACAGTTGAAGTCAGTATTGCTCTGAAAACTAGCCATAGAATATATATAAGATTATGAGTACCAGTAGTTTTTGTTATGCTTTTCATTGAATATGGATCAATTGTGATGTTGTGTTTGTAGTTTTTAAACGTTTTTTTCGATCCCATCTTGTGCTCTGTTTTGACCACAGATTTCAGAGTAATAACAGAGCTAGCATTTTGAATGAACCTATTTGAAACAAATTCATACTAAGCCGACACAATACAAATCTGACAAGCAATTAACGGGTTTCTGTTGGGGATTCAAAGATTCGGGTCAGAATCGAGTAAATCTGCCCAACCCATTTCCATCTGCCAATATTTTCATTTAAAGCTACAGTTAGGCATTTTGGTAGTTCTAGCAAATAGTGTCTTTATTAGAACTGCAAAGTATTCAAGTATAACATCTTTTTTCGTATACATTATGAATTGATTCAAACTAGATGCAAATAAATGTAGTAACTTATGCTTAAATACAACCAACAAGACTTCAAATATATTTATGATTGCGATTCACGGTAAACTGTAGAGCTATCGGGCTTATGTGTGTCATCATCTAGAAACTCAGATCTTAACTTCATAAGTAATCGCCCTAAATAGTTGAGACCTTCACCATCTCGGCCACCGCCCCAGAAGAGATCATGAGGAGAAGCTTCAACCAGCACACACCCTGCTGTTGATAAAAGCATCGAATGCAAGTGCGGGTAAATTGAGAACTTGCATTTTAACGCTTTGTACATCACCTCTGTCTTCACACTTTCCCAATCAGACCTTACCTGCATAACCAATGTGTTATATTAACATGTCCTATAGACCCCCTAATCTAGTGATTAACTGGTCAAAACACCTTGACCTTTTGATGCAAAATAATAATAGTAGGTGGCAATTTCTATTCATTTGCTTACAAATGGGTCAAATTGGTTATGTTTAATCTCAACCGGGTCAGATAAAAAAATTTATCAAGGTTACGGGTGAAACAGGTCAAAAGTCACCCAAAGTGTATTTTTACTGCATACAACCTCATAACTCGCTTAACTTAATAACCCAGTATATGATTCTAATATTATAGATTTTTGGTCATATTTAACACAATAAACCAATAAAAATATGTATATGAAATCTGTAAATAAATATTTGTTTCAGGGAACCCCAACTCAACCTCTACAAACTGATTGTTGTCAAACCAAAAAAGACTATAGATTGTAGAATAAAAAACGTTTCTACAGACTGCAGAAAAGTATAGACAAGAAAAAGTCATATTTTCTACAAAATACTCATTTCTGTGATGTGTGGTGACCTTTTTCTGGGGCAGCTATGCAATACTCTGCATTGACTAGAAAATGACGCTCAGCGTATACGTGATACCAGATGGGAATGAGGGCATGAGAAGACAAGATACCATTGATAGATCCAACCCAAATATCTACCTCACAATACGTCTAGCTCTCAAAAACATAAGATATACAGATGCGTTTACCCATTTACAAATATTAGAAGACTAACAAGAGACCGACTTAGGTATTTTTTTTTTTAAATATAGTGGGGACTGGAGGAGTATATAAATAATTAAACCATGTTGAGACGAGACATGAATATTTACGAGTTCTATCACGAAAATTTCAGAGACAATCCTAAAGCTTTCTAAACTAAATCCGATTAATACAGGTTTCTTGATGCTCGCTTCTTGTGCTCACATGAACCTAACTAAAAACTTAGAAACTTATCTCTTACCTTCACTTTATTGGAAAACTGAATTTGGAGAGTAAATCACATAAAGATGTGTGTAGAAGGCATACCATATCTGGGTACTCCCTTTGTAATTTCCTTCCCATCCGTGCTGCTTCTTCAGGGCTTTTTGTCAAATATATTGCCTCAACATAACTTCTAGCTTCAGGATTGCTTGACCCCATAAACTTGTGAGCCTGCATATTGGAAAAAATACCAATTAGCAATTTTTGGATCATAACTGAGGTGGACATTTCCATGCATTTACTTATGAATGGTCAATATAGGTTATCTTTCATATCAAATAGGTAAAACAGAACTTAAAAAGAGAAGTGTCACACAGGTTACAAGTTTCCCTAAGCGAATAGAAGAAGCATAATACCTCCGAAATGATCTTACTCGAAAAAAGGACACACTAATTACTTATCTGTATAACAACTTAAGTGTTTTGGGTCGGCCCAGCCCGACCCATTTTGACATGTTACCCAATCCGCCTGACCCGTCATTTTCCTACCTATAATCATAACATGAGCAGCCACAAGTGGTCAAAAAATTACCTGATAAAAGTGCTCTACACTTGACCAAGTGACATAATCACCACTTTCATCAAGCAGTTGAATTGGGTGAGGAGAAAAGTTGGAGAAACTCCCGTATAGGTCCCATGTCTTATAAAAGAATATGATTGGTGAATCATAAGGAGATAAAGATGGATCAATGGTTGTGGTTTCATCAACTGATGGAATGACAGGTGTCAAATCAGGAACAGGTTGCAAGTATCCACTAATAAGCATATCAGGTCCTATCTGCATTTTTAGTCAACAGTTCAACACTTAACAACATATGAAAACTTACCAATTTGAAAACATATTTTATACCAACCTGCTCATAAGAGACATCAATTAACTCTAAAGCCTGTGTCATTTCAACCATTCCAAGTTCCCCAACTGGAGATGGAGCATTCTTTCCACCAATTATTTTCGGAGCAACAAAAGCATGCACCTGCGTAAGCAAAGTATGCACATTTCAACAAAAGTATAGTAAAAGTGTAAAACCCTTAAATCACACAACTACCACACACCTTGTGTATAACGCCAGAAGATATAGCCGATGCAGATAATGTCCCTCCACATTCCCACAAAATCGAAAGATGCCCGCGATCATAAAGGTACTCCACAACATCTTTAGGATTCAAGATGTCAAACTCCACAACTTCAACGCCTTTAGATGCAAGAAACTTCTGAAAACTTCTTCTTGCACCTCTCTGAGTGACGACTATTGTGGGCACCTCTCTAACATCCCATAGATTGGCAACCTCGGGAAGATCAAGAGTTTGTGACATAACAATTCGCATAGGTAAATGTCCACCTCCATGTCTTGGAGTTAAACGTGGATCTATATTTATTTATAAAACAGGATTCAGTCAAGAATACATCAAAACCTACAAAGATTATAAACTAACCAAAAATAAAGTTGCATACTATCTTTGCGTACAGTATTTCCTCCTACAATAACTGCATCACTTCTACCACGTAATTCAAAAACTCGAGATCTTGACTGTTTGCTACTAATCCATGATGCATGACCGCTACTAGCAGCAATTTTTCCTGTTAGCATATCAAGAATCAGTGAGCTGATTTACTTGACGGGTGAACTTAAGATTTATATAAGTGCATAATCTAACCGTCAAGGGTCATTGCATACTTCAGAACTGAGAATGGGACTCGAGAAGCCGATCTATACAACAAAGGAGCATTGACAACAAGACAGGATTTTAGAGCATCCTATAAAAATACAAATATAACGTTAACAAATGTGTGACTCACCATATATAATAAATCAGTGATCAGACTAACAAGTAAAAGATATACCTCGATGGAGACATTTCGTAAATCCTCAGCAAGAACTTCAACTAGCAGTCCTTCACTTCTCAATCTTTGTATAGCTTTTCCCCGTAAATGCTGTAACGGATGTCTGATCCCTATAACAACTCTACTGATTCCTGCCTAAGAATTAACCCTCAGACACATTTTTGTGTGTGTGTGTGTATAAGGACGGTAAGGACACTCAATTTGTTTCTAATTTGGATCATATAAGTCAACAACTCTAACTTTGGTTATACTTGTATAAATCTATTGAGGTGTTTAAACATTTTGAAGCAATAAAGTCAACGAAATCATAACTGTTGATTTGTGGGTCCATTCCCTGTGCATATATGCCAAAATCTGTGTGTTTATGCGTCTACCATAATTCAATTTTGTAAATTTGTTTATTTATATAACTCAAATTTATAAAGTGCGAGTGTTCTTAGTGTTTTAAGAGAGAGAGCCGGGATCAACAATTCGGCCAACTTATTAGGCTTAAGTATCATTTCTCTTTGATAACAACCATAAGAACTACTCAAATTTATAAATTCGGTACTTATTAGGCTTGAATTTTTTTACTTATAAAACTCGAATGCAACAAGTAATTCAACAGATTATTAACCAATAGTTCATTCTTATCAAAACCATATACACATACATACCAACAATATAATCAAACAAAAATTATTCACATTATCAGTGTAAATGAAAGAATTAAAAACCTTAATAAAAGAAGAAACAGCAGTATAATCTCCATGACAATCACCGGGTTCCATATTAACATAAGCAGTGGCCCCACGGCAATATTCTCCGGCAGCTTCCACCGCCTGAACTTCCGCCGGTTTTGTTCCTTGCGCATAAAGGTATCCTTCTCCGACAACATTTTTCCTGGTGGTTGCTATGACGCAACCAAAATTAGGATGTGGTGAAGTGAAACAAGCGGATTTGTCGGATAACTCGGCGGCGCGTTTGACATATGAGGCGTCAAGCGCGTGGTGATGTTCGTTGGTGTGATTGATGATAGGATATGATGCTTTGCACGTGATATTTGGGGTTGTAAACCCCATTGATATTGTCACCGGAGATTAGATATTACGAGGGTTTTGTGGTGGTCGGAGAAATTCGATTTGGCGCAGTGTATTTGTTTTCACTGGGTTTTAGTTTTGGGCTAAAATGGTCCTCAAACTCTCTCGTAATTACTAAAATGGACAAATTTCAAACTATGACTTTTTAGTTTCAACAAAAAGGATTGTAAATTTACCAAAAGTAATGATATGAACTCAGATTAAATGTTACTAAGTGTTTCTATGATCAATGAAATTCTCTAAGTTTTTTTAATGAATGAAATACATGAAACTCTATGGATTTTAAATTAGACGATAACTAATCTTAAGAACTTAATCCACAACTCAAACAACACCTAAAGAGTGAACCACTTATGTAGTTATGTTTTATATATGTTTAACTCAACAAATAATTAACTACAAAAATAGTTAAGAAAGTTAATCGATTATTTAATAAAAGTATGTACAAATTTTCACATATAACTTAATTATTATACAAAATACAACATGCGGTTGTGGATAAAAATTACTTTTCTTTTGAAATGTTATTGTTCAGAATAGTTAGTTATCAAACTCTACATATTATAATTATAATATTTATATTAATCTCGAGCAGAGCTCTAAAGATATAAATGAAAATTGATTTATAAAAAAAAAATATAATACTGATACGTCCCGTCTTACTTTATTTATAAAGATGTAAAATAAAATAGCTACGTTAAATATTTAATTTTATTCTACCATTTTATAAGAAAAGTTAAGACTTACAGTTTTACTAACGTGCGGAATGAAGTGTTGTTACATGGTAAAACTTTTTAAGTCTTTCGTCATATTTTCTTCTTCTATAGATGTAAAAATATATTACTTTGACCATAGTGTAGGGTTTAAAAGAAAATGATAAATTGAGTAAAAACAAAATAGCCAAAACCAAGTTTTATTATAATGTATTCGGATAAACATAGTCATGCATGAATCATCTTTCATTTAAAAAATACTAAAAATATAAGAAGACTTGTTCATTTCTTTTATCTCACAACATGTTTAACACTTTAGCATAATAACACATGATGTTCAGTTACAAACACAAGGGGTTTCATTCGTGTGGATTTCTTTTAGTATATCATGGGTATATGTGATTTAACTCGCTAATTGATTTGAATAATTATTTTGACAAAATAGTTTTCCCCATTTTTCCTTGAACAAGTAATGCATCCCATTAAAATGGCGGCGTTTTGTGTTTTTAGCATGAACTACATTTAATTACATCGTATGGTGATGGTCGACTTTGTAATTGATGATGGGGGCCTTAAGAGGATGCTCTGTACTCGATTTCGGTAGCAAATTTCATCGTTGTCGCCATGTGAGATCAGCGATGACCTTCGGACGCTGTTGAAGTTTCTATTCGTTCTTATTGGCTTTTCTACTTGTACAGCAAAAAAGTTGTCAAACTTTCTAGTAGTTTATGTTTAACATTTGTGTTTTACATGTTACAAATACTACAGTACATAATTTCTGATTCCACCACCCTAGCGAGTTTGTTAAGTTGAGTGTAGTGCAATGTTTTAAAACCCGGTTTTCTAGGTGACTAGGTAACACCTCCGGTTCCGGTCCGACCGATCGAACCGGCCGGTCCAACCGAATACGTAATATTCACGCTAGCCTGCTGTTTTCTTGTGAGTTTGTGTTTGCTTGTGGAAATATTCGGCCCAGTAGCTTGTTATTGGCCCAACAAGCAACAACTAATTCTAGCCCAAGATGCATCCATTATCTTTCCCCTAAATCCCTATTACCTGTACGTGTACAGCAGCTCCAATATCATATATCTAAAAAGAATCCAAACTCTCCAACATTTCAAATCCAAACAAAATACAAATCCAAAAATCAAAAGAAACTAAAATCAAACTTGATTCTCTCTCTCATCAAGTATGTATGTATATGCTAGATGAATTGTTGACCCACCACTGAACACCACATGAAACACCGGAGCCTGTGGTGGTGGCAGTAAGGTACGGTGGTTGTGGCTGCAGGAGGTTGCGGTGGTGGTGGTTGCGGTGGTGGTGGCGGCGGCGGCAGGAGGTTACAATGGTGGTCGTCGGAGGTTAATGGAGGGTAAGTGATGGTGATTATTAGATCTAGGGTTAGAAGTTCTAACTTAGAACTTATGAAAGAAAGTAGAAAGTGAGAATTGATGTGGAAAGTGAAAGAAAAAGAAGAAGAAAAACGAAATCCGGTTCGACTCCGGTTCGGTTCAACGGGTCAACCCGGTTCGACCGGGGAAACGGCCGGGTTTGACTATCGTTGACTCCCCTATTCGCCCGGTTCTTATCGCTCGGAGAGTATGCCCCCAACCCGGGTTTCAAAACCATGGTGTAGTGTCATTATTTGCAATGTTTAGTTTCTTGTTTTTTATGTTTTTGTTTTTATTTTCCTTCAATTTTTTCATTTTGTGGCAAAGACATAAATATGTTTGTTTTTGCAAGCTATTTTAACAGAGTAAAATGAGCACAAATATATAAATTATTTACATTAAAATCATAATTATTACCTTCAACCATAAATCCAAAAACTTATAAACAATCTTAGTATGCATTTTAATATAAACCTAATAAAAGCTGAAAACCCTACTTTTCTAGCCTAAATAAAATGTACCTTCGTAACAAGCAGAAGATGGAGTGTCGAGGATAAGACTAACTTGTACTCTTGTAGACCTCTGTTAGAAACACAATAATAATTATGATCAGATCTCCTTTTAGGTTTTCAAAAGAAATAATAACAATAAAATGTCCGTCTAACCTCTGAAACTTGTGACGTCCGGCGCCAGTTGTATTTTCGATCAGCACATACACCAAACCTTCAGAAAACCATAATTACTGTCCGCATCAAATCCAAACCTTCAGAATGTGTGTATTCAGCTGTAGTTTACTCAAACATTTCCCAAAAAATGCTTATCCTTAAACTGAATGATATCTTGTGATGGAGAAAAAAAATTATATACCTATAAAGTAGCGACTGAAGCCCCAGTAAAAAAGAAAAGTGAAATGTGTTTAACGGAGAAACTGTCAACTTGCAGGTGTATTTGGTGGCGAAGATGACTAGTTGTCCTCCTCTTTTTTATTAAAGTTCCCTTATCTATTATTTAATACTTTCTTTTAACCCTTCAAGTTTGTAGTTTTTCAAATATACCCCAATATTAAATATGTAAAAAGAGTCGTTTTATGAAAAAGCCAAAATATCAATATGATTTATATAACCATATATTTGACCCTCAAAATTACTAAATAACAGATTACGTACCAAAATAAAAATATCCTATCTACATAAAACTCAACCTTTTCCTTATATTACACCAAGTTTGTATTGTAAACTTAGGTTTTAACAGCCCTTTTATCTTATACCCAAAATGTTTTTCTTTTCTTGAGATGTATAGACAAAATTAATATCCATGCATAATTGCATATTAGCAAAACGTATATATTATGGTAAAATCATTAAATGCGACCCAACCAGCCCATTCCAACCCATACAAGAAACTTTGATTCGTTAACACACGCCCGCATGATACCACCTTAGTGCAAAGCGTCTGAATTGATTCTACAGTCTGCAGATACAACAAAAGTTGTAAATCGGTGTATGTAAAGGAATATGACATACCGAACAACCTCTGCCACTCGATCCATAACTTTAGAAATTGATTCAGTTTCAGGAATATGACATCCCTAGCAACGGTCGGCTTCATTTATCTAAGGTTGTTTACTCTCCTTATGATCTCTTTTAGGACAATGGCATAATGTTGTGTTGGGTGCAAACTCAACTCCATATCGAAAATTAAAAGAAAATTATGTTTGCATACGACCAAATCTTACCTTCCACTTTCAAGAATATACCAAGCTTTCCACCAACATCAACAAATTGCAAATCATCCTTAGACATAATATCAACATCATTGTTACGCAAATTGCGTGATGGCACTTCACTGAATTTCTCATCTGCTAAACTAAAAGCAACAATTACCGGTAAACCACTAAAATGTTGCCTAGCTAATCAATGAAGGCATCTGTTAACAAAAACAAGACGAACACTTAATATAAGAATGGTTATAAGGATAATCAATCACAAGCGTCGAACTATTAGTTCTAAAAGTATAAACAGGAATGTACATAATAGTATCAGGAAGACTCCAATAACGATTACGAAAGTAGGCGATGGTAACATCCTTGTAATCACCGCTTACTGCATCATAACCAAATCCACACGTGATTCCCCTTTTTGTGGTATTAATATCTATCAACTCATCACTGGTTTCAGGTAGTTCAATGAATTCCTTAGTCGTTGGGTTTAAAACAAGAAGCTTAATAAAACAATGAAAGTTATAACATGACAGTATGACACTAAAACAAGGCCACTACAGGAACCATCAAGTGTAGAAGCGACGATTGAAGTGAAGTTTTCTTGGACCTAAAACTGTTTTTTCATGGTGATCAAGTGGGAGTGAATTGAGACGAAGATGACGTGGTTTTGGTTGAGTGTATTTCGATTGGTTTTGATGAATCGTGGTGATGAAAGTTGAGATAACCAATCTTTTGAAACGCACTTGAAACGACAAACGGATTTTGACAAAGGATATAGAATCTCGGTGACGATTTCCAATGGTACCTCATATGCCATTCTTTGGTAGAATTGATGCATTCTATAGATCTTCCTGAGATTCTTTTTCGTTCAATGATGACGTACCACGTACTTAGCTCGAGAGTTACTTGGCCAAAGGCTACTTGGCCGAAGAATACCCGGCCGGAGAGTTACTTGTCCGAAGGTTACTGTAACATCCTCTCCTGCGGTCTGGTAATTTCTATTATTTTAATCGATTATCTAAATGTTTTAGAAATTATTTAATATTATGTGTTTCATTGTGAAACGTAGATAAATAAGTCCTTTGACTTATTGTGACTAGTGAAATATTAATCGCTTTAAATTATTATAGATGACGGTAAAATAAAATAATATTTCTCGCAAATGGTATTTAAGTTCCAAACAAAAGATTTAGGACGGGTATAAAATTATACCATTTATTTATAAACCGACTTTGCAAACCGACTTTGGATTCATATATAAGTTCTCATATTTTCTTTTTGATTTCATTTGGTAAGATTTCAAATTCAAAGGAAACCTTAGCAAAATTTGATTCATGCTTGTGTTTCTGTAAATTCGAATTCATAGCATCATAACCATCATCATCCATATCCTAATCTTCATCAGATTAGCAATCCCTTTCATTTTCAAAAAGAAAAGAAAAGAAAAGTAAGTTTAATTTGAGTGGGTAAATCAAATTGAAGCTTGATATGTTGTTATTAGGTGTTGTTTGATGTTACTTGAAGTATTAGAAACCATAGAATTGAGTTTTCTGAAGTTTTGGTGAGTTTTGGTTCGAAAAACTGGTAACAGCAGTGAAACTCGCAGTTTTCAGTTCGTCCTGCGAACTGAGTTGACTTGCGAAGCGAGTTGACTCTGCGAGCCGAGTTGACTTGCGAGTTGACTTGCGGTGCGAGTTGACTTGCGAGTTGAGTTGGCTTGCGAGTTGACTTGCGGTGCGAGTTGACCTGCGAGCCGAGTTGACCTGCGAACCGAGTTGACCTGCGAATTGAGATTCCTGCGAGTTGACTTGCAAATTTTGAAAATGCGAATTGAGACGCGGTTTTGTAAAAATCTCACTAACTCGGATTTAGTTGAAAATTGCATGGTCACTTGGAAACGACCTAGTAATCAAGACTATATGTTATAGCCTAGGCAGTTTTTGGCCATTCGGGGTCATCTAGGGCCCGAAAATGACATTTTTCAGTTTTAACCGTCATTGCAAGATTTTCCAAGTTCATTCCTGATTGAACTTTTGTTTGCTTAGACTTCAGGGATTACCTGATTTGATAAATGGGCTATGATGATAATTATGGAACGAATTTCTAACTTGTATATGATCTTCTGTTTCAGTTCAACGTAAGACTCAGTGATATAAGAATCCTGAGTGTGGAGACGTCAAAGGTATCGGTGAGTGGATTCAGAACTCATCATTTGATTTAGTTGTAACTATTTGGTTACAACAAGTAAACATAGATGTGTGTTAGACTGTTTAGTCTTGATTATTGATTATTGATCTACGTGATATGTAAACCAATGTGTATTCATGTTATTGAGGTCAACGTGTAGTTGGACTTCTGGTTATTATGTGATTTACACAGGTTTTGATTCATTTGTTGTGTTTGAAACCTGTGTATGAGTTTAATAACCATTAGTTATCGGTCTATTCTGTATTGGCCATATGGATTGACGGTAAGTGTTCTTGGGGAATCCCAGGGTATTATATCCCAAGAGCCACCGATCCTCATTGAAATATGTGCGTTTACGATTATTTGGTGCAACAACTAGTTATGCTAAGTTGAATGGAGTGTGATAAATCTATTCACTTAGCTTCGTGCTAACCCCTCATTTTACTTCCTGCAGGATATGTTTTGATTGATTGTGGGTGCAGGAGGTGAATGGTTGATCAGGGAATGTTTGACTGCGCTTAAAGACTCTGATATGGTTTTTGTAATAAACCTTGTTTTGAGAATTTTATAATACCCCGTCTTTTGTAGTTTTAAACAGTTTAGATATTGTGTAAATATGGAAAAATGTTAACTGTTTATGTATAATATTTAATATATACTAAGGTAATGTATTTTTTAAATTCATGCTTCCGAGTTTATTAATATAATATTATTAAATTGAATGAGGGGTGTTATAGTTACTTGGCCGAAGGGTACCTGGCCGAAGAGTTACTTGGCCGAAGGGTACCTGGTCGGAGACTAATGGTCAATGTTTCTACATTAAACGAACTAGTCAACATCACAAGTATCAAATCAAGATCAAACCTGCGGCGGAACATGAATAAGCCAACGGTCCGTTCGAGACACCCGAATTGGATAAAGGGCAGAAGCCAAGGAAGGTATAAATACTACCCAACAACCACAGGTAAGGCATTCAATACTCATTAATTACTACACCTACTTCACTTTGCTCTCAAACCGATCGGTTTTACTTATTCTCACGCCGGAGGTTGGTCAAAGGGGGGAAACCCTCCTTTCCCTTTGACGAGGCTTACGGTGTTTTCGTTTTATAGGTCGGGCTCGTTCGAAGGTTCACGCTATATCCATCCGGAAACCGAAGGGTCCAATCCTTCGGCCATCTTTATTCACCTAAAGCACTGCACCAAGAATTGCTGGAGCAACATTCAACAACTAAAAACTAGTTTTCAACCATGCGTGTGTTTTTGCAATGAAAAGGTTAAGGCGGTGGTTAATTGGGTTGACAACTTCGATTGGGCCAAAAGACAATAGAAGGTCGAGTTCTTAATTCTCTCCAGTTAATTTGATAAGGAAAGGTACTTGGAAACGCATGCCATAGTTAGGCAATTCTAAGCTAATTTTGGTTGGTACTGCTTCTTCGTGATGATGAAATGGGTTTAAAACAACAAGCTTAAAAATTTCATGAGATTCATTGCATGGCACCATAACAAGGTCGTCACAAGAACCATCGAGAGTGATGTAGGAGGCATAATGTGAATTCAAATAAACTTTTGTTGTTCTGAAAACTGTGTTTTCATGATAATCAAAAGTGGGAGTGAATTGATTAAAAAGTCATCAAAGGAGATAAATATGATGTGATTTTGGTTTACTGTATTTTGATGGGTTTTGATGAATTGTGGAGATGAAAGTAGAGATAGCCACTCCTTTGAAACGTACTTGAACGACCAATAGATTTTGATCGCAGAAGATATAAGATCTCGATGATGATCTCCGATGGAATGCTGATGCTGCACTTAGGCGCCATTTTTAAGGCTTCAATTTGACAATATTAATTTCCAACGGCTGGGAAAAGCAAAATGAGCACATATTTAGATGACATAATTATTATAGTCAAAATCAATTAGAAAAAGAAACAATCTTAGTATACATATCTTCAGTTTAACCTAAAAATTGAAATACCCTAATTTTATAACCTAAGAATATTAAATCCTAGAAGATAGTGTTCAGATGATAAGACCACTCGGGAGTGTCTTAGCTTTTGTCTTGTGTGAATTGTGATTATTTGGCTCCGCCTTGTGTTAGTTGTCATAGGCACGGTCCTGTCTTAGGGATCTTTATATGGTCCACCGTCTCGTGCAGAACGAAAGGAGGACGAGAAGGCATGGGTCGAACGACTACCAACGGGTTTAAACAATATCAAACACTATATATTTACATATAATTATCTATTTTTTCACACACAATTATTTCAATCTTTATCTATTTCATACACAATTTATATAAACAATTACCCATTATTTTTCACACCCAATTCACATCAATTTTACTTACATTATATCAAACACATCCACCTACAAAATGTTTAAAAAACCAAAGAAAAATATTCCCAATCTTAATCACCATCCAATAATTGTATTGATTTTAATTATTATTAGTGTAACGTAGGTTTTTAATCATTGCAATTTTAATTATTAGCGTAACGTAGTTTTTTAATTATTGTAATTTTTATTATTAATAAAAAATCTATTTGTATTGAAATTTAAGAAATGACGTGGCGCTGACGTGACATTAAAAAGTTCAATCTTGTAGACACCATAGGGAGCGTTCATTCTTGGGTTAGTCCTCAATCTTAAGGGTGACGTTGCGCTGATGTGGAGGTCAGTCCCTAGTCTTACTTCAGTCACCATAGGGAGTGGTCGAAGAATGACCCGAATAACGACTGTTACTTTGATAACCAATTTTAAGTTTTTAACGATAATAATCAATTAAGATCAGGTGTGGTTGTAAAAAATAATTTATTATTAACAATTAATGTCCTTCTCACCTCCAAAACTTTTGGGAATATTGTTTAGGACTTGAGGGCCAATTATGGAAAGAGGAAATAGATGGGACTCATGCCAGAAAGATATCTCCGGCAACAGATTGGAGTTTACTTTATTTGAGACAATTTTAGCTAAATTATACCTTAATATCAATTCACAAAGTAAACAAGCAATTCATCACGAGATTTGAAATTTTATGAAATGTTGAAACATTCCACATGCTTGGTGAAGAAAATGTAAATTCTACTCGTCAATAGTAATTGGATGGAATTCTTTTTTAAGTTACAAAAGTGACGTGTCTCACTAATTTAGTCCGGTGCATCTTAATAATTCCGTACGTACACATAGATACATAGGAGATCCATACATTTACACATATTAGAGTGTACACTTAAAAATTTAGAAGTATCCAATTAAAATTTCTCATATAACAATTTCTATTTATGACACGACAAAGAACTAATCCGACTTCAAACTTATCATACTTGTACTTAACAATCTAGTGCATGTATATGAACATAATATACATAATATACATGTTATAAATATCCATATTGTATTTGTGTCATTAACACAAATCTCTAACTCATTGATTGTTTTTTTATTGTTAAAATGCCTAACTTTTTATGATGAATCAATTGGATCATTATATAACATGTATATTATCTTTATTAATACAATAACAAATTCAATTTCCGAATTATAATAATGGTTTCAAAAGAACAAAAGTTTTTAATAGTGCCTCATGCCTTTATGATCTAGAATCTCATTGTAATTTTGAAGCAATTATCCATCTAATAGGTAGAATATAGTATTTTTCATTAGAAAAATAAAAGAAAAAAGATTTTAAGTGTAAATTAACTCCAATTATATGAAAGAAATTGAGATCGTTGAATTGTAAATGTTAGAAAACAATGAAGGGCTCAAATTCCTTCATCGTATCAAAGTTTTTAAGTGTAAATTAACCCCAATTATACGAAAGAAATTAAGATCGTTGGATCGCAAAAGGTGAAAAACAATGAAGGACTCAGATTCCTCCATCGTATCCTCTTTTAATTATATAATAACAATATAATATAATATATAATATAATATAATATAAAGATAAAGATACTAAATACTAATACCAATACTAATAATAATAATAATATTATAAATAATACTCCCTCCGTCCGAAAATACTAGTCCAGTTTTGACTTTCAGAAGTCTTTCTTTTTCAACTTTAACCTTAAATATTTTTGTTTGTGTTATATAATAGTTGATGCAAAATATACGAAAGGATTGAGTTTTAAATGTATTTTCATTGGTATAACTTTTATCAAGTATTATATAACACAAACAAATATAGTTAAGATCAAAGTTGAAAAAGAAAGACTTTAAAAAGTCGAAATTCAACTATTATTTTAAGACTAGGAGAGAAATAAATATATAAAAAGACAAGGTAACATTTAGCATCATTATGTCTGAGTAAAATAAATTAAAACATAAATAAAGTGGATGTATAAGCGAAACTAAAATTAGTAAAATAGTTTTTTTTTTCTATTTGTATATATATCAGAGCGTATCTTCCCACCACGTGTCCCGTAAAATTGTTTACTTTCAACGATCGCCACGTTTTCAAACATTGACACAGATATAGAAACTTAACAAACAAAGATTGATTCACCACCAGTCCTTGCAAAAGGCCCAACCACTTCCAACAAATTAACTTCACCCCCAAAAACCCCAATTCTGTTTTCTGATTTCTTACACTCCCCAATTATGGCAGCCTCAAAACTATGCCATATCTTCCTTTTAATTTCCATATTCCTTTCCCTAATTCTCACTCTAAGTAAAGCCGATACTTCTGTCGAACAAGTGTTAGTTGAATCCGATAACTCCGAAACGTTTCGAATCGAATTCGACAAACTTAACTCCAAGATCCAATCACTTGGTTTGTCCTCTTACTTTACCTGTTTAAGGATTTACTTATGTTATATACTTAGTAAACTTGAGGGTTAAGTAAAAAATGTAGGGAGAATTATGGTACCGTCTGGACACGTGTCAGCATCAGAATTATATGCATTTTATATTTTATATATATATATATATATATTATAAGCTCTGTTTTTATTTGATCATGTACTTAACAAAGTAAGTAAATTGTTTGTTTTTCTATTTTTGGTAATGTAGTAATGTAATTGGTTTTGTAGAATCACTTATTGAGAAGAAGAATCATGAGTTAAAAAGTAAAGATGAGACAATTGCTCAGAAAGAAAAGGCAATTGTAGAGAAAGAGAAGATCATTGAAGCTAAATCGGATAGTATTGCATCATTACGGAGTGAGGTAGCTTCGCTTGAGGTAAATCTCCTATGAGTTTTGCATCATAATTTTGTTTTTAGGGTTAAACATCATCGAGCTTTAGTTATTGCCTATGTATGTATCCGGATATCAGGTGACCAGTATTTTTTGCTGACCTGGCAACCATATGATTTGCCATGTCATCTAACAAGTCATCAAAACTGGTTATCAATTGTTACATAGAATAGAAGTTAGTAGAATTTTGGGTAAAATTTGATACATTTTTTTTATTACCGAGGCAAATCAATTGTTATGGTATGTTAACTGTTAAGCAAAGGCCCATTTTTTTGTTCAACAGGTTAAAGGGTCATTAGATGTTAATGAAGAGGTTAAAAAAGCTTATACGCGGGCTAATGAGTTGGAGAAACAGGTTTGCGTTAGATATAGAGTTTACCTAAATTTGTTAAGATTAGTGGTGTTGTAATTTATTGATGTTATTGCAGGTGGAGAAACTACAAACGGAGATAAAGTTGAAAAACCACTTAAGGGAAGCCTTGGAATCCCGGACTAAAGAATTGGAGAAGCAGGTGCAAGAATTAACCCCAAAACTTCACGAGGTAAGTTGTTTTGGAATTAGAAAATATTTTAGACCTTAAATTGCACATTTTGTTGCCACAAAGACCAGTTTATAGGATGTGAAGTTTTAATTTTTTTTTTTGCTGTTAACTATTATTATATTTTGTTTTAGCTTCAACGAGTTGTTGATGAACAGAAAACAAAACTTCATAAAACTGAGCGTGCTCTTAAAATTGCGGAGGTATGTTCACAAGAATGGTGTTTGGTATAGTGCTTTAAATATGAGATCAGGCAATGTATTAAGGTGTATAATCATATGCAGGAGGAACTTAAGAAGGCTAAATTTGATGCAACATCAAAACTTAAAGAACTGGCCAAGGTAAAACCTGAAGCTTAGTAATCTCCCAACGCCATTAGGTCATATAAATGTTCATGTTCCTTATTTTATTTATGTATAAAATGCAGACTGTTATCTGGTGCATTTAAGAAACGTTATTTTGGTTTTGATGACTGTTTCTCAGGTTCGTGGTGCTTGGCTACCACCTTGGCTTGCAGCTCATTTGGTTGGTTTTCAGTAATTGTTTTTAGAGTATGACTTTTGTGGCTAGAAAGATCGAATTTGACTTGACTACATTGCTATCATGCAGTCTAGTGTAGAGAGCCAGTGGAAACAGCATGGAAAGCCTGCTTTTGATTCACTTAGGCAAAAGGTAATTTCTGGAAATCCCTTTTTTTATCGCATGCTCTATTTACTAAAAGGTATTTTACTCATTTTGGCACCACTGTTCATCCTTTTTCTTTTTGTTGTAACAGGCATTGGAGAAAAAGGCACAAGCTGAAAGATGGGCGGAACCACATGTGCAGACAATTAAAACTGTAAGTGATCGACTTTCTAATTTTCAGTTATCTTGAAGTTGTTATTGTGTAGATGATCACATTTTGTTGAGATTCATGATGTAAATGGTTACTTCGGTCTTTTTTGTTGGATTGTTGCCCTGAAGTGTTATGTAATTTTTATTTGGTTTGATGCATGTATCATGGTTGTGTTTTAGTTATAACTAACATGAAATTGTGTTTGCTTCGGATAAATAAGGGTTCAGTGACTGAAAATGTGTCAGACTTTACCCAAAATTCTATTGTGAATATCAAATTTTAAAAGTTTCAATTGTATGTATCACACTTTCAATTATTGCTATTGCATATATTCAACCTCTTATAACTTGTAAACCGGTGATGTGTCGTATGACGTGGAAACTTATATGGCTGCCACATCAGTATTAAATATTGTTACATGATAAAGAAGTCATCAGATACATATAATAGCATTTTGGATCAAGTTCAACATATTTTCAGACACTTGACACTACAAACAATTCTTCAGTTGTGGTAAGCAAATTAAGAGTTTGAGTGCAACAGTTCCGAAAACTACTGGAGGATCTTGTATATTTAGTATTTTTTAAGTCTTGTACAACTTTATTCCTTGTTCTATAATTCATTGGATTACTGATTCTCTTGAATTTTCTAATTATATCGGATGTTGTTCTTCTAAATATACACAGAAATGGGTTCCAGCTGCAAGGGAACAATGGGTGTTGGTGACAACAAATGTTGAACCACAGCTGAAATCATTTACCAAAAAGACTAAAGAGGCTTATATTAAGTCCAAGGATGCTTTAACTCCGCACATGATTAAAATTAAGGAAGCTGTAGACCCTCACTTTCAGGTACGTTTTGATAAACCTTGCTTTCTCCTTTATTACTTTATGTCCTAATTAGAGAATTATCTGGGAGCAGAGTGTCAAGAATGTCTGCAACCCATACATCGATCATATTGCCACTGCAACAAAGCCTCATCTTGATAAAGCACTGGAAACGGTGGCTCCTTACACGCAGGAAGCAGTTGTAGCTTACGGGAAGTTTCTAGAATCTGCAACCAAATACCATAATCATGTAAGAAATTCACGGGTTTCGGAATTGCTTGTTGTTCGTAGTTTTTCAGATGTGTATATATTTCGGCAATCATGTTCTCAAGTAGATGTGTAAAAGATGTGTGTGTGTGTGTGGGGGGGGGGATTTTCTTAGTACAGGTTGATATCTTTGGGATGGGTCAGGCGGCCCACATAAACTTCTTTTATAAAGAAAAAATAATAATAATTGATGTTATAAATATGGCTCAAATTATGATAATCTAAACGCTTTTCAATACTGTGATTTAGGAGGTATTATGCATTCGAGTATGTATCAGATGGCTTTCCTTTGACCCGATTAACCTATTTGATCTGTTTCCTTTTTAGTTAAATCTAGCTTAACCCAATTGACTCGTTGAAGATTAAACATAACCCAAGTCCACCCATTTGAATGTAAATGGGTCAAAATTGCCACCTCTATTGGAATATGATGCCTTTTACAAGTTTATCTGTGCAATTGTGTATTGCGTATTATGAATTGTGCGGATCAGTATTTTAGGGTTATCACGTCTTTTTTAAAGTGATACGTATGTTGGTTATATTTGTTCAAATCCTGATTAATATGTCAAAGTACTTGACCACTGAAGGTTCAAGGCATCGTTGAAGAATCGCTGAAAAAGCATGACATCAGCAAAGCTCTTGCAACTAAAGAGTTAGTGTGGTTTTCTGTACGTCTCTCTCTCTCTCTCTCTCTCTCTCTGTCTTCCCCTCTGTATGCATTTGCTAGAGATGGGAAAATGGGCTCGTCAGATGGTTTAAATAAAATGTAAAATGGGCAACTTTTAAGTACAGGTTGGGTTGGTTGACCCAAAACACCTTTCCATAATACATAATTAACATGTCATTTTCTGATAACACATATTATATTATCTCAATAATTTGTTATTTTTCAATAAAAAGATCATATTATATTATCTCAATAATTTGTTATTTTTCAATAAAAAGATTGGAAGTTTTATACATTAGAAATACACCCTTGCTGACTATAGACCAATTAAATCTTTCTTTTACAGGTTCCCTTTATGCTAATAATTCTATTTCACCTGTATATATGTTGTAGGCCTCTGCATTGTTGGCCCTGCCTATAATCATCCTGTTGAAAACTCTATCAGCAATCTTTTTGTAAGTTTATTCTCCTGTTTCATCTCTCTCTTAAACATCGATGTAATAAAGAACTTTCGATGGTTGATATTTCACTTCATATCTTTCTACTCAAGAATGTAAATAATTTTTCAAATTCGCCTCGGATACAGTAGAAAGGCTATAAGAGCAAATGCAAATCCAAACCAACAACGTCGCAAGGCTAAACGTGCCCATCCAGACAAGTATTAGTAAATTACCGAAGATCAATGCTTTTCTTTAGACATGAATTTAATGTAGGCAGTTCCTTAAGATTGTCAGGAAATTGAACATTTTTTATTGAATCCTTTTCGATATTGATTAGGAATTTTGGGTCTTCGCTAGCATTGGGTTGATAACAAGTTACTAGGGTTTGTGATTATTTTTCTGTCTTTTTGTACTTATATGTGATTTTTTGTTTTTGTGTTCTGCAGATAGAACTGATACGTCCTGCACGTACGTTGGCTGCATGTAAAGATTTACGTGTCTGTCTTTAAAGGCTGTTGTTGTATGTTTGTAATGCATAGAAAAAAGACCTACAAGGAAGGAAAAATGGTAGTATGATAGAGGTGTGTGTATCATAGTCATTGTGCATGGGTTTGTTGTAAGTTATTGTTTTGCTTTAATTTTTATGGGTTCAGGTGATTAATTGCTTGTAATCTGAATGAACTTCTATTGAACATAGAGCATTATATTAGAGAGTAAGGGCTCAAGAGTCGAGATCTTTATATGGATCTTGTTTACTAAGAGCATCTCCGATAAACAAAAGCTTTTTAATAGTTTTTTTTGCATGTCACTTCACATTTTATAACAAAAACTTTTACTACAATGTAAAGCTTTTTTAAGCAAATGAGTGGTTAATTTGCAAACTATATAGTAAAGAAACTTTTCACCAAAAGTTTGAGAAAGGTTTTTGGTTGAAAAAGCTTTACCTCCAATTATAAATCTTTTTTCTTTTAACTTTTAAAAAAATTATTAAACCTTTTTATATAAAAAGTTTTAGAAAACCCTTCATTAAAAGTGCTCTAATTAGACTACCAATCATTGTATTCGATTACATTCCTTCTTCTTCTTTAGAGATTAAAGGCTCAAGTCTGTGATTAGCAAAATGTTATCTCTCTTATCTATAAAAAAAAAAAAATAACGATGTTATAAGTATTATCATAAGCTAATTTTAACCGTCAAATGTGTTTTCTCTGTAATCTTACCATTAATTCTGATTAGTCAAATTGATGATGTTATTGATAATCCATTGAATGAGAAGAGTTCAAATAAGAATATATATATATATATATATATTTTGTGAAAATGTCAGAACCAATAAGAGAACTCTATTTAATAAAACTCTATTTTACCCTAACGTTCTTTGAAAATAAATATTTTAAAAACGGTCAATTGAAAAATTATAAAAATTATACAATAAAAATCAACGTTTTTTTCTCTTCGATTAAACATTTCATATGATATACTTTCGAAGGATTTTTCTTTCATTTTTTGATGGGTTTTGAAAACGACTAACACATGTGTAATCCCGCATAATCGCGATGAAATAAACTAGTTATTAATAATTACAAAATTCAAATTCTTTTTATTTGTTCATCTAATTTAGCAACAAATGATCTAAACATATGTAACAAAAGTTCATCAGTATATGAAACATTCGGTTTATTTATTTATTTGTATTTCTTAAAGAAAAGGAATTCCAAAAAAGATTAAACACAAACAATTCCAAAATATTGGTTTAATGTAAATGTTCAGGTTTGGGCTGGCCCATATAAAATTGAGTCCCTAGAAAAATGGGACATGGTCTGGTACCATCGCTTAATTTGACTTGTAAAGTAACCGACGGTGTGTATTGAACTATTGTGTAACATAACATAGAGAGGAAATTTGAAAATTGATGAATTTAAGTTTTTGACCGACTACTTACGATAAGTAGCGTTCCATTTTTTATCACTATTTACTAATCTTTCACAATATGAGATCTTTTAATTTTGCTTCTCAATATAACATTTATCCTAATAAAAATGATATGTATGTTTAAGCTTATAGGTTATAAAAGATTTAAATGTTTAAATGACTAATGTGATAAAATGACACGAGGAGATTAAAAAAGGGAAGATGTATAAGTGATATGTCAAATAATGAATAAATTAAGTTTAATGTTACGTTTATACTTTTAAGTCTATATAAAATTACTTTATCCAAAAGTTCCCCTTTTTATCTCCCTTATAACTACTGGTTTTTAACTGATCACTCCTTAGAAGTAAGTTTTCTCAAGAACTTGACAATGCATTGTGTACATATGGTTTCAATTTTACCATTTGAATGTATACACCAAGTCACCAACATATGTATCAACGGACTACAACAAGCATGTTAAGAGGCATTCAACCTCCCTATTCGACTACATAATGCACTGTTAGTAACAAGTATATAAAGCACATACAATTGGTATACCCGGAATCAAAACTTTGTATATTCTGATGATGCTTATGCTATCATTAACTATAATTAAAAATTCTAACATGTTTGGACAAAAAATGATAGTTTGACAAGATGAGGTTTTTCGCTATATAACTACTGGTTATTGTATTATTATCTTGATCGATTGCGCAAAAAGACATTATATTATGTGCATACAATACTCACAACTCGACAATCAACATTTGCCCTTCTTGCACTAAATAACTACTTATTTAGCCTGGGGCACTAAGTAGTCTTTGGCTTGCTCACTCAAAAAACTGAGACATCAAATATCGAGTTGCAGTGTGGCTGCTAACTATATTTTTGCATTGTATTTGTATACATGTTTAAAAGACAATGACATTTTCATAATCAAATATTCACGTTATTATTTTTTATAACATTAGGGAGTGTTTGACATTGCTTATTTGTAAGTGCTTATGTAATTTAAAAATAAGCATGTCTTAACATACTTATTTTTAAGTGTTTATTTATTAAGAAATAAGTAGATAAGCAGTTTCTAAAACGGTGTTTGTATTTGCTTATCTGCTTTTAAAATAAGCAAATAAGCAGATAATCGCTTAAATAAGCAATCCCAAACACCCCCTTAGTATAAAAAAAAATGTATTATCCCACAAAACTGCAGATTATAATCCAGTTAATATATAAATAAAGAATAAGTTATAGTATATGACAAATAATCTATGTAGAATATATAAGATATATCCTCACCCGAACCTATAATTCATTTTTGACGATAAGATAAGCTCGATCTCTGCTAGATTTCATTTTCAGTCTTGATTTTTAGTATTACTTCAAGAGAGGCCTATTTCATTTTTTATTACTTCAACATCTCATTCTCTCCTTCATTTAAACGTATACTTCAGTTAATATGTTTTGCATCTTTAAACGGATCGATAACGATATTCCTATTAACTGTTAGTTACATTCACTTCATCATTAAAAATACATAATTAATGTTAATTAAACCTAAAGAAATGTATGTTCATTTCTGTTTTTGCACTATTGA
Source organism: Logfia minima (assembly GCA_963921325.1). Lineage (NCBI taxonomy): Eukaryota > Viridiplantae > Streptophyta > Magnoliopsida > Asterales > Asteraceae > Logfia > Logfia minima. The sequence continues at coordinate 31,767,801 of OY992769.1, forward strand.
AACACTATTTTCAAAACAGAAAACAAACCAGAGGAGAAAATGAAGTACCAAAATGATACGAAATGTAGACCTATATATATCATTTTATGCCTATCAGTCATTTTCCAATAAAGTTTTTACATATATATGTAATTAAATATGAATTAAACATGCTCAAATCAAGACTATATCCCTTTGAATAATTTGCCACCTTTCTGGATATAACTTACAATCTTAATTGCATAACAGCTGACAGCTGCTGTTAATAAGACATATCCTGTTCTTGGGTCCGTTACGATTACAAGAAATTGACTCCGATCCAGTATGTATATATGCATCTACTACTATACATACAGCATTTTGCCTATTTTATGTTTCACATTAATGATTGATTGGTCCATGATAAGACAACTAGCTTTAATTTTAGTAACTAATACTTATATGTAGCTTTTATATATGAAGTGTTTGACAAGTAGCCTGCATGGAGAAATCCGTTTTTATTGCTAACTAGCCCATGTTTGCTGAGTATTTCTTACCATAAAGATAAAGAGAAGGTCTTGGTGACAAGTTCCTTTCACCTACTTGACCCTTGTCATGTGTCGACAAAGTCGTTGGCAAACGATTAGCACTGAGATATTGTTTAATTTCCATGAAAGTAGGTCGTTAGTTACATAGTTGTGAACATGATGTACCCTGTTTGCCCAAACTAACAAGCTACATATTTGTTTATGGAGAATTTGAAGATGATTTTAACTTTGTTTTCAACACATATGGTTCCGTATATGACTAAATCATACACATATAACAATGACCAGATACATGTTGTGACTGGGGATGCTAGATAATATTGTATACTTAAAACGAACGGTCTTCAAACTGATCACTATCTCCTAGAAATCATTTTTATATCTATTGGTCTTCTGTCAATTGCCTGTCTCTTTTAATGTGAACAACGAGACCGCTAATCTCTGAAATTTCCTATAGCTAGACTATATGGTACATTATCAACAACTTCAAAAGCTTATACAGAAAGGCATGGCAGTTTATGACTTGAATAAGATAAAAGTAATGCTAAATGTGTCTAAGAGTTAGACCTAGACATGTTCTTACATGATATGATAAATGATACATGGATTACACTTATTATCTCTTTTTTCTTCACCAATCATTTTATCATTTGCACCAACCTAATCTTAGGTGTACATTTTTAGACTGATGAAATATTTCTCATAAAATAGTTCAGATCAAAAAATCATTTTTGATCATACTGATCGTTAAGTCGGCCGCAATTAATTGAGTTCATACAATAGATATCAAAATTTATTTACGAAGACATGTAGCTGTTACGACACATACAAATGAGAACAAACCAAGTTATGAGGCAGGTAATAAAAGTGATGAAGACTTGTTTCAAGATCAATTAAATTTCGAAGTGTAGGACAAGTAAATTATGGATTACGACAGACTGATGCAGATATGTGTCTCTAATACATGCTCAATAATATACAAACATTTTTATGTCCATAAATCTTTCCATAATCGTAACTAATCCATTTCTAGAAGGGATCACTTTACTAATACAACAAGGCCATATAAACAATGAGGAGATGTTTATTTCACTATTCCATATTCAGTTAAATAACATCATATATATCAGTTAAATAAACAATGAGGAGATGTTTATTTCACTATTTCCTGTATAAGCTATATCAATGAAATTGGTATAACAGTTTTTTCTGATGAGTTTCCACAAACTATAAGACTAAAATACTATGAAACTTGTGCTACAAAATAGCTTCTATTTCCTTTTGGCACCAAGCAAAAATTTACCAATGCATAAGCATGTTAGTTAGTCAACATTAGGTCACTTCCATTATTCCATGATTTGGTTTTAATTTGGTTCCAGAACTATATATACAAACTGACCACAAAAATAGGAGTTTATTTTGTTTTATATAATATTTCCAGAAGTCTTAATTATTAATCTATGATGATCATATCACAGGGGACACTACTATTTCATAATTCCCTAACTCAACTTTTTAGATATATAGAAAGATAGGTACCCATGAAATCTCCACAATGTTTGTGTTAGGAAAATTTTGTCCTAACTATTTAATTTGATTTCTAACATCATAGCTATTACAATACTATGACTGTAGATGATCCAGAATATATATGTCATATAATATAATTTGTAAATAGTCTTAATTTTTGTGACCCACTTTGATTTTAATGTGAAGCTCAAAGTCAAACATAACCATCACTAATAAACCCTAATCAGTGGAACGTATACAGTTATTATATACAAAGAGTCTGGGCAAAGATATTTCATGCTTACTAATTCCAGTCTTTTGGATCAGTGTATATTAGTTCAAGTAATCCGTCATATTGTCATTTGCATGTTGCATAGAATTACTACGGTGACTAGCTACGGTTCAACTAGCTTTTAAGCCCCTTTTCTTCTTCTTCCCAAATATCATTAAGAAGACTGATTGAAAAGAAGTTGGTTCACCTATTGCCACTTTCCATGATAATTCTATATGCATATTTAGAATTTCGGACCATCTATTTTGATCACATTTCCCTCATCTCATATGAACATATATAGTGTGGTAAGGAAGCTCTTGACCTTCTAATGAAGGAATTTATATCGTACTTTTTAACTTCATGATCTCTTAGGAAGTTTTCTCGTTTTTAGTTAAAGTAAAGAAAAAGAAATTACTAAGCAAAGGAATAATTATTATTTCCACATTTGATTAATTTACAAATAAAGAAATTAAAAAATATATTGAAAAATCTTCCCACATATGGAGATTGGAGAGACAGGAGAGTGCCAAATATTTTTTACATACTGCAACAAGTTATCAACCACACACCAATTAAGACTAGAAAATCAGAACTCCTTTGGCAATTAATATTTATATCTTCTATAGTTTATAAATGAAAATTAAAGAAATACAAATACATTGTTGTAATTTTTTATATATAATTTATGTTGAAATAATTTCAAAGATCTAAAAAATTGCTGCGCACGAATGGATGAGGAAATCTAGGGTTGTATTGGACTTTTCGTCACACAAGAAAGAGTATATCTTAAGACCTAAAGTAGGTGAGAGCTTCCTAGAACTTCCATCTCTTCATACTTTCTTAATTTATAGCTCCAAGTTAAAAAATTTATAATTCTAAACTTATTGGTAAGAAAACTTCAACACTTGATACCAAACCTGCTTATCTCTGAGTTCACATTAAGACTTGCACCTTCCTTTTCCTTTCACCTCTTTTGTCAAAGTTATGGTATAGTTAGAACCCATTAAGACTAAAGGTAGTTTAGTAGTTTTAGATAACTATCTTTTAAGAAAGGTAGTAAATATGGAAGGAGAAGTGAAGAAGGAAGTAGAAACACTTCCTCCAGGGTTTCGGTTTCATCCTACCGATGAAGAACTCATCACTTCTTATCTTATAAACAAGATACAAGATTCCAGCTTTACCGGAAGGGCGATTACTGATGTTGATCTTAATAAATGTGAGCCGTGGGATCTTCCTGGTATGTTCTTATAACTACTTGATCTTACTTTAACAATTAGCTTGCAATATGTTGCTTTTGTTCAAATCATGCTCCTGTAGGCTTAAGCGATCCTCATGTATAGCTGAAAGTGTGAATGTGATATTCATGAAAATTAGGGTTTTGTTTTTATACTAACGAGTAGCTAAAAACACGCTCATATAGTGATGAGATGTATTTTATGTGTCATCGACCCATGTTCTTTGTTACTTAATCATCGTGTCTTCTTCTTCTTCTTTTGATTATTTCCACTACGATCTGCTTCTTCTTCTTCCTCTTCTTTCGATTATTTCCACTAAGGGGTTATGTTAGGAGTAATGTTAAATAGATCTAAACATGGAGACCTAAAAACGGACCTAATTTATTTATCATTTGACATATCACTTATACATTTTCTCTCTTTTAATTTCACCTATCATTTTTTTCAGATTAACCGATCACATTTTTAAATTTTCTTTTAGGTCTACTAATTTAGGTCTCCATATATTTTTCTTATCCTGAACTTCTCGTTTCTTAGATATGGATGAATCACCATCATCACTTGAGAAGGTAAGTAAAATAAAATAGTAAAAGCTTACATAGGTGATGTATAAATTAAAAACTAATAAGAAAAACATAACTTGTTATTAGCGGTGTTTATCAAATTTCCGAAGCGATTGTTAGTATTAAATATTAATTACCATAAAATATTTATTTTATTTTAAACCATGATGGGTATCATGAATTACATTTTTAAGATACAAAAATCACCGTAAGTTGCATATTAAAATAACTAGAAATGGCAGGAAAATATGAATCTAGCTCTAAGAAGATTTACGTAAACTTTAAATGTAATGTTTCGTGCAAGTTATTTTTCTTGTAATAATGGTTAACGACATCGCCATTTTTCTCAACAAACTAAAAGAAAATCACTCATTGAGTAAATAGCCAGACATATCTCACTATACATTCCAAATGTTTTTAGGTCGATTAATATATCGTTTCTTGGCTCACAAATACATTGAACAGCAATTAACGCTGTACGTCGGAACAAATTTGAAACAGGAAAGGCGAAAATGGGAGAGAAAGAATGGTATTTCTTCAGCTTAAGAGATAGGAAATACCCAACAGGAGTCAGAACAAATAGAGCCACCAACACTGGCTATTGGAAGACCACTGGTAAGGACAAGGAGATCTTCAACAGTGCCACCTCTGAGCTTGTCGGTATGAAGAAAACTTTGGTATTTTATCGAGGGAGAGCCCCTCGTGGTGAGAAAACCAATTGGGTTATGCACGAGTATCGCGTCCACGCCAAATCTGCTTTTCGCAGTTCCAAGGTACCAAGCTAGCTAGGGTTGTAGTTATACACTCCATCAAGTGTCTTTAAAAACTGTTTCAGTTCACATTCTCCTTCTGTTTCAAAAATGACGTCGTCTGCTCTTAGACGATAATCTTATGTTTCATGTCGGCAATTTCATTATTTCAATATCCGTGTGTTCTTTGAGTCTATGCTTGTTTACATTTCCTTTTACCAAATTAACAATTTCAAGTGAAGCTCATACAAATACATGCCAAAAATCTATCACTAATGCATTAATTTATTAATCCTATATGCAAAAGAAAATTAGTACATACTTAATTACCTTATGGAAGAATTAGCTAGAAACAAATACGGAGTATTTATGATTAGAATGATATGATATATTCTATTCCAATAGTATTTTTCTTGGTTACATATGCAGGATGAATGGGTTGTATGTCGAGTTTTTCAAAAGACTGCCGCTGGTAAGAAGTATCCATCGCCGTCCAGCCACTCGAGAGGCATGATGAATCCCTACAACCTTGATATTGGCCATGCTTCAGGGATGCAGATGCCTCCCCAGATCATGCTACCTGACCCAAATTATCAATTCCCAGTTGGATTAGGAAGAACTAATTACATGAGCAACACTCATGATATCGCCGAGTTTTCTCGAGTTTTCAGAGGTAATGTGAATATGCCTCTCCACCCAGCCCAGTTAAACTACCCTAAAGGAGGTACTGGAGCCGAATGCTTTACGATCTCTGGGCTAAATCTAAACCTAAGAGGGTCGACCGCAACACAAATGAGGCCAATGGGACAACTACCACCATCAGGAGCAACACCACCACAACCACAAGATGGCGTAACCTCCTCGATGCTTATAAATAGTTGTGGACTCGGAAATGAGCAAGCCATGGGCTATAATAGTGGGGATATAAATAGCAACACAAACACTCTTGGCGATAATAGGTTCATGACAATGGACCAGTGTGGCGATCTTGAAAATTACTGGGCTCCCTATTGATCGTTCGTAGATGACTGATGCTGCGCATGCACTCTCGAATCTCTAATGTTTTAGAGTACGACCGACAGTATCATTTTTCAACAGCCAGTACTTTAAAGGAATCGAAAATTAAACCATACAACTTAAGTATGGGTTTAAGTCCTCAAGGTTACTGGTCTACCTATTGAATGAGATAGGGTAAGCTATCTTAATTATGTTAATTAGTTTTGTGTAGTTGGAGGTGCTTCTGATTTTCTTAATTATTAGTTCTGTTAGCTAGAGTTTTATATAATATGATCGTCACTAAATTAGGTTTGTGGGGGGAGAGCCACATATAACTATGTAAGGATAACTGCCTTCCAAACCATACCTTATCTCCTTCAATTGTGAAAAATGATTTAATGTTATATGTTTTTGGTTGCTTAATGAGTATTCTATCGAGTTTATCTTAATTGGTACAATTTTTATGTCAACTGACTGATGGTAGAAGCATGAGATCGATATAAGAAATTACTGCATAGGATGTGTATTGAATTAGTCATCATATTTTGGTGATAATGAACTTGTACTACAATTTGATGTACGTGTACAAAGAGTTGGTTGGTGCTTAATTGGTGTGTTTGATTACGATGTAATTTTTTTCCCAGTTCTTCGATGCTAGCCTGCATCTGGCTAATATGCTAATGATTTTTTGTCCGAAAAGAAAAATTGGTATTCTTCGCTTGTAATTTTGTGATCCTTGCAAAATTCTGGTCGTCAATATCGGTCAACGTCCGTCTACTCAATTTCTTTGAATTTCTTTTTTCTTTTTGTCATTTTTTCCATCAAATCCATCTCAAATTGTATACCTCTTCTCTGTCCAAGAACACTTCTCATCTATCAACAAAATAAACTTCTTTGTTTTTCCTTTATTCGTGAAAAACTTCAAGAAAATTTGTTTGCTATCGGATGTCTTTGTTAGCAAAGATGGTCACATCAACGATTATAAGTAAAAAGAAATCAAATATATACAATAACAATAAATTAAATTGAAGTTTGATACACATAATACACTTCAGGTAGTAGTTATATACATTTACATACAATACTAATCCCTTTTATAATTAAGCGTTGATTGTTTTATTATATATTTAACTTTACGTTTTTTATTATTTTATGTAATCACTTATTATTTAATGTAATCACCTTTAAAGCTTGTTATCGTATGTATCCAACGTCCTTTAAAGCTTGTTATTGTATGTATTTAAGTTTACAATTTCGTCTATTGTATGTAACAAGTAAGACTAACACAACCAATCAAACATATACATATGAGTTTCAAAAATGATGAAGTAATGTGCAAAGAGGCAAATGTGTAAAAGGAAAACTATACTGAATACATGGTAATATAAGGGATCGGATCAAGCATATGCTGATCATATGCACTTATATGAATGTAAAAAGCAGAAAATATATTAAGACATAAGAATCCTTCAAGTAAAGGATGAATTTTCGTACAAATGATCAAAAGCAATCGTATCCAAGAAGAAACAAACGCGTATCGCTTAAACAATAGATCTATGTAATTCTTAAGCTTCAGCCTTTTTTCTTTTTCTTTTTCAAGCCTACAAAGTCCATGTCTTTGTCGGCTGTCCAAATATAGGATATATATCTATTTAAATACTTAAAGACAACCTAAAAATCCATTACAGATATTGGATCCATATGTATTTGATTCCTTAAAGATCCATTACAAATATTGGATGTATATGTATTTGATTCCTTAAAAGGCTACCTAAAAATGAATGTTGGATGTATATATATGTATTTGATTCCTCAAAGACAACCAGAAAATCATTACAAATATTGGATGTATATGTATTTGATTCCTCGAAAACAACCTATTACGTGGCGGACAAATATAAGCCGTCACATTATAAACGTCAATGACAAATATATAAATTATATAAAAGGTTAGTTGCATACAATAATAATTTAATAATAACAATAATGAAATATAAAAACATGACCCAACAAACTTGTGTTTTTAACACTGTCAAGAGCCAATTGACATCTCGCCATGTTCTATAGCGTTTATGCTTTGTTACTCCAAATCCAATATTTATTTTTCTTTTTCTCTTTTATAGAAAATGCTTAATGCTTAATGAACTTAATAAAATGAACACCTAAAATTGTGCCTGATAAATTTATTGGTACACGATACACATATTGAATTAGTAAATACAAGAAAATAGAATTAGCTAGTGAAGAATATGTTTTAATTGTTGTATGAACTTAGGCCCACAAATATGTCTGTAAGCTAATCAAACGTTTAGCGAATAATTTGTGACCCATTCAACGATAAGTTTATTTATATTTGTTCGTTTAGTTACATGAACACACATAAACAAAAACTTGCGTTCATCATTTAGATAGGATTTAACGCTTAAATAAATAATAAAAAGATAATCTAATCCATCTCTATTTATATGACATGTTTTGATATGTTACTCTATTACACAATCTACCCACATTTGATTTTACTAAATTTATCAACCTTAAGTTTTATTTTAGTTATGGACTATTATTTTGTGCTACTAATGTAGAAAATTTCTGACTCCAACGGGGTTGGGATGGTTTGGTCTATCAACAAGGACAAACTATCATCTTAAAACACTATCCAAGAATGTATTGGAGGATTCATTAATTACCATATAGGTGGTAGTAATGAAGTTCTATGTGAGTATGTGAACGAACAAACGCTTTGTAAGGACTCTTTCTATAGTGTGAGAATATATCTAACTATAACTCCGAGATCCGTTTAGAAACTTGAGATCATTTTCACAAGCACATTCAGATAGGAGCATGCCTAAAGTTATGTGCATATATATAAAATCATTTGTAACAGACTTTGTTGAATCAAGAATATCCACTTACGAATCATCATTTTGTGGATGATTCATTTTTTTTCCTGAATTACACTGATTTGTTTTTTGTCAATGTTGTCCAAATTTCAGTATAGGTGACATTGTTGATCGAATTTTAGTTAGCGTTGGACAATCAGTTAAAAAGTTGAGGATTAATTGTGGAATCAACGTTTAATTGTAAAGGCTGCGTGATCGGTTTTTTCTTTTTTCGTTGTTGTGTGAAATGAAATAGAAATTTAATTGGATATTTAGAATTGCTATTTTCTCACAAAGTGGTTGGGTATGATCGAGTTTCTAATAACATCGTTTGGATCACAATAATTTTAAACGTATTTTTAATAAGTGTTTGAAGAAATAGCTAAAGCTGAATTTTATAAATATAAATTTATATAAAAGGACGAAAATTAACCTAATTACTTATGTATGGTATTTAGGTAATTTGAATTTTCATAAGCTGTAATAAGTTTCTAAAAACTACTTCCACTAACTTTTTTCCTATATCTTATTTTCTCAATAAGCTCTTACTTTTTTTTCCACCAAACAAAGTACCTTGAGCTTATAGAAAAAATAAGCTTAAGCTCTCTTATGAAACATGAAATTACTTAAAAGCTCTTTATTATGTTATTTTATATTTTATGTATGTGTACTTTCAAGTCAATTCACAACTATAAGCTTCCAGCTTCAGCTACTTTCTTAAACACAGTAATAATCTACGGCTTGCTTCCAGCTCTAAAAATAAGCTCCGGGTACCAGCTTCTAGCTAGCTTCGTCAATCATATATGTATATATAAGGTGACACGTGGCGCCCTTACAAGTTCTTACAACAACGAAAGTACTACCTGATACATACGATATCGATAATAATTTAGAGTTCAATACACACAATAGAAAGTTACAAGTTGGATACATAGACTTTGAACTAAAATTGAATACATATACAATTCTCTTGTATATGCTCTAGGAGTGTAACATGAACTAAAGTATGTATATATATATAGGATGTGATCAAGAGGGAATCAAAAATATTAGAGAAGAAGATAAACAAATCTCAATTCTTGATTTCATCATAAATGAATGTTGTTAACATTCATATATGACGAATGTTACTCAAAATTTAACATTCATCACGAATGAATTTTAAAAACGTTTTTCTATGAAAAAATTAAGGGTTAAGATTTACTTCCCTCATTCTCCTAAATTTGAAGTTTCCCTATGAATCATTCTATATATATATATATATATATATAATGTAGGTATATAAAAATATAAATATATATTCAAAGTATATTATGTCGTGACTTGGGCATTTTTGTTATAAAAGGTGTAACATATTGATGATATTAATCACAAAACATACACATAAAGAAAGAAAGATGGCAACAGCAACATGCGTACTTTCAAGCATTCGATGCTCATCTAATGATCATCATCCCATCAGTTTTCAAGCACGAGATCTCAAGACTGCGATCGCAAGTGTTGTTAAGGTATTTAAATTACAAACTCAAACCTCATTTTACAAACTTATATATAATATATATTGATTGATATTGATGATTTCACTTTAAATAAGGATATATCCATGACCAGGTTCCAAGTATCTTGAATATCTCTATTACTCTTCATATATAATATAGTGCGATATGTGATCATCAGTTGTTGCTAAAAGAAAATAAGGCATAGATTTTGTTAATTAATCTGCTAAATGATATAGACCAATCTTTGTAACTTGAAATAAATGGCATGGATTTTACTTTATTATGAGTTGATATGTTTAGATACGATTCTTCAGTATAAATATACTTATAATTATAATGAGCAGCCAGTGACACAAAAGATGGAGAACTCAACTCTCAAAAGTGAAGCTGGTAAAGCCGGTAAGACCGTTTCATTGGCAATATTAAACGCACTTGTTGATTCCATGTTTCAATTTGTGGACCAACCGATGCTTCCGTCTCAGGTATATGTATATCTAGCCTGTCCCAAAAAATAAAAGTATATGTAAATACCATGTAACTTGTACTTAAACCTCAAGTTACTCGATATTTAATGCGAAATGATATAGTTATTTATCAAGGTTCTTTGTCAAAAATATTTATTTGCAGAAAAACTTTGCACCAGTTGATGAGATTGGGGAGCTTGTGAAAGTTGATTGTTGTCAAGGAAAAATTCCGGAAGATTTTCCCGAGGGCGTTTACATTAGAAACGGTATTCTGCATATTGGTGCTTTATAAATCTATATAAACCTTCTGAATGTAAATGTTCAAATTTTGAAACTGTATGCAGGATCAAATCCCTTATTTGGGGGTTTAAAGAAAGCAGTATCAGTGTTTGGAAAAACAGACAGTGTGTGGATTGAAGGAGAAGGGATGCTTCATGCTCTATATTTTAAAAAAGATTCAGAAGGCGAAAAATGGAGCTTTTACTATAAAAATAGATATGTGGAAACAGATACATACAAAATGGAATCACAAAGAAAGAAACCTGCTTTTCTCCCTGTAGCAGAAGGAGATCCTCTAGCTATATTGGCTGGATCATTATTAAATTTGGTAGGATTCCGCAGATTTTATGTAGTTTCATGTTCCGTCATTTACTGAAACCTAAAGCTAACAATGACTATTAATGTCATTTTTTGGATTAGAAATAATGCACCTCAAGAAAAATGATGAATAAAATTATTCTACCCTGAAATGAAACTTAATTAGTAAAAAGAATATGATAATTAGCATGGTGTTCTTTCCTTGAAAACTTAGAATCATGGTGTAGTTGGGCAGTGGTGGCCCGTAGGGCTGCTCACACTGAGGTAGGCACCACTAGGCTTCTTTAGGGGTGGACGACTAGCCAAGCTAGTTGATGCGGGTCCAAGTGTGGAGGATCGGGCCCTTATGTTTCTTGAGGCTCAGGATCGCGTATCAAAAGGGGCTCCACGAAAAAAGCCGTAACTTGGGCTAGGAGTGTCCGTTTGAGGCTCATGACCAGGCGAAAGAAAGCTTGGGCCAAGCCCAACGTCGTGACTAACGCCAAAGGCGGTTAGCCCAACTTTCGGGCCCAAATTCGCTGTATTTTATGAGTTATGGACATTTTTATGTTTTTTTCTTGGGCTAGAGTCCGGCCTGTTGCTCTGTTTAGGCCCGTTCGAATTTCTGGTCCTTTTTTAGGGTTTGATGAACATTATGGAGCAGCTAGTTTTTGTTTGAATGAAATTTCAAATTTCTCTCAATTTGAGGTGAATTTTAACCTAATTATTGGCATTCTTTTGAGTCAACAATAGTTGTAGGAATCGTTCCTAGTACTCGTGTGAATCAACAGGCTCGATTTGTGTTATCTTAATTTTAGTCTACATCACTAGTCGTGGTAGTCATGACGCACAACAACCATTTTCGGTGCTTTTTTGTTTCCCTTTCTTTCTTTGTAGTGTTTAAGGTGGGAGCCATTCAAGTTAGTGGTAGTTAGTCACAATTACGTGCAGTTGTGGTGGTCAGGGGTCGTGGGCCAGGCGTGCTGATCGTGTGTCACACAGTGGTACACGACCAGCAGTCACGACTGCAAGTGCTTTAAGAACTCAAGAGCTAGCTAAAAACATCAACTCAGCTAGATTTGTATTACTGGATAAAGCGTATTGAGGTATTGCTGTTTTATTGTTTGGTTATGTGACTTTGGCAGTGGAGATTTGGACTAGAGAACAAAGTTATGAGCAACACCAGTGTTTTTGAGCATGGTGGAAAGCACTATTCTATTGCCGAAAACTATTTGCCACAAGAGATAGATCTGATTAGCCTTGAAAATTTAGGTAATTGGAACCCAGGTGAATCTTGGTCTCGAAATTTCACATCACACCCAAAGGTTAGTATGAATTTCTATTATTACTTTCCACATATGGGGACGACATTTCTGCATGCTCAGAGGAAAATTATTTCTGTTCTGTGTAGAAAGCACCAGGAACCGGTGAGCTGGTTACTTTAGGATTTGAGCCTAGAAAACCGCATTGCGTTGTCGGTGTCATTTCAGGTACTTCAATAAATGGCTAATGATTTGTGGTTCTTATAATTTCTAATCACTTTCTTTTTATTAGCTGATGGTAAAGAACTTCTTCACAAATTGGACCTGCAACTAAATTATTGTCCAGTTATCCATGAAGTGGGTGTTACAAATAAGTGAGTTCTTTCACTTCCTATTGGTAGTTTTAGTTTCAGAAATATGACATAGTCGCATTTTGTTTGTATGATATTCAGGTACAACATAATTATTGATTTTATGCTCACAATCAGCCCAGAGAGGGTAATGAAAGGAGGCCAGTAAGTGCCTTCCATATTCACTAGAACCATTTCAGTCTTCTCAAATAATAATTTTTCTTTGATTATAGCCAAATGTTACAGAATGACAAAGAAAAGCATGATAGTATGATATTACTGTCAGGTTATTTAAGTACGAGAGGGAGAAAGATGCAAGGATTGCAGTGATGCCTCGCTATGGTGATGTGAACTCGATTAAATGGTTTCTTATAAATCCTTCTGTTTCTTATCACATAATGAACACTTTTGAAGATGGTAACGAGGTGCTTCTTATCTTAAATTTCAGTGATATGATAAGTTAGTTAGCCAACGTTTTTCTTTCGGCAGAGAACCTTTTAGACCCTCATTAACATGTTCTTTAAAATGTTGTTGTGGCTGTTGATTTGAACCAATACTAGGTTGTTGTGAGAGCATGCAGTGCTAATGAAGCCATTGTTCCAGGACCAGTTTGGGGGGAGGATAAATTTGACTGGTTCTCTAGAGGATTTAACTTTAAACCGAATAAAAAGTCAAATAATGGAAATGATCATAGAGCAACAGAAGATGGGATGTTGTTTACTACTGTGAGGGAATGGAGATTGAACATGGAGACGATGGAGGTTAAGGAAAGAGATGTAACTGGAACTGAATACTCAATGGACTTTCCAATGATTAATGCAGAATTTACTGGTCTTAAAAATAAATATGGTTATACTCAGGTTATTGACTCTCTTGCAAGCTCTAATTCAGGTAATCTAATCTAATTCATATATATAGTTCTTACTAATATGGACAAGTACGGTTCTTAATCACACCATTAGTCCGTTACTATACTTTTAAATATATCTGTTTCAGGGAAAACTAAATATGGTGGATTAGCCAAATTATATTTTGAAGAATCTGAGAAGCAAAGTGGGCACGGTGAAGGAACAGTAAAGACAGAGTATCATTGGTTGCCAAAAAACAACTTTTTGACAGGATCAGCTTTCGTGGCGAAATCAGGAGGTGCGGAAGAAGATGATGGTTGGATTGTTGCATTTGCTCATGATGAAGACAATGACATGTCTTATGTAAATACTATCAAACACCTTCCCCTATTTACTAATTAATACGTCTTATATTTTATGTTTTTACGTTGTGGTCATGACATGCAGGTACTAGTAGTTGATGCTAAGAACTTCGGAGATGAGACAGCAGCAAAAATAAGTATCCCTCAACGTGTTCCGTATGGCCATCATGGAACTTTCTTTTCATCTACATAAACAATCGATCACTCGACAGCAGCAAAAATAAGTATCCCTCAACGTGTTCCTTATAGCCATCATGGAACTTTCTTTTCATCTACATAAACAATCGATCACTCGATCTATCAAAGGCATTTTCAAACTTATTTTAGTGTTCAAGACGAAATTTTCTGGAGGGTGCCCATGACCATCACCAGTACTAGCAAATAAATAATAGTTCCATCTTGTAATTTGAATCAAATATTTTATCTCGTATCGTTTGTGAGTTGGAATGAATTGGACCATCACATAAATATTACGGATTTTCACCTGCAATTACCTCAAATGTGTAATGTGATGGTTTAGTTTCAGTTGTTCTGTTTATACATTGTAATGTTTCAAGATTTCGCATTTGATTAAGTTGTCAAATCTCTTTTTTGCAAATTATTTCATGGGCTTGATTCACCTTATTATAAGACAAAAACAGGATGATTATTGCATATTATTACCGTAAGATTTATAATAATAATGAATGTTTCGTACATACTCGAGAGAAGTGGACAAGGATTTATGTCTTCTTATCCGGATATATTATTGATTCTCGAATATAACTTTTATAAATAAAATACATGCATCATGCAAATAGGAGGAAGAAGCCAAAGATTGAGCATGTAAACACTCATGCATAAACACTAAAATAACACGTCACATGTCAACAACGTCAGATTTGAGCCTGTTGAAACTGAGCAGTTGCACATGGCTCATATTATATTTGTAATTAGTGTTTCATATTATATTTTGAAACTGTTAATTGGATTTTTGTATGACTTGGTTTTTAAAAGATTAGTTAGACAAAGTTAAATTTTTGTTAGAACCTACCGCTCATAACTCAGAAGGTTACTTTTATGTTTTGCCATAATTATTTCAATATTTTTAGATACTTGTTACTTAACACTTTTATGATATTAATGAGCCCTTTTTACGTAAATATTCATAGTATATGTTAAGGTGCCTATTTTACGGTTGTGGAATGGGCCTTTAAAATCAATATGACGGTCGTGCATGTCAATAACAAATTCAATCTAAATTAAGTAAAATAATCAGATACTATACACATTGAAGCCTAGGAAGAGATTGTGGCTTCAAGCCTAATAACACATCAGAATATATTTTTTGTAAGATCAAAAGGGCCTTTAGCCGGTTTGGCGTAGCAGGAGCAATCAAGAGATTGCGGGTCAAGCCTAATCATTTGAGAATGTATGTAAACTACTAATGCAACATAAGGATGGTATAGGGGTGGATCACTTACGTAGTCCGTACACGAATTAGAAGCTCATTAAAGTTAGAAACTCGACAATATAATCACCCAAATGTTTGACGACAATATAAATACCTAAACCATGCCGAATCATGGGATTAACAACACAACATATAAATGGAACATTTATTTCTAGTCATAGAAGCCAAATTTGTATTTATATCACTTGTATTATTGTAGATTTAATTTCCATAAATATGCATTCTTATATGAATCCATACTGTAATAGTATCATTCTTATATTATTCGTGTTATATTCAAATTTATTTTAATTTAATAATTTAATTTAGGAGGCGTTTAGTTTGAACTTAGAAATTACCATGTACATAGATTTGATAGTTGAAATGAGAATGAGATTTCAATCCACTATTTTTTAATGGATTTGAAAAAACCCACATTTCTTAGTGTAAAATTGATTATTTTACACTAAACACCTTATATCATTTCTATTCTCATACCTGACGCCCCGTACCAGACACACCTTAATAAAATGATGTCGTATGTGGATGAATGATTGCTTCGACTTTCACTTGGGCCTGTTCGTGGAAAATAACTGTCTAATTTGAGCTAAAGTGGACGGTGATGGATTGGGTCAATAATCGAATATAGGCAGGTTCATTGGACGGGTAGGTAGTACTTTCGTAGCATTCGACTGGACTCGATAGTCGATACTAAGACGTGATCATTGGGCCATGTTGTTAAGCTATTGAGCCATGGGCCACTATTAACGTTCTGTTACAGCCATGATGATATTAAAAGGTTAACTTCTTAAAATATGTTTTAGCATCTATTCTATATTTAATTCTAAAATATTTCATATTCTTTCTATTAAAACTTTTAAAGTTATAAAATATGAAAAATTATTTAATGCACTCTCTCATTTGCTCTCTTATAATCCTTACTTTTTCTAATATTTCTTCTATACATACCAAGACAAATACAGTAACATTTTACTTCGGACTAGTTTTTCTATAGTTGTTGATTTCTTTTTATTTTATTATTCAAAAAGCAATATGTGACTGACAATCATCATATTTTATATTTACTTCCACTGCATAACACGAGTATCCTATTAGTTTAAACAACTAAATATTTATTCTTTTTTAAAAATTTGTTAAAAATTCAAAAAGAAAGAAAAGATTTGTTCAATTAAAACAAGTCATATTAATTTATTTGAACAATAGGACTGAGCCAATTTGAGTGAAGGATATCATTATGGTTATTGAATTATACTAAGGATAGAATAAAATATATCTTTATTTGAATTTTTTATAGATACAACTAAATAAATATATATGCATTTTAATTCATCCAACCAAAATAAGTTAGATTAAAGTTACTATCTCTATATAACATTTCTAAATTAGGAGTGAAAGTAGACTTACCTAATTTTGCAAGTGCTGATATTGTAAAATTTCCAAATGAAAAAGACAAAACAAATATAAAAAAAAATAAAAAATAAAGATAAAAAATCATTATACTATAGTGACGTATAACGTTGGACTCCTTTTTCATCTTACTCTATAATTTATAGTTCTATGTTTTATGGGCGTTGACTGTATAATCACCCATTTAACAGATTCCTTTAAATTCTGCTTTTACTATAATTTTATCTTTACCCCACTCTCTGATTCCGTTCCCCTTATCCCTACCGATTTTCACAGGTAGGTGGCTATCTTCAATTAATTTCATTGTTTTTTTTATACATAGAGATATATTTATTTTGTATGTGTGCATTCTGGGTTTTGATATTTATCATTCAATTGTAGTTTGGTAAGGTTCTGATGTTTGGATCTTGAATTTTGTAGATATTAATTCGCTGATATTTAGATATATACCGTAAATGAATGACGAATTGTGTTCATTTTTGTACAATTATTGATTCTTGGTATTTTTATACGTACGTATATATATGTATGTTATCTATATATCAGCTCCATTTCTTTATTATGAATTTTGTGAGTTGTTGACCTGTTTTTCATAAACAGAAGTTTGTCTAGATCTTGGTTTTGGTTTTGGATGTGAAACTGGCTCAGCTTTACCTTAAAATTGTAAAATTTGTAATCTTTTTAGTAAATTTTGTTTAGATGTAGATCATGAATTCTTAGTACCTTCATTCAAATTATATGTCAAAAGGGATGATTTTTACCTAGAAAATGGTACAATCTGTACACTTTTATTGTAATGTCGAATTCGAAAATCATGAATGCTTAGTATCTTCTCTAAAATGTATGTCTTATGTTGTTTATTTGAGGATAATTGCAACTTTGAATATGATTAAGGTTTAATCATACTTATGAAAAATCACCCTCCGCATCAAGATTCATTAGTGGTTTCTGTTATCAATTTTGCCTTTGAGATTTGACAGTATGTTTGTGCATATGTTTCTAGGTGTATGAATTGGATGCTTTCAGAGACTTAACTCGAGTGCTTCTGAATTAATATGTAAATATGATAATTTGTGTGATATATGTTCATTGCTAATTGGTATAATTGTGTACATTCTTAATTTTTTTCATTTTTGGTTTATCTTGTCCTCAAGTTAAAGGTATATGCTTATTAAGTTATTAGGGAGTTTCTCCCTTTATTGAAATATGTTCTTGTTTCTTGGATTTTGTTAGAGGGGTTTATTTGTTGAGCTTATTCTTTGATTTTGACATGCAGAAAATTAGAATCTGTACGGTGCAATGGCGGTCACTACCAAAAATATGTCTTTGATTGTCGGAACTCTGGGCGTTTTGTCCTTCATATTCGGTGTTATTGCTGAAAACAAGAAGGTATTATTCAGCAATCTTTTTTATCCCTTCAGTTGCCTAGTTTCAACCGACCATTAGTACCACACTTGGTATTTAGTTTTTGTTTATTTATATCATTGGTGAATTACTTGAGCATTTTTTTTAAAATATTCTAATTGCAGCCTGCATCTGGAACCCCGATCACTGGCAAGGATGTTGTTATCTGCAAGTATCCAGCCGATCCCACAGTTGTCTTGGGGTATTTATCATTCGGGTTTCTCGCTGCCTCTACATTGGCTGGAGGATTGTCGTTATTTTATCCCTACAAAGGGAAGTCTATTCCCTGGCCTGCATTGTTCCAAAGCAGCAGTTTCTTCGTATTCTTCCTCATTGCTTTGTAAGTACACATCAATATATCATATTACCAATTCACCATGATCTTGCAGGGTACGTTCAGAATACTTTTATGGCTCTTAATAAAACACAATTAAATTTTTTTGAAGCAAAATCATTTGTCACTAATAACTAATAGTGATTGCTAATAGATAAATAAGTAGATCATATAGTAATCAAGGGAGTGTTGCAACTTGTTTCAAAACTGAAGGGAAAATTGCATAAAATGGTAATGGAGTTTGGCCATATTTTGCATTTAGGGAAAAAAGTTTGTTTGCACTTTGCACCCACAAAAAAGGATCAAACTTTTAAAAACTTTTCATTTGGGGTAATCTTGTGAGTAAAGTGATTTGCATGTGCCACATCAACATCCTGTCGAATAAGAGTGCTATACTATTAGCCAAAATTTTACAGTACCATCTACTAATGAAAATCAAGAACAATGTTGACCAATCACATCATTATTAGGAAAAGAGTGTTTTGCCTACTTGTTGAATCCAAATATCATGTGTTTCAGGAATGCAGTTTTTCTGAGTCTGCAGTGAGATAGATATGCACCTTATGTTGTGTTAAATTATACACCCGAATAATCAACATTAATAGTTGATACTGGAATTAGGATACACAAGTGACAAGTTTCATCTTCCTTTTTCACTAAAAATATAAATTAAATCTCTCAATTTGCACCATTAGAGACAAATGTGAAAATCAAAAGGACTTCCAAAAGGACTAAGCAAACTTACTCAATTGTTTGGATAGTTTAGAATAGACACAATATGTAACTACAAAAGTATGGTAAGACTTCAGTTTATTCTGAATCATTTTCCGTATTAAATGTTTGAATCATGAAATAACTGTTACTTTTATCTAGATTTATATGCAACTTATAAAAGTGCACTCCCATTTCTCTTCAACTTCTTTAGAATCTTCAAGTACTATTGTCCACATATCAGGCACCCATATGTATTCTAGGAAGATCATCATCTAAGTTATGACTATGGGCAAATAGATAACTTTAACTGAGCCGTTGATCTATGTATCCGAATGACACAGGGGTTCCACTGGACTAGCAGCAGCAATGCTCTTATGGCCAACAATTACTGAGCACAAACACATTATCAGCAACGTCCATTACAACCTTGAAACAACTTGCCCTACAGCCAAGACTGGGCTTCTTGGTGGTGGTGCGTTTCTGGCTCTTGATGCAGCTCTTTTCTGGTTGGTTTCGCTCATGTTGGCTGATAACGCGAGGGAAGACTACTTTGATGATGTTAAAGCCACTGGTGGTGATGCTATCGCTACTGAGCATGATGATGATAGTGTCATCAAGGGCAGTGCTTAATAGTCTCATTTGGCTTTCGCGATTTGGTTTTTCTTTTTTATACATTTAAACTGAAGTTTATATAATTTAGTTGCACGTATGGTCGTCTGAATGTATTGAACAGTGTAAATACGGTCTTTATCTTATTTATTGGTGAAAAACCTGTTTATGATGAAGTTTAATTTCATGTTCTCTGTGCTAATCTAGCTGATATTGCATGGTCTGTGGTTTCTTTGCAGCATTTAGTAATTTAACTGATTATTGATTAACACAGCAGATCAGATGCTACTTTTGTCTTTCATTACTGAACCTAAACTGAAAACGTCATGTTATGCTTTGTGGGGTGCACCATCTACCTGTTTGATCAGTTTCATTGTTTTAGCTAAGTTTTTCTATTTGACTCATTTAGAAGTAAATGGGTCGAAAATCAAAATTGTCACATTTATTATAACTCTGATAATTGTTAATCTATATTTCTTTATCATGTGGTAATGCATGATGGTCTCAAACTACTTTTCTAATACGTTGAATGTTTAAAAGATGAACAAAACTGAACAACAAATCACTCTTACATGCCCATACGAACAAAATAAAGTCCGTACAAAATCTCTTTGTCAAGCAATCCAAAATAACACAAATTTTCGGATTTAACTATACAAAACAAAATTAGGAAGGCAATGTAGAAATGCAAACATAAAGGAGATAAAAACAGTCCGTATCATATCCAACGTTTTCGATTTCGTGAAGATGAGTGAGTTGCTCTTTGAAACCATCGATCCCATCCAGCGTCAGCTGGTCCTCTTGTCCTGTTCGTATCGTTATACCAACAAAACTAATATTATCCGACCATCATATTTTTATCCGCTTATAAAAACAGAAACAGAGTTTGGTTTGATAGAAAAAAACGGAGACTCCTATTTTGCTATAATATATCAACATGAACACTTCATTAGTTATTATACTTTCTTTTAAAGTAGAAGTTATTTTTCAGATTTATGCATGTAAATTGGTATATACTTCTAAATTGTATTGATCAAATATGTGGCTAGACATTTTAATATTTTTGATATATGGATTTTACTTATTATTTTCTTTATACTCATGTATTTTATTATTTTGACATTCTGAGTACATAATTAGACATACATTTTATACACAAGTATTATTTGTTTTAAACAATTATTATTTATAATATATCTAAAAAGAAAAAGTACGAAGAAAAAACAAAGTATTCCCTCATCTCAAATTTATTGTCATGGATTAAAATAACGCAGTTTAATAAAATATAATAATTACATTGTACTTTTATATAAGATGACAGTTTTATTTTTATTTTTCATTCACTTTTAAATGACGTACATATAAAGCAGAGGTAATATAAAAACTTTAGTTAATTATATCTATCGACTATTTGAAACGTCCAAAATATAAACGTGAACTATAAATGTACGGGACTGAGAGAGTAAAAGAAATGACAAAGAGTAGACAGTGAAGATTTGATAAGACTCTTACACAGGAAGCAGAGCATCTGTACTTGATTCAACACTTGATATCAGCCTGCATATTTATACGCCACACACAAACACATTCTCATTAAATACATAAATCAAACTAAAAACCAAAGAAATAGAAGTAAAATATTAATTCAATTCACATACTGTTCACAAACAAGCGATGATTCGCCAAGCGTTTCCAGTTGATCCAGCTCTTCCTAAGAATCACATCAAATCACTTTCTTCAACCACTAAGTAATCGTATAATTAATCGAACAAACTAACAGGTCGTTTCGCCAAATTTACTTTCATAACTTATATAGTTGCTGAAGTTTGAATTTAAATAGCTCATTTTTTACGACTTTAAGAAGATGTCTGGGATTCTGTTTTTAAAACATATATTGTCTTTTTAAACTGTTTCAACCTGCTTTTTCAACGTTTTCTCAAGCAAAATGCACGTTATCATATATTTGCAAAAAAGAAAAAGTATCCAGATTATCTGTGTCTTGCAAAAGCTATAACCTGACAAACTCTGGAAAACGCGATCATAAATCAACGGACAGAACAGAATCAAAAGGGATTGCAGATAAGTTCTTATGTCGAAGAAACAGTTTATTAGCTTTTTCAAACTTAAAATAAATAGCCGAACACACATTAAGTTGTTTCTAATCTAATTAATTACCTGAATAATTTGGATTTGTTGATTCTGTTGGGATATAATAGCAGCCAAACGATGTTTCCCGATGAAAGTAGAAGATCCAATAGCGGATGATGTTCGATTAATATCGGATTGTGATCGAGGTGCTGTTGGTCCAGATTGTGAATGTTGGGTGTCATTAGATGAATCCATGAGAGATTAATGAATGTTAATCAATTAAGAGGAATCTGATGAATATGATGATGATGAGTTGAGTTGAGGGGTGAGGGCCGAGGGGTGATGAATTAATTAAAGTGGAAAATTGGAAAAGTAAAGAAGAAGAATAAAGATATGGATGCACATAAACCCATCTACTTTTCTACTGGTTGGTCAACATGATGAGGTGTGTTTGTGTGTGTGAATGTAAAGAAGCATGGTCTCCAATATGAGCAAGTGGGTGTGACTAACCGTGTGTATGAACACGAAATAAAAATAAATAAATTAAGAAAGCTCGTCATAAGTTATACGTACTCCGTATAAAAAGTAAAAATTGTCAAGTTAATTTTAAGAGTAAATTACACGGATCATAGCCGTTGATCATAGCCGTGGTTGTACTCAAAATTACTTTTAGTTTTTTACTTTTTCAAATTTTAATGTTATTTTATAAAATGTAACTTATACGTTGATAATCTATGATACAAATTAAATTTAATAAAACTTTTTTATATATTTAGGGGAAGGTTCAAATAGGAATGGTTATTATGTTGGTAATGGTAAAATGAACACTTTTATTTTTAATTTTAAGATTAATTAGTTATGTATTTTAATTTGAGATAAAAAGTTTTTTAAAAAAATATCTAATATACACTATGAGATTTTTAGTATGTATCACAATTAAAAGTTATAAAAGTTATGATACACAAATTTAAGTTGTATATCATATATTCTCTTGAAAATAAATCAATCACATATTATAAGAATAAAATTATAATAATTTTGATATTAACTTTTTTACAAAAAAAATCTAGATATGTTAAAATTTAAAATAAAAATATTCATCCTTACCATTACCACCAGCACAAACTAAACTACAATAACTCTCCCTTATATATTTATAAATGACTAATATACCTCTTCTAAACATTCACTTTAGTTTTTGTAAAAAATATCATTTTAATCCTTTATATTTATACTTAATTTCATTAGTAGTCATTATACATATAGCTTATCATTTTATTTTTATTTTTATATATATTTAGTAACTTTTTATATATGTATATTATTCTTTCTAATAACTTTGTTATTTATTTTGATATATATTTTATAACTTTGTTATTTTATTTTATATATACTATAGTCACTTTAATATATATATATAGAATTATTTTATGTATATATAAAATTAATGATGAAATATTAAAAAGTTAAGGTGAAAGCTATCCTTATAAAAATTATTAATAAAATTAAATATAATTTTAAAGAACTAAAGGTGAAAGTTTAATAATGGCATATTGGTCATTTTATAAATATGTATGAATAATGTTAAATAGGTCTAACTCACAAGCCTACTCACAAGTCTAATACATACAGTTTTTGACACATAGATTCCACTCATTCTCTCTCCTAATTTCATTCAATCATTTTCTCATCTACCAATCACATTTTTAAACATATATGCTTAATTAGACATATATATCATTTTCCGGTATGTATATAGATGTTCGCTAAATTTAACAACATAAAGAACTATCAGCATGCATAATCTTATTTTAAAAGATGATATTAGAAAATTTGAAAAGTAAAAGACTAACTGTGATCTTTTGTGTAAACCAAAACAATCCATATAATTACTCTTAATTTAAATCAAATCATGTTGGTATTTTGGATTTGGTCACAATTGGTCAAGTCCCATAAATCTCATTCTATAAGAACATCTTCAATGATACAATTGTTTAAAACTTTTTTTTAGAAAAAGTTAATATTGAAAAATAATTTAAACACAGCTTTACAAAAAGCTTTTCATTTTCTATTGTAATATTTTATGCAAAGTTTGAGATTTGCTTGAGATTCAATAAGCTATAGGTATACTATAACTCATGTCTTGGTTATTTTATTAGCATTTTAATAAATTTTTGTACTATAAATTTTTTCTTAATTGGAGTATTAACTTTTTATAAAAAAAATTTGAAGGAAACTTTAGGAGAAGCTCACATTGTGAATATTCTAAGATGGAAGAAATAGGTTGAACCGTTTGACAACAATATTTATCCCGTTTAAAGTCTTCATAGTTACAGCAAGTATAATTAAATGAAAAGATAGATATACTACTTTTGAAGGAATGTCATATATGTTATGTTTGGCAGTAAATTAGTTAAAATTCGTGGTTAAAAATTGTGATTATAACCTTTCTTTTTATCTTTTTTCTTTTTCGAAAACTACTTGAAAAAAGTTATATTTATAGAAATTAAAGAAATTACTTTTCCAAAATATTCTAACTTGTTTTTTATTGTTAAACTGAAGATATATGATTATATAGGCTGAAATTCATTAAAGTTAGAATCAGGTAGTCCCTCAACATTCTCTTTCAAATACACCCATAAGGCTACAATCATTGAAGGCTATTGTTGGTAAAGTAAAGATTCAAAAACAAATTAAAACTTTGATGTGATACATGTTTTAAGTTTTGGGTATTTTTTGTAGAGTTTTGATAGTTGAAACCCTTATTAGTAATATACTATGCTTCAAGTTATATAGTACTTTATCAGTTAAAATAAAATTATAATACTTTATCACTAAAGGTTATTGCCTTATTGATTGGCGATAATTAACCAAAGTAGCATCATTAACCCCCAAAAGAAGTTATTATTAATGATAGCTTCAGATATATTGTTAACAAATACTTTTGTCATCAGCATCTTGTTTCCTAGAAGCTTATTGGACATTACTACAATGATTTATATCTTATTTTCTAAATTTTTTTTAAAATTATCTGATAAAAATGTCTGCCGTAGACACACGACAGATATTTTCTATTCATTTTCAAGAGGAGGGCGCCATAGGTACTAGTGTGTCCTCAACTTGTCTTCGGTTTGTTCACTACATACCGAAGAGAAACACAAAGATGGAGAAACCGATTTATTTTTTTATATAAAATAAATTATTATTAAAAATGTGAGTTTCAGTCGGTAAGTTATGAGTACGTCTTCATTAACAGTGGGACATCCTTTACAAATTCTGATTAATTGTCAAATCTTAAATTCCTAGTAAGTATTATATACTTTTATATATAATTAATTTCAATACTTTATTTTATTTTAAATTCATTAACTTCACCTTATCTAGCAAAACCTTTTGCAAAAATAATAAAGTGCAAGTATGTAACTGATACGTTGTTTTGTTAGATACCATTAGAAAATGATTTAACTAAAAGTTTACTTCACACTTTGACAGTGAACACTATCCCTTTGGTCCACTTCCACACCGCCGATCATCATGTCTTCGCACAATATAACCGCTGCCACAGCAGCGGCGGCCGCCGTGAAGCAACTGTTATTCCGGCCGCCGCATTACTACCACCGCCGTATCTCCTCATCTATTCTCCCCGTCGCCGGTTATTCAACTACCGTATCTTCATCCACTCGTAACAAAAAAAAGCTAAACAGAAAAGACAATTCAATTAGTAGTAATACACGCAAAGCATTAATTGATTCGGTAGTCAAAAGACGAACTCGATCGGATAAAAAGTTCGACGAAGAAAGTTTCCGTCAATTCGGTAACACCGAGAGCCATATTCCGGTGATGTTAGGTGAGGTTTTACAGGTTTTTGATTCAATTAAGCTTCAGAAGTTTGTTGATTGTACTCTTGGAGCGGCCGGACATACTTCTGCTGTATGTGAATCTGTTCTCCCTCATTTGTGTTTGATTAAATGCTTTTGAATTTTTGTTTGATTTTAGAGTTTTTATTGTTGTTATTTGATTATTTGTATTTGTAATTGTAGCTTCATCCCTAATTGTTGTCCTTTAGCTTTGGAATTACAATTAGGTCATTCTTCCGCTATCTGAATATGATTTCCCTAATTTGTGTTTTGCTTTCATGGATTTGAACACTTGATTGATTTTAGTGTGGATGTTGTTGTTATATGATTATTTATATTCTGTACTTCTAGTTTTGTTCGTAATTTTGATATCCTTTAGCTTCGGAATTACTGCTAGGTTAGTTTCTAGTAATTCATAAATTAAGTTTAAGCATGATACTGATAATTAAATATGAGCATTTGATTCTGGATGTAGTTAAAGATATCATATTGTGTAATTGTGTAAATATGTAGAAATACAATATGTCACCTGGAATGTTGCATTCTAGTGTTTTATACAAGTGGAAATTAGACGAGCACCTATGAAATATGAAGGGGCTAGCATGCTGATCAGTAGCTGCTGAATTATGTTCACGACTGAAAGCTCATTGTTGATATATGAAATTATGATTCCTACCTGAGCTTTGTTGTTCATATGAAAACTTAGGATGATAAATTATAGGATTAAAAGTAATGTTTGAGATTGATTACAACGATATATGCTGAAGCCATATGTATATATAGCCCATTGGAATGATTTTTTTTTGCCTTTGATGCTATTTGTGTGCAATGACAGATAATTCAGGCTCATCCAGAGATGCAGACATATGTTGGACTGGATTTTGATCCTATTGCTCATGAAAAAGCAAAAGCCAAGATTGATATGATCCAAACTGCCATCTCCCATGACTCAACTTCCAACCTAAAGACACATACTTTTTTGAGAAATTACAAGAACATCAGGGCAACACTATCCGAGGTTGATGAGAATCTTCTGAATTCTGGAATCGATGGGATCCTAATGGACTTGGGAATGTCGTCAATGCAGGTATGATAACTGTTAACTTTTATTAAGTCGAATGTGTGTGTATCTAGGAGCAGCCATGAGGTTGCATTGTTATGGTTAGAGATGACCATTTTTACTCATGTTTTAGCTTGATTGTTAGTTGTCTTACAGATCTAGGACTTTCGATATTAATGCATCGGGTCATGCATTTTTTGTCTGTCACAATGATATTTTTCTCTTTCTAACAGTGCCTTTTTACATATGCAGGTGAACAATTCCGAAAGAGGATTTAGTGTACTTTCTGATGGACCCCTTGATATGAGAATGGATCCTCAGGTCAGAACTGGCATGTGTAATTGCCATGCACTTGTGTTCATTGTTCCCTGATCATTGTTTAATTAATAGTTATGTAGTAGCTTCATATGTAAAAGGTGGGAAGGTGTTTTGTTCATTTCCATTTTAACAACGCTTATTGGTGTGATGTTTGAACACATATGGTTTCCAACTTGCAAATCTTTTAGATTAAAAAAAGCTGGTTTGAAGAATGTTCATATATGTGTTCGGTTAACTGATTGGAACAGGGATATTACAGGCTAGTCTAACAGCTGAAGACATACTTAATACGTGGCCAGAGGCGGAACTGGGACAAATCATACATGACTATGGGGAGGAGAACAATTGGCGTGCTCTTCAGAAGAGGATTGTTAAAGCTCGCTTAAGCGGTGGATTGCATTCTACTAGTGAACTAGTAGATCTTATTCGAAGTTCTACACCTGGTGGAAAAGGTGGGGTTATCTCTTAAGTTTTTTTGTTTTTCAATTTTCATGCCTATCTGCTATACTGCTTTGTTTATCTAGACGTATTTGTCTAAGGTGGCCATTCAACCTGTTTGGTGGTTAATGGGTCAGTTTGGGTTATATACTTTTCTAAAGGGTCAGATAGGTTAAATCAAAAGTTAGTTAAAATGGAAGTGGATCAAATGGACTGAACGAATCAAATGGGTTGCAAGTCTTCTGAAGTGTACTAAATATTAATAAAATCTCCTAAATTGTAGATTAAAAAGGTTAGATTATTACCAAGGGCCATTGGCCTAGCAGTATCGAGATAACCTTCCAATTATGAGGTTGTGGGTAATTGGGTTCAAGTCCCGGGGTTGGGATAAATGTACATATTCGAGATAGTTGTGTGTTAGCATACTTGCCTTTCCAATTTAAAAGGTTAGATCATTATCGCATGGAGTGTTTGTTGGTCAACCGAACCCCACTGGACTGGCACTAAATAGTTACCTATTTAGACCATCAAACTTACCATTTCTTGAGGTGGCATGAATGCATGATGAATAAGTAATTCACTAAAACAATATAGAAATTGGCACCCCTATCCAGGGGCGGATCCATGTAGGGAGAACTGAGGGCAAAGGCCCCGGACGGTTCTGGCCCAAGTAGTATAAAGCTTTGACTTTTTTAATTGTAATCTTAGCCCATATTCAATTAGGCCCCCAACCAAAAATCAATAAGGCCCTCAACTGTTCGCCCAAATCCTATATTTTATTGAGAAAAGGTTACTATATTCTAATGTCAAATCTCTTTTTATAATTCTAACCTCTAGTCAATTTCTTCTTCCATCCAGCGATATGGGATCCACAGAATCCCCAATTTTGTATTTTCTTGTTATGGTAAAAGCTAAAAACATACAAAACACATATAGTAATTAAATAAGATAGTTAACCTTTATGAGACTTGATTTAAGATAAAAACATTGTTACTTTTAATAAAAAATTCATGTTACATCTTAAATAAATCTATATATCATATCATTTTATAACTACATTGACCTTTTGTTGTCTTTTGTCCATAATAAAATTTTAGAATGATTGGGAGATTTTAAAAGATCACCAAAGATAGATTGAGATGGATATGAAGTAGTTACAACTTACAAGGTCATAAATGTAACAGCTTACTTAATGAAAAGATTACTAGCAAAATTAAATTCGATAACTTATAAATTATGTGTCAGGTATATTTAAGTGATAAAACATACGGAGTATTGAATGTGTTAATTTTCAAACTTTTCAACATAACTTTGCCCATGAATCTCCAAAATTCTCAAAAAGTTGTCCAGTGACATGACATTATCATCAGTATTAGAATCTTAACTATTGCCGAGAAAGGATAAAACTGAAACATTGTATGATAAGTTACCATTTTAGCCCGACCCGTTTTGACCCAACCCATTTAACCCTGTTAGCTAACCCCGACTAATTGCCTATAGTTCCTAATGCCCCTACAACGAATTTTCCTGGATCCGCCACTGCCCCTATCAAGCCATCTCATCAGATGGTATATTTGGAATTTGGTATCATGTTATATTTGACTTTTTAGAAATAATTCTCGTATTATTCTAAAGTGGAGTTGATCGTGCCGTGTAACAGTCGGAAGGCAGGGTTGGATAAAGACCGCAACAAGAGTATTTCAAGCTCTAAGAATAGCTGTTAACGACGAACTTAAGACACTAGAGTCTTCATTATACAATTGTTACAGCTGTCTTGCTCCTGGTGGGAGGCTTGCCGTAATATCCTTCCACAGTCTGGAGGACAGAATCGTGAAGCAAACATTTCTTAACATCATCAACACGAATTCAGCCGATGGACATGAAAGAGAAGCTATGACCAGTGTATCCTCGGATTTGAATGATGATAATTCCAAAAACATTGACGAAAAAGAGCCATGGATCAAGCAGATGGTCAAAGGTGTCGGTGGAACGATCCTTACAAAGAGACCTGTAACGCCTTCTGAAGATGAAGAGAAACTGAATGTTCGGTGTAGAAGTGCTAAACTCAGGGTAATACAAAGAGATTGATGCAAATTCATATGGGAAATTTAGGAGTAGTTAGGAAGAGAGAATTGTTTTATAAATGCGATGCTTAGATGTTGAAACTAGAGGGATGTGTTTGAAGTAGTAAAATGATTTACTTCCTTCGTCCCAGTAATTATTGTTCACTATACTAGTAGTTGATCCCAACTAATTTTCTGCTTTCCCTATTTTCCAAGTTATACTTTTTATAGTTTTTGAAAATGTCTTAATTGTAACTTGTAAGAATAAAATTAACATTATATTATGGAAACAACATTTTTTGAGTAAAGAAGGGAAGACAACTAATTTTAATCATGATATTATTTATTAATTAATATTTCACTCATTGATCATTTAATAAAATATTTAACAATGATTATACATGTTAAAAAATTCATATATGATTGTTACTAAAATTTTCCTTTTTTTTATTCCTTTTTTTTAACTTTTCGAAAATATATTTTTTTAAAGAGAAACAAATTACGATACCAAACGAATTTATATTTAATTTGAAAAGTCACTTTTGGATTACTATCTAAAATAAAACAACCATAAATTTAAATTAAGAGGACATTTGATATTGCTTATTTAAAAGTACTTATTTATTTTAAAAATTAGATTATATATTTGGAGGCCATCTAAATATATCATTTTGTTTTGTATGTCAGTCATATTTAAAAATGATTTTGTAGGCTACCCAAATATATCATTTTTTTTGTAGGTCACCCATATTTGAAAATGATTTTGTAGGCCACCCAAATTTGTATATTGTTTAATGTATACCAAATTCGACTAAAAACTCATCGGAATAGTGTAAAAAGCTACAAACACCCATGTATTTAGATAAAACTAAAATAATATAAATAATGTTAGATAACAAATATAGGGGTATTTGTGTCTTCACATTTTTTTATGAGTTTTTAGTCGAATTTGGTATACATGAAATAATATACAAATTTGGGTGGTCTACAAAATCGTGTTCAAATATAGGTGGGCTACAAACACAAAATGATATATTTAAGTGGCCTATAAAATCGTTTTCAAATATAGGTGGGCTACAAACACAAAATGATATATTTAAGTGGCCTATAAATCGTTTTCAAATATAGGTGGCCTACAAAAATAAAATGATATATTTAGGTGACCTCCAAATATGTAATCCCTTAAAAAGTAAATGGATGCTAGAATGCTTATTTTTGAGTGCTTATTCCTTCTAAAATAAACAAGTTTGATATGAGTTTTTAAATATAATTTTTGTTGTCAAAATAAGTAAATAAGCAGATAAACGCTTAAAAAACAATAGCAAACGCCCCTAATTTATTTTAACCACTTTGACTATCCTCATTAGTTACCCAACCTAACTTACCTTTTCTATTAAAATATTAATTTCTTTATCTTCTACATATACAACCTAACTTAACTTAAATTTCCACACACATTAACAACCTAATTCAATCTAATACTTTATTTATTAAATTTAACATATTATTATTTTATATTACTAGTTTTTACACCTGTGTATACACGGGTCATTTTGAAAAATATGAAATGATACTATTTGAACATTTTTGAAAATAATTGCAAGTGTATTTTGTGAAATATGATTAGTATTCATATAACAAACAATATAAAGCTATAAAAAAACTATATAAAAATATTAATTAGTTAATAGTATATAATTTAGATAATGTTAGTAATATTATTTACTAATTATCTTTTTTACTATGTTTATCTTTAAAATAGTTATTTGTTTTCTTTTTTAAAATCATAATTTATGATGTTATCAAATTCCTAATTTTACTCAATTTAAAAAAATTTATTTTAATTAAATTATGACTTTAATTGGTTAATTAGATTTTAAATTAAGATGATGATGTCACAAGTATGATTCTTATATATTATTTATTATTATTAAGATTAAAATTATTAAAAAATGTTAAATAATATGTTAACTCATTTATAACTTAGCTCGTAAGAGTGATCTAAGTCGAAGGAAGTTTATCAAATTTATCATTATTTTATTTGTATTTTTTATAACCTAGGCATCCAAATCCCCGTTAGAATCCTTCTTGGCGGGTTGTTTGGCAAAATGTGACCCTGAACGAGTTGCTACAATGCAATCCACGTATGCTGATTTATCATCTCATCTCATCTCATCTCATCTCATCTCTCTCACATACACACACTAATGGCAGGAGCGATCTAATAGCAACCTGAATCTCATCCAATGAAGGTTTCAAAACTTGAAGCTTCATTATCATCTTCCATAATTTTCCGAAAACCTTTTCTTCACCAGGTACTTATCACATTCTATCAACCTTGTTTTTATGTACACTCATTATAATACTTGTTTAGTGTTTATAACTCATTATATTATATGGGTAAATATCAACAAAGTGTAACATAAAATTCGAAAAAGCTTGAAACGAGCAACCAATATCATATTGCACAATAAAGGACTTGATGTTAAGTTTTGTGGAGGAAAAAAAAAGTAACGAATTGAACAAGCATTATGATCTCTGGTTCCCTATCTCGAGCTTTATCGATCTTAGTTACCTTTTTCTAACATTTGCCCATGATTAATGTTACTGAGTGCTCACGTAAACGGGTAAACAGATGGCGAGTTTAGTTTTCTATTTTTTACTCGCCCTAATCTGGGTATCCCGTGGACCCTTCCCTGGTCACCCATGTTTACCTAGGGAGGTTCGAACCTCGAACCTGAGATCTCATGTGAGGACATCTGGACACGCCTTGTCACTAGGGCACCTTGGTGATAGTCTCACATACATCTGATACCGAAACTGAGTGCATACATCATAAAAATAAATACTCATAAATACATGTTTCACATTCTATCATTTGTTAGTATAATAATATTCTTTTCTTTTGGCACTAGGAATCATGTAATCGATTTTATTCCAGGAGAAGGTTAAGAATTTCAAATCGCGGTAACGAAAACTATAAAGACTCAAATATCAAAAAGGCTAGATTATCTGCTAGCAAGCAGGACCGTGTCAAGATTCCGGTTGTAGGTGATAGAGAGCAAAAGCTATATCCTATTAAGGAATTTCTAAGTCACCCATCTGGTATTGAAGCACTTATTAATACACACGCCCTGCAAAGCGTTGAACAGCTCGATACAACCACTTACAGGTGTACTCTACCACCGCTGAATTTGTTAAACTTTGAAGTCACTCCTGTGATAGATTTACGAGTGACCCCAACAGAGGAAGATTGCTTGGTAGAGATGTTATCTTGCAAGGTGAGGCTTGAATGCAGTTTAGAATACATAAAACAATTAATTTATGATCATTATAGTTGATTGTTTTTCAATAAGTGTTAAAACAATTCTCTAGCTGATGTTTAGCTTGTTTTATTTGCAGTTTGAGGGTTCTGAAGCTATGAGACGACAGAATGAACATTTTTCAGGTATTATTTTGTCCCACGTACGCGTAAACTTATGTATAAATATTGCAACATTTGACTTGAAACATTTTTAAGTAAAATTTTTGATTGTCGTCACCTTGAATAATGACAAGTAATGAACCTTGTGGTCCTAAATCGATGCTTAAACCTTGGTGATCAATCCACTTAATGGAAAATGAACCTTGTGTGTTGCTGCTTTCGTTCATTACTCGATATTAAGTTGTAAGGTAATGCCTTGTGCAGGCCTAAAGTAATGGATTAATTCTGCATGCAATATATTACAGCGGAAATGACAAATTACATAACTTGGTGCACAAAGAATTCTGAACCATATCTGAATGTTGATGTGAAGCTGAATCTTACTCTTGAGGTAGTTTTCTGCAGACATTTCAATGATCATTTGCCCCATTCCATGTGATAATTTTGACTGCAGGAGGAAAATAAGCAGGGGAGGTATTGGGTCAAACAGGTAGTTTTTGTACAGGGTCGGGTTGGGTACTTGGGTTGGCCACTTATTGTCCAGATCTTTTTGTAACTAATTAGTATGTTAAAATATGATCACTGAATCACATTATTACTCTACCTATCAGACTGCATAAATTTGGGAATCAGATGATTTGCCTATAGTATCCAATTATAATGACTTCAATAATAACTTTCCACTGAACAAGAAGATCTTTTTTTCCCTCAACAAGCATATTTCACTTGTTTATGACACAAGAGTTCTGATTCGACTTTGGCACTACTTGTGCTTTATTCAGATATACACCCGACCATTTAGCTTGCTGCCAACATCTGCTGTTGAGGCTCCAGGCACTTTGTAAGTAGACTTTATCCGTTTCACTACATTGAATGAGATTAAACGATTCCATGTCCTCCTGTAAATTACTCCTTATAAAATTATATTGCTTTTTATATAATCCATGAATACTTATCAAATTTAAACACTAGCGAAACCTAGATAACCGACAATGCTAACTAGTCCACACACCTATGAAAACTTAAAGTAGTTTGTTGACAATTATATTTAAAGTGACCAACTAACAGAAGTGGGAGTAAAACATCAAATGTGAACTCAATACTGGAAAAAGTGTATCCTTAATGAACATTTTTGGTTTGATACAGAATGATGCAAGCTTTAGTCGACAGACTTGTACCGTTGCTACTGCAGCAGCTGATACAAGATTACAAGAGGTGGGTAACACAGAATCCTGAAGGCAGACTCATCCAATCAAACTCTGAATATTAACGATAAACTTTAGCTCCCGATCCCACTTTTGAAAGGCGTTACCCAAAGAATTCCATATATATTTAGCATTGCTATCTTGTAATACAATGTATCTATATGTGCCCAATTGTATGCAGTGATCAAGTTATTTTGGTTCTGTATTCAAACTCATGTTGAAGAACCACGGATTGTGGCTTTTATTAGAAAAGTGTATCAATGATAGGAGACAATGCATTGAAACATATTTGCAATTACTTGTTTCATCTGATATTTGTAAATTTTATCATTGTTTTATAGATAGAAGGGTCATGAATGTTAGTGATTTTAGTGTAATCAATTATTTTAGTGTAATTGGGATTTACCGAGACCAAAAAGATTTTAAGTTAAGTTATAATCCCGAGTTTGGAGGTGCGAGGTGCACACTTGTATAAACTAAATTAATCCTAAACATGATAAATGGAAAAGATTGTAATTTTTGATTGTTGTTATAAGTGACAAAATTATGTAGTCACTAAACTGTCCCAATTGTTCAAAAGGTGTGGATGTTGGCTTTAGTGATAGAAGTAATTGTTGCTGTTTGAGCGTCACTAATGAATAAACATCTCTTTTCAAAGGGTGCAAATCAGCGACGGAAAATTGTCACTAACTTAGTCACTGAGTTTGAAAGGGTATTGTGACTATTCGTAAAGGGTTATAAATATTTATCAATAGTTGTGACTTTTCGCGAACAGTCACTTTGTTTATATATATATATTAGAGTGTGGACTTTGTCTCAGAAATAACATGATTATTTGGTCTTAGAAATGATACAATCAACAATACAAATACAAAAACCAATTCTATGTTTTGCTCTAGACTTTCATTGCCTAAATTTAAAGTGTAGACTTTGTCTTATCTAATTGTAATTTTTGTGTAACCCGAGTCAATAGTAGGTGAAATACTACACTACAATCTGAAAGTGATTTGTACACGATTCAGAGTCTTATACAAGTTATTCATGATTATCATGATAACCAAATCAACAAATTTCCAACAAAGATTGTAGTATTTCGTTGGTGATAATCATGAACATGAATCATTAAAGACAAGTCTAAATTCGGGAAACTAGAAAAGCAAGTTCGTGTAATAATGGTGTCTGAGAATCTTCAACAAAGAGGATCACTTTGAAGGAGGAAGATTCAATTGGAACAAGCAACGTTGGCTATGCTTAATTGCTAGTACGCATTTCTATTCATCTTTTATATTGAACCATGGCATATGTAATTATGAATTGCATGATACTTATGTTGATAGATTGGCATGCGGTATATATAACAGGATAAATTTACGATCATGTTCTTAGACAAACATATAAACTTGTGATTGGATGGATTAGAACCAGTACATGAAAGTTTGATTAAAAGCTTCCTCATGTAGTCATGTGTTTGTAACTGGAAATATAAGTCTGATTCATTGTAAATCGTATTTTTTGTATTTGTATTACTGCTTTATGTATAAATGCATATGGGATACAAAAGATAATGAAATGCGAAATCAAGTTTTCTGGGTTGATTTATTGATTATATGTGAAGAACGAACAAAAGGTCCCAATCTTGAGGTGTACCCGGCTGCTAGTACAAGTACCCGACAAGTACTTCTTGAATATGGTGAAGTACCTAGCTGAGAGTACCCTTACCCGACGGGTATAATTGTCATGAAAAATCCATGTGACCAAGTACCCGGCTGGAGCATGGTTTACTGAGGTGGAACACAATGTACCTGGCAGGTAGCTTAGGTTGGTCAAATTTCTTGCGCAACTTATTTCCTCTATTTGTTTATTCTATATAATGTAACCCCGATTGGATATAACCACGTTAACTCCTCAAGTCGATTTACATTTACGCATTTGTTTTATTCGTCTATTTATTTGTGGGTGCCATTATGCTCAATTGTGTGTATTGTTTGGCTTCTCAATTCCTAACACTGGTATCAGAGCTTCAAGATTTGAAGTATGAGATCAATGGCAGAAAAAGGTGAGTATAAACTCAATAGATTTGATGGAACGGATTTTGAGTTTTGGAAGATGCAAATAGAGGATTTCTTGTATTAGAAGAAACTACATAAACCCTTGTTAGAGAATTTGCTAGATAGTGTCTAAGTTGAGGATTTTGCATTAGTCAAAGTTTTATCAAAGTTATTTATGGTTATTATCGTAATCAAATCAAAAGAGAATATTTTAAAAAAGTATATACAGGGAGAACAAATACCTACATTAAGAAAAATAACACATGTGCCTGCATTAAAACTTAAGAGCAAAGGTCAAATAAGGTGTGCTTAGTGATAATGACGATTCACACAAAATAACAACTACTTACTTGACTAATTGGCTAATTAGCCAACAAATTTGAATCAATAAAAGAGTAATAACAATAAACGGGTCATTGGGTTAGCGACATGTGAGGATTTCATCAATCAAAGTTGTGAGTTGAAGTCTTTAGAAATCATCTATATACATGCGTGATGTACATCATATGTGGATTAGATTGGTTTGTAGAAATGTTTTTCTAAAAGAAGAAAAAAATAAAAAGGTAAAAAAATGATAACACTGTCAAGAGACAAAACTATATAAGCATTTTTAGATAAATATGTATTGGGTGTATTTTATTTCACGACTGAGCAACCCTTTCACTATGGTATATACTAACTACATGACTTTGTATTAATATAAACTTGATGAATTTGTTTTAAAGTTTTATGACTCTGTATTCAAATTTGTTATTGTATACCAAGAGTTTATTTATTCATATTCTAATATTTCAAAATTGACATCGATTCTTTTATTGCAACTTAATTAAAAATTTGGTTATTATATTGTTAAGACTTTTGTATTAAAATCACTTTTTGTAGCTTAATTTTCAATATAATATTTGAATAATATTTAAATCAAATGATTGGTAGATATAGCAATTGATCACCTTGCATCGTATTTGGATAAAAAAATGATTGTGTGTAAGATAACACTAGTAGTTATAAGAGTTGGATGGTGACAGATACACCCCACATTTTAACGAATACATCAAAAATCATGTGTTGATAAGTTGTACTATGTGTTTTAGTAGTATGATATTTCGGTACATGCTTCAAAATGTTTGGTGTATCTCTTATTGCCCATATGTACGAGTTTCCAACAAGAAAAATAGTAGTTATAGATAGAGTTATAGAGTCATCTGAATAGACATGCATTTATCAGTTTACAAGATGAATAAGCAGTGATATTAAAAAGGTGAAAAGTCAATAACACATGTAGTTAACAGCCTTACTATGATACCAATTACAGATCCACAAAAGTGATAGTTAACACGATAGTTAGTATAGGTGATCTTACTGACCATTCACATACTGGCATCTGAATAGCTAATTAGTCATCATAATTTTTTATTTTAAATAATCTAATCAAGATACAAACTTTTACCAAAAAAGAAAAATTTATTGGAATGTAAAAAAAAGAAATAAGGATATTCAAAGTAACAAATAACTAAAGTGTTTTAAAAAATGCACTTGTTTTTCTCATGATTAAGTCAATGGCGTAGTCAAAATTTTATATGTGGATGAACCGAAATCTCAAATAACTTGTCTAATACTAAAGCATACTAAAAAGGAATTTAAAGGCAAATAAATGTAACAACTTCCATAAAATTGTGGATTTATATAAACTAAATGAATCCGAATTTAAATGACATAATTAATTAGGGTTTATAGTTTGCTTTTGTATCGAACTTTATATGTATGCAACTTCGAAACATCCAACTGTATGTATTCAAGTTTTAAAACCGTCTATTTTATGTTTTTGGCTACATGAGTTGGCGTGTTTTTTGTAAGTTTTATACATATAATGGTAAGTTGAATGCATACAAAAGACGGTTTTAAAACTTGAATCCATACAATTTAAGGTTTCATAGTTGAATACATATAATAATAAAAGGTGTAAAGTTGTATACACTCCCAAACTATAAACCTATTTAATTATAAAGAGCTAGACTAGCAATAATTTCATAATTTGTGTGGTTAAAAAAGCATCGTAAAGTCCCTAATTGCATATGATTTCTATATAAATTATAGTTAATTTAGTTACTTATTTGTATATTTTAGTTAGGTTATATCGTTTATATTTGTAATTAGGTAATCTTGAAGGGCAACTTTTGTAAAAGAAGAAATCAGAGGGCTTTATTGAAAATAAAGAAGAGTTTCATCACTAACTCGCCTAGTGGAGAAGATTAACTCGTTGAGTCCAGCTGTACAAATCGTTGAATGAAGAGGTAAAGATAGAAGATATTTAAATGAAGAGTTGAAGAATAATCAATAAATAGAGTCAACAATTGAAGATAACCTAAAAGAGAACATTAATCTGAGTTCCTGGATAACCTCCACCATTTAAGTCATATCTCTCTCATTCGAACTCCAAATGACTTTATTCAAATTGGAGAATTCTCTAGACTCAGAGGCTACAAAAGTAGATAGGTATAATTAACTAAAATTCATTTATTACCCATAATATATATAGAACATGGAAATGTGTGAAAAAGTTAAGGGTAAAATTGTCATCTTATCAAAAACTTAAGTGTAATTATTATGTTTCTTGAACTATGTGTTTTTTTTTTACAATAAATTTGGGATGGAGGGAGTATTATTAAGTAAATAGAAATTTGATGTTTTATGACTATGATTTATAAGAAACTGTTATGCGTCTGGGCTCTAATTCACAGCCACCCTATAAGATTATTTTTATAATTAGGTGGGCCAAGTATTTTTCAATTGGGTGGGCTAAATAGCTCTAAAATGAAAAAATATAATATTTACATGTGACATATGCTTAATTAAGGGCTTTGGGTCGGTGGGTCATGGTCCTCTCTACGTCCAACATAGCTCCGCCACTGGATTAGGCTATAAATCTACAAGGTAAAATGTTGCTTTATTTCAAACAAATGCATAGTAATGCATATAATGAAATGTAAATACAAGAATGAAAGTGGAGAAAAGATTAGATTTTTTCCTTTTGAGCTATTGTAGTTTTTTTTTTTTCTTTCGGATTTATTGAAACTTGACTTTTTTGTCTTTCGGGGCGATTATTCGCACTATCCATCGCAAGATCTGGTAAACAATTGATGATGTGATCAAGTTTATATATTTGATTTTATGATATGGAATCATAATTTAAAAATAAAAATATATAAAAAGTACACATTAAACGACCTCAATTTATATAAGCAAAAACCCGAAAAGATTTAGCGCAAAGCAACTAGGAGATTCAAATTTTATTTTTTGGCCTATTAATAGACAGAGTTTTACATTTATTCAGCAATCAGTATGTGTGTAGTTTTTGAGACACGAGTACACTAGAGTCTCAATCCATCATTAGGCGTAGACCATATAAATTTTTAGACTACAATCATACAATAAATTTCAAGAGTGAATTGCATAGATTGTCCACGTGATTTACGTGCATCATTGTTGGTCCCTTTGCTTTCTTTTTTGCATAAGCAGTCTAAATATACAAAATTGTTTGCACTCTTGGTCACTCATTCATCAGTAATGACTAAAGTACCCTTATCATAATTATTTATTTATTTTTCTAATTATTAATTCCTTTTATACTATAAAAAGTATCAAAAATCAAATCGTCAATTTTTCCTTCCGTTCAGTATTTCGATTCATTTATTTCGGTTATGATCTAATTCTTCAATTTTTGTACTCACCCCTACTATCCATACAATTTACTCAAATTTCAATTAGTAGTATTAAATTGCTTATTCCAACGCTTATATACTTACTACTCGTCCCATTTTAATTGCCCACGTTACTATTTTTATATTATCCTAAAATGATTGTCTATTTGCAAAAATTAACTATTAAAAATCATTAAACTCTTCATTTTATCCACATTTAATACTCATGATCATTTAATTCTTAATAATTTTCAATCTAACTTGCTTCAAATATAAAGAAAAAGTTGACATATCATCAATTTATCTTGAATTAAAGAAAAATTGTTTGGGGACAGTTATTATAGGAGAGTATTTGATTAATTTTTCATCAAATAAGTAAATCTAAACACTTTTATAAGGATTGTTATGACCAACTAAAAATAAGTATTTTGACACCTATTTTATTTTTTAAACATAGGTACACTTTAAAATAAATAATTTCAAATAACCTTGGTATAAGTGCATCTCTAATGTATGCACTATGTTAGTGCGGTAATTTCAACTATAATAGTGCAAAAAAGAGAATCTTTTAAAAAATGCTCAAAAAAAAAAAGTTGTTCCAATATAGTATTTTAGTGTAGTAAAATCAAAAGTGTTAATACTACATCTTTACACTAAATTGTTTTAATTGATTTAAAATATACAATTCAAAAATATAGTATTATAATTTTTATATAACTATTAACTTATTGTAACAAATGTGATAACAATATTTATATTTAGAAATTTCAAAAATATAAATGAAAATTTATAAAAATTGTAGAGTTCTTTGAAAAATATGATAACAAACTTCTTATTTACTAATTTAAAAATATTGATTGCAATTTTATAATCAATAAAATATATTAATATACTTTAATTATTATATATATTATTATTTAATGTGAATAATGTTTAGTGTAGTATTTAGTGCTACACAATATTTGGTGCACCACTAAACACTACTTGTCATTTGCATATAGGTGTGCCATTAAATACTATGTATCATTTGCGTTAAAATAGTGTAATGTTTAGTTCTAATATTGAAGTGTATTTCTACTACTTCCTTACTCATTTTATAATTTAAAGATATGAATTATTACTATTTACCTCTTTAATTCACTAAATTTGTGTGTTAATGTTTGATATTAAATAATTAACAGTTATAACAACACATCTCTAAAAATAGAAATGAGTCAACTATTTAGTTATGCTATTCATAATACTACATAAAATTAATTAAAAAGTATATCAATTAGTTGTAAACAAAATCGACTAAAAAAAAATATCGTTATCAAAAATCACTATTTCAACTTCAAATCAAATACACCAATAACCAATAAATAATAGATGGAATAATGGTTGGATTTGGAACTGGTCTCGAAGAATTTTCAAAGGGGTTATTCTCGATTAATTCAATGAGCTCTTGCGTTTATTGGAGAGTGTTATCTTTCAGATAGTCCAGACGCATGGCATTGGGATCTGCCAACTCGAAAATATTCACGGTTAAAGAGACCCGATTATACATTGATGATGTTTTGCTTCCTGATCATTTACCATAAACTCATTGGTTTAGATTCGTTCCAAAGAAGGTTAACATGCTATTTTGGAGAGCTTTACGTGATCGTCTTTCGAATCGATGGAATCTCAGTAGGAAAGGAATCGATATTCCCTCTCTGTTATGGTCGGTTTGTTCTTCATTTCCTAAAACTAATTTTCATCTATTATGGGGTTGCAGTGTAGCCTCGGCTATATGAAAGTATGTCTTTAAATGGGTTGATATTCACCCTCCTAGTATTCTTGATCTCACCGATCTCTTCAATTGGTTAGATGAATTGACGTCAATTAAATCCTCTTGCAAAACAATCCTGGATTCTATCTTTGACACGGTTATGAGGGTGATTTGGTCATTCCGGAACGGAGTCTTATTTGGAAAGAGATATCCTCGTAATAGTGAATTAGTTGATAAAGTAGTTCATTACTCGTTTTTGTGGTATTCAAATAGAAAAAGGAAAACATCAAAGTGTTCGAACAATTGGCTGCAAAATTCTTTATTAGATTTTTCTTTGTAATTCTTTTCTTTTATAATCCTTTTCTAGCTCCTTGTTAGTTTCTAATAAAAATTTTGCCCTTCAAAAATAATAATAATAATAATAAATCATTTTCAAACTAAGATGATTGACTCAAACGCAATGTTAACTAAAATTATAATCGTAGAATTTTACTTCTAACAACATTCAAAATACTCATTTCAGACGCTCAAATAATACATCATATAAGTGTAAGTAAAAAAAGTGACAATAATAATGATGATACAAAATTCATCGTAACTCATCAATATTGCAACACTTATTATTTCATATTGACTTTCAAACTATAAAATAATATTCATCATTCACCTATAAGCTAATTAACACTATCGTTTGTTTACATGTAAAATGCTGGTGCATTGCACCTATTGATCATGCGTGAAAGCAACGACACCATAAGACATAAATATTATTTTTACAAATTGGGTTTTTCTAAAAACAGGCCCAATTATCTTTTTCTAAGTGGGCCGGGCTGATTTTGCAAATCTTTACTCCAACTCCAACAGCGTCTGTTACAAAGTCGCACGTATGGGTTGTTGTTATCCCACGTGCGACGCCACTCTGTGCTCATTGGTGACCCTGATGCTCTCTACATTTAATTCTCTATTTTTGCTATCCTCTCTCTCCTGATCACTATACATACATATTTTCTGTATCTATCTATTATATAACGTTTTTTTTTTTTTTCTTTTTTTAGTTTCTACTTTACAGCTCAATCTTCCAACTTCCTCATTTTCTAAATCAATCGCAGATCTAAACACACGGTAACATTCACTTCTATACTTGTTCAATTTACCATTTCTAGCTTTCATTTGAGTTCATTTACTTGTAATTCAACTGTAATGAAACGAAATTAGAGTTATGTACTGATTCAATTTAGTTTTCGTAGGTTTTAATTTGAGCTCGGATTGTTGTAATTTACAGGAACGAAAGTGAAACCAATGTTCCGTACTGATTCAATTTAATTTTTTTAAGTTTAATTTGAGCTGACATAGTTGAATTTACTGGAATAAAAGAGAAATTAGTGTTCCGTACTGATTTAATTTAGTTTTATATAGGTTTAACTTGAGTTATAGCTGTAATTTACTGGAATTAAAGTCAAATTGGTGTTCCGTATTGTTACAATTTAGTTTTTATAGGTTTAATTGAAGCTTAGATTGTACTAATTTACTGAAATTCGGTCATTGTTGTACTTGCCTTACTTGCTTGGTGGTTTTGTTCATATATAATAATGTAAGAATGATGAGTTGTGATTTATTAATGGTGTCTTGACATGTTGAAAGGTGTGGTTGTATATCGGATATATTTTATATTATGGTTTTTTAACATTAAGGGAGTGATGGCAATCACTATAACAACAATGGTATTTTATTATTGTGTAATAAAGACATCTTTATGAATGAGGACTATATGATTACCATGTTAAGTATGTGGGGCTGTGATAGCTAGCTTTTCGGATATTTTTTATATTATTGTTTTGTATGAATGGTGTAGAATCAAGGCTAGACTAAACTGGGTAATTATCTGAACATTCTGCTTATTAATGGGCAGAGAGAGGAGTTTTGGACATACACCTGCAGAACTCGTGCACTTCAAAGAATAGAGAAGACACTTCAACGGTATATCATTTTTTTTCCTAGTTATGAAGCCCTCACATCCTTATCTTTAACATGTCTAACATGCATAAATATGTCACACATGTGTTCCTGATTTTTGAATCATATATAAATGTTTAATGTGATATGTACATGTAAATAATCAATCATCTAGTTTCTTTGGCATCAATATGGGCTGTACTGATGGAACTAACAGTGATAAAAGCAGAACAGTTGGAAAAGCTTATCACTTGTTTTTTTTTGACCTCATAGATTTTTAGTCTTAGTAATTCTTGAATTCACTCTTAATAATTATTCATGATCTTCTTGGTTTACTCACTTAAACACAACCTTGCAGCATAACTTAATTTTTATTATTTTAATTTCTAAATTTCATTAGGAAGAAGTTACCTTTTAGGATAATATCGATCACTTGCTTATGTTGCAGACTTATAGGTCCATACATCGTATTAATATAAGTCTGGTCCTAAGCTGTGTGTACTTTCCGGGGTTTTCTTAGGATTCTTATCTTTACTTATTCCAACATTTTGCACGTATTGCAAAGCTGTGGTATATTATTTGGAAATGCTTAAAGCCTGATTTTCACAAATGAAAAGAAGAGTATCTTTAATTGATGTCTTTTATCTGTTACTAACCTCTTCATCTACTTCGTAAATCTTATTTTTTTTGTGATGTTGATAGGCATCTTTCTTTCATCTCAGGTTTTAAAATAGTTATAGTCAGTGAACTTGGGGTCTTCAGCCCAAAATAGAAATTTATCTTCTATTGCCAGGTTAGACTTGTGTGCTAACTTTATTATTCATTTCAGGTCCTTCACGAGTCACTTGAGCACTACTTGATTAAAGTTACTTTTTATAAGTATCTATGTTTGCATATAAAATGCACTTCAGATATCTCCTAGCACATCTATACACATAACCAAATGGATTAATCTTTATAATGAATTTTGTGATATCCTTATATAATTTTCTTTCTTCTTGTTATTGCTGTTGAAATCGAACTATTTCTCCTAGGGAACTTGTTCATCTTGCAGCTGCTAGACTGTGTC
This sequence comes from Logfia minima, assembly GCA_963921325.1. Classification (NCBI taxonomy): domain Eukaryota; kingdom Viridiplantae; phylum Streptophyta; class Magnoliopsida; order Asterales; family Asteraceae; genus Logfia; species Logfia minima. The sequence goes on from OY992769.1 coordinate 31,812,765, forward strand.
ATTTAATCAACATTCGTATGTCCAAAGGAGGTTATTTGATGCCTTGGTGTATCAGATGATATGTAGGAGCTTTATTATGCTCGATCAGCACACCGATGGGCATTCTGAAAGATCTACAAGAGTCGTTGTTGTTGTACATTGTATTGCTATGCTGTTTGATGAGCATATGCCAGGGTCTCACTGCTGATGGTATGCGAACTTTATTCATGCTTAGCGGTTGCTTCATATTATACAACCTTTCATTTCAAAGTCTGAAGGTGTAAGAAACCTTTTGCATAAAAGTTATCAAAGTCCGCATACGTTTGTGACACCATTCATTAAACTACCAACATCAATTACTTGTAGTTCTCAAAGTTAATATAAAACTTCAAACATTTTCCATGAACACGTTTTTTGTACTCATTGACCAGGTGAAGCTCTCGTTAACTTCCGGACAAGCATTGTCAGTTCGGTTGACGTACTTGGTCAGTGGAGGCCTGAGGATCCTGATCCATGTGGATGGAAAGGGGTAACATGTGATTCAAAAACTATGAGAGTTATATCTTTGTGAGTCATTAGAAGCTTATATTGTATAAATATAGTTATTATGTACATTTTTGACAGGTATTTATGTGTTGTAATCACTCTGGTGTTATCATTTTCGCAGGAATGTTTCTTATCACAAGTTAAAGGGACCACTTTCACCGGATATTGGAAAGCTTGATCAGTTGAAATTTTTGTGAGTGAGATTTATTTTTTCTTTGTGCATGCTTAGTATAAATAGGGTATGCATAATACGATTACTGATGCTGTGTACATGACGTGCTATAGAGATCTTCATTACAACAATTTTTATGGAGCAATTCCTCCAGAACTAGGAAATTGTACAGAGCTGCAAGGATTGTAAGAAATTCCTCCAGAATTATAATCTTGTTTTTGTTGCAAAGAATTTGTAGGAGATTCAGTTGTTGCTTTTGACTGTCTTTCTCTGAGGAAAATATAAATTAACATTTTAATTTAACAGATTTTTGCAGAATAATTACTTAAGTGGATTTATTCCTGCTGGATTGGGAAATCTTTCGAAGCTTCAGACATTGTAAGTCATATTTTCTCTTTGGGTTTGGTGAAACATATATACTTATACAGATAAGAACATTCAAATGGGTGCTGGAGAATGACTTTTATCTGAGACTAGAAAAATGATGTTGCATCTTAATCATCAGGATTTCTGCTGCTAAGACCTGGAAAGTAGTCATTTATTCACTGTCTAGCATCTATTTATGTCATTCTAAAAGTACCATGGTCTTACTATAATAAGAAAATAATAGATCACAGTCTTTTGATGTTCCTTCAGTTATTTTTTATAGAATTATCACCAGTATTTGTGCTCTTATGGTACAGGGATATATCTAGCAACTCTCTTGATGGGAGGATTCCAACATCAATTGGGACTTTGAGGAACCTTTTAAATCTGTAAGCATCTTTGATTCATTTCCCACATTCAGTCTTCTTGATAGCTTTCGTGGAACCTTGTACTGACTTGTATTTTGTGTAATCCATGAAGCAACGTCTCGTCCAATTTTCTGGCCGGGCCAATCCCAACTGATGGCATTCTTGGCAAATTTGGAAGTGACTCGTGAGTTCTGAATTAGGTTCCCTGCTTATTACCTTGTTTAATGTAATCTAAGAAAATAAATGTATTAAGTTGGTGTCTAGGGCTCCTCTTAAATCAGGGCAGTTTCATATATTGCACAAATACTTATGATACTCTTGGCCAATATGAAATTCTAAAACAAGTCACAACTTTTAGTTGAATACTTGCAGATTTGTTGGAAACAGTGACTTGTGTGGACAGCAAATTAATAAGTTGTGCGAAGATGATGCTGGAAATCAACATCCTGCAGGTCTCACTTTTTTCATTCTGAAAATTGTTAGCTGAATTTATTGTGATACTTATTGGCTTTGGTGGTAATTGCCATTAGTCTCCTTTGTGGAAGCCTGATTTGTTTATCTGTTTTGTGTTTTACAGTTGACTGATCTATTTTGTTTGTATAGGGAGCCAAAATGTGAAAAAGAATTCTGGGCGACTGCTTATCAGTGCTTCTGCTACTATTGGTGCATTGCTGCTGGTTGCACTTATGTGTTTCTGGGGTTGTTTTCTCTATAAGAGGCTTGGGAAGAATGATGCCAAAGGGATTGCAAAGGATGTCATTGGAGGTGAGGCTCTAATAACCACTTAATGGTTTTTGTTTTTCAGTGCGTGTGTGCGTCTCATCTAATAATTGTTAGTGACCTTATATCGGTTATAATATGATGTAATTGCTTCAGGTGCATCCATTGTGATGTTTCATGGAGACTTGCCATACTCATCAAAAGACATCATTAAGAAATTAGAAACTCTAAATGAGGAGCACATAATAGGTGCTGGAGGCTTTGGAACAGTCTACAAACTGGCCATGGATGATGGGAATGTTTTTGCCTTGAAGAGAATAATGAAATTAAATGAGGGATTTGATCGTTTCTTTGAAAGGGAGCTTGCAATTCTTGGAAGCATTAAACATAAATACTTGGTGAATTTGCGAGGATATTGCAATTCTCCAACATCTAAATTGTTACTATATGACTACTTACCAGGTGGCAATCTAGATGAAGCTCTCCATGGTGAATTATTTCTTTGAATATTGTTGGGTACTTTTTCTATTGGTTATTGTATAAAACTAGTCATGTAACTGTAAAAGATAATGGTACAATGTTTACAGAAAAAGGTGAGCAACTACACTGGGATGCGAGACTTAAAATTATTATGGGAGCTGCAAAAGGGCTGGCGTATTTGCATCATGACTGCTCACCTCGAGTTATACACCGAGACATCAAAGCAAGCAACATTTTGCTTGATGGAAACTTGGAGGCTCGGGTTTCTGATTTTGGACTTGCAAAGTTGCTTGAGGATGAGGAATCTCACATTACAACCATTGTTGCTGGAACTTTTGGATATTTAGCTCCAGGTAAGAGAATTAATTATGGCTGCTAGAGGTAAAGAAGGGTGGTTGGGTAACTCCCTAATAGGTCAAAACGGGTAATTTTGGTACGGGTTAGATTTACTTCAAAATCATTTCTCACTTTTTTCTTATTGTGAATGATTAGCATGTCAAATATGCTATACAATAACAATATATTTTCATTAATAAAATTATTATTTTTTTGAATAAATTGATTTTGGAGGCTTTAGGCATTAATACTACATTGGGAGACTTTCAATCCGTTCGACACTTTTGACCCATTAGAGATAGAGCATGCCCTTAACTGACCCATTTATAAGCAAATGACCCTGCATTGTCACCTCTATTTGATACAACACATATACCTTTTGAAATATTGTATTTTTTCTGTTTCTTATTTTTCATTTCTATTTCTAGTTGTAATTTGCTGATGCTTTCCTTCAAGAATGTTTACACTCCTCTGGTAATGCAAAAAGTATCTGAAAATCAATTTGCGAAAATTTTGATGCAGAGTATATGCAGAGTGGTAGAGCTACAGAGAAGACAGATGTTTATAGTTTTGGCGTACTTATGCTTGAAGTTGTAAGTAGAAAGAGGCCTACCGACGCCTCTTTCATAGAGAAAGGCCTTAATATCGTTGGCTGGGTATGTCTCTTCCCTTGATCTATTGAATGCAACCTACCTAAAAAGTATATCCAATCGGCATGCATTAAAGTAGAGGTAGCAATATCGTCCCATTTGCTAAGAAACGGGTGGGCTTGGATTTTATTTTATCTTTCTTGGCTAAAACGGGTTCAGCATGCAACTTCATTGAAAATGAAAATAGGGCCCATTGGGTTGGCCAGGCAAAATGTGTTAAAGGTCACCCGAAGTGTTCATAAATGCTAAAATCTTCTAAATTGTTTTGACATATAGTTTTGGGAGAATTTCATTTATCCTATAGTTTTTATAAACATATATAATACATATATGTATTGTTTAATGCAAACGAGACAAAACTGTAGTGACAAGTTGGCTCAATCTGACTGGACCAGTAATATAAATTTCCATTTTGGCCTGTTACCCAACATGCTACCTCTCTACTTCGAGCATGGATCCCAGTGTGTTTTAAATATCTGTAACTTGAACTCTTTGTATCATCTTGGTACCAATCTTATCTCTGTTGGAACCCATTGTTCAGTTGAATTACTTGGTAACGGAGGATAGGCAACGTGAGATCATTGATGAAAACTGTGAAGGTGTTGAGGCAGAAACACTAGACCCTCTGCTCTCTGTTGTAATTCAATGTGTGTCATCAAATCCAGAAGATCGGCCCACAATGCACATGGTGGTGAAAACACTTGAATCTGATGTAATGACTCCATGCCCAAGTGATTTCTATGATTCCTCATCAGATTAAATCGCCTTTTTCATCTTCTAGTTCATGCAACTACAGCTCGCGAATTGGAGATCAGAGCAACTACAGTGAAGAGCTCTGCAAATTCATTTTCTACTTAAAAGATCCATTCTTTGTGCAGATCAACAGTAAAAGATCATCTTTTTATTGTTGCAGCTAATTGAGAAGCAGTGTTCGTGAAAATGGTATTTCGCCCCATTTAGTGATCATAAATTTTTTGGCTTGTGATAATTTTTTTTACCTTTTTAATTCTGTTGGCCCATGTGTATATGATGACTTCCAGTTTTCACCTTTCACCGTAGGATTGCTTTTGGTGAATGGTGATACCATCTTTGACTCTTTGTATCATACTATCTCTATTTTTAGTTGAAATGCAAGTTTTTATCAGTTAAGCTGGTAACATTCATTTGTCATGCAAGCTGTCCGTTTAGGTTGTCTTTTTGTTCACGAGTTTCTTCCATTTTGAGTGATGCATGAGGATGTGGTCGTGGTGTTTTCATTGTCGAAGTTTTTGGTTGGATAATTAATCAGGGGTGTTCATTGGGCGGAATTAAATGGGTTAATCAGGCTTCAGCCAACCACCAATCCACTCCCAAAGCGGAAATTGGGGTACTCGATCCAAATTACCAGAACAAGGTTGTAGGTTACTCGGACTGATTTTGGGTTATCAAAAAGTGATATCTGGACTTAGGTAATTTGATTACCTAATTCACCTAATTGTATATGGATTTGGCTTATTTAGTAGTAATTGTTTATAAATTTAGAATGTTAAGAAAAAGGGATTGATTCAACTGACTCAATTACTCGAGCAGACACTATGGTAATTTAGGGTTAGGGTTTCAGGGGATATATTATGGGTTTGTGTGGGGTGGAGGACTATGAAGGGGATCGAATAATGAGCTGTTTTGGGTTATTATATTGGGTCGATGGCCTGGAATCTGGATAATTACTGATAAGTTCATATTTTCTTAATGACTGCAAGTATTTTCATTAGTAGTCACATATCGTAAATATTTATGTTTATTGAATACAAGGTCGTAAAACCTGCAGATTGTAATAAAGATTATATTAACGGACCAAATATTAGATCACACAGTTATGCTATCCGCATAGCCTTTGGCGCTGATCTTCGTCCATCAGCGAGCCATAGCGGCATGGTCGGCTTCAAAAATTGGGGGTTGGTTGCTGAGCTCCAACTGCATATGTTTTTCTTTCCATTTTTTCTATTTCTATTTTTTACTTTTTTTTTTTTTTTCAACTGCTCTTTCTTTTTAATAATAAATCATGCAACAATTCCGTCCAAGATACAGACAGTCAAAGCTCTGCTCAAAGGTTTTCATTTCCAAAAAGTCCTCCACCGGCCCCATATGTATAAAAAATATGTACCCATAAGCACACACCCAAAAAGAAAAAAGAATCAAGATAATTAATAATACTAGATCAAAGTAATACTACTAATAGTAGTAGTAAAAATAAATAAATAAACATATATATGAATATTAGTATATATATAAACTGTATAAAATATAAATATATACCTAAAAACTAATATTATCTAAAACACCCTCCCAATTATATGCATGAATAAACTAAATACATATCTAGCTAAAACATCATACCTAACTATCTTAATCTTAATACTGCTTAAAATACCCTCTTATCTATCTAACTAAAACACCATACTCATCTATCATAATTCTATCTATAAACACCTTACTTGACTATTTAATTATATGTAAATATCTCAATATACAGTAAATATGTCAATCTATCTAAAACACCCTACTCATCCATCATAATTCTAGTCCTCCACAAATTCCTATCATAAGTCGTGTCCTCGGTCAAGAGAAGCTCCTTCATGTCATGTTTCAGTCTATCCTCCTACCTACGTCTTTGTCTACCCCTTCTCCTCAAGCCGTCAACAATCTATCCTCCCACCTACATTTTGATCTACCATTCTCCTCAAAACTACCATACAAGTCTGTTCGGTACAAACTTATATCCCAAATCGAAAATATGTTGTACTCTAAGCATGTATATAACTTATGGGATAAAACCCAAAATATTAATGGGGCTAGTTATAAAAATAAAATGAAAATTACATATTTCACAATTCTTTTTACTTCACTCATGGAAGAAAGATTAATAGGTCCCGACTATTGTGGCCCTCACAGTCACACTTCACAACTCCTTTAACTTTTACCTACCTTTTCAACATGGAAAATGATACATATGCCTAATTAGGCACATAAGCCTTTCAACATTTAACTAAACACTTTTCACTTTTACCGTATCCATTCAAAATATAACATCTATGTTATCATGAGAATGTCTCAAATCTCATATATAACCCCACAAGCATGCATTACAGTGTTGAACTACGTTCGTTTTAAACAATTGAAAATACACGTTAAATTAGCAGAAAGTTTCACTTCCAGAAACAGTTACAGTTTTACACCAATTAGATTTCATAAAGCTTCAAAGGCTACCTGTGTCAATAGCTGACACAAAATATCTCTTAATTCATATTACACTGTAATTCTACTATAGAAGTAATTTATTTGACCACTTTCAAAGTACCTGGTCTCATTTCCAGCAAATTAACTAAAATACAAAAAAAAGTTAGCTCTGACTGAAAGTAACACCAATGTACAACATGTAAACACCGAGACAGAATTGTCAAACAAACAAATTTCTCTTTAGTTCTTCTGAGATGGCAGTTGTCTTTGTAATTCGACAAAATCGTAAAGGTGATGCAAGTAATTTACCATACATAAAAAGCCATGATTTCCACTCTTGGAGAAAAGAAAAGAAAAGAAAACAGAATACATATATGTAATGTGAGCCAATCTCATAGGTTGTAGGCCATAAGAGGAATCAGAAGCTTTACTTGGTTGCCTGTGCAATTATATTGCTTATTGAATTTGCTTCTTCTTTGGCCGCCTCCACCAAAGAATCCTACAAAAGTAAGAAGAAAAAAAAATCAGCTAGCCAAAACGGAGATGAAAATTGGAACACCAGAAATGTCCTCGATTGAATTCATACCTGTGCAGCCACTAACCGGGCCACTGTCTTCTTGCTTGATTCCTGAAGCTCCCCAGCAATTAGTACCTCGTCCAGTATATAATAAGCCTGCAACAATCATCGACACATAATCAATGCATGAACCACGCCACAGGCTCTCATAAAGTACCAACACTCGACGAACGTTTTAGAAGAGGATTAACGAACAGTCCAAATAACTATCAGTAATCTGGTACACCATCTAAAATCTAGGTAAAATGGTTCAGGCTACGAGTATGAAACTAAGAAAAGAAAAAGTACCTTGTGAAAGTTGAAGATCAGGTCCAGCTCACAAACCTAGCGTACACATGTTCAAAATTTGATTCAATCTCCAAGTATGAAATCCTATGAGTGAGGTCTATCTAACCTTCCATTTATTTTATTTACTTTTTCTTTGTTTTTCAGAAGGTGAGGGGCCAAATAACATATTTCTAAATGTCTTAAGGTTTAGATGACTCACACTTCCAAAGTAACGATCTAGAATCTCGACAAAATGATGAATAATCTCAAGGACTTCCAATTCATTGTCTTCTTGGTTAATACACATACAGAAGTAGAGGCTGGCATACCTGATACGTAAAATAAATCATAGGAAAGTAACCAGTTAGAAAAGATGATCAACACAAATAAATAAATATATTAGGATTCTTTGAAAATAGAAACATTGGTAACAATTTTAAAGAATACCTTTTATAAACAACTTTAAATCCCCTCCACTCAACAAAATTGCAAAGCTTAGGGCCACGTGAAAGAATCATCCCACTGAGCTCTCGTATCACCTACATAACGTTTGCCACCACATATATGAATGATAAGGACTAAAGAAAGATCATAAAAAGGTGAAATCCATGGGTCAAGAAGATCATAATTTATCAGCTAACTATTACCATGCTAGAACCGAGTGGACTATGTTGATGGAATAAGAAGACACTCAAGTTGAATTTGCATACCTTACTTCTTTCTTTCTGGGTGTAGGGTGAATACCACTTTGTAAGCCTAACTTTTCCTTGTCGGCTTATTAAGAGAACAAAATGAATCTGCAACAAGAAAATATAACCTTATTGACATGGTAACTGGATTAAGAGGGAGAGAGGAGGATGATGGAGATAAAAAGCAAATAATGCAGATGGTATAAGAAAATAAATGAAGCATGACATATTAATCGCAAGTGATAGACACAGCAAATGCACCCATAACATTTAGAAAGATTATGTTCAAAATGCTACATGCCATAGCAATAGATAATGCCACACCAAGATGTAACAAAACAAATATGTCTTCCTCCACATCCATACTGCATGTAAAACACTACAAATTGCTACATGAGAAGTAAAGTATCATAGTCTAACTTTTTATAAGATTTTGAAATTAACATGATCTGTTGAATGTCAATCAACTTTTAAATATGCCTCATTAGTGATTTCTTCCTAGAGGAAGCCCCACTAATCTTCTCATGAACTTTTCCTACAAGCTTTTCAGGTTTGTGTCATCGATAACTTTTGTAAAGCTTGAGAAAAACAAGAAAACCGAACTTCTGGAGCTTGTTCCAGTCTATATAACGATCTTCGTAACTGGAAAACTGAACCATGCCTAAATCACAGGCCGAAACCACTCGCTTAATATATCCAACATCAATCATCAATAAGATTATAGTAACATTAACCTTGTAAATATGTTCTACGTGGCACCCCAAGTAGTAAGATATAGATAGAAAAGGCCCCTTCCAAAAAAGAAAAAACTTGCTTGTGCATCCCTTGCTTCCTTTCTGCCCTAGGTTAACCAAATTATTGTTTGAACTGTTACATGAGCGAATACAGGCCTCACCATACAGAACTTAATTTTTAACCATTTGCATAAAACCCAACTAACAATATACACAATTTTACACATTCTGCACCAAGAAAAAGCCTGAAGGGTAATTCACCTTTATAACCAATGAGCTATCGAACAATGATGATATCGACTCCAACAACCCAACTATATTTATACAGGTACAAGCCGTGGTATCTCTACAAACCCCATCATACACATGTCACCATGGAGAAATATTGCAAAGGTACATTGTCGTAGCCTTCAATTTTCCATGTACTCAACTTGTAAACAGCTCCTGATAAACCCCAAAAATGTATGGGGGGGCCATGGTGCACCAAATCTCATCGACCCTTACAGGGGTTAGAGAAGAGGGTCTTTATTATACAGTTCTGTCTTTCCATCTTGCAAAGAGATTATTTCTACGATTCAAATGTGTGAATTGTGACCTTCGTTTTACAAACAAGCAACCTTACTGTGGGGTAAAAGTCCTATCCCTACTTGAGGAACTTTCTGACGACAACAGATTTGCTTTTGGAAATTTGATCTTTCTATTAATCATAACTTCATGTTTATGTAAATCGCAGAGATGGAAGCATACATAGTTAACTACCTTTTATTTTACAGTAAATTTCTTACTGACATTATAAACTTGGTTTTATCACTCTTAACACATCTCCGGGTAGATGACTTGTACAACTATTGTTTTCTTCATTGGAACACAAACTTTTTGTTCCTAAACAAATGCTTCTTTTTGGTTTGATTAGGCATTACCTATGCTATCAAAAAGACATCCTCCACAATAAGTTTAACATCCCTCTACATGCCCCAAGACCCAAAGCACATAAAATTTCTTGGCTTCTACTACTTATTAACATGTATCTATAAACGCACTTCGTATTAGCTTTAATTAAGGAAAAGCAGGAGTGGTGGTCTTACACTATAACCATAAATTATATTACATCATTTCAATGCCACAAACGATCGGTTTTGTACATACATTGGTATGATGTACGTCATAGCCAGGGTAACAAACAATAATCCAAATTTCTGAATTCCCAAACTTCTTAATCACTAATACTCGCATTACATTTGGCATTTCCCTGCACGTACATATCACATGGATCCGGAGAAGATAACCAAGTTTTTAACAAGTTAACTGTATCTGCCACTTAATAACATTTACATGATATATCTCCCTAGTCCCTACTATAATATCCTAAAAGTAAAAGAAAATTTTCACCCTAAATAATTACTTATTATTTCCTTTATGTTCTCGCCATTTATTTACTCCATTTGCTCCACAATAACACTCGATCCGTAAATCGTTGTTTCAAGTATCAGATTCACTTAGGGTAGTGTATATACATACAAATATATATCCTCATAGAAACCCTAATTCATCAATCACTGTATAACTTAATCAGCAAAAAAGTAATTTCAAAGATCTCACCATGGCTCAAATTTCTGCTATTGAAAATACTTCACGCCAGAAGTCCGATCTGATTGGGTAATCTACTCAAGAACATAGAAATATCCAACGATTAATTCCAGAGTAAACAAAAAAAAATAGATCGAATATTGTACGTACAAATGAAAATCGGAAATGAAAAGTTAATCATAAGTTGATAGAAGAATTAAACGATTAACTAATCAACGAATTTAAAAAATGTTATTAATCAAGTTGGGATCAAAGAGAGAGGAAACCTTGTGGGGAGAGAGATTTCGATTTGAGTTGATCGTCGCCGGTGAAACGGAGTTAAAACCCCGGTTAGTTTAGTAACGTTAAGTTATAAAGTATCATACACACATCCTTTAACTTTGATAGATTATCATAATACTTCCCTAGGTTTTAATATTGCAAATAGGGATGGTATAAAAAAAACTGACACCCGTTGGAAACTCGATTCCTAAAATACAATCGACGTGTGTTGTATGTTTTCAAGAAGGTCGTTCAATTTATGTCCTGTATACTATCATGTCCATTATTTTGTATCTGATTTAATCTTTTTCTTTTTAGCAGATTGAAATTAGGGTTTGAAAGAGATGGAGCAAAAAGAAACTATTTTTATGGAGTAATGTTATATCCGCCTAATTAGGCGTACGCCTAATTTAATCTAACCATACATTTTTTGACACATGGATTCCACTCATTCTCTCTCCTAATCTCATCCAATCATTTTCTTATCTACCAATTACATTTTTAGGCTTATGTGCCTAATTAAGCATATGTATCATTTTCCATTTTTATGGATTTAAGTATTCACATTAGTCGATGTTCTCATTAAACTTTTATGTCTTGCTCCATATCCATGAAGTATAATCTTTTGACTTTAATTGGTTACTTTTTATTCTTATACATGTTTGTTGAGTATTTATAGTTGCTGATTATATTAAAAATCTATTTCTTTTTTTTCCTTTTGATTCCTTTTCTTCCTACTAAAAAAATTTGAGAATGACTTTTTATTATTTTTTCTATTGATTTTCTTTCTTTTTCGCTATAAAAGAATTCGAGAATGCAGGATTTACTGAAATATATATTGAGTTATTATGCGTTAGTATTTTGTTGATCGAGTTTGATTGGAACTGAGATATTTTAGTATTATTGTTACATGTTTCACCTACTTAAAAGAGGGACTGTAAATTCCTCCTTTTCATTAGTTGACAAATATGCAATTTGTAAATAAGCAATTCTAATTAATTAAGGACTAAAGAGATAAGATGATTCTAATCTATCTGCGGCAACTTTGAAATTGCTAATTACCCCTGTATAACCATAATCAGTTTTCCTGCATTCAAACACTATAAATTGATTAAATGAAAATTTGACATGTCTTTGAACTACAAGCAACATAACATACTTATCATTTAGGATCATGTCTTTTTTATCAATTTAAAATAAATTCAGTTTCATAATTCACTATTGTTTTTGTTGTATTATGTTTCAAATTCAAAAGAGTATCATCGACTTTTTTGCAATTCCTATGTTAACAATGGTTATGATGGAGCTTTAGGGTCTGACCTACCTTCCGATGGTGGGGCTGTATGGAGGGTACATATGTGACCGGAATGTTTCATCAATTGTCAGGTTTGGTTCTCAACTTAATCTCTCGAGCTGCTATCGGTGAGATATAATACGTGAATGTTATTCATGTGAATGCTCTATTATATTCTTTAGAATTTAAAACTCAATAATTATATAATGACCAGGGGCAACATGCCAGGAAGACATTCAAAACTCAGACATTATTGGGGTGAGTCTCAAGTCCTGACATTTTTGAGAAGATAGTGTGCATATGTTTTTTGCCTTTTAATTTGCCTAACAAAGAGTTCTAAAAAAGATGAAAGACTTTTTACCTTTGCATCTATAATTTACCTATAAAGCATTGGGGACATATATAACTTGAGTCTTATCATTTTAGCATGACTTTTGGGCGGGTTTCTATATTTCAGCATGTGAGCCTGTGAAGAGATACTACTACACTGTCTCAGATATCACTTATTTGTTGTTGTTGTTGTTGTTGTTGTTGCTGTTATATATAATTGTTAATATCATTATCATTATATTAACTTTTTCCAACTCCTTGGTAAGCACAGTGATTGTTATTGAGCCTTCTATATGATTTTGATCATTCAAAGGTAAAGGTACTCCTTTCTTCATTGGTGGGTTGAAATGGTTTGGCTCGGCGCTCGGAACCCGTAATTGTTATTAAGTTGGTTATATAACTTCTACTTTACTATTAGTTACCAATTGTGTTCATGATGAATTGATGCAAAGTTGACTATTTCTATTGACTGACTCAACTACACTAAATTTACCTTTGATTTCAAGGACTACAGGTTGTTTAAAAGGCAGCTATCCAATGATACACAAAAGGATCACAACATTGATAATTTACAGATAACACTTGAATTCTAGAGATCAAATTTCTAATTAATTATTCTTCTAATACATGGTACATATGGTTTATGGGTCTGTCTTACATCCAGTTTAAAAGATGTGATTCGCGAATCTTGGTATTGAACTTTTGGTTGTTCAATAGGTATTGCTTGCTACTTAAATGCCTGATGAATAGGAACAAAACCGTTTCAAGGAACCGCACACTATAACGAGACAATGTAGATAGGTCAATTTCTGTGTTCATATTATGCTCTAAGTTGAATAAATACTGCAAACGGATTTTGAGGTCTATTTGTGTGTTTTACTCAAACGGGTCACCTTTGCGTGTTTTACTCAAAGGGGTCGCCAGTATAATGAAAAATCTACTCCAACTTACAAACAGTTACCTTCTTTTTCAAAGGTTGCTCAACATCTATTGTTCTTACCTTCTTGTTACTTTCATAAAAACGGGTATCTCATTTTTAGATTTTTAAAACAAAACTTACTCAATAGTTAAAGGTATATTTTCTATTATGCTTACAGTCTGAAACCATAAGTTTGGACAGGTTGGTTAATGCTTAAACACAGGTGAATCATTGAGTTACTACCACTATTGGCATCCAAATAATGTTCGTCTTTCGATTATGTAATATAACTTTGAACTGTTGATGTTGTGATGTGTTGTGTTTTATTAGCTCCTCTAACCATAAATTTGAATTTGATTTTGGGTAAACTGATCATATCTATTCAATCGTTATAATCTGAAGGGGATATAAGCCTGTAACTTCAAGATAATTTCTATATACAAATTAATATGCATATTAGTTCTTTTTGAGATTACTTGAGTAAATGTATATCAATACAATATGATATAGATGACCTTACTTATTTTTTACGGGTACTCATTGCTTCTCAACTTTCAATAAAGGAGTTGGTGTAGGGTGCTTGGATAATATTTAAAGTCTTCATCGTTTTGTACACATAGTATGTTTGAGGAACCTATGCACGGACATCTATGATAATGGTTAGCAGTAAATCAAAGAAACCTGGAAGCGGATCCTCATTAGATGCCAAATTTGGAGAGGTTTGATGTTTATTAGTTTTCCAATTTAAACTTAGGATATGTGCTGTCAAAATGTGGATGAACAGTGAGTGGTATGTAGATTTGTTTTCTTCCATACAGTTAACTTTTTCTTTGTTATGTCTGACCAACAAATTGCTGGGTTTGATGTCAAATGGACCCCAAGTGGTAATAACTTGGCCTATGTAGGTGACAGAATTTACTCCAGCTAATAATTTTTTTTTTAACATATGATGCATATATTAGATGATATATCTATATATATATATATATATATAATAGATTTAAATCGCGCGCACGACTATGTAGGTGACAGAATTTACTCCAGCTAATAATTTTTTTTTTAACATATGATGCATATATTAGATGATATATCTATATATATATATATATATAATAGATTTAAATCGCGCGCACGGCAATTTAAGTTAAGCAATTTTATATTCACAATATTTATATGTTTAATAGTTCAATATTATGATTCATAGATTTTTTAATTAATTATTATTATATTCAAATATTATTTAACTATATCTAAATTTATATTTTAGTTTATCTTTTAAATTTAAATGATTATTTATTTTTAAATTATGAGAGGTCACGTATTTTTTATTTAATTATTATTATATTCATATATTATCTAACTCTATCTAAATTTATTTTTTAGTTATCTTTTAAATTTTAATAATTAAATTATTTATTTTAAAATTATGAGAGGCCATCACGTGTCATTTTACCTATGTGACAAAATATGGAGTAACTTTTTATTCTCCTTTACTATATATATATATATATATATAACATAGATAGATAGATATTAGATGATTTTGTGTTGTCAGAACTATATATACTTTTCTATTGTATGGGGAAGGGGAGAGGGAGGAGTTAGCTAAAATAATGAGAGGTTTTAATTTTAATTAAATGATTACAATTGTGCAAGTAAAATACTAATTTATCCTTTGACTAAAATATTTTTTTATTTATGTTACATTAACAATTTTTCTGTGTGATTCATCCCTTATATATATATATAGTATTGTTCATGATAATCAAGTATAACACAATAGTTGTACAACAAAATATTTATTAGAAGTAAACACTTACAAAACTATATCAAAAATCATTAAAACATAAACATCATTGCATATTTTAGTATTTTTTTTCTTATAATACTATGTTGGCGTTGAAGTTTACCTAATATTAAATCATAAAATTTTTATTTGATGTTTTTGTTATTAAGTTTTTATTCCGATTCGTATATTGAATTATTTTTAGTTATCTACAAGTGGGGAAAACTCTCTGTTCAGATGGAGATAGGGGATGTTAACTTATTCTTCGATGAGGATGGGGTGGGGATGGTCTTGTTATGATCAATCAGCACAGTAATAAATCACACAATACTAGAGTCGCACTTGACATTGGTTAACCAGCTCTCTCAATGTGGAAATCATCTCAAGTAAGAGTAAACAATATTATAAAAATAGACACTCATTTTCAACACTTTTGAATATGCTCACACCTCTCTCAATGGTATGTTACAATAACATAGTCACACTCGACATTGGTGAACCACCAGAGACTCACACACGAACCTATTTGGACGGAGGCTCATAATATGGCTATCTTCGAACATTTTTTCTCTCTCAACCTCCTCACCAAATTCCTAACACAACTTCTATAGCTATATGCAACAAATATTTGTTTCCTAATTTAACTATAAATCATGTTATTAATTAGAAAACTTCCTCTATTGACAATCTTCACATGAATCGGATTTCATAAAACTGCATCTCTTACGTGGATAACTTCTTCAAGGATAATGAGCGTGAACTTATCATCTTATACCCCTATTCTCTCTATATGGACACACCATCTTACTATCTCAGTGTTAGGAAGACTTTCAACAC
This sequence comes from Logfia minima, assembly GCA_963921325.1. Lineage (NCBI taxonomy): Eukaryota > Viridiplantae > Streptophyta > Magnoliopsida > Asterales > Asteraceae > Logfia > Logfia minima. Next base: position 31,828,879 of record OY992769.1, read on the forward strand.
AAGAAACCTATATGATCAACTTGCTCCAACGCACCTCGTCACCTTTAAACTGCATATAATCCACATCATTGAATTAACTTCGTCAACTCAATCGTATTCCTCTTAATCATAAGCTTGCTCATAATATATCTCTTCAACATCATAAAGATTTGCAATTGCACTTTGCATTCCCACTTATAGCCTCTGACCACTACCAAATTTGGTCACAATTTAGATCTTTGTGTCTTGAACCCGCTATCCAAATTAATGACGATCCAACGGTTAATAAGCCCACAACATTCGTTTCTTCATAGTTGCGTTGAAATCAACGAATTTTCTGCTTCAAACTTCACCAAGTAATATCTTATAAATTGTTTGATCGAAATTCTCGACTATCAGATCGTGTAATATTTAGTTATAAACCTACAATTCTAATTTCACAACAATCCGACGATTAACGAATTCACAAAACTAATTCACTCACTATAGTGCAAAATGTGATGAACCACACACAAATTTTCCATTTATCTCGTATTTTCTTCCTACAGTTGTGTGATTCTATCTCTACGAACTTCACTATAATACCACCTGTTAGTATCGATTACCACACAATAAATCACACAATAATAATATGCCAATAATAAACGTACACATACAAGGCAAATAACACACATTTTACGTGGAAAGCCTAGTAAAAATCAAGTGACCCAAAGGCCGCTTAAATGACACTATACATGATCAATATTACAAGAATGGACGTTTCTCTTAATACTTTTGAATATGCTCACACCTTTGTCAACCATATGTTACAATAACAAAGACGCAATGGACATTAATGAACCACCTAAGACTCACCTATGGACGTGAATGGAGACATACTTATGATATAACTTTGATACTAAGTACCTAATACAACTTCTATGTTTATAGATAACAAACTAGTCGTTTCCTATAAATAATAACAATTCATATTAATTAGAAAACTTCATGTACAAGTAACCAACTTTCTAAAACCCCTGCCCCTTGGTTTTCTTTTTCACTCTGAAACCCAAACCTAAGTGCCTTTTACCTATCCCCTCCCATTTACCGTTATATTTTTATTTTCTTCTCAATTATAAAGTCTTGAAAATCTTTCATATAATCTTCCTTCTATCACTCAGTTTTCCATCTCAAAATGAGATACTACATCCATTACCTACTTTTTAATAAAATATGAAATAAATAATATCTCTACTTTCTCAATAACAGCTCCTAATTGTGCCTGTGAAAATGAACACTTTCAAACTATAAATAACTCACCAGAGACACTTTAGTTCCTATAGATACTCAAAATTCGTAACAAAAATTTAAAAATTTGTATGTTTTGAGCTTGTACTATTGTGGGGAATGAGGGGCAGAAGATCTCAGCCCTTGATTTCTCTGAGCAACAGTCCAGGTCTATGACACTGCATTATTTTACGTGCACATTGCATTTTACGAAAAATATAGTGTTATTAAGATGTTGCAAATATAGGCCATTGATCACAAAAATTAACAACTAAGATCTTATGACTCTCCTTTCCCTCAAAATGTAGTTGACACTCAGAGCCATACTCTTAATTTAATTTAATGAAAATATAACTTTTGAAGAGATGAGTTTAAATGAGTACAAAATTTTTTATGATAATAAGAGAATTAATAAGATAGTTTCATTTGGCAAAATTTCACTTTCCTCATGTTCTTTAAAATTAAATATCTCAATAATGGTTAGTCAAAAAATTATAAGAATTGCACCATAAAAATCAGTATTTTTTTCTTTTCGGTTAGACATCTCACATGATATATATTTTCGACGAACTTTTTTATTTTTATTTTTTAGTAGGTTTAACGACTATCACATGTGATATTTAGATGTGATGTGATAATAGTTGTTATCATATGTGTTACTCGTTTTCAAAACCTAAAAAAAAAAAACAAAGAGTTCGTTGAAACTATGCCATGTGAGATTTTTAATTAAAGGGAAAAAAAGTTAATTTAGACGATGCAAATTTTTATAACGTTCTACTAACCGTTTTTGAAATATTAAAAATTTTATAATGTAAAAAAATAAATAGAGATTTCATTGTCTTAATTAAATTCAACACCAATGTTTTAAAACCCAAGTCGGGCCGACCAGTCGAACCGGTCGGACCGCGACCCGGAAGGAAAACCGGGTGGAAAGAGAGCGGGTTAATGTGCAAGTGGAACTCGTCTAAACCCGACAGGTTCCCAGCCGAATCAGGTTGACCCGGGTTGACCCGGTGAACCGGACCAGCTGTGACCCGTTTATATATATATATATATATATTTAAATATTCTGGAAAATAAGCCGGCTGTAGCTACATTGTTCCAGATCTAAACCTAAAAGGTAAAAAACATTCACCTCCTTAACCTTCTTAAGCTACATTGTTCCAGACCCTAGATCTAAAAACCCCCACCACTCACCACCCCTTCACTCCGGCCACCACCACCAGACCCTCATGTTACCACCGCCGCACCCATCTGCCACCAGTACCGCACCCTCCGACCACCACCATAGCAGCGCCGACCAACACCATCCCAATGTAAGTGTCTTTGACTTTGATTTTGATTTTGTTGTAATTATTTGGTTATTTTCATAACTTTGTTGTGATTGTTGTTGTAAAAAGTAATTGTTTCACACCCTCATCAATCATTATATCATTTTTGATTTTTGTCTTACGTAGTTGGATTTGTACTAATTTGAGTGTTGATGGTTTGAAATATTGGCCCAGAAAAACCACTTGGGCTAGAAAAAAATGTGCATGAAAATATCAACTCTTAAAAACGTTACAGAAAAATAGAATAATTGAGTCTGTGGACTAATCGGTCTAATCAGTCAGACCCAATCAAACTAGACCTGAGAAGTTGGCCAGGTCAATTGTTAACTCGAGTTTCAAAACATCGATAGAACACTCGAAAATTATTATTTCTTTCACTCTTACAAAAAAAAAAAATTCGATTCTTAGAGCTTTTCTCACCTTCTAAAATCTGAAGTGGAACCCCGCTCAATGAAATAATATCGTTTAACTCAAATTATTTTCACTGATAACACCCGCACAATTCAAAACGCACTGATAAGACACGCACACCGCTCCCTCTTCGCTCATCGAGAAATAATCATGGTTTCCGATTCCCAAACACCCGGCGATGTTCCGGCCGCCAGGTCCGGCGGAAAATTTTTGAAATCGAGGAAAACCGCCGCTAGGAAAACCCCCTACGACAGACCAAGTCAGCCTCAGCCTCCACTTCCGCGACCGGAAAATCCTAATTGGCTCAGTGGGCTAGTTTCTCCTGCTAAATTTGTTGCAGGTGGCGCTACTAAGATTCTATCTTCCTTCTGGAACCCTATAACTTGGGCTACACCTTCATCCTCTTCTGAAGACACTGATTCTGATTCAGGTAAATTAAATATCATATTTTAGGTCTCTTTTCTGTCTTTTTTCAATATACATTAAGTAAATGTCATTTCTTTTTGTATATATGAATTTAATTGGAGTAGTTTTATCTAACTTTGAGATATTACTTATGCGTTATGCTATTTGTATGTATAAATGTATATGTCATGTAACTAGCTGCTCTTAGGGTTTATAACAGAATTTGAAAACTTATATAAGGTTTTATTCTGAAATTGGTATTTTGAAGAGAAATTAGAAAGAAAAAGACAAAGTTAATTAAGAAGAATCACTGTTTATTTAACATTTTCACGTGTTGCTCTGGTTTGCATCAAGAACTAAATATTTTTTTGTGAACATCTTGTGTAGCTGATGATTGATTTGTTTTTTTATGTTTTTTGTTTTTGTTTAAACTGCTATATCTGTGCAGAAGATGATTCTGGAGATGATGAAAACGCTTCTCACAAGGTAATTGAGTTGAATCAGATAATTGAACAATTCTTTATTTTCGTCAGTGTATATGCAGTACAACATTAGGTGGTCGGGTGATCATTTATGCTTAACTGCTTAAATGGTGTTTCATTGAATTTATTTGTGCTCATTTTTAAATCCATACAGTTAATACATACTTTCAGATTATTAACATGAGAATTGAAGACTTGAAGTTAGATACTGTGCATGTTATCTTAAAGGCTATTTTAATTGTTAAATGGATACAATTACTATTAAGGGTTGAAGAGTTCCCCCAAAACCCACCAAGTTGAGAAATGTCGATCCAGTAAAACTTTGGTTGAGTTCTGGTGAATTGTTTGAACATCCTAAGTTAATGATTATTTGGCTAACTGAAGTGGTGGGAATGCTTAATGTCTCTTAATAGATTCTATGCCTGTGATCAAATAGCGTTTCTTGATAGTTTTCATACCTTTAAAAACTGTGACACCCACTCTACTATTCTTATAGCTACTATTTTGAGGGAATACACAGTACAGTGGAGACCTGAATGCATGTTCTTTTAAGTTATGAATCTGATATTAGCACAAAAGTCTTGACTATATTTTCTTACAGCAGCAGCGGGACAATTTGTATAAGAAGAATGAAACTTTGCATTTAGTTGAGCAGCTACTTATGCTTGAACAATTTTCAAGGTATCTTTTATTCAACTAATATCTACTATCACTCTTTGATAATATCTTTCATTTTTTGGTTTTTTAATGTTCTTTTCAGTCTTTACTGAATTAGACAATCTTGTACTACCTTGCTACTTTCTATATATCTTCTTTTTCCATCTATGCGTTCTTGTATCGAGTTCATGTGTATTATAGTAGTTATTAGATCAGGATGATTGTTTACTCTTCAGTTTGGGTTCTAGTTCTTTCTACTCTGTTAAAACATTGTCATTAAGAACTTTATGCTATTGATGCACATCTGGGAAACCCAAGAAGCTATTGTAGTCATAGCAACCTAGTTGGTATAAGACTATAAGTAAATATTTTCCCTAAATGGAAAATTACATGCAATATTGTTATTGAACTTGAGTAATGTGTTATATTACTTTATGTTCCACATCAAGTTCTATCTCTTCTAACTAATCACACTCTCTATAAACAAACATTCTAACCAAGTTATAAAGTTCTTTTACATACTCATAGAATTCCTAAATGGAAGTTATCCATCTATTTTGTGATGATTATGTTATGCTTTCTTCCTTTAATTTTCAGCATATATACTAATGTTTTGTCCATCTCATGCTGATGCAGTAGGGGTGAGCACATAAACGAATTAACTGAACGGTAACCAAATCAACCAACAACACCGAACCAAGTTAAACGAAATATATGGATAACCGATGGATCAGTTTCTAAGTTATAACTAACCGAAAATAATGATACTCATCCAGACTTAAAACTGAATTAACCGATCCGTTTGTGAAGCGAATCTATTGGTTAAGGTTTTCAATTAACTGGAACTTTGATTATGGAAGCGGTGTTGGGCCATAACCACCCTGAACCGCCTCATGCTCAGCCGTAGACATAACTTTCCTTATTTAAGCACATTATTAACATGGAGTTTACTCTACGAGTTAACTGCCCAACCTTTCTTGTTATGAAACCTTGAAAAAAGAAAAAGTAGATGTAGATGAGGAATATGGAAGGATTATGCTTCCAACCAATACGGGGGTTGTGGGCGTACATTAAAAAAGAGATGAGGTGAATTTAGGTGGTGTAGAGGAAATAATATTCTTTCTTTGATCTTTACCTAAAGCTATGGAAGTTAAGGTGAACATCATATGAAACAGCACGAATATGTAACTACTTTTCTGTTATATCCTTTTGGATTTAGTCGTTGTTGGTTTTTTTAAGTCTATCATCTATTTTGTTTTCATATTATTGAACTATACATACCTATATACGAAAGTTATGAGCTTGCCTTGATCTGCACATTATGGAAGACTGGCTAATAAAGTATTCTCGCAATTTCTCCTATTGTTTAGCTTTGTACTCACAGATATATGCATATTTCTCTCAGGGAAGAGGGTAATCGACTAATAGAGATTATCAATTTGCGAGTTGTAGATTACTCAATGAGAGAGCGTGTGGATGCAGGACCAAGTATGATCAGTAGCAGCACTAACCATGGTATATCAGGAATATCTGTAACATGTTTAGCTGTGTTCAACTTTCTTGAAAATCAACAAATGATATCTTTTGTGGTAATTTATAAACAGAGACTCCTGATATCCGCAGTCGAGCTATCATGGAAGCAAAAAGGTGGGTTGAAGATAACAAAGTTAGATCTGGTTTAAAGTCAAACTTGGACAATGGAACCTATGCTCTCAAATCTGTTATGACACCACAGGTTAGTCTCACTTGTGTGGTCTGATGTATAACTCTATTCACTTTGTAAATATTTCCACTTAAAATTATGGAAGTTATATATTTGTGTAGTTAACAAATTTCAATACTAATGATATTATTATTTAAGATAAATCAAGAAAATTGAGGCTTAAAGGAAGAAATCTGGAGAGTAGAGAATATTTTTACTAAAGTAACGTAATTTTATTTTCCCAGCTTTTGAAGAAAATTGTGATTCGAAAACCTTTTTTCAGCCTTTTTTTCTAGTAGACACGGTAGGTTCGGTTTATGATATGTAACTTAAGGTAAGTGATAAAACCTTCTAATTTTTTCATATATATTCTATAAATCTATACGACTCTATATATGTTTCGAACTTGTTCATTGGTTGCATTTTTCTGAAAGTGACCTTCCGTATATGACGTTACATCAATGGTATGGCTTTTTGTATGAAACATCAAGGGTACGGTTTTTTGAACTTGGATCAAGAAGTACTTAAGAATATCCTTTCTAGAAACATTCTTACATAAGATACAAGTACTATCAATTCATAATCGTTTGTCTTACTAAAGAAAGCTCAATGTCGCTTATGAGTTCTTTTTCTGATCATAGTAACGGCTGTGGTTCCTTAAATTTATCCAGGCCACTGAAGGGGAAGCGGGCTCACCAATTCATGTGGCCAAATCATATATGAAAGCTCGTCCTCCATGGGCATCTCCTATAAATCTAGAGAATTCACTAACCCCATCACCATTAGCAGCAGATTTATTCAAGGAAAGTACGCCATACGCTTCTGGTGGTGGAACTTCTTTCTCATCAGCAAAGGTGATAATCTCAGTGCATCACAAGTTCGTTATTGATGATCTATAAATTATCACTGCATCTTGACTTGTTATTGTAGGAAACAAAATATAAAATGTATTCTTTATCTATGCTGTCCGATTTCCCTGGACACTAGCCTCTGGGTAACAACCAATTACCTAAAATGGCCCTATATATTAAAATTTGTGAATACTAATGGATCAAAATCAACGTCACCAATAGTACAATATCATGTCAAGATTGCTGATGAGAACATAGGGTAAAGGCTTTACTTTTACTAAAGTTACTGTTTAATGTAGATCTGTGTAGGTGGAAAAAGGGCAGGTGACGGGTTGTGTAACAGTTTAAAAGCAGGTCAGGTTGACCAGAAACGTGATTTTTCCAAGAACAGTTTCTAAATAATTGGCGTGTTAAATATACAAAACTATATCATTTCAACATTAGTGTGTTTTTTTACACTAATCCCATTAAACTCGTTAGAGATAAAACACAACCCCAATTAACCCATTCAAAGTCTAAGGGGTTGAAATTGCCATATAAGTGGGTGATTTCCATACTATACTTTTCTCTTCTGGCCAAAATCTAGCTTTTTTCTGATTTGTTAATACGTGTGTGCTACAGAGGGATTTTCTTTCTGCAGGATCATGGAACATTCAGGAAGAAATTCGCCGGGTGCGTACCAAAGCAACTGAAGATATGTTAAGCAGCCATCCGTCCATAAATTTTGCAACATCTACCTTACAACATGATACTCCAATACATTCCTTAGCAAATGATAAATCCATAAGTGTTGTGGGAAGAGATGAGCCAATCGGTTTGGGAACACCAAAATCAGTGGAAGAAACTGAGAACCTGGCTGCCGATGAGAGTACTCCTAGCCTCTCAGGTTGATTGTTTTAGATTGTTCCAACTTGTATGTGAAAATGTTTGCAATATAGGTTTTGATATGTTTCTAGATGCCAAGTTATATACTAATTAAAATCATCCTGTCCCTCTTTCTTCTTTTTACCTTCAGATATAAGGACTGCTCAAGATGTTTTACCTACCGAAACCTTGCCATCCAATCCAATAATGCCAGTTGTTGAGCAGTATGAGGTATGCAATGACAACAAAATTATGCTAATAAAATAGGCCTATAGGTAACAGTCAAAACAGGCATGCCAGGTAATAGTTCAAATGGGTGAACTTTTTGGGAAGGTGAAAACGGGTCAGGTTGGGTTGATCTGCTAACATTTTGTTGTCTATTTGTATTAGGATTTTCTAATATATATGATATTAAGTAATTAAGTACGAACATAGTAATTATCACTAGTTTAATGATCCATTTTTTTAAAAGAACAATTAAGAAGGTTATAAATGCTTAATTATGTCATGGGCTACTTTCATCCCGCTTAACCCATTTGATCCTCTTTACCTTTGGTTATGTTTTTGAATTTAACTTGTTGGAAAGTGCCCCTTAGACTGCCTTCCATCCCATAATAATTGGATAGTTGTCGTTTTGTCAATTCCCTACGAATTACAATGGTTCACTCTCTTGTAGTCTTCTAATAAAGAATGGTCAAATTGCTTCCTTGCCAAGTTTCTGTGATGTTGATTTTGGTCTACCAGATTTACTTTCACTTTGAAACTGAAACCTAGTTTCTGTGACATTTATCACTTAAAACAAGTAGACAAGGAATTTATCAATCTGTTAGTTCAAATGGTGCAATCACGGGTAAGGATCAAATCCATGTAGTGCGTTTTAGTCTTGGAGTATCGTACTTTTAGAGCTGATAATGTCGACCGGTCGACTTATTTACTTATGAATCGTGGGTTATTTATCTTTCCAAACAGGTCAAATGGGTCAAACAAGTTGAAAGTCTCAAAATCGCTGAAAGTTTAGAATGCATCCAGCCTCCTAGTACAATGCATCTAAAAGTTTAAGTAAACTTTGTATCATATTTGACACAATAGTTTATATAATAGTACACTTGGTCACTTAGACATATGCTATTTTCAACCTTTTTCCTAATCTGCCCAGTCTGCCACCTCTACTTATTATATGTATTTAACTAATGATTTATTAGCTTTAATGGAGACTTTTGGTTGTTACGCAAAGGGTATAAATTCAGACAAGAGGCAAACCACCAGGCCTTCTAGTGAAGGAAACAAATTAGAGATGGAAGAAGATTGTAGGCAACCTGATGAAAGAGATATGGACCAGGAAAATGGTAGTATGGCTAATGATATCGATCAAGCAGACAAGAATGGTTATTTCATGACCGTATCACCAGATATACCCATCACGAACAATTCTCAGTGCAGTTCTAACACCAATGAAGCCAGCCTGACTACAAAAATAGATGGCACAACTGAAAACCGAGCAGTGACCAGAGCTAGTAAATACTCCCGAAGAGGGAAAGGAAGAGGCAAGTGACGTGAGTTTTGTTCTGTCACTTTGCTTACTGCTTGTTTGCATGAATGAATGTAGTTCATATAAGTGCCACCGGCAATGTAACGTTATTTGATAGTTTGTAGTATGTAGTCCGTGCTTTGGTTGCTGTAATTGATGAGTGAAAACGAGTTTGTGTTCGTTTTTATAGTAGAGTAGGTAGACTGTATTATGAAGTTCCTGTATTATGACTAATCTAGTCATTAACTAACCATTTGTAATTCATATTCATAAACTATGTGACTGATGACCTAATGTATTTTGTATCTCTTTCATTTTATTTGGTTTTTTTTTTTAATATTTTTTTGTAAATAATCGGTTGGTTCCACAGCTAAGAGTACGGTTTTATGAAATTGGTTTCTTTTACTTGTTTTGCTGCATTTGAAGTTAAACAGCAACCCATTTGACTTCAGAAAAACTAACAGATCACATATTTCCTTTTCTGTCATATACATATTTGCTTTTCCGTAGTCCTGGTTGTCAACCCCACGTATATAATTGGACAATTTAGGTTAATGAATTTGGTTCGACCCAAGACTGGACGTTGTATAAATACTAATGCTATTTATACATTTATCCTTTTGCAATTAATGGTAACTGATCACAGTCAATTTTTTGTGATCATGTAATTTTGTGCTTTTCATGTAATTTTTATTAGCTTTTATGTTATAGTTGTGAGAAGAAGATGAAAAAGAAAAATAATCTAAAAGAGAGGATGACATTATTTAAAATATTACAAGTGACATGATCAAAACGATGAGAGGTAAAAATGATTCAAGTGATGTGATACTATTTCTGCCAATTGATATATACTTTAACTCGGTTGATTTGTCTCATTTGGGTACTTGAAGTCGGATATCTGTTAAACGATACACAGTACATTTTTTAAAATTTACCATCTTATAGTTATGACCATGTTTCTAACCTCGCGATATGCAAAATCACCGTAGGTACCATCACAAAATCCTGGAAACTTCACCTGGATCTTGTCATGAAGGTTGAAATACCAGATACAAATTTACAGAAATTCGACTATGTAAAACTGATGAAACCATTAGCAATTAGTTGGTGCTTACAAAACTATAAATATTTAGCTTGAATGGCATTCAGCTCATCCTCTACATAGTTGGTGCTTGAACCAAAACACCAAGAACCCATCCTATTTATTTTGCTAAGCTACAAGAGAACCACTAATAGAAAATACCTCCCTATATTCAACCCTACAGGAAATAATAGCCATTTGGACAAAAAGATAACTCAGATCAAGAAAGCAAGAGGACGAGAAAAAGACTAAAACATAGATTACAAAATTTCCTAACTCGCATTCATATTTCTATACAGACACATATTTACAAGGTGGTGTTATATCACTCCACATACTGTTCAAGACATTGTTTCAAATTTTGAAGAGTAACGGGCTTTGTTATGAACGAGTCCATACCATTCTCGAAGCACTCTTCTGCACTTTCCGACATAGCATTTGCTGTCATCTGGCCAGCATCATCAAGTTTCGTTAGTCAAAGAAAGTAATGGTACAATTACTAGTCAAAGCCAGACATGGAACCAAGGGTCGGCAAGCGTATGCAAAACATGCAATGTTTGAACGTTTTGAAGATAAAGCAACCTATTTGGCCCATATTAGGTTTACAGTGTACAAGATTACTTTTTTGGGTAAAGGGTTGTACCCGGAAAATTCTGTAGTGTGCAAGATTTACTGCTGTTTAAAGGGCATTTTAGACATTTGACTCTAAGATCTGTATTAACAAGGTTGCAATTTTCATACGTTGTAAAGGAAATTAGTAATGAATGAGAGTTGGAGCTACACTACTTTTAAACACAAGAAAAGTGAACCATTCAAGATGTAATACTGCAGTTAATAGTTATGCAAATGCTACCATTTTCAGTAATTAAAATATCCAGATTCATGTTACTTACTGCAACAATGGGAATCCTCTTTCTGGGCTCTTCCAATATTTGATTGCATGAAAGAGAATTGTCCGGCTCAACTCCTGCCTTCCTTGCTTCATCCCAATTGCCAGTTTTTTCAAATGAACGAATGAGTCTAGTAGCTTGAAGGCCATCCATGACAGGCATGCATACATCCTGTACAGTATGCAGAATGACAAACTCAAACTATCAAACTCCCCACACCAAAAAAATGAATCACAGAAGTTCTAGGAACATAGAATGACTTCATCAGTTCCAAAACCCACCCGAAAAGGTAGTAGATTTAGGGCCTAGTAGCAGTACCACATTAATAGCCCATTGTTATCCAGGAAGTGTATAAAGTTTGTTGCTTGCAAGTGAAATAATCAGTTATTATATGTCTGAGTGTTTGGCAAAATCTGATTATTTAAGAAATGAATATATAATACGTCCAAACAGGACATTATTGTAAAAAAAGGAGAGACCATTTTCTGTAATAGAGGTCAAGGTCTCGCTTTAGGTTAAAATAAGGAGTAAATAGCTAATAATATAATAACCTTAAATAAACAGTCTCGTTGCAATTGGTACAAAGCTCATTATCCAAAACTAATTATAATCCCCTAACAATCAAAGAAGCAGAATTTGTGAAACACTACAAAAGTGATTACTACGACTTCAAATTTTAATTATTAAAAAGAAATAAATATGATGAAGGAAATACCATTAGAATGAGATCATAAGCACAACTCTGAACAGCACGAACACCTTCAGCTCCATTATTCACAATATCCATATCTTGATTCAACTGCCTCATCATCCGCTTTGCGACCATAACGTTGACCACATGATCTTCTACAAGAAGAATCTTAGGTTTTGTTGCGGGAGTACGAATTTCTTGCCCGTTGCTAAAAGCATGCTCTGAGCTTGTAGTAGGATCCTTTCTCGCCTCACACAGATTATAAAACTGATGATCAGAAGGTGCACGTGAAGCAGCGGTTACATCATCACAGGTCTCTTTCTCTTTTATGGTACAAATTGTGTTTTCATTCTCTGAATTACATTTTGAAGATGATGAGGTTAAACAAGAATGATCATCGTCCAAAACACTAATCTCTTTAGGAGTAACTTCACTAGAATGTATTGAGTACAAGTCATCTGGGAAGGCGCTAATTCTATCTTTATGGGTTATTCCAGGACCATTAGATGTAAAAAGCGAGCCCAAAGTGTGTGGCTGGAATTGGAAAAAGCCACAACTGATATCATCATCGGTAGACTCATTATCATTCATATCTCCGAATTCATCAGTATCATCTGAACTATCACATGCATGTGACACTTTATAAGGTAGAACAAATGTAAATGTTGACCCAACATGTTCTTTGCTCGATACAGTGAGATGTCCTCCCATGAGCTCAACCTGAGGAAAATCAGCCAGATTGCTAAATTCCCAACCATTCAATTATACAAAAAAGAATCCAATCCTGACACGTTACCAGTTGTTTGCAGATGGCTAAACCTAATCCAGTGCCACCATATTTCCGAGCGGTATCTGCACCAGCTTGCATGTATTTCTTGAATAAATTTGGTAACGCAGTTTCTGATATCATATATATAGAAATAGTTAGAATTTGAAAAGACATCACTTGTCTAATAAGACACATCTATAGAATAGAAACTTGAGAGGTACCTGGTATTCCTATCCCTGTATCCTTAACATCACAGCGTATCCACACAACGGTTTCATATGAATGAGATCCATTCTCTGTGCGTTCATCTAACAGCACTCTATTTTGTGTAGAAACTGACGAGCGATCCGTGTTTAATTTTGGTTCTTGCGGGCCTTCAGAATATGGGTCTGCTACTACATACAGATTGATCTGAACCTTTCCTTTGTGGGTAAACTTGATAGCATTGCTGCACAAAATATATCTTTAGAGGTTCCTCAAGTAACATAGATTCTGATAATAGTTATAATCAAGAGTCAAGGAGGATAGACCCAAAATCAGTAATTAATGAAACAGGCATATGGTACATTTTGATAATCTACTCATTCATTTGGTAAACTATTCATCATTCTAAGAAAAAGAGTGAACATTATACAACTAGCTTTTGACCTGTGGTTGTCATACCTGATCAAATTGGTGAGAATTTGTCGAATCCGTAGAACGTCTCCGATAACCTGCAATTGAAGTGTGATGTTAACATAAATTTCAAAAAAAGAGCAGGTGTGCCCGTGAAATTAATGTTTTTCGCCAAAAGAATTAATATATTTTGTTTATCACTTTTTATTTAACTATCTTGACTTTGACTCGGTATTAGATATTTTGAAGTAATCTGCACCTAAAAATTAGAAATCTAACCTCGATGGGTATATCATCCGCAACATGACCTTCCAAAGTTAGCATCTTTTTCAATGATGCAGCAGCGGTTTGAAGAACATGCTTGATTACCTCTCTAGGCCTAAATTTTGTAGCTTCCAGCTTCATCACTCCTGATAACAATATCTAAACATTGAAGTTCTGCCAGATCCGACATACATAATATCTAGTACAGGTTCAGATGAGCTATGGGTTGGGTCATACTGACCAAAAGACTATTTGTTCAAATAATTATAACTTCTAAAATATTGTGTCAAATATGATTCTAAAGATTATAATTGATAATATAATTTTTATAATAAAATAAAATAGGAGGTTTCACATTAAGACATTTAGGCCAACTTTTCTGCCTGTTTCCTTTTTAACTAAACTTCTTGATTTTACGTGGTAGACCCGTCAGAGATCAAACATAACCAGTACCAAATCATCCCTACGTAAATAGGCTGAAATGAAAAACTCTACAAAATATCTTTATTTCATGAACTTTCAAAAAGGTAATAGTTATCATACAAATAGGATATACCAAAAATAAAGGACCGAAACCTAACCTGACTCAACTTTCGAAAGGTCAAGGATGTCGTTAATAAGTTGAAGGACTAAATCACCAGACGACAACATCACGCTCAACAGTTGTTTCTGATCCTTATCAAGTTTTGTTGTTGATAGAATTTCTGCCATGCTAACGACCCCTGATAGTGGAGATCTTATCTCATGTGACATGGTTGCTAGCATTTGCTTTGCTCTCATTGTTTCCTCTGCAGCAAGTTTATTGTTTATATGTAACTACCAAATCAAATTTATGCTTATAAAGAATCTAAAACTTGATTAAAAAGAGGAAAAAAATTCCCATGTACGTTATGTTTTAATATAGTTTGATCACGATTGTGGTCATAATTGTGGTGTGGACAGAAGTCATTTAAATCACAAATAGACAGAAATTTGCTAGATTTTGTTGGTTCGAACTGAAACATTATCTTTTTGTAAACAGTTACGATGATAACCACTTGACATTATAATATTTTTCAAGTTCATTGAAAGCCTCATGAGGCTGTACATGGAAGTGGTAACTTGATTGTATATGTTGTTATATTTGAAAAATATAGCAGAAATATGATGTATGGTTTATAAATCAAACGATTGATTCGTTCTGGCTATTCCAAGTTGAGGGGTGTTTCGCTTAAAATGTCGAAAGTATGCTTACCAACCTGTAATATGAATAGTTTTGTTAAGTTCCGTCTCCTTAGCCTTCTGCACAGCTATTGCTTCCCTAAGTTTTGCCAATTTTTCTCTCTTTTTCACCTGTCACATTATTAGGAGCTAGATACCGTTAACATTTTAAGAATGTGACAGCATAGTTTAGAATATAAAGAGGTTAATTATTGTCACACCTGATCAGTAATTTCCATGCCCATATAATTTACACCAATTTTATCTCCACCTTTGCTGAAGACAGGTTCAACGTATATTAGAAACGTTTTGTCTCCAAATAATTCGGTCTCAAATGTAATTTCTCTCTTTGCTGCTACTCCTCTTTCCAGAACTTCTCGTTTGAAGTCTTGGGATTCTTTTACACCTCCACCTTTGAATATCTCCAAGTCTGTTTTTCCAATAATATCCTGCCCATAAAATTAGAAACAATATAAAGAGATGAGCTATAAACTTAGAACAATAATAAACCTGGAAAATGATTAATAGCTAAAAACGTTTATTGTTCCCCTCACTGAATATTCTATATACCAAAAAAAAAGGTGAACTTTGATGGGGATCATATTACCTCCTCTCGTAAACTTGGAAAATGATTATAGATGAAACGGTATCGCAACTCTTTATCCTGAAGATCAAAAAACATATAACAGCTATCCATTTGTTAGGCAACATATGAACTAGGGGTGTTCATGAATCGGGTCAACTGAATAACCGGCCTGATCCATTTATTATTCAATTCACTTGGTTTTCAGGAGAAGCAAAATAAGTAGTATGTTCAATGGTCCAATTCTGGGTTTGTGTATTTTGAACGAGTCTTTCCTAAAACCCATATAAGTATTGATTAACACCACCCGAATAACCCAATTCCAAATCTGATCATCTGCATACCAATCGGAATAATCAAATGCTTTGAACTGAGATTTGGGTAATCTAATTATCCTAATAACCTGAATCCAAATTCCACATCCCGCTCATTCATTAACTCGAACCAAAATTCAGATCATTCGGGTTGGGTATTGGCCGGATTGGTGGTTGCCAGGACCTTGCAACCGACTTGTCCATTTTACCCGGAGCCCGCCCTGATGAACACCTCTAATACCAATGTGATGCACACTAGCAATAAAACAAAAAGTAAGTTGAACTATTACCTGATGGCCTATAACAACAGGTGCATTTTGAAGAACAAAATGTAAGAAATTATCAGCTCTTTTCAAGATCTGAGAAAGTTCTTCTACAGGGGAAGACTGTTTTTCAAGTTTTTCAATACTTTCCTCCAACTTCTCTGAGAGTATTTGCTCTCGCTGAACACTAGCTTCCAATAATTTTCCTAAATGCAAAGCCTGTTGCTTCCAATATACGAGTGTATCATACTCGGCATCTATTTTTAACCGTTTATCTTCAACAATAAAATCATTTCTCTTCCTAGGGACATCCTGGAATATTTCATAAACTCCATCCAGCACAGAAACCGGACGTTTATCACCTGCATAGCTGTGCTCTTCAAACTTATGTTGTTCAAATATCTCCAACTTTTTTAACTCAACTTCATGTTGTTGTTTGCTTAAACTTTCAATCTCTTCCCTTAAAAGTCTCACAGCCTTTTCCTGTTTATATTCCCAGTTTTGTACAAGATAAGCTAACTGGGATGACCCTTTTTCACTATAACTTGTGAGCTCTACCAATCGTTTGAAGTCAACTATAGATGGTTCTTCAATGAAGGCCAAATCCTCTAACATATTGTCATGTGGCCCTGGCCTTTCAACATTAAATTTCTTTCCGGCTTCATCCATGTCTTCTGGCCACATTGAAGAGAGGACTTCTACCTCCATATCTTCAACATGTTCATCTTCCATCTCGTACACCGTTTTAGAACACCGAAAATAATCAAACTCCGCTTTCAAGTTCGGATTAGTCTAATGAATTAATATGTTCAAGCATTAGTGGGCACTATAATCCGTTTGTCTCTGCAATTAAGAATTTATGAAATCATGATCAACAGAAGTATATATGCAGAATCCATTTCTACATATACAAGACTTAAAGGGACCATAGAGCTATATAATAACATTGGTTATAACCATCCTATCCAAGATTTCCATGTTTTGATAGACAAAAAACACTGATCATAATCAAAAGTTTTTACTTTAACAATCTTTCAGTTCGTCATCAAAATTCATAAATTTTTTTAGTCACAAAAAAAAAAAGAAAATTCACTAATGACAAGATAAGAATCCAAAAAGAAAACAACAGGGAAATTTGTATTTCATGAAATGAAATATGATAACTCACCAATATATATTGTCGATTGACATGATCCACAAACTCTATTATTCTAACCTATGTATCTGTACTTGAAGAGCAACATTAACACCTATCAAGATTGACCAATAAAACTATAAAATTCGTAAAAGATATAATCCATGATCGAAATTTAATAAGCACGATAATCGTTTTTCACCAATAAGCTTATTAACTGGTGCCACTTATATCAAAGGTATCGGGAAAAACCACCCACCTGACCTTAAAATTGATCATCATCATCTGCAAAGTGCAAACCCCCTTTTCACTATAGATCTGGAAAGTATCTCACAAGTGCTCAGTCAATGAATAAACAAAACCAATTAAGCTTAATCATAGAGAGAGAAGAATGTGATGGAGAGACAAACCATGTGACAAGGAGAAACCTCAAAAGGCCATGTGCAATTGACAACAATTTTTATATATATATTATAAGTAATAAACACTATATATATAGAGTGACACACACATACACATACTACTGAATTGAACGTGAGATTCTTTGATGTCAGAAATATTTTTATTAGTTAATTGAAGAATCTTTCTCTCAGACATTTATCCAAACACATTGTGTGCATTTATCATTTTCAAACACAAAATGAATTCATTCTTTGAGGAATGAAATGAAGAACATGCATTGTTCATGGGAAGGCTCCATCAATCAATATGCAATGTCCATCCATACATAGGGGAGATATATAATATGCATTAATATAATCATAATGCATGTATATATATAGAATTATATAGATAAAATATATAAACAGAGGGAGAGAAGCAAAGGGTTTTGGGGGTTTTTTTATTTTTAAATTGGCAGGCAAACCAGGCTGTTCCCCGCCACCTTCATAGGTTAACGCATATCCAGGGAGCGTTGGGATCCACGCGCCTCACTTGTTTATTTTGGCTCCTTGTTATCAGGCACTTTAAACTCAACCAATAACCGCTTTTTTACCTCCTTTTTTTTTATTACTCCTTTGTTGCCTTGTTGGATTAAATGATTACTTAAGCATTTTTATATTACACCATTGCTTGTAAAGTAACGAAATTTCTTTATGCTAATTTTGACTTGACTTATTTACGTACGATAAATCTAACGAGAAAATCAGATCTTTTGGTTTGTCACATAGATTTAAGTTACCCTCTTTTTCCCCAAAAAAATATTCACATTATTATTATTATTTATATCTATATCAAAAAATTATTCACTTGAAAGAATAACTATCTATGTCTGTAATAAAAAATTGTCCATTTGAAAGAATAACTGTTAAAATTATTAAAATTACTTTCAATAATACATTTTCTTACTATTTAATCAAACTTTTCTTGGATATAAAGAAAATGTGACATTTAATTACTCTATCTTAAATTCAACTTTTATGTTAATTGACATTTTTTCGACGGATGCATAACTTAATTAATTATAGAGTGACTAAACTTAACAAAATTGTTATTAAAAAAAGATTACTTCAAGTTAAGGTTTAAAGTTTTGTCATGAATTCTAAAGTTTCTCAAATATTTATTGTAAAACATTGATAATCAACAATGTCGACTAGTACACATCAACTTTTTAATTCTTTCGATCAAAATATTAAATTACCTTTTCAATAATATAAATAGTTCAGAACTCGTGATTTTACGAACTTATACATGAAAATAGTTCTACAATCGGATTCATTTATGTATAAAGTCATATAGTATAGCCATATATTACATTTACGGACAATATTTTTTGAAACAAACTATTCATCAAGGATATGAATAATAACAATGATAGTCACATGATAAAATCGAACTAACTAATCTACACTCAGGGAAAAGCAAAACTAAAGTCTTTCTTAAATAATGATAATGATGGACACATGATAGAATCCGACTAACTAACTAACATTCAGGGAAAAAGCAAAACTAAAGTCTTAATGATAATACATTAAGATCGACAATTGTATAAAATATAAATAAATAATAACCTTGCTAGCATGAGTGTTTTCCACAGAATCTCCCATAACAATAGTTTGAAAAGTATCAACCAGTTTGCGATTGAAGTCATAATATGCTCATCATCAGCGGTATCGTTCACAGTGTAATAAGGATATTTAAATTTGATATTCAGAGTGCTGACTTGAATCTTAAACACTCGGTACCTTCTAGAAAGGCAGTAAAACTCTTTGGCTAAAATTTGAGGGTCGTTTTTCTGTAACAAAATAGCAAAATGCATCATGTTTTAGGAGAGATAACATTACATTAAATTCTTTTAACTAAGTTACACTACATCTTGAACGTACCCTGGACATCTTTGATTCCAACCATTTTACACTCCTTTTGATGCATTTGCTAGCTGCTCTTCAAAAAACACAAACGATGTGGATTCAGTAACATCCATGAACTCGTATAACAGTACTAAGTATGCAAATATAGAAACAGTTATGGCATTTAAAAGCATGAAACAAAAGTATTATGGTGTATATGAAAATCTTGAATGATGGTAAGTGTAATGTATTGTACTGACTTGCGAAACACATCAGAAACCTGTCCACACATATTAAAATCGTAAAGCTTTATTCCATTTGGAGCATTTGATGCAAGGCCAGCCCTCTTGCCACATTTATTACAACAATGGTAAAACCATCCTTCATCAATCATTACCCCTCACATTGTGAAAGCTGTAACGGCAAGAATATATGTTAGTTAAAAGTTTGTGGACCATAATTTCTACTTTCATTGACTGTTCACTTTTAGCATAGTGTTTAATAACCTCCTTTGTTTCAAAAACTTCATTGAGTGTCTTGGCAACAACGTTCCTCATAAATGTAATTGAAGAATTTGTGACAGCTTAATAACATTTGTACAATTAGAAAACTACAAATCATGCATTGCAGTATTTGTAATAGTAATATTAGTGTGAGCGAAATGTATCAAAAGCAACGTCCTTGTTAAGTCTCCATTCGTTGATGTCATCATATGGGATAAATTCATATCCATTGACATTTTCAAATTAGGCAACTCTACGCCCTTTTGTAGCCCTTTAAAAGTTAACCTTCAAGTGATGGTCCACCATAAGATACTTCCCTGAATATCAATCGACGTCAAAACTACTAATCTCTACATAATTTCTTTGTTTGACCGACTCATTGAACTCGTGAAGAAGGTATTTCTTCACACTTGCATGGGTTTTGTTTCCCTACATAATTGAATGCAATTGAATTCAATTTGTATAACATACCAATAGCAATACATATGATTTAAACATAGCAGGGAAATTAAATTGTTTGTACCTATATATATTATATTATATGTATATATATAGTAACATGGTTGCTAGCCTAATGACATAGAAAGTATTTGTCTCCACAAACAAATTTAATACACTCTAACAGTACACACATCTCACTAGCATCAAAGAACTAAAAATGAAGGCCACGTTCATATTCGCCGAATTTATATTAAAAGGTTATAAGGTTAAATTTAGAGACAGTGGGGTTAATCGAATTTTCTCAACCAGCTTCTGTTTTGCAATTCGATTAATTTTAGTCTTTTTAATTAGCATAATTTGAGTGATTTTAGTTATACTTTCACAATTTTTCTGCCTCCGTAGCTAACTAAAGTGTGATATTATACGTAAAGTTAACAGCACGTATATTATCCCGTAAATATATCATAAGTTAAAATAATCGCGATAAAGAGTAAAGATAGAATAAATATTTGTGCAAATTTTGATGATACTTACGTCTTAAGGACTCACCTAACAAATTTGATTATTCATTCGTATTGTGATCGATATCGGAAACATACAAAACACGTGTCCGCATGTTAGCATATGATTGAACGTCAGTCATAAATAAAATGAAGTAGGAAGTGTTGGACGATTGTTGCCCTCTCAAATGCTTTTAAATTGATCGATACTCGATTTACACTTTTTAAAGTATGACATCATCACAATGAGTATTGATTAAAACAACTTTTAGACTTGTCGTTAGATGATTGTACATGCATTTGACGATATATTATTTCATTATAACTGTTTATGAAATAATAACTTATTTTATTATAAAATAAAATATATATATATATATATATACACGAATCTTCTAGGCTGCTTAAGTCTAAATGCAACACTTTTCATTATTGATGATTTTATATTAATCTCCTTTTGAACCCATTATAGTGTAGTTCTAGTTTAAAATGAAAAGGTCTTCACTTTTGATAAATATAACGTACCTTTCCATTCCAGAACAACTATGAAAACGATTATCGAACATTATAGTATAAAAAAAAAAATTAAACATGCACAAATTATTATATTTTTAGTCAATATTTGACGGGGTTAATTAATTTTTAAATAAGACATTGGGTTTATTTGGATCTGAATACAAATATCATTTGTGTATGCGGATACTAATGACAGTTTTAAGAGTTTGTTATCATTTTCTTGAAAATTAAAGAAGCAATATTCATCCGTGTATGGAAGACTTAATGACAGTTTTAAGTGTTCGTTATCATTTTCTTGAAAATATAAAAAAAAAAAAAAGAAAAACAATATTCATTCGTGTATGGAGGGCTTATAATGACAGTTTTAAAACTTCGTTGTCATTTTCTTGAAAATTAAAGAAGCAATAATAATAGTCAATAGGTTGTCAATTTTCTACGGATGAAATGACCGAATCGTTGCAAACAAAACCATCAATTTTGGTTGATGTCCGCCTATATATACAACGTTGGACAAAAATATAGTTTCTTGTCTCCGCTACGGTATCCTCTGCCGACGTCACAACTTTCATCAACGTTCTTCTAAAAAGGTATTATATTGTTGCATTTATCTACTTAATCTTTACAGGTTGTTTGTAAACAAGGAATTAATGCTAATTTTTTTAAACCATTACATCTTTGTTGCAATAAAACAAGTCAGTGTTATTAAAAGAGTAGAAAAATGACAAAAAGAATTTAACGGTAAAATTTTATAAAAAGTTAGCAAAGAGCTAACAATTAATTACATAAGAATTGACAACATGAAATTAGAACGCCAAACTCCCCTACTAATGCTTAGCTTTCTATTCCTATGAACAAACTAATCATAAAAGTAATCAATCAAATCGTCAATGAGAGCATCATTTCTCACAGCACAATCACTAAAAAGGAGTTATTCCTAAACTTCCAAATCAACCACCATTTGGTCATAATAATTGCCTTCAACGCCATCTTTCAGGTCATAGAAAGATCAACCGAATCCATCCATTGTATCATTCCTTCCACATCATAAAAATTCAGTAATATAAGATCACACCATTTGCTAAGAAAAACTCAAAGATCACCCGCAATAGAGCAAGATATGAAAAGGTGATTGTTGTCTTCCATATCCAAGTTACATAAGGCGCAGATAACCGAAGGGACATCTATTCCTTTAGTGTCTAAATTAAGGCGATTCGGTAACCTATTTAGGCGATGTCTCCAAAAGAAGATGTTAACCTTGCTAGGCATACATCTATTCCATCTAGTCTGTAAAGTAGCATTTGGAAGTGAAGTTTCATCAATAAGCTTCCTAGCTTTCGAGACTGTGAAGACCAAATCAGTTCCAACATCCCAAACCAACCCATCTGTTATGCCACAACATTAAGCTTTTTAACTTGAATAATTATATATTAAGTACAACGATTTTGTTGTGATTATATTTTCGTAATTTATTCACACTAAATCATTTTTATAAACAGAGTATTGAATATAAGATTTGTAACTTTCTAACATTGATCATTGTATAGTATAGGTCATGCTTAATGTTTGGTGTTCAAATGATATTAGGATCTCATTAGACTTATATATCATGCTTGCATTAGAATTTATGACATTTAATTAACTATTTCTTAACATCTAACTTTCAATCAAAAGAGATTATGTGAGTCATACAGCCAAATCAAATCAAAACTATCTATATATTGAGATGAATGTATTGGAATATTGATAAAACAGAAAAATAGTACTACATCTGTTTTTCAAAAATAAGCTTTGCTCCGAATACAGGTCCTCTAATAGTTGGTGGTTATATTTGACCAATGTCGACAAAAGGAAGGGATGTTAATAATGGTGTACCACCTATCAGACCTCGAGGGATGTTTCTTTCGTTTCCTTGAAAAGAAGAGATCGGGCAAAAATGGAAAAGCCCAACCCCTCCTTCGATTCTAGAGATGAAAAAGTTATTAACCTCAACGGAAGCTAGAAATGCTCCTATTTATGACAAGCCAACGGTGTGGTCAATCCTTTAAGCTCAGAGTAATAGAAAACAACCTTCCTGCGACAAAATGAAGCCTCCAAGACAATTGTTAGACAAGTCTACACCTAAAGTCATGTCTACTAAAACAACATCTAATGATAATAATGTTACAATTTCATACATGAAAACAACCGCCACAACAAAGCCTAAAGATCCTGGAAAACCCCGTCTTCCTCTTAGGTCGAATAACTCTCTGAACATCATGGAGAAGAACGTAAATAGAGAGCAGCAAACAAGACAACTAATGATGAGTTTAGTAAGCCAGAGCACGGATGTTGAGAATAATCCAAGGATATCTGACACTCTATTATCATCAAAATTAGATGATCACAACATCATAATTCATGAGCGAGATGATAAAAGCATCTTAATTGAAAATAACGACACTCTAATTGTAGAGGATTGCAATAAGCAACACTTGGTTGATGAGGATGGTAATCTCTTACTTGACGAAATGGGTATGTGTGAATTTGGTACACGATCTCATGATAATATCACAATTAACAAGGAACACATAAATGATCATGATAGCGATGTCAACCAACAAGTTCAAGAAGACGAGGCATCAGAAGTTGCTTCTAGTCCTAAAGTCGATCAAGAAAATCAAGAACCAGAGATTGAACACGTGCTACCAGCAGTAGACCTTGTATCAGAAGTTGTCGAACATGAAGAAAATAAACCAAAAGAACCAGAAATCAAAGAGGATAGTGAAGAGGTACCAAATAAAGAAGACCCGACATCGAAAGTTGTGGCTCAAGGAAGAAGGATACCACAGCATACAACAATGTGAAAGAGGAGGCAGTAAGTGAGCTTTGTGAGCAAAGAAGGAACCGAGTGAAACAATTAGTTGGTGTTTTCTTTTTGTTTTTTTAGAAAGATAAGTACTCACACACGTCACTCTCACAAATATATATATTAATCTACAAATATATTTGTCTCATCTCTAGAACTTAAACTCACGACCTCATGATTAAAAGGGACAACTCAATACAGCCAAACCAATGACCAGAGGCGGATCTAGAATGGGGGCAGCGGAGGCAGTATATTAAATAGAGTCTCGAAAAGAATGATACACACAATTGCTTTTTTGATAAAGTTGAATGCATTTTCAGACACTAAACCCTTTTCTTTTTGATATATCTTAGGAGATATTAACTAATTTTCACAATGTGTTTTAAGTGTGATCATATACACATCAAATGATCATTCTCAACATCTTCTTAACTAGTATTTACTCCTCCCCTTATCTCGTTACTTTTGATGTTCAGTTGTGTTCTAGCTAGAAAAGAGCTCATGATAATCATATCAAGAACGTCTAAAACCATTTTATTAACAAACTCACTTTTAAGAATGGATCGAAATCAATTGGACGTGTTTTGTGATTTTCATTAAAGGTTTTAATATTTTGCTTAAGCACAAGCATATCTTAAATAAATTGGAAAACCATTCTCAGACACCCTTGCATTAATAATCTTACTTCCAAATGATGACAACTTCAAACTAGTTACATGGTCAAGTTACACTAATTTACCAAATTAAGATCTTATGAACTGAGGTGAATATATTTATGACAAGTTTTAGGGAGTATCACAAAAACTTGGTGTCATCAATTTGTCTAAAATTATTTCAAATAAACATCTATTAATTCGATTTATGTTATATCCATGGTCTAATTTGTTATAGGAATCTCTCGTATGATAGACTTAATTCAAAATTATGTTAGTAATCTCCAAGCAAATTAATACCACGGTAATTAAACTCAACCACTCAAGCTAATGATCCAATTTAGTATAATAGCATAGAAGTATAACGCAAATCAAATATCCCGATGATCTTATGAAAGTAATAAGAGGGTGCTAGTGAGTGAAAGAGGGAGTGGAGAGATGGTGATTGGAGGTGGGTTTGGGGTTGGAGAAAAGCCTTGAGGGGTAGGGCATTGAGTGAGTTTGAAGAGTTATTGGTCATTCTTGAAGATAATGTCCCAAAGTATCAATGTGAAGACAAATGGGTGTGGAAATTTGATGAAGAAGATGACTTTACGGTTAAACGTCTAAAAGAAATGGTGGATGATAATGTTCTAGGAACAAATGGAGGTTCTATAGATACGAAGTGGAATAAAGTGATCCCGAAAAAGGTTAACATTTTTGTATGGAGACTATGCCAAGGGAGAATACCCGTCAGGGTGGAGCTTGATAGAGTGGGAATCGATTTAGACTCAATTTTATGTCCATGTTGTGAAGATGTGATCGAAACGGTGGATCATTGTATTATTGGATGCAAATAGGTTCAAGAAGGATGGAGCAAACTGTTCAAGTGGTGGAACATGGGTACTTTTAATGGTGGGTTTATTGGAGACATCATCATGCATGAGGGGAGTCACAATTTCAATTGTCATAAAAAAAATGTATGGCAAGCAGTCGTATGGAGCATGGCATATGTTATTTGGAGTACGAGAAAAAAAAAATTTAAAGATAAAAAGACTATCAAAATTGACTTATGTGCCGAGGTCCAGAGCTTGACATATTTTTGGGTTAAACATAAAGATAAAAAATTTAAGGCTTCATGGGTGGCATGGTGTTCAAGTCCAGCGGAATCACTTTTGGGGTAATCGCTTTATGGTGAAGTTCAAGCCTCTTGTAAGCATATAATGGAAATAGTTTCCAAAAGCTTGGTCAAAATATATATTTTTGTGTGTTTGTATATAGTGATTATGTTGGTTGGCCTGAGCCATTTTAGTAGGTTGCATAGATTTTGATTCTCAATTTAACTGTTGTTCGGTCTCTTGGAGGCATAGTTAAAGATAATCATATTTATACTCGAGTTTGATTTTTATATTTTATATAATTACATATCTTTCAAAAAAAAAAAAAAAAAAATATCCCGATGATCAAAATAGAGAGTAATTATATTGATCATTATTAACCATCTAATATTCCAATTCATAAACAAAGGAGTAAAAGAAGTTCAAGCGCATGATCACCAAACCAATATCATATCATATGAATAAGGATCAAGCTTAATTATATTATATAACCGATATTCCAAAACATACATCATATGAATAAGTATCAAGCTTAATTTGTACATATAACCACAATTGTTTACCAGCCATTATAAAATTACATATGTTAGAACACATTGAAACTCACATATATTGTATCTCCCATAAAGTATATATATTATATTATATAGGGGAGGGTTCAAGAGAAAAGCAAAAAAATTAGGGAATGAGGGAAGTAAATCTCAACCATTGATTTCATCATAAATGAATGTTGTTAACATTCATTTGTGATGAATGTTAATCAAAATTTAACATTCATCACAAATGAATGTTAAAAACGTTTTTTTGTGAAAAAATCAAGGGCTAAGATTTATTTTCCTCCTTCTCTAAAATTTGAAGCTTCCCTATAGATCATTTCCCATATTATATATTATATATTATGATAAACGAATAGTAACCCGTTACTATTATTGTATCTCCGATCAAGTATGTATATTATGACCATGACTATTAGTCTTTTCCTCTATCAAATTGATATCTTACGTTTCTAATTCACTCGAACATATCGATGACCAAGCCAATACCAACTACATTACTTTAAGCTTTAATATCGTGATGACTGTATTTCTATTACTTAGCAAATTCCATTTGCAAATTTACATCTTCAATTCAAAAATATTTTTTAACGAAGAACTATCGAATTTCAAAGCGAATAATACAATCTTAAAAATATATTCAGTAAGATCCCATGATAATTTATGTTACTATCTTAATCTAAGTAGATCTTAATGAAAACTAAAATTAGCTTTAACTTGTTTATTTGTTTTCCTAGTATGCTTTACCATAAGGTATATATCAATCTAATGCCATGACCATGACATAAAGATTCTAAACATTAAGAATCTGAGTTCAATATCATGATGCTTCCTAAATATTTTTCCTCATTATATTTACGTCCCGTTTACAGAACAAGTTAATGAAAAATCTACAAGGACATAAAGTCTATATTCGAAAAGTAAGAAGAGATTTGTATATATATATATATATAGGGGAAGGATCCATAAAGAAGCTTCATATTTTAGGGAAGGAGGGAAGTAAATTTTAGCCCTTGATTTTATCATAAAAAAACGTTGTTAACATTCATTTGTGATGAATGTTAAATTTTGATTAACATTCATCCCAAATGATTGTTAACAATATTCATTTATGATGAAATCAAGGGTTTAGATTTGTTTCTCTCCTTCCCTAATTTTTTTGCTTCCCTCCTAATCCCTCCCATATATATATATATATATTAGGGGAATGATCCATAGGGAAGCTTCAAAATTTAGGGAAGGAGGGAAGTAAATCTTAACCCTTGATTTTTTTATTAAAAAATATTTTTAACATTCATTGGTGATGAATGTTAAATTTTGAAATTTTTTGTAATTTTTAAAATTCATTTATGATGAAATCAATGGTTGAGATTTGCTTCCCTACTTCCCTAATTTTTTTGCTTCCCCATTGATCCCTCCCCATATATATTATATCCATAATATATACAAACAGAAACTCACGTACACACGTCGCAAATTAAGATATACGAAGCACATATTAGTTCTAATTAACATGATATTTATGTTTAAGAACACAAGAAGAAAAACATTTAGAGGCAGATATTAGTTCTAATTAGCGTGATATTATAATATGTTTCCAAAAATCAATCTCGTAAGTGTGATATACGGAGTTGTAATAATGACAACATCAATGAGTAATGATATCCTATTTTAAATTAAATACAATGTGTTTGTAAGTTTTGACTTGTATGTAAAGATAAACGGGTAAAAGACTTTTTAAAATTGAACATTTTTAGTAAAGTGTTAAGATGTCCTTTTAATAATAAAAATAAAGTTAAGATTTAGTAAAATATATGTCATTTAATAATAGTATTAGTAAAATAAATAATAATAGAGAAATAACTAATATTTATCATTATAATAACTAATTTAAAATTTTAAGATTGTATTAAAAATGTTAATCAACATAAATACAAATTAATAAGCAACGTGTAAATTTTTTCACTGCAAATAATATTCTAAGCCTATAATTTAAAATTGAAAAGGTTAAAAAAAATAACATGTCAGTCTCAATTGACTTATACATGAAAATATTCTAAGTTATTTTATTTATTTTAATGTTATCCTTAATAATAAATTGTATATATTCTGAATCAAGATTTTAATTATAAATCTTTTTGTTATCCATTAATATAAATCTAGCAATGTGTGCTTTTCAACTTTATTCGCTTTTTCAAAAAATTATTTTGTTGAGAGCATAAATCGTTGATTCATGGCAAGAAAGAAATAATGCTATTACCAACTTAGTATCAATAAATATAAATATTACTCATTGTCCCACTTTAAGTATTCACATTATTATTTTGGATTGTCTCAAGTAAGTATCCACTTTTATGTATTAACCAATCAAAATAAGTTGTAGTAGGTAGATATGCTATTTGATTGATGAAAAATGCAATTAGTGGTGTAACATCCTAAAATTTGAATATTTGGTGTTCTGCGACACAAAGTTGTGTCGCAAATGGGGAGATTGCGACACAAGGGTAGTGTCGCAACTTGTGTCGCAGAACGGGCTGAACTGATATTAATCAAGGTGCTTAAGTGTAAATCATGAATTATATATATATTTACGTCGCCTTAAAGTTCCAGATCATTTCACAAACTCTGGAAATTGCTATTGAGAGAGAAAATGAAGGTTTAGAGAGAGAAAGTAAGAAATTAAACTTTGAACTCAAATTGAAGCAAATTGGACCGTGATTTCGGGGTAAGGTTTCAATTGTTATGTGCTATAGTTGTTACTAAATGAATTGAACCGATTGGAACGAGTTAATTTGAGATTACATGTTTAAATTCGAGAAATTCGAATTGGGATCTGATCTGTGTTCTTCATTGCGACACAAGGCTAGTGTCGCAGGTTGTGTTGCAGGATTGTTCTGCGACACAAATTGTTGTGTCGCTTATGGCGGCAATATTAAGTATTGCGACACTATGATATGTCGCAGGATTGTGTTATGCGACACAATATAGTGTCGCATAAGTTAAAGGTGCAACACAATGGTTATGTCGCATAAGTTAAAGGTGCGACACAATGGCTATGTTGCATAAGCCTGTGGTGCGACACAGTGATAGTGTCGCTAAGTTTACAAAAGAGTTATATGAATGCTAATGCATGACTATTATCTTGTTAAATGGGTTATATGTTTTGAATAAGAGTTGAACAAGCAGAGAACCCGAACGACAAGCTAACTTCCTTAAATAATCAAAGTGAGTTCATATTATGATTATATTTATTATGTTGATAAATTAGATCCGGTTTACATTTGTGTAAGCGGATCTATGTGACAGACGATACGGTGGTTCCATATTGTTTATGGTACCACACAGT
Source organism: Logfia minima (assembly GCA_963921325.1). Lineage (NCBI taxonomy): Eukaryota > Viridiplantae > Streptophyta > Magnoliopsida > Asterales > Asteraceae > Logfia > Logfia minima. The sequence goes on from OY992769.1 coordinate 31,858,903, forward strand.
TGACAGATGTTTAGATGGATCCGGATTACATTCGTGTAAGAGGATCCACATGATAGAGTTATAGGTGGTCTCATATTTTATATGAACCACATGACAGAGTTATAGGTGGTCTCATATTTTATATGAACCACATGACAGAGTTACAGGTGGTTTCATGTTGTACATGAACTACATGACAGAGTTATAGATGGTCTCATGTTTTATATGAACCACATGACAGAGTTACAGGTGGTTTCATGTTGTACATGAACCACATGACAAAGTTATAGGTGGTCTCATATTTTATATGAACCACATGACAGAGTTACAGGTGGTTTCATGTTGTATATGAACCACATGACAATTGTATAGGTGGTTTCATTTTGTAAATGAGCCACACGACAGATTTTCTAATTGATAGAGACTGTTAGCCTTGTGCTAACTCAGTTGAATTGAGAAAGTAAAACAGAGTACAGATCGTTACAGTTGAGCATATCAAACGTATGCTAGTTGTTAGACAAATCATATTGACTCTTGTTGTTATTGACTTCAATTATGATTGATATTGTTGGTCAGATTATTTATTTAATCTCGTATGAATTCACTAAGCATTAGCTTACTCCTCGAGCTGTGACCGTTTTGTAGGTTCGAGTGGATCGGGTAAGAAAGAGGTACGCGGGAAAGAAAAAGTTTAGTGAAGGATTGCTGAACACTTGGCGTAGGTTTGCAAGTGTTAAATATTTTTAATCATGTTCTGGTTTGCTCAACTTGTTGTTTAAACTCAGTTTTGTTTGTAGCAAGTTAAACACGTTTTGTTATGAAATTGATCAGAAAAGGATGATTGTATGTAAAATAATTTAGTTTATGAATTGAAAATAACTAGTAGAAACAATGGTGGAAAAAAAAATTGGCGTAACAAGTGGAAATTTCTAAAACTTTGAACATAATTAAAATGAACACTTTAAATGAGATATAAGGAGTATGATATTGGAATGCCAAATATACCATAGCTAAAAATGAAAATAGGTCTCAGTTGAAGTATCCAAAAAAGTTTGGACAGAACAATTTTAGTATTGAATGAATGTAAATTGAAATTTTAATAACATTATTCAATCGCCTTCAATAAAATATTTTACCATCTTAGATAAAAAAATAAAGGAAGCGGTGAATAAAAGTTTGACTTTTTATTTGTTTGGAATATCTATCAGTGGCCCATACTTACCGTATTTTTTGAGACTCTAACTTATGATAACTACATATTGACTTTTTTAAATTATTTTTTTTTCCAATGGAGAGTTAAAATCATATACTTACTATTCGATTTGGATAAATCTTTTAAGTAATCGTAAATAATATATAAGAATTATAATTTAAAAGTTTAATCTAAAAGTAGAAAAAATAATAAATATATGCATGAGATTATATTCTTATTAAGATAGGAATGTTAATTAAAGCTTATCTAACAATACGAAATTATAATATTATTTAAATATTTTGTTTTTTAATTGAGAATTGTGATTGGCTAATTAGATTGTAATTTTAAATGATAATGTCACAAGAATAATTCTTATATATTATTTAAAATTATTTTCAAAAAGAGATAAGTATATATATAGGCATATGATTCACTTTATTTTCATTCACAATTTATTTTTATCTGTGAACCTTTATTTATTTTTTTTCACATAAAACTTTAACTAAGAATCTTTATCTTTATTAATTTTCTGTCTTCACAAAAAATTTTAATTGTGAACCTTCATAACTTTTTGGCTTCTATAGAAGTTTACAAAGAAGTGAAGTTTTTGTATTTTTTTTATTCACATAAACTTTTAACTATGAACCTTTATTTTATGTTGCTTCACAAAATTTTTATAGTTGTGAACTTTTAATATTTTTTGACTTCACAAAAAAAATTTAATTGTGAACTTTCATTTTCTTTTGACTTTATAGAAATTTACAAAAGAGTGAAGCTTTATTTTTATTCATACATTTCTCATTTTAACATTGTGTTCTCACTGCTCAATCATATATATATACCGGTTTTTTACAGCGGTCCAGCCGAATGAACCGATAAAGGTTCATGTTTGTCTTGTCCGATTATGAGAACATTGGTTAACATGATTTAGACCACTCCCTACAATGAATCCCAAAACTGGAGAACTAATTGCCACCTCAACGCCACATCAACACAAGATTTTAAGAATAGAACGAGAAATGAACCCTGCCTATAATGACCGAAGAACTGAATTATTCAGCGCTACGTCATCTTTTAACTTATTAATACAAATACATCTATATTTATATTTTTTAAAACACAATAATAATATTAATTATTATTATTATTATTATACGTACGTTACACCAATAATAAGAATTATATTAATTAAAAATATGTTACAATAATAATAAAAAAAGTTAAATTACTTAAAAGAAAATACGTTACATTAATAATAATAAAAGTTACATTAATTATAAAAGTATGTCGCATTAATAATAATACAATTAGTCCGAGTCCATATCTTCGTTTGTGGGTTCGTTAGACTTAACAAAATCTCGTTTCCCTTCTTCTCGAATGTTGTAGAGAAATGTTTGTTCATCGGGTGATAAGTTTGGATTAATCGGGTTGTTGAGAACCTTGAACATTAATTTCTTCTTAGACATCTCGGTTAATGTTTCCATTGTTACTTGTTGAGCTCGTGCAATTGTAAAAGGTTGGGTGCATACCTCGTCGGCCGAACAACGTGAGGAAGTAGTATCAGACGAACCTGAACTTTTTTGGTTTTTGTGACTTTGAGCCCAACCTGGTGGGTGACGGATCGGGTCGTTGGCGAATAGATGGTTAAAGTTGGGGTTATCATTGGTCGGACGGACAGAAACATATTCGTCTTCAAAATTGATCGGAGGGTCTTCCATGTGCCGTTTATTGTTCATAACACATTTTGAAAAAAACAACTTGAGGATATCCTTTAAGACTGTTTGCCCACTCACCTTTATACTTTTGGTAGATGCTTTGAAAAAGCTTGATGTATGGTTGAAGTTTTAACTATTTACCAGTTATTTGATCATTATTATGTTTCGTATCAACACAACAATTGTAATTTTCTTATATGACTCTCCATAAAGAGTCATCCGTTTGTGAATTTTCGATCACTCCATTTTGAGAAACGTCGACCCACGGTTCTGCCAAAATCATGCCTTCTTCCGAGGTCCACAATACTTTTGGACACTTTTTTAGTTGGCTTGGTTTCACACTTTTTTACCCTTTCCTTTTTTTCCTTTTGACTTCGGCATCGGATTCAGATTGGCTACGGCTTCGGCATTGGGTGGTGGTGAGCGGACGTTTTCAAATTGATTTTGATTTAGTGGTATTTATGGAAAATATGATTGTGGGTATTGTGTTTGTGGGTAATAACCAAATTGTTGGGAAGGTTGATGATACCATTGTTGATTTTGGTATCGTGATCGTGGATCTTCTGGTGAGATTGAAAATGGATTAGCTATAGGTGCAAATTATGAAAATTCATGTTACTTGATGAAGAGTTGCTCGATTGGGGTGCGGAAGACGAATTCGACGGTGAAAAATTCGTATTTGGAGTAAGATTGTTGATTAGATAGTTTAAAAGATCATTTGATTGTGATTGAAAATTGTGTGGTGTTGTTTAGGCATTTTTAAGTGAGTTTGTTTGATATAATTTGTGTGTAAAATAAGTAGAGATTGTGGGTATTGTGTGTGAAAAAGAGTGGTAATTGTTAGATATAATTTATGTGTAGAATAAGTAGAAATGGTGACAATTTTTTGTGAAAAGAAATGGTAATTGTATGTGTATATATAAGGTGTTTGAGATTTTAAAAATATTCTTTTAGGCCGTTGCATACTAGCCGTTTAGTTGAGACCCACACACATACGCTATCATTCTATTTTCGTCTGTACAAGAATGATGCCACAAGAATGGTGCTTAAAACAGGCTCATGCTTATAAAAGAACGGAGCCACATAATACGAGAACGGAGGACTGAAAGCTCCATAACGGAAGCACATAAGACCAATTGCAACGCGGGCTTGCAGCCCCCTCCACGACACCTGCACGACCACCACGGTTGCAACGCAGGCCGTGGAGGGTTGTTATCGTGACCCGAGCACGGCAGCTGCACGAGCAAACGCGGGCCCCACGAGTTTTTTAATGTTTTTTTTTCCTTTTTGCATTTTATTAAAAAAATTATTATACTCCAACGGCTACTTCTCTTAAATAAAATAAAAAATATAAAAAATGGACAATTGGCAACAACTATTTTAAAAAAAAAAATCAAATTTATTTTAAAACCTTATAAATACCTAACAAACTACACAATTGTTTAACACACAAACACATTCATCAAATACACTACAAACTCTACAAAAATTTCTTTAATAATGTCTAACCCGTATGAGAATTTCTCATACACTAATCTTCTTAATTTCGGCACTCCGAATACCCCGGGTTCGTCACCAACAAACCCGAATCAATCACAACAACAACAATTCCACCAATATCAACAATTCCAACAATCGATTGAAGGTCAACAATCGTATCATCCACAACAATCACACAAACAATTCCAACAATTTCAACAATTCTAACAATTCCTATAACAACAACAACAATCACAACCACCACCACAATCCCAACAATCACAACAACCACAAACAAGTAAAAAAAGAGTTCTCAAAGGTAGATTCAAAGGTGTGCCGGTCTCATGTCCTAAAAAGATTTGGAGCCCCGAGGAGGAAGCGTGGTTGGCAATTTGTTGGATCGATATGTCGGAAGACCCAAAAGATGGCAACTCTAAAAAATGCTCCAATTTTTGGGAACAAGTGGTAAAAAAATTCAACAACAATGAAGCGGGATATCAACGAGGCGCTAATCAAATTACCAGCAAGTGGCGACTCATCAACCAAATTTGCGGTCAATTTAACGCGATTTACAATGAACAAAGCCGCACTTGGGCAAGCGGGCAAGACGATCGGATTATCTATGAGCGAGCACTTGCCGAATTTACAATAGTGTATGAAAAGACATTTAATATGAAAGAGGCTTGGGAAGTCCTAAAAGACAAACCAAAGTGTTTATGCAACTGGGAGTAGGTGTCCTAACGAAGCGATTATTTGTCGAAGACGAAAACGAGGCGGTTAACTTTGAAGAGGATATTACAAATGAGCTTTTTGGTGATTATGCGATTCCACGACCCCCCGGCCGGTTGAGTACACGGTCAACAAAAGTCGCAAAAAGTCAAAGCTCCTCCGACGGGACGACTTATTCTCGTACTAGCTCTTCAAGACTCGAAGCTGCGGTGGAACACATAGTGGCCTATATAGATAGGCCGGAAGCTCAACGTTTAGAAGCTGTGCGCGAGATCAGAGAGGCCGAAAAAATGCGAGCGGCAGTTGAGTCATTGAAATTTCTAAAAGAACCAACCGATGGGTACAAGCCAAAGGACAAAAGGCGCAATAAGAATATGAAAAAGTTTATTCACAAAAATATGCGAAATTCGTGGACCTCGAAGAAGACGAAGCCGAACCCGAAGTCGAAGCCGAAGACGAAGACGAAGAATAGTTTTGGAATTTTCTTTTTATTGTCTATTGTATCGTTTTATTTTATTTTAGTTTTAGTATTTTATATTGTAACGTTTTAGTTTTTTCTATTGTAACGTTTTCGTTTTTTTTATTGTAACGCTTTATTTATTAATGTAATTTTATTTTTAATTAAATTATATTTTAGTATTATAATGTTTTCATTTTTATTAATTAACTACTTTTTTAATTTATTGTATTGTTTTATTAATTAAATGTAAAATGTAATTGTATTTTTAAGAAAAATGAAAAATAATACAAAGGTATATCTTACTTTGTAGTGATGTGCAGTCGAAGGGATTACCACTACGAGCATTATAACAATAACATGCATTAAAAATGACATAGCTCGCAGTAAAATCTTCACAACACGTGACCATTGCAAATGGTCTGATACGAGAACGGAGCACGGAAAGCTCCACATCGAGCGGTTTGAATTTTGGACAAATCAATTTTGGGGATTTTGACTCTTGCCCGGGGCAGCTCTTTTTCAGGTTGACCATATATTTTTCTTTCAAACCTCATATTCTCACGGCCTCCTTCTTTCATTTTAGGGTTTTTCAGGTACTCACTCCCTCCTTTATCTTCTCCAGAATTTCTTAAGTACTTCTGTCTGATTTTTGTTTCATTCATGTGTGTATTTTACTTCAAACGGTAAACCCTAATTTTGTTTCGTAAACTATTTACAACACTTTTACAGTCGGCGATACTTTTCGTCCTTCATTCTGAGTCTTGTATATAATAATATTTATTTATAATCTACATATGTGCTAATTTTAATTTTAGATCTACCATAGGTGATAAACATGTTTGTTATGCGAGACTTGTGACTTTAACCCTAGACATTCGTTTTTTTTGTTTTCTTTGTACCGTTTGCGATTTAATTACATAAGGGGGTGTTTGGGGGTGCTTATTTTTGAAGCTTATTTGCTTATTTTTATAATTTTATATAATAAGCTTCAATTCTAGTGTTTGGAAGAGCTTATTTGTGGAGTTTATATGTCTATATTAGATGGGGATCAAAATAAGCTAAGACTTTCTAGCTTATTTGCTTATAAGCAATAAGTAATAAGCTATAAAATAAGCCCCCCAAACAGCCCCTTATGTAGACAGTTAAACATATTTGGTGTTTTTGACAGGTGATTGTTAAAGATGTCACGTGTTTATGTTGGTAATCTGGATCCTAGGGTTAGTGAAAGAGAAATCGAGGACGAATTCCGCACTTTTGGCGTCATCCGTAGGTAAGCAAGGAAGTTTATTAATCAACTTCTTTAGGTTAAGATGCTATGATTGGATAATGAAATTTATTTCATGTAAACTGCCATTGACGATCAGTTTGAAAAGATATATTGCATGATATCATACAAATGTGGACTCCATTATGTTAATCGTTTGTTTGAACGATGAAACTAATAATAACACCGTCTAACTTTTACTGCTGATTATAAATGTGGAAAACCACATTTATGAATTTTAATTAGTTTTCGACTTTTCTTTGTTCAAAAGAGATTTGTTTCCCAATATCCCCTTATCAAGTAGAATCTTTATGTGGTGACTGTTGAGTGTATTCATTATTTTATACAATCCCCGTTTATGATGTTGCTCTTTGAATGTGTTCGAATACTTGCTCTATGTTTGTGTTTTTGCCCTGTTCGGCCTCATGTGCATCAATAGCTGGCCTGAGTGTATGTTCGCATAATCACATGCCACACTTCTGGAATGTGCAACCACGGAGCCTACTTAATGATCAGTATTAATGTTTCAAACTGCTTTCATCGGTTTCATACTCCTGTATTCACTTGAGATTTCAATCCGATTGGGTTGATTGTAATTCAAGATCTATTTCAATTTTTAATTCATGGTTATTGTCTACATCATGTGCAGTGTGTGGGTTGCAAGGCGACCTCCTGGCTATGGTTTTGTTGATTTTGATGATAAACGAGATGCTCAGGATGCCATCCGTGAACTTGATGGTATGTGTTTGTTTGTGTTTTTTATCTGTTATGCATATCTATAGGGCTCACCCTTTTTGGGTTCTCATCTATTATTCACCGATCCAGGTAAGAATGGTTGGAGAGTAGAAATGTCTCATAACTCTAGAGGAGGAGAAAGAGGTGGTGGTGGAGGTCGTGGGGGAGGTCGCGGTCGCTTTGGTGGTTCTGATCTGAAGTGCTATGAGTGTGGTGAGCCTGGCCATTTTGCTCGTGAGTGCCGTGGTGGTGGTGGTGGTGGTGGTAGACGTCGCAGCCGCAGTCGAAGTCCGGTTGCCAGATATCGTCGTAGCCCTAGCTATGGTCGGAGGTGAGATTTTCGAATCAATAGATACTTATTGTTTGCTACTATATTTGAAGTACATGCTTATTGGCCTTAATATACGAGGCTTGACTTTCTATTTTTCGAAGCAGGAGCTACAGTCCTCGTGGTGGGCGGTCTCCACCACGCCGTAGTTTGTCACCACCCCATAGGAATAACTATAGCAGGTCACCACCTTATCGTGGACGAGAGGAGGTCCCATATGCAAACGGGTGAAGTTCCTTCATATTTGTGTATTTTTTTAAATTTATCCTTAGGCTATTAAAACCTGTTTTTAGGTGCATATAACGACTATTACTATTCATGCTCTCACCCACTCACGGTAGAATATTTGTATGTTAGATATGTGCAGTTCTGTTTTTACTTTGTTCAGTTGTCGTTTTTCTTAGAGAGGCAAATCTATGAACTAACCTAAGCCACGAAATGTGTACACATAGAGATATGATATATAGCCTAACATATCAACCTAAAAATAGGCCTAATCAAATCAATTTGTTAGGTCTATTATTAGGTTGATTTAGTTAGGCCCATTAATCCTTTCCCGTACACATATATATACATGCCCCCCACGAGGCTTAAACCCACAACCTGTTGGTTGATGGGCTCCTCACATCTGATAGTAGTAAATGATTTTGAACTAGTAATATTAACTATTAATGCATTATATGCAAAATGATGCCCGTGAAATTGTACATTTTTGAAGATTGTAAGTTTTTAATAGTGAAGCATTTTTTGTCGTTAATCATTTGTCAGGAATGTATGAGTTGTATCTTTATGGTTTTATAAAGCTTGCAATGTTGTTTGCATAACCATATTTAGCTGCTTTATCTTTTTTAGAAACGGGCTTAAGGACCGACGCCGTAGCAGGAGCTGATCATTATGGAGACAAACTTTTCAAGTATCTTGGAATTTGTTATATGTGCTGACTTGTTTTCAACTTTATCTGCATGAATTTGGTGAAGGTTCTAAACTTTTAAAGTACCAAGTTTTATTTATTTGCATCTATCTACTTAATCAGACTTATTTATTTGACAATGTATGGTAAGTGGAATATTACTATTAATAGAACAGTGCTAAAGCCGTATGTTTGTTTTTATGTCGAGGTGTTATGCTTCATTGGTTTTCTGCGTCTACACTTCATTGGTTTTCGCTTCTACACTTCATTGGTTTTCTCTGCTCTGCTAAGGGATCATCATTTGAATGATTGTGGGTCCCTGCTGGCCTTGTTTGAATGTCAACTGCTGTTATATGCTCACCAAAATACTCGTTTTTGTTAACGGCATCAAAAAGGAATGACATGGCAGGTACTCTGATCTGTTCTTGAAATATACTCTCACTGAACTGATGAGAGTTGCATAAGTTTTCAACAAGTGAAGCTATGATAGTAGGTCAATCTGCCTCCATCTTAACAGACATTTTATCTTTTCAAATGATTTTAGAACTCATCCCAACATCATCAAATCCATTTATGTTCAGTTTTTCGGTTAAAAGTAAAGATGGGGAATTAATGGCTTATAAGTTTTGCCATGATAACATTCTTTTTCAAATGGAGAATATAAGGTATTAGTGTGGCAAAATAAGGTATAGGATATGGTGTTGGTGTATTTAGCTCCTTTGTATTTTTAAAACCATATCAACGTGATTAAATAATTACTTACATTCTTGCCGCTTTACTTGATGATAGCTGTCAAAATTTCGACAAGCTGATTATAAGCTTTAAATTCTGAACCATTTACTCTGCATGTCGCATCTCATCTTCTTGAATCAAATGATGCAATCTGCATGTTGAGCAAGCTATTATCTTTTCCGATTCATGAAGAAAAGTTGATCCCTGTTTATGTCAGTTACTTATGCTGTTTGCTTCTCTTTCTCATTGCTCAGTTTCACTATGAGATAGCATGCAAGCAAACTGCGGTCCGGTTTTCTGAGTTAGCCATCTTTGTGGCCCTTGTAGGATTGCTATCACATTTGATGTATAATGTCTTTGCGGCTAGAATCTCAGGTGTACCGTTTAAAATTAACTTTGATATGTATTTATGTTTGAGCTTGAAATGATTTGGCTACCAAAGATGGGGTAAATGGAGATGTTAATTAAACTACTTTTGTGCATTTCCCGTAAATGTCTTATTTGCTATAGATGTTATGTGATTAAAGATTTAAAGAATGGTGCAACCTGTATAATTATGTATATTACATAATTTGTAAAATGAGTATGTGTTCAGCGATCGTTCTCTAATTTACCTTGTAAAATGAGGTTAAGAGAAAAAGCAAATACGACATTCAACTGAAATAATGAAACTAAAATTGCGAAGTAAGCCGTTAAGCTCTAGAATTATCTTCTCTTCGTGGCTAATAAAAACTTAAAGATACCAAACTTCCAAACTGAAGGGTCCTGTAATTTGTTTTTAAGATAATGGTGGTGTGGGTGGTCGTTGTGCTGGATGAAGCGGTTTTTGCCCAGAATGTAGTCCATCTGCAGGTATAACATAAATAAATTCATGCAACATATCCAAAGGGGTAAACGTCGAGCCACAATACCTACCAGGAAGTTGTACAGCGTTAGAGTAATCTGCATAAAGTGGAGCCAGAAACACAGCATTGACTACGTACTGCAGGTTTCGCTCCCATCCTTGGCTAAGTTTGATTAACTCACCTACGTAGACAAACATTTCACGTTTCTTGAATATAAGGTCGAACATAGTACTCTCAGATAATGTTCGTGTTACACATACCTTGAGTCCTGTTAAAGATTTGATATTGACGAAGGTATGAACACTTGGGCGATGCTGGTTGTATTATGGTAACTCATTAGCACCTCATCGTAAGGGTACCCAGGGTTCAAGTACAAGCGTTGCCGTGTTAGCAACAACATGGCAGCCGGCAACTTGTTTTCCCAACTAAGAACTCACTTGTTAGGGTTGCCTGCTAATGCTTTCGCTTGGTTAGCAACTTTTTCGTTTGTAGCTAATGATAGGTAACTGGTGTTATCGTCATAGAACCCTGTAGAGTATTAAGGTTCTATGAAAACGTTGCCTCTACAGTATGTGTCCCGTTTGTCTATATCTGTGGCAAACGCCCATACCGTAGTGGCCGCTTGTACAAGCTTCTTGGAGTATGTACCATCATCTTTAGAAACGTTGGATGCTGCTGCTAGTGCAGCTGTCATTTCTCTGGCAAGATCAGCTCCTCATGTAATTATTTGTGTTGGCCGATTGTAGTCCATGTCTTCTGGTCTTTCCCAACAATTGCGATCATCTGGTATTATTGAACCATTTTGAGATCCTAACTTGAGCATAGATGTGGTCGATTGTGGAAGCTGATGAGTTGAAGGTACAGAGCAAGTAGTCGGTTCCCCACGTGATTAATTCTCGAGCATGATCATATTCTTTGATTGACTCGTACTTGTGCTTGCACTCAACTACGCTCCAGCTCAACACTGTCATCGTGAATGACATTGGGACATAGAACTTAGTGTTGTCACCAGCGTCATAGTATCCTCTGACTAGACCTCCCGTGACATTTGTTACATGGCCTCGATGCTCAAGTCCTGAATCTCCTCTCAACTCAATCCCGTAGTCCTTTGGTAATTTTCCCGCTACACCATTATCCCCCATTGTTAGATTGTCTAACATGTAACACTTTTTATGTTAATGCATACAATATAACTTCTTAATACATAATTTTATCGTATGAATCAAAACTCAAGGTCCGTAATAAAATAGTCAATGCACATACACGAGATCCAATACATGTCTTTATACAATTTTCAATCATCTTGGTAGAGCTAATAATTGGAGCCGTAAAGTCCATGCTTCTATGAAAGACTTGGAATATTTACATGTTGTGTTATAAGCAGGCTTATATAGTCCAACTTTATTTTTGTAAATTTGTAATTCATTAGCAAATAATATTAACTCTTGTTACCCATCAGTATCTTAATGCATACAAGTAATAATTACACACATGATGTCAAAAGTAAAGAAGTTTAAAAGGAGGGTTCTTTATTTTGGTTATAATAAACGTAGATGTTTGCACGTTGAAGAATAGAATAGAAGAGCCTTATGCAGTGCTTCAGTGGACTGATCTGATTGTGGTTTCTGAGATACCTTGTCTTGATCAAGTGGTGGTGGCCGAGATATATGATTTGGTAACGACTTTGCTAATATCACTGAAACAGTGGTCAATAGAATAGCTACCTACCACAAGGGTGACCACTGTCCAGGTCAATGTTTTCCGGCTCACGACAATGCACTTAACCTGTTGTTGTTTTCGTTCGTGGAAGCATTATCTGGAATGGGCTCCAAGCCATTTTCCATGTCCTTTATGTTCTTGTTTCTTTTGTTTTGAGGTTACAGACTATTTTCATTTGCTATATTATTTGGAATTGGCTCTGATGCATGATTGAGAGTTTGACATGTTAGCATTTGAAACATATAAAAGGACTCATTACAAGGTTGATATGCATGTACTGGTATTACTTTGTATTGTATAACTAATTAATTATTTTTAATGATGATTAGATGAAAGCCGGACATTGCAAAATCATGTTAAAGGCGTGCATTTAAATATGAATTGTTTAACTGAAACTGTATGTTTAGCAACTAAGATTGTAAAGGTCTCACATCTTTCCCTGTCATATTAAATGGGTAGTCATAGGATTAATATTAAAACATTTGGCAAAGATGGTTTATGGTTTATGCTCACAGGATTACTGATATATCACGGAAGTATTCAAACTTGGCACACCCAAATGGTAATATTTTGGGCCAATAAACAGGGGTTTAGGCCCCAAATAATGATAATAAAGCAGAGTGACAATTTCCGACACTACCAGAAACTCGACACAAGAAATTAACAGGTTAGGGTTGGGATGCTCAACCCGAAACCCGCCACCCCGATAAAAATTTCACTTCACGTTCAGATTAATGAGTCGACCCTCCAACCCGAGATAATTTTTAACTTTTTTTTTTTTAAGAAAAAACAGCCAACTCGAGATCAACACATCAACCCATTTGACCTGTTTATCTAAACGGTGTATACATGTCATTTTCGGGTAGGGTACTTCCAACTCACCAACACGTTTATCAAATCAGGTCGGATTGGGGTTGAGTACTTTTCGACTGCCAACCTGACCTGACCAGAAGTGAATAAAGTAAAAGTATTAGTTCCTAAGTCTTTTAAAGCCCAAAGGATTACATGGAGGATGTTTTGCAAATTAAAAGGTTCAATTCCACTGAACATTTATAAAAATTTCACAGTAAGTGTTTTGTGTGCTTTCTTGCTATAAAAATCTCAATTGGAGTCATTTTGATGCAAACATGGTGCTATTGTTCTCAATAGTGTAAATGAAAGAGGGTTTATGGGTGGTTGTAACCTTGATGTCTTAGCAGTATCACTTTAACGTTACAAGATTTTTAGGCTTTTCGTTCGATGAAATGAAGTACAATGAGAAGATCTTGAAAGTAAAGCATTCATTTTAGTTAATTTTGAAGAGCGAATTAGTTTATTCTTTTAACTCGAATGTACTTGAGAAAATTTAAGATATCAAACTTATAAAACATAAGAAGCTAGAAATCAATTCCTGTAAGTATTTATAATACATATATGATCATGGTTTCCATGGTGGTGGAGGTGGTGGAGCCATTGGATACATTGGTGGAATGCCTGAAAATATAGAGTTCTTGTCAACTCCATCACTACCCGTGGTTGCCGTGAGCGACACAAGTGCAGCAACTAAACCTGCATTTCCAGCCAATGTAGGTTCTGTGTAGCTGTAATTTGAGCGCGCGTCTTTATACTTGTCAAAACGGTCTGGACCTCCAACCATAGCACCCGTAATGATGTTTGGGTTAGGTTTGCCAGTATGCAACCATTGAAACCCATCTTTACATGAGTATTTGATATTGTTATTCGGTATCGACGCACCTCGATGGTGTACGTGTGTTGGATATTTCTTGCCGTGCCCAACCACATAGCTCATATTCATCGGGTTTTTGCCCAAAATGTAGTCCATCTATAAGAATAGCATAAGTTAACAAGTTGTTGACATATATGATCTACATTATGGGTTGGGATAGTCTGGTATAAGATTCAACATAAGAGATCATGTTCTCTCACAAAAGTAAATAAGATAAAGTACACGCCCACTTTAGCCATAAGTTGTGGGACCCATCCATTATTTCTGTAAGGCAACATGACCTCTCGTTTGTACTCAGCATGAGATGATCACAATCCATACACTATATATATATATATATATATATATTTGAAAAGTGATTAGAGAATATGTGGAAAGATTTAATAAGTTTTGAACCTGAGAAGTGGCAAAATCGCGAAGTGTTTGCAAGCGAAAAAACGTCGTGCCACAATACCAACCAGGAAGATTAGCAGCATCCAAATAATCAGCGTAAAGTGAAGCCAAATACACAGCATTTACAACATATTGTAGATTCTGCGGTTGTCCTCGACTGAGTTCGATTAGCCCCCCTGCACAGGTATATCACGTTTCTTAAGAATCAACTTTAACTTCTAAGATAAAACTTAGTACTTTAACGAATTATGTATGTGTTATGCATACCTTTAGTCCAATTGAAGACTTGATATTGTTCTAGGTACGAGCACATGGTAAGCGAGGTAGCATTATGATAACTAGCTAACAAGTCCTCATAAGGGTACCCGGGGTTTAAAAACAACCGAAGCCTAGTTAACAAGAGCATCGCGGCAGGCGATTTATTATCCCAACTAAGAACTCGTTGAGTAGGATTATCAGTTAACGCTTTAGCGTGTCTAGGAAGTCCTTCATTCGTAGCTAACCATAAAAAACTAGCGTTACCCGTTGCATAGTACATCCAAGCACTACCCCAAATGTATTCATCATAGTAACCTGTGGAGTTGTAGTATGGTTCTATCCAAAGGTTGCCTTTAGAATAGCGGCTACGTTTGCCGTTATCTCTAGCAAACGTCCATAATGTAGCTGCACCTTGTACAAGCTTCTTAGAGTATGCAGTGTCGTCTTTAAAGACGATGGATGCTGCTGCTAGTGCAGCCGTCATTTCACCTGCAAGATCGGCACCGGATGTAATCCTTTGTGACAGTCGCTTGTAGTCCATGTCTTCGGGCCTTTCCCAACAATTGTGGTCATCGGGCGTAGTTGAAGCGTTTAGAGATCCTCCCACCTGGGAGACAGAATACATGAAACAGATGAAATATGTCCCGTTTATTGACAAATTCTTAGTAATTCACATATCAGTATAAAAATGAGAAATGCTACAATTAAAGAATTTTGACTACAAAATGAGATGTTATATGATTAAAGAAGAGAGAGAGAAATAATAGTTGATGTGATTGGTTATCTTTTTTTGCCACTGTAATTTTGTAAATCTTTTGTAACTGTAGCATTTCCCGTGAAAGAAAATGACGATGACATACCTGGCCGTAAATGTGGTCAATTTTGGAAGCTGAGGAGTTAAAGGTACGAAGCAAGTAATCGGTACCCCACTTTATAAGGTCTCGAGCATGATCATACTCTTTGATGGATTTGTACTTGTGCTCGTACTCAATTACACTCCAACTTAACATTGTCATTGCGAACGACATTGGGAAATGGAACTTGGAATTGTCGCCAGCATCGTAGTAACCTCCTACCAATCCTCCCTTAACATCTGTTGCATCGGCTCCGTCTTGAAGCCCCGAATTCCCTCTCCATTTAATCCCATTGTTCTTCGGTAACTTCCCGGCTGCATCATTTTTATTCTAAATGTTAAATAAAAAGAATAGTAAAACTCAAACGTAGATCTACTAGTTTATCCATTTTTATTACAAGGTATTGGTATTCATTTTGGGCCATTTATTTGCTAGTTTTTAACAGGTTAACAAAATTACATATTGACTTTTGTCAAAACTCCAAGTAAACATATTACACTTCTATTAAAAAGATGTATGTGTGAAGCATCGAGCCGAGTAGATCGGTGGGGATTATTCATTTTTTACAAGTTATAAAGTAAAAAAGGCATCGTTTCTTTTAGAAACCCAACTTCAGAGTTTAGACCATCCAGTGAAAACAGGCCTATCCAGTGAACATATAACAACCCAATGGGTCACCTAGACCATTTTACATATATTTTTCGGAATATGTTTATGTTTTATGATATAAAAGTATGAAACTTTTTATAACAACAATAAGGTAATAAGTAATAATAATAATAAATTTTTCTAACCCGTCGCATTTAAATAAATATATTTTCGAATATACAAATTTATAAATTGATATTGAAGTATAAAAACCAATATATTAATATTTTAATATATATATATATATATTTATATATATATAGATGTTGAATCTATGGTTGATAACAATTTCACAAATATAAAGAGGACCCATGAACTCTTATACATACGTCATATTTTCATCATCTTGTCTAACCTTAAGCCTCCAATGTCATATCAATTATTTATGTCAACTTTAAATATACTTACTCTTGTTTATTAAGTGTTTCATGCATAGTTCAATTGTATTTTATGTTTACTAATACGTACTATGTCATTTCTTGACCATTCTATATATTCTTTTTATAATTAAAATGTATATTCATTCAATTAATTTAAATAGTTGTTCCTACTGATATAAATATACGATCATTGTTAGTTTTTAGAAATTATATATCTTTAATACATTTTCTTAACACTTACCAATTTATATTAAAATTTTAATAATTCTTGAAATCTTTATACGATTATAAAAAAAATATTTATGAAATTTTGATTTGAAATTATAAGAAATAAAAACAGCTTCAACCATTACTATGAATTGTACTAATATTTAAAAATAAAATAAAAAAGAGTTTATTTTTAACATTATGTCATCAAATTATTAATCAAAATGCTTCTTATACTATACTATTCTAATCTAATAATATAATACATAGGATAGGATCATTCTCCTCCGATCCATATTCATTGATTAATTTGTTTGATTAAAATAAAATCACATGTTTATCAATCATCAAAGTATTATAAGCACATTGTATAACTCATTAGACGTGAAAACACATGTGAAGTTTAAGTATTTATCATCAACAACCCTTAGACAATATGTTGGTAGACAACCTTTTTCTTTTATTTGTTTTGGCGACTTATAATAATAATAAAATTCAAATTCAATGAAGTTAACCGTCCAAATAGTACCTATGATTAGTTATCAATATCAATTTGACTTTGATGTTAATCTTTTACCGTATTTGTTAAATTCGAAGTTACTTTTACATGATCTTTTAAAAATGCAACATTTAGGTGGTACTTTATATGATAGAAAAACATATTTTTTTTATATATAAATAGAAAAAAGTATTGATCCCCGGTGCTCATATATCTAAGCTTTTCATAAATTAAATTTAAGAAGACTTATATAATTCGCAGTTTTAAGCATGAAAGTCAAAGTGTTGAAATTGATATGTTAGCGAGGGTTAAAGAAACGTACATTTTTGGGCATTGAAAAACAAAAGAGCCTTATGCAATGCTTGAGTGTACTGATCCGGTGGTGGGGGTTTCGATTTATGTTTTGGTATCGAGTTTGCAATTATGATCGGTAGACCGATCACAACAAAAGCAACAAAAATTACGATCAATGCCCATTTCAGTACTTTCCGTTTCACCACGATGCACCCTAAATCCACGTATCTTGTCTTGCTTTTCTTCCTAGAAGCATCATTTGGATCTAACAACCAACTTTGTTGAGTTTCATCTAAGTTGCCACTTTGTTGACTTTGAAGATTATATAATGCTGATCTATCCATTTCTTCCATGTTTTTGTTTCTTTCATGATCATTTTCACTTGCTATTTCTAATGATCCTCCCCAATGATTTGCTGCATACATTCTCTCGCTATAAACTTCAAAAATATTTTTAAAATTTTTGTTTATAGCGAGAGCATGAGAGTTTCACCTGTCGTTGAACAAACCAAATGTAAGAACTAACCCAAATCTCATGATTTTCTTGTGTGTATGTCTATAAATGAATTTTCTATCGTTCCTATTTGTGAATGTGTTAATACTATGTTACTAATAAATTGAAGAAAAATGATAACGACAATCCTCTGTTTATAAAAATAGTTTTTATGTTTGATATAGTTGTGCTTTATAGTTATAGATTATGAATTGTTGACAGTTAGTCATTAACGTACCACTACTGATGCATTATAGTTATTCTTAACCACAGTTCTAATGGATGTTATTAACGAAATCCTAAGTAAGCTATCAAAATGTCATGAAATATTGTTTATAGATGGATAGTTTCACTGATCCGGTTTATAAACATTCATTGAATTGCTATGAGATGGAATAAAAACATGTAACAATAGGAGATTATGCAAAAAAAAACCCGTTAAGGAAATGCATATTGCTTATCTAACTTAATCAAGGCGAACATTTCTATAACCTGTGTAGTTAGAAGAACATATGACCACACCTTAAATATCGTACGAGTGAATAATGTGATCGAAATTTGAAGAACATTGGAGTTGGATGATGACACATACCTTTAACTATGTGAAAAAGGAAAGCTTCAAAGCTTGATTTCCATGGAGTTCCTCTTGGATACACATTCCTTTTTGTATTTGATGAAGTAGTGGGGTTATATTAATAGTCGTTGAGAGGCCAAGTTGACTTTTAGAAGGTTTGATTAGTATCCAACTTTTATTTATTTTTTAACAATTTTGATGATGGGATGAAAGCTGGAAGAAGCATGTTAGAGGCGTGTCTTTAAATATGAATTGTTTAAAATGAAAATGAAAGATTAGCAACTACAGTAGTTAAAGCTTCACATCTTTACATTTTTTAGAAGTTTATAAAATTAGATTTGATAAAGTAATTAAAATTTTGGTCATATGTTTATCGGGTGCTAGCAAGATTCTACAGATCGGTTCAACACCCCGCCGGTACAACTGACCGGCTTGATCTAGTTCACTTCAATTTTGATTTTTATTTCATTTGTGAACCGGCTGGTTTTACTGACGAAGTGTTGGTAATACTTTTAAGTGATAATGAAATCAAAGTTGATACTTACCTTGAAAAATAACTTTTTATTACTTTTAAGCACCTTAATAATATAAAAGTATTCAATTGTCATTTAGTGCAACTAGTTGTGCAGACCTAGACCTCCCAACACGTTTGTTCATAATATCATCAACAATGGTAAAATAATTTCACTTAAACATATCAACGCCGCATCATCTTTTTATTAATTTTCCAATGAGTGATACCCATGAAACCGCCTTTCTTTTAACTTTCAACTTTTTTTAACATAATTGTTAGTCCCGTAAACAATAGTTAGTATAAAAACAAACAATAAATATGAGTAAATATATTAAGTTTCAAGTTTAAAGTTTTTTTTTTATTGATTCAATTAAATAATACTTTACAATAGTTTAATGCAGAATAAGACAAGACAAATTAGTCTAATTAAACTACACTTGTAACAAATTTACTTCCAACAGGTTTTTAGCGAGAGTACATTGATAACACACAATGATCAACACTTAACAGACAAGTGAGGGTACAAAGTACAATAGCTCACTGACAAACAGGAGTATACTTAAATCAAGGTTGGAGGTGAATACTAAATTCTAGACATTGAATATAATAGTTGAGGGAAATATTTATAGTTTCATAAATACATCTCAAACCGTACATGTGTCAATACCATATTCAAGAAGGTTTAAATGTAACTTCCAATTAATGGAAGTGACTATACATACTAGGGCATGGAATGCTAATTAATTAATCCTAGAATTCAGAAAAGTAATGTACTTTTCTGACAAAATACAATAACTAGTTGTACAAGTTATCATCCTTTAAAAGTTGACATTTTGTTTAGTACATTACATTGGATATTTGTCAAACCCAATGTACTTTAAGGGTAAAAGCATGAACCTCTAGTTAATAGAGAAGTCTTGAATTCCACTTCAGTGAGCTTCTTTCTATATATGCCTTTAGTCTTAGACTTCAACAGACGTTTCAGATGTTTTTGACAGTGGCAAACTCATTGTAACCTCTTTAAATGATAAGTCTCCATTAGCTAGTAACATAGACTCAGATTAATCTATAAAAAAAGATAAATTAAAAAGAATATGTGACCTATAAAAAAGGTAGGTTAAAAAGAAAAAGAAAAACATATAATTTAAAAGCACAAGGATTAAAAGTGCGAATGTGAGTAAAGTACGGAGACCATCTGTATAATTTACTTTAACAATAGATAATAATAAATTTGAAAACAAAGAAAAAACCTTCATGTGCCAAGCACATGATTAGATTTAACGATTGAAAATAATCCCCATTAAGTTTTAGACTGGTAATGTATAAACTTTCAAAAAATGAACTATTGATATAATTTTTGAAATTAATGAATAAACAGTTAACAAAGTGAAAAGCACATAAATTATTTAGATAATTTATTCTTAATTTTAGATGGTTATATAGTTATAGTTATTAAACTTATATGTGGGCTAAAAAATGGTTCAGAAAATATCTTCTCATTTAATTCTTTTTCATATACCACATTCATTTTTTAAGAATATATGAACCGACATGCCAATATCACATTTGATTCTTTTACCAATCAAACAAAGTGTTTCTTAGCTTCCTACAATCATACCACATTTGAACGTATACGAGTAGTCTTGCTTCTGGTTATTGTAAACAATTTAATGGTCATCAATAAGTAAAAAGAGGATTTGACATGTTTATAACAATATATACTTAACAAAGCTATTATAACATGATTTTTGCTAATGTGTGCCCTTAATGCATATAATAAGGTGCATTTAATGAATTCGGAATTTCTTTAAATATTAAAATTTATATTTATTACTTATTGATTCAATGTAATATATACCTTTTTTATACATATTACAAAAACAAATTTCAATATTTAAAGAAATTTTGTAATCATTAAATACATCTTATCATTTGCTTAGAAGGCATTCATCAGAAAATCCCTTATAACATTAACATAACTAATGATTGCATAACCAGGTCAACAAAGAAATTGATAAAGATGATACGTTACATGATTGCTTTCAAATCTCAACGTGAGCAAAATTTCCTTGTGCGTGAGTTCACGATAAGTTACGATTAGACAAAGCCAACACGAATCCATTGTCAGTGTGTGATGATTACTAACACTAACGGTTTTTTATTTGTATATTACTAACTATATTTTATAATGTTATAATGTATAACAGCGTAGAATATATTCAATAGCATACATATGAAAACTAATACAAATCATTATCCATGGTCAAATTCATCATCGGCGACAACATTATACGGTAATGTATAAGCATTATTCATTTATTTGAGTCAAATATACTTAAACAATAATACTATTATAACATTGACACGTTGTCAATTAACCCACACTCAAACCAATTAGTGAACCCTCAACTTAGTCAATTGTCCATATGCATTAGCCCTTTTCTTTCATTGGATTCAAGATCACTCGATATGAAAAAAAGAGAATCGATAATAACAGCGTCAATAAGAAACACAAAATGTATATTTAACATATTTATCAATATTAATCTTTTCTTTTTAATTTAAAATTATACTTAATATATTTGTAATTTGCATTTAATACATTAAAACTTTCCTTATGCATTAAATAAAATTTTTATTTATAAAAAAAAAACTTTAAACTAAATAAATATCTCTAATCTTTCTTAATATGTAATTAGCCACTCTCAAAAAAAAAATTACAATTTGTCTTTTGTGATAAATGACTGTTTCTATTTAATTAGACATTGGTCACTATCCATTTCCTGCTAATTCATGCTCCACTTTAAATAACTTACATTATGCAAAGATGATAAAGGAGTCTTTCACATGCATATGAACCAAATACACTGAACCTTTTGGGCATTATACATGAAATAATACCAAAAGTAAAGCAGAAAACCCAACTCGTATTTGATATACCACTCATAGAAAACCAAAGGTTTGAAAGTGACCCAAAGTAATATTAAACAGACAAATATTATAACAAAACACTTTTAATTTAATATTTTAAGTTATACACTTAAATTGTCTGAGAAAAGGGTTTTCCACAGAAAAAAATATATAATATGTGATTACCAAACTGTCTTAGAAGTATTGTAACTATAAAGTAGAAAACATTAATCCACAAATCTTGTTAGAATTAGAAAAAACATTCTGCAATAATTCAGTTATGTACATTCCAGAATGATAATAATGCCTTCCATAGTACACAAAACTCAGTTAAGGAGAAAAGCTTCTCACACGCTACTTGTCATTTACCCATGTGTGTCAAAATCCTACTGATCAAAACTTCCTTTTTCCCCGCAACAGTAAGATTGTTGGCTGTTAAGTAGTACTTTAAATCTGTTACAGTCAAATCCTTCAGCTGCAATCCACAAAAACATAAATAAAAATGAATAAAGTTAGTGGAAAGTAACCATCATTAAACTGCATACGGAATGTGTGCATGGAATCGCGTTATATTGTAATAAACTTATATATTGGAAACTAAGAAGAATCGGACATGTTAATTAACAATTAAATGTAATCTATCAGATGAAAGTTGCATCTTTGAAGTTGACACAGGTTTAATAAATATAATTCTAACTCGTGTAATTATTAAAATGCCTTCAGCACAGACAGCAAAGTTCAGAATCACCTTTCCATCGTCCGCAAGTTTGCCCCAATCATAATATGCACACTTCTCTTCAGCAGCTGATTTCCTTTTCTTGGCGGCATTATTTGCCTTCCCTTGTGCCGCGTTTTCAATTTCTTCATCGTAGTTCTCCCCGTAAACAGAAATCTTGAATTCTTCCAATGCTTTAGCAATCCCTGGCCTGCAATTATAGAACTCATCGTATAAGCACATTTGCATGTGCATGGTGTTCGTTTGTGTATAAAAGAGAAATATAAACATAGAACAGATTGTGAGTACCTTGACATGCCTTCTTTATCTGGAAGAGTTTCATCGACAATTTCAGGCATCTCATCTTCATCAAGAGCCAGAGCCTGCAATGCTGCATAGTGGCTCTGCAGTGCTGCAGAAAATAACATAAAAAACATCGCATTATATGAACGTGTGCAGATATCAAGTACTCGTATGAAAAAGATAATAACAGCTAATAATATACTACATTCGAAATAAAAAACCAATCTAAACTTTCAATGCCTAGAATAAAATTTATTCTTCTATTAACTTATTTCAAAACATTCAGAAAAAAAAAAGAAAAGGAATACCAGGATTTGAAAATTGACAGACGGAAAAATCTCTTAAGTCCACACGTTTTACCAAAGCAGCAGCCTTTTGGATTTGATCATCAGTGACCACAGGAATCACGCCACTAGGTTCGGCATGAAGCTGCAAAAGGGTTTTGTGGGAAATAAGAAGTAATTTGACATTTTTCTTGTAATTTAAATAATCATAATCATTGATGTACTCTACTTTATTAGGACGTGTTTTATGTTAAGTACTTGTAACGCTGTAACTTCAACAATTGATTTCCAGAATACAACAAACCTTATGTCACTCCTATATCTCGGAAAGAACAAAGCAAATATCCATGTTCTAAACGAGACAAACACTATGGTCAAGTTACAGTTTAAAAGAGTAAAAGCTAAAAACGCTATAAACAGAAGCACAATTACAACTACACCAAGGCTCCTTACATCTTCAATGGGTCGTATATCATCAGAATAAGGAAGATATATCATATGCATTCCTGGTGGCTCAATCTGCCCACCGCCTTCAATGACTTCTTCCTGCACTTCAAAATAATTGAAAAGAACCATGAGAATAAAGCAGCACACTGGGTTAGAATCGAGGGGAAAAAATATAATAAATTGAATTCATAAAGTGTATATTCAAATCAACCAACAAAAAGCTTCACAAGAATAAACTAGTACTAAATAAAAGCAGAAGCAACTTTTTATCTATCATGACCAAAAACAAAGGTTCCATTCCATATAAGCATCAAGGAAGTCATCGTAGATCTTTGATATAACAACGCATAAGAGACGCTATATTTGGTTACAGCACTAAATCAATTCACAGTGCCTTGCCCTTGAAAAGACATAAAATGAAAATAAAGCAAAAGGTGAGGCAATAGATGGTACTGGAAATTGGAAAATGTCAAGTTGATAGTAGCATAAGATATAAATATATGAATCATTAAGGTAGGGACTTATAGATAAGTAGGCCAACAATCATATCTTACTTGTGCAATCAGACCGACCAATTGAGGATGAGTTGAACTCCCATAAAATGCAACTGCGAAACTGAAAGTACAGAAAGTATAAGAGACTTCGACTAAATCCTGGAAAGGATACATACACATGCTAGTCCAATCATACAGACGAGATACATAGCTACACTAGACCTATACGCATTTCTTGAATCAAAGATGGCTTGGTGTCTGCTAGTTATTTTTCTTCAACTGTATGATAGTTATTCAAAATTGTAATGTAAACCTATTTCATTAAGGGTTTAAGGGGACGTAATATAAGATCTTTCTTTAAGAACTCTTTTTAAACAATTTGCTAAGGTTCTGTTCTTTCATATCAATCTTAACAATAATTCCTGAAATGAAACACTCTTCATTCAATTACTAACCGTCTGAGACGTATCATAGATCTGTGAAGAGCAATGAAGATACAAGTGCTTCCTATCACTTCCTGCAAAAGAAAATTCTACTTAGGTAAAAAACCAATCACAACAAACTAGATATGAAGGTCTTCTTTGGACTTTAGAGTGTGTGACTTCATTAGTCATAATGAAGCGAGTACATGGTTCCAGTTGGTTCATGATTCAAGAAAAGCACACAGACTCTAAACGAATGTTTTGCTTTATACATCATAAACGCTTACTTTTTTGTATTCTATCATCCAAGTGTATATATTATTCTTTGACAAAACTATTCTATTTGTACATGACGACAACTTATTTTGTGCCAATGATTCCAAATACATTCTTCTGCAAAATAGTATTTAGTATAGCTTTTAGGTTAACAATTAAGCAACGAACAAGATGCCTATCGTATTAAGGTTAACTTTGATAGTATTGTGGAGAATCTGTATCACATTGAAGTTATCATTATTAGGGATGGAAAATACCTCGTCACTAGGAAAAACAAATGCCGGTGGCTTTAAGTTGTGATAATCCTTCAAGCAACTTAATGGCTTGAAACCGAGAAGCCGTAGGTTTCCTGTTGAAACTCTTTTGATTTCTGAGACCTCCTCCATTGAGAACTTGATATCCTCACTGGAAAAGCATATGGCATTATCAAATGAGATTATTATATCAGAATAAAGGCAGTAAAACGCAAATAGCTAAAAATTCTCAAGTGTTGTGTGGGATGATATATGCATCCTTTAACACAAAGAATTGGTGAACTAAAATGTAAAGATCAGATATCAGTAAGAATTTGCAACTTACTTCTTGTAATTTTGAAAACGCTTTGGAGGCTCTTGCACAAGTGCCCCTGTGTCAGCACAGATTAACGACCTTTCAGCCTGCAAAATACACAATCAACTATTACAAATTAAAGAATCATACGAGAGCAAGTAGCAAATTACCTTTAAAGGAAGATTTGTGACAGAATCGAGCCATGTAACTTTCCCTGCAACAACAGTAAAATGAATCAGTCCTCATGACCCCCAAATTCCTATCTTACATATTTTGCATAGACAGCATACAAAAATCAACTTGCTGACCTGGAACAGTTGGACGGATGAGAGCATATGTATTTAGTTCAATTGATAAGCCGCCTGCAATCATAAATGTAATCCTGCGAACTTTGCGCTTCTTAAACATGCGTTTTCTTAACTGTTTATTCAGGTCTTGAAATCTAAAATTGGATAAAAGATGCATCAATGGAAGCAGCCATATAAGGGAATCAACAATTTCTACAACATAACTTACATTTCTCACTAACTATTGATGGATTTGGCGATACCTAATGCACAGAGAACATATTTCTCATTCATGGAAAAGAAAAGGAGTGGAATGGAAAAGGTAATGCAATAAGCAAGGTAATATGATGGATAATTACCATCATGGTTGGTTGCATACCAAAATGCATTGAGTAATGAAAACATGGTGTTTAATATGCATGAACAGCCCCTCAAATACAACTATCTTGATATATAGAAATTAAAACACCATATCGTGAAAAAATATGGCAACTCAAAATGAAATATAGAACTAGTCAACTAGATAAGTTGTATTTAGAAGTATTTAAAGGCTCACTTGATACATATAGTTTAGATATTTTTCAAAGAGTCAAACAAACATTTGTTCACCATTTCAAATCTTCTTTTATCAAAATCACATTTCTAATATTCATGAAGTTGTAAACAGTTACAGAATGTGTGTCTTATTAGTAAGATCATTTCGCATCATTATTTCCTCTCTTAATATATCATCAACATTCACTTATTCAAGGAAAGATAAATAAATGTTAGCATTTATTTTTAAGTATAAAAAGTTGTTCTAATATTTCCCACCTGACAAAATAGCTGTTTGCCAAAGAACTTTCTGTTTGTTTTACTTCCAGTTAGCACACAATCTAACAAAGATTATTAAATATAACAGTTGACTAATATACAAAACATGGAAATCTTTAATGTTATAACACCTAAAAATATATATTCTGTAGTTACTTTTTCAGAACTAAAAACCTATGTTTCAAATAGAAAGGGGTTGTAGTGTGGTTCGTTTCATTCCATTATGGCTATGTTACCAGCCGTGCAATTAGCTTACAGGATATCAGAAAGAGTACTGGTTAGCCTTGAGAAATTCTACATTCACAACATGAAGCTAAATAACTTAGATAATGCATACCTTTCTCCAGCCAATGGTATGAATTGAGCAAGCTCATCACCTTCCAATCCAATTAAATCCTGTTATGTAAAAGCTGAAGAAATGATGTGTCGATAACTTAAAAGTTTATAATAGGCACATATTCTTAGCACTAACATACAGCATAAAAAAGTGAGACGTTAAATTCTTCATTCGGCCTACTTAAAGGTAGAAGTTCAATTGAGATTCCAAGGTCTTGTGCATCCTGCAACAGTTGGAATATAGTATCTTATAAGTATTTCACCTACAATACCTTAATGAAAACATAAAATAAGAGCCTGCAATAATGCTTTTCAACAATCAGATAGTTTCTGTTATAATTTCAGAACTCATAAACTATCAGATTTGTAAGTACACTACTGTTCAATCTTTTTTTAATAATCCTCTATTACCTTAGCTCGCTGCAATGTTGTTCTAGTCATGTCTAGCTTTGTCACACCCTTAATACTTCCAAAAGGATCGTCTTCATTTGTAAGCAACAATATGCGCTTATCAGCTGTTTTCGCAGATCTGAAGATTTTATCACGTTGTTATAACCTGGTGGCTGGTAGACCGGTGCAATTTACCCGAAAGGAGTAGAAACCTAAAAGCATACCCTTTACGAAGTAGTGCTTGAGCAACCCAGAGTGCATTGTACAAAGAGTTATCCCTAGATCCAGGAACAATACCATACTTGCTCCCAATAACTTTACTGAAGGATTCTGCATTCATGTAACAAGCATAACATAAGCAAGAAAAATCTATTTTTGACTAGAAACTTAATTGCAACAATGTTCAAAAGAACCATCATGATTGAATGAGTTTTTACATCTGACCAGCATGCTTTAAGCAGCTTCTATTTTAAAGTCGACCCGTCACTTAATCTTAAATACTGAGTAAAAAATAAGGTACACCCCATATTGAGTTAACATTTACCCCTTCCCTCTTTTCAAACAATAACTTAGTAATTAAAAACATCAATAAAAAGGTATTAACTCTAATGTCAAACACAGATGAACGTGTAAAAATCACTGCAATGAACCAACTAATGGCTTAAGGAACATCTGGTCCATCATACACAAAGGGAATTCTTCAAATCCAATAAGAATAAAAAAACAATGTTATATCTTATCTTATACAATATAAAACCAGAAACAAACCTTCTACGTGATCAAATTCTTTAATAAACCGCGCTGTAAGGCTGTCCAAATGTTCTCTTTCAGTAACATTAAATACATAAACACCACTAAGATCTTGAAGATTTTTCTTTTCTCTCTGCAGATAAAACCCATTAAGATACATACAGATTAATCAGTTCTGGTGATAACGACTAAATAAAAGAAGGTGTAACATGGCAAAAAAACACTTCAGTTTATGTGTCGTTCACTTACAGTATTGAAGAAGCATAATGCAATTTCATCATATGGCCTGTTAATGATCTGAACCTTGATAGACTGTGCAATGCAACTGACAGCAACATGAAAATGAGATGTATCTTCTTGATCTTCCTGCAGAACATTGCCATCAACACAAATACAAATTCTATTATGCATATAAATAGCAAAAATTATTTGGCATTACTAAATTTTAAAAACCTAAAATATACGAATCTGTTAGTTTAAATGGTTATTCTGTACAAACCATTAATCATGAATCAAGGGACACAAATTCATCGGTCCAATTTTGATTATAAAACTGACTAATCTCCTAATTAAGGTGTGTTTATGTGAAAAGATGAATAATTTTATAATATGAAACATATGACTTGTATTACATATTTACATTCAACAACTTCCATTTGGGAAAGTCATACAAACTTCTCAATCCTGAAATTACGTGTTTAGCTATTATCACCATAACAAATTATTGTTCATATTACATAGTCATAAGTTGGCACTACGTAAGAGTACTTCTAGAGTCTAACATTCCAATTTCATGGGACAAGAGTGAGTGCAAAAAACTACTCTGGTACATTTGCCACGTAATCACGGAAAAAATTAATATGAGTAGCATTTTGTATCCAAAACGACCCAATCCATATTCAATTAACCTAAATTTATAGTCAGGTGGTGTAAATGCATTCCACAAGTGTTTCACATTTAGGTCCACCTAGTCAGCAACTAGAGCACTAAGAACCCAACACCCTCATTAAAAATTTTATAGTTGAATCAACCTTTGCAGAATACTGAACATTTTCGGTGAAACTAAACAACATTATTCGAACTATGACTGCATTTAACATCTTCACCTTTCTGAACACAATAATAAATTAAAACGCATGGTAATCATCAACAAAGTTTACAGAAAAAAATGTAACAAAGATAAATCCAAACCCCGGGACAAGTGACACTGAACATTTTTGGTGAAGCGTCCACCAGAAACACCACTAATTCTTTGCTGGACTGCCTGTCCTGGTGGCCAAAAAATCATTAAATCAAAATCAATACGTTGATATAAATATATAATAATATATAACATATATATTTGAAAAATGAATTCAAGACTCATCATTTTAATAAATACTACACCCTAACAACAAGTACATTTAACATAAGTAAAAACGAAAACCTGATAGGAATCATTTTCAGGATCGTCTTCATCGTCTCGAAAAACATCATCAGGATCCATATCCATTTAACCTAACGAAAATAGTCAACTACTAACGAGACCTGAAATGAATTGACAAAATACAAAGTCAAACTTGCAAAATACAACAAAGCATGTGTGTGTGTGTGTGTGTAAAATGACAGATAGACATGAAGGAAAGAGTGAGAGTTTACCGGCCGTGGAGGAGATAATCCGGCAGCCGTTGGAGGGAAGGGTTTTGGCTGGGTGTTGTAATTTAAAGGTTAATGTGGGAATATAATTTGGGGGGAAATGTGTTCTGCTTCTCGTAGAAGCTAGCCAAAAAGTCAAATGATTAATAAGGGGGTTAAGATTTGATTATTTTTTACTGTAAAATTACTCGTACTAAATCATTGAAAGTCTAAAAGCAGTCCTACGGAGGCAACTTCTTCCGTCTTTGATTACTGAGCAGAAATCACACCGTCAAATGCATAAATTAAAATTTTGCAAAAATTACACTAAATAAATTGCGTCACGATGAAAATCAATGAATCGGTTTTAAGATAAAAAAAAATTACAAATTTTACAATACGGTTTCAATTTTACCCGTAAAATCGAACAGATATAATCCACACCGAACTACAATTGCTATAAATAATAATATTTAATGATAATATTTTAAACTTTTATTAATTATCCCTCAAGTACTGTAATTTATAAACTTGTAATGATTTACTTGTTGTCTTTAAGCATTTAATCAACTATGCAACTTATCATCTCATTCATTTTAGTTTCTTATAGTTGAATGTTTGTATTATTAGTTTTAAATGAGATGGATATAGTTAATAGTGTATTTACATTAACCCTAAAATTACTATTGGGTTCAAGCCCAAAATTACAATATGGCTAAATGTGGTACGGTTATAACCGAAAAAACCGCCTTAATAAATCGAAAACCACAAAAACTGACACTGCAAAAACCGCATGGTTTCGATTTCTACTTTTATATAAACCACAAGTTCGGTTGTCATTCGGTTTTAGTCAAAAACCACACAATTCTCACCCCTATTTGATCCTTTGTGGTGTCGTTTTCTCCGTCCTTTAATCAGCACAACAGTGTGTTAGGGTGATGTCCCCGTGGCTTCGTACTTTTGGAAAGTAAGATATAACAATCAATCAAATAACAAATCAAACAATTAAAAAAAATAGGCTTTAATTTTTTTAACATATTTTCATTTCCAAACACCCTATATATATACTTATAATTATCATTTTTTTCACACAGAATTCTCACACAATGTTAAGGTATAACATCCATATCAATGTAACTTACATATTTTTAATTAATGTAGTTTTTATTATTAATAACGTACCATTTTTTAATTAATATAAATTTTGTTATTAATGTAAAGTACCATTTTTTTAATTAATGAAATTTTTATATTAAATGTAACGTATCATTTTTTAATTAATGTAATTTATATTATTAACGTAACACGCTTTTTCTTATTACAATTGTGTTTTTAAAATATAAATGTAATTGTATTAATAGTTAAGAAATGAAGTGACACTAAAAAGTTCAGTTATTCGGTCATTATAGGCAATGTTCAGTTTTTTTTTAGTTATTCAGTCTTTGTGCTAATGTGGCGCTGAGGTGACAATCAATCATTTAATTATAGGTTGTATCATAATGAGTGATATAAGCGGTAATAGTAATTTAACAATAGTAATTTAACAATGGTCAATAAGTTAAAAGAAATTGATTTAAAGATTTTAATACGGTATAATAGTAATAAGAACAATATTCGATATTTGGTTTAGGAGTATGGAGTTCAAATCTAGTAATGAAACCCTAAAATGATAGTTTTTTATAATCTATGTATAGAAGTGCGTTTAAGATTGATTCAAATTCTCATTCTACCCCACAATCAATCCGACATTTATAGTAATTTTTCATGCGAATCAAATGCACACTTAATCATTATTCATTATTTATTCAAACAAACTTTAGAATTGCTCTCTTGTACGCCTTTTTGTATGTCATAGTAGTGGACTTCGAATCAAAATCCAAAACGTCATCATCTTTCATCAATCCAAGTCCTCTAGTAGTCTACTAACTTGCCAGCCACAACCCGTCTGGCAACACTTCTGATGATCTTGAATACAATTTAAAGAATGAAATTATCTTCCTCTATCTTCTTGTGTTTGAAATTTTCTTGTCACTTTTCAACTAATGTAAGAATGTTAGAATGTTAGAATTGAAGCAACGTAAGCAAAAGCGAGTACAAAAAGCACTAACGTGATCAAGATAGGGTAGTTAAAGCCTAATAAAGGAATTATTCAATCTTTCTTTTTACTTTTTAATTTCAATACGTTGTTAATCATACGTTGTTAAGTTGTCCATGTGATTGCAAATCACAACGTCCTCACCAATATCAAGTGTCATGGTATCTATGAATTCTATTATAGCTCGCGAGTCTCGTCCATTTTTGCTCAACTTGCCACTTCGTTGAACTTTTCTAAAAGAGAAATTAAATGGAAAAGGGTTGAGCTTTACTAACTATTTGTGATAAAAGATTGATACTCGACGATTCAAATTAATCCACAATTAGCTGCCTATCCATAACGTGAGAATATACATTAACTTTACTAACTATATTAGTTTTCGGCTACCAACTTTCATCACCATCCTCTTCTGTTTCTACATCCTCACACCATACTTCTTCCAAAAGTCAAGTATAAAATAAAATGCATTGAATTTTTCAGTCATTAAATCAATGATAAGTGCCACCTCACCTTTCGTTTCAAGAAACCAAAGATCAC
Organism: Logfia minima; assembly: GCA_963921325.1. Taxonomy (NCBI): domain Eukaryota; kingdom Viridiplantae; phylum Streptophyta; class Magnoliopsida; order Asterales; family Asteraceae; genus Logfia; species Logfia minima. The sequence continues at coordinate 31,891,054 of OY992769.1, forward strand.
GGGCTTGATATCAAATATATATGGCAGTTAGTATACATAGATCCCCACGAGTTACATTAATTAATACATTGTATTTTATATTTGATTATTGCACATAATATAGACGTGGAACATCATTTTCATTATACGCAAAATGCAAATGGGATTTAAATAATGTTTGTAGTCACATGATTCTTGCATACAAATGAGATATTTGCTGTCCTCGTGTAAAATGATCGAGTCTCATGGTTGAATCTATTCATAACAACTTCAGAAGAAAGGATAAATTTAAAGCTCAAATAATAAACATTATTTAGATGTGACAAAAGAAATAAGTCATACACTTAAACCAAGTAACATGTAAATAAAAGCAAATAATACTCTTTTAATAGGAATTCAAATAAGTTGGGTGGGGTTGGCCACCAACAATTTTGTTTTGTTTTGTTTACTCCTTTGTTTATAAATATTTAATTAATATATAGATTTAGCCACGAGGAATAGTTGCATTTTAAGGTCAGACAATTTTAGTCGTTAGTTTTTGTGATCTACGATTCAGATTTGCTGCATTAGATTGAATATTTTATTTTACCTCAAATATATTTATAATACATATAAAATGCAGTGTTCTTATAATATAGTATTGCCATCATGTCCCTTTGATCTCACACATTGATGTATATACAAATAAATAAATATCTTAAAATATTAAGTGCTCCGAAATATTCGATTCTTAACATGCATCATTTTAACTAACATTTTGAAACTATAAATAATTCAATGTATACACCAAAAGCAATATTACACTAAATTAGTATAAAAATTTAGTGTAATTTTCTTTCAACCAAAACATTAAAATGATATAAATATTTGATACAACATTATTCATAACTTCATTTTACAACAAATTTGATATAATATTATTCACCACACCAATTTTTTTAATACACTTATTATACAATAACTACAATGAAAAGTAAAACTAAGTATAAAAACTATTTTATTCAAACAAGCTAATTGAGATCTTTAGAATTCGTACCATATTGAATACAGTTTAGTTGTTTTTATTATTTATTTTTAATTTGTATCGATAATTATTTGAATTATTTAGCTAATATTAATCTGGTGTGAATAAATTATCTGAAACAATTTTAATATGAAAATATATTTCAATAGACTTGATATAAATATTTGGTGCGACTATATACATCGGAGATGTGCTTTAAAACCCAACCGATCTCCTCTTTAATGATTTTATTATCTTTTTATTTAGTGGTCAAGTTATCATTATCGAATAATTGCGCACACTCTTTTTAGAATGGGAGGTTATATTAACACGTACGATAACTTTTACTTTGTATATCAAAATCTTAAATAAGTTTCTATTAAAAACAATGTGTAAATATCATTGCTCTTTTGAAACATTTCCAATATTTAATTGTTTATCAACAAGCCGTGACATTTTAGTATATTTATTTAGTTCTAAAGTACAATCGAAGTAATTGTAGCGCAAATTGTTCTAAGCTCGAGTTTTGGTGGTTAAGTTATTGTTAGCAGCATGTGCATACTACATCTTGCAAGAGCGAAATAATCGTCTTTCAAGAAAGGTACAAGATCGGTGGACCAAGATGTCATCTTTGCAACAGTCCGGTTGAAGCTATTCTCGATCAAGTTTAAACAGCCGGTCCAAGTGGCTCGGATGCAGGAAGTGTGGGATATACCAAGACTTAATACGTGATGTATCAGTTATTTTGGTTTTTATGTGGCTTTTGAGTTAGTTCTTATGTGGCCCTTAGTTGCCTAACTGCTCGTGTTAAGATCGTTGTTAAGACATGCCTTGACTCGACTTGATTCGATTTTATTGACGTATCTGATTGTGTTTTTAATAATATTTGCCGGGTATTAACCCATCACTAAAAAAAAAACGTACAATCGATATCTATAACACTGACATCGTGTCCTAAATCTTTCTAAAGTTGATAGGTTATTTCAGATATTATTTTACTATTTTTGTTTAAAAGAAATTTCCAAGTAGTATAAGGGATTATTTTAATTAAACTTAAATAACAGATAAAACAAAAATTATATGACAATGAAATAAATGGAAAGAACCATTTGCATAACATGCAAAATCAAGGGTCCTAATTTCACCGCTGACTTCAACACATAAAGACAAACGAACGGTTCACAATAATATATCTGATTTCATAACTTGTACTTTCTGCATACACACTTGTACCATAATAAATACGTAGTAATACTAATACTCCAACTTAAATTTTGCATTTTATACAATTAGAAAATGAAATTGCTACATATCCATAAACTAGGAAAAAAAGAATAAAAAGAAAAACACAAATATTTATAAAATTATAAAGTTACCAGATTACCCTTACCGCTACAACACCAAAACACCAACATCAACAAGTTTGGGAACTAGTTGACCACTCAAATGAAGTCCGACCAAACTCTCCAACCCACCAACACGTTCACCGCCGATAAACACCGCCGGCGCCACCGTCTCTCCACCATCCTGCGACGCCGATAACGCTCCGATCTCATCCTCTTCCAATTCAATAACAGTAGGATGAACACCAAGCGATGCAAACAACCGTTTCATGACGTGGCACATACAACAAGCTGACCTACTGAATATAATCACCGGATTTTCAGTAATTAATCGTTGAATCCTCATTTCAGTTGATTCAGATATATCAATTGCAAGAGGCGAGTTAGTTGTTGGAGTTAATTCGAGACGAACACCGCCGTCGGATCGGAGATTACGGTAGCCGTGAACGCCTTGCATATCGATTGATATACGGCGGCGATGTGTAGAGATAGATGGGGTGTACGTATATATTGATGGTGTTTGTGGTTTTTGTGGTGAAGGAAGAGAGAGTTATAAATGGGGATTTTGGGGGTGGTGATTCACTACATCATAAAAGTAAACGTATTATTACGTAGACTCTACGCTTTTCTTACTTTTATTTGGGGCGTGTGGTTAACACGCGCTTGTCATATACGTATGCTACAAAATGATGTGTTTTTTAATAATTATGATTATGATTATGATGTATTTAAGTAACATTTTACTTCCAATTATTTTTGCTAAAAGGTTGCTGGTTTGACACATGGTCACATTTATAGAGTAGACTCTTTTGAAATACATTTATTGAAAAATATTTTATGTAAATGGTTGAAAACAAAGATATGTTTGGTAATGTGTAAATAAAAATCATGAAATGGTGATTATATTTGATATTTGATTGAAAACTTTTAAATATATAAAAGTATATTAATTTTTAACTTATTGATGTTAAGAGTTTTAATCTTTTTTTTTTTTTCCTTTTTTGTTTCTTTTGATGATAAATTTTATTTTTGTGATAGAAAATAAGAGTGTTCAAATGCTAAATGAGATTTTATATATTAATATATATATATATATGTGTGTGTGTGAGTATTTTGGTGCATTGAACGTGTTGATTCTTTTTATTGCTTTTTTGCTAACGTCGCATGCGTTTTAACTGAAATATATGATCTATTAAGTTGAAGCCTAAAATTTGGTATGTGTGTTGGATTAAACAACTAATTTATAACGAACACATTGTATGAAATAGTCTCAAACAATATAAAAATGATAATCATTTTACAATGAATGATTAAGAATTATACAACTTTCTATATCTTTGTATAGTTAGCATTTTTAAACTATCATTAATAATATATTGTTGAAATAACCATATTTCCAAAAATTGTACTTATCAAAAAGCATTTAATACATAATGTCCAACTTAATTAACTAATGATACCATATATATATAGTATAGTATTATTGATAAGAAAAACTAAATAACAATTACCATTTTCTGAAACACATTGGGCCATTGGTAAGAGGATGATGTCATGGGAGTTTGGCATAGAGTGTGGAAGGCGAGATAACGAAGGGCGCGTGAGGACCGTTAATAATAAGAGGAGTAGGGTCAGAAATAGCGGAGTTTTGCCGGGTAAATATTTGACGTTAAAACCTAGCACATGGGTAATGGTGGGACCCTATCATTAATGGCATCTGACGTCATCTTGACTTCCAACGTGGAAACGCCAGCAAAAGTAATATCATAGCTTACGTCACGCCCACAGCTGAAAGCAAAACCAACAGCACTCTCTCTATGTATCCCTGATTTACTTTTGGGTTTCCCTTTACACACTCCTAAATTCTATCATCGCCGGCATAACCATAAAGAATATCATTAAAAAAGCGTGAGCCGTTATTAAAACATTATAAAGTTGATGATTCCCACCAAGAATTTGATCGCCGGGTCAGTTCCCCTCGCCGGCAAGCACCTAGCCGAGTCCCAAAAAACCTTATGTGACCTCACTCCCTTAGTCAAATCAGTCAATCATACTTTCAACTAATCATCTTTTTGTTTATTTCTTACTTCTTTTTTAAATAATTATTTACACAAACCATCTATTTTTCTAAAAAAAACTTCAAATGATTCCGTTTTAGTCAAATCAATCAATTCATGTTTTTCATTAATTTATTTTTTATTTTTTTCTTATATTTTTATATAATCACATTCACAAATTTTTATTTTTTATTATAGTTTTATTTCCATTTATATCAATATTTATTATTATATATTAATATTAAAAAACAAAAAATAAATATAAAAAGACAAAATTAATGATGCATAGGGTTTTTTAGGAATTTTTGGGGGTTTGTATAAAAAAAACCCTTTATTTTTACTTGTTTAAAATAAATAAATAAAACATATTTAAATCATTATTTTTATTTTCTAAAACGTGTTTTATAGTCATTATTAAAATAAAAAAAACTAAACAATATGGACTTTGATTCCAAAAAGATGTAACATAACTTTGAACTTATAATTGTGTGAGAACTATTATGACATCTCTTTATTATATACGGAGCATAATTAATTATATTATAAATTATATAACATAAAATGCTATTATATGTTAAAAAATTGTATGTATATCAAAAAATAATTAGTAATTGAGTTAAAAAGACGAAAAATAATGGTGGAACTGACGTAAGTAGTTAATTAGTGGCCCCCACTGGCACGTGGCACTTTCTTTATCCCTCCCTCGGTCATGGAGATTTTGGACTGGTGGGTCTTGTAAAGCATAACGTACACTAACTCATGATGCACCATTACTTACCATATCATTTTCAATATTTTTTAATTATTTTTTTATTTGCCAAAACCTCAAGAATAATGCTCCCTATGTTATCATACACTCGAATATATATGTTCATTAATTTGTAGTTATATGCAAATATAACTTTCTTAAGTCGATAAAAATATTATACCTCTATTACGTGTATATAGAAAATGATTAATAAACATATTAATTATTATTTTAGTTTTAAAATATATTCGCAAAATGACGATTTTTTAATTTTTATTATCGAACTCTATAAATATTTATTTCAATTCGGCACACAATTTCTTCACTTATACTCACAAAATTATCAAATATTTTCGTATTCTACTAAAATGTTTTCATACGATCATGTTCTTACATCCTATTCAGAAGACGAGAAACTTTTAGAGGAAAAAATACGTCAATACATCGAGGTTGTAACGTAACTTTTGTATTATTGTATAACTATTCGTTTATATAATTAAATGTAATTGGTTTTTATGAAAATAAAAGTTAATAAAAATAGTGGAATTCGAATTTTAGTCACGATCGATCGTGATTTGTCACAGCTTTTCAATCGAGGCCATTGAAGCTTCACATCGGCAGTATACGATATTTATGTCACAACTACAACGATCATATAAAAAACACTAAAATACAATTTTCAATCATATTTAATTTACAGTCTCCTTTGTTGGGGAATTTACTCGTAACTATTATAATAGAGATATACCTATTCTTTATTAGTTTATTTATTTTGGTGGGTCGGCTATAGGACCATGATGAATATAAACAAAACAAACGTATTTTAATATTTGCTTTCAATTAATTAATTATAATTGTATAGTTAAATAAGTGAAAGGCCTTTTGTTTTTCCAAATGAAGCTAAAAACGATGTGATGGAAGATGCCAATATGAGGGGAAGCCTTGAAACCACACCTCTTGTCAAATTTCCCTTTTGCTTTTTCCTTTTTCACCTTTGCCTTTTCCTCAATCATGACATCATCATCTTCCATTCTATTTTCCCAAAATCCTTAATGACTATTATATTCCCTATGTTAATGTTAACTTTGTCTCTTCACTTTGTGTACGCGACTTGATATATACATTAAGCACCTAATATATAAAATCACGTCAAGCATGGTTGTCAGCAGTGCCATCTTTAAGTTTTCGAAGATCGTGTGTGAAAACCGATCAAATGTTTAAAGAGACGTCGTATTTAGTATATCTTTTTATTGTGACTCGATCAACTATAATAATAATAGACTCGTTATGGATACATTTTCTATGTGTGTGTCAAATAAGAAAATGATACGAAAAAAAGGAGTGATACTCCCACTAATACCCTTATAATATAATCTTTGCTTTTAAGTGAGTACGTTTTTTAAATTTTTGTTATAGTCTGCGTCCAAAATTCAAATAATAATCTTGTTAATGAGAGGTTTAATTTCCCTCGACCTAAAAGAATATTCAGTGAACAATACATCAACCAATAATAATCGAAAAAACATGTGACAAAAAGAAAAGAAAAGAATGAATCGGTGATTCTAACCGAAATTCTGGGCCTAAAATAATATGTTTAAAACGTAGTGCATTAACCAATAACAAAAAATAGCCAGCAAAACTAGTAATCGTATTTCGGCTACCTAACTAATCGACTAACCTGATGAAAGCCATACTCCAACTTGAATATTTAACGTATATATTGATGCATACACATGAAAACTTTACATATATATATTCTGATAAAAGCGTCTAACCAATGATTCAACATATATGTGATATTTTTAAATAAAGATGAGAAGTAAATACGGTATTGTAAACCAAAATCGACAATAACATTATTTTGCCATTGTACGTTACCAAAACATGACAAATTTGGCATGAAGGCTTATAGTTCTAGAATCAAAAATCTGTTACTATTTTTAGTCCATTAGATCAAAGTTTATGTTCAATAATAATCAAATAATTACGGCACTCCGGTAGTAGTTAAATACAAAGAAAGTAAACAATTTTAGAGCTTATTACTTGTCAAAAATCCTACTTCATTCAAATTCCAAGCCCGTTGATATAAACTTTTTGTTGTAAAATTGAGTGAAGCACAATTATTTTTACTAACTTCGGACATATGATTTTATATTATATGTATATGTGATATATATAAATATTAGTTTCTGTATTTGCATTCTCCCATATAAAAGCTTCGCAACCAGGTAATACGTATCCAAATATGAGCTAATGTGAATAAGATATCAATTTACAAAGTAAAAAATTTTATGGGTATAGTTTGGTGTGTTTGAGTTTTGTTCCACATCGATGGGTAAACTAAACCTAGATCGATTAACCAAGCTATGAATAGAGATATCTATACTCTATTCTAATACACACAAAAAAACACAACTTTTCATTAAATGAGATACAAGTATTCTCCGATGAAATATTAGGCAGTGTTAGTCAAGTCTGGCAATACAAGCTGCCTCGACCGTTATACTTTGAAAAACAAACGACGAATCTGTTTTAAAGGAATTGTGTCAAACATGGGACTCGGTCTTCTTGAGATAAGTTTTCTCACTTATTTATTGTACTTATATATTTTAATTGTTTCTTATTCGTTTTATATCATTTGTAGATATCTTTTAATTTTTACTTATCTATTATTCCGGTTGTAGTAATTTCGTTGGAATTAATACACATGTTATACGGTTTATGATTCTTTACCTTTCATAATAATAATGAAATTTTATTCAACTAAGAGATATTTTTTCTACAATATTAAAAAAGACTTTTTATAAATAATACCCGAATTAATTTTGATTTAAACATTGCGAGTTTTGACGAACAAGTGATACAAACAAATTATGTATTTGGCTCTCCGTTTCTTCCTCTTTTTTCTTATTCTTTTTCGAAAAGGTGAGGGAGGATGCTGCTTTTATTGTATCTTTTGGTGCAATTGTGAAGTTGTAGATTTAAATTAGGCATAAACGCAATTTTGAATGTACATTTGAAGAGAGATCATGATGTTAGCATTGCGAGAAGAAATGAAAGGTGTGTAACCTTAAGAACTATAGCTTTTGACTCATTAAGATAGTTTTTGGATATGATATTCTTTTTTATTTAGGGTTGTAAGAAAGATCAAGGCTACAAATGGAATAAACTTTTGAAATCTACTGACTTTCTTATAAGCAATTTGCCAAAGTTTCACCTTTATGTATAAAAAACCTAGTCCTTGCTCATGTCTATGGTGAACAAACATATAGATCAACCACTAATCAACACCAAAAGCTTCAACAAAAAGTTTCATTAACTATATTCAACGGGCAAAGTAAAAAATAAGACCAAATAACCTCACAACAAAAAAACTCTCTATGATGCTACACCAATGAATATAAATCATATACACACAACCTTAACTAGACTTGTATCAAGATGATATAGATTCAAGAACCATGAACATAAACGAACTCGCACCCTAGTCTGTGAAATAATAACAACAATAACAATTAATAATAAAGGAAAAAAGCCTTTTATATTTTATGCATTGAACATATTTGTATATCTAGTACCTGAGCTTCTTGAATATCCGTAAATGCATCAAAGTTCAATCTCTAGCAACCAAAGCAACAACAAGACAACAAACTTCTATTTATTCATCTTTTTCTACCTACATTTTTTGACTACCCAAAACGAACAACTTAATAAGAACCATAACACATATCTAATACAATTAGATTGACTCATCGAACATATGGTAATGATAGTTTAAACTTCTTAGAAACCAGACCAATAATTATAAAGCCCCAGTATGTATTTGAAAGTTTTGTAAATAGTACATTTTTGTAGTGACACTTAATATTGCAGACTACCATAGTTTCACATGTATTGGTTTTTTGACATTCGGTGGTAGTGGTCGGTTTGTAGATCTTAATCTTTTTTACTTTTTAGTTGTTACAAAATTTTTATTTTCTGCACATGGATTATAAGTGGTCAGTTTGTGGGCTAATTGTGTATAATTTACTTTAGTTTCATATGCTTGGTTTTTAAGTAGTTGGACTTGTAGCTTGTGTTAAGAGAATGAAGCTCATGAGTTGAACATTTATGTGTACTAAACTGGATGTTGAGAAATGTGCTTGTAAAACATTATATATTGAATCGAGATTTGGAATGGAGTTTATCGGTTGCTCCTATAAGGATGATTCCTTTCAAGAGTGAGTATAAGAAATATAAGGGATTTTCTTTAAAACTTTAAAAAAGAAGCATACGACACTTTCACCTTTAAAATTGATCAAAACATCTAACCTATGTGGTTTTGAACCATTGTAGATGTAAGAGTCCGTAGCTTCAAATATAGGGTTAATAGTCTTAGTAGATCTAGATATTGATTATTCAATCTGCTCTGATACCAATTGTTGGTCCATTACTGTCACACCCCCAAGACGCGTGGCAGCGGAAGGTATGGGGTGTCATGGGGGCGGCGACCAAATCAAATATCACAACACAAGAGTTACAACAAACGACCTCTATATGAGACGTTTTCAAAAATCATTACATTACAAACTTAAAAGTGTTTACATAAAAGCTAGGAGTTCGCATCCGATTCGTAGAATTACATAATTGTTATTACAAAATACAGTAATGCAATCTAATTCCTTGGTTGTTTCAAAATATGCGACTCGAGCTATTGCTTCCAAAGCATCCTACTGCGGCTGGTCACCTGAGAATACATACTAAAAGAGTCAACATAAAGTTGGTGAGCTCATAGGTTTGAAAACAATTGATATTATATTATATGGAACGTGTGGAACACAAGATTTCCTGTTTGTATCATCCAACAATGATAGTAATGTATTACAAAAATGTAAAAGAGGTGTATATTGTTGCCATGAGCCCATAGTTCGAGCTTAACTGTGGTGTCGGGTCACAATCAAGTGCCACGATCGTGGTGCCTCCCAACGAGTGCCTAATCCAACACTCGTAAGAACAAATGATAATGCGTCCGTTTGACCAGTTAGTGCGACTAACCCGGACGGGGGGAGTCAATCCCAAATAGTACTATTCATTAACATTCACGCTATAACGATACTAACAAACTATGTGTGGGGGACTTTCAGGATTAGTTAAGTAACTCATGCAACCAATATATCGTGTTTTGTACTTGCGTTCACATAAAATAGCAGTTGTTAAAAGCAGTTGTATGTATTCTCACCCCTGAGTGGAAATAGTAGAAAAATGGGCTATGAAACTCATCTGAGATTAGTATGTTATTTAACAAATAACAGCAAGCAATTTGTGTTCCCAAGAGTAATCTTCTAACGCCCTAGACATATAAGATTGTGTAAGTAGATGTCTCAAAAGACCATCTATAGTGATTGTATAAGTGGAGGGTTAATGTCCACTTATAAGTTAGTAGTTCACTTAACTAGTATGTCCGTTCTTGTTTACTTTATTGAAAACGTGTACGACCCGTTGGTGAAAGTTTGTGAAAACATAATGTTGCTTAGTGTGGGAAGTGGGTGAAGCCCACGGAGGTCCGAGGGCAGCGCCCCTGGTGGCGGGGTCCAAGGGGCAAGGCCCCTGGCTGGGGTCGAGCTGACAGGTCAGCGCGAACAATTTTTATTTCAACTTATATTTCTTTTAGCAAAAATGTTTTGATTTTTGGTCATCAGCGACACAAGGCTTGTGTCGCTAATGTGGTGTTGGCGACACAATTTTAGTGTCGCAGAGGTGACAGTTCAAATGTTATAGCGACACAAGGGTTGTGTCGCAAATGTGACGGTTCGAATGATAGAGCGACACAAGGGTTGTGTCGCAAATGTGACGGCTCAATGCTATAGCGACACAAGGGTTGTGTCACAAAATGTGACGGTTCAATGCTATAGCGAAACAAGGGTTGTGTCGCAAAATGTGACGGTTCAATGCTATAGCGACACAAGGCTAGTGTCGCTAATGACTACTGGGCTTCTGCGACACAGGGTCAGAAACATATCAGTTTTGTAGATTTTGTTTCGTAATTCAAATGTTCGAGAAAAAATCCAAGAAAAATATATGTTGTTCCTTAGTATTTTTTGGTACTTAAAATAATTTTTGCATAATTTTTAGACAAGTTTAAGTATTTATTAAAATTGTAAGTTTCCACAGAGGACAAAAAGTGGCCAATCAGGAGACATGCAAGGAGATTGAGTTTCTGGGCAAAATGCGTGCACATTTGGGACAAAGTCATCTCTACCACTATTATTCTTAACACAATTTCTGAAGTTTTGGCGTTGGTTTCAAGTCGTTTGGACATGTAAATCTCGAGTTATGACTAAAACAATAAGGGACAAATTTCTGCCTTTTTACCCAGCCCGCCTACATGTTTTTGTAAAAATTATTTCAGGTATCAAACGAGCTCCAAAAATTATGATACTAGTGGAAAATGAAATATAACTTCTTAAACTTAATTTTAGCCTTTTGAATCGTTGATTTTGGTCAAGTTTTGAGGTAGATATCACCTCCCAAAGTTGGACAAATTTTCTGGCCGGATTGCATGCAAAGTTCTTGCATGTTTAAAGTTATGAAAAACGATTTTTATGTATTCTTTTGGACATATATTAGTTAAGTGAGCACTTTAACATGTTTATAGGTGAATTACAAGTATTATAAAAGAGTTATATGTTCTTACAAGATTGAAAACGGATTGAAATGGAGAGGAAGGTGAGGAAAGAGCTTGATTTCTTGACTTTTCTTTGAAATTATGGTGGCGGCTTGTGGTGGTGGAGTGGTGGTTGGTGGTGGTGATGAGGTGGTTGATGGTGGTGGAAAGATGGCAGATTTTAGAGAGAGAGAGAGAGAGAGAGAGAGAGTTGAGAGTGTAGAGAGAAGGAGGAGAGAATTGGAGTGGGTTGTGTGTGTGAAATGAGGTGTAGGGGAGGTGTTTTGTGGGGTGGGCTTGGGCTTATTTGGGGTGGGCTTCTTGGATCAGCCCAAGCCGAATTGGGCCTGGCCCAAAAGTGTTTCGGGCTCGTGACACGTTTTCTAGACTTCGTGTTTCGTTCCCCGTTCGTTTAAACGTTAATTTGCGGTTTAAAAAGTTGATAATTTACGTCGAGCTTTTGTATATACTTTTAAATTTGTGAATAATATTCGGGATAAGTAAGTATTCTTAAATTATTAAATTGAGATACAAAAGTATATTTCGGGTGTCAATCGGGTGTCGGGCTCGGTTTGCGCGTTTTTGTCGCGTTTGATACATTTTAAACAAAACGTCAAAGTTTTTCGTGTATTAGTATTTGAAATAATAATATAAGGTATATAACCACCATTTTAACTATAAATATGATTACGTTATCTATGGAAAGTTTTCACCAACGTCGTATAAATAGTCGGACCACGTCCGGTTGTTTCGCGTAATTACGAAAAATTACGAAGGTGTAATTCAAACAATTACGTAAGTGTACATACACATATATACAAATAGTTGCAAATAATCACAAGTACTTAGCCTAATACAGAACTAAATACACGAAATTTGAGTTCTAGTTTAAGGTAATCATTACCCTAAAGGGTCGGGTGTCACAATTACGTTTGTATTAACTAATTACTAACAACAAATATAATTGTAAAAGTGGGATTGAATACAATTTTTCTCAAGTTTAAAGTTTTATTGATTAAATCAAAGAGTAATTTACAATTGTCCACTATGGAAAAAGATAGGTAAAACTAGTCTACGTAAAAAACACTTGATGACAAATTTAACTACGATAAGTTACTCAGCTAAGGGACATTGAAGACTATCAGCGATTCAATACTTACTAAAAGTATTGGCACAATGCAAGTTGACTAACATGAGTGATTGCTCAAATCAAAGATCGTAGTTAATGCTATTTCGAACATTTAATACGGTTGTTGAGATGAGTATTTAAAGTTTGATAAATACTCGAATGAATACCTCAAACCCTAACACGTGTCTTGATTGTATTGGAGAAGGTTGAATGCAACTTCCAATTCTTTGGATGTGACATTACATCATAAGAATATCATTACTGTTGACTTTATTTTTAGGATCAGAAAAAGTAATTTACTTTTTATGTAAATGTAATATAAGCGGCTGTGCATATCTTTACACCAAATATATACAACCGTTATATACCTTTAGGTGTTAACCTGTACACTTGGTATTTTTCAAACCATTGTACTTGTTGGATAATAGCATGAACCGCTATTTAAACAGATGATAACACTAAATTCTATTTTCGCGTTGACTTCTCTCTCTTTGTCTCTAATCTTTAACTTAGAAAAATGTTTCCGAATAGTCTTTATTAGTTTCAACCTCTTGTAACTTGATTTTGATGTGAAGTTTCACATCAGAAAGTGATATGAACACACAATTATAGTAAGTTACAAAAGTGATCGTTGCTAACACATGCAATGAATAATAAACTAAAGTTTATTACATGAATATGTCGTTGCTATCATATGCAACGACACTTTAAACAACTTATGTTTTATTATCATGATAGCTAATAAATCAACAAAATGTGATTAATTCAAACAAATGGATTCTGACACAAACATGTTTTCCATATAATTTGCCGATTAAGGTTTAATGCTTTTCCAACTAGATTGTGTTTTGGTGTTTAACAAGGTGAAGGGTATGGGAGTTAGTTATGTATACTTTTGTACTCTCTCACTTTAATTATTATTTAAAGTAATTTTCAATTTTATCAATTAACGTAAGAAAATGAAAGGGTGAACTCAAACTTGTATATTTATTTATCACATATGTCATATCATAATGCAATGATTCAATGCAAAGGAAAACTGACTAATCATTGATTAACTATCTTTTTAGAGCACATAGAGTGATGATTTTAAAATGTACTATTCAGAACACTGTTAGTGAAAAAGTGTGGAGTATGAACAATGTTTTGAACTTTATTTTTGATTTATCTTTTTAGAAAATCTAAATAATTTAATCAATTACAATAAATAAAGAACTTATTAAATAAAAGAAATAAATTTATTAAAAATAAAAATAACTTATACAAGTCCTAAAAAAGTAAATTCATAATACTACAAGAATACAATCAAACGTCTCTCGAACTTGAATCCGATCCAAATCCAATATTCTCATTTTCCCTTTCTATTATGACTTTGTCTGGTCCCGAGAAGTGGTCCGTTGGCATAGCCAAAATTTGAAGCTGTGTTCAAGATCCTTTGAATGATAGTAGTTTTTCATGTCGGAACGGATGCCTTGAAAGGTATTAGTGATTGACTCGTCAAACGAAGCGCGAGACGAAGTAGCGAAACCGGATGGCGTCTTTTCTGATTTTGCTTTTGCCCATAAAAGTTTGAATTGATCATCACCGAATAGCGCTATATTCTGGTTTTTTCGTTAGCCTCCGGTTACTTGTCTAAATCCACTTTGTCCAAGTGCGACATTAAACTCTTCCAAATCCAGTTAGTTTTGGTTGTGATAGTCCAACCACAGGTTGTTTTTCTTTATTTTTTGACATATTTCTATGAGAGGTTGGTGCCGGTACCTCGTCTTCGACCAAATGCACGTCGGATTGTTGGGTGGTTTGTGATGCTTTCCATATTAAGAAAGTATTATATTGATGATGATATGTTTGGTGTTTGTTGGTATTGTGATTGATAATATGACATTTGTTGGTATTGGGTTTGAGGATGGTATGGAGTACCAAAATCAGGCATGCCGGTCGAAGAGTTTGAAGATGTTGGTTGTTGTAGAAACGGGTTCCATGTTAAGTGTACGATGTACGGGTTATTTGGATTGTTCAAAATTGTGAATAATAGAGTTTTTGAGTTTTTGAAGTGTGTTTGTTGATGAGAATAAGTGTTTTGATGTGTTTAAAATTGTGTTTGAAGTGTGGTATTTATACATTGTAAATAAATATATTTTTTAAAAAAATTAGGCATTGGAACATTTTTTATTTTTTTAACTTTCAAACGTTATTATAACCGATGAAAAAAAATATAATAAAAAGAAACTTCTTCTGCAAATAGTGTCCCGAGCGAGACGCCGCTCCTGAACGCTATCCAAAATACCATATGAAACGTCATTCTAAAGTGGCAAAACGCCGTCGGCAACATTTCCAACATAAAACATAAATGATAATTAGGCACTCCGTGTAATATTAGAGTCATCAAAAATAAAGCTCAATATCTAAAAAGCTATTGGGAGGAACGTGACAGGAGTTTCGGGTCACTTGCCACTAAAATGCTAGTACATTATTTGGCTCGTTACTTCCTTTTATCATATATAAGTAACAAAAGATATAAACTTATTCACTAATAAATTTATCTTTTCTATTTTAGTTCACCTTTAATTTTTTACTACTAACTATGACTAAAACTCAATGGTTATAGCATGTAGATTTTACCTTTTTACTAGCTTTTATCATTATTTAATATAGGGATTAATTAATAATAATTACACCCGATTTATTAATGAAGATATTGATTTTTATCTTTTTTTATTTTAGTTACACTTAGTTTTTTACTGTTAATCATGACAAAAGCTCAAGGTTTATAGTATATAGATATAGATATAGATTTTACATTTTTATCATCTTTTACCATTATTTAATATAGTGGTTAATTAATTATAATTATATTAAAACTCAAAATTTATTGTATCATAGATGTATTGTCGATACTTGTAATGAAAGGGATGCTAATGGAACTAGGACTCACGTTATTACTTATGTGGCAGAATGATGAAATGGTAAATATTTAAACCAATAATAGTTTAATAATAAGTGTAACAAAATATAAATATTGGCAGTGTCGTGTTTGTTTCTATTTTGTATTATTAGAGTGCAAGTGAGACCCTAGAGTAAGTTATATATATATATATATATATATTTTCTAGCATTAAATCAAATCTACCTTTCAAACCGGCATATCATTTGATTATATTTGCAACAAAAAATACAGTTTAGTTAAAAGGGTATTTTTCTTAGAACCATAACTTTAGGACTTTGATTAAACACATTCATTAAAATCGAATTAATTTAAATATATTAATATTAGAAAAGATTAAATAATGAGGAAAAACAAATCAAGGTGACCTACAAAAACAGGGGCCCATTTAGAATATGAGAAAGATGATGAGGTAAGAAGCAAAGGAATCTAATAATGAATCTTTTAAGCGCATTGAGGAAATAATAATGATGGTAAAGTGCAAACCAAAATGGATCCAAGTTCCTTAATGGGGTGGTTTGGTTTGGTTTGGTGCACAATCTGTCTTCACTTGGTCTACATCACCCCTTTTTTCTCCATTATTCCATGCTTTTTTCTTTTATTAAGAAAAAATAAATAAAAATAATCTAAAGTTTCTGTCTTTTGTAACGTACGATGTCATAAAACTTGTACATTGTTTATCATCTTAATTAATAGTGTTGGTTTGTTATCATATTAACTGTCATATAAAAAATTTCAACATAACAAATATGATTACTCAATGGTTCCCAAAGGTTAAATATTAACATTGTGTCAAATATTATAAACACAAAATGCATCTACATTTTAATCTTAATTTAATTTTAAATCCTTATAAAACATTTAATTATAAGATTTAATATTTAAAAATTAAATGATCAGAAATTACATTTATACCTCTTTTAATAATATATAAATATAAAAACTAAAAATCGAATCAATATATACTTAATTGTTTCTTTCAATTTATACGCTTCATAATTATATTTATTTAAAACATAAAATAAAAAATAATTAAAATAAAATTATCGTGATAACATAAAATATAAATAAAATAAAAATAAAAATTTATAATCATTATTATTAAAACGACTATTATTATTAATTATTTTTATTTTTTTATTTATAACTGTCATATTGCGCAAAATTTCGATTGTATTATATTATCTTTATAATCTAAATGCACGAATTTAAAAATGATTAATACCACTGAAACACAATAACATGATTATTAATTAATTTAGTTATATGTCAAATATTTGGTAAGATTCCCTCCAATGAATATTATGCTAAATACCAAAAGCACCTGAATTAAATAACCAAAATTATAACACCACGAGGAACCTGTGGTCATAGATGACTTCACCCTACGAAAAGTTAGTACTCCATGCTTAATAACCAAAATACTAAATTATCCCACTTCATTAATCAGTTAATATCAAATCAAATACTTACTGCCAATTGATTTTTATTATTTTAATAAACAAGTTATGTGCTAAAAGAATTTAAAAAACACACATAAACTTTACTACGGGATTCAAGTCTACTGTACTTGATTTGATAAAAGTATGTGCAATAGTTCTGCCTAGTTTAAACCACTTTTTAGAATTTGGGACCAAAAAAGGTATAAATACAATATGATTTGGCGACTAATATATCAAATACATTTGACGAATATTACTTGCAAAAGATCAACGTGATGTCACAACCAAAACCAAAAGTGTGCGTAAATCTATCGTTTTTTCTTTTCATATGCAACCAATAAATTATTACTTACATTTATTAAGTTACAAACTCTATACCCCTTACACTCTGTTCTCGAGTTTTGTAAAGAAAAAAAATGAGAGAAATGAAGAGGAAAGAAAAGACAGGAATTCAAATCTTTTCAATTTGGAAGGAAAGATAGGAAGGAGAATCAGTCAAAAATTATTCATTCATTTTTTTTTTCTTTCCTGAAAAACTAAGGAACACGATCCTTTCTTATTTTCCTTCCATTTACCTTCTCTTTTCTTTTAAATAAAACTCTAAAACAGAGCCTTAGACTAAAACAAACTCTATGCCCGTTAATATTGATTAAATTATAAACATCTATATTTATCCGAATATTTTGATGACAATCTCTTGTTAAAAAAAACTAAAAAAAATAATTAATAAATATAAGTTTCCACGGTAACGCATTTTTTTTTCCTGGAAACAAGACAAGTCTGATGGTAAATCACCATAAACTTAATGTGTCGTTGCAATACTACCAGATAAACACAAACAAACAATAATCGAAGAAAAAAGGCAATCTTGATTCCTACATAGTTCAGCTTCAAAATCTATGTTTTATTGGCTAACAAAATCTCATTCTTGTCGCTGTGCCACCTACTAAATAAGTCATCAAACTGTATCATTTGTATTCATTTTTTCTGTATAATCCTACCCTACTCTTCTATCCTACTTCTTATTCTCTTCTATAGAACAATATATCATCAAACATTGGGTGTGTTATATCCACTCCAATCCATAAACTTCTTCACTTCATCATACAAAACCAAAATGGCTGCAGCTCCTGTACTTCTAAACATATTTGAAAGAGCCCCACGATAGAACGACCCAAACCCCTCCGTTGAATAGATCTTTCTCCAGCAATCCAACGTGTTCCTATACATTGGCCGTTCTATTCCCGATTGCATCATCATTCGTCTTCTAACAGTATCCATTGGATATGAAAATAGTCCGGCTGATGTTGTCACACCTTGTGCTATAATCCAGCGTTTCCATAATGCAACTTCTGACGGAGCGTTTTTTGACATTTTTTCCTTAATTGTATCGAACCCACCGAAATAAAGTCCTCGGTGAACCACCATTCCTTGAAGAGATGCTGGGAGGCCTTTGTAGACCCCACGGAAACCTTCTTTGGCCCAGACTGTAGTAAGGAAGTGATGGATACCTTTAAATTGACGGGAATCTAATCTCCCGAGATCTGCAGCGAGTCGAGTATGTGCAATATCTAGAGGGTAGATGATAACTAATGTTGTGCATCCAGCTGCAGATCCGGCTATGAAGTTGGCAAACGGGCCTGATAAGAACGTCGACTGTTGAGAGTTGCCACTGCGCAAAATGCTTCTGTAAAGATCCTGCAGAACTTTAATTATTAGCCATTTCAATATACTTAAGAATGTGTGGGTTTATGCTTTATGGGTCCAACAAAATCGAAAAATTAACTTACAGGAAAACAGGTTAAATGGGTGAACAGGTAGAAAGTCACCCAAAGTGTATTTTCAAACCATAAACCCTCGGATAATTTTTGTTTGAAAATTAATTATTGTGGATATAATATAACTTTTGCAAACAAATTTGACTAACTAGCACTCATCAAAAATTAATGTTTGGACTAAAAGTGTTCTGTGCCAACCCAAGTGGTAAAAAAATTACCAATGTGAACCTGTTACACGACCTGCCAAACACACCCATTTAGCCGTTCGGAAACAATATAATACACATGAATGTTTAACAAGTACTCACTTTTGATATGGATGACACAAATAAGTAAATAGAAGCCCTTGTGCTCAAAAAGAGCAAGACAGAAAGATAGTAAGAAATAAAATCAACGTTTACTCCCATGTGTTTACCTCCAAAACTAGCAGGAATTAAAAAAAGTTATTGCAAGTAACTTAAGGGGGCGTCTGCACTTTGAATTCACATTTTAGAAAATTATCCAATTAGATTTTACAGTATATTATATACATTCTACTTGTAATAGAGCTGATTATCAGATACGGAATACTCAAAAACGCACAATCACTTTTAAACACAAATCAAGATTCAAGACACCTTAAAGGCAGTAAGATCAATGTCGACTCTTTATCGTGAACCCCAATTATCTTCATCCAATCTAACGAACCTAACATTCAAGCATGTCCATTATCTTCTATAATTTTACTCGTATGTAATTCTGCTTTAAAGACAGATCAATCAAGTTAGACCCAAGTTCCGACTTCATGCAATAGTTGAACCCAAAATGGTAACCAAGTTCACGCTGACATTTACTTGGTGACAGATCTTTAAGAAATAAATGCTATTCTGGTATTTATCATCAAAGCACATGGAAGGACGTCACATGTCCAATTATATCATTTATTTAGTTATTTATTTTCATTTAAGGTTTTGTTCATGATCATTCATTTGTGAAATCATCTACCAAACTAATTAATGTTTGGTGTTATCTTATTATCTGTTGTCTTGTCCACATATGTCAGCTACCTAACACACCGCTGGTTTGCCATATGTGTACAAATACCACATACAAACAGTAAATTAGTCCTATTATATCATTTATTTAGTTATTTATTTTCATTTATGGTTTTGTTCATGATCATTCATTTGTGAAATCATCTATCAAACTAATTAATGTTTGGTGTTATCTTATTATCTGTTGTCTTGTCCACATATGTCAGCTACCTAACAGACCGTTGGTTTGCCATATGTGTACAAATACCACATACAAACAGTAAATTAGTACATGATTTGCAGGGGCAGTCTCATCTGGTATGTTATTTGTATTCACATTAACTATATATGTGTCGTGAGGTTATAAGGATATAGTACACGTGTTTTAAATGTTACAAAAAATATTACCAAGCTATGTTATTTAATACAGAATCTGATAAAGAAATAAATATAAACTCAATTAGCAGCATCTGTTTTCAAACTCATATCCACACCCAGATATGAAAATGAAAACAGAAAAGGTAAACATATAAAAGTTCATATCCCCATAATCATGTTCTTACAGCACTAACTAGTCGATCAGCTAAAACAGAAAGTGCTAATTTTTCTTTCAGGATGCCCAACTAACTTCACCTCTAACATAATGATTATAATTTTATATTTCATGATCCTGCGTAGTCATTAAACAGTAGTGTCTAAAAGTAATTGCCAGCGACCCTCACCACTTTGATTTAGCAAGTACTTGTTGAATAAAATATACTCAGAAAATAAATCTTTACAATCTCTTCCGAGCAAATTCATTGGTGGTATAATGATAATACCAATTAGGAAGAAACTTTATCAAAATCATATTAGCATCAATTTTGTAGAAATCATATGTTTGCTAAGTCTAAGATAATCACAATATACATTTTAATTAACCATTTTTGCTTCCATTTAGTTCTAGATTAGGTGATTGTCACTCAGCACCTTGGTCTGCTTAACACTTTCTTAAAACACTCTATTTTCAACTATTCTACAGATTCCACCACTACTGAAAATTCCCCTTGAAGACTATGTTGGGACAAGTATTACACATAATTAAAGAAGGCCTTCAAAGTTTTAATAATCATCTCCCTCATGAATGATATATTTATCTCACTTGCATATTCTTAAAATTATAAACTTGTCAATCAATAAAGATCAATCAAAGAGGCAAGTCGATAAATCTTCCCAAAGTAAGTGTTCACCAATAACATGAGAAACTCCGTATCACAACAAAAACAAAAAGAATCTATAGCAAGTGAGTCCACACGAAAACTTGCAAACTAGCATCTCTTTCTCAGGAAAATATTAATAACGCACTTCCACACGAAGACTTGCAAACTAGAATCTCCATGTAAGGCAGCTTCATAAGTATCTTAATTCTTATATTCACAACATCATTCTTTCAGAACCTAAACTAGATTCTTACAAAAGGTTTGTCACCACAAATTGATTTTCATCTTGGTTTTGTGATCATCTACCATACTTATTAAAACATGCCATTTCGGCTAGCTTTCATATACCAAAACATCAACCAAGATATGAATCCGAAAATAAAAAATGCCCACTCCCACATACACATCAGCTCATATATTTATCAATATTTTACATCTATATCGTAACACAACAACCCCTGCCTATAAGAACACACAACTTCATTGAACTACTTGCCTATTACTAGTTCTTAGTAGCAAAATCAGTTTACAAAAATTAAATTTACAGTTGAAAAATCAAATTTTGAGCACAACCCAAATGCCATAAATGAAAACAGATACAATAAGAAAACAAGAATCCAAAAGGGGAAAATCTACAGCTCTATACAAATATATAACTACAATTAGTTCTTGATATGAAAATGGGTTTTCAAATTTATACTTAGAGCAGAAAAGGTCAAATTTTGAGCACAATCCCTATGCAAGAAATGAATATAGATACAAAAAAGAAGAAGAGAGAGAACTTTACAGGAAAGGGAGTGGGATACCTTCAATGAAAAATTGAGGGCAACAGAAGGATAATAACGAAGAACACTACTTCCATTACCTCTCCAAAGAGATAAAAGACCTTCATGTTTAACTGTATGAAGAATGCAATCAATCATACCATTAAACCTTCTATGTTTACCTCCAACAATTGCTATATTACTTTCTTGTGTTTGTAATAAAAGTTTTGTTCTTTCAATTGGGGCTACAACTGTATGCACCATTCCACCCATTAATGCCCCTGCCATCAGATCTCGCGGAAAATTTGACTCCATTATTTTCAACATTCCTGATTTCTTGCTTTTCGATGATCCATTTTTGTTGTTATTATTATTATTATTATTTATATTTATTATTATTCCCTCTTCTTCTTCCCCATTTTCTGCCACCATATCCACACAAGAATGAAGACCTGATTGGCGGGTTAATTGAATTGGATATATATGAGATTTTATTATTTGGGTCGAATCTGATCCGGGTTTCAAATGAAAGAAGTATGATTCGATTATTAGGGAATTGTCGAGTATAAGGATGGTCTTAATTTCATTTTTGGGTGAAGCCTATGACTCATCTTCGCTTTTACCATTCATACCCACTTTTTCGAGTTATCCATATTATTTTCTTTTTACAAATACGTACTCATAACTTATGAGTATATGTTTATGGTGTGAGATAAGAGGACATTTTAAGGAGAATAGATGATTAACAATTTGATATGCGATTAAAAGTTTAGATTTGTAATATTATATTTTATTTAAAATATAATATTATTAAGATGCATTGAATTCGAATTGTTAATCAAATAAATCAATAGTTATGATCTTTTATTTTATTTTTATCTAAATGCGACTGTTCTATAATTTTACCGTAAATTTATTAAAGGGTTTATAAATGACTAGTTGACATTAATCAAGATGCTAAAAAGGAAAAAAGTGGTACATGAACTTTAGGGCAACCTTTTGAAAGTTGAAAATTCTAAAACTTAAATTGAGGTGTGTTTAATTCAATTAAATTAAGCTTACAGGTTATTCATAATGTGTTTTTTTTCTTTTAGATATAAATATAAATTAGGTTCGATCCTTAATGTTGCCTTGTATTGAACTTGAGATACCTTCACTAGAAGAACTTTAGTGATTGTCGTTAAAGATTTAGTGGCGAATGTGTAATAGAAATGCTCATGATTTGGCCGAACCTATTTATTTGATCAGTTTATTCAGGTACATATTTCATAATTGGTCTAGTGATTTGAGTTTTTTCAAATTGTTGTATATGGTTTGATTTGCGATTTCAAAATTTAAACCGGCTATCTAAACCAAAATGAACCACATTATATTTTCTAATATAAAGTGTTAGGTATATGTTTAATTTAAAGATTGAGCATCTTTTAACAACAAAATTTCATATATGCTTCGTCTATAGTATGCAAAATGTTATGTTGCAAACTTAATATGAGTTTCTTAAGTTATGTAACTAATAAAATTAAAATTAAATATGATAAAGGAAAACTTCTAATTATGTAACAATCTATGAAAGTCATTATCAATTAATATTGTTAAGCACTTTTGACTAATATTAGATTATCTATTGTATCGTTAAAGAACTTGAAGTAACTTTATAAAAGTTGGACTATTACTCGTCTTTTGTAACTTAGAACGTTAGTTTAATGTTTTTTATTGAAAATTAAATACAACAGTAAAATTGATTCAGACTGTCAAATTGGCCGAACTAAACGGGTTTCAATTGTTTTGGTTAGTTTGGTTTAACACATAAATTTAGGTGATTTAGTTTGAGAAAACATCAAACCGTATTTACCGGTTTAGTTAAAATTTAATGTTCTAACCAGTCAAATTGAACCAAAAACATCTTTAATGTGTAACAATGTTGTGGAGGGTAGACAACGAAAAGGTAGAAGTGATTGTTATCCGGTAAATAGAAATTGGAAGATGCGGACTTTAGGGGTTATTTTGTCTTAGAAATATGATTTTGTAAAGTGAAAACGAGAGTAGTTGTTTGGAGTGCAATATCACAATCATGTGTAATTGTAACAAGTTCTATTGATATATTGTCGTGCGTATCTATTGCTATATTGCAACAAGTATAATAATATATTGGAATTTTCCCTCTAGTTTTGTGATATAGTAACGGACGATATTGCGATATCTAGCGTCATTTTATTAGGAAAGACAGGGGAAAAGATCACCATTTTTTATTTTAATTTTAATTTTCGTTAAAATTAAATTTTGATAGTTTGATCATAATAAAATAAAATTTTATGGATACAAAGTTCTTAAAGACCATGAAAGAAAAATCTTAAAAGATAGAATAATACATAATAAACAATCGAGATGGGTTTGGATTTTGGATAATTAGTAGATTTTTATAATGGGTTAAGAGTGTTATTATTGTGTTTTGGCATTTTATAAAAGCTTGTGTTTTAACTTAATCTTTTTAAATTGTTAGAAAAGCGTGAAAAATCAGTTATTTGATAAATCTTTCTTTGATTATTTATGTCTTAAAACACAATAATTACATAATATTTTCAAATACTATATAAGTGGAATTTACTATGGAGTTTATTTATGTGTTTAATTTTAATCTTTTAATCATTTTGTAGTTTAACTTTTAAAAACTTTTATTATATGAGGTAAACTTTCAAAACTCCTCTATTGTATGTTGACTTGTCTTTTCGGTTTTGACAAAAAAAGAAACTTTTCTTTTATAGAATGGTCAAGAAATGAAATATTACATACAAAGAGAGGCCTATAAAGTTTACTTATATAATATAAATTTTTAAAATTTAAAACATATAATAGTAAAAAGTTTCTCTAAAGTTGAGGAATGCTACACCTACTTAAATTTTACAAACAAAATTTCACAAAATGATATGGAAAGTGAACTTTACCAATCACATTAATTTTTTTTTTTCTCTCTTCATTTTATTGAAACAAGTCATTTCGTGGACAAAATTTTATAAACATTACATAAACCTATTATTTATCTAAAGTTAAACGCATCACGAAACAATAAACTTTTTAGTCAACTACTCGATTCTTTTCGTCAATCACTAAAGTGACGTGTGAATATTTGACATTTTAAAACCTTATTTCTCTTTACGAGCAATATATGATATTTAAATGTTATTTATATAAAAATAATTTTATATTAGAAGTTTTAGATTTAAAAAATAATTGAAGTTTTGAGAAGATAATACATTAATTAGTTATCACAATATTAAGTTGGAACATTAATTTATGAAATTGTTTTTTTATTTTATTTTAAATGCTTATAAAATATTTAGCTATAATATTTAATGTTTAAAAAGTGAAAGATAAAAAATTATATTTATACTCCTTTTCAATAATATATAAATATAGAAATTAAAAATCAAATCAATTTATACTTAATTATTTCCTCTAATTTATACATCTCACAATTATCTAATTAAAATATAATCATTATGATAATATATTATAATAATATAAAATATAAATAAAAATAAAATAAAAATTTACAACTCTTATCATTAAAACGACGCATTTCGCAATAATCCAACTAATTTTAATTAATTGGTTGCTAATTTTATTTAAGCGATTCTTACGATTCTCACGATTCTCACGTCTAATTAACCTTTTAAGGTATTCTAAATAAGAAGTTAGTTCTCAGAGGATCTAAATAAAAAGTACTCCGTAGTATAAAGGCCGTCTCTATTGGTAAACCTTTTTCATCTTCTTTGCAAGTACAACAATGGCGTCTTCAATCGCTAGGGTTATATTCCGTACAATTCTCGTCCTTTTGCTATTCTTCTTCCTCTTTTACGTCGGCCGTCCTCTCTACTGGAAAACTCCGCCACTATTCACGATATTCATCGTCACAAACAAACTGTCTCCGGCGGTACATATTTTTAATTTTATATACTGTTCACAAGTAAGATGAAGTAGTTTAATCTGTTTCTGTTTGATATATACAGGGTTTTCGGAAATTGTTTTGGAAGCACAAAAATCAGTCGGTTGGTATCATGATGAGTCAAATTCAGGTGTTAGCGAGAGCAAACAAACCGCTAGAAGGATGTAGTTCGATGATTCCCCAAGTTATGTAAAAATTAAGTCAGTATGATGTTTGTTTCGAATTTAATTTGATGCGTAGATGTCTTATGATTCCTCAACTTCTTTTTCTTTCATTAAGTCCTCTATGGACTATGTGAATATGGATGACGAATGAGTACTAATACTGAGCAACTTAATGCAGTAAGTAGACAAAGTGAATAGTTGTTAACTTTTTGTGCTAAGTAAATGATCTGAATGATAATAAATGACTATTTTTAGTCTTGTGATTCTTAATAAGTAAACTCCTTATTATTGTAAGCTGACTAATAGTTCAAATAGTTAACAAATGTTGATTAATATTTGTTTTAATTCGTGACTTCACTAAACTAACATATTACCTAAAAATCGAGAAGTCGGAGGAAGGAGAAAGACGTCGACCAATTTTGTTGCTCGAAGTAGGAACGGTAACTTTTTTTTTTTGTGTAGCGTACTAGCGTTTGCGTTTTTGAAGAGGAAAGAGCAAAGAGGTAAAGGTTGAAAAAAATGAACTAAATGGAGACAATGGATCTATTTAGGTGAGCTTAACAATTAAGTTCAAAGTAAACACCGCTAAATAGCTGACCGAATAATCTCTTCAGAACGGTCAGCTCATTAATACCTAAGTAAAGAGACCCTTGAGATTAGAGCCCTCTCACAACTTAAAAGAGAACCTAAAGAGAGTTATAACTTTGAGGTTCATAATCTTAGAAAAAAAGTTCACTCGTACGTCATGTTTAGAGGGATTATGACGGCTCATGGTTGAGCTTATAGTATTAATAAACTTCCATCTTTATATAAAAATAAATAAACTTTGATTTCTATATAAAAATAGATAAACTTGGATTTTTATAAAAAAAATAGTTTTTAGAAGCTTTTGAAATAAATGCTTTTTCATGTGGTTTTAAAAAAATAGAAGTTTTAATTTTTAGGTTTTTGCACAAAAAGTTTATAGCTTGAGCTCGAACTAGAAGAACTCAATCACATTCGAGTTGAATTATTTGATAAAAATTTGACTCGTTACTATCACCGGTTTAGATATATCTTTGAAAGAGTAAAACTATCGGCCTGTAGGACCAGCAAAGAAGATTTCAAACTCAACAAAATTTGACGATGATGTATCACAAAACATTAGATGTCAGTTTTCAATATATATTTTATAAGATCATATTCATAAGATTAAGATGGGCTAACCATGTAAAGTAAACATTCTCGTATACAAGTTTCGTATTATTTAATATATTTTTTAAAGACTTACTTACACTAAAGATGACTAAAATACGTTAGACAAGACAAGACATACCCACAATTGCCAAAAGCAACATTCCTAGCCAACATAAATCTTTGGTTTCATGACTTCATCACCTTAAAAATTAACACATCAGATATGCCGGCCATTTATACATGTCTTTATCTCCACACATCAAATATCTCATCTTCCATCTCCTTAAAATAACACAACTTATGCTACAATCTGAGTTCAAGTTATTCATCTACATTCCTTGAACAAGTAAACCGAAAATGAATGGTTGTAGCAGTGCACGGAGAAATATGGGTGCACCATTGTCGAACCGCCCAAAAAATAGAGATGAAGATCTTATCTTATTCCAAGAAATGCATAAGCGGGAATTTTTTTTTATTGTTAGCCTTCTTCAGCTCGTCTCCGATGAATTTGAATCCAACGGTATGACTTATATATCTTCATGTTTATATCGAGCCTAGTCTTGAGCACTAACTCACTAAGTGATTAGTTTTGAATATCATTATGACTTCAGGAAACTATCCATTGTACGGGATGGCAGCCGCAAAGAAAGGGCCAGGATTCCTTGGAGAAAGTCATGAGAAAAACGACTACGATTGGTAAGGCACCGTCATTGACTAACTTTGTATATATATATATATACATACATATATACATATGTTACAAATACTTTTAAGCAAAGTGAATGATGGTTTGGTTGTAATGAAGGTTGAAGACACCACCCGCAACACCTCTCTTCCCATCCCTTGAGATGGAAACGAAAAATTCTCATCACGAACTTGTGGTTCAACGTGAATTGCCCATCATCCAGCCGCTTTCACAGGTATCTATATGTAATATACCTTTGTGTGTTTATCCTTTTGTATGACAATTGTAACTGAAGGTGGCATTTTCGACCTAGTTATTTGTGAATGACTTGATTTAGGGCATCGTGTTATGTCTTGAAAAACAGAGGGTCGAAAGTCATCCAGAGTGCACTTTAACATATAAAAACGTTCAAAATCATTCTATTCGAAAAAATATATTATTATTAGTATAACTTTTAAAATAATATCTGACAAATCGACTATGTAGAAATGTTCAAGATTTTGGACAAAAAGTGTCTCTGGTCAACCGCTGTATCTTGTTGATAGTCATTTTGACCCATTACCCGATCTGCATTTTTTCACCTCAAATCATAACCCTGGGAATTGTTTTCTTGGCCCAACACCAACCTCGATCAGTTTGCAGGAAAACCAGAAGAAAAGGAAACAAAGCAAACAACAGTTGTAGCCAATTCAGGAAAGCCAAAACCGACTACCTCCTAGACCAAGGGTTCCCCCAAGATCGACAACCCCTAGTGCAAGGTCAAGCAGTTTGTTTGCTGATAATAAGAACATAAAAACCACTCCAATCCTATTGACGAGCAGTATCAACAAGACTAGTGTTACTGACCTCACTAACAAGACTAACACAACTTCACCTAAAAACCGTTGGGTGAAAGAGACACTCGTTTCAGTTCAAATGGTTCAAATCAATCGAAAAGCATTCAGAGAATGAATTCTTCATAAAGAACCACACAGAAAACTAGAGGGGTTTCGCCTCTTGTAACGTCCCGGATTACACAAATTCCTTGCTTTTCAGAGGAAACACCACCAAATCTAAGGACGGATCGATCCACTTCGGCCTCAAGAGGACGACCTGTTAACCCAAGTACTCAAATCGTGATTGTGGCTGCACCTCAGAAGCCTGATGTTTCCAGTGTGAGAGGGAGAAGGCAGTCGTTTTCACCGAGTGTTACAAGAGGTCGAAAAGTGGCACCTGCTAATGAAGAGAGTACAGATGTTGTGACTGCCCATAAGAATAGTAGTAGTAGAATGTTTCAAGGTGGAAATGGAGGTCAGTTTCTTGGAAGCAGAATGGTGGACAAGATGATGAATGCTAGAACATTAAACATTGAAGTGAAGAAACTCAACGGTTCGATCAATGAGGGATCTGGTTATGGAAGGGTCACGTCTAAGGGTTTGCTAGATACGGTATATATTTCCGTTCCCTTCATCATATACTTATACTTCAATGAGAGATCAAGAACTTGTTTACTACAGCTGATCTTAAATATGTAAAGCGGATCCAAATTATATATTTATGGGCAGACAGTAGCGAAATCATGTGAAGTGGTTCAAGATAAAATTTGATCAGAACATAAGATAGTAATTGATTATTGCTTAATTGTAGATTCTACCTTACGTACTTAAATCATCAAAGCAGGATCACTTGCTTACAGTAGATGCATCTCATAGATGAATCATCTACATCAGATTATTGATCTGTACACCGTATAGTTTCTTCAACTAAGTTAATTCGAGCTTTCTTCAAATTCCAAGCACTCAATTTGGAGATCACCACACTTTCAGTTCCATTATTAAATGCAAACAACCGGGCATTTTCTCCAACGGCTAATGTTGGGTAAACCCTTGCTGTAATGCAGGTCTTTCCTCCTCCTCCAAAACTCTCAACGATCGAGTGATCTATCTGTAAATATCCCAAAATTATCCACATTAGAATACAAATACGACACAAAGAAAAGAAACACCAAAAGAATTCGGTTAACCCACCAAGATTCTAAGTGAAATTTCATCTTGTTGAGGATCTATGTCAACAAACGCTCCAAAAGTCAATTTGTCAATCCCACTTTTGGTGGAAGATCTGGTATATGTTGATTTTGGACATGTTAGATTGCTAGTTGGTTAGCATTGACTATACTGTAGATAACCGAGTTAAAGAAAACAAACCGGCTTTGATCACTGCACATTAGCACAACGTGTCGTCCATTATTTTGGAAAATCCGAAAGAAGATTGCAGTTTGTTCAGTCAAGTCTTTAGAAGCAAAAGCTAACAACCCAAATGGTCCGAATTTTCCGTTTGTTGATGCATCCAAATCGCTGCAGATAATTCGTGGATCAGTCCAACTGTGGTCAAGTTCTTCGGCCTCTTCTAAATTAGTTAGATTGAATGAAACCTTCACATCAACCTTTTAAATAAACGATACACGCATGTTAGTTTAAAAGAAGCAGAAATGGAATTGACATAATGTTATGGACTGGACTTGTTGGATTACCTGAGAAGCTGTTATACCCATAACTTCATGTAATGATCCACCTTCAAGTTTCTTATTTTGAAAACTAACTTGATTTTCGTATAATGTTTCAATTTCCTCAATAGGCCATTGTATGAGCTGCTTCTGGTTTTGATCGAGCCAAAGACTCCTCGGAAACGACTGTATGTCATAAGTAAGTTCATGATTTCATAAAAAAGGAAAGGAGAAACTAAATCAAATGAAACTGTCATTACTTGAATTCCAGCCCACCCTTTAGCTATAGCATCATCTTCCGAATCAGACTCGTTCACCCAGGCCATCATAATCCTTCGGTTTTTCACAGGGTCAAAGAATGACTTTGAACCATAATACTTTCCGTAATCCAACCTCAAAGTACCAACCGTTAAGTCGCTTTGAGGAACATAGTGTTCATTCTCAGGGTTGTAATTCCCTATCATGTAGTAGTCTTTCGAATGGTCAAGTAATCCTACTTTCAACACATGCTTTAAGCGGTCACTTGGGTTTATGACAGATGTATCAACTCCACTCGTGCTATTAACCCAAACCGGAAAGAAATCAGGACATTCCCATATCCCAGTTCCTGCAACCTCATAAAGTGGCGAATCTGATCTATTCCAATTAATAAAGTCCTCAGATTGGTACAAAAACGCAATCCCCGTCTTATCTTTCTGACTTCCCACAATCATTCTCCATTTTCCGTCTTCTGCAAGCCAGGTAGTGGTTGGGTCTCTGAAGTCATCGGGTTGAATCCCATTGGGTAGGTTTATGATAGGATTGCCAGAGTACTTGACCCATTCTCTAAGATAGGGATCGGATAAGTCTTTTGGGACAGCTAAGTTTTGGACTTGACGGAATTCAGAGTCGATTCCTGTGTATAACATAACGGGCTTGTCTCCAGGGAGGATTGTGGCGGAACCAGACCAGCAACTGTTGATGTCGAAGGGTTCAGTGGGACTAAAGGCGAGGTCTAGAGGGATCCAGTTTATCATGTCATGTGATACAGAATGTGCCCAATGCATTTGATTACTAAAGAGTGGACCAGATGGGTTGTATTGATAGAAGATGTGGTATACTCCATTATAGTACATTGGTCCTGTATCCATTATATATATTGATTAACCATCAGCCAGAATCCAAGAATATATATGCAATCAAACGGCTCACAGGGTGACTCAATGATGGGATGTGTGTCAGGTTGGGTACTGGTATGTCCAGTGCCCGAAGCCCCGAACGCAGAATAGCAGGGCCCATGGCTTGAGAGGTAGCTGATACATTAGGCACCATGCCATAATGTGTGTCAAACAGTAAATGGATACATAACAAGACACTATTTTAAGCTATAGGTTTAGAATCTCTCTGAGGGTAGGTATACATACGCAGGGTGGTGTTCAAGAGAAAATGGCTCTTAGAGGATTCCGATGCTAACAGATGCACCATATTTTACATCAAATCATTTTTGAAATATGATCACACTTTTTTTGTGGGTCAAAGTTTAAAGAAGGTGCACAAGTATACGTGCCAACACTAAGATCTTCCCCACACTTCTCCCCATACTTTCCTTATCCATGTGTGTGTATTTTTTTAAATTCGGCTTCCTTAACTTTCAATTTTGACAATTTACATATTTTTTTATTTATAAATGAACTTTGACCGCTCATAACTTGCTATAGAAAATTCGAATTTCAAATTCGTAAAATTTACAGTCAATATAAAATATAATTAAACATTAACCCAAAATCAATTTTAAAAAAAGTAAAAAAAGGTCAACAACCGGTCCGACTGATCGACCGGTCCGGTCCGAAAACCGGTTTTTAAAGCATAACCTTTTCTAAGGTAGGTGTAGTTTCTTTACAAAAATACTAACAAAATAAAATAAAACAAAAAATAGAAGTATAATATATCAAAAAGTAGTTATAGTTACCATTAGGATCTGCAACCATTTAACCATCCACCAATCATCATAATGCACCATATTCATCGTCACATGCATATCAACGAAACAATTACCATTACCATATTAAGAACAAAGTCAAAGCCTAATTAAACAGTAAAATAAAATAAAAAGAAACTGACCGTTCATCCAGTTTTGGGGAGGCTGGAAGTGAAACGCCGTACGATGAGGCTGCTCCGATGACGTAACAGTATTTGATCGGACATAGTTAAAGATAAGCGCCAAAAATATTAGGAAGAAAATGGCACTTGTTTTCATCACTAGAACAACAAAATTAATGTTTGGTCATTTGGTACTTTTGATACCAATAATGTTGGATGATTATAATGAGGTTAGTATTTCCTTTTCTTGGTCCCACTTAGATGTCTTATTTTAATATGCAACATTTGCATATCTTTATTGTCACGCGTCGAGTGTACAATTAGTCTGTGATGACGTGATGATTCGAACGCCATAAAATTTTTTCGTACGCCACTAATTATGTTTTACATTGTTATATTATACAACATTATAAAAGTGATGTACAATAATTTTTGATAGTATACAATTGTACAAATCACTCCTGGCTTGTGATCGATAAAATTGATTATTCTATTTAATTATTTTAATCATGCACGCCAAATAAGACTAATCAGGATTATTAAAACAGTAGCCTTATTAAATTTTTAATGAGAATAATAATGAGGCAAATGACATGATTGTGAAAGTTTATCAAATAATTGGAAAATATTCATAATCAGTTCATGGAACTCATGTGAATCAGAATTCAGAAATTTAAGCACAAAATGGAGTCTTGATATCACCTTTCAAATCGTGTAAGCAGGCCCATTCCAAGAACCATCAGCATTTTGCTTTTCAGATGATTGATCTGTACATACTATAGAATCTTCAACTACGTTAATTCGAGCCTTCTTCAAACTCCAAGCACTCACTTCGGAGATCATCACACTTTCCGTTCCGTTGTTAATGGCATACAAATGGGCATCTTCTCCAATGGCCAATTTCGGGTAAACCCTGGCTGTAATGCAAGTCTTTCCCCCTCCTCCAAAGCTCTCAATGATTGAGTGATCTATCTGTATATATAGATTAGAGGTCAAATTTTTACTAGAGGTGATATCAAGCAATTTACTTATGATTGGGCCGATTTAGGCTGCATTTTATATTAACCGGGTCACATACTCATATCAACAAGTTTAGATAAGAAGGTAATGGGTCAAATTGCCCAAAGTTTTAAGTCATGCAAAGTCCATTTTTAACGTATCAATCTTATGTTCGAAGTGTTAGTGGGGATCAACCTGACCTGGACTACTTGACACTGACTAAAAAAAAACTCGTTTTGACCCATTAGTCAACCTGTCTGGAACACCGATCTGTCCACATCTAAGTTCAACACAAATAAAGGAACGACGAATAACAAAGTATACGCACCAAGGTTCTCAATGAAATATTATCTTGTTGAGGATCTATGTCCACAAATGCTCCATATGTGGTTTTATCGAGCCCATTTCTTGTTGAAGACCTGGGATATGTAGACATCGAGGGTATTAGTTGGTTGATATTGAATGTGTTTGAAGAAAATATGCTTACCGGCTTTGATCACTGCACATTAGCACAACATATTGTCCGTTACTCTTAAAAACCCTAAAGAAGATTGCAGTTTGTTCAGTCAAGTCGTTAGAAGCCAAAGCTAACAGCCCAAACGGTCCAAATTTTCCTTGTTTTGATGCATCCTTTTCGCTTCAGATAAGCTGTGGATCAACCCAAGTCTGATTTAGTTCTTCAGCCTCTTCTAAGTTAGTTAAGTTAAACGAAATCTTCACATCCGCCTATCAAACAAAAACTACCACATGGTTGTTCAAAAGAAGCAGAAATGGAAATTACTTAATATTAATAGGACTTTTAGGCTTACCTGTGAAGCACTTATGCCCTGAACTTCAAGTACTGTTCCACCTTCAAGCTTTCTATTCTTAAAAGTAACTTCATTTCTATATAACATTTCAATTTCCTCAATAGGCCATTGTATTAGCTGCTTCTGGCTTTGATCGAGCCAAAGACTCCTTGGAAACGACTGTATGTAATAAATGATTCATGATCTTATTATAGAAAAAGCAAAATGTGATAAAAATAAATGAAACTAGTCTTTCATTACTTGAATACCAAACCATCCATTATAGATTGCATCAGCTTCAGGATGAGACTCATTCACCCACGCCATCAAGATCCTTCGGTTCTTCACAGGGTCAAAAAATGACTTTGAAGCGTAGTACTTCCCATAATCATACCTTAAACTACTAAGCGTTAAGTCCTTTCCAGGAACGTAGTGTTCTTTCTTAAAATTGTAATCCCCAATCATGTAATAGTCTTTTCCAGTATCAAGCAATCCAACTTTAAGTACATGCTTTACACGGTCACTTGGATTTACGACAGATGTATCAACTCCATTCGTGCTATCAACCCAAACCGGAAAAAAATCAGGACATTCCCATACCCCAGTGCCTGCAACTTTATGAAGTGGCCTATTGGATTTAGTCCAATTAATAAAGTCCTCAGTTTGATACGATAATGCAATCCCAGCATTATCTTTCTCACTTCCCACAATCATTCTCCATTTCCCATCATCTGCAAGCCAAGTGGTGGTCGGATCTCTAAAGTCATCTTTGTGAATCCCTTCAGGCACGTTTATAATTGGATTCCCAGAGTACTTGACCCATTCTTCTAGATGTGGGTCAGATAAGTCCTTTGGGACAGCCAAGTTTTGGACTTGACGGAATTCAGAGTCGACGCCAATGTATAAGATAATAGGTTTGTGTCCCAGGAGGATTATGGTGGACCCTGAGTAGCAACCGTTGATGTCGTATGGTTCGGTTGGAGCAAGGGCGGGGTCTAGAGGGGTCCAGTTTATCATGTCATGTGATACAGAATGTGCCCATTGCATGTGTATATAACCAAAAAGGGGACCAAATGGGTTGTATTGATAGAAGTTGTGGTATACTCCATTGTAATACATTGGTCCTGAAAAAGAATTTGATATTCTCTAATGAACATGATGCATAGAATTTTGAAGTATTTATGTTCATTCTCTGCATATGTTAGTTTTCCGATTTAATGTTTAATCATTTAAAAGTTGCATAGTAAGAATATTATGTTAGTATTCAGATATTTTTTAGTAATATCAGTTGGCCAAGGCAAAAGAGAACAAAATAAATATAGGGATCAGATCAATTTAATCCTAAAGAAAAAGAAAAAGGTGAATATGTCATAAGTGCTTTCTAACACGGTATTTACAAAAAGAAAAGAGTCAAAGTGATTTAAAATAATATAAGAATTGGTTACAAATTACTGTAACAATGTAAGTTTACTTTAAATTGTCAATACATATAATTCTGTGCGAACATAGTGATTAGAAACCTTACCATTAGGATCTACGCCGTTCAACCATCCAACAATCAATCATGCCACCATGTTCATGTTGCAAAAACCATCACAATGTTTAGAACATGTAGCGTATGAAACCCATAGCAAAAGAAGAAGAAAGAATAGTTTAAAAAGAGTAAAAACTGACCGTTCATCCAGTTTTTGGGAGGCTGGAAGTGAAAAGCCGTCCTATAAGGCTGCTCAGACAACATAATAGAGTTGGATCGGACATAGTTGAATTGAAGAACGAGAGATACCACTAAGGAAATAACAGCTTTCCTCATCACTGTTAAATACTTGGAATTGCAAGATAATTAAGATTAATAGGATAGTTATTGATCATGAAGTTATGTGCCAGTTTAATAATGTCTAATAAGTCAAGATATTTTAATAATATAGTCTCCAATGTATCTGTTTAAGTTTATCATTATCACTAGTTATAAAGTTGACGAATTCAGCAGAAGAGCATATCCCACCAAAATGCAACATAATAAAGACATGTCACTAAATAATCTGTAACAACTTAAATTACCATATCTTATCATTTAGATGAACTGAGTGACAACAAACAGTTACTAGAGAGTGTCAACGGCGGACTTATACCCCGCTGAGTTAATAGAAAATTATAAAAGAGGGATTGTCTGTACTAAAAAGTATTTGGCTGTATGTTTATTTACATAATTAAATATGAACTCAAGATTTTATATTGCATAAAAAACACATAGTAATCATTTCATTACCTATTAATATACATTAGTTCTTTGACGATGAGCTTTAAACGTCATGATACTTTTGTCAAGATATCAAAAGTTGGTACAAATAATTGCATTGCCTTTTTGTATTCTTTCTGATGGATTGTTTTTCCAAAAGCCTAATATTATATATTGTTCATGATTTTTTATATCTTATTATATGCAGTGATGCACCCATATCTATCAATTTAATAGACGAAATGAACACAATGCTTGCTTAGAATAATAAGAGTACATCAAAGATCAGCAAATTCTAATACCTGTCTTATAAAGGGATAAATCAATTCGGGTCAGATCAGGTTGGCGGGTTCGTGATGATGGATTGGCTGGTTATTACCAAACCAAAACACAAATTGATTACATAAACGGGTTGAGAAATTCAATCGTAATCCGGACACGACCTGTGCAACCCTTTTAGTTAAATGGGTCAAACAGGTAGGCGTGTTAATGGGTTAGTTTTGGGTTACGGGTCGAATGGTCAACCTGTATAAATTTGGGTTTTTTTGGAAGTGCAACTAATTAAGAATTCATATCCAACAAAACATAAGTATTCAATAACCAAAGTACTAAACATCTTCGAGTTGGCGACCCGTTTAACCCCGAACATGAGCTGGTAAGTTAAACAGATTAGCAGGTTTCTGGTTTGTAGGCTGTGATCACTCCAAGCCACCCATTTATTTTGTGCTGGTTTCGCGTCCGGTTTTGGTGCGTTGCAAGAGCTAGCATTTCTACAATGGATTTAACCTTTCCATCTCACTTTCAGCATCTATGTTAAACCCTCCAATATGTTGCATAGACAATACGTTCATTATTTCCAACCGATTTAACAGCTGTGATGGTAACAAAAGACATTTCTCCTTTCATCAAAATTATTTGTACATTACTGTATTAATTAAAGTCTTGGTTCACTACTGACGCACAGTTCTTGCGTACTCCGATGTACAGGTCTTTAATTGTATTATTTTATGATACATACTAACAAAATAAAAACATCAAAGAATAATCGAAAAAACCTTATATTCAAATGATTCATATTCATAGAAATTAATATTTAACCAATCTAATACATAACATATATAAAGCACATGAAAAGAACTTAAGCACATGTTTTAAATCTTCAAATCTAAACACTGATCCTTTTAAAAGCAAATCTACTTACAACATGTTTATACATAACAAAGGTTTATAAGAATCCAAAAAATGAAAGAATACAGACGCAAATCACAATTCTACACAATCACAAACGCCACTGATGCATAGTAAGGACGAATCCGATTCACACAAGTCGAAACCTCAAATATGATGCACAGTAAAAACGCAATTGAAAAATAATACAAATGATTTACAGAGCTAATGAAGAGACGGAATCTCTTAGCTTCAAATATGATAGAACTATATCCACCCGATTCCAACGAACATAAAAGTCGTCATGGGCTAAAATCGTAGCCTTCTCTACTTCATTTGTGTAATTTAAAGGATAATGTTTTGTGTTCATATGTTAATATGTTAATGGTGGTGGAGGCAGAATCTAGGCAAATAGAGGAGGAGGTGGAGTGATTGTGGGGGCCTGGAAAAATTAGGGAAAGAGAATACGCTGCCCAACAACCTCATTGTTAGGAAAACTTTCGACAAAAGAAACTTTCATGGTCAACTTACTCCACTGAGCAATCATCATTACTGAAACGCATCACATCTACGTCAGTCTTTTAGCTTCATCAAACTTGATAGTTCTCCTCTAGAACTAAACATTGCATAAAAAAACCTCTCCAAAATAGCAACAAATTCGAGAATACGTATCTCTCTATTTAACGATTTAATCGTTCCTATGTTTTCTCACAGACCTGATCCACGTGTCCTGAACCCTTGATCTGAAAATCACAATGATCCAACGGTTAACGAACCCGCAAAAATTATGTTCTCACAGTTGCATAAAAACCCCATGAAATTTCTGCAACAATTTCAAAATCTCTAATCACAAATCCCAACGGGCAGATCGTAGAACAACATCTTATGAACAAAATTTCACAAAGATACGACGTTTAACGAATCCACACAGTCAGTCAATTCTCCTGACGCTACACAGAATATGACGAACCACACTTTGTTTTCTCTCCAATTGACTTTCTCCTACTTGTGATTTTTCTCCATAACCTTACTCGTTGAGATCGACGTTGTTCTGATACCAATTGTTGGAATCGTTCGACACTACAACAAATCACACAACCATGTATAAGTTAATTATTTAATGCACACGAAACAGAAAAGAATACACACACAACTTTTACACGGCAAACTTCTGAAGAGAGACTAAAAACCACGGGACAATGGGGCCACTTAAATTCAACTATATACGAACAATATTACTAGAATGATCGTTCCTCTCAACACACTTGAATATTATCATGTACCTCTCATCGCTCACACCTCTCTCAACGGTTGATTACAATAACGGAATCTGCTCCCGTCGTTATTGAATCACCGACACTGCCACATGGAACGGAGGGAGATGACTATAATAAGCTCTATCTTTTTCTCTCAACCTCCTCACCAAAATCTCTACATTAACTCCTATTTATATAGGCAACACAAAACTTCTCCATCAAATGACCTTATTTCCAAAGTTATCTTTATCTTCAAAATCACCTAATTTAGAAAATAAGAATGATACTGCAACACATCTCTCTTGAATACATTTATATGGTATTCTGATTCTGATTAAATTAGTTATCTTTCTTGTACCTTACTATATTTTTACTCCTTCCATTCCAAATTTATTGTCAACACACCAAAAAACACGCAGTTTAAAAAACATAATTATTACGATTTACTTTTTGGTGATATGACATTTTTACCCGTATTTTTTATACACCTTTTTATGGCATATACATACATCAAGGGTAATCAAGTAAATTCAATTAATTATACCACTTATTTATAGAAGTGAACAATTAAATTGAGACAAATGAAAAAAAGAAACGCATACTATAATTTTGAAATGGAGGAAGTATTTGTTAAATAATGATTATTTTCTTTTACCCACCCGAACACGACCTGATTACATAGAGCAGGTTGAGAATTCAGCCCTAACCTAGACACGACCTGTGTAACCCGTTTTGTTAAATGGGTCAAACAGGTAGGTGGGTTGATGAGTTAGTTTCGGGTTGGCCGGTCAAATGGGCAACCCGTATAAATCTATGTTTGTTTTGGAACTGCACGCACTTAAAATTTCATATCCAACAAAACGTTAGTCTTCAATAACTGAAGTACCAAACATGTACAAAACTATTTCGAGTTGGCAGTCGACCCGTTTAACCCCGAACACGAGCTGATAAGTTAAACGGATGGTAGGTTTCTGGCTGACAGTGATCACCGTAACCCTGACCCATGTATTTGGTGTCGCTTTCACCCCTAGGTAAATTCAAAGCGACGCAGTTTTTTTTATTATAGCAGCCCGCTTTAACTTTTAAATCTAATCGTAATGAAAGGATGTAGTTAGCATTATTGTGAAGGTATCATCATATAATTGGCAAATATTCATCACAAGTCTCACCTTTATGGGTAATCGAATATGGAAACTTATTCTACTGAAACAACCTCAACAACAAAAAATGCAGTCTTGGTATCATTTTTAAGTACTTAAATCATGTAACCATTCTAACTTGCTTTTAATATAACAAATCAACTCCCTGAATACATCTGATAGATGAACCATCTTCTTCAGATTATTGATCTGTACAGCTTATCGTTTCTTCAACGTTAATCCGAGCTTTCTTCACACTCCAAGCACTCAACTCAGAGATCACCACACTTTCTGTTCCATTGTTAAATGCATACAACCGAGCTTCTTCTCCAATGGCCAATGTCGGGTAAACCCTGGCTGTAATGCAAGTCTTTCCTCCTCCCCCGAAGCTTTCAACAATTGAGTGATCAATCTGCAAGGATCCCAGAATGAACTACGTCAGAGGTCAAGTTTAACTAGAGGTGGCAATTTTGATTGCTTATTTTAGTGTCGATTTCGGTTGTATCTTATATCAAGAGGGAAAATCAAACAATTAAGCTAAAATGATAACCGGCCAAATGGGTTGAACCGAAAGTGGCCAAAGTTTATTTTTTATGCATACAACCTCCTTAATCAGTCTTATTCAAAGAGTTAAATTAACCCCTTAGTCATTTATAATCCTTTAAAAGTGGAAAAAAACAGTTTGTGGGTCAACCTGGCCTGCTTTGACCCATACTATAAAATAAATTTCAAGCCAAACCAGTTTTGACCCATTAGCCAACCAGCCCGTCTGGCTACCTCTATTGATAAATATAAACAAAAAAAGAACAAAAGAACGGAGGAACTAGTGTTACGCACCAAGGTTCTGAGTGAAATCTCATCTTGTTGAGGATCTATGTCAACATATGCTCCGTATGTGGTTTTATCGAGCCCATTCCTTGTTGATGACCTGAAATTAGATCTTGGACTTGTTAGTTGGTTAACATTTGAATATGTTTGAGATAATTTATTTAATGAAAACCAACCTGCTTTGATCACTGCACATCAGCACAACGTATCGTCCAAAATTTTTAT
This sequence comes from Logfia minima, assembly GCA_963921325.1. NCBI lineage: Eukaryota > Viridiplantae > Streptophyta > Magnoliopsida > Asterales > Asteraceae > Logfia > Logfia minima. The sequence goes on from OY992769.1 coordinate 31,932,263, forward strand.
AAACGCGGAAGAAGACTGCAGTTTGTTCAGTCAAGTCACTGGATGCCAAAGCTAACAGCCCAAACGGTCCAAATTTGCCTTTGTTCGATGCATTGCCTCCACTGCAGATAAGTTGTGGATCACTCGAACCTAGGTCCAGTTCTTCAGCCTCTTCTAAGTTACTTAGTCTAAATGAAATCTTCACATCCACCTATCGTATAAGAAACACCAGATTGTTAGTGCAAAAGAAGTTGACACAGAAACAGGGCTGTAATCAGCAACCTGTAACGACTCCGTGGCTTACCTGACTAGCAGTTACACCCAAAACTTCTTCTATTGATCCACTTTCAAGTTTCTTATCTTGGAAACTAACTTTGTTCTCGTGTAACAATTCAATTTCTTCAATAGGCCATTGTACAAGCTGCTTTTGGTTTTGATCGAGCCAAAGACTTCTTGGAAATGACTGCATATTATCTTACAAGTGAATTTTTTATTTTATAGAAAATCAACAGTTATAAGTAATAAGTGTAAATTAATCTTACATGAAGTCCAGACCATCCTTTAGCAATATCATCTGCTTCCGAATCAGACTCGTTCACCCAAGCCATCAAGATCCGTCTGTTCTTGACAGGGTCAAAGAATGACTTGGAAGCATAATACTTTCCATAATCATATCTTAAAGTACCAAGATTCAATTCATTTTGAGGAACATAGTTTTCTTTTGCAGGACTATAGTTCCCAATCATGTAGTAGTCTCTCGCATAATCAAATAACCCTACCTTCAACACGTGCTTTACTCTAGCATTCATAACAGAAGTATCAACCCCTTTTGTACTATCAACCCAAACAGGAAAGAAATCAGGACATTCCCATATCCCAGTGTCTGCAACCTGATGAAGTGGCGAATCGTATCTACTCCAATTAACAAAGTCCTCAGATTGGTAAAGAAACGCGATTCCCGTCTTATCTTTCTGACTTCCAACAAGTATCCTCCATTTTCCATCGTCTGCAAGCCAGGCAGTTGTTGGGTCTCTGAAGTCATCATTTTGAATCCCATCGGGCAGGTTAATGATTGGATTGCCAGTGTACTTGACCCAGTCTCTAAGATATGGGTCAGATAAGTTTGCTGGTACGGCTAAGTTTTGGACTTGACGGTTTTCAGAGTCTATTCCTGTGTATAATATAGCAGGCTTGTTTCCAGGGAGGATTGTGGCGGAACCAGACCAGCAACTGTTTATGTCGAAGGGTTTGGTTGGGGCGATGGCGAGGTCTAGAGGGGTCCAGTTTATTAGGTCATGTGAAACAGAATGTGCCCAATAGATTTGGTTAGAAAAGAGTGGGCCAAAGGGGTTGTGTTGGAAGAAGAGGTGGTAGACTCCATTGTAGTACATTGGTCCTGGATGCATGTATATATGGTCTACCATTAGCCAAGAAAGTTTAAATTTTGTATTTTCACAATAAGCAGATTTATAAAAATATATTTACTAAGTCAACCCAAACTGACCCAGACCATTTAGACCCCTGCCAAGTAATCACAGTTTTGATCCGATCTCATTTTCACCTGTTACCAAAATTGTCTAACCTGCCCATTTTGACATCTCTAAAACTACATACCCAATTAACTACAACACAAAGAACCAATTAGTAAAATAAACAATCCACACAGTACTACATTGCAAAAAACAAAAAGAAAACAAAACAAAAAAAGTTGAAAAAAAAACTACCTAAAATCATTCATCTAGCATTTATTATTGAATGTTTGATTTTTCACTATAAAGAATTCTTAATTATTAGTTTGTGAAATAACTACAAGTTTTCAAGTACAATGGAGTAGTAACCTAATATATAATTCAAAAAACAAAAAAAAGTAGTGTAGGTAGTTATGGTTACCATTAGGATCTGCAGCCAATAATGAATCATGCACCCATGTTCATCGTCACATATCAATGAAACCAAAAGCCAGTATTTAGAACAAAGTCAAAGTCAAACAGAAAAGAAAAAAGTCAAGAGACAGGAGGAAAAAATAACTAGATAACTAACCGTTCATCCAGTTTTGTGGAGGCTGGAAGTGAAAAGCAGTCCGATCAGGCTGCTCCGACGTCGATCGGACATCGTTGAAATGAAGAACCAAAACTAGTGCCAAAAATATAACAGTTTTCCTCATCACTAATTACTTGCCAAATGTTAAGTTTGTTGGTACTTTTTGCAAGATTAAGATCGGTTATTTATATAATAAAAAAAAGGGGGCCTTCCTTCTTATGGTCCACTTTATATCTATATATTATGTTGTTTGAATCATGATGAACTAGATTTACAACATGCAGTCATGGATTGTGTGCTATGTATATATAGAATAAAATATAGATATAAATTCCAAGAAATGCAAATTTACCGTGTTTTTTTAAATGAATTAGGCTATGCATTGTTATTTAATTTTTGGTTTTTTGGCGCAATATATGGATATTATTTTTATTTAAATCATTTTAGAAATTAGTGTTACATGTTTTTATGGAAATGCCACTATCTATTTGTGTTTATAATTAACCTAATGTAAATATTATAATGTGTGTTTAACCTTAAGAAAATAAAATTAGTTAACACATAACAAGGATTAGTATATATTTATAAGTCACCATATTTTATTAGCAAGTGGCAAATGATGCCTTTTAATATACAATTTGCCTATTAAAATATTACTTGTGTTTAATTAAATGGGTTTTTAAGTTATTCGCGATATTAGTGGATTTTATATACGAGTATTTAATTTATACCGACACAGATATCAAATACAATAGTTTTAAAGCAAAAAAAAAGTAAAAGATAAATAATAAATAATAATAATACAGTTTATGTTTTGCATGATATATCGATTGCAATTAATTAGAAAATGTTTATTTAAAAAAACGTCAACACCATCACCTGTCGAAAACATCTATATATTTGGAAGAAGGGAAAAAGAGAAAAGGAAAGGTAGTGTGGTTCTGGGATGACGCTACCCCATGACATCAAATCATTTGATGTACCTTTTGTTTCTTGATAGTTAACGTTAATTCATTGTCATTACATTATTTACCGATTGGTTCTTGTGTTACATTATTAGTGAAAAATAAGAGAATAGAAACAATATTAAGAACAAATGTTTATGAATTTATTTTTAATTTTTTTATCAGAAAATTCAAATAATTTAAAAAATAAAAATAAATAACAAAACAAAATTCATTAAAAAATTAAAATTACAAGTTCTAAAAATAAAGATTCATAAAAATAAAAATAAATAATTGAAATATCATAAATAAAAAAGCTTAACATTTAATAGAAAAAGATTACAAATTATGCTCTATTACGATTCCTCCAAATATGTTCTACTAGATCGGATCGTAGGCCCTCATACATATCTCGATTATGTAATTTTTTTATTTACCTCATATATGTGTCACATCTCTCGTACCAAGTACGTTGCATATTTCCAAGAGACACATAATACTCTTCTAATTCAAAAATATTAAAACTGTTATCTTCAGTAATCATGTTATGCAATATGATGCAAGTATACATGATTCGTTTTATATCGTTTACGTTATAAGCTCTTGTTGGTTGTTGTAGTATATGCCAAGGCCCTTGGAGGACACCAAATGTCTGCTCAACATCATTTCGGTTAGACGTTTGTGCTTTAGTAAACTTCACCCTCTTTTGGACGAATAGTTGTTCTCTCATACGGAAACTACATTTGAAATACTCTTTGGGGTATTTCGAGTTTTCACCAAAGTAATCGTTCATTAACATTTGGTGTGTACCAACCGATCATGATATATGTACCGACGTGTACGTGAGCGGTTGGAACTTTCGGCTTCTTCTTGAGGAATTAAAACTTCATTACAATAATTACGAGCTTGAATGAGGAGTCGTAACGTTGTTTCGTCGTCGGAAGAAGAATTGAAAGACATAATAGTTAATTATTGAGTTTTTGAATTTGTGTTTGTAGATGAGACAGAATGTTTAATGTTTAAAAAATTGTGTTAGAAGTGTTGTATTTATAGATAGATTTTTTAAAAATAAAAATAAAATAAAATGGGGGACCACAACGTCCGGGGAGGGACGCTGCCACCAAAACACTGTCGGAAACGTTGTTCCGGAGTGACGGAACATGCACGTTCCTTCCCACTTTGTGTGTTCTTAAAGTTTATATTTCAACCTGATTATTTATATATATATATAAATATAATATATATATATATATTAAAAGGAATATATGTTATCGGATTGATCTTTTTTATATGAATCTTTGCAATTCAAAAGCAATTGCATATAATTCAAATATCAAAAAGACTATGTTACTACAATTCATTTCTTCAGATGATCCACCAAACAACGATGAAATTTAATTGAGGGCTGGTTTCTTTTCGTTCTTTTTTTCCTTTTTCTATTTTTTTGGGTTTCTTTTCATTGAAAATTAAATAAATTAAATTAAATGCAAATAATAAAGTTTGATGAACTAATTTATTTAATGGACATATTTCGACCATTGTTATCTCCCTTTACTTCACCGGTCACCATCACCTCTCTAACCCTGTCTCCACCCAATTCGTAACAACTAAACACAAACTCTAAACAAAAGGAATATAATTTTATTTTTATTTTTATTTTTAATTTAATACATATATTCAGATTCAGATGTTTCCTTTTATTTTTTGAAACTCATTCATAGATTTTGGAACGGAGCAACCAAAGGGGTGGTGTATGTAGATCGGGGAATTAATTAATAAATGACAAAAACCAATAATGATAGTTTAGTATGATTATATAAGTCATTTTTAATTCGTATAGTTATCAATTTTATATTTAGAGAATCTGAATATAAATACAAATTACTGTATGAGTTTGATATTAAGGAATCTGAACATAAATACAAATCACTTTAATTCGTATAGCCACCGTTTAATTATCTTTTGTATATTTAACCTATCGATAATTTGATTAACCACCTAACTCACTTTTAATACGTAACTCACTTTTAATACGTAACTGTAATTCGTATAGTAAATACATTTCAAAAGTATTTATAATCGTGAAGTAATCGCATAATATATTTTCACATTGTCAATGCCATTGATATTTGAAAACTCTGAAACCAATTTTATATTAAATAATATAATAATATAAAACATCTCATATTTCTGTAATTCTATATGCTACGGATATATATGTATGTTCAATTATATTTTTACAAAAATGTCTTATGTTAAACCATTTTATATATAACTATCACATATTCATCTATAGTGATGTTGATTTTGTATCTATAATGTATATTTGTTAAAGAACTACGAAAGTAAAAAAGTGGTCGTCCCACATTGAATGGATGAACAAGAATAGAAATGGGTGCCTATAAGGGATAAGAGTTTAAAATGAATCAAGTAATGTAGTTGTGCGCTTACAATTTTGTATGTATTTAACAACATAAAATATTTTATATGATTTGTGTTTAACGAATCGAGATGAATATTATTTTTTATAGCTCGACTTGTAAAATTAATCGAATAATATTTTTTGTTCGAGCTCGTTAAAAGCTCAATTCGTTTGAAAATGCATGATTTGTGTTTTTTATATTATTTTATAGAAAATTAAATGAATGCTGAAAGACAAATCAACATTGGATTGGATGCAATTTGGACGAAGAAAAAACTTGTGATAAGTGATGGTTTTACTTTCAATCTACACTGTGACATGTAAAAATGAAAATTATTAAGAAACAAAAGCAAGTATGCTCCTTGACCTCACCCGCTAAATGCCCAGCGGACTGCCACCAGGGTATACCCCCTTGACCCCGCTAGGAGCGTTTGCTCTTAGGACCCCACAAGTAGGCGCAACCACCTTGACTCCCGCAATTATAATTGGATCGAAATTCGAATATGATAACTTAACAGGATATACACTACACATCACCTAACATGTAGCGCTAAAATTTACAACATTTCTTAGGATGATTCATCATCTAATGTGTCCATGATTTGAGGATTGTTCCTGGGTTATGGTAGAAAAATAATTGACACTATGAGTTGATTAGTTAAGGAAAAATGCTGAGTTCGTTTACTGATAATGTATCTATTGTTGAGTTGATTATTTTTGTAGTATATAAATGCTCATGTCATAGAGTCTTGTATCTTATACATTAAGAGGACTAATGAAATGAAAATGTAATTATTTATGATTTGATAATGGATGGAAAATGTGACTTCAAGGACCAATATGAACGTCAATCACTTGCGCGACAAATGGCGTATAGCAGTGTATACGCAAGGCATGCTAGTTTACGTGTTTGAGGAGTTGGATAATTAATGTTTGTTGAGTGATCAACATAACATAAGTACTATAATTTATGATAAACTGTCAATTAATCATAAGCTCCACACTCCATAGTAACATAAGCCACAACTTTATATCATATGTAAACAACACTTTGGTTAGAACTTGATGCGATTTATATATGTAACAATGGTAGATCAACAATAAAATGAGAGTTCATAGCGTGACAGTTCTGTCGAACTTATCAAAATCCACCTAAATGATGGTATGATACATCATACATGAACTTGCTTTTCATAAATGACACATGCCATAATTGACTTTTTCTTAGTCAAGCTTCATAGTTAGTGTTTTCTTCTGCTTTCGTTGGTATCCAGTCTGATTTGTAGAAACTCCTCTAAAGTGACGATAGGTTTGCAACTGAACGCAGCAGTGACAACAAATAGAGTAATTAAATATCCTTGTACAGCTGTGCATAATAATCCTCCTAATGTCACTTGATATAGAAACTGGCGTTTGACCTAGCGGTACGAGAGGATCTCATTTTTCTAGAGGTTGTGGGTTCAAGTCTCGTGGGAAACAATGTGTATATAGTATCTGTAATTGTGCATATATAGAACTACATAGGTGCGATAGATAGTTTTGCCATTAAGAAAAAGAACTTGATTATAAGTGAATCACTTATATAAACTATAGAAAAATGACAAAAGTGATTAATGTACCCAACCAAACTTTTTTTTATGGGCACTTAAAAATTACTTGTTCTGAATGGTAGCCATTTCTCGGCTAGTTAATTATCTCACCTGACCCACTCGTTTTGACATCTATAAAAGTTACCATAACCTAACAAATAACAATGTCAATTGAGCGATTCGGGAGTTATCAACTCTTTTGGGACAATATGTGCTAGCTGAATGACCTAAACTACCTCACCCATACATGTAGAATTTAGAAAGGTCGCTTTCGAATGAAAAGGAAAGGGGCCGTGTTAATATATAAATATATTATGTTGCAGTACAACTCTTTCTAGCTTCCAGTTCAGGTACATTACCATAGTATCCCGAAATACAAATATAACTTACCAAGTAAAACTCACCTGACTATTACATACCTAAGCAGATACAGTTTTTGGCTTCGCCCCAATCTTTCTCCAGGAAACACTGGGCATTATCTGTTTCGTGTCCACACGGTCTTTGAACTGAACAGCAACATTGAGCAATGAGTCAAGAAGTGAGTCCGACAGAAGGTGCGGCTTCAGTCCTAATTCAATCAGTTTGGTGTGCTTGGCATTGTAGTAATGTTCCTCAGCTTCAACTCTTGGGTTGGGCACAGATATTGTTTTCACTTCAATTCCAAGCTTCTCTCCAGCATTTGTAACGAGTGAGGCAAGTTGGTTCACAGAAAACTGCTCGGTAAATTGATTAAATACCCGAAATTCACCACGTTGTGCTGGATTTGCAATTGCAAGCTCCACACACTGGACTGTGTCTCTAATGTCAAGGTACCCTCGAGTCTGTATATGCAAATAGACAACAAGAAGTACATTAATATACAAGACCGGAAAATATATAAGTTATGTCTTGGTATCTAATTTTATCCGCAAATAAAAGACCACTTGATAACTAAGAACAAAACTTAAACACATTTAAGCTATATTGAAAAGTAAATTTGTTTGAACACCCCAAAATATAGAAAAGGCACTTTCAAGTTTCAACTATATCAATTAATAAATGATCAAATGAGTAAAAAAATTAAAGGCTGCAACTTTTGACTCATTTAACTTATCTCTAAAGGGTCAAACTTAAATAATTATCTAGAAAAAAAAAAAAAAAAAAAAAAAAACAGGTTAAATGTTGGTGGTCCGACTCAATGTGGTTTGATCCATCCTAAAGTTATACTCATTTTGAACCGTCACCTAACATGCCTGCCTATCTTGCTGCATGTACCAAAACCCTATAACTCCAGCATCTTTAGGCTATATAAATGTCATGATATCAAACGATTTATCAACCATGGACCAGTTTAGTAACCATTCAACACGACAAAAAACCACCATATTGGATCTCACTTAGACACTCAAAACCTAAAAGAAGGCATATAAATATATATTTAGTATAATTTAACTAGCAAGATTCAATTATGTTTTAGCTGAAAGATCTAACCTGGCCTCCTTTGCCATAAACAGTAAGTGGATGACCAACTGCTGCCTGAACACAAAACCTATTCAAGGCCGTCCCGAATACCCCATCATAATCAAATCTGTTGTAAAGTTCATCATGCATTTCGGTCTCAGCTGTCCTCACACCATAAACCACTCCCTGGTTCAAATCCGTGGCTCGTATCCCCCACGCCTTACAAGTGAATGCTATATTATTTGAATCATGCACTTTACTCAAATGGTAGAAAGAGCTAGCCTGTTTCGGGTAAGGTAACGTATCAGTTCTTCCATTATGAGTTATTGTTATATACCCTTCTTCAATATCTATATTTGGCGTCCCGTATTCTCCCATTGTCCCAAGTTTCACAAGATGACAATCCTCAGCATACTCCTTTATAGCAAATAAAACGTTAAGTGTACCAAGAACGTTGTTCTGTTGCGTATATATAGCTCTCGAGCGGTCAATCATGGAGTAAGGAGCAGATCTTTGCTCTCCAAAATGAACCACGGCATCCGGTTTGAATGACGTGAATGCTTCTGACAAAAACTCAAAGTCACAAACGTCACCAATGTAGAGATTTATGTCTTTTTCAGTTAAAGACCTCCATCTTCTTATTCTGTCATGGATTGATGAGATGGGTGTGAGTGAATCAAGCCCGAGCTGGTGATCAAAATGGCGACGAACAAGATTATCAACAATGGCAACTTCATAGTTTTTGTTGGATAAGTGAAGGGAAGTAGCCCAACCACAATAACCATCACCACCAATGACCATTACGCGAATTGGCCTAGATTGTTGACTCGAGCTTTGGTCAGAGCTAGAGCCAGCCTTTGATGCGGGTTGTTGAAGAGTGGTTGCACGTACCGAGAAAAGTCTTTGTGCATTCTTTTTGTTTACGGAAAGGCTTTTCAATGGTTCGTTTGAAGTGCGGAAAGTGAGTGAAGTAGGTAATGAAGCGAAGCTTTGTTTTAAAGAGTTGGGGCCAGTTTTGGAACAAGAAGAGATATTCAACGGGCAAGAAGCAGTAAGTAAATGTGCCATTTTCACATCAAAATCTTTTTACCTCAGGATTTGCAGTATCAGACTATCAGTACCTACAATATGTATATATAATACAGATTGTCAATTATTCTGTTAATAACCATGAATGTAGATACAGTTTTTTTTACATTTCTGTCAAACAAATATAGATCTTGTTTCAATATTTATATACTCCAATACAGATAGTTAAATGTTGTACTATTAGAAAAGTAAAAACTTTACAAACAATAAAAAATATTTAATTGATTACTTAAGTATTTATGTGATAAACAATTACAAAAACTTTTTTAAAAACTTTGATAATTTAGATTAAATAAACATATTTAAAAATAAACAGGAACCTAGTAGTCAAATGCTTTAAAATAAATAATTTCGAAGAACCTCTTATAATCCAAAAGTCAAAAAGGTTTCTAAAAGAATCAAATGAATAGCATGGCAACAAAACCCTAAACTTTAAAGGACTATCCTCTATCTGAAGCAACTAAACCCTAAAGTTCAACGAATAATTATAAAAGTTAGGTTTATCTTCAATTTCTCTGAATGCAATATTTTTGTAATGAATCTATAAATGATTGCAACTTCAGTTCATAAGTGAATGATAATACAATTGCTTACAAATTTAAAGATATTGTATATACCTGATAAGTATAATTATTGATGAAAACAGCACAAAATTTGTTGCAATGTTGATTCTGGACTTGGTTACTCCGTTTATCTTTTTTCTTGTTGGATCAAATTAAATATCCAATAAATTGAGCATCGGAGCAGCTTTGTAATGGATATTCCTCTTTAACCCATTTCTGTTTGTTTATATATGTTCAGGAAAGGTCCTTTAACTTTGTTTTATATCAATTTTGTTAATTACATTTGCAAATATTTTAAGAAATAGTCCCTGAACTTTGTTTTATGTCATTTTTAGTGGGACATTAGTAAATACACCTTTGTTTGCTACGAGTCTCAATCTTTAATCTATATATGTAAAACATATTTAATCCTGGATGCTGAAGATCAACCGAAATGCATTAAATGTTAGCACATATGTTGAATTGATTGGACATTTTATACTATGAACCGCAAATAATATTTATTTGAATATGTTGGTATTCGGTCATTCACAAAAGCTATAAACAATAATTTACAAGGTTCTTGTTAACCTTGTTCCTTTTTCTAATATTACCTTCATATCCTCTCTTTTTGATAATCTACAGTGTGCATTTAAAAGGGTTTTGTTTTAAAAATAAAAAAATAAGTAAAATAAAAAATAGTGTTCCTTGTCTAGAGACGATTACCCTTTTTCTTACTATGTCTACCTAGTTTCCTGTAAGCACAAGATTCTTATCTATTTGATGATACTTCCAATTAATGGATTGAGAGGTTCATTTCATACAAATATGACCAAGATGTCCTAGAAAACTTGTTTTCCCCTAAAAGGTATATATGTCACATTTCAAGAAACTAGAGCCTAGCCAACGTGATTACCACTTGCAGGCATCGCTTGTTCGTAAAGGTTAATATTGTCAAAAATAAGTTTCGGTGACATACACAACAGGTTTTAAAATACATGACGTTTGTTTGACAACTAGCATCAAGTTTCTTAAGTTAGTAGTTGTTCATGCAAGAGCCGTGAGTAACAAAATGTGTATATCAAAACAGTTACAGAAAGAAACACACATTTAGTCCCCTTTCAGAACAGAAAGGAATACGTGAATAGACAACTAAAGCATGATTCTGCTACAGCATACCACCAAACAAAACTTCAGAGTTTAGCTAACTATACCCTGTAAGACCATAAACCAAACCCACAATTCTTTTCTCAACCAAACGTTGGTACCTAGTAATACCTAACCTAACACCGCGAGCACAAAATCAAATCGGTCAATCACAAACGTTGTCTTCACATTCTATCTTCTCTCCTCCTTGGTGCACAAGTGATGATTTCATCAACTCTCAGAATCATTTCTGCGGCTTCTGTTGCTGAGAGCAGAACAGCCTGCTTCACCTTAAATGCTTCCGATATTCCTAGCTCTGCCATGTCTCCAACCTGTTCAATATTCAAGTCTCAATTATTTCATTTTGATGAAACCTAGCCAATGGATCACTTCCATCATCAGGTACAGAATTCAAGTTCTAATTTAATATGATGACAGAAAAGTTTTTTTTTTAGTATATAAACTTATCCTGTAGAACTTCACTGATTCGGGCTTATTTCATGGTAGGGCACTGATATCTAAATCAAAGAAAAAGCTACAGCTGACCTTTGAGGTCAAACCATATGTCGGGTTGGGATACAGATGACAACAGGACACTATTTTTTTTTACTTCGTTTCACTTATCATAGTAGCCAAAATATTAAATGCATTTTTTTAATTAGTGCTTTCTAACTGAAAATAATAACATCAAAGTATGAAAGTAGAAATGCTGGCTATGTTATAGGTCTGTATTAAAATGCAACAAAATCTCACTATTGTTTATAATATAATATTGGATTACCATGTTAACAGTATAATTCTTCTAACTATATTTAATAATTTCAGTGTAGAAAATTCAGATAAAAGCAAAGAAACAAAAGGAGGTTTAAATTGGTCAACACATCCCAACCCGACTATTTTTTACTCAAATGATGACAGACACTGAGTAATTTTTGGTTAGTTTATATGTTCCAAAATTATTCTCTGTTTGTTTAAAAAGCATTTAAAACGTAATTATATTATAAATTATAAAACTTAAAAGATTCAGATTTAACGTTTCATTTACTTACATTGCCCGTGATCACATCAATCCCTGCGTTGCTCGCCTCTTTGTGGTGCTCGGCACGAAGTTGAGCAACTAACTCAGCACTGTCTAAACCGGCATTGTCTGCAATAGTAGTAGGAATGGCAATTAGTGCCCGGGAGAAAGCTTCTATGGCATGAGATTTTTTCCCAGGAGTCTTTCGCGCCAATTCATCCACTGCCTTTGCCATCACCATTTCAGGCCATCCACCCCCTAAAATAACCCTACTATCATTTACTGTCTGAGACAGAACACATAGGGCATCATGCAAGGATCGTTCAGCTTCATCAAGAACATGGAAACTGCCAATTTGAGATTCAGTAGTGTCACTACGCATGTCAGATATATAAAACGCTACAGCAAATAAGAACACTGATTACCAAAACTTCAAGTCACGAGAATTAGCTTTTAAGTATTTATAAACAAATTCCACTTTATATATCTTATTATTTAGGAAGCGCTTAACCAGTTTCTGATAGTCAGTTTCATACAAGCTGCAGCAAAAGAATATTATAGAAAGAATAAAATGGAAGTATCTAATTACCCTTTCTTTCAGCATAGTTTTAGAGATATTTCCAATTTTACCGCAATATCACAAGACACGTCTCCTTGTTTCACCTAAATGTTCTTTTCCAGTTTTGGGTCATTTTATATCTCAAAATCTAGTAAGATTACAATTTACCAAACACTCGACCAGTTGAATTTTTTTGAGTATTAAGTTATTAACACTTCAAACATAAAAGAAGTTTTTTTAAAAAGAATCATCTAATCACTATCTCCAACAGCCTGTTTTATTACATCTTCTTTAGATTTTGATCATTCAAAATCATATAATCACTTTCAAAACACACCTCCAAACACTCATATTAGCCTACCATGGTACATCACATTATGAGGATGATGCATATAAATCAAACGTGATGAAAATAACAGCTTAAGGAGTAATGTGAAAAGTGGAACATTGTCTAATAAGATAAAATAGATAAATTTAATAAAATAATATGGCATACCTTGCTCCTCTTAGAACAATGGTACAGGCCTGACCCATTTCTACACCTGAAAAGTGGATCAACTTGTCTTCACCAATCATAATCTCCTCAATAAGTTTGCAGTGCCCAAGTTTGACAGACTCTGGATTATCAAAGGTTGATGCAATTTCACCACCAGTAACTAAACCAAGGCGTTCAATTCCATCAAAATCAGCATGCTCTATTGCAAGAACACCTGCATCTGCAAACAACTCCTCGGGGAAATTGTAGATTAATTGCCTGTTAACAAAACAATTGATCCCATGACCAATTATCTTTTGCACCTTCTCTCTCATTTTTTCTTTTTCTGCTCCTTCAATCTGAGCAACCTTTGCCATTGAATCCACTCGAACTCGTGCTCCATAGATTTTTACTTTATCTGTGTCCATTGCTGTATTTGCAACCAAAATCTTGGCATTTTCAATGCGTTTTGGCTGCCCAAGGCCGATCTTCTTGTCCAGAATAAATCTGCATAAGCAATATGATACAGATTTAATTGGGAATATTCCCTTTTCATATTTATCAACGACTGCAAAAAATAGTTTTAATGCATAAGACTATATGACGCACCCCTCATCCAAAAAAGAATCCTTGAGTGACCCTCCAGCCTTCTTGATGATTTGGATGGATTCCAAGTTTGTGCTTCCCTAACATATTTGAGGATTTTATCAGAAAATAGTGATGATAATCATCACAAATATGATAATATCAACATATGTTATTCTATTACAATTTTTCTTATTTGAAGTCATAATGATGTTTATGAACTTTTTGAAGTCAACAAATACAACCATTACTCACTTTTAGCCTCATAACAGCATCAACAGCCAATGTTGCAAAATGTTCCTTGTCTTGTGAGAGAATTTTAGAACTCAAAGTGGTCATCGCAATCCTCATCAAGTCTAACCTAAATTTTTCTGCATAAACAACCATATCATATTTATCAAGAAAAAACAAAGACGAGATCAATGAATTAAACTTATAATATGTCCCCAACACATGAATGCTGTTCAAACCCCTAGTTTATGAGCCACCTTGGTTTATAAAGGCGATAGGCGCTCCGAGGCGCTAAGGCGAGCACCTCATGTAGATCAAAATGCCCATAATATATAAATTGCTTTGTCATAACATTTTCTACCTTATTAATGGTTACACATCACAAATATTTCATTTACATACTATTAGTAGTCAAGATTAATGTACCATTGCTTCAATTTGGTGTTTTAGACTTTGGAGACTTGAGAGCTGTTAGTTGTGTTAGAGCCCTTTAGTTATGTTACACTTAGGATATAAAACAACCCATTAGAGCTTAGTAAAAAGAAGCACACAATTACTTGTAAAAAACCCACTAATTACACAAGGCACCGCCTAGCGCAGTGTAACAAGGTCTCACCTAGAGTCACAAAGGCGCTATGCCTAGTGCCTAGAGGCTCCTAGCACCTAGGCACGCTTTTTTTAAACCAAGTGAGCCACTAACTCTAAAATGGTCGGAAACGTATTCTGCTTTTTTAGCTATAAGAGGTAACATACAAATGCACAATCACAATATGAAGATAGTGAATTGAACTTGATATAAAATGTATCAACAATAAAAACCTGCATCCTCTTTATTATCCATGACCCTCTCAAGCAATGCTGTACGAGCACAATCAGCAGCCATTCGGTAGCCTGAAATAAGACAACCATTTTAACATACAAACACTCAATTAAAAACTGACACACCTGTTCAATTTCTGCTACATCATAAAGAAACAACGAGAAAAAAATACAGTTATATGTATTCAGCGCTTGATAATATGAAAACAACAACAATATAAATCAACAACACAAACCTGAAATTATTGTCATTGGATGAATTTTAGATGCAACTAACTTTTCAGCCTCCCTCAATAGCTCCCCAGCCAAAACTACCACTGAAGTAGTCCCATCCCCCACTTCATCATCTTGCACTTTTGAGATGTCTAACCATTTGATTAAGAAACATAACAAACAACCTTTTTTGCTGCAAATCTTAAATCCATAGTGATCTCCACCATCATGTATTAACCCACAAATAAAATAGAATTCGCATAAGGCAATTAAAATTGATTCTAAAAGCAGTTGCAGAAGTTAAAACGACAATCATGCAACACTGATAATATAACTACTTCAACTCAATCACATAATGATAAACAACCATTACAAAAGGATACCAATAAGAACCTTAGCAGCAGGGTTGTCAATATGAAGGGACTTCAAGATAGTAGCACCATCATTAGTCACCGTGACACTGTGTCCTCTACCCGTGGACTGCAATATTTTATCCTACAAAAGAAAAATACTTGAAATGATTAACTAGATGAAAAAGCAGATGAAAGTCTTGACGTGTAAATAAAAGTTAAAAAGGAGACTAACCATTCCTTTAGGCCCTAAGGTTGTTTTGACCAAGTCAGCTATCGCCATAGCTCCAACAAATGATGCCTAAACCATAACGAATAATGACATACAGTAATCAGAACAATTATTTGAGTAAAGTAAAATGTATGAGAAGCAAGGCTCATAAAGCTCACCATACGGGCACGTTCACCCTTCTCTTCGGTAGCCTCATCTTTAAAAAGTTGTCCAATCTGACATATACATCAAACATAGACTGCTTAAGGGTAGGGGCATGGTGACAAATATTTCAAATATATTATATTGTAACTCAGCTAGTTTTCAGTGTAACATACCGCCATTAAACGTAAGCCTGAGATTGAATAACTTTGAAGGTTATTAAGATCTAAATCAAAAGAGATCAACTTTCTAGTTAGATACTAATTATCATATAATATACATAATACAAGATATATACCGTGACAGGAGTTCAATGTGCACAGGTCCAGCAACGAATGATGATGAATACAATTAGGGTTTCAAGATTTTTGTTCCTAGGGTTTCTAAATTTTTGCTGTCATAATTCAGATTTCAGAGTCTTCCTCATGATAAGTTGAACATTTCATATTTCACAGAAAATGAACAATTAAATCAAAATGTAACAGAAGTACAAGTATCTGCGAGTATCAGCAGTTCAACCAAAAAATTGAATCTCTGGAAATGAATTTTCTTATCATAATTAAAATATACATTGAAAATGAAATATATTAAAAAACATGATGAAAAAACATACTTGCTTTTTGCTCGATCTAGGGTGTTGTAAATCGCTCGTAAGATCACAGAAGAGTGAGTGATTGTTGAGTTCAAATTCGGTTAAGAGGAGGGGATTAGGGCAATAGGGCTGTGTTTTTTTATCTATTTGGGCTCAAGCCCATATACATTTGGGTTTAAGTACTCCAAATTAAAAGCGGCATGGGATACTGGGTAACTGGGGTGTTCACGATCGGATTCTCGAATCAAACCAGACATTTTAGTATTTTAAATATCAAAATTATTTAATTTAAGTTTTTTTATGATTCGACCCTTTTTGATTTTGGCTTGATTTGTTATTGATTATTTCAGTTATAATTAAATTTTACGCAATGAGCTAATTAGAATTTTTTGGATTACAATATTGGACAAAAATGTATTACGAAGTATTTTTGTAAAAATATAAACTTAAGGTTATGAGGGACAACTGCATTATGAGGGGAATGAGGGGCAGACGATCTCCACCGTTGCTTTCTGTGATTAACGGCCTAGATCTGTTGCATATAATTTCATTTTAAAAAATGATATGTTAGTGTATTGACATATAATTTCATTTTTAAAATATGGGTTAACTGTTTCGTTATGTATTTAACTTTAACTCTTTTACTATAGTATGTAACCACCTTTTAAACATCTATGCGTGGAACTTTTAAAAATGTCTACTATATGTAAAATGTGATCCGAAAAACATGTATCCGGTTTTTCTTCCTGATAAAATGTCTATTGTATGTATCAAACTTTGTAAATATGTTTATTGTATTTATCAAAATTGGTGCCACATACACACTTAACCGGTTGTAGGTCATCCAATACATAGAATAGACATATTTACAAATTTCGATATATGTAGACGTTTTTAAAGTTGGTTGCATGTTATAATAAAAGATGTAAAATAACGAAACAATTAACCCTTAAAATATTACAAATAACATAGTGTTATAAATAGAATGAACGTGAAGTAAATATTTTTTTTATTGGATTGAGCGGGTATCCTACTAGTTTATAATAATGCGTATGAGTTTTTGGTTTTATAAAAAGTAACTAAATTTGGAATTTTGGTAAAAAGAGTAGTTTGACATGTTCTCCAAAGTCAACCTGATGAAACAAAAAAGAAAGAAATAGGAAGAGTGTGTTCACCATCTTCCTCAAACTCCATCGTTAATCCATTAAATAAATAATATTATCCAATTCCATTCTTAAAACCAACGCTACCTTAAATCCCCAAATTCACACCGCTTCAGGTTTTCCATCTTCTTAAAAAAACTCTTGAATCCATCATGTCCGAATGTTTTTCCTAGACAAAAGCAAAGCAAATACTCCATTTTTACCAGGTAATTTCGTCAACTTATTCGTTGATTTAATCGAAAACAAATTTACTATTTCATTTAATCAGTAATTGTAGCAAATATTTACTATTTCATTTAATCAGATAAGAATGTTACCATGTTTCTTTGCTGGATAATTTGTTGATAGTTCAGTTTGTTGATTAAGTGCGTGTTTTAGAACAACCTTAAATAATTGAAGACTTATAATTCATTTAACAAAACATTACATACAATGAAATGATTTATCAAGTATATGAATGGCCCAGTATATTTACCATTTCATTGAAGTGCAAATACACACTTTTGTGTCTGTAGGTCCAAATGGGGTTGCATTTCCTATTTAAATCTATTGGCTTTCCTGGTTTTAAACAACATGAACCGTGTTTTCTTTTGAAAATCCATAAAGAACAGTGTTATTGACATGATTGAGCAATTGTGGAAAAAAAACATACGAGTACCAATTAAAGTGGTTGTTTTTGCCTCTATATTATCATAATATGACTAAGGGGAAGTGTTATATGATGATGGATGCACACAAGCTTGTGTGCAACGGTACTCGTGTTATTTAAGGTCCTTAAGAGGGTGATGATGTTTAAGTGAAAAACTGAAGGGCTAAATATGTTTTTTGCAGAAACTTTGACTAACAAACTTATGATCTGTTTAGCAAAAAACCATCTTTTTGACATATTTGTAAGATCATTTAATACTTTATACAATAAAAAGCTATATAGAAAGGTTTGGGAAGTTGGCTATTCATTTCTAAAGGCTTGACATATGCTATCTATGCTTCAAACTTGGTCTATGTTGTCTTCTATTTTAAGTACCTGAGAACAAGTTTTTCCGTTTTTTTCATTTTCAGGATTTTAGATACCATAACAAGGGTGAATCTTCGCCGTACTCAAAATACAACCTTGCATATTTTCCAAGAATTTGAACTCAGATAATCTACTTATATATTATCGTTTGAGCTAACTATTTCTCGATCGCATCATTTTAAGTACCAAAGTTGGCATTTTCTTTGATTTGGATTCAAAAGAGACTTTTTTTCCCGATGAATATTTCTACATCAATGTCAGGCAGCAGTTGCATTGACTCATCGACCTTAGAAGCATATCGGGATGAGAAAGCTGCTTTCGTTCTCAAAGTTGTAGCCGTTGCTTCCATACTTTTGGCTGGAATCATTGGAGTATCACTTCCATTGGTTGGCAAGAAATGGCGACTTCTGAGATCAAACTCGAGTTTCTTTTTTGCCACAAAAGCCTTTGCTGCTGGTGTCATTCTCGCTACAGGATTTGTGCACATGTTACCAGATGCCACATCAGCATTATCTAACCCTTGTCTCCCTCAAATCCCTTGGTCCAGTTTCCCTTTTTCGGGTTTCATTGCAATGATGGCGGCTTTGGTCACGTTGCTAGCTGACTTCATAAGCACTCAATACTATCAAAGTAAACATGAAAAGCATATGGAGATTGCTAGAGTTGAGCCCGATGACTTGGCTTCGGTGGTGGTACCGTTGCTGGTGAAAGAAGGTGGTGCCGGAGGAGGTGAGATTCACAATGTGGGTATGGATGGTCATGCTTCTGATCATAGAAACACCGATGAAAATGGTCAAATGCACGAGCACTCAGAGGTGTTTGGTGATGATACAGACAGCATTGTGAAAAATGCTGTCGTTTCACAGGTAATCTTGTGAAAATTTTATGTACAGTCTGTTTAGAGGTGGCAAGATGGGTGGGGTAGGTAACTGGTCAAAATAGGTTCGGGTTGAAATTGGTCACTTTTTGTAAAATTAGAAACAGGTCGGGTCAGGTTTGGTCAGACTGATTCAAGCCATTATCATCCATTTGTTATAGATAATTATTAATACTTGGTGTTTGAATAATGATTACAAAAACAGTCACTCTTTTACAATAATAATCTAGGTCGTGGAAATAAACGATTTAGGAGGTTGTATGCAATAAGAAGATAGAATTTGGATGACTCTTACCCATTTGACCTGTTCCCCTTTTAGCTATAGTTTATTTTTTATGGCCCATATGAGATAAAACACAACCCGAATCGACCCATTCATAAGTACATGGGTTGAAATTGTCACATCTAGCTTATTAAACAACGAACTGACCCACTTTACTTTTATACAGGTTTTGGAACTTGGAATCGTATCACATTCAATTATCATCGGGCTATCACTAGGAGTTTCACAAAGTCCATGTACAATTAAACCTTTGCTTGGAGCATTATCTTTGCATCAATTCTTTGAAGGATTTGCACTGGGTGGCTGCATATCACAGGCTAGATTCGGGATCCTTCGTTCTACAATGATGGCAGGCTTTTTCGCGATAACAGCTCCTATAAGTGTTGGTATAGGGATAGGTATCTCATCATTTTACAATCCTAATAGCCCTAGAGCTCTTGTTATTGAAGGTATCCTAGACTCCACTTCTGCTGGGATTTTAGTTTATATGGCTTTAGTGGATTTAATTGCTGCTGAATTCTTAAGTAAGAAGATGAGAAGCAATTTGGGTGACCAAATAGTGTCTTTTATTGCACTATTTCTTGGTGCAGGATTAATGGCTTCTCTTGCAGCTTGGGCTTAAATATCTTTTTCATTTAAGTGTATCTAATCTAACTGGATCGCATCTTTTTGATTATGCCCCGTGATTTACTGTACATTATACATGGAAATGTAAACAAACAAATGGCCAAAAGCTCATAATGCACAATATGGTATTTTGAATTTTTTCTACAAAGTATATATATAACTAGGTCATAAACCCACGATAATACGGAACGAATTTAGTTTTTATAAATAAATAAAATATTGTGGGCAATTTGTGGTCGATTTTTTTAGATAGTTTATAGACCCGTGATAAGGTGCGACAAATTTAACTTTTATAAATGAATAAAATATTTAGTCGATTTTTTTATATTGTGACAGATTTTTATAATTTAAATAAATACGTTAAATATTTAAGGGTTGAAAGTGTAATTATACGAAATAAATGTTGATCGTTGTTAGTTTACAGACTCGAGATAACGTCGGACGATTTTAATTTTTATAAATTAATAAACTATTGTGATCATTTTTTATATTGTTTATAGACCCGCGATAACGCGGGACGAATTTAATTTTTATAAATAAATAAAATATTTGGTCGATTTTTTATATAGTTTATAGGCCTGCGATAACGCGGGACGAATTTAATTTTTATAAATGAATAAAATATTGTGACCGATTATTTTATATAGTTTATAGACCCACGATGACGCGTGTCGAATTTAATTTTTATTTGATCGATTTTTTATATAGTTTATAAATCTGCTATAACGCGGGACGAATTTAATTTCAATAAATGAATAAAATATTGAGGTTGATTTTTATGTAGTTTATAGACTGTTTAAATTCTATATATGAATAAAATATTTGGTCTATTTTTTTAATTTACATAAATACATCAAATATTTTAAGGACCAAAAATGTAATTATATAAAAGAAATTAAGATCATTGGATCACAAATGATGAAAAACAATGATGGACTCGGATCTCTTTTAATTAGATTTAAAAGATAAAGATATTGAGCAGACAACCGTACCAAAGTACTCATGACGAACTTTGGTCTCTCAAGAAGCTAATTTTTAAGTACAGATGACTGTTTAGTTTAAGAGCCTCATTTAGCACTTGTTTTTCCGATAAGAACAAAACCTAAGTGTAACCATATTGACATGAAGGTTATTTTTAAGGCTCATAGTCATTTTAATGAAATAGTATTAAACAGAAACAGTTATTGTTATGGTCTATATGTGGATGTCAATATAATGTAGCGAATAATGTTTTATGCATTATGTTATTCCTGAATCCTGATATATTATTATGTGATGCACGGACATATAAGATTCTCAACCTGCTTATTGGATATGCCAAGGACATTTAAGATCTAGACGCGTTTCTAGTTGACCCCTCTTGCCTCAAAACAGTAAATAGTTTCAAGTTCCCTTAAGGAATTCACTTGTAATTTTTTAATATTTGAGTTTTATTTCTTACAGTTTATCATATATAGGTAGAAAATGAAATTAAGAAATAAAAATTAAAAATAGGAATGAGAACACAAAAAGTACTATACTTATACTCAACATGTACAAAACTGTTCCTTTATAAATTTAACAGGGGATCCTTGTAAGAACATGATATATTTATCTGAATGACATAGAAACTCATACAATTAGTTAATTCAAGAGAATTAACTTACACCACTTGGGCAAAAGGTGATTAGTATATTAAGAAGTTATATCATGATGAGAGGATATGGGACATTCTTTTGAATAACTTTACACTCTCCATTTTCCTCATCTTTACATGACCCAAAAAATGCCAAGAATATATGCGGTACAGGTTACTTTATTTTGTTCATATTTTTTAACATACTATTCTTATAGGTCATATTTCTGAGAGTCTACATCACTCTGATGGAGAACTGTAATGCATAGCGCTCGAGCCAATGCATGCAACTCACTACCGATGCTCGTTTCACCCTTATGATCTGTTGGCTCTTTGAAGCATAAAAGGTCAGCTAAAAATATTACCCAAAAAGCTAGTTTGAATGAATATGATGTTTGCCCCACTAGTTGTGACCAATATCGTGTTAACCACTTTCACACATAATGTACGTAAAATGGCATACGTACAACGAGAATTATGTGCAGGATATTCTATATGCAATATACGTTACTTTATTGTTCTATAAATAGAATTTGAAGCAACATTAATTGTCTCATAGATTGCGCTAAAGTTTAAAAAATAATACATTGTATGGATGAATAGCTGGGCAATTACTCCTTGGGCAGTAGGTTGTCTCTTACCTACCGCCAAGGGAGATTTGCCCTGCAATACATCCGCTACGAAACGTCAATTAGAAATGGTAAGTTCCTTCGAAGGCTATCATTTTGTAACTAACATAAGATGACTTATGAGTCATATGATGCAAGTATTTATATTTATTTGGTGGTATTTTGTTTTATTGTCCTCTTACTAACAACAAATTTCAGTTCAAAACTCCTATCATTAGTCATGTCCTGAAAACAATAGTAATCATCTTTGTTATTGTTCATGTTAAACACACTTCATGTATTATTAGTTGATATTTTGGTTTTTATCCAACCTAAGTTATCAGTCAGACAAATCTTAGGGTGATCATATAGTTTCTATGTTCTTACAAATCGCCAATTTATTAGAAATATTAATTGTTACAAGTATGATTGGATGTATAAGCAAACAGTAGATGTATTGACTCTCCGAACTTAGAAGCATATCAGGATGAATGCTTGCATTTTCAAGTTTGTTGCCATTTCTTCCATCCTTTTGGCTAGAATCATTATAGTAAACGTTTCATTGGTTGGCAAGAAATTGCGACTCCTCAGATCAGACTCCAGTTTCTTTTTTCCACTAAAGCCTTTGGTGCTGGTGTCATTGTTGCTACTGTGAACATGCTACCAGATATGCCACATCAGCATTATCTAACCCGTGTCTCCCTAATATCCCTTGGTCCAATTTCCCATTTTCGGTTTTCAGTGCAATGATGGCTGCTTTGGCCACATTGCTAGCTGACTATTAGTATTCAACACTATGAGAGTAAACAAGAAAAGCATATGGAGACTGTTGGAATTGAGCCGCATGACTTGGCTTTGGTGGTGGTATGGTTGATGGTGAAAGAGGGTGGTGTGGAAGGAGGTGAGATTCAAATGGTGTTTGCTGTTTGCATGAACAGGTGATCTTCTAAAAAATTTCGGAGTCATCTGTTTGAAAGTGGCAAGATGGACGGGCTGGCTAACTGGTCAAAACAGGTTCCAGTTAAAATGGGTCACGATTTAGTACAAGCAGGGTTTAGTTGACACATTTTAGTCCATTTTTGTTTTGAAAAAAATAGTGCGGTAATTATGATTACAAAACGCGTATTATTACAGTAAAATTTTGGGATTTAAAATAAGATGCTTTAGGAGGTTATATGTAACAAAAGGATAGAATTTATAAGACTTTCCACCTGTTTGACATGTTCCTCTGTTAGTTAATTTTCATATTTGACCTGTTTGAGATAATAAACAACCCAAATGAACCCATTTATAAGTAAATTGTTCGAAATTGTCACCTCTAGATCTTTTAAACGACGAACTCACCCACTTCACTTTCCCTTAGGTATTGGAACTTGGAATCATATCACTAGGAGTTTCACAAAGTTCATGTAAAATTAAACCTTTGCTTGGAGTGTTATCTTTGCATCAATCCTTTGATTCAGAATCCTTCGTTCAATAAAGATGGCAAGATGACAGGTTTTTCCACGATAACAGCTCCTGTAAATGTCGGTGCATATATAGGGATAGGTATCTTATCTTCTTACAATCCTAATAGCCCTAGAGCTCTTGTTATTGAAGGTATCCTAGACTCCATTTCTGCTAGGATTTTAGTCTATATGGCTTTAGTGGATTTTATTGCTGCTGAATACTTGAGTAAGAGGATGAATAGCAATTTGGGAACAATAGTGTCTTCTATTGTAAAAACATGATATGAAGGACATAAAAACTCATACAATTTGTAATTCAAGAGAATTAACTTGCATCGCTTGAGCAAAAAGTGATTAGTATATCAAATAATTAATATCATAAAGAGAGGATGTGACGACATTCTTTTGAATTGAAACTTTACACTCTCCATTTTCCTCATCCTTACATGACCGACAAAACACCAACAATATATGCTTCATATATTATTTTATTTTCTTTCTTGTTATTTTTCACACAATATTCATATTCATGAGAATCTAAATCACCCTGGTGGAGAACTCCAATGCAATAGTGCTTGAGCCAATGCAATTCACTACATACCAAAGCTCATTTAACCCTTAGGATTCGTTGGCTCTTTAAAACATAAAAGGTCGGCTAAGAATATTACCCAAAAAGCTAGTTTGAATGAACCTGATGTTTGCCCCACTAGTTGTGACCAATCTCATGTTGAAACTTTCACACATAATGTACATAAAATGGATATGAATATCGGAATTTAAACATAACTTTATTGTTCTACAAATGGTTTTTGAAGGAAAGATGTTGTCTCATAGATTGAGATAAAGTTTGAAGTCATTCAATGTATGGATGGATTGCTGGGCAATTACTCATTTGATAGTAGGTTATTTAATCTCATTCCTGTAAATACATCTGCTACTAAACGTCAATTTGAAATCGTAAGTTCCTTCTAAGGCTATCATTTTGAATCTAGCATAAAATGACCTTTGAGTTATATAATATAAGTATTTATATTTAGGGCTTATCACGTATATACTCCTTTGACCGAACACAATTAACATTTTAATCCGTTGACTAAGAGTTTAGCGAAACTAATCCATGGTTGATCGACGATCCCTCGATCCCGTCGATCAACTACATATTACACCCTAATTACATTCTTTTTAACCTAAATAATACTAATTAAATCAAAAGTCAACAAGGTCAACACCTCGATCCTTTGAAACATCCAAGATCGATGCTACGTCGATCTGCATGATCGACACATGGTCGATCCACCCCCTAACCACCCATTGCATGCTCGACACGTGTAGATCGACCCGTCCATCCAGATCGATTTTGTCAACTTTTTTTCTTAAAAACCGGCTTATGCACTTCGAATTTAATTAAGTTTCATTTTTTTCCTTTTTTATTCCTCTTCTCCGTTCTGTCTCTTTCCCATTTTAGGGTTCTGATCGATTGAGGCGATCCAAGTTAATGAAAGTGAAAGCAAAGCATTAGGGTTTCGGTTTTGTTTAAGGTAAGGAAGTTTGATTATTTTAATCATTATAAAATGGAAGTTACGGTTTAAATACGGGTATTAGGGTTTTAGTTAGGGTTTAAACTTCTTTTTTTTTTTGTTTTTTATGTAGATTTTGAAGATTAAAGAAGTAGAAATGGAAGATTTGGACGTTGATCTCAATGCAAGTCTCCTTTTTTAGTGTAATTATAAATTTTTATTTATTTATTTATTTATTTGTGTTATAAGTTATTTGTTATTTATTTGTGAATTATATAAATTAAAACGGTTATTTGTAAATTGTATAAATTAAACGGTTATTATTTATTTATTTGTGTTATAAGTTATTTGTTATTTATTTGTGAATTATATAAATTAATACGGCTATTTGTAAATTGTATAAATTAAACGGCTATTATTTATTGATTTTTGTTATAAGTTATTTGTTATTTATTTGTGAATTATATAAATTAATACGGCTATTTGTAAATTGTATAAATTAAACGGCTATTATTTATTGATTTTTGTTATAAGTTATTTGTTATTTATTTGTGAATTATATAAATTAAAACGGTTATTTGTAAATTGTATAAATTAAACGGCTATTATTTATTGATTTCTGTTATAAGTTATTTGTTATTTATTTGTGAATTATATAAATTAATACGGCTATTTGTAAATTGTATAAATTAAACAGTTATTATTTATTTATTTGTGTTATAAGTTATTTGTTATTTATTTGTGAATTATATAAATTAATACGTCTATTTGTAAATTGTATAAATTAAACGGTTATTATTTATTTATTTGTGTTATAAGTTATTTGTTATTTAATTGTGAATTATATAAATTAATACGTCTATTTGTAAATCGTATAAATTAAACGACTATTATTTATTGATTTTTGTTATAAGTTATCTGTTATTTATTTGTGAATTATATAAATTAATACGACTATTTGTAAATTGTATATTCAATATTATTTTAAATGTTGGAAAAATTAAATTTTAATTTTAGTATTCAATATTATTTTAAAAAGTACAAAAATTAAATTATATTTATATTAAAATTCATATTTAAGTATTCAATATTGTTTTAGAAAGTAGAAAAATTAAATTTATATTTTAGAAATAAATTAAAATTAAAATTTATGTTAGACATTAAGTGTAAGATTTAACTATTACTTATTTTATTGAAATAAATTAAAATTAGATAGTATACAAGTTCAAAAGACATTTATAGTTAGAAGATATTAAATAAGTTAAATATTTTGGAAATATATTAAAATTAGATAAAGTTCATTTGTTATAAATTAAATGTTAGTAATTTTGTTTTGTAAGGAGATATAAAATATTGAATTATGGTATTTAGTTTTGTTAGAAATTTAATTTTTGATTTATTTTTTTATATATTAAGATTTGTATGTAAATATTTAGTGTTTTGTGAAAAATTAACTTTTTTATTTAAAAATAGGGCAATATGGATATAAGTACCTATATTTTAATTAAAAGTTAACTTTTTAAATGTTTGTAGTTAGTTTTCTTAGAAATATAATTTTACCAATGCTTTTTTATATTTTAAGATTTGTACGTAAATATTTAGTGTTTTGTGAAAAATTAACTTTTTAATATATAAATATGGATGTAAGTAACTATATTTTAATTAAAGTTTACCTCATCGCGTTATATATTAAGATATTTTGTTAGATACTAATATAAGTTTATAGGATTTATGTATTAATTAATATTAAGAAGTTGCAAAATTAGATACATATTTTAGACAGAATATTAAAATATCTATTAAAATGAATTAAGTTTTTGAATTAGACATTAAGTTTAGGATTTAAGTATTCGTTTTAAGAAGTCGAAAAATTAAATTTATGTTTTAGAAATTTAAATATCTATTTTTAAGAAGTTGATATATTTAGTTTACTTATTTATTGAAATAAGTTAAAATTAGATTATTTGTAAAGATTAAGATTATTATATGTTAGAAATTAATCTTTTGATAAATGAAGTAGTATTTATATGTAGAATTGTGTTATAAATTAAATTGGTGATGGAAACGAGTTACTTTTGAAATAAATGATGTTTGTTATGCTTATTTGCGAATTTTGTAGTCACTTACGTGTAACATGATGTATATCATGTTTTGTTGACTAATATTAACTAACAAATTTTGTGAAATTTAATTGTTATTTAGACGTTATACTACGATGCACACTTGATTATTAGATCTAATGTTGGAGTCGCGATCAAAATTCGCAAGAGCTTATCTAGGTATCCTAATAGACTTCAAATGTTTCAAAGGTCGTGTTTTGGATCATGGCTTGATCTTGAATGCGATAACCGAGACCCGGGTTTGGTACATTTGATACTTCAAACTCAGTACATGCCAGACCATGATGTCGATCATTTGTTATTTTCTGTTGGTGGACAAGAACTTAAATTCTCACGTCGGGAGTTTTGTCTAATCACGGGACTTCGATTCGGTCCTCAAAACTGGTTAGAGAGTAGATTTTCCAAATCCATTTAGGGATAGACTTTTCGGTCATAAAGCTGGTAAGCCAATTAAGGGTAGAGATATAAAATATGTGTTTGAGAATGAGGTTGACAAGTTAGGTGACGTTGATCACGTACGAGTTTGTTTATTGTTACTTCTACACTTTGGGTTTCTTGGCTGCGAGGCAAAGATAAGCATAGACGACCGTGTATTAGTGCTTGTAGAGGACTTGGCAGCGTGGAACCAATTTCCATGGGGTTCCTACTCGTGGGATGCCACTATTCGTACGCTCCGTAATGCGGTCGGAAAACGGCAGGCATTACATTTTACTAATGTCACCGAGGGGTTACCCACTTATTCATTAAGTGGATTCGTATGGGCTTTTAAGGTAACATCTTGACAATCATTTGATACTAATTATTTACTAACTTATGCATAAATTTTGTACATACTAAAATTTTCATAGATATGGATATATGAGGTTTTCCCATACGGACGACTTACTGGCTATTGTCTAAAGAGAGAGGGTGTAATCCCTAGAGGCATTGCTTGGAGGAGGATACATATTGGATGCTCATGGGAGGTTACACGCAGATTTGTTACCAATGCTTTGCAGGTTTGATTTCTATTAATTTGTTTTATTTGGTATTTATATTTAATTTAACTTGTTATTAACACAATAACTTTATGTTTTCAGCCTGGATTTTTACCAATTCGGGAGTTGATACCCACACCGGAAGAGGAAGCCACATACTGGTGGATAGAGAGTCAGCCTTCTTTGAATGGGGTGGATACACAAACTCGCGTTAAGAGGCCACGAGGCGAACCTGAACATGCAGAAATTCCTGACCTCACACGTGACTTCCTTCAATCAGATGACTTCCTTCAATCAAATGACTATATCCCAAGGAATCAAGAATCTTACTCCCCCAAGGGAGGCTTCCAGCAATCTCAACCTTTTCCAGGGTTCCGACAACCTTACACACCCACAGGAGGCTTCCAGCAATCACAAACAGACTTTGGGCAGTCCTATCACGGCATGCCATGTCCGACTTTCGGCATTCTTGATCCTAGGGTATCAACTCTTGAGAGTCAATACACGGATTTTCGTCAGTCCTTCGATGTAAGCATTTTAATTTTACAGGCTTTAATATGTTAAAAGGTTGCTACTTAATAAGTTTTTGTTATATAACAACAGGAATTTTACCGAAACACCGATACTAGGGGAGCGACTTATGAAAGTCAATACACGACTTTATGTCAGCGATTCGATGTAAGATTTGAATTTTACACATTTAATATGTTAAAAATTGACTTCCACATGCGAGTTTTTGTTATATATTTACAGGAATATCACCAAACCAACGAAGAATATCACCACAACAACGACCTTAGGGTCGCGAGTCTTGAAAAACAACTCATGGATATGAGGTTGGAATTAAATGTAAGCTTTTCAATGATACTTATTTAATGTATTAAATGTAAGTTTTTGTTATAAAAATGTAGATTTATTATGCAAATAATACTTTACAGCAGGGCCGTGGTGGTACACATTATCAACACGACGACACAAATGAGGTGAAGACTGAATTTGCGAGTCCGTCTATGTGGGTAAATGATGATAACTTACAAGATCATCAAAATCAACAGGTATATTAACTATATTTTGTACATTGCTTTTAAATGGTAAATCACTATTGATTATACATTGTTAATTTCTCAGACGCCTCCCTTAGCACTACGACGCAGTCCTAGAATAACGAATAAAGGCCCCCAACTTTCTACTCCTTATACCGGCTTCCATTCTTCTATTATTGAATCAAGAGCGTCACATGCTAGACAAGGTCTTAATAATGAAGTTGTCGAAGAAAAAGATGACCTACCAAAGGAATTTTGGGCATCAACACCGGAACATTTTTATTTAGTTGAGAAGACTCAACAATGCTATCTTGCCCTAGAGCCACCTGGTTTACCATACAATAAGGAATTTTGGGGGTTACTTCTCGGGCTAACCGGCAATTACTGGCTTGAGAACTTTGTAAGTATTGAACGTCGTACATATGTAAAACTTATATTATTATTTTGATACTAATTCTAACCTTGTCTTTATTTGTTTTTTTGGTAATTGAATCAGCATATAGACGCATGGATTCAGCATTTGATACTGAGTTCGACCTCTAGAGACCCACGTTGTGCTGTCATGCCTACATTTTTTATGAGTATATTTGGCCCTGCTCCTAGAGTTATAGCATTTGCTAACGGCACATTATCAATGTACCCCCATTGGTCGGAAGTAGATCGTGTAAGTATATGTTAAGTATTTAAATATATATATATATATATATGTCAAGTATTGGTAAGTATGGAAATTTATACTAACTGGATAATTGTTATTATATTATAGGTTCTCATCCCGCTAAATGATGATAATAAGCACTGGATGCTTGGGGAGCTAGACTTGAATACATGGGAACTGCAATTCTATGACAGCATGTCTGGTGGTCACTGGTCGTATTTTGAAAAAGTCAAACGCAATATTGAAAAATATCTAATGACTTATTTAGATAGAATAGATTACTGGAAATGTACGCATAAGAAGAAGCCGAAAAAGAAGATAACATTGGAAATTAGTCAAGCTTGCTATGTTCCACAACAGCGAAATGGATGGGATTGTGGAGTGCTTGTTTGTAGATTTATTGAACAACGCATGGAGAATTTAGATCTTAAGATCGAAGGGGATATTAATGAATGGGGGGTAGAATATAGGAAAAGAATGGCACATTCATTGTATAAGTACCGATGTGAAATAGGTGAATTTACGGGTGATATTGGAATTTAACTTATAATTTAGTTTATTTATTTATTATGTTTATTTATTGATAATGTTAACAATATTATGCAAAATCAATGTTAACAATATTATGAAAAATTATAGGAATTAACGTAAAATGATAAAACACCGTTCAAAATTTAAAAGAACATATATAATTGTCAAAATTTAACACGATACAAATACAACATCAAATGATACATCTAACAATATAAATATCTAGAAATCGCTCAAATTAACATCCTCATATGCTTCTTCATTGGACTCGTTCAAATCAAATTGGTGAGGTACGTGCTGAGGTTTTTTAGATTGTTTTATCCCAAAAAATTTCCGACTCTTAGATCGCCATGTCGACTCGCTTGGTACCGGTGCGGTGCAGTTATTTCTCATATGACCAAGTTTATGACATCTGCTACATTGAACAACCCTTTTTTCCTCTCCACGGGATAGAATACGTTTTATTTCTCGTGGTCTACCTGCTTGTCGTTTATTCATGAACGGTGGTCTCACAATCATCATATCACTTGGATATTCCCATTCGGATTGATCCGGTAATGGATTAATGTTGTCTTGATATGTTTGTTGGTAGACATTTTTAGAATACCAATTTGAAAAAAATTGATTATAATCATCAAGCCTCAAGAACCTCGCCACTGAAATTACATGACCACAAGGTATTGCAGAAAGTTGCCACTTTCTGCAACTACATGTACCATTACCAAAATTAACAAGACCTTTTTTACCTCCGTCATCAACCTCGTATTGTGATTGACTAATGCCGTGTGTTATCCACGTAGAACTCTGTAACTTTCTTTTTGCAAATTTTGCTTCGGCCCAAGGTGTAAATTCATTTTCAAGTTTCGCTACAAAAACGTCACAATAACAATCTTAACAAGATGATCATATTATTGTTAACCAAAATTAAACAATATTTAAAGTTTACCTCCAACTTCACGACGCACAAAGTACCACTTTTGCACAGAATTTCGAAAAAATTCAATTAACATAATGATCGGAAGTTGACGTGCATAGGAGGATAACACGTTAACGGACTCCGCACTATTCGAAGTCATGATATTGTAACGTTCTCCAGGGAAATGTGCTCTTGACCACTTATGTAAACTAGCTTGCATCAAGATAGTTCTAACTGTTGGTACTGCTGCTTCAAAGCACGCCTTCCATTCTTCAAAGTCGGACACCCTGTACGCTTTGCAAGTCTTCCAGTATAATGCTTGGAATATATGTTTCCCTTTTTTGTTTAAGCCTAAATTTACAAGCAAGTGAGGACAGCATACACCAAGATAAGCATTCGGGAAAACTTGCCTAATTGCCAGATCGATTGACGGTGCCCGGTCAGATATGAAGGCCAAACCCGGTCTTTCACCAATGCAATTCTTAAGCTTTGATAAAAACCATATCCAACACTCAGAACCTTCAGTTTTACCCACTCCGTAAGCGACAGGTAAAATTTGATTATTCGCATCCATTCCAACTGCTAAAAACATTGTTCCTAAGTAGTGTCCTTTTAAATGCGCACCATCTATAATGAGTATTGGTCGTAAGTAATTACTCCAACTTCGAATCTGCATTCACATTTATAAGCTATATTAAATATGAAAAAACAAGTTTTATATAGCAACGATAAAGTTTTACTTACCGCGGCACCAATAGCAACGAAAAGACACTCGAACCTCTGTTGGTCATCAGTCTTAATGTGCGTGACTGTACCAGGATTAGCCTTCTTCAAATTGTGACAGTAGAGTGGTAGGTTGTAAAATGATTCGTCGTCAGTCCCTCTTAACAATTCTATGGCACGACACTTCCCCCTCCAAGCTTGAGAATAAGAAACGTCTATTTTAAATCTTTGATTTAAATCTCTCATGATATCTTTCCCACGATATACCCGGCTACTATCTTTCAATTGATCACGAAGTATGTTCCCCAATACATGTTTGTTTGCATTACGGTGATTTGCATTAGTTTGTGTTTTTGAGCATGTGTGGTGGTCTTTTAATGTTTTTACTTGAAAAATTGAATTACTATTTTTTTGCTTTGTGGCTTTTAAGAACCATTGACAACCTTTATTGACACATTTAGCTTCGAATCTTGTGGTTGATGATTGAGCTACTCTGAATGCATAACCTTCTTCGAGACATTTAATACCTAAATTTGTTTTTAGCTCATGTTTGTTATTAAAGAACTGACCTTCAGTAACTTTTGAAGATGACATATACCTATTAGTATTTATTGGTCTTTCTTCGAATTGTGGACATTCCATGGGCTCGGGCATTGACCAAAAG
The DNA here is from genome assembly GCA_963921325.1 of Logfia minima. Classification (NCBI taxonomy): domain Eukaryota; kingdom Viridiplantae; phylum Streptophyta; class Magnoliopsida; order Asterales; family Asteraceae; genus Logfia; species Logfia minima. The sequence goes on from OY992769.1 coordinate 31,965,454, forward strand.
TAGTTGGGTTGCATTTTAGTTGGCACTCGTACTTTATCATCATCATCATCATCATCATCATCATCATTATCATCATCGTCGTCGTCGTCATCATCATTTACATCATAATCATCGTCATCGTCATCGTCATCGTCATCATCATCATCATTATTATGTTTTTTCACGCTTTCGTCCCCATCACTATTAAAAGACTCATCAATACCCAAAGACTTTGCCGTCTCTTTATCTGTTAATGGATTATAATTTAAATCGACATAAACCCGGTGCTCTTTTTTACCAACAAATTGACTTTTTGTATTTTGAGCATATTTATTTTCAACAGAAAAAGAATGGCGACGAAAGACATCTTGACTGTCACTGATATTGTGAGAGAGATTTTGATACGAAGAAAAATGATCGTGTTGATTTTCATGGAAATTGTTATAAGAAGAAAGATGATCTTGTGAGTAAGCATACGAATTTTCAGTTTGGTACGAGTCACTTACTTGGGTATGATACATATTAGGAACAAAACTAGAAGAACCGACCTCATTTGGTTGATTGCTTCCTCCACCAACAGCGATCTGTTGAACTACATATAACGTAAGATCACCGTACGGGTTATTACGGACGACTTCGATTAGAAAACCTACATCTTCATCGTCAAAAATATCAACGGGGTGTGTGTACGTTGACATTTTATAACCCAATCTGAACTCCTGTTGCATATCTAAACGAGCCTTTTTAGCTATGAAGTTTTTCAACTTAGAATACCTTGTATTTACAGGCAGACTTATGGCACGTCTAGGTAAACCGAAAGGCAAATACTCATACGTGCCATTTACTAATTCCCAAGAACCCCCTCAACAAAGAAGAATGTTAACACTGCTAACTTGTGAGCTCATTTTTATTTCAAGATATGAATAAACTGATAAAATGATTGAGGAATGGAAGCAAAATATACAACACCGTTCACTTATAAATAGAGTGAACATACAACTGCATGTATTACTTTTCTTCTTTCGAATCACATCCACAAAATAAGAAGCCAATGAAATAAGTCGATCAGGAGTGATATAACTCGAATCCAATGTAAATAATTTAATATTTTTTGAGCCAATGATCGATCCAGTCGATCGATTGAAATAGAATCCAATGTAAATAATACGATTTGTATGTAATAGAATCCAATGTAAATAATTTAATATTTTTTGAGCCAACTGATTGGTTAAAATTTTCTTTTTAAAATGTATTTATATTTTTAAAAAATATTAAATATTGCAACTTCCTTTTTTTTTCTAAAAAAATCGAATCGGGCAACTTTCTTATTAAATGATCGACCCAGTCGATCTATTGAAATAGAATCCAATATAAATAAACCGATTTGTATAAAATAGAATTTAATGCAAATACTTTAATATTTTTTTTAGCTAACTTATTGATTAAATATTCTTTTTAATTTGTATTTATATTTTTACATTAGTTAACTTATTGATTATATTTTTTTAAATATTCTTTTTTAGCTAACTTATTTATACTTTAATAGAATCTAAGAATTTTTTTTTTTTCAATTGGATCGACCCATTCGATCTATGTTTAATTTTTTTTAAAGTCGATCATCATGATCGACAAACCGTCGATCTTGTTCCAAAATTCTTTTTTTTTTTTAGTTTGGATCGACCCATTCGATCTAGGTTAATTTTTTTAAAGTCGATCAACATGATCGACAAACCTTCGATCTAATTTGTTTTCTTTTGTCTTCTTTCTAGATCGACCCAAAGTTTCATTTGTTTATACTTAGGATTAATTTGATTATTTAATCTAATTAACGGTTAGAAACTTCATGATCGACGGGATCGAGGGTGTGTCGATCAAACAAGGATTAGTTTCGCTAAACTCTCAGTCAACGGATTAGAATGTTAATTGTGTTCGGTCAAAGGAGTATATATGTGATAAGCCCTTATATTTATGTTGGTGGTATTTTGTCTTATCTCCTCTTACTAGCAGTAGATTTCACAAATGTGTGAAACGGTACCTTGTGTTGTATCTCTCTTGATTATGTATTAATCAAGATTAACAAACGGTACCTTTGTTAGTTTACAAGCCTCAATTAGCTCTTGTTTTTTCTTTCCTTCTTTTTTGTGTGTGTGTGTGTGTGGTAAGAATATTACCTAAGTTTAACATATTGAGAGGTAGGTTATTTTGAAGGTTCATATTCGTTTTAACGAAATAGTTGTACACAAAACATTACTGTATTTGTTATGGTGTAATTTTGGATGTCAATAGTGTGGTCGAAAAATGTTATATTCCTCGCTTATGTTATTCCTGAATCCTGATATGTTATTTTGTGATAAAGGACATATTTGGTTCTCACCCTGCTTATTGAATATGCCAAGGTACAATTCTTGTTCAAGATTATTGCTCAGTCTGTTCAAGATTTCTTTGTTTCAAGGTGCTTTTTGGAATTCATTTGTATATTTAATAATTGAGATTTATTTCTTACAGTTTATTATATATGTAGGTAGAAAATGAGTTTAAGAAAAAGTAATTTAAAAATGGGAATGGTAACACAAACAGTACTGTACTTGTACTCGACATGTACAAATTTTAACTTTCTGAATTTAAGATAGGGATTATATATTTAGAGGCCCCTTAAATATATTATTTTATTTTTGTAAGTCACCAAAATTTGAAAATAATTTTGTACGCCATTCAAATATTATCATTTTGTTTTTGTAAGCCAATCATATTTGAAAACAATTTTGTAGGCCACCCAAATTTGTATATTGTTTTATGTATAAATTCGACTAAAAACTCATCAAAAAAATGTGTAGGGACACAAATATCCCTATATTTGTTATGAAACATTATTTATATTATTTTAGGTTTATTCAAATACAGGCATTTTTTGTGACCTTTTACACTTTTCTGATAAGTTTTAGCCGAATTTGATATATATAGAACAACATACAAATTTGAGTACTTACAAAATTGTTTTAAAATGTAGGTGGCCTACAAAATCTTTTTAAATATGGATAACTTACAAAAACAAAATGATATATTTGAGTGACCTCCGAATATATAATTCCTTTTTAACATACAAAAGTTCAATGAATCACGGAAGTGCTAAGATTTAGCAATATTGTAAAGAGAGGATATGAGACATTCTTTTGAATAACTTTACACTCTCCAATTTCCTCATCCATACATGACCCACAAAATGCCAAGAATATATGCTGTACATCTTATTTTATTTTGGTCATATTTTTAACACAATATTCTTATATGTAATATTTTTGAGCGTCTACATCACTCTGGTGGAGAACTCTATTAATGCAATAGCGCTCGAGCCAATGCATGCAACTCCCTACCGATGTTCATTTCACGCTTCTGTTGGCTCTTTGAAGCATAAAAGGTCAGCTAATTAAGAATATTAGTTAAAAAGCTAGTTTGAATTAATCTATGTTTGCCCCACTAGTTGTGACCAATCTCATGTCAACAGCTTTTGAAAAATGTACGTAAAATGGTTTACAATGAGAAATATGTGAAGGATATTCTGTATGTATACGAATATCACAATATATGCATAACTTTATTGTTGTATAAATGGTTTTTAAAGGGAAGATGTTGTCTCATAGATTAAGATAAAGCTTGAAGTCATTCAATGTATAGTATGGATGGATAGCTGGGTAATTACTCCTTGGGCAGTAAGTTGTTTAATTGGATTCCTACTGCCAAGGGAGATTTGCCCTGCAATACATCTGCTACGAAACGTCAATTGGAAACTGAAAGTTCCTTCTAAGGCTACCATTTTGTAACTAATGTATAAGATGACTTATGAGTCATATAATATATGTATTTATTTGTTGATTCTCTCTCATTAATTTTCTCTTAATAGTTACTAGCAGTAGATTCCGGTTCAAAACTCCTGGGCATACTAAGTTATGCATGTCTTAAAAACAATAGTAATCATCCTATAACTTTTTCCGTTGTTATTAAACAAACTTCATGTATTATTAGTTGATATCTTGGTTTTTATCCAACTTTTAAGTCAGACAAATCTTAGTGTGCTCGTATAGTTTCTATCTTCTTACAAATTGCCAATTTATAAGAAATTTGTATTGTTCCAAGTAAGATAGGAATGCTAAATGTATACAGAAACAGTAGTTGCAGGGACTCTCCGAACTTAGAAGCATATCAGGATGAGTGCTTGCATTTTCAACTTTGTGGCCATTGCTTCCATCCTTTTGGCTAGAATCATTAGATTAAATGGTTCATTGGTTGGCGAGAAATTGCCACCTCTCAGATCAGACTCCATTTTCTTTTTAGCCACTGAAGCTTTTGCTGCTGGTGTCATTCTTGCTACAGGATTCGTGAATGAACGTGCAACCAGAAATGCCACCACATCAGCATTATCTAACCCTTGTCTCCCTAATATCCCTCAGTCCAACTTCCCATTTTCGGTTTTCAGTGCAATGATGGCTGCTTTGGCTACATTGCTAGCTGACTGTATTAGTACTGAATACTACGTTAGTAAACAAGAAAGCATCTCATGGTTGCTGGAATTGAGCTGGATGCTTGGCTTCGGTGGTGGTATGGTTGATGGTTAAAGAGGGTGGTGTGGAAGGAGGTGAGCTTCAAATGCATGACCACTCAGACGTGTTGAACTGGTGATCTTCTCAAAATTTTGGAATGGTCCGCTTAAAAGTGGTAAGATGGGCAGGTTGGCTAACTGGTCTAAACAGGTTCCTCTTAGAAAGGGTCACTATTTACTACAAGCAGAAACCGGTCCGGTCAGGTTTAATTGACACACTTGAGTTCATTTTTGTTTAAATTTTTTTTTTAGTGTGATAATTATGACTACAAAAACAAATATTATTACAACAACACTTTTGGTTAGAATAAAATGCTTATGCAATAAAAATGATATAATTTATAAGACTTTCAAGTTTCAACCCATTCCCCTGTTAGCTAATTTTAATATGACCTGTTTGAGATAAAATCAACCCAAATCGACCCATTCAAAGTTAAGTGGGTTGAATTGTCTCCTCTAGATCTATTAAACAGGTATGGGAACTTCGAACCATATCACTAGGAGTTTCACAGAGTTCTTGAAAAATTAGACCTTTGCTTGGAGTGTTTATCTTAGTATAAATTCTTCGATTCAGGATCCTTCGTTCAACAATGATGGCGGTTTTTTTTCGTGATAACAGCTCCTATAAGTGTCGGTTCAGGGATAGGTATCCTAGACTCCATTTCTGCTGGGAGTTTAGTTTATATGGCTTTAGTGGATTTAATTGCTGCTGAATTCTTAAGTAAGAGGATGAGAAGCAATTTGGGTGAACAAATGGTGTCTTTTATTTCACTATTTCTTGGTGCTGGATTAATGGCTTCTCTTGCAGCTTGGGCTTAAATATGCCCTTTTCTATTTAAGTGTATCTAATTTAACTGGATAGTAACTTTTTGATTATTCCCCTGTGATTTACTGTACATTATTAATGGAAATGTAAACAAACAAATGGCAAAACGTTCATAATGCACAATGTGGTCTTTTGAATCTTTTCTACAAGTCTATACATAAGGAGTAGACAACCACAAAAAAGTAATGGTGACGAACTTTGGTCTCTCGAAAAGCTAACTTTTAAGTACTGATGACGTTTAGTTTAAGAGCCTCATTTAGCACTTGTTCTTGTGATAAGAACGATACGTAAGTGTAACATATTGACGTGTTAGTTATTTTGAAGGCTTATAGTCATTTAAATAGTTGTACATAGAAACATTATTGTTATGATTTTTTGTGGATGTCAATAGTGTAGACGAATAATGTCATATGCTTTATGTAATTCCTGATATATTGTTATGCAAGGACATATATGATTCTCAACCTGCTTATTGGATATGCCAAGGTACAAACCTTGCTCAATATTACAGACATGTGCTCAACCTTTATAAAATCTAGATGCTTCTCTAGTTTACTTCCCATTGACTGAACCATATTAAAAACTCATACAATTAGTTAATTAATTCAAGAGAATTAACTTACACCACTTGGGGAAAAGGTAATTAGTATATAAAGAGGATATGAGACATTCTTTTGAATAACTTTACACTCTCCATTTTCCTCATAAGACATGACCCACAAAATGCCAAGAATATATGTTGTACATCTTATTTTATTTTGTTCATATTTTTTACACAATATTCGTATGTCATATTTCTGAGAGTCTACATGACTCTTGTGCAGAACTCTAATGCAATAGCGCTTGAGCCAGTGCATGCAACTAGGGTACGTGTAGTAGAAACATTATCAATGGATATCATCCAGACCCATAAAATATGAGGTAAATAAAGTTTACTGAGTTAATTTGTACACTCACTTTTTTGATAAGTAGATTATAAATGTGCATCGGTTGTACTGTACTTGATGCTTTAATGATGTAATATTGTGGTTTGTATATAAAAAAATATATACAAATCACTCCCCTTTAACTAATGATTCACTCATATGGACCACCATTTTATCCACCTTTATCAAATATCTTCTGCGCTAAATTATGTTACTTTGGCTTTCTTGAGAATTTAAGCTGAAAATACATAAAATACCTCGTCTTCATAAATTATTAACCGGAAACCGAAAATAAATATAAAAATTAGAATCAAGACCGGAGCCGGATGCCCGGATCTATCAAATAAGCAGGGGGGAAAACGGGAATTGGCCCAACTAGTGTAAAGCCATTTGGACTTAAACAAATGTCCATCAGCCCATAACTAATTGGGCTTTCGGCAGTTTGACTTTGACTTACTGAAAGTCTGAAATGGTGTCTTTATACTTTGGCAAGTCATTTTATTAGGAGTTAGTGAGTTACTAATTGACATTTGCTAGTTTAAATAATTTGCTTTGCTTAACAATAAATATTGTCTTCCCATTTGACATTAAATAATTATTTTTTATATATTCTCAAAGAATTTATTTCATGGAGCCACCTGAGCGAAACTTAACAGACTTGTGGGAACACTAGAAGTACACACGACCACATGCTTTTAAATTGGTCTCGTAAAGTTAAGTGTCTCACTATCACTAAAAGTAAAAGCAACAAAAAAGAATCGTGAAAAGCCGCACTTCTAATAACTTTGCCGATGAGTTTACACGAGTAATTAAAATTAAATTAAAGCATATTTACGAAAAGAAAAATTAATCGTTGAACTTGAGCCTTGTAATTATCTATTTCCTAATGGCTTAATACTTATCAAGTACGCATGGATAAAACAAAAATGCTTAGCTGGCTTTACATAAAATGATGAAATAGGAAAGCAGAAATGGCATCTTTCTAAGGGTTTGACATTTTGCTTTTGTTTCCTTAATTTGTACTCATTAACTATTATTATTATTATTATTATTATTATTATTATTATTATTATTATTATTATTATTATTATTATTATTATTATATTCATATATCGAGACTTAAAACTTAAAAAATAATCAAAGGTACTAATTTACTTTTAATGTCACGTTAGTCTATATCTATATATATTCTAATCAATGATATCAATTTACAATAATTTACTTTTAAAAATAATATTGAATTGACTTCATATATAGTTAATCTATTTATATTCTAATTAATGATATCAGATCTACTTTTAAAAATAATATTTAATTTAATTTATACTTCATATATGCACTTTGAGAATTCAAATACGGAGTATTTACATTCATGTTTTAGCCTTATTTATCGAAACTCTTTTAGTTTATTTAGAATCGACCATATATGCAATCAATATATCATTATTATTATACAGTTATATAATAGACTAGGTCATAAATTTGTGATAACGCGAGTCGAATTTTAGTTTTATTTGGTCGATTTTTTTATATAGTTTATAGACCCGCGATAAGGCGCGACGAATTTAATTTTTATAAATTAATAAAATATTTAGTCGATTTTTTTGTATCGTGACCAACTTTCTTAATTTAAACAAACACATCATATATGATTTTTTTATATAGTTTATAAACCCGCAACGATGGAGTCGAATTTAATTTTTATTTGGTCAATTTTTATATAGTTTATAGACCCGCTATAATGCGCAACAAATTTAATTTTAATAAAACAAATAAAATATTGTGGTCGATTTTCTCATATAGTTTATAGACTATTTAATTTTTATGAATGAATAAAACATTTGGTCTAAATTTTTAATTTAAATAAATACATCAAATTTAAGGGGTCAAATGTGTAATTATAAGAAATAAATTAAGATCATTGGATCGTAAAGACTGAAAAACAATGAGGGGTTTATATTCTTCTATTATATCCCGTTTTAATTATAGATAAAGATAGAGGATGATTGTTAGATAATTGGACACAAAAGTGTTGTACCTAAATTTTTCTTTTTTTCCATATTTATTTTTTAAAGGGTTGAGGGGTAGTTAAGTTTTTTATTTTTTGTCCATACTCATTTAGAACAGGGAATCATATGACATATATAATATAAATTGCAATCTCCCTAAACCCTTCATCGTAAAAGATTTAAATCACTCAGTAAACAAAGGCCAATCAAAATTTAAACAAATATTAGTCGTATACAATACGCTACACTGAGAAACATAATAATAATAATAATAATAATAAGATAGATAACGACATAGATAACTTTTTATTTTTTCAAGTATGATCAGTAGATTGTTAACGTGTGTCAAAGCATTATCAGTACGACCTTTTGGTGACAATATATAATAAAAGTGTTACCAAAACACAATAAATTGAAAATTAAAACAATGAATAATATATAAATTATAATAGATTTTTTTAAAGGTATAAAAACTTACATGTTTGTCAACAACAATCATATTTATAGAAGACAAGGTGTTTGGACTGTTGTAAAAATATTGCTTCCACATAATAAGCACTTGAATCCTGATATTTCAGCCATCTTTATTTCCATGGATATCACGTACACAATCAAATTGATCAATAGTAGTCATGAAAAATCAACGAATGTAAACTCTTATTGTTATTTATGATTTAGAAAATTGATTTGTTTTTTAATTTGATTAATGTAAAGTGAGATCAAAAGGTTGTATTTATAGGTATGTATTGTTATGTTATTTAGTTCATAATTATTATTGAGATTGAGATTGAGATTACATACAATATTAGAGTCACATGAATCAATCCGTTCTTATAAGATAATGATAGGTAAATATTAAATAATTATCGTTTGACGGTAATATAAAATAATCAAATCCCCGGAATGCTTTTGTTTAGAACATTCGATCTTTTCAAAATTCGTATAAATAAATAAAAATTTATCCAATCCAATTCAAAATTTATCCCATATTTCAACAATAATAACGAAGCTACAGTTTGTTCACATGGTTTTGGGCTCCGCCTGTTAAGGCTTTATTTTCGTTTTTTGACGCTTGCGTCATATGATAATAATGATAATGATATTATTATTATTATTAAATTTAAATTTAAATTAATTACTTTATTAATAACTATTTTCAATCGTTAGATCGTAAAGAGAAAATAATCAAAATCTTATTATGATGTCCTTTTTTATTTATATATAGAGAATAAAGAAGATTTAAGAAATAAAAATAAAAATAAAAAAAGAAAAATAGAAAAAGAGAGAGAGAGAGAGAGAGAGAGCGTATTTAGGCAGCAAGAAATAGACATTTTTACTTTTGTAACAACACAATTCAATTACTAGTCTTCAGAAACACAAACCAAAAACACACAAAAAAATGGAAAACATCCAACACAAGATGATACCAATCAATGGCATAAACATGCACATAGCAGAACTCGGGAAAGGCCCCACCATCCTCCTAATCCACGGCTTCCCGGAACTCTGGTACACGTGGCGCCATCAGATTGTTTACCTTGCATCTCACGGCTACCGGGCTATAGCCCCTGATCTACGTGGATTCGGTGACACAACCGGTGTTCCTACTAATGATGCCACCAAGTTCACCACCCTTCATGTGGTTGGAGACCTGGTGGCGCTCATTGATGCGGTGGCAAGCCCAGGAGAGGATAAGGTGTTTGTGGTGGCTCATGACTGGGGTGCGTATATGGCTTGGGCTTTGTGCCTTTATCGGCCTGATAAAGTTAAGGCATTGGTGAATTTGAGCGTTCCTTTTAGTCCGAGAACTATGTTTAAACCTGTTGATGCACTTCGCGCTCTCTATGGAAATGATTACTATATCGTTAGATTTCAGGTACTTTCAAATTCTAATTTGGGATCTATATATAAGATTGATTCACCAGTGTAGCTTTACCCAACAATCATGTACTACGTAATTGATATCTTTCATGAAATTGATTTACTTGGCCTGTGTTCCGTGGTAGGAAACTGCTTATATTTTTCGGAGAATTTTTTAAGAAAATTTAAAAACACATTCAAGAGTCGTTTGTCGTAGGAATTTGTATTTTGTGGAAAAGATATTTAAGAAAGTATAAATCTGTGTATTTCCTTCTATAACTATAAATGTGACAAGCTAAGATTCAAGGTTTTCTGCATTTCTACTGTAGTAAAATGCACCCATCAATGGTGATATCAATACCTTGGTATACAGAAAATGAAAAAAAACATATTTTACATGTGAACAGGTTTTCTAAAATTTCATAGAGATACTTAACACTTCTTATCCTCTAGAATAATATAAAATGGAAAAATGGAGCAATATTTCTATAGCTAAACACATAAGCAATTGTTGATGAATATACTGCAGGAACCTGGAGAAATTGAAGGTGAATTCGAGGTATGGGGTACAGAAAGAGTTTTAAGTGATTTCTACAATTTTCGTACACCTGGCCCGCTTTTTCTACCTAAGGGTGTTGGGTTCGGAACCTCGCCTACTGACCCTATAAACTTGCCTTCATGGCTTACAAAAGAAGATCTCGCATATTACACTAGTAAATTCGAGATAACAGGCTTTACAGGAGGTCTAAACTACTATCGAGCCTTGAACACGTAAGTTATCAGAACCAAAGTTTTAAACTAGCTAATAGATATAAACTTATAAGTTAATGTAGTAATTAATTAAATTAAGTGGATGATTAAAATATGATATTTTCAAATAATATACAGAAATTGGGAATTAACTGCGGCATGGACCGGAGCACAAGTAAAAGTACCGGTTAAGTTTATCATTGGTGATCTTGATCTGACTTACAACACTCTGGGTAATGAAGATTACATTTTAAAAGGTGGGTTAAAGAAAGATGTGCCTCTTTTAGAAGATGTGGTCATACTTCCAGGTGTTGCCCATTTTCTTCATGAAGAAAAACCGGATGAAATCAACCAGAATATTCACCAGTTCCTTAAAAAGTTTTGTACTAAACCGTGATGTTCTGTTTTTCCCTCAATGTGTGCTTTTATGACTGCTTTGACTATTTGTATCATGACTTTCAAGTCCTTGAATTTGTTGCCATATATATAATATTTAGTGTGATTTAAGTCTTATGAATACTTAATATGTAATAATTCTTATAAATCCGGCTTATTTGACTACACAAGGATTACAATTCAGGGCTTAATGATCATGATAAAATACATGACATTTAACATATGAAACATAAATTTGTTTACAGTAATAAAGGTTGATTCAGCAGGTCCCTTTTACAATGAGAGACGATCCCTAAGTTGATGAATAAGAATTGCCGTTCTAATATGATTTATTTTTTTTATTCTTTTTGGGACTGCAATTCAGATAAAACTAACTAATTAAGAAAGTAAGTATTAGAATTTGACGTGATATTACGATCGTTCACCATGAACACCACCAACCATTGCAATCAATGTATAGACAATTTATGATTGGAAAAAAGAAAGAAAAGCCTTATCTTTAAAAAGCCTAAACTTGGTACACAATTCTATCACAAAGTCTTCAGAAAAAACACACACACAAAAAAGGACAAAATCGAACACAGAATGAAACGGTTAACAGCATAAACATGCACATAGCAGAACTTGGGAAAGGCCATACATTTATTTTAATCCACGGCTTCCCAGAAATCTGGTACACCTCACGGTTACTGTGCTATAGCCCCGGATCTACGTGGCTTCGGTGACACAACTGGTGCGCCCACCAATGACGCCACAAAGTTCACCACTCTTGATGTGGTTGGAGACCTGGTGGCGCTTATATATGCTGTAAAGGTCCCAGGTGAGGATAAGGTGTTTGTTGTGGCTCATGATTGGGGTGCATTTATGGCTTGAATTTGACTCTCTATCGGCCTATAAAGTTAAAGCTATGGTGAATTCGAGTGTTCCTTTTAGTCCAAGAAACCCTATTATCAAGCCTGTTGATGCACTTTGTGCTCTTTATGGAAATGATTGTTACATGGTCAGATTTCAGGTAATTCAAATCGTAATTCAACATTAGGATCAACTATAAGTATATGTATGATGACAGGACCAAAATTCTAATTGACATGTGTTAAATAGTAGTAAATGAATTAGGCTAATGTTTGAAGTAGATGTTGATAAATATGTTGTAGGAAGTTGGAGAGATTGAAGGTACATTTGCGGTATGGGGTACAGATAGAGTTTTGAGTGGTTTCTACAATTTTCAAACACCTGGCCTGCTTTTTCTACCAAAGGGTATTGGGTTTGGAACCTCACCTGATGATCCTATCACCTTTCCTTCATAGATGACTAAAGAAGATCTCGCATATTACACTAGTAAATTTGAGAAAGCCGGGTTCACTGGAGGTATAAACTACTATCGAGCTTTAAACACGTAAGTTATTTAAAGTTTTAAACCAGCTAATTTTAACTTACAAGTACTTAATTTAGTAATTAAGTTATTCAATTGATGGATGTACAGAAATTGGGAAATAACAGCGGCATGGAGCGCAAGTGAAAGTACCATGTAAGTTCCTGGTTGGTGATCTTGATCTGACTTACAACACTGTGGGTAATAAAGAGTACATTGCAAATGGTGGGTTCAAGAAAGATGTGCCTCTTTTAGAAGATGTGGTCATACTTCCAGGTGTTGCTCATTTTATTCATGAAGAAAAACCTGATCAAGTCAACCAACATATCCTCCAATTCCTTAAAAAGTTTTGAACTCAACCCAATAATCATGATTCTTTTTTTATTTTTATTTGTATGCTGAACGTGTGCCATCATGTCTGTTTCGACTATATAAGGTGTATGATCATGATTTTCCATTTGCTGCCATATTTAATTTAATCATTCTAGTAATTGGTTTGTGATTTCTATTGAGCATATTTTTCTGACTAAGTTGGACTACACAAGGAAGACGTACAATTGGGATGTGTTTTAGCAAAATAAATAAGTATCCAGTAAGAATATAATGTACTATTTCTGGCATTCAATTCAGAAGTTAATGATCATGATAAATTTGTAACCATTTGTAACATCCAATTTCTTTAAAGTGATAAAGGGTTGATAGCTGGTCCCTTTTGCCAATATGTAAGTTGATTAAGAAAAGACAAACATTAAACAAGCTAGGTGAAGCTTTTGTCCATAAGTAAAAGGAAATAATATCAATTTTCAATTAAATTTAATTCGATGAATTCACTTAACAAGTTGCTAGTGGCAAATGACGCTGAACAGGTCCGGTTGTGGTCTTAACCGAGCATGCCTTGAGACGAGCAAGAGGATCAGATCAAAAGAATTCTCTATGTTGGCTCGTGTCTCTCTGTCGTATAGGCTTGTCATTTTGAGCCAAAATGGAGCCCAAAGGGTAGATCATGGGCTTGTCATGTTTTGGTCTTAATTAAACCCAAAGATCATGCCATCATGGTACATCATGTCATCATCAACTTCCAATTTGTAAAATAATCAACAAAATATTCCATTTACAATAGCAATTGGAATTACATTATTTACGTTTGTAAGGGTTAATTGTTCATTATCTATCTAATTTTATGTTTTTTACTATTGTATGTAATCATCTTTAAACTTACTATTGTATGTATTAAACTTAACAATCAAATGGTTGTTTGGAGATTTGGGTTCGTAGGATTATTGATGAAACATTGGAGAAGATGTATGTTTTTGAGGATAATAGAGAAGATATTGAAGGTTTTTATGATTCAGACACTAGTGTCATCAAGGTTTCGAATAAACTTTTATTCTCCAGGTTCAAAAGGGATAATAATATCCATGATAATGATCTTCATGAGGTCGCATTGAGAGATCAACCAAATCATCAAATGTTCCCCTTCCCACTTGATCCCTCGATTTATTATTATTAATATAATCATAATAATAATAATCATAATAATAATAATATTATTATTATGATGATGTTTTTTTCACTTATACTATTGTCACATGGGTACACTAAAATTAAATACGAATATATAAGAAGCCAGCCTCATTTATTGGTTTCACATCATTGTCGTTTGGTTAGCAATACATTCTTGAACTAATTATATAATCTGAACCACAATGGCTTATGGTTCACACTAACACAAAGAACAAGAAAAATGGAGGAAATAGAGCACAAGACCATCAGTGCCAATGGGCTCAACATCCACATAGCCGAAAAGGGTCAAGGTCCATTAGTCCTGTTCATCCACGGTTTCCCTGAACTCTGGTACTCCTGGCGTCACCAGATCGTCTATTTTGCTAAAAATGGTTATCGAGCCGTGGCACCAGATCTTCGTGGCTATGGTGACACAACCGGTGCACCGATCAACGACCACACCAAGTTCACCATTTATCATCTGGTAGGTGACTTGATTGGACTTCTTGATGCTATCACTAGTGAAGGTGAAAAGGTGTTTGTTGTTGGTCATGATTGGGGTGCATATGCTGCTTGGCACTTGGCCATGTTTAGGCCCGATAGAGTCAAAGCTTTGGTTAACCTGAGCGTGCCGTTTATTTCGTATAACCCCATGGGAGACATGGTTGATTTGATGCGAGCCGTGTATGGGCCTGATCACTACATGGTCAGATTTCAGGTAAACTTGAGTCAAAATAAGACTGACACTCCCCGGGTAACCTAAACCTGATCTATTTATCCGTTTATACGTACTTATGTGAAAAAAGGTTTATTTTTTTAATGTTGGTTTCTTATAAACTAATCTTTTTTTTCTCTTTTGTATCATATAGGAACCTGGAGATATTGAAGGCGAGTTAGCTCGAATGGATAGTAAAACGATTGTGAAAAACTTCTTAACTTTTAAAGAACCAGGACCAATTTATTTGCCAAAAGGTAAAGGCTTTCAACATTCCCCTGACGATGCCATAATTACTTTACCATCATGGTTATCAGAACAAGATGTTGAATACTTTGCTAGCAAACTCGAAAAGTCTAGTATCACTGGTGGCATTAATTACTATCGAGTCCTTCATTTGTAAGTTCTAATTAATCAACATACAAAGTCCATCATTTCATATATGGAAAACAAAAATCTTGAATTTATACTGTATTCATTTAGGAATTGGGAACTGAGTGCATTATGGAGTGGTGCAAAAGTGACAGTACCATCGAAATTCATTGTCGGGGACCTGGATTTGGTGTATCATATGCCGGGGATGAAGGACTACATACACGGTGACGGGTTTAAAAAAGATGTTCCCTTGTTGGAAGAAGTTGTTGTGATTGAAGGTGCAGGTCATTTTATAAATCAAGAGAAGCCTGATGAGATCAACAAGCATGTAATTGAGTTTCTAAAGAAATTTTGATTCTCGTTTTCAAGCTTATTACCATTAATCAAACTGCTGATATGGGGAAATGGATGGTTTTCATTTTGTTGCGTTATAATAATAATTGGTTGAAAATATCACAAGTGTTTCTTGAGACCTACGTTTTGTTATTTAATCAGTTTGAAAATAAAGGTTGAAGTCAAGTATAATTAAGTTAAGGTAGAAGAAAAACAATAACTTAACCATTAAAGCATAAATAAGAACGATAAGGATAGATTTTTCATAAAGAAGTTACATAATTTCATTTCACGAAAGGCTACATATTTTAAATCTTAAAACGTTCATGCAATCTTCAACTTTTGTTGTAATGTTTTCTTTTCTAAAAGGAAAATCCATTTAGTGATTTGGTTGGATTGGAAAGAACCATTATTGGTGAAGTTAAAATGAAGGTAGTTAGATGTTTTATTGAAATTGACAAAATCTTAAAAACGGTAGCTTCTATTTTATGAATGTATATTGCATTAAATACTTGTGTTATGGGCGGATACAACCCACAAAGGATATAGAGAAAAGACCCATCAATTCAGCCCACCTTTGTTGTTTTTTTAAAAAGGAAAATTCACAAAAATACACTATTTTTTCACCCTATTTAAAATTACATCCTTCAAAATTAAAAATTGCAAAAAATACTATCTATCCGCCAGATAGGAATACTCTATCCGCCGGATAGGATGTTTCTGTTCGTTGATGCCCCTCCCCTTTGTAACCTATCTGCCGGATAGGCATACCATTTTAGATGAGCATGAGCGCATTTTAAATAGCTTTGGGTTTGTATACTAATGAGGAGTTACGTCTTCCTCACAATGTTAAGCATTTGACTGCTGGTATGCAGCGTATTCATGAGATTGATAATGTGAGCATTTGGAGTGAGATTGTGAGTACTCCAGGGAAACCTAAGGCCAAATCTTTTACAAAGATTCGAAATTCGTGCATTAGGGTTATATACTAGATGATATTAGAATCAATCACCTGCCTGAGAGAAAGCTCGAAGGAGTTACTCAAGCTGATTTATTTTATCTGGGTGTATTTTGAGGAGACAATTAGTTAATGATGACATGATCAAAATTCTAATTGACATGTGTTAAATAGTAGTAAATGAATTAGGCTAATATTTGAAGTAAATGTTGATGTATAAGTTGTAGGAAGTTGGAGAGATTGAAGGTGAATTTGCGGTACGGGTACAGATAGAGTTTTAAGTGGTTTCTACAATTTTCGGACACCTGGCCCGCTTTTTCTACCAAAGGGTATTAGGTTTGGAACCTCACCTGATGTAACTATCACCTTGCTTTCATGGATGACGAAAGAAGATCTCACATATTACACTAGTAAATTTGAGAAAGCCAGGTTCACAGGAGGTCTAGACTACTATCGAGCCTTAAACACGTAAGTTATTTAAAGTTTTAAACTAGCTAATTTTAACTAACAAGTACTTAATTTAGTAATTAAGTTATTCGATTTATGGATGTACAGAAATTGGGAATTAACAGCGGCATGGAGTGGAGCGCAAGTGAAAGTACCGTGTGAGTTCCTGGTTGGTGATCTTGATCCGACTTACAACCGGGTAATAAAGAGTACATTGCAAACGTTGGGTTCAAGAAAGATGTGTTGGACTAATACCAAGCTCGAATGATCAAGCACCTTAAACTTTCTGTGAAGACTTTCTGGTTTGGGCCGAAGGCCAACAAACCAACTGTATATATATATATATATATTATATATTAAAGTTAGTTAGTTAAATAAGTGGCAGTTACAAACCGAACAGGAAGTTAGATAACTGCACAGTAGTTAGAAGTTAGCAGTTATGTTCGAATAGGTGTGACCGTTCACAGGAACTGTTTCACAATGTATATATATGTATGTATCTGCACAAATGTAAGCAACTCCATATCAATCAATAAAGTAATATTATATTACTTGCTTCCTGTTCCAATCATATATTCATACGTACATACACTACTGCTTCATTCTTCATTTATTATCAATCAATTGTATACGTATATTACATACAAACAGAGAACATGTACAACAACAAGAAGAATCCAAATTCGTTCTCATCCCTGGGCAGAAAGCCTGTGCAACAAGATGTGCCTCTTTTAGAAGATGTGGTCATACTTCCAGGTGTTGCTCATTTTATTCATGAAGAAAAAACTGATGAAGTCAACCAACATATCCTCCAATTCCTTAAAAAGTTTTGAACTCAACCCAATAACTATTTTTTATTTGTATGTTGAATGTGTGCTATCATGACTGTTTCGACTACATAAGTTGTATGATCATGGCTTTCCATTTGCTGCCATATTTAATTGGCCTTACTGTTTTTAAATGCATTGAACTTTGTCAAAAAAGCTATTATGTGTATCGTACTTTACGGGACTCTGTTAAATGTATTGAACTTGGAAAAACACATTATTGTATGTAATATTTTGACGTGGAACTTTGTATGAGTGACACGTGGGTGCTTTGTATCAGTGACACGTGGCCAAATTACATACAATTGTGTGTTTTTACGAGTTTAGTATAGTTAATAGAGGCGTTCAAAGTACGATAAACACAATAGCTTTTTTGAAAAAGTTAGATACATTTAAAAACACATAACCCTATTTAATTTAATCATTCTAGTAATTGGTTTGTGATTTCTATAGAGCATATTTGTCTAAGTTGGACTACACAAGGAAGACGTACAATTGTGATGTGTTTTAGCAAAAATAAATAAGTATCCAATAAGAATATAATGTACTATTTCTGGCATTCAATTCAGAAGTTAATGATTATGATAAATTTCTAACCATCTGTAACATCCAATTTATTTAAAGTGATAAAGGGTTGATAGGTGGTCCCTTTTGCTAATACATCCCATAGATGATATGTTAGTTGATTAAGAAAAGACAAACATTAAACAAGCTAGGTGAAGCTTTGGTCCATAAGTGAAAGGAAATAATATCAATTTTCAATTAACTTTAGTTCAATGAATTCACTTAGCTGAACAGGTCCGGTTGCGGTGGTCTTAACCGAGCATGCCTTGAGACGAGCAAGACTGCAAGAGGATCAGATCAAAAGAGTTCTCTTTGTTGGCTTGAGTCTCTGTCGTATAGGTATTGACATATCGTCATATAGGCTTGTCATTTTGGGCCAAAATTGAGCCCAAAGGGTACATCATGGGCTTGTCATGTTTGGGTCTCAATTAAACCCAAAGGTCATGGTACATCATCAACTTCCAATTTGTAAAATAATCAACAAAAGATTCCATTTACACTAGCAATTGGAATTACATTTTTTAAATTTGTAACTTCAACTTTTGCTAAAAGCATATATGCATCTACAGGAATTCTAGAAAAAAACTCACCTTGTTAGTTGGTTGAATGAATAATATAAACTATAGCATATGCTACATGATCATCGTATTTTATGATAAAAAGGTAACTGATTAGCAATCTTGATTTCATAATGATATGCTAACTTAATCTGGTTTGTGCAGATTATTTATTGCATAGTTTGATGAATTGAAGGTAGAAAAGAGTCAAAGTAAAGGAGTGTTGGTGCCTGCTTGTAGATAAAAGAAGTAGAGAGACTTGCTGAGCTAAAGGAAGATTCAAGAGGACTAAAAGTTACAAGTCATTTTCTACAAGGGACCAGATGCACATATTTAATAAGTAGAAAATATGAAAAAGGGTCATTTATTCCTTTAATATTTTTATTACCACACTTTTATAAAAATATCTGTAATATTTTCTCTCTGGGTTCACGATATTCCCAGATTGGGGTTCTTAACCATCTGGTTGATTATTTGATTCTGTTCGTCTTGAAGATGAACATTATGTGTTAGTTTGTTAGGTGTATTGTCCAGATTCTTTGAGTCTTGTTTTAGTGTTTATACTGAGTGCAGTTGTCTTGGTATTATTGGTGTGATCTTGATTATTATCTGGAGATTGATTCAAAGATTTTCAAATTTTAGTTACAATCCTTTATACTAGTATGTAATGAAAAACTAAGTGCGGCCTTGTTAGTAACAACAACATGAAGTATTTAAATGTAGCCGGCCTCATTTATTGGTTTCACATAAGTGTCCTTTGGTTAGCATTATATTCCTGAACTTATTATATAAGTTGAACCACGGTGGCTCATGTTTCATACTTACACAAAGAACAACAACATGAGGGATATAGAGCACAAGACCATAAGTGCCAATCGGCTCAACATCCACATAGCCGAAACCGGTCAAGGTCCGTTGGTCTTGTTCATCCACGGCTTCCGTGAGCTTTCGTACTCCTTAGTAAATTTGGTCTGCAAATAGTATTGAATAGCTAGAAAACCAAAGACTCACATACATTTATTCAATAGAAAGCGCATCTATAAATAGGCTACAAAAAGAAACAGAAAAGATCTTAAAACAACTAGCTTAATTCTCATAATAATGCTAGTTACTATGCTACTCATGCTCCAATAATAGTCTGACAATTACACAACGATAATGCTAAAGTAATAGCCTGGCAGTTATGCGATCATCACTTTAATGCCCGCTTTGTAGTCGTTTGAATTACCTACTTCAACACCTCCCCTCAATTCAAACTTACCAACTCCAAGTTGTGACCTTAGATAACATAATTATTCCTTCCCCAAGGCTTTAGTAAAGATGTCCACTATATGCTCTTGAGTATGACAAAAATTCAGCTCCAATTCATTGTTTTCAACTAGACTTCGTATGTAGTGATACTTTATGTCAATATGCTTACTTCTATTGTGATATGCTGAATTTTTGCTTAAGAAGATAGCTGAGTTATTATCACAATAGAGTTAGTTGCTTCCTCTTGCTCATGTAGTAATTCATTTAATAATTTCCTCAACCATATTACCTGACACGCAGCTGATGTTGCTGCAACATATTCCACCTCCGTAGTGGATAAAGCTACTACATATTGTTTCTTTGAGCTTCAAGAAACAGCTCTTGAGCCAATCGAAAACACTGTCCCGAAATACTTATTCTGTCGTCAAGAGAGCTTGCCCAATCACTGTCTATGTAACCTATGAGCTTGATGTTCTTTGATCTCTTATACCAAGACCGTACTCAACAGTCCCAACAATGTAATGAAGGATCCTTTTTGCTCCTCCAAAGTGGACTGTTGATGGTTTTGCATGAATCTTGAAATCAAGCTCACAACAAAGGCAATATCCTGTCTGATGTGAGTGAGATAGATTAACCCACCAACTAGGCTTCTGAATTTCTTTGCATATGCTTGAGCTTCACCATCATTTGCTTGCAACATTTCATTTGAATTCATAGGAGTTTATGATGCTTTACAGTTCAACATTCCAAAACCTTTCAGCAGATTTAAAGCGTATTTCTTTTGAGAGATGAACATACCTTCATATTTAAATTATATTAAGTTCCCCGAAAAGAATGTTATTGTTCCCTTCCCCCAAAGATAGCACTTCCGAGTTGATCCCTCAATTTATTATTATTATTATTATTATTATTATTATTATTATTATTATTATTATTATTATTATTATTATTGTGTTTTTCACTTATACTGTTTTCACATAGGTACACTAAAATTAAATACGATAATGTACGTTTCCAAAAAATCAGATGTGCGAATACCTTAGATAGGTTGGATATTTAACTCAAAAATGATATTCATAAAAATTGTATCCTTTCGTTTTTTGCCTCTAGCATCTTGCTAGTGTGCCACTTCTAATGAAAGGTATGCTGTCCAAAAAAATAAAATGCGTACACAACAACTAATTGATGACTTAAATTTTTCCTAAATGCCTTACGCCTGTATAAGAGCTATGAAAGTAAAAAAAATTTATGCTCCTTATTTAAATGAGAATAGGAATGATATAAATAAGAGTATATACATGATCATCGCATAGGTAATAGTGACAAGAAGTATTTAAATATAAGAAGCCGGCGTCATTTATTGGTTTCACATAATTGTCCTTTGGTTAGCAATATATTCTTGAAATAATTATATAATCTGAACCACAGTGGCACATGGTTCACACTAACACAAAGAACAACAAAAATGGAGGAAATCGAGCACAAGACCATAAGTGCCAATGGGCTCAACATCCACATAGCCGAAAAGGGTCAAGGTCCATTAGTCCTGTTCATCCACGGTTTCCCCGAGCTCTGGTACTCCTGGCGTCACCAGATCGTCTATTTTGCTAATAATGGTTATCGAGCCGTGGCACCAGATCTTCGTGGCTATGGTGGCACAACCGGTGCACCGATCAACGACCCCACCAAGTTCACCATTTATCATCTGGTAGGTGACTTGATTGGACTTCTTGATGCTATCACTAGTGAAGGTGAAAAGGTGTTTGTTGTTGGTCATGATTGGGGTGCATATGTTGCTTGGAACTTGGCCATGTTTAGGCCCGATAGAGTCAAAGCTTTGGTCAACCTGAGCGTGCCGTTTGTTTCATATAACCCCAAGGGAGACATGGTTGATTTGATGCGAGCTGTGTATGGGCCTGATCACTACATCGTCAGATTTCAGGTAAACTTGAGTCAAAATAAAAATGACACTTCCCGGGTAATCTGAAATGGAAAACCTGCGTATTTACTTGTGTAAAAAAAAAAGATTTTTCTTTTATGTTAGTTTCTTATAAATTAATCTTTTTTCTCCTTTTTATCATATAGGAACCTGGAGATATTGAAGGCGAGTTAGCTCGAATGGATAGTAAAACGATTGTGAAAAACTTCTTAACTTTTAAAGAACCAGGACCACTTTATTTGCCAAAAGGTAAAGGCTTTCAACATTCCCCTGATGATGGCATAATTACTTTACCATCATGGTTATCAGAACAAGATGTTGAATACTTTGCTAGCAACCTCGAAAAGTCTAGCATCACTGGTGGCGTTAATTACTATCGAGTCATTCATTTGTAAGTTCTAATTAATCAACATACAAAGTCCATCATTTCATTTATGGAAAAAAAGATCTTGAATTTTTATTGTATTCATTTAGGAATTGGGAACTGAGTGCATTATGGAGTGGTGCAAAAGTGACAGTACCATCGAAATTCATTACCGGGGACCAGGACTTGGTGTATCATATGCCCGGCATGAAGGATTACATACACGGTGACGGGTTTAAAAAAGATGTTCCATTGTTGGAAGAAGTTGTTGTGATTGAAGGTGCAGCCCATTGGATTAATCAAGAGAAGCCTGATGAGATCAACAAGCATGTAATTGAGTTTATAAAGAAATTTTGATTCCCTTTTTTTTGTTAAGCTTATTACCATTAATAAAACTGCTGATACGGGGAAATAGATAGTTTTCATTTTGTTGCGTTATAATAATAATTGGTTGTAAATATCACAAGTGTTTCTTGAGACCTATGTTTTGTAATTTGATCAGTTTGAAAATAAAGGTTGAAGTCAAGTATAATTTAGTTAATGTAGAACAATAACAGTAACTTAACTATTAAAGCATAAATAAGAACGAAAAGGATAGAGTTTTCATAAAGAAGTTACATAATTTCATTTCACCATATATTACAATTCATGGAATGTTATCTTAGAAATACATATATCACTAAAGGCTACATATTTCAAATCTTCAAACGTTCATGCAATCTTCAACTTTGTATCTTAGAAATACGTAAACTGCGTAGTGCGTGTGACTGTAATTTGCATCTATTCGCTAAATAGGAGTACCACATCCGCCGGATAGGGTACTTCCGTTCGTTGATGCTCATCCCCATTGTAACCTGCCTTCTTTTCTTATTTATGTGAAGCCCGTACTATTACTTCGGATTTTAAACAAAACATACATGTATGAAGCAGTTAATATGTTTGAAGTAGGTTGTAATATTATGTTTTATTAAATTATGCGTTTTTTTTAATGTAAACAATAAATTTAGGATAAAGATAGCAATACGGTACCGATCAAGTTTCGAGTGATTTCTACAATTTCGGATATCAGGCCCGGGTTTTCTACCTAAGGGTAGTATCAGGTTTGTAAAACATATTTCCAAACTTTATTTTTAATATATAAAGATGGATAAGGGTAAATTTATGAAAATTCCTAGAACTATATCCATCTAAATATGAAAAACCTTTAACGTATGTAAAATTTAGAAGTAACTTGGATCCGAAGTATAAAATCAACAAAAGATACTAATATGAAAAGGTAACTTTCATCCCAAGTAACTTTTTTGAAAACTTTCCATATAATTATAATAATAATAAATTAATAATTAAAATAATCATAAAATTATACATATGAATAATCACAGTATCACACTACAGCCAATTAAGTCTCTAAATCGATGGTTATATATATAGCTTCACAATCCTTTGAAGTTTCACTTGTAAAAACAAATTAAAACCCTTTTCTTCATCATATCCCTTGAAATCGGACCTTATTCTTTTACCCTAGCTAATAATATTCTCGAATAGTTTCCATGTTACCTAACGTCGAGATTCTTTCTCGAACATCATTGAAGAAACTAACTTACTGATTTTCTCCTTTCAATCTATATATATTTTATCGAATCGATAAGTAAGTTTCTATTTTTGTTTAATAACCTGATATAAGACATTATCAAAGTAATGTTACGCGATAGATATTTTTAATTAACATTTACATATTTTTCTACTAGTACGTACTAACCAGATGGAAAAACTCTCAACTACAAATTCTATGACCAACTTGAAAAAAGAATTAAGTCTATATGTCTAACACCATATTTATTATTTATTATTTTATTTTAAAAGAAAGTATAAACCCTGCAAATATTAGTTGTTGAATCAAATTACTAGTAGAGTATGATTTGATAAGATTGAGAATAAGTTACCATTTTAAGACATATATAATTTAGACGTAAGGACTCCCTTGGATCCATGCTAAGTGCCATATATGGACAAATTGTGCATTCAACTTTTGACTAATATGGTAATTTGAGAGCCACTGTTTTATTGAACATATATTCAAGCATACAATTTAGGTTAGGTGTATATATCATTTTTCATTGATTTATTAGTTGTCCTGAGTCCTGATCGACTAATGGCATTATGCCATCAATTTTTAATAAAATCAACCTTTTAATAAAATGTATGTATGTATGCCGGGGCGGAGATAGTATAGATAGAGGTAGTTCGGGCTACGGGACCATTTAGTTTGTATGGTGTAATCATTTGTCTATCTAATTTCATTTTTTATAACTGTTACTAGTCAGAAGAAACTATGATACCGGTCAATATTGAGTCTAGATCCCATTATGACCATTGAACTTAATTGACTTTTATGAATATTCATTTCCAACTGGCTATTCTTCCGTCACCAACTTATTTGACTCTTATAAAGGGAAAATCTTTTTCCATCACACAACTTTTCTTTTGTAATAAATGCAATTTGAAATAATGTACTTTTGATCACACTGAAAATTTGTTTTATTGATTACTGCAAGAAATCTTTCATTTAGGCAGTAGAAAAAGGGTTTTGTTAAGGACCGGTTCATGTCAAATACTATGGACTTGATTTAAGTTCGAAACAGAGCCGCGGTATAAGGACCAATCTTACAAGTGCAATTAATTATATATGATTCCTGTGTATTTATTTGTGTAGGAACCTGGAGAAATTGAAGCCGAGTTAGCTAAAATGAGTAGTCTAGCAGTTATGAAAAAGTTTTTGGCATATCGAGAACCCGATCAAATTTATTTTCCTAAAGGTAAAGGATTTCGATATTCATCTGGTGATACCCCAGTCGCTTTGCCACCTTGGTTGTCAGAACAAGACGTTGAATACTTTGCCAACAAGCTCGAAAAGACTGGTATCACTGGTGAAGTCAACTATTACCGAGTTTTGCACTTGTACGTTACAAATTAAACAATCAACAATCATCAACAACTATATATATATATGTGTGTGTGTAAAAATAGATAGTTCATTGTATCATAATCTTTAATTCTAATTTCGATATCACTTGTATGGTACGTAATAGGAGTTGGGAACTCACTGTTGCATGGCCGGGTGCTAAAGTAATGGTGCCAACGAAATTCATCATCCGAGACCTAGATTTGACTTATCATATGCCGGGAATGAAGGATTACATATTCAATGGTGCGTTTCAAAAAGATGTTCCATTGTTGGAGGAAATTGTGGTGATGGAAGATGTAGCTCACTTCATTAACCAAGAGAAGCCTGATGAGGTAAACAACCACATCATTGAGTTTCTAAAGAAACTTGATTCTGATTCTTAAAAAGGATTAAATGTCTAGAAATGCATCCAATTAATAGCAAACTTCTTTTGGTATAAACAACTAGAATTGCTTCTATTATGTGTAATAGACTTCCAATTATTGTTATTGTATCTTACTGACCTCTTAAGTTGTAGACCGGTGACTTGACAACATTTTTTGATGACGTGTCAATGTATCTAATTGTCACGTTGGCAAAATGTGTTAGCTACCTACCTGATGAATTAATTATCGAACACATATAATAGTAGTAATTGACAACTGATTGAACACAGTGTATAGTAGCGATTTTAGTTGGTTACACACCATACGTTAGTTCAATACATTTCTAACCACTTAACCCTTCGAAAATACTTATTGTTATGTATCACGGACTTGATCAATATAGATCAAAATGATGTTGTGTTTTGAGATCCTCGATTTGGTTGTTGACGTTGCACGAACTTGATAGATGCAGATCAAAATGATGTTGTGTTTTGAGATCCTCAATTTGGTTGTCGATGATGCCATAATATGTATCATGTGTTTTATGTTCTTCCATGATGTATAAAGAAACTTAATTTTTAGTTTATTGACAGTTTTGAATTTTGCGTAAATAAACCCGCTACTAATGTTTTGAAGTTCCTTGAGTTTACATATTCATACATACGAATATGAAAAGAGATAAAATGATGTTTCCATTTTATACTGAATTGTACCTGAAATTTATGCTTCATTTATGGGAAACTAAGTTTTGATGAGTTCAAAACTTTTAATTGATTGTTAGTCAGTTCTATGGACAAACGGGTTCTGGTTTAGAATGGTTTGAATCAGAGTAAACAGTTTGTGACTTTGTTCCGGTTCCTAGCCTATTCCATTTTGGGCCGTCGATATGGATGGATCTCTGCACAGGCCCAAGTGTCTAACATTTAGCCATGGATGTTCTCTTGGTTTGACAAGTAATGATCGAATCTCTTATGTCACACCTACTTACTTGGCAAGTAATATTAAATTACGTTTTAGGGAGTAGTCGAGTACGCAAGCTAATTAATTAATGAGAAATAATTTGTCAACCTAATTGATATGTTTTAAAAATGTATTTAAAAATAAGAATGACATAACAAAGTGAATGATAAATATATAAGAAGTCCGAGGTAACATAAAAGATTGTAATATATGGGTTAAGTGAATCGAAATGGACGTGTGTATTCAACTATTTCTAGTGTTTGTATTAAACTTTCAAATAAAAATATTTATATGTAATTATTTGACGTAAAAAATTGTACAAATGACATGTGATAGGTTAGATAACACGACAGTCAAAACTACATAAAAATAACAATAGTTAAAAGTTGAATACATATGATAAATTCTTTTGAAAATTCAACATACACAATAGATTTTCGATTATAATTTGTTAGACGATGAACGTAGCTCGAAATATAATAATGAATGGATTTGTCTAACTTTAAGCAGATTTAT
Organism: Logfia minima; assembly: GCA_963921325.1. Lineage (NCBI taxonomy): Eukaryota > Viridiplantae > Streptophyta > Magnoliopsida > Asterales > Asteraceae > Logfia > Logfia minima. The sequence continues at coordinate 31,992,805 of OY992769.1, forward strand.
TAGACATATTCATTGTTCCTCATTGTTCTTAAATTTTTATTACAAGTTGACTACGAATTCCTAAAATATCCTAACTCAAATTCCGTGAACAAAAACTCAATTCTTGTGTTTAGTAAGGCAATCGGAGAAAGGAAAATGGACTTTAAAGCTAACCTATTATTCAGCTTAAAAAAACACGAACAAGTTTTTGTTGTTTCAATCGGATGGAACTCAAATCTATTTGTTCACCCGTTTTTTTATTTCCCTTGTCTAACCAAACAAGGGAAATGAATTCAATTTCTTGTTTCATTTCTTCTTATAAAAACACAATGAAATAAATGGAGAAAAGTAGAAATGAACGTGCAATTTGTATTAAAACAAATATCTCATGGTTAAAATATTAAATACAATGAAATAAATGGAGAAAAGTAGAAATGAACATGCAATTTGTATTAAAACAAATATCTCATGGTTAAAATATTAAATACAATGAAATAAATGGAGAAAAGTAGAAATGAACATGCAATTTGTATTAAAACAAATATCTCATGGTTAAAATATTAAATACCAAAAAGTCAAGTAAATACTCAAAGACCAAATAAGGCCATTCCAAAGTTTACTTGACCTTCATAATTCATATGCAAACCAAGATGGAAGGAATTGAGCACAAGATAGTAAGTGCAAATGGGCTAAACATCCACATAGCAGAAAAGGGTGTTGGCCCATTAGTCTTGTTTCTTCATGGCTTCCCTGAGCTTTGGTACTCTTGGCGCCACCAGATTCTTTATTTAGCCGACCATGGTTACCGAGCCGTGGCACCCGACCTCCGTGGCTACGGTGACACAACGGGTGCACCCGTTGATGATCACACCAAGTTCACCATACATCATTTGGTGGGTGACTTGCTTGGGCTTCTTGATGCAATCACAAAGGAAGGTGAAAAGGTGTTTGTTGTGGGTCATGATTGGGGTGCAATCATTGCTTGGCACTTGTGCATGTTTAGACCCGATAGAGTTAACGCTTTGGTCAACCTAAGCATTCCATTTATTCCATGGAACCCATATGGAGATATGGAGAAGATGTTGAGAAGTGTGTATGGAGATGATCACTACATGACCAGATTTCAGGTAGATAACATCAGATTCCCATTTGAATTAAAAAGATAATTTTTGAATGTTGATCAATTATTGTTTTTTCTTGATAAGTTGAATTAGTCAACTTTGTTTTTGTGATTATATCATGTATGTATGTTTAGGAACCTGGAGATTTTGAAGCTGAATTTGGTAAAATGAGTATGAAAACAGTTATGACAAATTTCTTAAGTTATCGACTACCAAAAACAGTATTTTTCCCTAAAGGAAAAGGATTTGTATATCCACCGGGTCATCCACCAATCACCTTACCATCTTGGTTATCAGAAGATGATATTGCATATTATGCCACCCAGTACCGAAAGACAGGACTTACCGGTGGAATTAACTATTATCGGGCTCTGCAATTGTAAGTACTTAACCACCTCTGTATAAAATGGTTTGAATCAGTTATAAGAATAACTTTTAGTTCCATTATTTTCAGCTTAGTTGACTTATATGTATATGATTATAGGAGTTGGGAACTTACCTCGGCATGGTGTGGTGCTAAAGTGACGGTGCCAACGAAATTCATAATCGGGGACCAGGACTTAGTCTATCATATGGCAGGCATGAAGGATTATATACTAGGTAATAAGTTTAAGAAAGATGTTCCATTGTTGGAGGAAGTTGTTGTCATGGAAGGTGTTGCACATTACATCAATCAAGAGAAGTCTCAAGAGATCAACACACACATAATCGAGTTTCTAAAGAAGTTCTAATTTTCCTTTTCTCTAATAAGGATAGATATTCCAAAGTGAAGTGGACCAACTCACAAAAATGTATCATATGTACAACTCGTATTTCTTAAATTCGATCTTATGCATTTGCCTTGTTTCTATAATAATTTCATCTTGGTCTTGCCATGGTGAATTGGTGACAATTTCTAATTGTTTCATATTCTTAAATTTATGGTTCTAATGACACATATCGATCCAACAAAAGTTTGTATTATTGGATTGATGATATGCGTGTTGAATGTTTTTGGGTCGAGCTGCTGGGAAGATGTTGAGAATCGAAGTGTATCTTTAGATGTTGGTCAGACCCACTGGGAAGATGAGGTTCACTCATATATCAATAGCAAGCGATAATAACCTACTCATATTTGATATGAATAGGTCAACTTGGGCTGTGATTTATTTCACAGGGGGCAATTATGTCAAATGAAAATATTAGCTAGAGGAGCCGGGTGGTTAAACAGGTTAAAAATCACCCAAATTCTATATATTTATAATAATACATACAACCTCCTAAAACATATTGACATGTCAGATCAATTAAATAAAGTTCTAAGAACATAGTATAAACTTGAAAGTAACAACAAATTCATCTCGTAGATCATGACCTAGCCAACAATCCCATTATTGATAGAATTAAGACGGATCAGATCATTGACACATGAGAAAAACAGCCTGACATAGCTAGGTTAATAGATAGTTAAGCACGTCATGATGCCCTGTATACTGCTCCTAAATATTATGATTTTTATATCTTTGTAACTTTAAGTGTCTATTGTGACAGCATGTCTGCTATCTGTTTAATTAAAATCATGCTTTTATGCTTTTAGCTTGGAACAACATTTGTTATAGTGACCTTCAATTATAGAGATCTATAACGCGGAAGCTGCTGTAGTCGTGTGCCAAAAAGTGGAATCTACGTACATTTTGATGGTGCAAAAGGCTTAGAGAGTTTACATATATGCATGTCTTCTATATTCACAGTTTTGTGATTCTTCCTAGCAAAGGTGGCAAGATGGACGGGGAGGAAGGATTGTATAACGAATCAAAACGTGAAAAACTTTTTGTCTTAAGAAAATGTTAGAAAGGGGTTGAAATGGAATGAGTCGCAACATGAAAAACTCTGTCTTAAGAAAATTGTACCTCCCAACAAAAAATTAATGTCAACTATCATGGAAAAAAAGTAACATTATTTAGAGAATAATCTAAACTTTTGAACAACTGAGCTAGTAGGTTTTATCTGACAAATATACACGTCGCATTTCGACCAGTTTCCTTTTCAGCTTATCATTCAAGTATTACCATTTGACCCATCAGGAGTAGAACATATCCCAATTTGACCCATTCTAAAATTGCTACCTCTACTTCCTACATCTTTCTAGGAAAACTACATTCCACATCTGCTGATTTTAGATTAGTAAGAATTTAATAGGAGCAATATTACCCGAAATGGTACCGAGTACCGACATTGAATAAGCAACCAGCACCACAGTTGTGAAGTGGTATGCCTTTCAGATATGAAAAGAATGGAAGAAAGAGAAGCTCGGAAAGAACCTGCAAAAATGGGGAAGTAATCATCAATAAAATAGGTATTCCTAAGTTCTTTATCAAATATATGTATATCAACGAATGAGAAACTGGGAAAAACATTTGACTTTATGAACTATAAACACTTTCGCTACAAATTGGGTCATCGATTCTACGGGTAATTTGGGACAAAGCTTTATTATAAACTGATAGTTCTCTATTCTTGCAAACGAGGCATGCCATTGCGACATCGTAGATAAGAACACTACACTTGATTCATAAGAATGAGATAATTTAGTGCGAACTCAAATGTGGTTCTTGGCTTTACTGCAAAAAAACAGTGGTCAATTTGCTTTGAAGGTGGAAAATAGAGCAGGGCAGGTCCGGTAATGGATATCAACAAGTAACTTTTGCAGGGGTCAAAACGGGACAGAAACACTTACGTCCCTATTTTTTGAACTTATCTCACATAACTAATTTGCCATATTCATATCCCCAAATAGAATAGTTACATAAGAGCATGTTATAAAAATGACATAAATAGTTACAATGCTGATGTGGGGTTGCGTTGGTAAGTGTACCTGAAACCCGGAACCAAATGAACTAACATAAAATATGTCGAGCAACTTACCCTGTGCAAATCAGATAACAAAAAATGCCATGCTCTTGATAATCAAGCAATGCATTCTCTGTACTAGTTTACAACAGAAGATGATCATATTTTAACAGCTTCAATGAAAACATATTCCTGTTCACAAGCTCAAGTTAATCAGCGTTTTGGATAATGTTACTAAAATTAATAAAATTAAAAATTTCACACAAAATCCAAAATACTGCATAGAATCACAATTAGAACCCAAAAATAAAGCATAAAGTTCAAGTTTCGGTACAAAATTGAAAACTCACGCACAAAGTGAAAAATCTGCACAAAATTGAAAAATCTCGCACAAACCCAAAATCTCGCATAGAATCCTAAGTCTCGCTTAATATCCAAAATTCAGTATGGAATCAACAATTATAATCCAAAAAAAGTAATCAAACATCCCAAATTTCAGCACAATGCGAAAAATGTGGCACAAAAACTATCTCACAAAATAGAGAAATATCGCATAAAACAAAATCTCGCACATAATCCAAATTTTTCAAAATTTAGCATGAATCGACCAAAAAGCTTCGCAAATATACAAAGTTGGCATAATCGTATGGTATACCATTGGGATAGCAGCTGATATCCGTATAATGGTAACCAATTGTGGGAGCAGAAAGTTCCTCCGGTTTATTTGCGTACACCTTTCGTTACATCTCTCTAACGTTTTGGTGCATGTATATAAAGTAAAACGGTGTATATTTGGTTTGGATTATCGAAATATAATAGTACTGGGCCAAAAGCCAGCCCATCAGTCTTGGGATAACTAAGGGAGGAACAATCGGGTCAATGGACTCCTAATTGCTTAAACGCTGGACTTTTCTTTGAGAGATGAACTTCAGCTGCATTTAACTGTTTACACTTTTACAGCAAAAATTAAGTGGACAAAATCGCCCTAACAACTTTATCAAAGAGGAGGTGATTCTCAGTTCCTCACACACCTTATCTAAGTCCATTCACAAAATGACCATATTACCCTTTGATTAAGTTTCTGGTCTTTTTACCATCTAACCCACTGACTTTTCCATATCAAGTTATTTAACGATATAAACACCACCTAAATAATAGCACCTACTGTTGACATCTACGATTTATTATTTATTTCCTGTTTGTTACCTTACTCTATCGTTTGGCTTTGCTTCGCAAATTAAATTCAAAGAAGTTTTGAAGTCGTTGGATATCCTCCTAGCTATCCTAGAAGAAATATAAAAACAAATGTTCAAAATTCTAATTTAAGTTCAAATAAGAAATTTTAGGACTCAAAATTTCAATAGAAGTGTTTCAAATCTTAACTGGGTTTCTGATGAGTCCTCTTCGTGAGGACATTTCAAAGATCATGGGATTAATTAGTGAGAAGTGCAGTTCATAATGTAGTCTAATATGACAGGTACATTTATGAACTCATATATATTTTATAATTCGAACATCAATAAACTTTTCTATTCAAACTCTTCAAATAATCTCAACAAGGGTTAGATTATATTCTGGGCTAATCAACATATGACAGTATCACATAAATTGTTAAGTAATGTAGTTGATATAAATGATCTTAATCTTAGAGTTAGTCACCCAAATGGTATTAGCTCAAATTAAAAGAATCGGGAATCTTAAATTAAATAATCGTGTAACTATGTTTGATGTGCTTCTTGTTCTTGGATATTGTGTGAGTTTGCTTACTGTGAATAAGTTAGCAAGGGACATCAGGTTGTTCTTAAAGTTTATGAGATTAAGTGTTATATTTAGGACTTGACAACAAAACAAATTATGGGGACTGGTCGTGAGAGAGATGGGTTATATATATTTGATGATGTTGTTAAAGCTAATAATGTTTCATGTTCAGTATTTGGTCCAAATTGTTATATGTCTACCTATTTGTGGCATAATAGGCTTTGTCACTCTGTTGACCATGTTATGCATGTACCTAAAAATAAATTGAATATCAAGAATGATCCAAATGGAATTCCTTGTGAAGTGTTTCACAAAGCCAAACAAACAAGGGAGCATTTTCCTTTAAGTGACACAAAAGTTCACATTTGGGAGAATTGGTTCATCTTGATTTATGGGGGCCTTATAGAGTAATAAGTAAGGATGGTTACAACTACTTTTTAACAATTGTGGATGATTTTAGCATAGTTGTGTGGGTGTATTTGCTGAAGTCTAAAGGTGAAGTATTTGAGAACTTAAATTCATTTTATAACCTTTTCCTAACTCAATTTATTAAAAGAGTAAAATGTTTAAGAAGTGACAACGATACTGAGTTTTTGAATCCAAGAATTACTAAGTTTTGTAATAAAAATGGTGTTGTTGACCAAACTTCATGCTCTTACACTCCTAAGAAAAAATGGGAGAGTGGAAAAGAAACACATGCATCTTCTGAATGTGGCTAGATCCCTTATGTTTAAGGGGGGATTCCACTTAATATGTGGACCAAGTATAACACCCCAACAATTTACTCAGGGTTAAATATGTAATTTGACTCGGAAGCGATGGATAAAGATACTATTATATATTATATTACAAAAGACCCATAATAATTTTTCGCGAGTTTTACAACAATTAACAAACTGTCTGCAGCAAATACATACAACTGTTTACGAAATCTGAATACATATTAGTTAACAAAACACATTTACAAAATCATATTCATCAGAGAGTGAGCGCATGTCAAACATTCCTTCCATAGCCCATCTTCCTGCCCAACCCACAAAACTTAAACATAACCTGCAGGAAGGGAAATGGTGGGATTAGCACAAAGCTAAGTGAATGAATGTACAACTAATAATTCAATTCAGCATAACAATCTGTTTACATAAGCACAGTAAACACATAAACTCAAGAGGATCGGTGGTTACTGAGGAACCCTACAGCCGCGGTGGCCCTCAGTAACACTTATCACAATCTGTATAGGCCCATACAGAATAGACCGATAACTTGGCACTACAACACAACAACACAGTTTCCAGCGACAACACATGTATCTGGAACCTGTGTTGAACACAGTAGTAACCAAATCCAATCGCAATTGACCTCTGAATAACACAGATACCCGAAGGCCACATATATAACAAGCAGGTACACACAATCATAATTCAGACTAAACAGTCTATCAAGGTCTACATTACTCGTTGTAATCACACCGTTACAACTAACCCAAATTATGAGTTGCAGATCCACTCACCTGAGTATATCAGCTCACAAGCTCAGTAGTCTTTTATCACTGAGTCTTCTGCGTTTCTGAGAATAAATAGAATACAAGTCAGTAGTCTGTTAACATAATTCAATGTTTAATACTTATATAAATAGTCACACATATATATATATATATCATTCTGTATATGGTATTCGCAATGACCCACTCGGGGTCGACTAAACAGCGAGGGTTTAAGGGACACTACGACTGACGGGGTCCAAGGGGCTTGATGTGTAAAATCTAGTTATAAATTTATACTAAGAAATACCGCAAATTGACTATTACACAACCGGGCAGTGAACCCTGTCGCGTAGTAGTATATGATAGGTAAGTCCGAGTCGAACCAAGAGGACCGTGCAATTAAGAGTGTTTAGCGAATTTAGTTAATCTAAAACAAGTAAGTAAACGTGGGGGGGTTATGCAACCGAATTGTTGCTTTGCAATTATCGCTAAATGTAAATAAAATAAATAACAGGTAAGTGGATACTGAAGTATCAGGAATAAAGAGGAACACTCATCTAGATTAGCTCACTAATGGTTTCGGGGTGTTTGTTAAAACCGGTTTATATGTCATTGTTCATTAAACTAAATCGAGTATGGAATTCGTGTTCACTTCTTCCAAAAGATTAAATAGAATTACCCTTTCGTGTTCACTATGGGTTTCTACTAAACTAGCCTCAATTTAATTAAATAACTAATAATTTAATCTTGTTAACTTACATTCGCAAGTTTATTAAACCTAAGGGGAGTTCTCTTCTTAGGTTTGATACAACTACAATCAAGTTAAATCAATCTATCCATTCAAATCTTGCGTTCACGTAGATTCGTAATCATTCATAGACAAATAATCACAACAAACCACAATAATGTAATAATGGTCACTAAAACATTAAATGCTTCATTAATAGATGAATTAAATCAAGTAAAACTCAACCACAATTGGATTTCTAATTAAACATTAGTTAAACAATAGTAAACATCAAAAGTTAACACCCCTAACCAAAAGTTCGCATCATCTACATGAGTGTTTAAAGAACTTAGCTCATAAATATACAAGATTCAACAAATGAAACAAATATAATCAAAGTAAACATTGTAATCAAAGGGAAAGATATAAACCGAATGATGTAAATGGTTACTAATGTTGAATCCTCGATCTTGGGTGAACAATATGAGCAAAACAAGAACAAATCTTCAAAAAGCTCCAAAAATCGCTTAAAAGTCGGCTGTGAAAAAGCTGGGTTCCCTCCTCTTTTTCATGTCTCATTAATTAGGGTTAAATGCAGAACTGTCAAAAATAACACCTCACGCGTACGCGTGAGGGCACTACCCGGACGCGTGAGAGCAATTTGGCTCCCGGTTGAACAAAGAGCCACCCGTCCGGAACACACTCCAGAGCTTATCACGCGTACGCGTGAGGTGTCACCCGGACGCGTGGTTTGAAGGGCCAGACTTTCTGTTCAACTTTACACGGAGAGCTTAACTTCACGCGGACCACTGAATGAGTCACACGTTCTGACCAAGCTACCCGGACGCGTGGGTACTTCACCCGGACGCGTGATGATTAAATTCAGCAGTTTTCACAATTTTTCACATTTTGCTCGTTTATCCTCGCAATCGACCTTCGTTCCCTGAAAATATAATTTCATCGTTCTAAGTATCACAAGTCCACTAAATTATCAAGAATCATTATCAAAATGAGGGATATTGCTATTAATAAACATGTCTAAATCGAGCAATATCAGGGCTGGCCCCTGGCTGCGGTCCCCTCAACAAAATTGACCTGCGACATTACAAGCGATATTAAATGCGATAATGGAAGCGATATTGGATGGCGATATTAGATGGCGATATTGGATGGCGATATTGGAAGCGATATTACTCGCGACATTGAGGCGATTTTACTAGCGATATTGGGGGCGATATTACTCGCGATATTGGGGCGATTTTACTAGCGATATTGGGGGCGATATTACTCGCGATATTGGGGCGATATTAATCGCGATATTAGGGGGCGATATTGTTGGCGATATTGCCAATATCGCCAAACCAGTTCATCCTGCGAACTTGCAGAAAACTGGGCTGATTTCACCAAAATAATCCAAATCTTAATTCTAACTTCGATATTTCACCAAAATAACGTTCCCACACCTCATAAACACATAACCAAACATTCGAAATGCATCAATTTAACATAAAAACACATAAGTGAATTTCCAAGCAAGATTCTCTTATTTCTAAAAACCCAAAACTAAAAACTAACTAACCCTTTGATTCTTTGCTTAAAACCACAAAAACGAATTGCAGGACTGATCTTTGATGAAATCCGAATCTACTAACAAAATTTGAAGTGATTTTGAGCTTGATTCAACCTTCAATTGCAAGTGTGTGTTTAGTGTGTGTTCTTGTGTGTGTGTGTGTTAGAGATGAAGATGGTGATGAAATGAGGATTAATTTTCTGGATTTTTGTTTATATATTTGATTTACGTATACTACGATGTATTATTATCATTAATCTAGCACACGATGGTATTAGTTCTAATACTTAGGCCTATCCGTATTTTAAACTAAAAATACCATAATTCCCATTTAATTATTCCTAACAATTATCCATTCAACATTTCATATAAATTGATTCAATTAAATAAAGTAAATAAGGAAATGAATTTACCGAAAAAAAACTAGGCCGTTGGGGAGGATGTTACACCAAGTGTATGTTGACTTCTGTTTATAATTAACAAGTTACCTACATCATTCTTATTTGGAAAATCACCATTTGAATTAGTCCATCGCTTTGAGACAAATCTCTCGCATTTGAATTTTTTTGGGTGTTTGTGGTTTTGTAGAAAATTAAATAATAATGATAAATTTAGCAACAAATTTGAAAAATGTGTTTTGTTAGGATATGCTTCTTCAAAAAGGAGTTATAGATTGTATAGTCTTGTTTCTAAAGTTGTACCGTTTTCTAGAGATGTCAAGTTTTATGAGAATATTTTTCTATTCAAGTTAAATTATGAGTTTTTTGAAAAGGGTGATAGTTTAAATTCTAGTTTAGACATAAATCAATAAATTTAATGATCACCAATGTGGCATAGTGGTTGGTATCCTGATATGCTCACAAGAGGTCTCAGGTTCAAACCTCACTAGTTGCACATCTTGGGGTGGCTAGGGATAGGGTTGGAAGCGATAACGGGAATACCCAGTTAGACCGCGTACATCTGGGTAAAAATACTTGTCCTCCCCGGGTAACCTGAATAGGGAAAACCTCATCCGTTTACCCGTTTACATAAATCAACTAAATTTCTTTGACACCTAAAGTTTCCAACCTTTTGTGGCCTATGATGTAGATAGAGGTAAAAAATGATGGTAGAGCTAGAAAAATTAGTGGCAGCACAAGAGACTCTATCAGGATTGATAATTCGTTTCCTAGCTATGTCAATGAAAAAGAGCTACCAAAAGTCCAACTATCCCTACACTAATGATGAAAATGTTAAATTAGATGGTTAAGAAATTGATGCAGAAGGGTTTGATAAACAAAATATGAATGGAAATGAAATTGAAAACATTAATTTGAGAAGGTTTACAAGGTCAACTACTTTGTCTCAAAGATTAAAAGATTTTGTAATGGGAGGGAAGTTTAAGTATGGGCTTGGTAAAGTTTTAAATTATTCATTTCTAATTTTGAAAATTATTGTTTTGTCTCAAACTTAAACAAATGTATTGAGCCTAGAAGTTATTATGAAGCATCTAAAGATACTAATTGGATTGAGGCTATGAACTAGGAAATGGAAGCCTTGTATAGAAATGGTTCTTGGATCCTTACTTAGCTTCCTCCAGGTAGGAAACCAGTAGGATATATACAAGTGGATTTAAAAGTTAATTAAATATACATTAGTAGGTGAGATTGAGAGGTTCAAAGCAAGACTTGTAGTCAAAGGTTACAGTCAAAATGAGGGAAGTGAGTTTGATGATACACTCTCTCGAGTTGCAAAGATAGCAACTGTTAAGCGTTTAATAGTCTAGCTGTCCAAAATGGTTGGAAATTGTTTCAATTATATTTGAACAATGCCTTTTTATATGGGGAATTAAAAGAGGATGTATACATGTCTTTACCTAGGGTTATTTTTCTAAAGATGACAAAAGGGTATGTAAGCTAGTTAAATCACTTTATGGGCTTAAACAAGCCCCAAGAAAGTGGAATGAAAAGTTAATATCTGCTCTATCTGAGTTTAGTTTTGTACAAAGTAAAAATGACTACTCTTTGTTTACTAAGTATGCGAATATTGTGTTTGTTGCTCTACTGGTATATATATCGATGATGTTGTGGTAACAGGAAATTGTTTAAATGAAGTTGATAAAGTCAAATCTTTTCTCAGCTCTAAGTTTTTAATCAAAGACTTGAGAAAATTGATTTTTTTTCTTAGGAATTGAAGTTTTAGAAACAAATAAAGGTGTCTGTTTATCACAAAGGAAAAATTGCCTTGAATTGTTAAATCATTTTGAATTATTGGGTTGTAAACCATTGAGTACTCATTTGGAATATAACATGGTTATTTCCGTTGTTGCTTCTCAAAATGATAAACTGCTAATTGACCGATTTGAATATCAAAAAATGGTGGGTAAATTAATTTACCTTACCTTAACTAGATCAGACTTTACTTTTGCAGTGCATTGTCTAAGCCAGTTTATGCATGTTCCACTAGTGTCTCATGTTAAACTAGCTAGTAGGGTATTAAAATATCTCAAAAGCAGTTCATGTAAAGGAGTTGAAATTCAAAAGAGTGACATGTTTAATTTAAAGGCATATGTTGATTCAGACCAAGGAAAATATTTCTCTTTAAGAATGTTACTCATTGGTTTCTGTTTACATATTGGTGAGTCTTTAATCTCTTGGAATAGCAAGAAACAAGCAACTGGTTCTAAGTCTTCTGTAGAAGTAGAGTATCGTGGAAGAAGAGTATCGTGTTATGGCATTTGTGTGTTCTTGTGCAATTTAGTTTGTTTACAGATACCTAAAGCAATCAAATAATTTAGTAATCTTATACTTCAAAGCAAAACATTTAAATAAGTGGACAATTTTCACTGAGGGAGAGTATATAAATTTATATAAGTGTGGTTTGTATGTGTATCATGTGAGTTTAGATTGTAGGTTGAAAATGTTACTTTCAGATGCCACAAAATACTCTGTTAAAATGTCTTAACTCTTGACATCTGGATAGGAGTAAGCCACCCTTTTTAGATTATCTCTGACCATGTAGATTTTATAGAAAAAAAAATGTTGAATTCTTATATATATATCACCCGATTATTTTGAATTAATTCAACATTGAATTCAATGTAAGATGACCTAACCTTTTAACAATCAGGACTAGCTATTTCCTAACCTTTTAACACAATACAAGTTAACGTATCACAAGATTTGTCATCGACGAAGGGAAATGCGAATTGCTAAAATAGTACCTGGATTATATGTACTTTTTGTCCATTATTCGATTTAAATACAATTATAACAGCTTTTAATTAATTTTAATAAAATACAATATACATAAATACTTATACTTATAACTAATAAAGTAGCACATTAAGTTCAACATTTGAAATACTTGAACTAATTAAACCTCCAAATTAATCGTCAATAAAACATAGACCAAATTTGTTATTTAAGTAGGAAGTGTGAACTGATATAATTAACAACACAATTTTTCCAGGAATAACTATCATTTTTAAACATTAATTAGCCGCCTTTGGAGAACCTATTTGTAACGGTATATCAGGCATCATTTCTTTAATATAGTTGATCAACGAATTAATTAAGGATGATTCTTAGAAGCACTGCTGGGTTACTCCCTAGAATACACAATAATTCTACTATAAATATACAATTCAGCGTTACTCTTTAAGATATACAACTTCATTAATTTCCCTACATATTATAAAGCCTCAATCATATATAGTTCACAATAACTTGATATTCATTAAACAAAACAAGACACGTAAAAACAAAACACAAAATATTACAATATGGAAACGATTCAGCACAAGACAGTTGAGATTGCGAACGGAATGAAGATCCACATAGCTGAAAAAGGTGACGGTCCATTAGTCTTGTTCATCCACGGCTTTCCTGAGCTTTGGTACTCTTGGCGCCACCAGATTCTTTATTTGGCTGATCATGGTTATCGAGCCGTGGCACCAGACCTCCGTGGCTATGGTGGAACAACGGGTGCACCAGTGAATGACCCCTCCAAGTTCAGCATCATTCATTTGGTATCTGACATGATTGGCCTTCTTGATGCCATCACAAAGGAAGGTGAGACTGTATTTGTAGTGGGTCATGACTGGGGTGCTATCGTTGCATGGAACTTGTGCACATTCAGGCCCGAAAGAGTCAAAGCTTTGGTCAACTTGAGCGTCCCGTTTCTTCGGTGGAACCCAGATGCAAACGTCGTTGAACTCATGAGAAATGCATATGGAGAGGATCATTACATGGTCCGATTTCAGGTAAAGTATTTATTAGTACGTTAATTATTTGCAAGAACAATATCAAACGCTTTATTTAGCAGTTAATTAACTTGTTAAATCGACGGATGATGACATATATAAATGTGTTATTTGTGGATGTAGGAACCGGGATATGTTGAAGCTGAGGTGCATAATATGAGTATTTCATCATTTTTGAAAAAGTTCTTGACATACAGAGACCTTGAACCGTTGTATATAACCAAAGGCAAAGGATTTCGACATTCGCCTAACGGCGTCCCTGTCACATTGCCGCCATGGCTGTCAGAAGAAGATGTTGAATACTTTGCTAGCCAACTCGACAAGACCGCTATTACTGGTGGAGTCGACTATTATCGAGCTCTTCCCATGTAAGTACTTTTATCAACTGCTTAATTGCTAATTATAAGCAAATTATACTTGCGCTCATTAAGATCTGTCTAAAGCTCGAGTCTCATTTAGGATTCTGCTAACAAATAATATGGTTGCAGTGACTGGGAAATCAGTGCGGCATATAATGGTGCGAAAGTAACAGTGCCAACAAAATTCATCATTGGGGATCAAGACTGGTGCCTACAAATGTTTAACAAGGAATACGTACTTGGTGATGGGTTTAAAATCGACGTTCCGCTTTTGGAAGATGTTGTTTTGATGGAAGGTGCAGCTCACTTCATTAACCAAGAGAAGCCTGATGAAATCAACAAACACATCATTGAGTTTCTGCAGAAGTTCTAATTTCAATCTTTATTCTAATGGTTATTGTTATGTATCAGTCGTTTCATTCATTGATTTAATTTATTATTTATTATTTATTATTTGTCTTTCATATGTCATGTAACTCGTTGGTTTCAGAGCACACATATGTGAACCAAATCTACGTGTGTGACCTTTTTTTTCGCTATTTAATATGTATCGTGTGGAATATTTATAATTTCTCTATGTCTGTTATTGCCAACTTATAAGTAATCTGATTTAATTTTTGGCTCTATAAATGTAAAGTTATAATAGTTACCCAAGCAGCGCTTAGCTTTGCGAGATAAACTTCAGTCACAATCTACAGTTAGTTATTTACACAAGAAAATTATTTGTTAAATCTTTTAGTGGTCATCGTACCTTTTTAGCTGCGTGTTGAAACTTGCAACCACATTTAATATGTTCAATCATATTAAGCCATGTACTATAACGTGATACAACTTACACTTGATATTTCAGCAGTACACTTTTCTCTAACAGATAAAGATCTATTTCAAAATGTTTTGATCTTTCATTAAATACTGGATTAGCAGCCAAAAGAATGCAGATTGTCACGATATAACTTTACGGGTAAAAGATTTTTAATTTTCATGTCACCGAGTAACTTAAGAACCCATAAAATGTCACAAGTAGTAGCTGCTAATGCTCTATATTCAGATTCAATAAAGGACCTAGATACAGTATGTTGTTTTTACTTTTCAAGAAAATTAGAGATCCACATAAGAACAAACAATAACTAGAAACAGATCCCAGACACTTACCAGGAGTACCTTTCGAATACCTTAGAACGTTAAATGCAACTTTAACATGAGAATCAAGAGGAGCATGCATATATTGACTTAAACTTTTAACTGCATATGAAATATCAAGTCTTGTCAAGGTTAAGTTTACCAACCAATGTTTGGTATTGAGATGTATCCTTTAAAGCTGTATCATTATCGGTTTCTTTTGAACTCGAAACAGAATTTGCCTCCAAAGGAGTTTGTATAGGTTTAGAACCAAGCATGCCAAATACATATTAATGTTCAAGACATTATTTTCTTTGTGACATACAAATACCATCTTTAGTTTTAACCACCTCAATACTAAGAAAGTACTTTAAGTCACCTAAATATTTTATCGTGAATTTTGACTTTAAAAACTCTTTGACTTTCTCTATCTCACTTACTTGATTTCCAGTAACAATTATATCATCAACATATATACAAGAAGTATATCAAACACATTATCAGCAGTTAAAGTATAAAGAGAATAGTCATTTATACTTTGCACAAAACTATAGTCAAGCAAAGAAATAGTAAGTTTAGCATTCCATTGTCTAGGTGCTTGCTTTAGACCATATAAAGACTTGTTCAATTTACACATTATAGACTCATTTTTAGAAAAATACCCTTGAGGTAAAGACATATCACATTCTCAAACAAATCACCATAGAAAAATGCATTATTAATATCTAGTTGATGAAATGACCAATTATATTGAACAACTAAGTTTAAAATACACTTTACAGTTACCATTTTAGCATCCGGAGAGAATGTCTCCTCATAATCAATTCCTTACATTTGGCTATACCCTTTAGCTACTAGTCTAGCCTTATACCTCTTAATCTAACCAGTAGACTTGTATTTGATTTTATAAATCCATTTGCAGCCATGGGGCTTTCTGCCAATAGGTAGGTCAGTGAGAGTCCAGGTATGATTCATATTTAAAGCTTCCATTTCATTATTCATTGCATCAATCCAATTTGGTTCTTTAGATGCCTCAAAATATGTTCGAGGTTCAATAGAATTGTCTAAATTAGACACAAAACATTTACTTTGATCATTCAAGCCAGAATAATTACTTAAAGGATACTTAACGTTAGGTTTTACTTAAAAATTCTTTATTTTTTGAGGAAACACATATTGCCTTGAAGACCATTTAAGATTAGTGCCTCCTTCTGTCTCATTCATAGGAACATACTTTGGATTTTCTAAAACGAGATTGTAAAGAAAGATCAACAAAATGTAAGGAAAGATCGACAACACACCAAATAGTGAATAACTACACTCAAGCAAACAATACCGGTCAATCGACCAAAAAAAAGACCAAAATTATAACCTCATTTTACAAAAAAAACACTCAATAATGCAACACCAACATGCGAAGATCGTTCACTCACAAATACTACTAAATGTGATCAAGAAACCTAAAATCGTTTACCGAGCTAGAGAAAGACATGATTGAGAATAATGAGAAATTAGTTCTCAAAATAAAATAAAAAAACTTTATATATTTACAACATTAAATCATCAAATACTCTTAGACCCTTTCAAGTTGTCGACTTTTCAATTAGACCCCAATTAGCTTTAGCAGTCAATAGCATGCACCTTCAATTATACAAGAATGACAGAAAGACCTCTCTACTATAACACGTTATAACGTGCACTTGAAATAACACAAATTAGAACAAAACAACATGTTCAATGAAGGATAAGATTGTGCAATATGTATGATTTCAACAAAGGCCGAAAATTCTCTGCACGGTCAGAAACTCGGCATGAAACTAACAACAAAATTAGTGAGTTTGAATTTAAATTTATGACTCGCCAACATGTATATTTTCTTGGTAAAGATTTGGATCAACAAATGAGCTATCTGGTTGACTTGTCAACACAAATTTTTTCTTTTGAATGTTTTTTACTTCTTTCCTAAGAAGTTGAAGCAAAACTTTACGCAAAAAAAATTCCCTTTTCTTCTTGCAATTACCAACAATATTTATTGTATGTCTTCTCGATCTCACTTGTTTTTGTAATCACACATGCATTTTCATGCTTTTACTTTTATCAGTGATCGTATATAGGTTGTCTTGTAATCGACACGTTAGGCCGTTATCTCAAAATTGACCCACCAACCATTGACATGTTTGCCAAAATGAGTTACATGATTGGATCCAGGTTAGGATTAAAATACCAAACGCGTTAGATCAGATCGAGTTTACGAATAATTTTAATCCGAAGACAATCGGATGCAACTTGAATTGCATGCCACACATAGATGAGAGTTTGATTTCATACTACAGAACCATTTTTATCCACTTTTCTAAGCTTCAAATGGTCATTTACAGTTAACTTAATCTTCACTTGATGCGGGAGAACTTTTCATAGTTGACAATCATGGTATATCTTGCTTAGTGTTTTTACACCCGCGTCGACCCGAACCGATCGAATCAGGACCCAGACCTAAGGCCGGGCCAACCCTTGCCGGGTTAATAGTGGATTTCGACTCGGTTAAAACCGGTTGGTTCTCCGGTCGGACCGGATTGACCCGGTGATCCGGACTGGATTGACCCGTTTTTTTTTTCCGATCAGATTCGCGTAGGTCATTCCAAATGAGTCGTTTCATATCAAATATCATAACTTATAATTATAGTCTTAAAAGTTTGAGCATATAAGTGCCGGTCAACGTTTTTTTTAACCTTTTAATACACTTCAACCAATCGTAAATTTACATGGAAAATTCTTATTTCAAAATCGTAAAATTTACAATAAATAAATATAGAATGTCATTAAATATAAACTTTTAATAAATTGTGATAAAAGTGAAAAAATTCAAAAAAAAATCGAAAAAGATTGAAAAAGGCCAAAGACTGGTTTGACTCCCGATCTAACCAATTGGACCCGATCTAACCGGACACAAGAACTTGACTTGGTCAGACTCAAATTTCAAAACATTTGCTTCAAACAAGGGTATATCTTGCTCCCGTAAAGAGAGTAAGCCACCCTTTTTAGATTTCTTCTAAGTGCATGACATTCTATAGAAGAAAGTTGAATTCTTTATTCTTATATTAAAAACCGGGCCGTGTTATCTTGAATTCAACCTTGACTTCAATGTGAGATGACTTTCCAAAAAATCAGGACTAGCTATTTCGAAACCTTTTTAGACTAGGAACGTACACTACCTACAAAATCAATCATATTAAACCACTTCTCTTTTATTTCCTTCTTTTTCTTTAACATTTTCAAAATATTGCTGACTTTGTTTTTGATCCCCTGGTTTCTCATTGACGAGAGGAGATTAAATGCTAAAATAACCCCTTCTTACACAACTATATCAACTCTCTAACTCTTATTCTTATCTTAATTAATCTATTTTTTGTTTAATTATTTAATAAAATAAGTTATGCACAAATACCTAAAAACAAAACGTATGTCAAATAGTTATTATTCAAATCGTCTAAGGAAATAAGTTCATTCTTTTTGTTCTTTATGATAATTTAATCAATTTTAGAAATTAGAGTAATATTTTTCATTACAAAAACATTTACGTGACTTGATGTCACATAAAGGTTTTGTTTTTATGGAGATTGAGAGCATGTAATTAGTAAAAGAAAAAAAAAAAAAGAAACTGATATGTTATTGACTCCAAGCATAATAAGAAAAATAGGAAGTAAACAAATTAAGGGACATAGAAAATAAGTTAGCCAACTTGTATTGTGCAAGTGTGAACAATATTATATCGTCCTAGAATGACTATCATTTTTGAAAATTAGCCGCCTTATGGGAACCTATGTATTAAGGGAAGAGATTATATGAAGCATCCTTTAATATTGTTAATTAAGGATTAAGGATGATGCTTAGAAGCATTGCTGGGTTAAACAGGAGATTAATACTCGATAAATCTAGTACTATAAATCTACGATATGTGTAGTACTACTCTTGAACATAAACATCTTCAAATTATTTCACAAAACTTTAAAAAGCCTACGATCGTATAGTAGTTTAATTCAGATTTAATTGATATTTATAGAAAACAAAACACATAATTACTAACCAACCCAATATGGAGACGATTCAGCACAAGACAGTCGAGATTGCGAACGGAATGAAGATCCACATAGCTGAAAAAGGTGACGGTCCATTAGTCTTGTTCATCCACGGCTTTCCTGAGCTTTGGTACTCTTGGCGCCACCAGATTCTTTATTTGGCTGATCATGGTTATCGAGCCGTGGCACCAGACCTCCGTGGCTATGGTGGAACAACGGGTGCACCAGTGAATGACCCCTCCAAGTTCAGCATCATTCATTTGGTATCTGACATGATTGGCCTTCTTGATGCCATCACAAAGGAAGGTGAGACTGTCACTACAAGAAAACTAGTGTTATATGACGCCCATTAGTGTCCTAAAAGGGTATTTTATAGGACCTTTTACCTAATAAGACCAAGTACTTATGTGTCGCATATAAAGGTGTTGTAATAAACAAAAGGCGTCCTAATACACATAATACGACACTTATCTATTGGTCCCATAAATGTCTGATGTAACACATATGACGTCCTAACATACTAAATTATAGGACGCTTTTTGATGTTCTAAATTCTAATACACGTAGCCTGCTATCATCTTTTGAGACACGCATAAACGTCCTAAAAAGTCTAAGAGGATGAAATCATACATATTATTAATACTCGTATGAGGACGAAGAAAAATGTCCTAATACAAATACTTTTTAGGACCAATTTTGGTGTACTAACACGATCCACGCATTTGGTGATATTATTATTAAATAATATGTATGATTTCAGGATGAAGAAAAATGTCCTAATACAAATACTTTTTAGGACCAATTTTGGTGTACTAACACGATCCACGCATTTGGTGATATTATTATTAAATAATATGTATGATTTCAGGATGAAGAAAAATGTCCTAATACAAATACTTTTTAGGACCAATTTTGGTGTACTAACACGATCCACGCATTTGGTGATATTATTATTAAATAATATCAATAGCATTCTACGAATTGTTTTCATTTAATACGATTCAATATTACAAATATATAACAATATATTATCTAAAATTATAGTAATTAGTGTTTATTGTTTATACACACTGTACAAGTATAAAGATTATTCAATAAATAACAAGAGAATAAATTAAATTATGACTCAAAAAATTCATTCAATAATGAAGGTCTTTAACCAAATAAAGTAATAACATCATCCAAAATAAATTCCACCAACAATTATATGATAACTCAAGAGTATCAATCACACGAAAAAAAGAACTAAAAAAATATAGTTTTGAGTCCTCATGCATATTCCTCACGCATCTTCCTCACGCATCACCTACAATGAAACAATATGTACATAAGTATAAAAGTTTATGGTGACGGTTTGTTTCAAGAAATTCAAACCCGTAATTGGATGAGAACAATATTCAAGGCAGATAAATTAGAATTGTCGTGATGTGCTACTGATCTAAGGGCTGCTGTACATGGTTGTTGTATGTATGGACATATAGTGGATAGGTGATATGTATGATCATGCATGATGTTTTGTATATATTGATGTAAAAGTAATAAAATTTTCCTTTTTCTATAAAATAAAAAGAGTTCAACAAGATTGACATACCGAAACGAATGTACAAGGCCACGCAGTACTTGCACCAACAGCATCTTCAATTGTGACAAGTAAGTCGGATGGCCTCACCAAACGTTCATATCTTTTGATAGGAACTTGAATATTTACCTCACACCAACCTGGTCCAATCTCTTCACCACCAACATGTTCATTCGGATCCAAGCTCTTAATCCTACCTTTCGCTACAATCTCAGTAGAGTTTAAAATATTTCGAAGGTAAACTTCAACTCCAACCTACAAAATTGTATTTTCAACCAGAATGTCAATCATATTCAAATAAACATGTATACATCAATCAACATAATTACATAAATCATAAAAACTAGACAAATAAAACACATACCCGTAAAGGGACACTTGAGTCATTTATACAATATTCACTTGACCCTTCCCTTTGTGGCTCCTTGCCTTTTAATTGAGCCACTTCAGCTTCTAGCTGTTCATTTCGAATCTTCAAATCAATATTCTCTCTACGACAAGCTGAACGACTTGGAATCATACCCCAAACATCGCTAGCACGAACACCTAGCCCATACATGCGTGCAAGACCATTTTGATCGTTGCCTATAACTTTAGAAAATGTATCTTCTGGCCCTGGCTTATCAATGCAACCCTCTGGAAGCTGTGATCTGTATTCTTGCATCCTTTCCTATATTAAAAATATATTATATACTTTAAATCTACTCCATATACGTAACAAGGAAGTTTAGTATAAATAATTACAAGACTATAGAATGTTAACTAAATCTATTCAAATATGCAACGGAGAAATGTAAACAGTGCGATGTTAAAGTACATACAATTGCTTTTTCAGCTTCCTTATTCTTTGTAGTTCCATCTTTAGAGAAGCAGGCACGAAACATTTCCATTCTACTTGGTTCACATCCCGAAGATGCCTGTTTCAACAAAGTTCAAAGTTGTATATTAAAAATATATTGAAATATTACATTAATATTATGTAAACTTCACATAATTACAATAAAATAGAAAATTACCTTTAGTTCTTCACGTACTCTCGCATAACTTTTTTTACCAGTAACTTGAACCATCTTTTTTTTCGCCCTATTTTCCTTGTTTTTTTCACTAAGTTTCTAATGTGGAAAAGAGAAAAGGAAAATACAAAGATATTTTTTTAATACAAATGAAAACAAGTATTTCATACCTTACTATTCTAACAAGAAATAACAAGTTAATACCTTAGACGAATCTTTATTCCAATACTTAACTAGTCTCTTCCAATGACGTTTATGAACTCGTGCTGGCTTAGATTTTATTTGCTCCCGTAGTGGCAAAGATGGATCATGGTATTCTTTCAGTCTTGCTCTCCAATTTCTCACTTTCTTTCCAAATGATGATAAGATCCAATCATGAGCACTTGAAGGAAGATCAAATTTTGTCTAAAGAAAGAACAAATATTATTAAATGAGCAAACTAATATGTTAGCCAGTCGAATATGAATAAAATTTAGCAAGTACCTTTAAGACTTCTAGTAATGCTTGTTTCTTAGTATCACTAACTTTAGGCCAAGGTTTGTAAATTGGGCAGTATTTTCCACCCCTAGCAAGAGCCCCCATGAAATGGGTTAGTTGACTAGTTTTTTCCTTGTCAATAGGTTGCCCATATTCATTAAACTGAACTTTAATAATCTCCGATTCACCCCAGATTTTTTTCATGCGAGTTGGACCTCTTACTCTTCTCCTTACATTTCTCGCACCTACAAAAATTAACCACTAGTTATAAATTATAGAGTCAATGTTAAAATAAACAAAAAAGAAGTGTACCAAACTTAACCTATTTCATTTGCTCTAGGTCCTTCATGTTGTTCTACCACAAGTTCTTCATCCTCATTTTCCAATTCATTATTCATCATCATATGATCTTCCTCTTCATATTCAACACCGTCTTGCTCCATTTCAACTACATCCTCATATGTATTTCACAGATGTCAAAAAGTTCAAATAAATATCTATGTTAGTGGGGTAGAGCCATTTGAGAATTTAAGAATTGTGACAAAGTTATATTATAATTTAAAACTCGTTATTGTACTCGACATAAGGCATAAAACACTCATAGAAAGCCTACATTGACTAACCTGTTTCGTTTACTTCATGTCCTTCATGTTGTTTTACCAAAGGTTCTTCATCCTCATCTCCTGAATCATTACTAGCTGACATATAATTTTCATCTTCATATTCAACACCATATATGTATTCATTTTCATATTCATCACCATGTATGTCTTCATTTTCATAACAATCTTGTTCTTCGTTCATATCTATAATCATAGGAGAGCTAAAATGAAGCATGGGTTTCCAAAGTGAACTTTGTTATAAATAGTAGATATAGAAGTTTGACACCAATACATACTTACCTTCGAATATCGGGTCATCATCCTCATCATTATCTTCATCAACAAGAAACAATTTTCTCCTAGGTCCACTTGAATTAGGTTTTGTTAAATTCTCCTTAACTACCCCTGATAGCTTTGCTGACTGTTTCTGCTTCATGATTGCATTAGATTTGCCAACCATTAGTCCATTGCCCTTTCGACCTTCCTTGCACCATTGAGAGACATTTGGAGCAACCACCCGTTTATTCTTTGCTAAATTAGCATATCGGTTCATTGACATTGGTGCAATATATTGAGGACGATGTTGCTATAAAAATTAAAATACCATCAGATTAGAACTTACAGAAAATAAATAAATATGAAATAAAAATGCCAAACTTGATACCTTTGTGGGCATTCTAGCACTTGTAATAATTTCTTTATTATATCCCTCACCATCACCACCATATTCAGACATATAATCAGCATCCTTCTCATTGCTAGATGCTTTGTCTTTGTTTTTCTTTGTTTTCTTACTTTGTACTAAACTTGTAAGAGAGTTAGCAATGTTTCTAACTCCTAGCTCTCTTAAGCGTTCTTGGTTCTCTTTAACCCTCAACAATTTAGCCTTCTCGTAATCATTCATTTGTTTCTGTGTACCTTGATCTTCCTTACTCGGATTTCCCATTATTAATGTAGCGAAGGTAATATAACTAAAAGAAATGTAAAAGCTGAATCAAAACATTAAAACTAATGGATATACATAGAAATAAATACACGCATAAAATTGACAGAAAAATAAAAGGAATGACTTTTATATAATTGTCTGTTCATAAACTGCATGTCTATGGTAGTGAAATCCCATCATTTTGAGTAATGACAAGGTAGGAAAAATTAAAACATATGAAAACTAATAATGATACACAGAATGATTACCTTATGATTTTACAGTTGAAACATCTAACTGTTGGATGGTTGGTTATAACGCTATACTCAGAAAAACGCAACTCAAATAGATGATCCAAGCATACTTAGTGGTACACGTAGCATCAGCAACATGGACTAGTCCGACAGGTTGAGAAATTGTTCAAAAGGGTTAGGGTGGAAAGGAGTTGTTTTTGTCTTGGTCAAAATAGAACGGGTTGGGTTTAGTTAAGAAACAAACATTTTTTTATCCATTTATTTCATTTTTCTATATACTACCACCACCATACCAGTGCACTAATATTTTGAATCTATAAACATACAAAACCGATCAAAACGAACTTGTTCACAAGTAAATGGTCAACTTCGCCACCCTAAACTATCTAACTGTAAGAATTAAATGTATACACTTGAAATGCATGTCAGGAGGAACTAACTAATTCTCAGTTTAACCAAGACATACACTACTTTCTTTCAAAAACAATAGCGATATCAAGCATAGATATATGGTCGTGACTATCAAGTATCACCCCTATAGCTTAACCAAGACTCGTATCAGTTACCTAGTGCTACAATTGCCAATTGTCTGACCCATTTTAATACTACAATATAGGGTAGAAAAAAAAACAAATTACATCACTATATAACAACAGAGCAGCATTATAAACTGTTAAGGTGTTAGACGATTTACCAGCCATGACAATATAGTTGGCTCTATAAGCCCAAGCTAGTGACACCACTTTCTTTCAAAAACAATAGCGATATCAAGCATAGAAATATGGTCGTGACTATCAAATATCACTAGAACAAATATATTTGATATCTGACTTGATTCAGGATTATAGAACAAATATCTATACCATTGACAACCATGGTTATATGTTTGTGTAATAAAATACAATATTGTATTTTGGATACAAATCATTATGGCAATTGGCAATAGGGAAGAGATTTTTTACTAGAGGCAAACTGCCAAACTTCACGATTCTTAAACCTGCTTCGGCAATATTAAATTTATTTCATCAATCATATATACCATTTTTGGATTTCCCATAAATTGTTAGTAAACAACATAACACAAGTAAATAATGTTCATACCAGGAAAAAATTCATCAATATATGATCATAAAAATCAAATCGTTTTTGAGTATTTGAAGTTTTTGGTACCTCAATCGATTGCAATGTGATCTCCTACTGCTACTGTTGCCGCCACTGTTATTGCGTAAAATTGAGAGGTTGATATGATAGGGTTTTCAATGAGGGAATGTCTTAGAGGTTGTTAGTAACAGAAAATGAGTAATTGATGGTAAAATTGATCGAGGGAATAATATAATTTGGGGAGGGAATATTTTAATTTTGGGGAGGATGATGTATGTGTTGTGATTTGCACAGAGTAATTCCCCAAAATTTGGGTAGAAAAAGAAGTTTGGTAAGCTATTACTTTGGTAACAAATTAAATTATCATCGTTATCTAGCTTTAAAATTTCCTCTGGTCATGACTTTTGTATATTAATTTTTAGTCAATGAATTATTAGTATAGCATAAGCATATATATATATATAGATAGATATATACCAAGGGTTACAATTACGTATTTGGTTAGTCTAACTAGTGAGCTGCAACTTTTGACAAATAAATCAAAGTGAACTAGTAAAGGCTGGGAAATTGATTGGGGTGTTAACGAGTCGAGTATATAACGGTTTTTATACAATTGTGATTATCCATAGTAATTATATTGCAAAGTATAACATCTTAATCACGTATAATTATTGTGATAATTCGGTTACAAAATGTGAAAATTAAAATTTTTATTGTAACCAACAAATTTATAAAACGATAACAAGGAGATTAATTTAAATATATTTGAAAAGGTTTCATTTTTAAAAGTTGTTTGAGTAGAGTTCAAGGCGACTAGAATCATTTTCAAGGCGAGATGTCAAGTTGAGCTCAACTGTATAGTTAAGATCTCTTAAAATTCGTGATCATATGATCAAAAAAAATCAAATTTTAAAATACCTCTAATTATTCGATGTAAAAAAAGTTCATATTTGGTACCCTTATTTGTATAAGTAAAAAGAATTACGTGGGGATCGAACCCCCATTCTTTTGCTTACTCAGTGACAGAGAAAACCAACTTGGCTAGAACACCTTGCTTGCAAATTGACTTGCGTTTTATTAACTATATACTTTTAAGGCCCAAATTAAAAATGGCTTCCCACACTTAACCCTAACATAATTTCCAGCTCTTATTGGTTTCTCCTAAACTTGATCTTCTCATGTAAAACTCGTACACCACAACATCTATCAATCATATTCGACGGAAATAAATTACAACAGTCCTCTCAATTAAACGGCTATCAAATTGATCAGGTATACATCTTATTTGCTTCTCATTCTTTTGAAACACAACCTCTATAGATGTTATAAACATGTCGATTTTCTGTATTTATTTGAAATTGAATGGACAAGCTGATGTTTCTGTTTTGAAATTGAATGGACAAGAACATGAGAAAAGATAGTGCCTTATATTAAATATTAATTGTAGAAGTTAAACACTTTGTTTCTACCTGATGCAACAGAAAAGGCAACTCGCCCAACTCCACAAGCTGTTAATATTTACGCGAGGTTTGGTTCCACAGCAAAGATAGGTCACACTTTTCGACCTCAGGAGAATCGTCCTCCTCAAGAGCAGACTTATGCTTTCCTGGGTCTAGTTTGCCTTCCGCTTTTTGCATTTTTAGTTGAGGTAAGTACATTGGAAATTCTAACTTATAAACTGTGTACTTGGACATGATTGTCGAACCCAAATTGATGCATTCAGTAAAGGGTTGAATTTACCACGTTGCACATGACTCGAATGTTTGTATTTATATTTGTATCTGTATTTGTATAAGAGAATATTTATGGAATGGTCAGTCAAAACATTGATTTTCACTCGGTGATCCATGTCAGTGTTCTTTACATTAAAATAGACATGATTCGGCACAAAAGAAACAGATAGCAACTTTCTTAACTAACAATTTCAACAATTTATGTGTTGCACCTGAACAATCTCACATTTTTCATCCTCAAAAACAGAAAGCAACTTTTATATTATTCAAATTCTCAGTGTATAGCAAAAACAATACCTGAGCAGTTGGCATTCACATTAAAGGTACTCTCGGCAACTTCTTTACGCTCAAAGCCAGTTTTAACTCACTTAGATAACGATGATAATCACCCTCCAAATCGAAATTATTTGACAAGAGGGCGGAAGTTCAAAATCCTCATGAAAACAGTGGCTATTTGTTTCGATACGTATGACTGACCATTCAAATGAACAGCGGGAATTTTGTTGTCAATTCTGATATAATACTTTTTTAGTAAATGACAAAGTTTGTTGTAGACTGCTGATTTTCAAATAATTTTCTTGAAGTATCGATAATAATCAATTTCACAAATGCAAGCCCCCAATGTGCATTTTGAAGGGTTAGAGGTGGCAACTTCAACCCACTTACTTATTAATAGGGTCATAGTTTATTTCGACTCTTGTGTTTTATATAACAGGGCCACAATGGATAACAGTTGGATGTCTCTACCTAGAGTGAATATTGAATACGAAAAAGGCTTGGATGAATTTCTTGATATTATGTTTTCTAAGGAGTGCTTAGGTGGACAGATTTTATGTCCATGCATTAAATGTGGTAATGAAGTTTGGGTCAATCGGGAGGAGGCTAGAATTCATCTTATATGTGATGGTTTTATTAAAGGTTATCAAATTTCTCCTTCAATTTCCAAACACTTTAATACTCCTGCATCCGGTAAATTAGATGACATGCAAGGATTGGTGTATGATGCCTTCTCCATGTTAGATGAGAACATGCCTTCAAATGAAATAGGGATAAATGATGAAAATCTCGAAATACCAAATGCACACGCGGGCAAGTTCTATAAAGTTTTGGAAGATGCAAAGAAAGAACTATATCCTGGGTGTAACCAATTCTCAGTTCTTACTTTTATCGTTAGACTTTATCATAGTAAGTGTTTAGGAAAATGTAATGAACAAGGTTTTACCATGATGCTTGATACGTTGAGAGAGGCTTTCCCAGATGCTTGTATACCTAAATCATTATACGAAATGAAGAAGATTATAAGAGATTTGGGACTTAGTTACGAGAAAATTGATGCATGTCCTAATGATTGTATGTTGTACTGGAAAGAAAACACTATGAAAAATAAATGTGATGTTTGCCATACGTCAAGGTTTACACAAGATGAGGATGATCACGGAAATCAGTTAACTGAAACCCCAAACTCTAAGAAGATTGCAGCAAAAGTTTTGCGTTATTTTCCACTTAAACCAAGGTTGCAGAGGCTATATATGTCATCAAAAACTGCTGCTTCCATGAGATGGCATGAAGAGGGTCGCACTAAAGATGGTTACCTTAGACATCCTGCAGATTCCCCCGCTTGGAAAACATTTGATTTCCAATATCCTGAATTCTGTAAGGAACCTCGCAATGTTAGACTTGGTTTAGCTAGTGATGGGTTTAATCCTTTTAGGACCATGAGTGTTTCTCATAGTACATGGCCCGTTGTTTTGATGCCATATAATCTACCACCATGGATGTGCATGAAACAACCTTATTTCATGCTATCTTTACTTATACCCGGTCCATTTGCTCCAGGGAATAACATAGATGTCTATTTAGAACCTTTGGTGGAAGAGCTAAAAGAGTTGTGGGATGTTGGAGTAGAGACCTACGATGCTTCAACAAAGAGTAATTTTCAAATGCGTGCTTCTTTGTTATGGACCATAAGCGACTTTCCTGCTTACGCAAATTTATCAGGATGGAGCACTAAAGGTCAACTTGCTTGTCCAAGTTGCCATAAGCATACGAAATCGCAACGCTTAAGGCATGGGAGAAAATTTTGCTACATGGGACATCGTCGATTTTTGCCTTCTAAACACATTTTTCGGAAGGATAAGAAATCTTTCGATGGCACCGAAGAACATGGGAAGGCACCTCCCCGCTTGATAGGGTCAGATGTACTTAACGAGCTAGATGGATATGAAATCAAATTTGGAAAACTAGTGAAAGATAACCCAGATCTACCCTTTAATTGGAAGAAAAGAAGTATTTTTTTTAATTTGCCATACTGGAAAGATAATTTGCTACGCCACAATTTAGATGTGATGCATATTGAGAAGAATGTTTGTGATAGTCTAGTTGGAACGATAATGAATCTAGATGGAAAGACTAAGGATCACATAAAAGCCCGCCTTGATTTACAAGAAATGGATATAAGATCCGAACTTCATCCGCAAGTTCAAGATAGTAACAAAGTATACCTGCCTCCGGCTTGTTTCTCCATGAACAAAAGTGAGAAGGAAATATTTTGTGGTGTCCTAAAAAATGTGAAAGTTCCTGATGGATATGCAGCTAATATATCAAGATGTGTCCAGGTGAAACCACCAAAAATTTTTGGGCTTAAAAGTCATGATAATCATATTTTGATCCAACAATTACTTTCAGTAGCCTTGCGAAATGTGTTACCTAAGCATGTACGCTCTCCTATAATGAAATTATGTATTTACTTTAGACAACTATGTACAAAAGTTCTTAACCCTCGTGATTTGGTTCAAATGGAAAATGAGATCGGGAAAACTCTTTGTGATCTAGAGAGGATTTTTCCACCATCATTCTTTGATGTCATGGTTCATCTTTCCGTTCATCTTGCTTCGGAGGCCAAAATAGCTGGACCAGTACATTACCGTTGGATGTATCCAATCGAGAGGTACGTAATAATTTTTTAATTGCTACTTATTTTTAGATATCATTAATTAAATTTCATATTTGTTATCACCTAGGTATTTGTCTACTTTAAAATCTTATGTGCGGAATAGGAGTAAACCTGAAGGTTCGATTGCAGAAGGGTATCTAGTAGAAGAGTGTATGTCATTTTGTTCCTTGTACCTATCCCCTGACGTTGAGACTAGGCATAACAGAGAAAGTAGGAATTATGATGATGGTGGTTGTGTCAATGTTTTACCTATCTTTTCGATGCCTGGTCGACCGGTGGGTGCCGCAGTGATTAAAGCATTG
The DNA here is from genome assembly GCA_963921325.1 of Logfia minima. Lineage (NCBI taxonomy): Eukaryota > Viridiplantae > Streptophyta > Magnoliopsida > Asterales > Asteraceae > Logfia > Logfia minima. Next base: position 32,023,008 of record OY992769.1, read on the forward strand.
GACCTTGAGACGTTGACTAAAGCACATACTTATGTATTGTTCAACTGTAACAAAGTTGAGGAATTCATCAGGTAAATATATTTTTAGAAATAGAACTCGTACTTATAGTCTTGTTTTCGTTGCTATAAAATGTTTTATTATATTTGTCATGGCAGTGAACATCTTCAAATTGTTGGTGATCGAAATCGACGATTGCGCAAGCATGAGGTTCAACGTATACATAGTGAAACTTTTGAGTCATGGTTTCACGATCATGTAAGTAATAAGCCTAAATATATAAATTCTGAAACTCCAACTACTCAAATTTTATGCTAACATTTAACACATCTGACCTAAATTCAGGTTGAGGAGCTTGATAATAAAGGGGATCATAGGATCACAGAAGAACTAAGGACTTTGGCAAGTGGTCCCACGGAGATTGTGAAACAATATAGGGGATTTATCATAAATGGTTTTAGATTTCACACAAAACATCTCGAACGTAAAAGAAAAACACAAAATAGTGGAGTTATGCTTGAGGCAATGACAAATAGCTTCTCTAGTGCCAGAGATAGTAATCCAGTTATAGGAGATGTAACATACTACGGGGTTTTAAATGACATCATTGAGTTAGAATATTCTTTTGACAAGAAAGTAGTGTTGTTCGATTGTGATTGGATCTCTAACGGTAGGAGGAAAAGAATCGATGAGAATGGGTTTACTCTACTTAATTTTGAAGGATTAAAGCCACACAATGAGCCTTTTATACTAGCTAGTCAAGCACAACAAGTGTTTTATGTTGAGGACCCTGTTCACAAAGGATGGCATGTTATGATCAAGACAACAGCTAGAGATTCTTATGACATGAGTGAACAAGCATGTCTAGATGATGTTGAAACATATTTGCAGAGTAATGCATCAAGCGGTCCCCAAGATGATGACAATATGGATATTGACTTAATTAGAGAGGGATTAATAGGAACGGTTGTTGACACCAATACCACAGTTTTAGATGGAGATGAAGATCAATTAGAAACAAATTAGTTATTTAATTATCAATTTTCTTTGATTTGCTCTCGTGTAAATCTCAGGTTTGTCTCTTATACTTCTCGTAAGTACTTATGATTCAATGAGTTATTTAGTTTATGCTTTGATGAATTCTGCTGGTATTGATGCTGAAGCGACGTTTATGTTACCTGTGCCTTTTATAAATCAATAAGTTATTCAGTTCCTGTTTGCTGTTTCCTATTTCCTGTTTACTGTATTCTGTTTTCTGTTTCCTGTTTGCTGATTGCTGATTGCTGAATGATGTTTGCTGTTTTGCTGTTTGCTGATTGCTGTTTTGCTGTTTGCTGAATGCTGTTTGCTGAATGCTGAATGCTGAATGCTGTTTGCTGATTGCTGATTGCTGATTGCTGATTGCTGATTGCTGATTGCTAATTGCTGAATGTTGTTTGCTGTTTTGCTGTTTGCCGATTGTTGTTTGCTGTTTGTTGAATGTTGATTGCTGATTGATGTTTGCTTATTGTTGTTTGCTGTTTGCTGTTTGCTGTTTGCTGATTGCTGTTTGTTGTTTGCTGATTGTTGATTGTTGTTTGTTGTTCGTTGTTTGCTGCATTCTGCTTTCAGATTGTTGTTCCCGGTTTGCTGTTTTTGGTTTGCTGAATGTTGTTTGTTGATTTATGTCACTATCTTTAAACCATGGATCTATCTAATGTTATTTTTGTGGTTTCTCCCACCAGGTCTTAATTATGAAGCCACTCACAAAACCCGACTGTTTGACCACCATTACTTTGTTGTACTGCAAGGTAGAACGGATCAAAATAGTTATACTAATAGTAATAATTATCCTAATATTAAGAGTTTTTCTATGAGCTTTTATATGTCTTATGTTTATTTAATTACTTTATAGCAGATGATTAGGTACCTTGGGTGAGAATGATTGCAAGAAGAACACTAAGATGGGCATGGAGGCGAATCAAATGTTGTAGCTTTTAAAATCATCACAAATTGCTTCGAGTAATTATATTTGTTTGGATTGTTCAAAATAATTTGTTAATATTTTTTTGAATGCTAAAACTGTATAAATATTTTTAATTTCATTTTCGATTGCTTTTGGACTTTAAAGTCATCATAGATTGCTTTGAGTAATTATATTTGTTGGGATTTTTTAAGTACTAAAGTTATTGTGTTGTTTATATGGAAAAGCTTTTGATGTTGATGTCAATCAATTATCATACGAGTACTCATGGCTACCACGTGCGCCCTTGAATCATTAGACCCCGACTACTAAGTGTCCTATAAAACTTAATAAGAGATTCAAATATCATGTGTCATATTATACTCTACAATAATAAGGCACCATCAAATAATCGTCCACTAATACTCGATGGTAATAAGACTTGCATATCATGTGTCCTATTAACCTCTACTATAATATTAAGACCTTGACGAATAAGATTACGTGATGTAAGACTTAACGTAATAAGACTCGGATATCAAGTGTCCTAATAGTATTTAATATAATAAGACCTTAACCGATAAACATCCTTTAAAATTCAATATATATGACTTACATATCACGTGACGTATTAGCCTTTACTATAATAAGATCTCGATAAATAAAAGTCATGTAAGAGTTAACGTACTAAGACTCAAATATCAAGTGTCCTAATAGTCTATAATATAATAAGACCTCAACCAACAAGCGTCCTTTAAAACTCAATATATAAGACATACATATCACGTGTCTTATTAGCCTCTACTATAATAAGACCTCGATGAATAAGTGTCCTATAAGACTTAATGTTATAAGACTAAAGTATTAAGTGTTCTAATAGTCTATAATCTAATAAGACCTTAACCAACAAGCATCCTTTAAAACTCAATATAATAAGAACCACATATGAAGTGTCCTATTAGACTTAATGTTATAAGACTAAAGTATTAAGTGTTCTAATAGTCTATAATCTAATAAGACCTTAACCAACAAGCATCCTTTAAAACTCAATATAATAAGAACCACAGATGAAGTGTCCTATTAATCACTATAATAATAAGACATTAGCAAATAAACATCCTACAAACTTAATGTAATAGGACCCACATATAAAATGTCGTAACAGATAATTTAATAATATGAACAAAAATTTGGAGCGTCCTATTAGATGTTTTTATAGGACGCCTTTCAAAAAGTGTCTCACGAAAAAGGTCCTATAAACTCTTTTTTGTTGTAGTGTGTATTTGTTGTGGGTCATGACTAGGGTGCTATTGTTGCATGGAACTTGTGTACATTTAGGCCCGAAAGAGTCAAAGCTTTGGTCAACTTGAGCGTCCCGTTTCTTCGGTGGAACCCAGATGCAAACGTCGTTGAACTCATGAGAAATGCGTATGGAGAGGATCATTACATGGTCCGATTTCAGGTAAAGTATTGCTTAGTAAATTAATTATTTGCAAGAACAATATCAAACGCTTTATTTAGCGGTTAATTAACTTGTTAACTCGACGGATGATGACATATATAAATGTGTAATTTGTGGTTGTAGAAACCGGGATACGTTGAAGCTGCGGTGCATAATATGAGTATTTCATCATTTTTGAAAAAGTTCTTGACATACAGAGACCTTGAACCGCTGTATATAACCAAAGGCAAAGGATTTCGACATTCGCCTAACGGCGTCCCTGTCACATTGCCGCCATGGCTGTCAGAAGAAGATGTTGAATACTTTGCTAGCCAACTCGAAAAGACCGCTATTACTGGTGGAGTCGACTATTATCGAGCTCTTCCCATGTAAGTACTTTTATCAACTGCTTAATTGCTAATTATAAGCAAATTATACTTGCGCTCATTAAGATCTGTCTAAAGCTCGAGTCTCATTTAGGATTCTGCTAACAAATAATATGGTTGCAGTGACTGGGAAATCAGTGCGGCATATAATGGTGCGAAAGTAACAGTGCCAACAAAATTCATCATTGGGGATCAAGACTGGTGCCTGCAAATGTTTAACAAGGAATACGTACTTGGTGATGGGTTTAAAATCGACGTTCCGCTTATGGAAGATGTTGTTTTGATGGAAGGTGCAGCTCACTTCATTAACCAAGAGAAGCCTGATGAAATCAACAAACACATTATTGAGTTTCTGCAGAAGTTCTAATTTCAATCTTTATTCTAATGTTTATTGTTATGTATCATTCGATTCATTCATTGATTTAATTTATTATTTATTATTTATTATTTGTCTTTCATATGTCATGTAACTCGTTTAATTTGTTCTTTCGTTAAATCTTTTAGTGGTCATCGTACCTTTTTAGTTGCATGTTGAAACATGAAATCCATATTAAATAAGAAGATTTACTCAATTTATATGTTACACGAATATTTATTTTGTATAAACTCCATTACAATTAAATATTAAACTAGTAAGTTGACTTAACTTTATTCTAACCATTTTCAATTGTGAGCGAACATAATTTATCATGTTGAATTTAACACGATATGATTCTAATATAACATGACTCTTTTTATTTATTTATTTATTTTCAAATTATGATCGTATTTCTTTGTACAAAATTAATAACTTAAACCATAAAAAATATTGCTTTCGGATATTATAACACCCCTCTTTCAATATAAGAATATAATATTAATAAACACGGAAGCATGAATTTAAAATACATTAAACAGTTTACAATTCCCAAAATTACACCAATTTCAAACTTTTTAAACTACAAAAGGCGGAGTATTATAAAATTACAAAACAAGGTTTATTACAAAAACCATATCAGAGACTAAGGCGCAGTCAAACATTCCCTGATCAACCATTCACCTCCTGCACCCACAATTAATCAAAACATATCCTGCAGGAAGTAAGATGAGGGGTTAGCACGAAGCTAAGTGAATAGATTCATCACACTCAATTCAACTTAGCATAACTAGCAGTTTACACCAAATAATCGTAAACACACATAATTCAATGAGGATCGGTGGCTCTGGGGATATCATAATACCCGGGGATTCCCCCAAGAACACTTACCGTCAATCCGTATGGCCAATACAGAATAGACCGATAACTACTGGTTATTAAACACATACACAGGTCTCAAACACAACAAATGAATCAAAACCTGTGTAAAACACATAATAACCAGAAGTCCAACTACACGTTGACCTCAATAACATAGTACACATTGGTTCACATATCACGTAGATCAATAATCGATAATCAAGACTAACAGTCTAATACACATCTACGTTTACTTGTTGTAACCAAATAGTTACAACTAAATCAAATGATGAGTTCCGAATCAACTCACCGATACCTCTGACGTCTCCACACTCAGGATTCTTATATCACTGAGTCTTACGTTGATCTGAAACAGAAGATCGTAAACAAGTCAGAAGTTCGTTCCATAATTATCATTATAGTCTAATTATCCAATCAGGTAATCCCTGAAGTCTAGGCAAACAAAAGTTCAATAAGAAATAAACTCAGAAAAAGTTCGCAATGCCGCTTAAAACTGAAAAATGCCATTTTCGGGTCCTAGATGACCCCGGATGGCCAAAAACTTCCTAGGCTATTAAAATATAGCCTTGATTACTAGGTCGTTTCCGAATGACCATGCAAATTTCAACTAAATCCGAGTTAGTGAGATTTTTTACAAAACCGCGTCTCAAAAACACTTATTGCAAGTCAACTCGCACGTCAACTCGCAAGAATCTCGGTTCGCAGAAATTTGGGTTCGCAGATCAACTCGGTTCGCAACTCGGCTCGCAGGTCAACTCGGCTCGCAAGTCAACTTGCAAGCCAACTGGACTCGCAAGTCAACTCGCACCGCAAGTCAACTCAGCTCGCAGAGTCAACTCGCAGGACGAACTGAAAACTGCGAGTTGAGCCGCTGTTACCAGTTTTTCGAACCAAAACTCACCAAAACTTCATAAAACTTAATTCTATGGTTTCTAACACTTCAAGTAACATCAAACATCACCTAATAACAACAAATCAAGCTTCAATTTGATTTACACACTCAAAATCAAACTTACTCTTCTTTTCTTTTCTTTTGTAAAATAAAAGGATTGCTAATCTGATGGAATTAAGATATAGGTGATGATGAATATGATGCTAGGAATTCGAATTCACAGAAACTCTAGCTTGAATTCAAGTTTGGTTATGGGTTTCTTTTGAATTTATGCAAGCTTTCTAAAAATGGGAACAAGAAGAAGAAATGAGAATATATATATGGGATCCAAAGTCGGTTTTGCAAAGTCGGTTTACAATATAATGGTATAATTTTATACCCGTCCTAAATCTTTTGTCTGGAACCTGAAAACCGTTTGCGAGAAATATTATTTTATTTTACCGTCATCTATAATAATTTAAAACGATTAATATTTCACTAGTCACAATAAGTCAAAGGACTTATTTATCTACGTTTCACAATGAAACACATAATATTAAATAATTTCTAAAACATTTAGATAATCGATTAAAATAATAAAATTTACCAGACCGCAGAAGAGGATGTTACAGATATTACTATACAAAATATTTTAGAGTTAATGGTATGGATTTTTTTTCACTTTTGTATCGAGTTTGATACAAAATCCAATTTATTACTAATGTAGTTAACAAACTTGTTGTTTTTGTATCGAGTAAGGTAATATGCTATCAGTTGGCCGATACAACCGGTCATTTTCAAATTTTAAGCATTTTTCATTTTTCAAAATTACAAGTTAGGTAATATATTATCGGTAACGAACTTTCGGTTTTGTACCAATATATCAATTACACGTCAACTTTTTCAAAATTTACCCAGTAAAAAAAGATAATTACCTAACTTGACACAAAACCAATAAGTTCATTACCTTCATTAGTAACAAATTGGGTTCGTTACCTAACTCGGTACAAAAATGAAAGTTTGTTACCGATCCATACCATTAACTCAATATTTTAATACAGTGCCTTGACACTTGGATTGGAGTATTACTATTAGAAAACTAAAGAACAAGATAGACATAAGGTTGAACGAAATGTAAAGAAACAACAACGACACACCAAATATTGAATAACTGCGTTCAATTAAACAATATCGGTCAATCAATCAAAATTATAACCTCACTTTTAAAGAAAATACTCAATGATACAACACCAACGTGTGAAGATCATTCACTCACAAATACTACTAATTTAATCAAGAACCCAAAATTCGTTTACAAAGTAAGGGAAAGAGTTGATTAAGAATAATGAGAAACTAATTTTCAAAATAAAATAAAAAAAACTTTATATTTACAACATAAAATCAACAAATACACTTAGACCCGTTCAAGTAGTTGAATTCTCAATTAGACCCCAATTAGTTTTAGCATTTAACAATATGCACCTTCAACAATACAAAAATAACATAAAAACCCCTCTATTATAACATGATATAACTTGCACTTGAAATAACACATATTAGAACAAAACAACATATCCAATGAAGGATAAGATTGTAAAATATGTATAATTTCAACATTCTCACTTAATCTTTTCTTTATATAAATTCTGCATCCTAACTTATCACACAAGAAATGATGTTGAATCGCCCTAACAACTTTAAGGGAAGTGATTCTCAGTTCCTCACACACCTTATTTTAATCCATTCACAAAATGACCATATAACCCTTTGATTAAGTTTCCGGTTTTTTTACCATCTAACCCGCTGACTTTTACATATCAAGTTATTTAACGATTTAAACACCACCCAAAATAATAGCACCTATGGTTGACAGCTACGATTTATTATTTATTTTCCTATTGATTACCTTAATTTATCGTTTGGCTTTGCTTCGCAAATTTAGTTCAAAGAAGAAGGTTTGAAGTCGTTGGATATCCTCTTAGAAGAAATGTAAATACAAATTTTCAAAATTCTAATTTAATTTCAAATAAGAAGTTTCGGCCTCAAAATTTTCAATATAAGTGTTTCAAATAATAACTATGTTTATGATAAGTCCTCTTCTAGTTCTTTTCCTTTTAGTAGTGAGCAAATTTCAAAGATCATGGTATTAATTAGTGAGAAGTGTAGTTTACAAAATGTGCAGTCTAATATGGCAGGTATATTTATGAATTTCTATATATTTTATAAATCAAACATCAATAATTTTTTTTATTCAAACCCTTCAAATAATCTTAATAAGGGTTGGATTATAGATTCTGGAGCTAATCAACAGATGACAATCTCAAATAAGTTGTTAAGTTATGTAGTTGATATAACGGATCTTAATCTTAATGTTAGTCACCCAAATAGTACTAGCTCAAATTAAAAGAATTGGGAATGTTAAGTTAAATAACCATGTAACTATGTTTGATGTGGTTGTTGTTCTTGAATATTACGTATTTTTGCTTTATGTGAATAAGTTAGCTAGGGACAACATCTTGTTCTTAGGGTTCAATTAATTTAAGTGTTACATTTAGGACTTGGCAACCAAGCAAATTATAGGGACCGGTAGTGAGAGAAATGGGTTGTATATATATGATGATGTTGTTAAAGCTAATAGTGTTTCATGTTCAGTATTTGGTCCAAATTGTTATATGTCTACCTATTTGTGGACCCTGCTGACCAGGTTATGCATGTACCTAAAAATAAATTGAATATCAAGAATTATCCAAGTGGAATTCCTTGTGAAGTGTGTCACAAAGCCAAACAAACAAGGGAGCCTTTTCGCTTAAGTGAATACAAAAGTTCACATTTGGGAGAACTAGTTCATCTTGATTTATGGGGACCTTATAGAGTAACAAATAAGGAAGGTTACAACTATTTTTTATCAATTGTGGATGATTTTAGTATAGCTGTGTGGGTGTATTTGCTGAAGTCTAATGGTGAAGTATTTGAGAACTTAAATTCATTTTATAATATTTTCCTAACTCATTTTAATAAAAAGAGTAAAATGTTTAAGAACGGACAATGATACTAAGTTGGAACATAACATGCTTATTTCTGTTGTTGCTTCTCAAAATGATAAACTGCTAACTAACACGTTCGAATATCATAAAATGGTGGGTAAATTAATTTCCCTTACCTTAACTAGATCAGACATTGCTTTTGCAGTGCACTGTCTAAGCTAGTTTATAGATGCTCCACTAGTGTATCATGTTAAACTAGCTTTTAGGGTATTCAAATATCTCAAATGCAGTTCAGGTAAAGGAATTCAAATTCAAAAGAGTGACAAATTTAATTTAAAGGCACATGTTGATTCAGATCGGGAAAATGTTTATCTTCAAGAATGTCACTCAGTGGTTTCTATTTATATCTTGGTGAGTCTTTAATCTCTTGAAAAAGCAAGAAACAAACAACCGTTTCTAGGTCTTTTGTAAAAGTAGAGTAACGTGTTATGACATGTGTGTGTTCTTGTGCGATTTAGTTTGTTTACATATACCTAAAGCAATCAAATAATTTAGTAATCTTATACTTCAAAGCAAAACATTTAAATAAGCTGACAATTTTCACTGAAGGAGAGTACATAAATTTATATAAGTGTGGTTTGTATGTGTATCATGTGAGTTTAGACTGTAGGTTGAAAATGTTACTTTCAGATGCCATAAAATACTTTGTTAAAATGTCTTTGACTCTTGACATCTGGATAGGAGTATGATTCCGACCTTTATTAACCATTTTTATCCATTTTTCTAAGCTTCAAGTGGTCATTTACAATTAGCTTAGTAAGCCGCCTTTTTAGATTATCTCTGACCATGGAGATTTTATAGAAAAAAGGTAATCTTGAATTAATTCAACCTTGAATTCAATGTAAGATGACCTGCCACACAATCAGGACTAGCTATTTCCTAACCTTTTAACACAATACAAGTTAACGTACACTAGATTTTCAACCAATATTAAACTAACTTTTTTAATGACTTTTTTACTCTGTTTTTTATCACAAGATTTTTCATCGACGAAAGGAAATGCGAATTGCTAAAATAGTACCCGAATTATATGTACTTCTTGTCCCTTATTCGATTTAAATACAATTATGACAACTTCTAATTAATTTTAATAAAATAAACTATTTGGTGGCAAAAAGTTGATAACCGGCAGTCTATCCATAATGTGGAGGACATATCTGACTCACTCAGCGGTTGTGGCTATGGAGATGTCAAAGCTTGAACCCCTGACTTTCTGCTTATTTGATGGCAAAGATACCCCCACCTATAATGAACTGAACTATGCGTCATTAGCTAATATAATACACTATACATAAATACTTATAACTAATAAAAAAGCATGCATGTCCAATAATCTGCTTTATACTGATGATCTCAGGATCTTTATAATTTGCATATATTTTTTGGTCAAGTAATTTAAACATTTATATATATCAAATATTTAAAATAGAAATATGACGATGTTTGTAAAATAGAAATTTTAGTGATATTACTAAAATCGTAAATTGCACTTTAAGTTCAACATTTGAAATACTTGAACTAATTTAACCTCCAAATTAATCGCCAATACAACATAGACCAAATTTGTTATTTACGTAGGAAGTGTGAACGGATATAATTAACAACACATGAATTCCGGGAATAACTATCATTTTTGAACATTAATTAGCCGCCTTTGGGGAACCTATTTGTAACGGTATATCAGGCATCATATCTTTGATATAGTTGAATAACGAATGAATTAAGGATGATTCTTAGAAGCACTGCTGGGTTACTCACTAGAATACACAATAAATCTACTATAAATATACAATGCAGCGTTACTCTTTAACATATACAACTTCATTAATTTCCCTACATATTATAAAGCCTCAATCATATATAGTTCAAAATAACTTGATATTCATTAAACAAAACAAAACACGTAAAAACAAAACACAAAATATTACAAAATGGAGACGATTCAGCACAAGACAGTTGAGATTGCGAATGGAATGAAGATCCACATAGCTGAAAAAGGTGACGGTCCATTAGTCTTGTTCATCCACGGCTTCCCTGAGCTTTGGTACTCTTGGCGCCACCAGATTCTTTATTTGGCTGATCATGGTTATCGAGCCGTGGCACCAGACCTCCGTGGCTATGGTGGAACAACGGGTGCACCAGTGAATGACCCCTCCAAGTTCAGCATAATCCATTTGGTATCTGACATGATTGGCCTTCTTGATGCCATCACAAAGGAAGGTGAGACTGTATTTGTTGTGGGTCATGACTGGGGTGCTATCGTTGCATGGAACTTGTGCACATTCAGGCCCGAAAGAGTCAAAGCTTTGGTCAACTTGAGCGTCCCGTTTCTTCGGTGGAACCCAGATGCAAACGTCGTTGAACTCATGAGAAATGCGTATGGAGAGGATCATTACATGGTCCGATTTCAGGTAAAGTATTGCTTAGTAAATTAATTATTTGCAAGAACAATATCAAACGCTTGATTTAGCGGTTAATTAACTTGTTAAATCGACGGATGATGACATATATAAATGTGTTATTTGTGGATGTAGGAACCGGGATATGTTGAAGCTGCGGTGCATAATATGAGTATTTCATCATTTTTGAAAAAGTTCTTGACATACAGAGACCTTGAACCGCTGTATATAACCAAAGGCAAAGGATTTCGACATTCGCCTAACGGCGTCCCTGTCACATTGCCGCCATGGCTGTCAGAAGAAGATGTTGAATACTTTGCTAGCCAACTCGAAAAGACCGCTATTACTGGTGGAGTCGACTATTATCGAGCTCTTCCCATGTAAGTACTTTTATCAACTGCTTAATTGCTAATTATAAGCAAATTATACTTGCGCTCATTAAGATCTGTCTAAAGCTCGAGTCTCATTTAGGATTCTGCTAACAAATAATATGGTTGCAGTGACTGGGAAATCAGTGCGGCATATAATGGTGCGAAAGTAACAGTGCCAACAAAATTCATCATTGGGGATCAAGACTGGTGCCTGCAAATGTTTAACAAGGAATACGTACTTGGTGATGGGTTTAAAATCGACGTTCCGCTTATGGAAGATGTTGTTTTGATGGAAGGTGCAGCTCACTTCATTAACCAAGAGAAGCCTGATGAAATCAACAAACACATCATTGAGTTTCTGCAGAAGTTCTAATTTCAATCTTTATTCTAATGGTTATTGTTATGTATCAGTCGTTTCATTCATTGATTTAATTTATTATTTATTATTTATTATTTGTCTTTCATATGTCATGTAACTCGTTGGTTTCAGAGCACACATATGTGAACCAAATCTACGTGTGTGACCTTTTTTTTCGCTATTTAATATGTATCGTGTGGAATATTTATAATTTCTCTATGTCTGTTATTGCCAACTTATAAGTAATCTGATTTAATTTTTGGCTCTATAAATGTAAAGTTATAATAGTTACCCAAGCAGCGCTTAGCTTTGCGAGATAAACTTCAGTCACAATCTACAGTTAGTTATTTACACAAGAAAATTATTTGTTAAATCTTTTAGTGGTCATCGTACCTTTTTAGCTGCATGTTGAAACTTGAAACCTCATTTCTAAGCCCTGTACTATAACGTGATACAACTTGCACTTGATATTTCAGCAATACACTTTTATATGTACACAGCGGGATTTCGTATTTTGCACGGGATTCAAACAGGACAGCGGGTATTTGGATCAATTACCGGGGGTATTTGTGTGTACAGCGGGATGTTTTGTTTTGCACGAGATTCAAAAGATTGCAGCGGGATTATTCATTGACCCGCGGGATCCTTAGTTGACCCGTGGGATTTTGGTTAAACGTGGTCGAATTTTAGTGGCTTGTAATATCCCGCTGTCCCACTGCTTATAACCGCAAGAATCGTGTCTATTTGGACGAAATGAATACTGACATGGACCATATGGTGATAACGAATGCTTTGACTGAGTATTCCATCCTTCACATTTACACATCAAATGGGTCTGTATCTTTGCATCCAGAAGATGGGTGGCCGCCCTTCTCTGTTAGTTAGTGGACAATTTATAGAACAAAAATGTTGATTCTTAATTGTGTTAATATCACAGGGTTACCTTAAATTCAACCTAGCATTCAATCTAAGATGACTTGCTAAACAGACAAGACTATTTCCGAACCTTTTTAATCAAACCACCAGTACTTTTGCAAATGTATATCACTAGTCTTTATATAAATTTTACATCAAACACCTTGTGAGTATGATGAACTTAGAGCAATACCACAACCAAAATCTGCTATATGCACTTCAAACTTATATAATAAGGCGAAAACAAGTAACCGAATACATTAACATGCCTTTTAATTTGCTTATATGAATTGAAATTACAACAGCATAAGCTTCAAGTTATTTCCTAGAATGAGTGCATATCTGAAACTGCCCCTCATAGATACTATCAGTTCCACTTGCAAATATAAAAAGATTGGCAGCCCCATTTTTGGAACTATATTAAGTAGTTAATTAGCTGCCGTATGGGAACAGATGCATCTTTTTTAAGTGAGAATTTCTGTGAATCATTGTCATATAGTCAATAATGATAAACTTAAGAATCATTGCAATTAATTATTTATAGTTTATACGTTACAATAATACAATGGAGTATGCAGCCCTACCTTGAAACATTAATATAAATACAAAGTAGCTAGCACTGATTTTATTTACATATCTTAATAATTTCTCTACAAAAGTTCATACATTTGCTTAACAAAAATTCATAAAGCGTTACAAATTAAAGAAAATGGAAGGGATTCAGTACAAGACAGTTGAGATTGCGAATGGGGTGAATATTCACATAGTAGAAAAAGGTGATGGTCCATTAGTCTTGTTCATAGATGGCTTCCCTAAGCTCTGGTACTCATGGCGCCACCAGATTCTTTATTTGGCTGATCATGCTTATCGAGGTGTGGCACCGTCCTTCGTGGCTATGGTGGGACAACAGGTGCACCGGTGGACGACCCCACCAAGTTCAGCATCATCCATTTGGTATCTGACATGATTGGGCTTCTTGATGCCATCACAAATGAAGGTGAAAAAGTGTTTGTTGTAGGTCATGACTGGGGTGCTATTGTAGCTTGGAACTTGTGCACGTTTAGACCTGAAAGAGTCAAAGCTTTGGTCAACTTGAGCGTCCCGTTTCTTCATGGAACCCAGATGGGAACATTGTTGAGCTCATGAGAAAGGCATACGGAGAAGATCATTAAATGGTCAGATTTCAGGTATAAGAGCTAGATGTTCATTCTAGTAATGACTGTTGTTAATTAAATATATCGTTTACTGAATGAAAAAGAAAAAAAAGAACTTACTTATCATATACAATTGTTGTAGGAACCTGGAGCTATTGAGTACGGGGTAGCTAGATTGAGTATTCAAGCATTTTTGAAAAAGTTTTTGACATAGAGACCTTGAACCTTTGTATATATCTAAAGACGTAGGATTTCAACATTCACCAGGTGACAACCTGGTCATAATGCCCTCTTGGTTATCAGAAGAAGATGTTGCTTACTTTGCTAGTCAACTTGACAAGACCACTATTACTGGTGGAGTCGACTATTATCGAGCTCTTCTCGTGTAAGTTCACCTTACCTGTTAAGATTTTGAAATATCTGCATAAGAATTATGTGTTTAATAATAACATTTTTTTTAATTTTGGCTGTAGGGATTGGGAATCAGTGCTGCATACCGTGGTGCTAAAGTAACAGTGCCAACAAAGTTCATTATCGAAGATCAAGACTGGTGCCTAGAAATGTTTAACAAGGAATACATACTTGGTGATGGGTTTAAATCTGATATTCCACTTTTGGAAGATGTTGTTCTGATGAAAGGTGCAGGTCACTTCATCAGTCAAGAGAAGCCTGATGAAATCAGCAAGCACATACTTGAGTTTCTGCAGAAGTTCCAAAATCAATATATATGTGCTTATGGATGTGTACTTGATGCATTCATTTGTTCAATTTATGTGTTTCATTGTAACAATTAGCGTACACTGTTTTAATTAACAAAGCGTGGATATGGACCAAAATAAAACTGTCTGCGTTTGGTTTTGCTTCAGAATCTTATCTGTCATCTGTTAACTAACAGTCCTGAAAAATTGAGTTAAGCACACCAAAATATATATATCTGACTATAGTTAAATACATTTTCGTTGCACTTAGACCTAAAACATCCATAGACAGTAACCACATGCATTTTTAAAGAGTCAATGCAAATTTAAAACTAAAAAGTAAGTAAAAAAATATTGATTTTGATGCTCCGATATCATTATGATATAACTTAAAAACTTATCAGATCAAACACGAAGATCCCAATCAAATCAATGAAGATATAACAGAAATTATAGTATAATTATTATTATATAGTTTAATTTTAGAGATAAAGAAGATTCAATAAAATACATGTGAAAATAAAACTAACCATCCATACATCTAGCATGTAGGCCTAGTCTAAAACAAGCTATTACATGTTTGTCAGGAGGGGTAACATAGTAATTTGGCAAGGATGGAAAAAGTGAAGAATAAAAGCAAAGCCCAAGAGACAAAAGTAAAACTGTCATGTTGGATTACGCATTTTTAAGAATATAGATTGGGCTTAAAGACCACGCCTTACGGTCAGACCCTAGGCCCAGGACTAATCTCTGAACCGGTATTAGTTGAGCTCAATTGTAACCGGGCTTATGGATGAAATACAAGAACCCAGACTTGTTCGACCGAAGCAAGACTGATTGGGCACCTGTATCCCTCCCAGTCTTAAATTGCTCCCGAACCAAATTCGGGCATAATACTTATACAACCCCTTTGAGGACTGTAAGTGGGACTGGGAGTTGAACAAGATTAGCTATCAAGATTTATCATCATGCACAAACATATGGGCAAACTATATATCTTATGGAGGTGATTCCTTATTCCCTTACAAGTTAAAACAGTAAAGTCAAAGTTTGTTACGAGTATGCTACAATTGTTCAAAGATCAATGCAGACATCTTCAAACTGACAGCTTGGAATCTCTCCAGAATCATAGGGACGTCATGAACCATTGTAAAAGCTGATCAAAATGGTTTTAGAACTTCTGGAGGAAGTCGTAAATGTGTTTGTTGACTTTATCAGGGATTTCTTGAGTGATGAAATGAGCTGCACCTTCAATCACAACAATTTCCTCCAACATAGGTACATTTTTGTGAAATCCACCATTATGTATGTATTCCTTAGCTCCTGGTATATTGTACACCAAATCTAAATCACCAACAACGAACTTCACGGGTACACTTATTTTAGCCTGTGTCCAAGGTGCTTCCAGTTCCCAATTTCTGCAAATAAGAAAGAAATGTTGATTGTTTGTAGTTAATACTAGTCTCAAATCCAAAAAGAATCTAAATGTGGTTGATTACATCACTAAAAAATGTCCATTACATGATCTACGCTAAAATGTTCATGTTTGGCAAGTTCATAGTTTTATGAGATTTTTAAGAAGAGTGATAACTGATGGTTATAAAAGTACTTTACCAATTTTTTATTAAGAACCCGTTACCCATAGAAGGGCTGACCAGTGCCAACTATATATTGCTTGATAAAATGCAGGGTAAATATTTAAGAATTAGAAATAACTGCAGGGGAACTTACAGGTCAAAACAACGGTAGTAGTTTAATGCACCTGTGAAGCCAGTTTGGTCAAACTTTTTGGTGTAATATTCAACATCTTCTTCGGTTAACCAAGATGGCAAGATGATAGGAGTATCAAGTATATCTCCAAAAGGTTTATCTTTAGGGAAATAAAAAGGATCAGGATCGCGATGTGTCAAGAATTTTGTAACCACTTTCTTAGTTCCTAGACTAGCAAAAACAGCTTCCATTTCTCCTGGTTCCTATACAACGTATAATAAGTTAATAAACTTGAAAAATAAGATTAGGCCAGTTTCACAAAATGAGAACTTGGGATTTGGGTAATTTCTTGTTTATGATCAAAAACAACATCCGTACCAAAATACAAGTCTTATGGACCAATGGGAGAAAGGTAAACTTGTGAAAAAAAGGCCAAACTTCAGACGGGTGTAACTTACAAACCGTTTGGAGTGGGGGGAAGTACGCGGACGGAAAGCTCGGGATGAAATAGAGGCGATTGCAAACACCCGAAGGCGGTTTGGCCTTGCTGCCAAAGCCAATTTCCAATTTTGACTTTCCCCCAATTTAACTCGTTTTTACGTTTTTTTTAACTAAATGTGATAAAATGCAATTGTGTGATATTCCTGATTCTCAAAAATAAAATCACACATTAATTTAGTATTACCCGGTCAGTTTGACGATCGGATTTTCTAGGATATCTTCGGACGTTAAGATTAGGGTTTAGGGGTCAATCAACAAATTCATTTTAAGCACTTTCGTGGGTGTATTTTAGGCTTTTAGCTTCGTATAATCTATTGTTTTGATTGATCGCGTGAATAGTTAAATATCCAACTGTTACCATGTTTTTCTCTCTAATCTTAAACGTTTTCAGCTCTGCATTATAAATCATATTGCGAAATAAATAAACAACGATTTATCCATATATAAAATCATCATTTACATAGTGGAAAAAATATATAATAACAAAAAAATCACCTGAAATCTGCAAATGTAATGATCATCACCATAAGCACCACGAAAATTCTCCACAACTTTTCTTAACGGATTCCTAGGATTAAAATGCACACTCAAGTTGACCAACGCTTTGACTTTATCAGGTCTAAACAAACACAATCTCCAAGCAATTAACGCACCCCAATCATGTCCAACAACAAAAACCTTATCAACACCAATAGCATCAACGAGTGCAACTAAATCACCAACAACATGGAATGCAGTGAACTTCGTATGATCATGTATTGGTGCACCAGTGGTGTCACCGTAGCCACGTAGGTCAGGTGCGATGGCTCGGTAACCGTGGCTAGCCAGGAAGGTGATTTGGTGGCGCCATGAGTACCAGAGTTCAGGGAAACCGTGGATGAGAAGGACAACTGGGCCTTCACCCATTTCTGCTATGTGCATGTTGATGCCATTGAGTTTTATCATCTTGTGATCTATGTTTTCCATTTTTGTGTTTTGGATCTGGAACAGGGATTTGGAGTGAACAAGGAGGATTGGTTCAGTTACGTGTCTTTGTTTGTCTTATATTAAAGGAATAATGGAACATAGGACCGTAAGTCAACAATGTCACTCTTGCTTTTAGTGTATTTATCTAGAAAAAATGTACCTTTCGTTTTAATTTTAGAGGATAATTATTTATTTATTACCATAATATATAAAGTGTTTCATTATAATCTTAAATATTTAATTTTAAGAGAATATATCTACTATCTTCATGTATCTTATTCTAAAATGAAATGTTACCTTATGCTTTTATCTGGATTCTATATACAGAATGAATTCTGAATATATAATGTTTAAGATTTAGCAATATAATTGATTAATGACTACCTAACTATCTGAAAATGGATATATAATACTAAAATTGACAAACGTTTAAAACACTCTTTTACCACAATCACCAGTCATATCATGACTTTTCACTGCCACTTACCACCATCTTACTGATATTCTAGTTTTATAATAGAGTAACATTCCAGTTTTATAATATAAGTATCTCATCAGGTAAATCGGTATAGTTTTACTGGTTTTTAGATGTTATCAAATATTGATTAATTTTTCTTTCTGTTTTATCTCATAATGTCTATGACATGTAGACACAACATTACCACTCATTGTTTATTTAGTAGCTCACAAATCAACCACTAATATAGTTTAGCTTGTAACTCAAAAATGAAACACAAGTGCTTCAGAATCACCCCCAGTTTATAAGAAAAAACATACTAGAGTAAAGAACGAACCTTCAGTATGAAGTAATTCCCACTACTTTCGAATCTTTAAACTAAATAATTACGCTCTCTTTATGGATATAATATAAGAAGCATATCCAGAAAAAGAACATAAATTCTATCTGGGATCGTAAAATCACAGATAAACAAAAAACTGTGGTGCCAAATGCTTATTCTCAAGCATTTCTAGGGCCAAACTGTTCGGCACCAAGAAAACAGTTCCATATCCATTGCAATATAATTGTTGAATGTTATGATTGAAAACGTTACACAATCAAGCCAAATTCAGGCAATTCAATGCACAGGGAACAACTCTGGGTTTTTAAAGGGTCTTTTGACGTCTTCCAACATCAAAGTGCATATCCAAAAGGCCTGTTATCCCAGCTTCGATTTTTTGACCAACTTTAACTGGGCCAACACCCTTCGGGGTTCCTGCTCATATATTGGACCAATTAGCTTATTAAGATAGACAGTACTAAGCAAAAAGGTCACCTTTTTTATTATATTGATTTATTGTCTTATTGACATTCTCAGATTACCGGAAGAAACTATCCTTCATTCGATGTTCTCTTGTAATGGTATATATGCTAGCTTCAAGAATTGATAGTATCTTGTGTCCCCATATATTAAGTGCATGGTATCATAAAGGTCGAGTTTATAAGGTACCTGTTAGTATGACGTCGCCTTCTAGAAGTGTCATCATAGAACTAATGTGACTAATTAGAAATGGGATCTTGAATATCATATCCTCTGTTGATCCTTTTTGCCGTAACTCTCCATCTACCTGATCAAAGATAAGACATAGATTATACCACTGTAAAATTATATACACCAACGTTTTTTTATATAAAAATGTAAAAGCAGTGGGGCAATTTAATATAAAGGTGGTTAAAACTGTTATAGAAACATATGACTTTTGAAAATGAATAGTGCTAGGTTTAAATGCTTGACGCCCAAAAATACAAAATAAGTCACTCTGTATTATAGAATGGTAGGGGTAACCCATAAGACATTGTATACCTTCAACCACAATTCCAAGCTATGAGGATCTGGTACCCTTGACAAGGACAGCTGCAAAAGATTTATTTCTGTCCATCAACTAATATAACATAGCAGAATCCTAATCAACAAAAATTGAGCAACACAAAATATAGAAGTTTCTAATTCTTACAATGGAGCTGATTGGTGTGAAAGTGTCCTGTCCTTTAGCAACGGTCCATGGAAGACCTGCAGACTGGCATGTAAAAATATGCAAAAGTACAAGTGATTACCAATTAGGAACGAACTTTTCACATAATTTAATCCTGTAAAACTTTATTAGATTGAGACTCAAAATAAAACATGCAACTGGACAGTCATATATCAAAGCAATGGATCTAAATGTTAAGTAATTATATCACCAAATAGTTAGAGATTTGAACCTTCATTTGTGATGTTTGAAATGTTTAAGCAAATATTACAAGAACACGAGACGTTAATTTACATAAGAATCCAGATACCAATAAAGCTTGAGAAGGATTTTATACCTTAGCAGAAGCCTGGATTTCCCTTGCAGTCATATCCAATGCAAGTGCATAGCCTGAAATGAAACAAGTTTCCTACTTTGAGATCATGACTATGCTCTATAGAGAAATCCTCTATTTCTTTGTTTTTCTGTGGAGATCATTTTATAAACTATAATGTTCTTTGGTGACCTTATACGAAGGTTTTACAGATGTTTTTGTATAGAGTAGTGGGAAATTACACCTAAAATGTGTTACGCCAATTCTTCTTCTTTTTTTCAATTTACTGAACTTATTCAGAAAACCAGTGTCTTTCCCATTTCCCACCACAAACAGTTCATAAAAACTTACTTAAGAGAATCTGTCTACAACTTTAATATGCATAAGTATAATCAGTTCACTAAAGTTCATTCTATCCCCAAGTATTTAGTAAAGAACGAAAAGCACCGATTGTGTTACTTTCTCTTTCCCAACTAAAAGTGTCCAGATTTGCTTTTAAAGAGTCAAACAAAGTACTTTCCAACTCAAATTCAACATAGACACTACACCGGTTCAAAAACCAAGCTTTTTTCTCTATGCCATTGTGTTCATACTCCTACAGTTCCAAGTTTTCATTTTATTCTAACTCAAACCATTGAGCAAAATATATTTGGAAATAAATAATGATTAATTAGTTAAGAAACTGTTGTAAATATTTTTTACTTTAACATAAGAAAAAATTCAATCAGTAAACAAATTCTTCTTCATCACAAGCATACATACATATATAACTCATATATACCTCTACAAGTAAAAAATGTGCCTAAAACTTGAACCAAAGATAATATAATACGAGTAGTTAAATAAATTAAAATTTTCTAATATATGAATGTTACATAATTGTCCTTACATTTCAAATTAGGTTATATGTAAAAAGTTACTTTATATCAAATTAATTGAACAAACTATTGGAGGAAATGATTAAAGATTAAAAAATCAATCGGATTACCTCCGATGTAATCCATGGCAGTTGATTCGGGAACATCACGCGCTTTTTTGCTTATAACAACCGCTAATTCAACCTCATGATCTAGCGATTCTAACGCAGTCGGAACTTCAATCGTGCCTCCGTTTTCTAAATAAGATGATGTAGGTTTCATAAACAACACCGGTTCCTATTGTTATATTATAAACATAGTTAACAATACACGTAACTATATATAATCGATAAAATCGAATGTGAGATGATGAAATGGATTTTAACGAACGAACCTTGGGGACGGCGTTACCAAGTTCTTTGGCATGAGCAGCGTAGTTTCGGCCGACGGCGACGATTTTAGTTCCGACGCTTAGTATTTTGTCCATGGTTGTTAACGTTCTCCGACGAAGGAGATGGCGATAGATGATATAGAGTTGTACATACACCGATACACGGTATTTTGGTCAACGGTCAGTAGCAACTAGCAAGTAGTCAAAATTTACTTGAGTTATGCCATTGGGCTTACTTAGGAAGGCCCACTTTCAAACATAAGGAGCCCAAGCTTTTTATATGTATCGGCGTATCGCTGCGAAAAATAAACAAGTCACGAAGGCAAAAAGATAATCGAAAACGAATTTTATTTTATGCATACTCTTTATACTGTAATATTTAATTTATATTTATATATAAGTATAAATAATGTTAACATTTTTTTAACTTATATAGAAAATTATTTGTAGTAATATAAGGTTTTTAATTTTGGGAAATTAAAAAGAATACTCTTTTTTTGTCAAATATATAAAAATTTATCCAATTTTTTCAAAATATCGAATATGTCCCACCCGGACGCAAATCTGGGTCGAAAATTGCGTTCGCAAAATTCGGTCGCAATTTGCGTTCGCAAAATTTGGTCGCAATTTGCGTTCAAAATTTGGGACCCAGATTTGCGACTCAGTCATGGCTAGGCCATGACTCGGCCATGACCGAGAAATTTCAAGTCGCGACCGAGAAAAACCCAATCATGACCTGGATATACCGGCCATGGCCGAACACGACCCGACCATGACCGAGAACGACTTGGTCATGACCTGCAATTCCCGGCCATGACCGAGAAATTGCTAGTCGTTACCTAGATCATTTTCGGTTGCGACCCATTTGACATACTTTGACTGTTTCGACTTGTGTTTGACCAACTTTTTTGACTTTTGTGAACTATTTTGACTTGTTTTCGTTTCGCATTTGCGTTTAAGTTTTTATTCGTTTTTTTTCTTCGTTTTTTACGTTTTATTAATGTTTTTTAACATTTTATTTTTATTTTTTCGTTTTCTTTTCGTTTCTTTAAGTTTTTTACGTTTTTATCCCTTTTCTTTCCGGTTTTTTTTTCTTTTTTTCTTTTTCTTTTCTTTCTTTTTTTTATGTTTTTTGTTAACATTTTTGACTGGTTTTTTACGTTTTTATTCATTTTTTCGTTTTCTTTTCGCTTTTTATGGTTTTTTTTTACGGTTTTCTTAGGTTCTTTCATTTTATTTTCGTTTCTTTACGTTTTTACGGTATTTGAATGTCTGTTGCTGCATTTTGTATATTCTGCAAGTTATTTTGTTGTTCTTTTCTACATATTGTATGTTATTTTGATGTTTGTTGCTGCATTTTATATATACTACATGTCATTTTGATATTTTTTGTTGTATGTTATATATACTACATGTTATTTTGATGTTTGTGCTGCATTTTATATATATTTCATGTCATTTTGATGTTTGTTGTAGCATGTTATTTTGATGTTTCTTGCTGCATTTTATATATAATGCATTCGTTTTGTTTTAGTTGTTTTAAACTACATATTAAAAATCTTTAAAAAATTAAAACATGAAATTTTTTTTGTAAAAAAACGAAAAAATGAAAAAAAAAAAAACGAAAAGAAAACGTAAAAACAAATTTTTTTTAATAAAACGTCAAAAACAAAAAGAAAACTAATAAAAACGTTAAAAACGTTAAAAAAACGTTAAAAAAACGTTAAAAAATGTAAAATACAAACGCAAAATGAAAACAAGTCAAAATAGTTCACAAAAGTCAACAAAGTTGGTCAAACACGAGTCGAAACAGTCAAAGTATGTCAAATGGATTGTAACCGAAAACGATCTCGGTCACGACTAGCAATTTCTCGGTCATGGCCGAGAATTGCAGGTCATGACCGAGTCGTTCTCGGTCATGGCCAGGTCGTGCTAGGTCATGGCCGAGATATCCAGGTCATGACCGGGTTTTTGTCGATCGCGACTTGGAATTTCTCAGTCATGGCCGAGCCATGACCGAGTCGCAAATCTGGGTCGCAAATTTTGAACGCAAATTGCGACCGAATTTTGCGAACGCATTTTGTGAACGCAATTTTCGACCCAGATTTGCGTCCGGGTGGGGCATATTCCATATTTTTTTATAAAAAAATGGGTAAATTTTTATATATTTAACCAAAAAAGGTATTTTTTTTATTTCTCTTTAATTTTTCTCTTTAAACTACCAAAGTTACACGTAATGTTAAGATTATATTTTCTTTTTCTTATATATTAAACAATTAGAATTAATTAATTAAATTATTATTGTTACTATTGAAATAGTCTATTTCGGCCTGTTGTAGTGTTGCTGAGAAATTATAAATAAGGATAAAAAATTAAAAAAGAAATGTTAGTTATCTGATAGGCCTCTTATACTCGCGATAAGAAGGATTGTTTGTTTCGAGTGACTACTACGGGTGTATTGGGTGTATTTAGTTGTGGAAAATTTTTTACAATGTTTCATCTCTAATTTTTTTTTTTAAATGAAAAGAGTTCTCGTTCTCTAGAAAAGTTAAAAATATGTTATGATATTATTGCATTTTCTAGTTTGAAAAACTAGTTAAGTTTAAAAAGTTTTGAAAAACTTTAAAAAGTAAAATGAGTGTCATAAAGGAAAAAATTAAAAAGTGAAAGTTTTTATTTTTCAACTTCTAGTTATAACATGGAAAAGTAATTTTTTTATATTCTTTGAAAAATTTTCTAGAAAATACCCATTTGAATGCATTTTTCAAATTTTTACCTTTTTTAGAAAAAAAAATTATAAAAAATCTCGAATTTTTCTTCAATTAAATGCACCTCAAACTTTTGAGCGCTATCGAGTGAGTACTAAACTTTTGAGCGAGCACTCAACTCGTTCAACCTGTTCAATTGCCATAAAACAATGATAAATATACCTAACATAAAAAGCCTAAAAGTATAACTACCTCACTCACATTTTTACACATAATTTGGTCATTTTTTCATTTCATAAATATAATCGTACTTAAAGTAGAAGTCAAATGGCTAACTCACGGACTCTACACTTTTGCGCCATCTGAGAGCTTGAACACCAAGTACCCACAACCACTTGGGAGGTGGGACGCCTTATAAATACCTTAAATACCATAGATCAAAGTCGCTTACTTCATATTAAATGCACTGACCCGAAATGGTCACTATAGATATTGGAAAGCACATGCTCAGTATAGTTTTTCCAAGAGGCACAATCTATGAAGAAAGTGCAAGTCATATTTCATGGAGTAGACCCTCATGAGCCCCTCTTAAGTAGAATAAAATGTGAAACCATAGATACATATGAAAAAATGAGATATCTGTAACAAACATTGTGCTTATTTTGAAGTAGAATAGGATGGACATTGTGCTTATTTTGATGTAAATTTGCTCCACCTAAAAGCGCGTACAACATAAATTCATCAGTGCTAACTTACAAAGATGTACTCCCTATGCTGCATCTCTTCATTTCCCCCCTTGAAACTCGGCACAGCATTATCACGGGTGGATCGTTAGAAATATCAGACTTCTTTAGAAAGTTGGCAAGTAACTTCAAGCACATAGGAAATGACAATTTATATCAAAGAAAATATTGAAAGATTATCGCATATGCAGCAAGAGCAGCTCGGGTTTTTCAATGTACAGCTTCCATTCTTTGCAGAATAGTGCAACATTTGCTCCATCAAGAATTCTATGGTCGGCGGCTATATCCACCTGAAGTTAATTCAATCGAAACAAGTCAATTTTTGCCAAGAAATGAGAAACAATTTAGTGTGATACGATAAGCTAATATCTTTTCTAAATCATTTTACAAGGAAGTTAACCTGCAACAACCATTTGACATATAAATGTATATACGTGTGATCCTATAGATCCACACATGAATATAATTGAAATCGTATAAAAACATTCACTGTTCTCCACAAAGAAAAGTAAAAGTTTGACTTTGAAGGAGAGATGATTACATTCTACTTCAAACTAAAATGGATTTTCTAAAATTGACAACTGTAGTGCATATATAATCTAGAAATAAAACTAGGTTGATACATCTTAATTAGACTTACTGTCATTATGGAGGCAGGGTAAACGGTTCCATCATCTTTAAACTGGGCCACTTTCTGAATTCGGCCAAGGGCTATTATGGCAACTTCAGGAAGATTAATGAGGGGTGAACCAAACTTCCCACCAATCGATCCAATATTGCTCAAAGTTACAGTACCACCGGATATATCAGAAGGGGGAAGCTTGTTTGCCATTGCTAACTTTTGTATGCGTGATAGTTCCTTCGTTATCTACACAATAATTTGCAAAATATCACTTCATCTGTTATTCATGCTTTTGAACGCAATCGTGAATGCATATTAGTAGCTTCTCCAACTCAAGGAAAGATAAACTACTAACCTCCAGTATGGAAAGAGATTGAACATTCTTGATGTTTGGTACTACTAGTCCAGATGGTGTAGCCATTGCAATCCCAATGTTGTGAGAACCTAAGATGATTGAATGATAATATGAGAACAAAAAATGCTCTAGAGAATCTATTGAAATAAATCATTTGACGGATTGAACCTTTTAGAGTGACTTCATAGTTTTCCAAATCAAAGGTACTATTGACCAACGGATGTGTACTCAGTGCCATGGAAAGGGATTTTATTAACATGGGAAGGAACGTGAACTTGACATTGGGATCAGAATTCTCTTTTTGGAAAGCTGATTTAAGCTTTACAAGCCCGTCACAGTTTATTTCTTCCACAAAATGAAAATGAGGTACATTAACAGCTGCAGTCATTGACTTGACCATTGCACGCTGATAAGCCCTGCAAAGACAAAAATGAGAAATTAACCTCATTATTTCAGATGCTGTGAACGTAATCCAACTAAATTTTTTCATACGAAAATTATCTGTTCACTTAAATCAAATAAATGAAATCATTTGGATAACCTTAAAGTTAACTTCTTGTCTTGATAAAGTGAGTCAGCTATCTCGTGGAGTTTTTCTTCTGGTCCCGCCATGGGTTTGATAGAAGCGGGATTTAACAAACCAGGTTTATCGTCAATAATGCCTTTTTCTACAGAATATTTGAGGACATCTTCTTTCGATATTCTTCCATGTTTACCAGTTCCAACAACATCATCGATATCAATACCATGCTCCTTTGCAAGGCTACGAACAGCAGGGGTACATAGAGCTGCACCTTTTCTAGACTTGCTAAACTCTGATTTTTGTTCATCAGACTCATATGCATCAGAACCTAGTGATGTCTCAGAAGCATCAAAAGGAACTTGCGAATCTTCAACAGTTAATCTTAACAGAGTTTCTCCAACCTACAATCAACATAGCTACCACCATTACTAAATAATATAACTAAGAAAGATGTATCATCTATGGGTAAGGTACTACTACTAGTATTACCTTTATAATATCACCAGGAATATGCAAAACCTTAGCAACTTTCCCGTTATATCGACTTGTTATTTCTATAGTTGCTTTATCACTTTGAACTTCACAAAGAGGTTGATATTCTTCAACTTGATCTCCCTGTCAACACAATTTCTTATCAAACGAGAGTCTACTTATACAATTAAACGATTACTTATGTTTCCATATTAACTTTACTAAACATTGCACAAAATCAACAAACTTTAGAATATAAAACAAATACCTCTTGAACAAACCACTTGAGGAGTTCACATTCTGCAATACCTTCACCAGTTTGTGCCAATGGTATGTCAACGATCCCTTCAACCAGTTGACTATTCAACGCATTAGTCGAAAAATAATGCCCCTTGACATTATAAACATTATTCAACTACATTGTAAAATCACATAAAACAAACCAAAATCATTACGAGTTAATCCAATTTCATTATAAAAATAAAAATAAATAAATAAATAAAGGTCATCAATATTCAAATTTCATACATATTGTCAGATTTGTAAATGCATGCATAAAACTCATATTCAAAATACTAAATCACACACAGATGTAACAAATGGCTGATGCGATAAAACTTTAACTAAATAAATCATGATAATAAGTTGAATTAGTACAAAAGTAACCTTGTAAGAAAAGTCAAACTTTGACTTTGTAGAAACTGGAGGTAATTGAGAAATTAGAAGAGGTTTTAGCTCGGTGACCACCACCGTCGTTGACGTCGCCGTCGTGAGGTGACGAAAGCAGCTCCGGCGGATAATCCGGCGAGATAACAGCATCTTGTGAATAAATAGTTTGAGAATTTATTTAAATCAATAATCGGAAGGGAATAGTTAGAATGAAAAAATTAAATCGTAAAATCTGAATTTGAATAATACTGAGTAATATGAATTGATTTTCATATGGATCAATGTGTGATAGTTCTATTACACTGATAAGTAGTGTTGTGTAGTCAACGAGGTCATGCTTACCTAACTCCATAATTGGGCACGAGGCAAGAAAAATAAGAACGACTGAATCACGTTGCAGATAGAAATTATACTCCATGAACGAAAAACGTGATATTGAAATTGGATTATTATTTTTAGTATATATAGGATAGGATGAGATAAGACTTGCTGGAAATATTATTTGTCGGAATTAGTTATTAAGAAGTTAAGATAATTTGTATTCGTTTTGGGGAAATTAAAAAAAATAATAATAACAACGGAAAGTGATAATTTTTTCTCAAAAAGAAGTGGATTTAGATAAAATATCTATGGTTCACGACCAGTGGCGAATCTTAAACATATTGTTCGGGGGGTCAAAAATTATTCGATGTATAAAACTTTTTTGAACACATAGTTGTCTCGTGATTTAAATGTTCACGTGTCGTAGCAAATAAATAGACTTAAAACATGAGAAATTCATCTAACTATAAAATATGCTAACTTTATTTTGATTATACATCATATTCATATTCATAAATAGAGTAAAAGAAATTTAATTTTCAATACCTTATCAATAAAATATAAATATAAAATAAATATTTATTTTATGTAATGAAATATAGTTTTTGAGTATACTTAAAAAGTTAATCTTTTATGATTTTATTTGTTTCTCTTTCAAAAACAAATTAAATGTGAAATATACTAACTTACTTGTCTTGCGCAATGAATAATAATAGTAAGGACTAAGTATAACTTTTTTATAAGATAAAGGGTTTTAGTGGAAAAAGAAAGTTGTACATTGGGATTTGAGTCACCTTCCCCAAATCAATATTCCTCCATTAAAGACTAAAACCTTCTTATTTCCTTCTTAAAATTAGTTAAATATTATATAACATGTTAATTTTTCGTTTGTAAATCATTACTTGCTCAAAAAAAAAAAAATTTGGGGGGGGGGGGGGGGGGGGGGGGGGGGGGGAGGGCATAGCCCCTCCATGCCCCCGTTAAAATCCGCCGGTGTTCACAACTTGTAATTTGCTAATTATGTGTTCGAAGTCGTGGGCTTGTGGTCGAGTATGTAGATTGTAAATGGGCACCCATAACCTATAAATTTACAAGTTGAGAGTGATATTTATTTAAAATTTTTAAAATGTTTCAGATAAAATGTTTAATCTCAAAAATACAGTTTAGATAAGATTTTATTAGATTTTTCAAATTTTATCAGATAGAATTATATCTTTTGAAACGATTTCATTTGATCAGTTGTTTTTCATAAACAAATCTCACTTACTTTAAAAACATTCTCACTTACTCTTCATAAAAATTCATATTATCGTTCAAATTTGTATAACATTGAATCGCGATTTTGTTGAAAATCTTCAAGGTACGAAAGTTAAAAACTTTTGATGTAATATTTATTTTGTTTACTTAAGTAAAATGAATCAAGTAAATGATAAGTTTAAGGTTTATGTTTGTTCTGGAGGTCATTTTGAATATATTAACGGCATGCCAATTTCTTATTTAAAACTTCCTGTTACATCACAAAAGTCAATTTCATACAAAGCTTTAATAAAAAATTTATGAAAATCGGGATCAGCACTTGATAGTGATAATCGTATGAAATATAAGGTGGATCTGTTTACTATAGATATAACCGACGACATTAATGATTTTGAGGAATTTTTTCTACTCATGCAATTAATAATGCTCTGATAGAATTATATGTTGTTGATAGTGTAAGAAATATTTCAGGTATGGGTAGTAATCAACCTAGCAGTAGTTGTAGTAGTTTATAAAGCACATGGTTCAGTGGTCATTTTCGCGGGCTACGTGCCTACGTTAGAATTCAATTTTAGTTCGACTTTGAAAATTTTGTGAGTTCATCATGTAGCTTTAATTTAGCTTTTTATTTGTTCATAATCTTTTTCCAATACGTTTCACATGTCATACGTCCCATGGGTATGTGATAGTTCTAGATTGGTTACCATATCACTAGTTTTGGGTTGTAAATTCTATTTACAAAGTACTTACAACATTTGTTAAAATATGTCTCTTTAAAAACAAAAGAAGAATTTCATTAGAAAGAAAAAGTTAGATGAAGTTAGGTTTTATCATGATCGGTATAAATAATATATAATATATAATATATTAAAAGAAAAACATTGAAAAAGTCAGGACCGTTGGATGGAGTAGCATCTTGAACAATCCAACCGTTGATGAAATCGGTGACATATTTATTCCCTAATTATTCATGGAAAAGACGAATCTATCCTTCATTAATTTTCACATTAATTCTCAAGTTTTGCACAACCTGTATCAAACTCCCCCTACACTTTATGCTATCCGATTTCAAGCCCCTCCATGATTTCATTTTACATCCACTAATTTCGAAATGTTAGTTATTATACGAACTAAGTTCCTTAGATAGTGTACATAATCTAGGTATTTAAGGTAAATGTCGATATGATTTTATTTTGCATCCTCTAAATTTGAAATGTTAGTTGTTATGCGAACTAACTTCCTTATATAATGGCAAGAATATAGGTATTTAAGCTAAATGTAGTTATTATCAATTCTTGACATTAAAAGTAGTCAAAATGTTAATCTTCAAAATTTAAGCAAGTTAGTTATACAAATACCTACCATCCCTCAAAATAAGCAATTGGTATTCAGATGTTTATTCTCTAACCGATTTTAGCGACAATTTTGAACTCTATAATTTTTCTTTTCGTAATTCAAAAAGTCTATAGATACTTGCCATATTTCTTCATGATAAATCACCTATTTTCCTACCCTCAGTTCTTTTTAGAACTACATATTGTTCTTACTTTTGTTATACCGATGGAATACACCCCTTTAACTTAACTTACCATCGACATCGACAGAGACGATTGGGTTATATGTGTTAAGGTGCATCATGTTTGAAATCAAACGTTCAAGAATAATCCCAATCAAATACTAGTATGGCCCTCTCCAATCATTCCTCTATCTCTATCTTTATATATAGAGGAATTAGGGAATCTTTTCAGCATATTTCTTCTTTAAAAAAAACTTTATCTCCAACCATTTCCTCTAAAACTCCACCTCTATAATATTTATCCAACTTAATTTATAGTTAACAATCACTTTATTTAATTCTATTATATATCTTTTTAAATCATTAAATAATAAATAGTTCATTATAAATATCATATATAATTAAAAACATATTTATAATATTTAGTAAATTTGAAACTATTAAAAATACGTAACAAACATATTTAACATATATAAAAAATATAGTAAGAGTAATTATATCTAGCTTCCTTTAATTATCTAGCGATCGTAGTCCTAATTAATTATAATCGTTAAGTTGTAGTTTATTATTTTAATATGTTTACTATTAATGAATGTTGTCTTTTTATTTGTATTGTTGCATGTATTTAATTTAATAATATTAATTAATTAGTTATTAACAATTAACAATATTAACCATAAAAACATATAAACATGACTAACAAATACATTAAGTATGGTTTAAAGTTTTTAGAGGATGAATAGTGTTCCTCTATATATAGAGGAAATCTACTTCCTCTATCTCTATCTCTAAATATAGAGGAACTGTTAGAGTGCAATTTTCATCCTTTATCTCTATATATATAGAAATAGAGGACACTTATAGAGGAACATTGGAGATGGCCTAAGGAGATGATGCTTGTTGACCACCATGTACGAACAATTTAATTTGCATGTTATGTTTAAATCATACATACTACTATTGGTATGTTAGACTAACTGAATTCGATCGTATTAAATTTTGTAGGGAAACAGAATCCATGCAAGCGTGAAGAAAAACCTTTTTCACGAGTTCAATTAGTCAAACAAGGAAATTATGTCTAGATTCATGGATTTGTCGTGGGTTTAAATTCAGGCAAGTATTTCATGGACAATCACTTGAAGGTTAACTTTTACAGGGTCACTAAAGTGCATAGAGTGACCCAATTTGAAAATGATGTCGATGGATTCATTTATCCCATACGATGACATCAACAAATGGAGACTTAACAGGGATGTTGCTTTTGGTACATTTCTCTCACTATAATAAACTATTACAAATACCGCACTCCATAATTTAAAGAATTCTAATTTTACAAAAATTTCTATTTAATGTAGATGTTGTAGGACAGCTTATTAAGACTGGTGACTTGCTTATTCTTATGGACCATGGAAAACAGTCCAAGATGATAACATTTGTTCTTCGTGATGTAGAGTAAGTAGATTTCTACATGCTTATTATAATATGATCAAACTTCCGAATTCCACTAGTCATCGTCAAACTAATATACTTCAACTAATTTTTTTACGGATTTTATTATTCTTGCAGCGATTAAATTATAGACTGTGTATTGTGGGGTGAATTTTCGGCCCAGCTAAACGCATTTGTTGAGACTAACCAAATGTCATCAGCTCCTATTGTCATGTTTATACAACTTGCAAAAGTGAAGGATTGGAGCGGTACCGTCTGCGTTTAATAGTATAAATACTATAATAATTATACATATATAACTCATTTAACTAACTTGCATTTTAGATTTGTATTTTTCAGGGTAATTGTATGCAATCCCGAGGTTTCCAACTCCTTGTTTCTGACAAAGGTTTATATCAACGATGACATCAAGCCTATACCTGATTTTAAGCATAGGTAATATACTATCGTCAATAAGTAAAAATAACAAAATATTCATGTCATGCTTATCAATAATCAATTTTACTTGAATTTTACAGTAATGTCTAATTGTGTGCAAAATGTTGGCTAATGGTGAAGGGACTTCATCCGTGACACCTCCATCCGTGTTGGCCATTAGCACTGTTATTGAGAAGCCCGGGGATTACTACAATAAGTTCTGGTTCAAGACAATTGATGAAATCTGAGAAATCAAACAAGTAATTACTATGATATGACTTGTGTATGAATCAAAGTTGATTCCAAATTGTGTAGTTTTACTTACCTATATATTTAAAATAATTGCAGGCTACTGGTTTTATTGTTGTGGCCAAGATTTTAAGAGTTCTGCTGGATGATGGTTGGTTTTATTTGTTGAATATTAATAATGGAATTATAACTAAACAGGAAGCTATGGGTTTGAACAGGAACTGAATTTGCAGTAAATAGAGATAAGTTTGCTCAAAATGGCATAGAGCTTTTCTGATATATGAAACTTGAATACAAAAGTGAACTAGAAACAAACTATAAATAGAACCTGAGATAACTCCCAACGTTCCCATGAAGCTAAAATAAAGGAGCTAAAAATGGATCGCAACTGCCACCTATTGACCCATATACTTAGACTCATTCTTCCTACAAATAAGCATAAATATACCAAATAAAATAAATACGAAAATATGCTGCTGATGTGGACTTCTAAATGCCAAGCTGGAATATGCAACTCTTCAATACTCCCTCTCATTTCCAGCTTCATATAACCCCATTTCTTCTCTGAATTTAACCAACTTCAAACTTGACAGGGCTTTGGTGAGAATATCTGCTACCTGATCTGCAGTTCCAACTTGCTTCATCTTGATCTCTTCTTGTAGCACCTTTTCTCGAACATAATGATAGTGAACCTCTATGTGTTTTGTCCTTGCATGAAAAACAGGATTTTCAGCAAGCTTTATAGCCGACCCATTGTCACATTTCAGCTCTACTGGATAGTTCACTACTTGATTTAACTCACCCAATAACCTGACCAACCAGGTACACTCTTGTGCAGCCATAGCTGCAGCTCTGTATTCAGCTTCAGTCGTGGATAACGACACTGTTGGTTGACGTTTACTGCACCATGAAATGGTACCAGATCCATATTTGAACAAATACCCGGTAGTTGATCTCCTCAAGTTTAGATCCCCGGCATAATCCGCATCACAATAGCCACATAACATCGGTTCATCCTCCCTCTTAAACATGACCCCATAATTAACAGTATTTTTAACATACCTTAAGATCCTTCTTATAGCAATGAGATGAGGTTTCCTTGGCTTCTCCATAAATCGACTCATTACTCCCACAGCAAAAGATATATCAGGACGCGTGAGTGTAAGGTAGACTAAACTTCCCACAATCTTTCTATACATTGTTGGGTTCTCGAGTTCTCTTCCTTCCTCGGCTCGAACTTTCACATTTGCATCCATTGGTGTTAATGCAGGTTTGGAATCAATCATCTCAAACTTAACCAACATTTCACTAGCATACTTGGTCTGGTGTAAAATGACTTGATTCCTCTCGTACTTTAGCTCCAAACCCAGAAAATGCTTCAGCTTTCCCAAATCCTTCATCTTGAAACGAATACAGAGATTGGATTTTAATTGATCAATCTCTTCCTCTAAGTCACCCGTTATAATCAAATCGTCCACATAAATGAGGACCACTGCTACTTGATTATTAGCCTATTTGATAAACAAACTAGAATCTGAGTTTGCCAATCGAAAACCACATTGCTCAAGGAACTCACCAATTTTCCCGAACCAGGCTCGAGGTGACTGCTTTAGGCCATAAAGTGCCTTCTTCAACTTGCAAACATAATCTGGATGCCTCTTATCTTCGAACCCAACAGGCTGTGACATATAAATAGCATGATCCAAATCTCCGTATAAAAATGCATTGTTGACGTCCATTTGCCATAGGTTCCACCTCTTGCATATTGCCACAGCAAGGATGACCCGAACAGTAGTCATTTTAGCCACCGGGCTAAAAGTGTCTTCGTAATCCAAACCGTATTGTTGAGTGAAACCCCAGGCCACTAAACGAGCTTTATACCTCTCTATACTACCATCTGCTCGCTTTTTGAGTTTGTATATCCATTTACAAGAGACCAAATTTACATCAGTGGGTTTTGCCACCAATTCCCATGTTTGATTTTGTTGGAGTGCTAGTAATTCCTCCTTCATAGCTTGCCTCCATTCCTCTTGATTATTAGCATCTTCAAACTTTTCTGGTTCTACAAACTGCCTTTCAACAATAGCAACATTAGCATTAGCATAGCGGGGATTTGGTTTTCTTACCCTCTGTGATCGTCTGGGAATTGGTTCAAGCTGGTCGATTTCCTCTTCAACTTCAACATTGCTCTCTGATTGACTCACCTCATCTTCACCTGATTCTACCACACTTGAGTTATCTAATTTCAATTGTACTTTAGATAACTCCAAATCCTCTTTTAATTTCTGTGAATCTGGCAATGCTTCACTACTTTCAGACCACCAAGCAGAATTTTCATCAAATATTACGTGTCTCGACACGTATATTGTACCGGTGTTAGGGTCACAACATCGCCACCCTTTCTTTTCAGCATCATAACCAACAAAGACCCACCTAACTGCACGCTGTTCCATTTTATTTCGAAGGTGACTGGGTATGAATACGTAACATACACACCCAAAAACCTTGAAATAACTCACATTAGGTTTCAAACCCGTTAGCTTCTCTATAGGTGAAATATAATTCATACCTTGGGATGGTTGTCTGTTGATTATATATGCGGCGGTGCTCATGGCTTCTGCCCAAAACCTCCCAGGCATATTCTTCCCATGGATCAAGCTTCGCGTCACCTCCCCCAAATGACGATTCTTCCGCTCGGAAACCCCATTTTGTTGAGGAGAATTAGCACACGTGAGTTGTCATTTGATTCGCTTGTTTTTCAAATAATTTGTGAATTCATGAGCAAGGTATTCTCCCCCATTATCTGACCTTAAAGCTCGAATCACCTTTCCTATGAGAACTTCGGCATCGACCTCAAATTCCTTGAATCGATCAAACACTTGAGACTTCTCCTTCATGAAATACACCCACACATACCTAGATAGGTCATCAATGAAGGTCACCATATACCGGTTTCCATGAATCGACGGCTGCTTCACCGGACCAAAAACGTCGCTATGAACCAATTCTAAACATTATGTGGATTTAAAACTGGACTTTTGAGGAAATGGGAGCTGGGCTGCTTTACCATACTGACATCCTGAGCAGACCACTTCTTTGTCAACTTTTATTTTTGGCAGCCCATTAATGAGCCCACGATCACTTACCAGGCCCAACTTGTCAAAACCCATGTGACCCATACGTTGGTGCCACATCTCCATACTTTGATTTCCTTTAGCCTTTTGAATGTAGGTGGACTCTGCATTCAACACATACACAGTCTCGTTTTTCCGGCCATGGATCACCGGAATTGATGAAGTCTCAAAGTCTTTATAAATCCATACATCCCTCGGTCCAAACAACACGTAATGATTGTCGTCAGTTAATTGTGGGACCGATAGCAGATTCTTTTTCATACCTGCAACATGAAAAACATCGGTTAGGGTGAGCCCTTTTCTTCGATCTCCGGCGGGAAACTTCACATCTTCGATGTGATTTATGGAATGCTTGGAATATCAGCAAGAACCACAACTTTGCTCCCTTCATATTCACTTGGATTGCTCAGTCTTCTTTTGTCACCCGTCATATGGTTTGAGCAACCGGAATCGACGATCCAATCATCTAGTCGATTTTCTGTTGTGGCTGTGAACGCAAAAACTTCCTCAACTTGGGCGACTAACGCCTCAGCATCCCAACCTTCTTCATCCTTGGTTGTAGCAGTGTTGCTTTCCTCATTTGCCGGTGATTTGCAGTTTCTCGCCAAATGCCCCCTTTTGCCACAATTATAGCACTTAAACGGAAATTTCTTGCCGTTCCGAGACTGCTTCTTGTGATCACCAGAAGTCTCCCCTTGTTCAGGTTCAACTTTCTTCTTACCATTACCACATTGACCTCTATTTTTATCCTGGTATCTTGTTGACCCACGATTGTCTCGCCCCTGTTTATTCTTACCATTAGTTCGTTCAGCGAAGAGTGCTTCTACTTCCTTCTTTACTGTAGACTCAACTGTGGTTGCTCCCATCTGTGTGGCCAGAGCCTCTTGACTGGCCAGCAGATTTTCGAACTCTCGAAGAGTAGGTTGGGTTGGCCAACCTTGTATTGCAGCCACAAACTACGGAATTCTGCATTTAACCCGTGAATTATAATTCGCTTCATACGTGGCTCACCGATACTGGCTTGTGGATCTAACTCACCAATCTCCCTACACAAGGTTTTAACTTTGTGAAAATACTTTGGAATTGACAAGTCCTTCTGACTTATTGACATCAGCTCATTTTCCAAAAGTTGCAATTTCGTGTCATTCCTTTTGGAAAATAAGATGGCCAAAACATCCCAAGCCTCCTTCAGGTTTGTTGAGTCACGAATGTGCTCAAGCAGATCTTCCTCTACAGTTGTTTTTAGAACGAACATCGCCTTCCCAGCTTTGATCTTCCATTTTCGTAGACCACCTTGAGCGTCTTCTTCTGGTTGTGTTATCTCAGACCCATTAACCACCTCCCATAGATCTTGCCCCTGCAAATATGAACTTATACAGGTAGCCCAAGTGTTGTAGTTTTGTTGGTTGAGTTTCTTCACACCTCCTACTAATTGAAAATCGCTCATCGTGGCTCTGATACCACTTGTTGAATATTAATAATGGAATTATAACTAAACAGGAAGCTATGGGTTTGAACAGGAACTGAATTTGCAGTAAATAGAGATAAGTTTGCTCAAAATGGCATAGAGCTTTTCTGATATATGAAACTTGAATACAAAAGTGAACTAGAAACAAACTATAAATAGAACCTGAGATAACTCCCAACGTTCCCATGAAGCTAAAATAAAGGAGCTAAAAATGGATCGCAACTGCCACCTATTGACCCATATACTTAGACTTATTCTTCCTACAAATAAGCATAAATATACCAAATAAAATAAATACGAAAATATGCTGCTGATGTGGACTTCTAAATGCCAAGCTGGAATATGCAACTCTTCAATATTATTATTATTGCAAACAGTGTAGGAAGAGTGTAGGAAGACTGTTGAAAAAAGGGAAGGCTTTGGAAACGGAGGTGCCCTTTTCAATTGTTATGAATCTGGACATATCAACGAAGCAAGTCCAAAGTAAGCTTGCAAAAACACACAACCCGAATTTCAATCACCATCCTTCAATAGTATAATATCAGCAAGGTTGTTTCACTTCAGTCATTAAGATTTTTGATGCTTTCATTAATGGTTTTTTCATATGCAAGGTGAGAACCGTAATACGTATTCAAGATTCAATAGGAGCTACAGCATCTTCAATGTTTGGAAATGTCATCACTAAGTTGCTTAACAAAACCGAAACTTGGCTAAATTTGAAAATGAAAAATGTATAAGTTGATCTTTAATATCTCTATTCGCTTGAAGCATTTCTTAGCAAATTAACCATATAAACTAAATTGGTATGTTTTATGTTTTCATATAGGTGGCAACCTACAGGTGGTTCCCGCTGAATTTGACTTCATCCTTAACCAGCAATTTGTCTTTAATATCCAAGTTCAAAGTTTAACATTGACAAGGATTTTGCCAGTTACATCGTACACCGCTTCATGTATGATGCTGAAGTCATAAGTGAGCAGAGGTGAGGGCTCTGATAGTTGATCTTGTTCAAGCGGTCAATGATGAGGATGAATTTGTTACGCCTACAAGCAAGGTGGGTTATTCATTGTTGTTTACTTAAACTTTGCAATCATATTGTAATTTTTATTTTGACTATATCTTTGGGTAATCACAGGTCATTGCATCAAACCTAAAGGGCAGTATATCCCTCATTCCTATTGATGACTTGAGCCTGCAAGGAAGCAACCAGAAGCGTAAAAGTGACTCTCCATTTGAGGACCTTATCGCAGATTCTACCATGCCTAAGAAACCCATGGTCATAGGGGTGTTGAAGACAGCATAGATGGATTAAAAATAATCTGGCATTATAATCCTGTTCAAGCGATATTTGTTTCATCTCATCCTTTCGAAGCCATATTCTTTCTAATTCTACATTACAAACACGATAACAACATGAACATCTCCTCTTCTTCTCAAGAAAAACTTGTCATCTGTGGGAAGAATGAATCTTTAAACGTTACCGCAAATGTTCATCGAATTTTTGCTGAGGGGTCGCTTAAGGGGCAAAAGTTTGTTGCTTCGATGGACATTTATGTGATGGACGAAGTCATTGAAAATCCCATTACAGTTGATACCAATCTGATCAACCCATATTCTTACTTTGATGGCCATCAGTCTATTGTTAATCATCCAAACAAAGAGGGAAGCTTGCCCGTTGAAAACTTTCATGTATCATATTATGAAGTTACTACTGTAAAGTTTGCTTACTTTATATTATTCATAGAATGTAAATCAAATGATTATTATTAACAATGGTAACTAAATTGTTTATTTTAACCGTTAGGAACAAATACGGCTCGCGGCTGAACATTCAAACAAACAAGATCACAATCAAATGCACTCACAAAGAGATCCTTCAAAGAAACTTTCAAACTTCACTTGCTCGTGGAAATGATGGTGCTTCTACGTCAAAAACTCAAGAAGAACATAAGCCAATACTCTGCCCAAAAAGGGAAAAAATCTAACTTTTTCAAGTCGAGATCCATCTCCTTGAAGAGTCTACTCCTTTTTTGTTGTGCCTGTCCTAAACAAATTACAACAACTGTGTATGTTGCATCATAGTCGTTATAAGCTCGTTTATTATGTAGTTCCTTTGGCTTGAAGTTATCGTTTATATTTCTTTAGTCTTAATGACACCAGTCAATAAAGACTTTTTTTTTTTCCTATCTCCATTTTAATTAAAAATTTAATTTTCTTTATGTCATTAGAACATGAAAAATATGATAACACGTGCTAGCATATATTAAGCATCACGTATCATTATCTTGATATAACTGTCTCTGTTGTTTTTCGGGTTGTAACCAAAATAACCAACCAAAACATATAATGAATGAGAACCGTTACTATAGTAATTCATTTCATCAACGAGCATAGACATATTTATCTTATTATACTTCAACAACAAACGACGGCATATATTAAACTTATGAAAGTAACTTATATACAAGGAACGATATTAAAGCATCATGGGGATTAATGTTTCGTTTTCCATATTTTATGTTCAGTTTGTTAGACATAGATTGAAAATGATTTATGCTACAATTAAGGTAACCTATTCTATGATAAGTAGGGTTCTTTTGTTTGCAAACGATAAGAAAGGAACCTGCTAACATATTCCACAAATTTTACGCCTGCAAACATGGAAGCTTTATCACTCGAAATACTATCACCAAATAAATTGTCAGTTAGGCACAACATCTTCATTTCTCATTGTTAAAACAAACTTTTAAATTTTGGAATTTCAAAGCATTTCCCATTCAAATTATTTGAAAATATACATAAACTAGATGCACGACAATTTAAGTTAAACAATTTTTATATTTACAAATTTTATAGATTTAATAGTTTAATATTATTTTTAATTAGTGTTTGAGTAGGATTTATAAATTTATAAATTAATTATTACTATATTCAAATATTATCTAACTCTATCTAAATTTAATTTTTAGTTTATCTTTTAAATTTAAATAATTATTTATTTTTAAATTATAAAAAGTCGTCACGTGTCATTTTGTCTATGTGGTAAAATATACGCACACTTCTATTCTCCTTTAGTATATATAGATATAGATATACCTAAGTTGTTTATTCATTCGAAACATACGAAACCTCTTCTTATTTATTGTCTATAGCTATAGAATTAAACGGAAAACACTACAAGACCCAACCTATTACAAATCGTCTACCTTAATCAAGTATTTGCACCTTACATACATTACTTTCTTTGTACTATTATGAGAAACCCTTGATCTAAGTTTATTACTCATGGTTAAAATAAGTTTTGTCTAGCTTCTTATAATTTCATCTTATATAAGTAAAAACTTTTACACAATAATATACCAAAACCAAGGATATTACATATTACGAACTAAGGGGCTGATTTTGGTTATGTGTTATGTCTAATGAGTTGGTAAAGCTAAAAGATTTAACTAATAAAGAAACGTGTCAAATGGTTACGCTTAAAATTTTTAAACTAATAAGAGATGAGTCTAAGCTATCTGAAGTGTATTAAATGCATAAAACATCCACGCTCGTTTATTTAAAGAGAGTTAGAATTCTTTCAAATTGGGTTTTTTTAAAGTATAAGAATATCAAGAATGTATTATTTAACAAAAACTCTATTTTCTTCATTTTTTCTCACTTTTTCTAAATTTAAATATTTCAAAAATTGTTAATTAAAAAATTATAAAAATTACACAATATAAATTAATATTTTTTCCTCTTCGATTTAAGATCAGGTATATTTTCAAAGAATTTTTTCTTCATTTTTTGTGGGTTTACACATGTGTTATAATTGACTAACAAAAGTGTTACCCACGGCTATCACATGTGTTATCAAAGACTATCACATGTGTTACGAGCAATAGTCAGTACTAACACATATGATAGTCGCCGGTAACACGTGTGTTATTTGTTTATAACACAAGTGTTACCAATTTTCAAAATACACAAAAAAAATAATAATAATTTCGTCGAAAGTATGTCATGTGGGATCTTAAATCGAAGAAGAAAAAACGCTGATTTTTATGGTGCAATTTTTATAATTTTTTGACTAACAGTTTTTGAGATATTTAATTTTTAAGAATGTTAGGATTTTATTATTTTGATCAAAATGTACAGTTGAAATTTATACTCCCATACTTTTTAAAAATCTCCATATTTAGAATGAACTTTTGTTTTTGTAATGTAACTATAAAATCCGTAAAGAATGGATAGAAGAAGCGATCGTTGCCTTGTGGGTTTACCCAACTCAACCCTTTCTAACCCGCGCTGAAAAGTTATCCATTATGTTACCCAACCCATCTGCAGCATCCTCTTGTCATCTCAAGTGTTTATTCATTTAATCAAATATTCATCGTTCACTTCATGATTTTAACTTGTGATGTTTGTAGCCGTCTGCTCTTCTACTATTTAATTTGTCATACCTTGAGTCATGATCAAATCAAGGAAAAATTGAACTTGACAGATGACGTTGTTCGGTTTCTCCATTATCAGTCATGTGAAAAATACAAGATTCTTATCAAGGAGCCAACTACCAAAACAATCTATCCAACATATTACTTTGAATCGAATCAAAGATTACTGATGATCAAGGTAGCTCAGTGTTTTAATCTCATTTTGATAATATTCACAATGTGAAGCCTCTTTTTTGTTTAAAAGTATGTAGATCCC